>OX638075.1:19546666-20813635 GCA_951804385.1 Trifolium dubium | reverse complement strand
GTGAACACCCCGATTGTCCAAGCCGTCTGCAAATTACAAATAACTTCCTGACAGTCTATACCGTCGTAACCATCCATCAACTATATTAATATTTATTCATAATGACTTCCCGACGGCCAAAACCGTCATCAAGATTAATTAATTCTAACACACTTTTATCAACGGAAATTACATGTTGTCGACGGTCAGGACCATCAGAAAGTATAAACATCCCGACGGCTAAGGCTTTCAGGATAATAATTTTAGTGGACGATAATTTCCCGACGCCTAAAGCCGCCGGTATGTATTTTTCATTTATTTTTAAATATTCTCATAATTTGTTGACGGGTTTTTTCATTTTTTGACGGCCTGAACCTTCAAAATATTTTCTGATGGCCTAAACCTTCAACCCCTCTTTCTCGGTTTGGTTGGAAAATGAAGGTTTTCTTGTAGTGAAAAAAGGCACTTGTATTAATATATTACTATAAATATTGATCCCGTGTAAATTAAAAAAAATACAGGTATATTAATATAAGTGTAAATATTTTTCATAAGCAATAAAATAAAATATCATAAAATTGTCTCAAAAATAATCATAAATATATAATTTTAGTTGTTGGTGGAAATCGAACCGTGTGGTATTGAGCAACTTTAAATTTATGAGACAGCTATCCCACCCTTTGAAGTGCCTCCAATCTGGCGAGAGATTAGTCACTGCGTTCGGCGGTGGTTACTCCGGTCTCAACAAAAAAAATTAAACCGTGTATCTCATACTAAATTTTGTTCGTGAGAAAGACATAGATGACACACATAAATTTTGGTTCATTATAGATTGTCCCGTGAAATTTTGTTCATGAGAGAGACATCCATAAATATATATTATAGAGATAGAGATTTTTTTTGACTAATTATAGAGATAGAGATAGAGATTATAGAAATTAGTAACTTTTTAAAAATGATGGTTAGTAACAATTAAGTAAAAAAGTACATCATAAAAAAAGATTTTTGTTGTGGGTGGGAATTGAACCATGTTCCTTTTGCTACAACTCCTAATTAAACCTACATAGTATAAGTAAAAATATATATTATAAAAATAGATTTTTTGTCGTTGGTGAGAATCGAACCATGTTACTTTTACTAAAGCTCTTAACTAAATCTAAGTAAAATAATATAAAAATTAGAAAAGTGTTGTTGGAGGGAATCGAAGGGAGTATATTTAGCTTGCCTAATTGCTTAAAACATAAAGTCTTGAAATCTTGCCACATAGACATATGAAGACTTGGTTGCTTGCCACATTGGATGATGATTGGGAGAGAGACATCCGTAATTATATTATATAGAGATAGAGATACACTATTTTTTAGATGATTTTTTTTTAATTGACACATACTATGCAATTTTTAATTTAGAAATGAGACTTAATTTGCATCGAGAATCCACCAAAGAGCAATGGATAAGCTAATTTGAAAAAGCATTGATTATATTTATTAGTTTTATTCCTTCTATAAATTGAGGAAGACTAATATAAATTTGAATTTTTTTTAAAAAGACTATAATATGCATTTTAAGCACCATGATAAACATATATAGAATAAAAAATGCAACATGTATGCCGGATTTGCTAGCACTCGCCAACGTGGTTGTCCATCTTTGAGTACAACCGTAAATTAAACAATCAAATGTTTGCAACATTAGACTTAGTCACACCCAATTCTTTTTCGACAACAACTACGTACTTTAAAAATTTAATTCAAAATAAAGGTGTTCTCTTCAATCAAATCAACTTTTTTTTTGGTACAATCAAATTAAGTTTTATCCAGTGAAGAATCTACAGATTCTATCATTTTTGAATAACACCAACAATTTGCATCAAAGGCAAATTCATAAAATACCTTTTAGTCACATGATTAATTTGACTGAAAATAAAAAAAATTCTCCTTTTGTGACCCATCATTTAGAACCAATTAACATAGATAAATTATTATGGTTTACTCTAAGAATCTTCCACTATTATTAAAATTAATGATATATCATTTTAATATTTTATCCGTCCAGTGTGAGCATCAAGCAACTTATGAGCAAGATGCAACATTAGCAGATACTACCTCTATTTCTTTTTATTTATCGTTTTAGAAAAAAAATTAAAATAGGAGAGATATATTTTTGCACTTTATTTTCCTAATATGCTCTTTTTTTAAATATATCATATTTTTAATCCACCAATAAATTCCTTCTTTTTCACAAACATTATCTATTTTCAAAAAAATTGTAACAAACTTTATTTAAAAACAAACAAAATTTGTATACAATAAAAAAGATTTTATTGTTTCAACAAAAACAATTATACAAAATTTAGTCAATAAAATAAAATAAAAATGAGGATATAATAGGAAAAATATAACCTAAATTGCTAAAAAGGAACAAATATTTTTTTCTAAAAGGACAAGTAGAAAGAAACAGAGGTAGTAGTAATTAAGAAACTGTTTTATATTTTGGTATTTTATTCATCTCCCACTATCAAAAGAAATAAGTGTCAAAGTATACATTTAAATCACTAGTGAGAGATGTAATTTTCTATGCACGCAAGATTAATCTGTAATCATAAAAAATGAGATCAATGAAATTTGCAACACTATATAGTTTTCACTCAATTGTGACTCAAACAATCCAAAATACATACCCTACTGGCTACTACCACTGTAATAGAAATAACAACTCTCTAAAGCTTGTAACATATTCAAGCATAATTTTTTTTTCTTCAGATTCCAATCTAGATATTTTTTATCGGTTCGGAAATCACCATCGTTGTAAGTCCTTTAAAATGATCTTCTCTATATCCACTAATATCAAAACACAGTCCTTAATCCTTTTAAGAAGTTCATGGATATTCTTGATAGTGATCTAGTAACAAGCACTAGAATCAATTTTCGTACTTATTGTTTATGCTAGAAGTATATGGTGCGTCTTGTCGAGATTGGGATTTAGTGTTTAGGGATATTTTTTGGGTCGGATTGATGTATTTTTTAATGGCCTAGAAGCTGATGAGTGTCTCTCTAAGTATGAAATTAGAAGGGGATACTCTATTAGGTGGTGTCTGTTTTGATATTTTCATCGGTGTTCCGTCTATATACGGACACCTTTGTTGTGCAATTCCTCTTCTATTCATCTTGTGCGGAGACGTGGTTATTATTAATAATACTTTTCCATTAAAAAAATGGATATTTTTCATGTCCCCTTTACTCATCTAATGAGGTAGGATATTCTCAATATGAAATTATGCATTTTAGACTAAGGTGGAAGTGAATCAACGATCTATCTCCACTCCATAGATCCTAATTTCTAACTGCTTCTTAATATGAAATTATGCATTTTTTTCATTGCTTTGTTGCAAAGGGACTAATGAGCACACAGTTTCTAAAAAAAAAAAAGGTTCATGCATAACTTACCAAAAAGAGTTTTAGCATTGCTGCATTTTTAGAATTCGATTTCAAGACCTTTGATTAAACAAAAAGAGACCCATATCATCTATCTAAACATTTTTGCGTGAAATAAGTAACATCAATCATTCTTATGTAGTTGATAAAATAAATATCAAACCAGTCAAAGATAAATAAAGAGTATATAAATAGAACATCGGCAAATGAAAATATTTACCGGTTGCAGATCTACAAAATTCATTAGATTAAAATTTAAAAGTTAAGCAATGATAAAATAAAATTTCCTCAAGTAATCAGAAAAGAAATCCCCAAGATCAAAGTGCAGTTTGCACCTAATATACTGATGAGCCATGGTAGAGCCAGAATTGTTATCTCCACACTTTTCACATTGTCAAATGGGATGCATCAATCTCTGGTTAAACCCGTTCCTAATCATATTGTGCATTGTGCTTCGAATTCGTTTTTGTTCTGCATTGTTGTCGCCAATTTCACTTGACACCCTTTTCACCCCAGTATAGTTTTTCACTGACACAACATCTAAACCATTCTCTAACTCCTTAACCAAATTCTTAAAATACTTTTTAGTCACACTAGTCTGATTGATTAACTTCAACCGAAAATCACAAAGTTCTAGTTCTGACCCATCATTTAGAACCTTTGCTAATTCAATTTCTGCACTACATTGAAGCTTATCCAAAGCATCATGCGATGTACGTTGGATGTGTTGAAAAAACTCAATCTTCGCCTTTTCATTCTCAGGAAGATAGTATTCATATACATCAGCCCATTTGAGAATTCTTCTACCTTCAACAATCTGTTTCCATGCACTCTTTATAAAATCGAAATAACATTCAGGCTTTTCCCTTGATATACTCACTTTCTTGATATACACCGTACTGCCAATCTCAGTCAATTTTAAAAGTGCCTTTGTCCTTAAACTTTCATTTTTACCCCAACCTTCACAGCAGCGATTGTACTTTTCCAATCTATATATTACATCGCTCATTTGAAGATCATCACCATACTTCTCTTGTTGAAATTGCTGAACTTGTACAACATTTAATTCTTTGCAACCTTCTGTTTTACATGTATGCATATCACGGAGACACAACCAGCAAAAGTTATTATTACATAATTTGCATCTCATGAGCTTACACCCTACGCTTTTCTGAATAGGTATCTTGCAAATAGGACATGGTTTCGTGTTAACAATAATCCATTCATTAGTTGTTCTAATCTCACTATTAGAATTAATCTTTACCCTCCATTTAGCAACAGTTTCACAATCCACCGGTGTATGAGCTTCATCACCACATTCCCAACAAAAACTATGATAACAAACACATGTAACATCATAATTTAAACTAGAACTAGAATCAGGCAATTCATAATTTATCGCGTAATCACAATTCGGAGCAGGACACCACTTAAATTTCCTATTGCTATTATTCTCCACATAAGACCTAAGTAAAAATTCATCATATTTAATCTTTCTCGACTCACTTGCTAATCGATGAATCATGTCTTCATCAACAGCTGCATTGCAAGAAGGTTGAGGACATTTGAGTATAAAGCAATTCCGATCATCGATGTTTGTATCGATATATTGATTCCAGCAATCAATACAAAATGGATGACCACACCATGATGACTTAATGTCATCTTTCGAAAAGTTTTCGAAACAGATATCGCATTTGATGGAATTTTGAAACCCTAATTGTACAATTTGGGAATTATTTGATGATAAACCTATGGTTTTTTGAACTTTTCGTTCATTATCAAACCAAGATTCCAAAACGCGAGTGATGTTCCAATTGTAATTGGTGAGAAGAAGAGATGCAGAGGCTTTTGGTAATGAAAGAATTGAAGAAATATGATCGATGTCAGTGTTTTGAAGACGCTTTAAGTCGGAATTATTCAAAACAGAGAAGTGATTATTGTCTTCTGTAATGTAGGGATAATCGATTAATTGATACTCGTTATCGTCGATTTCCATTGTGGAGAAGATGATTTGATTCAAAATGGGAGGTGAATTTCAAACCCTAATTAGTAACAATGAGAGTGTAATGAGAGAGTGTTTGTAAGCTATGCTCGCCGTAATTAACCAAGGTAATCTATTAGGAATTTAGGATTGATGTTATTTATTTATAATATGTTAATTAGGTTTAAATATTTGGGCTAATAATATACATGTAGCCCATTGGACATTTTTTTTCTTCTAATAAAGGCAATAGCGTTATAAATTACATCAAAATAATTGTCAAAAGTGTGTTATCTTTGGACCGAAAGATCAAGGTGTGTCACTCGTATCACAAGACAAATGCTTGTGCGGATTCTCTTGCCAACATAGATTGTGAACATGACCACGGCCTTTGAATTTATGATCAATGCCTTGTTAGCTTGGGAAATTTGTTTTTAGCAATCAATATGGGGATTTCTACCCCTAGAATTATTGTTGTGTAGTTTTTATTTCTTTATCTGGGCTTAAGCCCTTTTGTAACCCAAAAAAAAAAAATTTGATACAAGTGCATGAGCGTTATTGTTTGTTTGCCTCCCAATAAAAAAATTGACTACCAAATTGTTATTATAGGAATAAAGTAGTAATAAAAAAAATAAAAAATTGGTCTTAGTAAGAGTTTTAGACTTATTAAACATTTTGTTGAGTTCGATTTATGGTTCAAATGTATGGAAAAAATCTGATTGAAGTTCTGAGTGGAAAACTCATCATATATTATGTGTTTCTAAAGATTTTCGACAAAGATTAATCATTTTTAATGGTAGTAAAAATTTTGTACTTATATCATAGTAAAAAAAAATCTACAATCATAAGTTATTAATTCTAAGCTTAAATATATTTTTGATTCCTAGAATGAGGATCTTTTAAATTTAATCTCTACTTAATTTTAATAGTATTTTTAGTTCCTACACTTTTTTTTTAAATGTAGTCTTTTGTTTCTGTTAAAATCAAATTTGTTTACTTAGTTTTAAATTTTTGAATGATTTTTTTGTATGCATGCCACCTTATAAAACGTGAGAAAAATTAAATTTATAATATTTTCCTCAAAGTCTGAAGTTTGATTCTCACTAGAGTCAATTTAAGTGAATTAATTTAGTTTCATCAAAAAAAATTATTTATAATTTCTTTTAATTTACCAAAATTTTAAAAGTTTAATCTCTAAAATGTTTGTTTGTCAAAACAAAAAAAACTCTAAAAATGTTTATCACTTGACCAAAATTTATAAAAAAAAATTAATGTGAGATGAATTAAATTTATAAATGTACTAGTAGTATTTTGTAAGCAAAATAAATATAATAAAAATAAAAGAAATATTGAAAAAATAAAACAGTTGGAAGTTTATGATCCACTCAATCTAATGAAGTGAAATCACCCGCGAAGACGTTATTGTGGTTTCTTTAGAAGGATAAGGCAGAGATAGATAGAAAGATAGAAACAACAGAAGAATCTTCTTTTTTCGTTCCAATGGCGACTCTGCAACAATTCACATTCATCGATTCATCCACGTTATACAGACCGTTGTTATCTCAACTACCTTCTAAATCCACCACCGTCCATTCTCGAACCCGAAGCTTCGTCGTTAAAGCTTCTCTCGAACTTTCCAGAACTAGAAGACAGTTCATCGCCGAAACCACTGCTATATCCGTGCTAGTTCCTTCTCAGTTGGCGAAATCCGAAGAAACTCTTTCGGAATGGGAAAGAGTTTACCTCCCTATCGATCCTGGTGTTGTGCTTCTCGACATCGCTTTTGTTCCCGAAGATCCAAACCACGGTAATCACTAATAACTAATAAGTTAGATTATTGATTTTTCGCCGATTTTAGTTAAAATGTATTATGACCTATGAGTTTACTTATTTTAGCTTATATACCAGCATGATATTGTTTGGAAGAAGAACTTGTGAAATTAGATTATGACATGTCCTTGAACTGTTTTTAGCTTATTTTTATGACTTCTCTAAAATATCTTATAGGCTAAATGCATCGGAGGTCTTTTAAGTTTGTAACATATAGGTCATTTAAGATTTTTAGGTAACGAATAAGTTTTTAAAATTTTAAGTTTCTAATTTATTGCACGGTTGTTCTTCAAGTTATTCTCAGTTATAAAAACGCTGAAGTAACTTAGTGAAGTGGTAGTGGACACTGCGTTTTTTAGCTTCCAAATAAGTAAATAACAAGAAATAGCTTTCAGTCCAAGTTAATGATTCATTTATCGCTTTTGTAAGGGTAACGGTGCAATAAATTAGAAACTTAAAAGATCTATTTGTTACCTAAAAAACTTAAAAACTTATTTGTTACATAAAAAACTTTAAGGATCTATCTGTTACAAACACAAAAGTAGGACATCAGGATGCATTTGGCTTATCTTATATGGAAATAGTTTGACTTGTTTTTTTTGAAGAAATAGTTTGACTTGTTATTTTTGTTATAGAAATTGTTTATATTTAAGTACTTATATGATAAGTGATTACTATGCTATAAACACTTAGTTAAATTGTTATCCAAACAAGACCAAGAAATGATAAAAACTAGTTTTTTGTATTGGATAACAGCACTAATTTTCACATCAAATTTGTTTCTAATTTGGAAGAATGCAAACATAAATCACATTACTTCAAAATATAATATTTTTAAAATCATGTTAATGAAATACTTGTGTAGGTTTTCTTTTGGGGACGAGACAAACCCTTTTAGAGACTAAAGATGGAGGAAACACTTGGGTTCCACGTTCTATACCTTCTGCAGAAGATGAAGATTTTAACTACAGGTTTAATTCTATCAGCTTCAAAGGGAAAGAAGGATGGATTGTGGGAAAACCTGCAATTCTTTTGTACACTCCTGATGCTGGAGAAAGTTGGGAAAGGATACCACTCAGTAATGAACTTCCTGGCGATATGGTATACATGCATCGTCCAAATACAGTACTTGTTTCAGAAAATTATTATTATTACTAGTAGTAGCAGTAGTAATGGTAATGATATTGTTTTTATTAAATAATGGTAGTGATGAAAAATAGCTTTTGCGTACGGTTGGAAACTTTACTCTAATTTTGCATCAAGCTTGCTTTTAGATTAAAAAATCTTAATCACATAAATCAATTCAATTGTACAAATTAATCCTATTCAAAATCATATTCATCAAATGCTCACCTAAATGGTTAAATATGCAGGTATACATAAAGGCAACTAATGAGAAGAGTGCAGAGATGGTGACTGATGAAGGTGCAATTTATGTTACCGCAAACAGAGGATACAATTGGAAGGCTGCTGTTCAGGAGTCGGTGTCAGCTACCCTTAATAGGTGAGTTTCTGAGAGCCAAACCAAACTTCATTTGATGTAACTGTTTGAGAATGCATAATATATGTGTATGGATAGTTGCATAATGCTATTTATGGAATGTAACTCTTGCAAATTAAGATGTGAACTAAGCCAACTCTCTGATTGGAGAAAACTCTTTTATTTGGTATAGACTAGTAACATGGAAATATAGCATTATAAATTTGGGAAAATAATGTTTTTTTTTATCATGCTACTCTAATAAACAAATTCAACATCCTATTTAAATGCTTCAAAATCTCTTCCAATGTGTCATATTTCACATGTTCGATACTGCAAATATTGTATTTCGAGTTTATACATCAAGACATTTATCTAGCTATGTTGCCTCTTCAGAACAGTTTCTAGTGGTATTAGTGGTGCAAGCTATTACACTGGAACTTTCAATAATGTCAATCGATCTCCTGATGGAAGATATGTTGCAGTCTCAAGTCGTGGCAATTTCTACTTGACCTGGGAGCCTGGTCAGGTGAGGCATTTACTTCATAACATCATTTCCTTTTGCTTTTATTTGCTCGGTATTTTTACTTTTGGTATGCTTGTTCTGGGAATTCGATTATGTATTGCATTCAACTGTAATGAACTCATCATTGTAGAAATCTGTAGTGGCAGCAATTCCTACAAACTGGGCTGGTAGAACTGATTATATGCAGTTTCCAAACTAATGAAAGTTGTACTATTTTCCTTGTATATATGTTTTAATTTCTCAAATAGCTGACTTGTGTAGAATGTAGATTATGAGTTTTCCATTTAGCCATAGATGTCATTTGGTTGATGTTTCTTCTGCACTGATAGTGCCTGATTACACATTTATTTAATTTTCAGGCATACTGGCAGCCACATAACAGAGCAGTTGCCAGAAGAATTCAGAACATGGGATGGAGAGCTGATGGTGGTCTGTGGCTTCTTGTCCGTGGAGGTGGTCTTTATCTCAGCAAGGGCACAGGGGTGATTAATTTATAGAATTTCATTCTCGTGTACCCATAAGATACTAGCGGTCTTCCTTTTCACTCCTTTCCTTCTGGATGGTCTTATTTTTCTTATCTGATCTTCATTTTCTCTCATTTCAGTCTTTGTGGGTTTTTTTTTTGGCGTCTTTCATTCACTATTAATTTTGTCATTCTTTTTCACCGGGAGATTCCATCTCTACACATATACTATATTTACTCTTTCTTATCTTGTTTTTTAATGAGTAAATTGTGGTCTTTCGTTAGAACGTCTTTTTTTATTGCATCATCATTCCTTGTGTTGTTACATATTCAATTTGATTGTCTCCACTGAATTGATCCATTGAAATCTTTTTGGTTAATCATAACTGAGTTCGATACACTTTTTTCTTGCTACTGATTTCTTCCTCAATTTCCCCCCTTCAAATTTAGTTGCATAATTTTGAGAACAAACGGTACTTTATTGTTACAGATAACTGAAGAATTCGAGGAAATTCCTGTTCAAAGCCGGGGTTTCGGCATTCTTGATGTGGGATATCGTTCAACGGTAAAGTCTTACCGCATTCAGAGAGTTGCTTTATTAAGGATAATGTTGTTTTGATGGAAAAGTCTTACATAGAAGTTACATAAATGAATATGACTAAGTATATTTAAGTGGGATATACAATTACTACAAATATCTTTTACATAGCCCTCACCCATGTATTATTATGCAATCTCCTTTTTCGTATTAACATTCATAACCATTTGTTTTTGCTAAATTGCACTGCCGTTTTGTTGAATGAGCAAATTCTTGCTTGTATCAGTCTTAAAATGAATAAAAACATTCACAATATGATCATTTCATTTTGCTGTTCTTTCAATATTATTTATTTCAAACTTTGAGAATATTTTTAATTTCTTTCATATATAAATTTGCAAAGTTTTGAATACAGGATGAGGCTTGGGCAGCAGGTGGTAGTGGTATTCTGTTAAGAACTAATAATGGTGGCAAGTCATGGATTCGTGACAAAGCTGCTGACAACATTGCTGCAAATTTATATGCAGTAAAGTGAGTATTAACTATTACTAGACTCTACCTTTATATAATTGTACTTCATTATGAGTGTACACTTTAAAACCACAAATTTATTAGATCTCTCGTCGCAACCAAACCAGGTTCCTCATGTTGTTCATTTATTCTCCACGTATATCAGTCTTTGTGTTACTCCTTTCCTATTCTCAAGAGATGCTAATAAAACCAATCAATAATATCTTGTAGAACATAAAAGCGTGCGTATTTGTGTAATACTGGAGGAGGTAGCATCTGTATCATGGAGATTTATTTAGGACTAAAATATAAAATGGATGGAGATGATCTCCTTGGAGAAATGAAAATGGTCACCTTAGTAGGAGTTCCCGCTTTACTAAGATACCTGCATGCTGCCCGTGCTGTTACTCCTTCCCGCTCCTTTTCTTTACTTCCACATCTGCAGCCAGTTGTCACTTTCTCCTTCTATACATGCATGTTTGCTCATTAGGCCCAATGCCACTACTTTCCTTCTTTACCCCTCCTATAAACATGCACCATAGGCTTATCAGATGCAGTTATAGAAAATAGTAATTTACCTGTTATGTTGTTAGTACGGGATGAGAAGAATATCACAACATAAAATAAAGCTTAGAGTTTGTAAAAATTTTATGGGTAAAATACTATAAATGGTCTACTTGCTGCAGGTTCATCGATGACAAGAAGGGATTTGTATTGGGAAATGATGGAGTCTTGCTTCGTTACCTCGGATAGAGCTTTAATATAACATGGTAAGCAACGGTCTCCTGTTTATGGCTGACATAAGCTCTCTTTCAATGTCAAGTAGTGTTCTGTTTTCTTCTTTAAATTCTTATGTTTCCTATTAATTGCAAAATTACAACCTTTTTCACTCTGTTTCCTATACTTGTAATTATTAGTTGAAACAAGAAAGCATTTTTTTTAACTCATACTGAAACTAAGAATGCCTGGAAAGAAACTCCTCATTTTTCTGATTGTCATATGGATTGGAGAGAATAAAGAAGTTAATAGAAGAAAAGAAGAAATTCAGGTGTTATGTGATATTGTGCTGATCCTCATTCGGGAACGTTAATTTTGGGATCAGCTAATGCAAGCATGGTTTTAACAAGGACCTCGAGTATAGGGACTGATTCCTCTCATACAATTAATTTAAAAGCGGGAAGAAACTAGAAAGTCCAAGTTAGAACACCGGTATAACGTGATATATACGGTTTTAATTTTTCATTAAATAATGAATTTTGCAGGTTTGTCAACTCAATTGCAATTTTGTACTAGCAGATTAAATATCCAAGCTTAATATTCATTACTCTGAAGAAAGCTCCTGGATCAAATCAGTTCCTTGATGTCACGCTGAAATATGTGAGGTGTGAAAAATATGTCATGTTTAGTATTCACCACTACAAATATAGCTATTATGTCAACTTAACATTGTAATTGACATGCTACTCTTACATTTAAATGCAAAGTGCTGCATGTGTTGTAATGTAGAAATCGAGTGCATAGTTTCCACAAATAGTATAAGTTGTTGGTGAGTTACACATGCACCATTTATAGGTGAGTTATCTCATGCACCAATTGTAAGTAGTATTTTTGTACCACTCACAAGTGACGCATGAGATAACTCCAAATCAAAATCCTATTCATTTCCAAAGAAATGAAGGACTGAGAAAGACACATTAACGAGTTTGTTCCGAGTGTCCTCAAAAAAAGGTAAGCCTTACATGACAGTCAAGAAACATATTTATGTTATGGGAATCTTAAGAAGTTAGTGAAAAATCCAAAAAATGAATAAGTGAAATAAGTTAAAAAATGTTATAGACAATATGATTTTGTTAGTGTGTACTCAATTGAAAAGTCAGGAGCTAACATAGATAACGAGGATTCTGTGGATTCATAAGTCAGGAGCAATTCTAGAACTTATTGTGAATTTGTTTGAATGAATGAATTTCTATTGGTTGAACAAAAAAAATTCATGTCCCACATCGAAAGTTTTAGCACTGAGAGTCTACAAAGGCTATTATAAATAAATAAATAAATAAATAAATAACGAGATTAAGAAAAAATAAAACTTGTCATTAACTTTCTTTACCCATTATGGGAACATTCCATTCCGGTTAGAACAGAACACAACACAGCAGCCATCAACCACAATGTCACGGCGGCTGCGGATCTGCTTGCGGCGGAGAGACAGAATAAGCTGTCTGCCTGATCCAATTCTCGAAAAAATTCTGTCATATCTTCCGACGAAGGATGCATTTGTGACTAGCATCCTCTCAAAAAGGTGGAAACCAATGTGGCGATCGCAGCTAGTCCTCTACTTAGACGATAAAACATTTCCAGATGGTTTAGCCTTTCGGCAATTCTTATACTCCGTCATGACAATGCGAGACAACACTCTTCCCATCCTCTCATTCCATCTTAACTGCGGCTACCGCTTCTACTCCAACATCGATTTCCACAATTTACTTTATGCTGCAGTTACACAGGGAGTTCAAAACCTCAGCATCCATCTCCCATACATAATGACCACATTGCCTACTTTCGTTCTAACTACCAAGACATTGACAGTCCTCAATTTGAAGAGAGTAAAAGTAACATTGAACGAGGAGGATGACATTGATCTTCCCTCTCTCAAAGTTCTTCACTTGGAATCTGTGGGTTTCACACACTATCAACATATAATGAAACTTCTATCTGGTTGTCCCGTTTTAGAGGAGTTGGAAACAAATGATTTAATAGTATACACACTTTCTAAGGGGTTTCCTACAGATACAGATGTTCCAAGCCTATCCAATTTGGTCAGAGCTAACATTTCTGATACGAGTATTCACTTTGATTGGCTTCACAATGTCCACCATCTCCGCACAAAAATGGTATCTATCTATCTATCTATCTATCTATCTATTTGAGCAAAATAATCTTTAGTATATACATGGAATTACAAATATTTATAAAATTGAGTGAGTGACATTGTTTAATTTAAAAGAGTAAGTTGCTAGCTATGTAGCACAAACACCGGACACGACATTGACACGTCAATGCAGATATTTTTTTGTTGAGAAAATGGTATCTTTCAATGTAAAAGTAAGTGTCGTGTCGGACACGTACGCCTATTCAGAGAAGTGTCTGCGCTTCATAGGTTGCTAGTATATAATCAAGGACTTATTAATTTCAAAACTAATAATGTTTCTTCTGTAACTCATGCAGCCAGGGCCCTTTGGTTTTGATACCATGTTTCGTAATTTAATCCATTTGGAACTTATATTCGACTTCAAATATCGATTTCGATTCGGCTTGCAAAAGTGGATGTGGCTGACAGAAATTCTTAAAAAATTCCCCAAGCTACAAACTCTTATCATTGATGAGATTTATAAGGTTAGGCATTGTCCCTTTTTTTTCTATTCAAGTTCTTCTACTTCTATATATTTAAAAATATTTCAATTGTGTATCATTGTCAGGTTGATACAGTTCACAATGATGGAAAATGGGAAGACCCGGCAATCATTCCAGAATGCCTTTTATCTCATCTTACAACATGTTCACTGAGAAATTACAGTCACATAAGCTGCGAGCTTCAATTTGCAAAATATATAATGCGGAACTCAAGACGACTAAGCACCATGACAATTCAGTGTGCCAAATTCATAGAGGCAAACACAAAGCTCCAAATGTTAAGGGAATTATCTTTGTACCCAAGGATTGCAGGCGCATGTAAACTTTTATGTATTTGAACGATAGTAGCAACGTTAATTTTGTCACAAACTTTGTAATAACTTCAATAACTTTTATTTAAAACTTATTTCTCAATGTTGAGATTGTTTGTCTGTGTACAATAACTTATCCTTTAGTTTTTATGATTTTATATGCAAAATCATGTTATAATTTACAGGCAATGTATTGTGGTGTTGGGTGCATATAAGGTTATTGTTAGAGAGTGTAGTAGAAAGATGTGATAATTACCGCATGTGCAACCAACGCTATTGCTGTAAGTATCAGCTCGCCTCCCGGGGGAAAGTAACTTGCAGAAAGAGACTCGAAGAGGTTTGTCATAGGCTCCAAAATATATCGTTGAAGAAACTGCTCCAAAAGATGTTTAAAGGAAGGAAAAAAAGTTTTGGATTGTCTCCCTTTGATAGAGTTGCTTGGGGAACAATGACTGGAATGCAATGCAAGAGAACTGTCTTCCATCTTTTTCAGCTGATGGGCAAGAACAACTCCCTTCTTTGTCAATTTTGTTTCCTTTGCCGTGGAGTGGATGCTTACATATATGCAACTTCCCCCGACAGACAGGACACTGTTCATTGTTCAAGGTTTGTAATTAGTTGATCTTCATATTTTATATTATCTAATTAGAACTCAGAAGCCTATATTTAATAATATGCTGGATATCATATTCAGAACTTACTGTTGTTGCATTGGCACTTACTGGCTTAAAAGAATATATAGTATTTTGTACTGAATGATAAAAACATTTTGGTCTTTCTTTGGTATTTATCATGTAATATTCAGTGACATTTGTTGAAATCAACTAATAAAAAGTCAATTTAACTCTTATCAATTTTGAAAAAGTCAGCAAACATTGTGCTCTTAGGGTTCTTGATAATATTGTGTAGGCAAGCAAATCTATGCGTTCTGAATTAATTTCACTTGTACATGCTATTAGATTCATGATTTGTGTTCTTCTTTGACAAACATTTCATAATTGCTTATGTTCTTGATGTATATGGCGCTTTCCTCAATGCGAGATCCCCTACCTCTACCGACTGTGATCCCTCACAGCTCGCTAAACCACTGTTTTTGCCCGATTTGACCGGTTTTTAAACGGTTTACTGGTTCGTTCGTCGGTTCTGCGACAGAACGGTTTTCAGTGCAAAACGGACCGGATACAGGTCCGGTTCGCGCTCCATCCGGTTGAACTGGCCAGTCCTGTCCGGTTTTTATTGTCAAATACAATATGCATATCATAAACAAGCTCAATTGGATTATTTTGTTCTCTCGTTGCTGTTTTTTTCCTCATGTTATGTCCCATGTGCTACAAACATGTTGAAAATTTAGTTCGATTACCAAATTGCTTTGTCTGTTAAACTCTTTCGCCTGAGGCTGGTCGTGTTTGTCCAACTCCTGCCTTTTCCAATGGTTTTATTATATTTGGTAGTTTTAACAATGTTGCGAAGGTAGTGTCTGTGAATTTGGTAGTTTGACCAAGGCCGATAGATCATCGTCTTCTTACATGTTAAGCCCAACCCAACGTCCCGTCTCAAGCAAGGTGTTCTTCCCTGATGGCGTTTCACATACAACGTATAAATGACACCTTGAGCAAGTCTATATGGTACCCAGGAGGCGGTTATTCACAACATGTGCATTTATCTTCAAGGTACACACAATCCTCCCAATTTCCATACACACTCTCCTCGAGCTAATACTAACTTGGATGTTGGAGTGCTAACCTTTTTGCAGGTATCCTCAGCTTAAATTCCAAATTTCATCATCACCATCATACACCTAGCTAGCAAGATCCCACCGGATGAACCATTCCATTTCGCTTGTTCAAATCACTTAGCAAAATGAAGATTATTCAAATTGGTTGATCTGGTATTTTGAATTCATCTTCAGAAACAATGTTTATTCCGCCAATTCACAACATCCAACAAAGTAATCATGAATGCAATCACTCAAGGAATGAATTGGAAACTAGTCAAACTATGATGCATATTAGAAAAACACAATCTTTATTTTCATATGAAAAGACCTGAACAATTTTATCTGATGGAACCAATAAGACCCAAATCTTAGTAGCAAACTTACAATCTCAAAGAACATGAAAGATTGACCATGTCTACACTGGTTTGCTAAAAGTCTACTATGAGCTACTACTAACCATATAAAAGTTTGAAGCGCATTTTCAACGCCAAATAATGTTTTAGTCACCTAAGCTACCATATATGGTTGCTCATTAATTAAGATGATTTCATATGCACGTATATTTTCCATCATGTGTTCTACTCCAACTAATTTGATCATCTCATAATTTTATTTAAAATATTGACAGATATCTGACTTTACAACAACTCTAATTTTCGGTATCCATTTTTTATGACCACATTGTGAAGCATTATACAGAAAAACCAAAAAAAAAAAAACAGTGAGAATGAGAATCAAAGTGAAAATGTCAATGTCATGGTCACTATTGTCCGCTGCAATTTGCAAAGCATTGCATGAAAAGCTTTTTCAGTTTGGAAATATTAAAATGACCAATTCAACAATTAATATGGGTTGACAATGCCAGTTCATCATGGACACTTATGTTTTTATTTTTATTTTTATTTTTTATAATCATACACTTTTGTTTTAGTTAGCTAACGACATATATTTATTATATGTGTATATTTTTCAACATTAATATCCTAATTTGAATAGTACTTCTTAATAATAATTAGTATAATAGAGTCAAAGTTAAATTATTACTATTATTTTGAAGAAAAAATAGGTAATTATTATTTTATTTAGGGTCAAAAGTTATTAAGTGAATATAAACTGTTGGAGCATTGTACCAAAAAAAACTGATGGAGCATTAATAATAATAATTTTTGTCAAATAGTCTATTGTACCCGGGTTCGAACCTGGATCCCTGCACTTTCATGCAATATGTTCAATCAATTGAACTAAGCTTATGAGACTGCATGAAAATAATTATACTTATAATTATAGCTTTATAAACCAACGTAACAAAACTCATATTATAGTATGTTGAATATTTTTATCTAAATTCATTGATAAGTTGAATATCTTCATTTAGATTTAACTCAAGACTTAGTTAAATGTGAGTTTCAATAGTATTTATAATTTTATCAATAGGAAAAAAAATTAACATAGGAAGAACATCAACAATAAATGAAAAAAAGAAGTTTTTTTTGGTACGTAAGCTAAAAAAAAAGAAAAAAAACTAAAAAGAAAAAAAGATTATTTACGGTGCCTTTCTGAAAGAGAGTATGAGTCAAGAAGTCAGTATTTAAAGAAGAAAAATAAAAAGAGAGAAGAAGTTCATTTTGGTGTTAAATATAGAAAAGAAATAATCAAAGGAAAACGTTTTTTTTTTTTTTGACGAAATCAAAGAAAAACGTTGAATGTATATTGATGATTTTAGTTAACTAATACGACTATTATTGGTTGTCAACGTACGAGCAATCCAAAGGAGAATTGGTCAGAATTGTGAATATGAGAAAAGTTGAGGGGCCATTTAGCAAAACTTTGCAATGCAACGCGTTACAGCGGACAATAGTGACTGACCATATCATATGACACTTTCTAATTTGTTCTAATCTAACATCCATCCTATTGTATGCTATAAATTGATGATAACTCACACTCCATTCTCCATCAACCAATATCATAATCTCTTCAACATTCTCATTTCTCACCAACAATAATATTATTTCTTTCTTTGCTTTTCTTGTGTGTCAAATTTAAATATATATCTTATTCAAATAACATTCTTCCAATTTGTGTGTGATGGCTAATAGAATTATCACTAGTTTTGTTGTCACAATGGTAGTGCTAGCTACAATATGTGATGCACAATTGTCATCTACATTTTATGACAGCACATGTCCGAACGCACTTAGCACTATTAGAACTGCAATTCGTACTGCAGTTTCTAAAGAGCGTCGTATGGCTGCATCTCTCATTCGCCTTCATTTTCATGATTGTTTTGTTCAAGTAATTGCTTTATTCATATTTGTCAATTTGTAGTATATTACTATTAATTTAGATATAACATTTGCTAACATTTTATTTGGCAAAATTAATTCATTTGTAGGGGTGTGATGCATCAATTTTGCTCGACGATAGTTCCACAGTCGAGAGCGAAAAGAGTGCACGTCCAAATATTAATTCAGTTAGGGGATTTGAAATCATTGATAAAGCAAAATCTGATGTGGAGAAAGTTTGTCCTGGAGTTGTATCTTGTGCAGACATAGTTGCTGTAGCAGCACGTGATGCATCATTCGCTGTAAGTTTAAATTAAAACTAGAATTTGCATGCTTAATATATTGTTAATGTTAATTTTATATAATTTGTCACTAAAAATTTATTAATATTTTTATTAATATACAAAATTAAAGCATATACTTAAAATCAAATAACATATATATGATGCAGGTTGGTGGTCCATCATGGACAGTGAAACTTGGACGAAGAGACTCGACAACAGCAAGCAAAAGTTTAGCCAATACAGACCTTCCATTATTTACTGATGATCTTACAACTCTTATATCTCATTTTGCAAAGAAAAATCTCACTCCTAAAGAAATGGTTACTCTATCTGGTAAATACATTTCTAGTTCATTTGTTTCATGTTTTTATATTTGTTTATGTGAGTAATTTTAATTAATTAATTTGTAAACCTTTGCTTACATGAAAATTAATATTGGTAAATTTTATTTTAATTTAGGTGCACACACAATTGGACAAGCTCAATGCTCCACATTTCGTGATAGGATATACAACAATGCAAGTGACATAGATGCTGGATTTGCTAGCACCCGCCAACGTGGTTGCCCATCTTTGATTACCACCGCAAACAATCAAAAGTTGGCAGCGCTAGACTTGGTCACACCCAATTCTTTTGACAACAACTACTTCAAAAATTTAATTCAGAAGAAGGGTCTTCTTCATTCAGATCAAGTTTTATTTAGTGGAGGATCTACAGATTCTATCGTTTCTGAATACAGCAAAAATCCTACAACTTTCAAGTCTGACTTTGCAGCTGCTATGATTAAGATGGGAGATATTGAACCCCTAACCGGATCAGCGGGAATTATAAGAAGGATATGCAGCGCTGCTAACTAATTTATAAATTCTTTCTTGTTCGGCATCAATCAGTCGATTGTTTTCAATTTCGTCATTAAATTAATTCTTTTATTAATTTTCCTTCTTATGTGTACAATTGTATAATTATATGACAACAATATTACTTGAAACACTTATGTATTTTGTGCGCTATCAAATATGAAGAGTGTGTACCATGTACTACCTCATAAGAAGATATCATTTTTTATTTGTTTACCCATTAAAGTATATTTGCATTCTATGGTTCATATGGTTCTTGGTCCTCATTTTATCCCAGCGTATTTTTCTTTGTGCGCATCATATGCATGCTCTATTGTTTTCATGATACCATGTTACTATAGTAATGGATGAAATTAGATCTGTTGCATTTTATGTTTTGTCTTCTCTCCTTTTTTAATTATATTTAATAATAGTTAATTGATTCGCACTGAAAAAAATAAACACAGTGCAGTAGAGAGAAAGAATGAATAATTGAGATAAAGACAGAACAAAAACATGAAAGAAATGATTGGAAATTATCCAAATTATCCAACAATATAATGAATGGCACATACAAATTTGTCAGTCAAATTCATTAAACTGTAGGGTTTAGACCTTAAAATTAAAAAATTTAAGAGGTCAACACAAAAGGGTCAGTTTAAGATTTGGGCGGCAAGCAACACTACTAGAAAATTCGCGTTTAGAGACCAATTTTAATGAAAATCGGTCACTAAATCAATTAGTGACCGATATAAAGACGAATTAAAATCAGTTTATAAAACCTAGGTTGCTAATCTGTTGTGACCAATTTAGTGACCAATTTGTTGCGACCGAATTAGTGACTGAGTTTAGTGACCAATTTAGAGACTGTATTTGGAGACCGATTTAAAGACTGAATTTAGAGACTGATTTAGAGACTGAATTTAGAGACCGATTTAATGACTGAATTTAGAGACTGATTTAGAAACTGAATTTAGAGACCGATTTAGTGACTAAATTTAGAGACCGATTTAGAGACTACAAGCGATGTGACGTGCGACGCCTTGAATGACGCTAACAACGACTGATTTAATGACCCTTATTAGAGACCGTTATTGTGACCAATTTAGAATTAATTTATATTTTTTTGCAACCGATTCAGCGACCAAATTGGAAACATTATATGTTAAATTCGGCCTCTAATTCAGTCTCTAATGAGTTTTAAAAATATTTTAAAAATATTATTTTATTTATAATCTTTTTTAAAAATATTATTTTTATAATTGAAAATCCCTAAAATCAATTTTTTAGATCTAATTTAATATTTCTAAAAATATTTCATAAACACCAACACAACAATATTAATTAACATAGTAGATTTAGAATTACCAAATAATTATAAAAAAACAAGGAATTCTAAATCAAACAAAACTTGCATACAAAAGTATGTCACTAGCTACTGCACGTTTCATTCTTTATCTCACCACCATCAAACTTATAACTATCATCAGACACACCATCATTATCATCAGAGACATCGTCATCATTATCATTAGCCACATTATCTTCATGAACTTGATCTCTAGTATATGGCTTCGATTGAAAGTTTAAATTGTCCTTCAATTGTCTTACCATATCACAAACTTCATTCCTTTCCTTTCTCATTTCTTCCATTCTATTTTTAGTTATTCGAATTTATGTCTTCGCACCCATTCAGTTGACAAGTAACTTGAACCACGGCAATTTCGCATGCCTACAATAAAGATGATTCACTGCCAAAACCATATACATGTCCTTTCCTTATTCCTGCAACCTCAAACCACACTTATGCTTTCTTTGATGGCGGAGTTCCTTGCAAAAATGTTTGTTTAATCATTTCTTCTCATCTATGTTTATGTGTTTGCTATGAACATAAATACAAGACTAATTAATATTTTAAAATCAAGTAAAATAAAATAAAAAACAATACAATTTAAATCCATTCGAAACATCGCTGGAACAGTTTCGGGACGCTCCTAAACGTTTCTTATGATAGAATATGTTATGGAAGACTCTGGTTTCCAATTCAAATCCACTGTGATTACTCTTCCACTTGTTTACATATCATCAATGAGAAAGAATGCATTCCATGTTAAATCAAATCACATGCACAATTTTAGGTCTCAAAAATATTTTAGATTTTGATAGTGTAAAATTTGTTGTTTTCGGATTAAAAACCCGTTCAAAATAAATTTTAGCCACCGAAGATATTATTGGGTTGAGTCGCGGATAGTACGCCTCTCTTTAAGACGTTTCGCGTTACTGCCCAAAATAGTGCAAAAAGACTATCAACCACACCGTCCCTAGGATAAAATATCTCAACTACAACAACTGTATCAGAGTCCTATTACACGGTAAGATCAGTTCAAAAATACACCTCAAATATGATACTCAGATCATTCTAATATGGTACACAG
Organism: Trifolium dubium; assembly: GCA_951804385.1. Taxonomy (NCBI): domain Eukaryota; kingdom Viridiplantae; phylum Streptophyta; class Magnoliopsida; order Fabales; family Fabaceae; genus Trifolium; species Trifolium dubium. Next base: position 20,791,612 of record OX638075.1, on the reverse strand, counting down.
ACTATTCTCATATGATATTAAAATCATTCTCAAAATTCAAGATTCTTAATTTGATAGAACTATGATACAATAATCACTCTTAAAACAAGATAATACTAATACAAGTATCTCATAATGCATAATAAACATATGTTTTCATAATACTAGTACTACTATGGTCCGTAACATATCTTTAATAATTCAACTTCACAGTAATTAATGGTATATGCAAATTGATAAAAAAAAAAAAACAATAACAAGTGATTATATATCAATTAGCCACAAGTTCAGAAAACTATAACAACATATCCATATAGATTATGTATTCGACATATGATAATATTAGATGAAGACTTACATTAATGAAGAAAATGCCACATATTCTCACCGTAGTCTCCATCCTTCTCATGGTGAAATTGATTCTCTCGTTATCTTATCATCATAAAGAAATCACTATGTACTACTTAGCATTGATACTTCCGTGAATAAGCCAAGAAAGGACTCAATTATATCGTATTCCCAGTCTATTGTTGGACTCTCGGCTACGATGAAACCAAATGAAAGCACTCAATTATATCGTATTCCCAGTCTATTGTTGTTGCAGATGACTGAAAATAAATAATTGGAGGCGTGTAATCACTGAACTAAGAAATTATCCAAGATTTGCGCAAATCCCCCAGAATACAACCGATTCTTCTCGACGATAAACATGTCGAGACTATCAATACACAAGAATATCAACAAGGTCGGTAACTCAGACAATTACTAAAGCTTATATTTTTATACTTGAAGAAACAATAAAAAAAGTAGATCTTCTACTCGTGTACTACCTCTGTAAGTTCTTAGATTGCTCTTATATGTGTCAAGCAAACTTATATACGGTGGAGAAAAAATAGGAGCATATGTTTCATGTTATCTTAACAGACTCGGTATAACTTAGTATTTAATTTGATCAAAACCACTAAGCCAATATATTTCTCACATAAAAATATTATTAGACACTCATTATTTTAAACTTTTGAAATATACTATCAAATTTACAACTAACACTTATCGTTTTAGAAATAAAAGACTAAAATAAGAGAGTATATTTTTGCAGCTTAATTTTCTATTATGCCTTTTTTTTTAAAATATATATCATATTTAAAAAATTGTAAGTTTGTAACAAACTTTATTTAAAAACAAACAAGTAAAAATGAACAAATATTTTTTTTCTAAAACGACAAATAAAAAAGAATGGAGCGATTAAGTTTTTTGTAAAAAAAAATTATTCCCGCCATGAATTGCGATAATTGGTACTAGATTTTAGTTAAGTTTTTCAAGTAAGTTTCACTTAGCTAAGTTTGTCGTAAAAGAAAGTAGTACGAGAAAGAAGAGTTGGATACTGAGTTTGCAGAATTTGTCGTGAGAAAGTTTGCAATTGAAGAAAAATTGTTGTGAAGAATTGGTACATGATTTTGGGTTTTTTTTGTCACTAAACTGGGTTCTAATTTCCTATTTCCTATTTTTCTTTATTTTATTCTTAAAAATATTTAATTTGTTAAATTTTTTGAAAGGTAGATAGATTCTCTCCAAAATTTAGGTGATTATTGTTTTCTTTCTACTAATTTTTTTTTCTTTTCGGTGAATTTTTTTAATCTCAACTATCAAAAATTAAATTCAAGAGGTGTGGTTGAACGGTTGGGGCTCATTCTCCCTTAACCAATTGTCGATGATTCGATCCTTACCTTAAATCTTTGGCTGTCCCACCCTTTGAGGTGTCTTCAATTCAGCGAGAGATTAGTTACTGCGTTCGGCGGTGGATACCCCGGTTTCGACAAAAAAACTATCAAAAATTAATTATCATCCACTTATTTTTTTTTTTAAAACTTCGTTCAAATGTCATAAAGCCACCGTTTATAGAAGTTTCTTCCTAATAAAATTTAGGAAGAGATATGTAACATCTATATGTCTATAATCACTTGTCCGAATATAACTTTTGCTTTTTATTTTTTTGAAGTATGGGTTTTGTTTTTTTTTTTAACTAAGTATTGAGTTTTCTAGTTAATTATCTTTTGATTTTGTTTATAACTAACTATTGATGAGTTCTTAGTTAAATATGTCTTTTCTTATTTTAAGTTTTTTAGCTGAAAGTTCAATTTTTTTTCTTTGAGCGAGAAGGTTTCCGGGCTAAAAATAGAGTAGTTTTTTGTCTCAATATCACTCACTAATTATCAATTTTTTAAATGGTCACTAATATTCAGTCTCTAAATTGGTCACTATTTATCCGTCTCTAAATCGGTCACTATATATTCGTGAGAAAATATTTTTCTCACAAAATTAGTCACTAATATTCGTGAGAAAAATATTTTTTAAAGTTTTTTGACCAAAATATTTTTTATTATATGATAGATTAATCATTCTCTAAATCAATCAGTAATATACATACAATAACTATTAGTCTCTAAATCGGTCACTAATCATCTGTCTCTAAATCGGTCACTAAAATAAATATAGTAATTATTGGTATCTAACTCGGTCACTAATTATCAGTCTCTAAATCGGTCGCTAATATAAATATAGTAATTATTGGTCTCTAAATCGGTCACTAATATAAATATAGTAATTATTGGTCTCTAAATCAGTCACTAATTATTAGTCTCTAAATCGGTCACTAATATAAATATAATAATTATTGGCCTCTAAATTGGTCACTAATTATTTGTCTCTAAATCAGTCACATAATAATAAATATTTTGGTCTCTAAATCGGTCATTAAATATTTGTCTCTAAATCAGTCACTTATATTATATTAGTAACTGATTTAGGGACCAAAATATTTATTATCATGTGACCGATTATTCGGTCTCTATATCGGTCGCTATATTATATTAGTGACCGATTTAGCAACCAAATATTTTTTTATTTTGAACTCCAAATTTTGGTCTCTAATTCGGTCTCTATGGTGACTAAAAATTTTTTGTCGCTAAATCGGTCTCTAAATGCAATATTTCTAGTAGTGCAAGAAGAAATTGTTATTTCTACCTCTCAAATGTTACCTCTAGCCCCACCTTTTTTATTTACAAAATTCTGATTTTTTTTTCTTCTTAAAATGGGAAGTTTTGCAGCAACAAATTATATATCTCATCACTTAAGAAAAGCTTCAGCAGAACATTGTGAGAACATTCTTTGAACATCACTACATCTTATTTCAAAGAAAAGCTTCAGTAGAACATTCTTTGAACAGCACTACATCTTATTTCAAAGAAAGCAGAACATTTTGAAAACATTCTCTGAACAGCACTACATCTTATTTCAGAGAAAATCTTCAGCAAACAGTCTTAGAACATTATCTACATCTTGTTTCAAAGCTTCAACCATCATTCTCATAACATTCTCTGGTATGCATTATAATTGATCTTCAAAGTAAAATCACTTATGTATTTAAAGCGACATATGGTAAGACAAAGAAGCACATTTAATGGACATTTAATCACAAGATCTCTACAACAATAAATTCCCACAGAAAGTGTTTTAATTGATTATGGGACTTTCCCTCTTAAGCCATCACATGAGAATCAAATGAATAATGTGCACAATAATGTTCTTGACACAAGACATAATAAATTGGTGTATTGATTTTTAATATGATAGAAAATATCATAGACCAATGATAAAGAGACAACAAGTCTTGGACTCATAGTTGTCATGTACTTTCAAAGTACTTTTAATGACCATTCTTCAAGAAAAGGTTACACTCTATTTCTACCAAGGATGTATTTGAGAAGTACTTTTCCATATAGACTTGGTCAGATTATAGCTGTCATATCAGATGCAACAACCTTGCTTTTGTCTCAAGTAAGCAAAGGACAGTGTCAGCTCAGCAAATACGCCCCACCAAAGAACATTCTTCCATCATTCTTCCAGATCTGCCTTCATTAAATTAAATACAACGGCTAGTGCATCATTCTCTACTTTATGGACACCTTGTCCAAGACATCAGAGGCTCTCTCAATCCTATAAATAGCATTTCTCAGAGCAAAAGAAAAGTAAGAGTTTTTCAAGCTAAAATTCTTCAATCACTTGTTTTCTCTACAAGTCATAAAACTCTTCTTTCATCACTCACATTTAAGATCATCATGCTCATCACTACTTCTGAGTTTTAGAGCGATTTTATTTGCTTCTCAAATTAACCTTTGAGTTTCCATAAACAAATATCGCAAGAGTTTGAAATCAACATCAATCATACAACAATTGTCTTTGAGAACAAGATTCTCTATAAACTCTTCTTTAATCTCTTTCACTCCCAAGCTCTATATTGTGCACTTGGCTTAGTTTATTGTTAAGTTTCTAGATCCAAACAAATTCTTTGTAAAAGGAAAGAATACTTGCTCAAGGGTGCGTGACTATTCGTTTGAGCAAGGAAAGAAAGTCCATCTTAGTGAAAAGGTGGCAGATAATTGTGACAGCTTGAAGAAACCTTGATCTTGGTTTAGATCAAAGAGAACGTTGTAATTTGGGGCCGATAATATCTCAAGATTATAGTGAAAAACTCATAGGCGTGGGGACTGGACTAGCCCAAGATTCAGGTGAATCAATATTGAAATTCTGGCGTACTACTTATAATAAATTATCAGACAGAATAATGTGCGGTAAGATGTGCGCACATTAATCAACCTTGCAGAATACGTAACAAAGAAACAAATAACAAAAGCAGTAAATAACACAAGGAAATTGTTAACCCAGTTCAGTGTAAACACACCTAATCTGGGGGCTACCAAGCCAGGAAGGAAATCCACTAAGTAAAACGAATTCAAAGTCAATAAACACCACTCGTACTTCAAAGCTTAGAGTGATGAACAATATTCCTTGCTTAAAAGCTTCGGATTACAACTCAATAAACTTAGTCCTTATGCAAGCATCTAGGTGACACTAGCAAAGGCTCACAAATAACAATTAACAAAAGACTCAAACCCTAAAACTCTAATCTTCAATATTGGCTTGCGTGAATATTAGGTTTAGTCTTCTTACATATATATAGTCTTCAGAATCTTCTAGGTCTTCAGACAAGTCTTGGGCTTTAAGCAAATAATTCCTTGTAATAATTCTTACCCAAGAAATATAAATTTGAACCAAATAAAATATTCCCATGATTGGAAAATATTTTTTACAAATAAAATTAGGTTAACAAGTAACCTTGATGGTTCATGAGACGCGCGCGACTTAGCCTGCAAGCAAGCGAAGTAAAAACAAAACAAATCTTTCAAGAAAGATGTGGCGCGTAAATAAGTGTTAAGGCTCCGGACTCATATGATGTGCACACATTGTTCTTAACATCATGATATGCACACATTGTCCTCCACATTGTGTTTTGCCAAAAATGAGGCCAACACAAAAACACTAACAATCTCCCCCTTTGGCAAATTTTTGGCTAAAACAATCTTGAACCGGATAGACATGCCAGAGAGATGTAAAAGATGAACTCCTTCATATTGATCAGAGAATAAGGACTTTGAAGGAGTATAATTAACAATCAACAATCAACAATTCACATAGTGGATTCCTTATAGCAATGCTTACCAAATAAGCTTTCAACAATGAACATCAGAGGCACACAGCAGCGGATAATAGACGGCCTCACACAAGAAACACAGAGGATAGAAATGTCCTCACATAGGTGTTTTAGAAAAACACATATAGGGCTTGACATGCTAAAAGTAGCACATTCGCATGCAAGCACACAATCAGCAAGTAACAATCAAGAAAGTCAAAACTCCCAAAAAAAACAGCTTCATATAAGTGGCACTCCCCCTCAATAGTAGCTTCACATAAAAACACAAGAGATATTTTCTCCCCCTCAAATCATGCATATCTCAAATCATGCATACAATAAACATACTCACAAGTAACATAGTGACACCGACCATGTGTCAACATTTTCATGCACATCGTGCAGACAACTCATAATGAGTAACAATCAACTTATAAGCAACACCCATAAATTAACATTCTTCAGATGGCAAATAATATGCACACATAGACTCATGCATATCATAGCTTCAAACAAATAACATACTTCCAACAACTACTTTAACATCATCTTCATGGCATAAACGGGTAGTAGTGAATTAATAACTCACATCAGAATAGCAGCAGAGCAACAAGTGAATTAATAACTCACATCAGAATAGCAGCAGAGCAACAATTAACAACTAACATCTTCTCCCCCTTTTTAGACATAAAATTTTGCCAAACAGAACATACCATGTAATAGGTCTTCAAAATCAGAGAGATATCGGCAAGAGAACAAATAAGCTAGCAGATTCGCATAGCAACAAATCATGGGAGATAATAAGAGTGCATACCATAAGATTCATAGGGCACAGATAGTGCATAAGTGTGCATAGCAAAACAACAACAAAAAAACACAGATGGTGCAAAAATATTCAGAAGTACAGACCATAGGCACAAAGGTGCTGCATAATATCCAAGGCAAATGCCCTAAAGAGAAAATTAATAATCCAAAAGAAAACGAGAAAGGACATAGCCATCAAATAAGATCAGACAGAGGGGCTTTCAATGGAGTCCTCCTCAGCTTCCTTGTCTTCATCTTCCTCCTCTTCAGAATCAGCACCAGAGTCACCAACCTCGTGCTCACCTATGTCATTCACACCCTTTTTCTCAGTATCAGCAGTAGGATCAAGATGTGCCAATGATGTGTCAACATTAGGTACCACATTAGACTTAGGAGCATAGTCTTTTAGAGTAGGAAAAGCATCAGCCACGAGTTGGCTTTTTGGTGATGCACCTTCAATAGCAGGTTCATTTGAAGTATTTTGAGTGACATTAACTTCAACAGCAGGAATAGAAACAGTCTTACCAGAACTAACAGTAGAGTAAGAGAGATGTATGGCGATGATGAGTGGTTTTTTGAGGGAAGTGGAACAGTTATGGCAAGTATTTATTTTCTCCCCTGATTTCGCGTGCACGTAATGATGACATAAGATGACCGTTGCACGCACGCAATTCCTTAATTGCTATAACTGCTCTATTAGGCAAATGCCTAATTTTCCCTTAAGCTTCTCAACTTGAATATCATCTAAGGCCTTAGTAAAAATATCAGCAATTTGTTCTTTAGTTGTGACATGCTCAAGCAACACAATTTTTTCTTCAACCAAGTCACATATAAAATGGTCTCTAATGTCTATATGCTTGGTCCTACTATGCTGATTTGGATTCTTAGATATATTTATAGCACTTAAATTATCACAGAATAATGTGAGTACATCTTGCTCCACATTATACTCCTTCAACATTTGTTTCATCCAAACCATTTGAGTACAACTACTTCCAGCTGCAATGTATTCAGCTTCAGCATTAGCTAAAGAGACGCTATTTTGCTTCTTGCTGAACCATGAGATAACATCGTTAACCAATAAGAAACAACCATCAAAAGTGCTCTTTATATCATCACTAACACAACAACCAATCATCCTTGAATTTTTACTGTGAGCATATAACAAACCATAATCAGAAGTACCACTCACATATTTCAGGATCCTCTTGACTTGATTCAAATGACATTCCTTTGGTTCAGCCTGATATCTAGCACATACACCTACATTGAGTATTTCATAAAAGTCAACATCTTCAATTTGTCCACTTCCTTGAGCCACAAGCCTTGCTTTGTTCCTGGTCATAGTGACATTCCCATCTGACTTGTTTCCATAAATCCATTTAGTTCCTATGACATTTGTATCTTTAGGTCTAGAAACCAAATCCCAACCATCATTGGTTCTGAGTTGACCAAGTTCTTCTTGCATTGCATTAATCCAGAACTCATTAGTGAGTGCTTCTTTCACATTCTTGGGTTCCACCCTTGAGACAAAACACGAGTTAGAGACAATATCATTTGACCTTCCAGTAGTAATTCCTTTGTTTAGGTCAACTATGATAAGATCAGTAGGGTGATTCGTTTGATCTCTGATGGATGGTGCTCTGTTTATAGGGGCGACTTCAGATTTTACATTCACACTGTTAGGAATTGACTTAATGTTATCATTCAACACAAGTTCTACATTCTGCTGGTAGAGTGTGTCCACATCTGGTGGCACATCTTCATTTGGAGTGCTTGACATATCATCAACCTTATTTAAGAGACATACGAACATACTGCTTTCTTCCTGAGGAGACCACATGTAACAATTATCTTTAGATCTTGATCCTTTCATAACTATGTTTCCAGAATCATCAGTGATTAAGCACTCAGTTTTTGAGAAACTGACATTGAATCCTTCGTCACAAAGTTGACTAATGCTGATAAGATTTGCTGTTAATCCTTTTACAAACAACACATTTTTAATGTTTGGCAGACCATTTGCAATTAAGTTGCCAACTCCTTTGATTTCCCCTTTAGCACCATTTCCAAAAGTTACAAAGTTGGTAGAGTGCGGTTTTAAATCTGTTATAAACTTCTTGACACCAGTCATGTGTCTTGAACGACCACTATCAAAATACCAATCTTCCTTTGATGAAGCTCTGAATGAAGCTATTAATCCAGCACATTTCACCTTGGGTTTCCATTCTTTCTTCACTTCAGGTTGCTTGGGAAATTGTTGAGAAAGATGACGATCATGATACCCATATAACTTAAAACAGAAAGGTCTGATATGTCCCTTTCTTCCACAGTGATGACAGATCCAGATTTTAGAGGCAGATTGTGATGTGCTACTGGGATGTGGGCACATGTTTCTAGGAAGATGTGTCCACATGTTGTTCAACATCATTGGATTGTAAACTTCAGTTGCTGCAACAAACTTAGTGACATTGCTTTTCTGATGTTGCTTGTTTAGAGTTTGATAATCAAATCCAATTCCTTTAGGTTTCCCAGGTTTTTGAATATCAAGAATTTCTTCCAACATATCTGTGCCATTGTTCATCATCCTAACTTGCTTTTTCATGTCTTCTAATTTTGAGGTCAGTTGTACAATTTCTTCATTCAATTTTGAAATCTGAGAGACATGATCAGTCCTTTCATTCTTCATCTGAGTGATGGTTTTATTGCTCTCATATAGCTTCTTATGCGTGGCTTCAGCCTCATAACATAGTTTCTTGAAGCTAGCAGCAAGTTTTTCATAGGGTACCACCTTATTACATGATTCAGTATCAGGTGCATCACATTTTCCAGTTAAAGCAGTGATGAACTTTGCATATTCTCCTCCATTGTTCTCTTCTTCAGAGTCATCATCAAACCAATCAACAATTAGTCCTTTCTTTTGACTTTTGAGGAAGGTAGGACATTCTGATCTGACATGCCCATGTCCATCACATTCAAAACATTTCACTCCTTTTCCTTTGCCTTCACTTGTTTTTCTGGTAGACTTTGATCTTCTATCATCAGCTTGTGTGTCCTGTTTTGGTTTTCCTCCAAACTTCTTTAAGATTTTGTTAAATTGTCTTTCAAGGAAAACTATTTCATCTGTAGCATTGTGATCAATCTTATTTTCTTCAATTTTCTCCAGTCCTACATTTGATACAAAAGCAATACCTTTAGTTTTCTTATGAGTTCTATCATTGCATGCACCTTCAAAAGTTTGAAGAGATCCTATGAGCTCATTCATCTTCATGTTAGCAATGTCTTGAGCTTCTTCAATGGCAGTAACTTTCATATCAAATTTCTTAGGAAGGGATCTGATGATCTTTCTACACAATTTCTCTTCAGCTATTGGTTCTCCCAGAGAGTCAAACATGTTGGCATAGTCTAATACTTCCATTTGAAAATCATATATGTTACCATCTTCCTTCATTTTAAGATTTTCAAATTGTGTTGTTAGGAGCTGCAGCTTTGCCATCTTCACTTTAGATGTACCTTCTTCATTTGTCTTCAGCATATCCCATGCAACTTTTGTTATAGTTTGTTTCTTAATAAGTCTGAACATGTTTTTATCCACAACATTGAATAGGGCATTCAATGTCTTGTTATTTCCATACGCAAGTTCATCTTCTTCTTTGGTGCAATCTTCTGGAGACTTTAGAACACCAGTAGATTTTCCATCTTTGTCCATGATCATAGGTGGTTCCCACTTCTTCAGAATTGACTTCCATGATTTGTTATCTAACGATTGAAGAAACACTAGCATTTTAGGTTTCCATCAATCATAGTTTGTACCATCCAATAGAGGTAGCCTGGTGACAAATCATCCTTCCTTATCTGTATTTCCAGAATTCATCTTCCCTGGAGCTCACCCAAAAACAGGCAGGGTGCCTGCTCTGAGGCCAATTGAAATTCTGACGTACTACTTATAATAAATTATCAAACAGAATAATGTGCGGTAAGATGTAAGCACATTAATCAACCTTGCAGAATACGTAACAAAAGAAACAAATAACAAAAGCAGTAAATAACACAAGGAAATTGTTAACCCAGTTCAGTGTAAACACACCTAATCTTGGGGCTACCGAGCCAGGAAGGAAATCCACTAAGTAAAACGAATTCAAAGTCAAACTCCCCGTTTGCACTTCTCACTTTGTAACTACTCGTCTAGACTTCTACCTAGGTACCCCATAGGTAAGAGAGACCCTTCTCACTTCCACTCTATAACAAATACAATCAACAAATTTTAGAGAACAATTCCCAAACAATAAACACCGCTCGTACTTCAAAGCTTAGAGTGATGAACAATATTCCTTGCTTAAAAGCTTCGGATTACAACTCAATAAACTTAGTCCTTATGCAAGCATCTAGGTGACACTAGCAAAGGCTCACAAATAACAATTAACAAAAGACTCAAACCCTAAAACTCTAATCTTCAATATTGGCTTGCGTGAATATTAGGTTTAGTCTTCTTACATATATATAGTCTTCAGAATCTTCTAGGTCTTCAGACAAGTCTTGGGCTTTAAGCAAATAATTCCTTGTAATAATTCTTACCCAAGAAATATAAATTTGAACCAAATAAAATATTCCCATGATTGGAAAATATTTTTTACAAATAAAATTAGGTTAACAAGTAACCTTGATGGTTCATGAGACGCGCGCGACTTAGCCTGCAAGCAAGCGAAGTAAAAACAAAACAAATCTTTCAAGAAAGATGTGGCGTGTAAATAAGTGTTAAGGCTCCGGACTCATATGATGTGCACACATTGTTCTTAACATCATGATATGCGCACATTGTCCTCCACATTGTGTTTTGCCAAAAATGAGGCCAACACAAAAACACTAACAAGTATAACTTCTTGTGTCAAACTTCTTCTCTTTATCTCTTTACTTTTGCAAGACACAATCACATGCCAAGAACATTCTGGAAGAATGACCAAAGAACGTTTAGATTGACCAGAGAACATTCTTTCAGCACTTAAAATATTTGTTTTAACTTTATTCATTCTACTTAGTTTATTTTATTGTACCACTAATCTTACTAACGTTTTGAGATTATTTACATTTAATTTAGATTTCCACAAAGTAGGGAGAACGCTCTTTGAACAAGTTGTTCTATGGTAGAGAACATTCTCAGACCAATCTCTTTTATTGTTTACTAACATTTATCCAAGTATACACTTGAGGTCAATTTAATTGAGTGCATGATTAAATTTTAAAAAGGTCACAATTCAAACCCCCCTTTCTTGTGACTATTTTTTCCACTTCGTAAGGAAGGAATTGTCTTCAAGGTTCAAGAGTTTCGAAGGATGTTCGAAATTGTTGGTTCATTCTTTCGTCTATAGAATCCGCCGCTTTAGTTCAAGAGTGGGGTTTTCGATTGAAAACCAAGGTGTACTTAATCGGTAGCATAATTGAAGGTTTTCGACGAAGTTTGAAGATTGCAAGAGTGGAAGGATTCGTTCAAGGTTGAAGATAGTTTTTTTAGTACTTAAAGTGTAATTGTATTTCTAACTCTTGTGCACTTGTTATTCAAGTTTTTGATATAAAATTCTCGATTCCATTTTTTTTTGGAATTGGGGGTAGACATTCCGAATGACGCAAGGAGGAATTCTTGAAACTCCTTAAACAAACGTTGTGTCTTTTATCACTTTATTATTTTTGCTTATTGTGATTCAATAGGAATCGTTTGAATAGCATTATTGTGTGAGGAATTTCATTATATTGAAAAGTACACACCAAGTGTTTGACAAAAACACTTGGTGTGATTTTCACGTTCAATTTCAATGAAAACTTTGAAATTTGTCGCACGTCAAGTATTCGATCATATTCCACATTGAAGACCTTTTGTTTGGATGTGGAAATTAAGTGCACATAACTTGTGATAATTTGTGAAATAAAACTATGAATTTGAACTCAAATTTCCATATTGGTTTCACAATTCATGTTAGAATAAACACACTTTTGAATTTCATATGAAAAGAACCGAACAATTTTATCTTATGGAACCAATCGGACCGAAATATGAGTAGCAAACTTACAATCTCAAACAAAATGAAAGATGAACTTTATCTCCTCATTACAATAAGGATGCATCTGAGATATTTCTGAATTCCATCTATATCTACACTGATTTGTTAAAAGTCTACTATGAACTACTGATCATATGAAAGTTTGAAGGGCATTTCCAATGCCATAATGTTCCGGTCGCCTACCATATATGGTTGCTCACTAATTAAGATGCTTTCGTATGCATGTAAAATTTGATCAACCCATCATTGTCAAAAGGAGGCAAATGACCATAATTTTATTTGAAATATGGCTGAAAATAATCAATTTATTCATATTTATTATTAAATAAATTTGATTTTTTCATAATTTAATATAATTTTTAAATTATTTTAAAAATTATATTTTGAAATATGACCATAATTTTATGGTACAATAGATAAATCATCATGTATCGGTACAATAGAAGATTTAACTAATAAATGACCACCTTTTGGCCACATCATCATTTTTATATTATATTTTAAAAGTTAATTATTACCGCATGTCAAATATTATTCCACATGTCAAGTAATCATTGGTCAATGCATGTTATTGTACCGGTACATGATGATTTATCTATTGTACCGTAGGTTCGCGTGTTTTTTGTTTTTGTCCCATTTTTTGGATGGCAGATTCTACGGTACAATGTATAAAAAGTAGTGTACCGATACAATATAAAAATTAACCAATAAAAAACCAGGATTTATAGTAACTGCTCCACGTCACACTACAAATTACTATTTGGTCAAACATATTCCTTCTATTTGACCAATAATTATTACACGTGTCAATTTATCATTGGTCATTATATTCAATTGTGCCGGTACATATAAATAAACCAATTGTACCATAGAAGCCCCCTTTTTGGAAATAGTCCCTAATTTTTTTTTAGTTTATGACGTCAAAGTCAATTAAAAAAAGCATTTGTAACAAATAGAGTTTGACGTGGCAAACGAGGATGATGAGTCAAAGATGGTGCTCAATCACCATATCCAAAAATGAAAGATGACCGAATAAATAAAAAAACAAAATTGAACCTAAATGCATATTTTTCTTCTTTTTTTTTGACCAAAACATTTTTTTTTCTCGTTTATCTAAATTCAAAAATTGTCTCATATTTCTCTAAACTCATATTATTATGAATGAAATGATATAAGCAGTTTTTAGTCAATAAAAAGAAAAACAATAACAACCGGAACAACAACGTAACAATCTATAAATATTCTCTTTCTTCATTACTCTTTTAATTTTTTTATGTGTAAATATCTCTCTCTGATCACGGTCATTTCATGGTCAAAATAAGTTTTATTTAAGAAAGTAATACAAGGTAGATGACCTTGGTCGTTTCCCAAAGACTCTCAATCGGTTTAACTAAGTAGAACAAATTAAACTGTAAATATTGGGGGTTTTGTTTTGATAACAGAACGTGAGATAGAGTGAAAATTAATTTATGTAAAACAATCAATCCATTGGTTTTGTCTAACTTCGTCCATTATCTATCATAGGTTCTTGGAAAATTATTCTTTTCAGTTTCTATCCTTGATTGATCATAAAACTAATTAATCAAGCGTCAATTAGTCTTATACGAATTCGAGTTGTTTTAACAAGCGTAAAACAGAATATTCAATTGATCATGACAGAGCAAACAAGCGTTACAGAATCACGATCAATGTTATAAAAACGTGAATTCAATCAATCCTATAACAAGTGTATAGACTCTATAAATTCATAACCGAATTAAATTAAACAAGCGGTAACTTAATTCGAATAACCTCGTAGGAAACTTGCAACCGAATTACATACAATAAAGCATCAAATGTTAAACGAATTGCAAGTTATATAATTAAAAAGGAGAGGCAGCGAAATTTACAGAGAAAGAAATAGAAACATGAATTGAAATTGCATTAAGATTCAAACCTCAAGATAATGAATCGAAGTATCTTAAACCAACGGATTGAAAAGTGGAATTAGTTCAACATCACAAGCGGCTGCTCTAGGTTTTGATTTTGTAAATTCCGAAGTAACCTCTGACATAGGTCAGATTTTCGGTTTTATAATGTAAGGTAACGGGCCACAAACAATCGGGCCGAAAACATAAGTTCTAGTGCAAATAAACTGTTTTTATTCCTAAGTCAGTAACTTGACGTGCAGTTAATACTCCCTTGCGCTACGAATTAGCTTTTGACTTCAACATACAAGTTGTAGCTCTGTGTCTTAGCTTTCCAATGCAACTGGCCTCGCTTCAATCCGATATTCCTAGCTCCAGTTATAGTCTGCGCAATGAGAAGGTGTCAAATTACTGTTTATTACGAAAATTAATAGCAAAACTGAATTATTAGCAAAACTTGACTCTAGACAAAAAAACATGATTAAAACACTAAAATAGTGGGAGAAGTCATACGATTGCCATAGCACAGAATGATTAAAAAGTGCACCAAAAATGCACTGATCACTCTCTCAAATACACACACACAACTTCTTGTTTCCATTTAGATCTAAATATTGGCTGCTTATATTGAAAATTTGAGGAATTCAAATGGGAGTTAGTGAAAAATATAAGTTTGTGTAAAATTTGTCAACAATAAAATTTGTTTAATCTTGTAATGTAGAAGAAAAAGGAAGGAGGGAGGGAGTGGGAGATATTATAAATATGGAGTCGAACACCTTTGATTTATAGGTCGAAAGAGAATCATAATATTTTTAAAATTAAAACAAGAAAAAATATCATTTTAGTACCTTCAACACAGATTTCTAAATTTAGAAAAATATGAGTTAATTTTTGGATTTAGAGAAACAAAGATGAAAACATGTTTTTGGATACAATTTTGTTTTTCTTTTTATATTTGGCCTCTTTGTGCAGTTTTATTTTTGAATTTAGTCTCTCTAAGTGGATGATTGAACATCACTTTTGACACATTATCCTCATCTTTTGCCACATAATACGCTGTCATGCCGGCCTTCGTTATTTACTGTTAGTTTTCGGTTTACAAAATCGAAATCTGAAATAAGAATCAACTGAGGAGATTATTGGCGGAGTCACGGATCAGTACGCTTTCTTTAAGACGTTTCACGGCACTACCCAAATTGTGCAAGGTAGACAATCAACCGTGAAGTCCCCAGGATAAAACTGCCAATTCAAATCAATACCGTAAGCTACTGCACTGTAGTTTACGGGCAGAATAACACCTTCGATGGTTTCAACAAAAACCAGTCAATATCGATAAGTGATTATCGATTCTCTGAAACAATCAAAAAACAAAAACCAGATTTTAGGGTGAAAAGGATTTCGACGGCGAGCAAGAAGAAGAGAAATTCTTTTTCTGCTCTTTTTCAGAAACAGTGTATTTGTAGAAGCAAAGAAGACAAAGCAATAAGTGGTATTCAAGTGATAGACAAAGAATTAATCACAATTAAGTGACATTATCACTTGTCCGTTACAAAATCAGTGGGAGAATGTGGTTAGAGTTGAGTCAGCATGAATCCAATGCAGACCCCGAAAATGACACAAAACAACATAACTTCCACCAGAGCAAGTTGCTTGTAAATTCGTAGCAGTATCAATTTACACTAAACTTCCACTGGTGTGAGTTGCCTTAAAAACTGTTCATTTTTCTTTCCAATGTGGGACTCAATCCCACTTTTTTCAATTCACACTACAATGTGATCTTTTCATTTCTAACCATTATGAACATCAAATTGTTCATTTTCTCAACAATCCCCCACTTGAATTTAAGTGTTTCAGATATAACGTTTGAACGTTTCTATAAAGATTGTGCATAAGCAAAGGTGACGCATGCTTGAACCTTAGCATAGCGAGTAAGAGCCTGATTTAACAAGAGTGACGCTTGCTTGAACTCTATCTCGAATTTTTCTCAAACCCGCACACAACCTTTTCCTAAGGTGTTTTCTACAGCCCGTGCTTTAATGGCCCTGCACGTCAATCCCGGTTTCATGAATGCTCTAGCAGTCCGCCTCAAGACTCCATAGGAACCGGCCTCAGTTCCACATTCATATAGGTGAGTCTATCTAGAGTACCTCTGAAGCCTGGTACTCCTCTAACATAGAGAATAGATCTCATTAAGAGTTTCTATTACCTCAACCTATTCGCTTCAGGTTCATGCATCTTGTGATTGCATGTTCATTCCCTATTACTTACGACTTGTTGTTTACCCATTGAAACCTAATTCTTGGGATCTCCAGTCTTTTAGGTTGGGTTACCATCATAAGTAATTCTATGTAGGCATTAGTCCCATCTTAACAAATGTATTGTAGACTTTCTCTCTAGCTAGTCCTTTCATCAAAGGATCGGCTATATTATGTTCCGAGCGTACATGATCCACTCTAACAGCACCTTTTGTGAGCAAGTCTCTCACAGTGCTGTGCTTCCTTTTTATTTGACGTCTTTTACCGTTGTAGTAACGATTCTCAATTTTAGCGATAGCTGCGGTACTATCGCAGTGGATCAATACAGCTGGCATTGGTTTTTCCCATAAAGGAATCTCAGATAGCAAGCATCTCAGCCAACTTGCTTCTTCACTAGCTGTTGCTAGTGCTATCATCTCAGACTCCATAGTAGACTGAGCCAATATAGTCTGTTTCTTAGACTTCCAAGATACAGCTCCTCCGGCTATATTAAATATATAGCCACTAGTTGCTTTGGAATCATCTGATAATGTATTCCAATCAGCATCACTGTACCCTTCAAGTACTGCAGGAAATTTCTGATAATGTATTCCAAGGTTCATGGTCTTTTTAAGATATCCCATGACTCTATTTATAGCCTGCCAGTGCTCATTACCAGGTCTGCTGGTAAACCGACACAACTGTCCCACAGCATATGCGATGTCGGGTCTTGTGCAGTCAGTGACATATCTAAGACTGCCTATGATGCTCGCATACTCAGACTGTCTGACACTATCACTAGTGTTCTTAAATAATTTTACACTTGCATCACACGGAGTGTGTGAAGTTCTACAGTCAGAGTATTCATATTTCTTTAGGATCTTTTCCACATAGTGGGATTGATCTAAGGATATTCCTTTCTCAGACCGAGTGATTTTGATTCCCAGAATCACACTCGCTTCTCCAAGGTCTTTCATATCAAAGTTGTTGCACAACAATGATTTCACATCATTTACAGCGTCGATGTTTGATCCAAAGATGAGCATGTCATCTACATATAGACATATTATAGTGCAAATGTTATTATCTGACTTGTAATAAATGCATTTGTCACTTTCATTCAACTTGTATCTGTTTGATATCATTAAGTTATCAAACTTCTCATGCCATTGCTTTAGAGCTTGTTTAAGACCATAAAGTGATTTTTCTAACTTACAGACCTTAGTTTCTTGCCCATGTACCACAAACCCTTCAGGTTGTTCCATATAGATTTCTTCTTCTAAGTCATCATTTAAAAAAGCAGTTTTAACATCCATTTGGTGTACTACCAAGTTATAAATTGCAGTTATTGAAATAAGTACTCGAATGGATGTTATTCTAGTGACGGGAGAAAAAGTGTCGAAGAAATCTATATTTTCTCTTTGCCTGAAACCTTTGGCTACAAGGCGAGCCTTGTATTTATCAACAGTACCATCAGGTTTTAGTTTCTTTTTCAAAATCCATTTACAACCAATTGGTTTGCAGCCAGGCGGCAAGTCTACTAAGTGCCATGTTTTGTTAGATTCTAGAGAATCCATCTCATCATTGATAGCCTCTTGCCAAAGATCTGCATCCATCGATGACAAGGCTTCTTGAAGATTCGCAGGATCTTCATCTAATATATAGGCAGCAAACTCTGGCCCATAGTCTTTAGCAACTCTTACTCGTTTACTCCTTCGGAGTTCTGGTTCTACTTGATCATTGCTATCCGTATTTGGTATCACAGGAATGTGACTCTGTTCAGAAGTATTACTTGTTCCAGCGCCCCCACTATTTCTCAATTTAAAAGGAAATTTATTTTCATGAAAATCTGCATCAACAGATTCTATGATCACTTTCGCATTTAGGTCGTAAAACCGATATGCCTTACTGTTTGCTGCATACCCAATGAATACACATTCATAGGCTCTACTAGCGAGTTTAACTCGCTTCGGGTCCGGTATACGAACATAAGCTAGACATCCCCAAGTTCTTAAATAAGACAAGTTTGGTTGCCTTTTCTTTAATGTCTCATACGGAGAGATCATTTCTTTGGATTTGGGAACTCTATTCAAAACAAAGCAAACAGTCAAAATAATTTCCCCCCACCAATGGGTAGCAGCGCCAGAGTTCAACATAATAGCAACGACAAGTTCAGTAAGAATTCTATTCTTTCTTTCTGCCTTACCATTCATTTCAGGAGAATATGGAGCAGTCGTTTCATGTATAATTCCATGTTGTTTATAAAAATCATTAAATAAACTAGAATTATACTCTGTTCCTCTATCACTACGAAATCTCTTGATTTTCAATTTCAGCAACAAAGACTTTAAACATATCAAAAGCATCACTTTTATTTTTCAATAGATATACAAAAGTATAGTCAGAACAATCGTCAATAAAAGTGATAAAATATCGTTTGTTATTTCTTGTCAATGTTCCATCTAGTTCACATATATCAGAATATATAAGGTCCATTGGTTCTGATTCCCTTATTACTGATTTATGTGAACTTTTCTTTATCTTTGCTTGACTACAAAATTCACATTTTTCTACTTCATTAAAATTCAGTTTAGGAATTAATCCTAAGTTACTCAAATGGGAAATGGAACGAGTATTAACATGACAAAGTCTAGAATGCCAAATATTAAAATCACACAACGAGTAAACAGAAGTAGAAATATTATTCAAATTGACATCAACATTAAGCTTAAACATGCCATCAGTGGCGTACCCCTTCCCAATAAAAATACCATTCTTAGTGATGGTGTACAAATCAGCCCCAATAGTTTGACTAAACCCAGCCTTATTCAAAAGGAAACCAGAAACAAGATTCTTTTTCATCTCAGGAACATGCAAGACCTCTTTCAGAGTAAGAGTCTTTCCGGAGGTGAAATTCAGCACAACTTCTCCAACACCAGCAACATCAGAAGTGTGGGCATTGCCCATCTGCACTTTCTTATTCTCAGCATTCGTGTATGTTTTAAACATAGCACGATCATAACAGACATGGCGAGTGGCGCCAGTGTCTATCCACCATCCCTCAGTAACACCGACCATGTTAATTTCGGTGATCATAGCGGCATAGCCTTCATCAGTAACATTCACCTGAGCATTCAAATGAGCAGGTTTAGGCCTTTTTACGCCTCTACATCTTTTTGCCATATGACCCGGTTTCCAGCAATTGAAACAAAGGAATTCACCGGTATCATTTCTAGGAGGAGGTGGAGGTTGTTGTTGCCTTGCAGCAGGGGCCCTAGAAGGGTTCCCAGTCATAATTCGGTTTTGATTGCGGTTCTGATTCTGATTTTTGAAAGGTTTGCCCGTAGGCTTCAGACCCGCACCGAATTTCTTATTCTTGTTGTTGGAGACAACCATAACCTTCTCGGTTTCTTTTTGATCCTGTTTCCGTGATTCCTCTTCTATACGAAGACGGGTAATCAAGCTCTCTATGGAAAACTCTTTAGTTTTATGTTGCAGCCTGGTTTTAAAATCTTTCCATAGAGGGGGCAGCTTGTCTATCATCACAGCAATCATAAATTGTTCAGGTAAAGGCATACCTTCAGTAATTATCTCATGAGCAATTTTCTGGAGTTCATGAGATTGCACCTCCACTGATTTTTCATCAACCATCTTGTAGTTCAGATAGCGACTCACCGCATACTTTTTCACACCAGCCTCTTCAGTATCAAATTTCTTTGACAAAGCTTCCCAGACATCACGAGCAGTACTGTATGTTCTGTAGTAATCATACAGGTCATCTTGGAGTCCATTAATGATATAGTTTTTGCAAACATAATCATTATGAATCCAATTCTGTTGATCGATTTGAATTTGCAGATTTCTGGTTTTAATCTGTTCTGCTGTCTCTTTTTCTTTAGCCTGATCAGCAGTAACAGATTTCTCAGTAGCATCAGTAGTAACCGATTCCTTTGTTCCTGAAGCCGAAGCAGAGTCATCAGCGGCAAGAACAACAGGCATAGGATCATTCAAAACGAAGGTACATTTTTTCAAAGTCAGGAAGAAAAACATTTTCTGTTGCCAACGTTTAAAATGAGATCCTTCAAATTTGAACGGTTTCTCAGTCGCACCAACAGCGGAAGTACCAATAACCTCTTCAGTTGTCATGTTTGAAACGTCTTAAAATTGTTAGTTTTCGGTTTACAAAATCGAAATCTGAAATAAGAATCAACTGAGGAGATTATTGGCGGAGTCGCGGATCAGTACGCTTTCTTTAAGACGTTTCACGGCACTACCCAAATTGTGCAAGGTAGACAATCAACCGTGAAGTCCCCAGGATAAAACTGCCAATTCAAATCAATACCGTAAGCTATTGCACTGTAGTTTACGGGCAGAATAACACCTTCGATGGTTTCAACAAAAACCAGTCAATATCGATAAGTGATTATCGATTCTCTGAAACAATATATATCGATAAGTGATTATCAATTCTCTGAAACAATCAAAAAACAAACACCAGATTTTAGGGTGAAAAGGATTTCGACGGCGAGCAAGGAGAAGAGAAATTCTTTTTCTGCTCTTTTTCAGAAACAGTGTATTTGTAGAAGCAAAGAAGACAAAGCAATAAGTGGTATTCAAGTGATAGACAAAGAATTAATCACAATTAAGTGACATTATCACTTGTCCGTTACAAAATCAGTGGGAGAATGTGGTTAGAGTTGAGTCAGCATGAATCCAATGCAGACCCCGAAAATGACACAAAACAACATAACTTCCACCAGAGCAAGTTGCTTGTAAATTCGTAGTAGTATCAATTTACACTAAACTTCCACTGGTGTGAGTTGCCTTAAAAACTGTTCATTTTTCTTTCCAATGTGGGACTCAATCCCACTTTTTTCAATTCACACTACAATGTGATCTTTTCATTTCTAACCATTATGAACATCAAATTGTTCATTTTCTCAACATTTACATATGTGTTTTTTTTAATAGATTTTATTATCAGAGACAAAAACCAAATTAATTTGATCTTTTAATGACTATTTCAATATATATAAACAAAAACAAAAAAACGTGCAAAATTACATGAAAGAATTGATTATTTAAACTTTAAAATATTGTCAGATATTTGACTTTACAACACCTCTAATTTCAGCTATTCATTTTTCATAACCACATCACATTATAAAAAAAGTAAAAATCGTCCTCATGAGTCTCGCTCAATTGGTAAAGGACCAGAGTTTAAACTTGATATTCTCATTTATTAACCTTTAAAGAGTGAAATACTGATCGCTAGATTACCTGGCAAAAAAAAAATCAATAAAAAAAGTTACAATAATATTTTTGTTGGCAGCGAGAAGCGAGAATGAGAATGAAAGTGAAAAGATGATTTGTTTTGGGTTATGAATTATGATAGAAAATGTGATGGTCAGTGGTCACTAATATCGTCCGCTGCGAGTTGCAAAGCATCTCATGCTTAACCTTTTTCCTTTTGGAAATATTAAAATGACCAATTCTCCTTAAATTCGTTGACAATGCCAGTTCATCATGATGGATACTTATGTTTTAGTTAGCTAACGACATACTCCCTCCGTCCTGAAATGTAAGAAAAAAATAAAAATCACACTTATTAAGAAAAAGTAAAATATAATGATTGGGAGTATTTTTTTTGAAAAAAGTTGTATGAAAAGATGTAAAAACAATTTTTATTTGTTGTTGGTTATAGAAAAAGTAAGAGAGAGAGTAAACTTTTCTTGAAAAGACAAATGTTTAAACTTTTTCTCTTACATTTTGGGACATTAAAATTGAGTTTTTTTCTCTTACATTTTAGGACGGAGGGAGTATATTTATTATATGTATATATTTTTCAACATTAATATCAATTTGAATAGTACTTCTTAATATATATTAGAGTCAAAGTTAAATTATTATATTATTATCTTGAAAAAAAGTGGAAATTATTTATTTTATTTAGAGTCAAAAGTTAATATAATTAAGTGAATATAAACCGCTGCAGCATCAATAATAATTATAATTATAGCTATATAAACCAACAAAACTGATATTAGTAGGTTGAATATTTTTATCTTCATTTAGATTTACTTCAAGACTTAGTTATAGATAGGAAAAATAATTAACATAGGAAGAACATCAACAATAAACAAAAAAAAAAGTTCACTTTGGTGTTAAATATAAAAAGAAATATTCAAAGGAAAACGGTGAAAAGTGTGTATATAATTGATGATTTTAGTTAACTAATACGACTATTATTGTTTGTCAACGTACGTACGTGCAAATGAGAATTGGTCAGAATTGTGAATATGAAAAAAGTTGAGGACCCTTTGCAATGCAACGCGCTACAGCAGACATAAGTGACTGACCATATCATATGACACTTTCTTCTAATTTGTTCTAATCTAACATCCATGCTATTGTATGCTATAAATTGATGATAACTCACACTCCATTCTCCATCAACCAATATCATAATCTCTTCAACATTCTCATTTCTCACCAACAATAATATTATTTCTTTCTTTGCTTTTCTTGTGTGTCAAATTTAAATATATATCTTATTCAAATAACATTCTTCCAATTTGTGTGTGATGGCTAATAGAATTATCACTAGTTTTGTTGTCACAATGGTAGTGCTAGCTACAATATGTGATGCACAATTGTCATCTACATTTTATGACAGCACATGTCCGAACGCACTTAGCACTATTAGAACTGCAATTCGTACTGCAGTTTCTAAAGAGCGTCGTATGGCTGCATCTCTCATTCGCCTTCATTTTCATGATTGTTTTGTTCAAGTAATTGCTTTATTCATATTTGTCAATTTGTAGTATATTACTATTAATTTAGATATAACATTTGCTAACATTTTATTTGGCAAAATTAATTCATTTGTAGGGGTGTGATGCATCAATTTTGCTCGACGATAGTTCCACAGTCGAGAGCGAAAAGAGTGCACGTCCAAATATTAATTCAGTTAGGGGATTTGAAATCATTGATAAAGCAAAATCTGATGTGGAGAAAGTTTGTCCTGGAGTTGTATCTTGTGCAGACATAGTTGCTGTAGCAGCACGTGATGCATCATTCGCTGTAAGTTTAAATTAAAACTAGAATTTGCATGCTTAATATATTGTTAATGTTAATTTTATATAATTTGTCACTAAAAATTTATTAATATTTTTATTAATATACAAAATTAAAGCATATACTTAAAATCAAATAACATATATATGATGCAGGTTGGTGGTCCATCATGGACAGTGAAACTTGGACGAAGAGACTCGACAACAGCAAGCAAAAGTTTAGCCAATACAGACCTTCCATTATTTACTGATGATCTTACAACTCTTATATCTCATTTTGCAAAGAAAAATCTCACTCCTAAAGAAATGGTTACTCTATCTGGTAAATACATTTCTAGTTCATTTGTTTCATGTTTTTATATTTGTTTATGTGAGTAATTTTAATTAATTAATTTGTAAACCTTTGCTTACATGAAAATTAATATTGGTAAATTTTATTTTAATTTAGGTGCACACACAATTGGACAAGCTCAATGCTCCACATTTCGTGATAGGATATACAACAATGCAAGTGACATAGATGCTGGATTTGCTAGCACCCGCCAACGTGGTTGCCCATCTTTGATTACCACCGCAAACAATCAAAAGTTGGCAGCGCTAGACTTGGTCACACCCAATTCTTTTGACAACAACTACTTCAAAAATTTAATTCAGAAGAAGGGTCTTCTTCATTCAGATCAAGTTTTATTTAGTGGAGGATCTACAGATTCTATCGTTTCTGAATACAGCAAAAATCCTACAACTTTCAAGTCTGACTTTGCAGCTGCTATGATTAAGATGGGAGATATTGAACCCCTAACCGGATCAGCGGGAATTATAAGAAGGATATGCAGCGCTGCTAACTAATTTATAAATTCTTTCTTGTTCGGCATCAATCAATTGTCGATTGTTTTCAATTTCGTCATTAAATTAATTCTTTTATTAATTTTCCTTCTTATGTGTACAATTGTATAATTATATGACGACAATATTACTTGAAACTTTTATATAGTTTGTGCGCTAGCTATCAAATATGAAGAGTGTGTACCATGTACTACCTCATAAGAAGATATCATTTTATTTATTTATCCATTAGAGTGTATTGCATTCTATATTCCTCTATATATATGATATGCTTATGTTGCTTGATCCTCATTTTATTTGCTTAAAATTGAAGTTGAAATTTTAAGTGTACAAGTTCTCGTCATGTTTAGATTCGATGAAAAAAATACTTTAAAAATAATATTGATATGATATGGCAAAGGTTGACAAACATTTTGAAATTACTTTGTAGCAAAAACATTTTGAAAATTCTTGAAAAACAATATTTTTAAGATATGCATCGACTCATAGCTTCAGGCTGAGCGACGCATCCTTGAGTAAGAGCATGGGTCGACGCTTATCATTTTTGAGTCGACGCGTGCTTGATAGTAGCATTTTCGGGTCGATGCATACTTTAAAAAATCTGATTTTTTTCCTTTTAATCCATTCTATATATCTTATTTTCTCTATAAATAACAAACATGTGAAATCACTTGACAAGAGAATCATTGTGATTGAAATCAAAATTTCTTCAAGCTTCATTTTCTTGATCACCAAAACCTCTTATGATCTTACTATTGAATCTCTCTAACGCGAATTCAAGAAAAGTTCGAAGATTGGTTCGTGATAACGTGTTTGGTGATGGTTAGGGTTGGGAATAGGTCAGGCCAGGCTTTGGCAGACCTGAGCCTGGCCTACGAAAATTTATTAGGCCTGAGTCTGGCCTATGGCCTATTAAAAGTTAATTTTTTTGGCCTGACCTGGCCTATTTAAAAGTCTGGCCTGGCCTTATAGCCTACATAAAAGCCTACATAATATAAAAATTATAATTTTTTTTAGAACATATAAAAACTTCAATCTAGTCTATATTATCTATTTTTTTTTAATAGATAATATAGTCTATTTAAAGCCTACATTACAAATTTTTTTATATAGTTATATGATTTGTTTTTATTTTATTTTAAACTAATTTCATGGGTCTTGACATATGGAATCACTTATGACCCCTTAAAAAAAAGGAAGTAATGTTGTATCTATTGGTTTAACTAGAATTAACTTGGAATACAAATATGTAGTACACAACTATTTATAACTAAAGATTCCTCTGACAATAGACTCATATATGCTACTTTAAATAAGTAAAACACATTCACAACCAATTTTATATGTCCTAAATTATTTTTATTTTATTTATAAATTATAATTATAGAATATAAAAGTAAGTTTTAATAATTATATATAATTTTATATGCAAAAAGAAAAACAATTATGTGTATATAGGCCGGCCTGTTAGGCTTTGTAGGCTTTTTTTAAAGCCTAAGCCTGACCTATTTAAATAAAGAGGCTATTTTTAAAGTCTGAGCCTGACCTTTTTAATAAATAGGCCGGCCTGGCCTGAGCCTATGTAGGCCGGCCTGTAGGCCCCTATGAGCCGGCCTGGCCTATTCCCAACCCTAGTGATGGTGTACCCAACTTTCGGTTTGAAGGAAGGAATTTTCTTCAAGGTTCAAGGGTTTCGAAGGAAGTTCGAAATTGTTGGTTCATTCGTTCATCTATAGAATCAACCGCGTTAGTTCAAGAGTGGGGTTTTCGACTGAAAACTTGATCGGTAGAAGATTGCAAAAGTACGTGGAAGGATTCATTCAAGATTGAAGATAGTTTTCTTAGTACTTGAAGTGTAATTGTATACTCCTAACTCTTGTGCACTTGTTATTAAAGATTTTGATATTAAATTCTCGATTCCATTTGTTGAGAACTAGAGGGAAACGTACCGGACAACGCGAGGACGTGGAATTCCGGAAACTCCTTAAACAAACGTTTTGCTTCTTTTATCGCTTTATTGTTTTTGCTTATTGTGATTCAATTGGAATTGTTTGAATAACATTATTGTGTGAATAATTTCATTATAGTGAAAAGAACACCACACAAAGTTTTTTGACAAAAACACCTAGTGTGATTTTCACATTCAATATAATTTCAAGGAAGGCAAATGCTAACGAGTGCATCATAGTACTCTTCAAAACCTTAAATAATAAAAAATTTATAAAAAAAAGGATTGGAAATTTGTAAATTCAACACATTTGAAAATGTAATATTTAATTTTTAAAATAAATAATTTATTTATATAGAATATTTAAAGAGTGTATATCATGGAGAGGTGGGGGAAAAAATAGGCAGAAGATCCAACGCTACAATGATAATGTGTTACCAAACATCAAGAAAAGAATTGCAAAAGAATCTTCATATACAAACAAATGGCTTGTCACATAAGTTTTCATTATCTTAAACTTTGGTTTCAAACTAGTCCTTTAAGTATAATAAATAATTTCAAATTAGTCCTTTAAGTATAATAAATATTTAAAGTTAGTCCATCAAATATAATAATAGTTTAAAGTTAATCTTTCAAGTATTATAATAGTTTCAAGTTAGTCCTTTACTATAAAAAAACCAACCTATGAGACATTCTATCATTCAATAATATACTTTGTCAATATCCAAAATTTGTGGGCAAAAACTCAGTATACATACTTAGATCCCCCACCTATAAAGAGACAACCGGGGAGGCATATTAATAAGAGAACTAAAGGAGCTGATGAATTCCAAAATGATGATTCAACATTGAGAAAAGCAACATATGATATTAAGTGTGGTAGATGCAAACAAGTTGGTCTTAACAAATCAACTTGTAATTTGCCACCACCACCACCAACACCAACAACAGATGGTAATCACCCATCAAGTTCTAATCAACTGTCATCATCTAATCAACCATCATCAACTCAGACTGCTACTGCTACTAAATCCCAAACTTTTCAGCAAGCTGCTGCAACTCAACCCCCTACTTCTCAACCAGCTATTGCTACTACATCATAGCCTGCAACAAAGAATAAGGTTTTAAAGGAAAAAGTTATTGCATCAACAACATCTGCTACTGCATCACAGCCTGCACCGTCTCATACAGCAGTGGATAACAACAAAGGACAGAAGTTGCAATTTATAAAGAAGAAATGATTTACAAGTATTGACATTTTAATTTTATTAGTATGAAGTCATTTTGAGCTGTTGTAATGTAGTGATTGAATACCATTTTTATCTGCTTATAAGAGCAAGCTTATGTCTTTTTGAGTAGAATAATGGCTTGTAATATTTAGCAACAAATATGTGTGTCTTTTTGAGTATGTTAATGCTTAACTTGTAATATTGCGCAGCAAGACTTAATGTTTGACCTGTAATATTTAGTAGCGAGACTTATTTATAAAGTGTATGACTTATATGGTATGTAAATGGAATTAAGTATTGATCCTGACTTATATCAGTTCATTGTTTTAAAGTTTTATATCCAGGTTATGATTGATACTAAATGATTTTATACCATGTTATAGTTATGTTAGTCAAATAAATCTTGCTAAATTTTTTACAAATTTCAAACACATAAACCTACATTTTGAGATATTTCAAACACACCATGCTCAATTTCAACAAAATTTTAATGGCTTAAATATAGTTTTGGTCCTTTAAATATTTTTGAGGTTTCACTTTGGTCCTCTAACTAATAAACGTTCTGTCTGAGTCTTTTAACTAATTTTTAGTTTCATTTTGATCCTCTAAGTTTATCTCCGTTAACCAAAATGATCCTTTCCGTCAATTTAATTCAAAAACCGTCAGTTCTTATAAAGGTATGCATCTTCATCTTCTTCCTTCTATTGTTCTTCATCTAAATCCATAATTATTTTTTTTTTTGAAAAAATCAAAACTCATGGCTTGCAAAATCTAACAAATCTAATAAATCAAAACTCAAAACCTAGATTTTCAACCAACTAATTCAAACAAATCTAACAAAAAAACAGAATAGAAAAAAATGAAACCATGGCGTGCAAAGGGAGATCTAGAGTGTGGGTTTGTTGGTATTTCATGAATGGTTCTTGAAAGGTAGATCTGAAATAAACATCAAGTGGTGATGATGATAACTTACTTCTCAAGATATGAGTTATAGTGACAATTTTATTTTATTTTTGAACTGTTAAAGATTATTAATTTATTATTAATAAGCAATTTGGGGTACAAGAAGTACCACACTAGCTAAAGAAGATACAGAGGACAAGATCAAACCACAACCAACAAAACACCTCACAAGTCCGAGGAAAAAAAGAAATACACCACAACCAATCCTCAATTCATTAGATCTATGATGAACAATGATCAAAGTAAAAAAACATGAAGAAAATCAGGAAGTAAAAAATTATGTGGAAATTGTGTTTGCTAATCTGGGTTTTTTTTGTAAGGAAAAAGATTAAAAAAACACAAAATAATGTGAAAAGTTAAGATTTTTGCAATTTTGGGATTTATTTTTTCTGAATTTTTTTAAGATTCTGGGCTTCAATGATGAAGAACATGATGAAGGAATGCAGGAAAAATATGAAGAAATAGAAACAAAAATTAGTTGGTGTTCGTGCACTGTTAGATCTTGTGGACATTCAAAATCTAATGGTTTCTTTTTTTTTTCAAAAATCTAATGGTTAAGATTAAAAAATGAATTGAGGTATATGGAGTACCATCTACAATGTTGATCCGCCAAATACATTTGATGTTAGAAATTAACAGAAAGAACCGACTTGTTTAACAGAACAAAAGTTAAGGGACTTAGAAGGAACAAATATTAGTTAGAGGACTAAAGTGAAACCTCAAAAATAGTTAAGGGACCAAAACTGTATTTAAGCCAAATTCTAATACATTATACACCAATTTAAAACACATCAAGCTTAATTTTTTAGATATTTCAAACACATCATACTCAATTTGAAAGCTGGAAATTTTAGATAGGCCAAACACACCATATATATTCATTTTGAACAACATTCTAATACATTATACACCATTTTAACAACATTGAACACATTGCAATTCACTCTTTCAAACACAATACATTACATTCATCATCTTAAAATTTTGAGAATACTCTTGCAAACACAAATACAAACACATTGAATTGCATTTCACTCTTCCAAACACAAACACATTACATTACTACCAAATTTTGAGATTAAATAAATTGATGGACCTACTTAATATTTCCTAAATGACAAAATCATTGTCATTAAGACAATGTTAGACACAAAACATACAGTGCCAAAAAGAAGAGCAATCTTGAACAATTTCCTACTATTGACCATATTTTTCTTCATCACCCAATTTTCTTCCTTTAGCACCAAAATTTCTTGCTTAAGCTTTTCCAATTTCTTTTTCTATTTTATAATCTTCAAATCACGTTCATCACCAACAACAACTTCATCATCAGCATACCTTTGAAAATAGTTACATTCATTATCAATTCGGCTTCTCCAATTTCTAAATCCCCAAAACTTTTCCCCATAGTTAGAATTTGTGATGTCGGTGATAGTTCTTAGAGCTGCTACCTCATCACATTTACAGTTAGTAATTTTTCTTTAAGAACCAACAAATCCATATATCGCCCTTCCACTATCATTCATTCTGCGATTTTGAGATGAAGAGCTAGACATGGTGAAGCGAAAAAACAAGACATGCCAGAGGTTAATTTTGAACCCTAAATCCAACAAAACACACGCCTCTTCATCCCCAACCTCCTTACCCCTCACGAATGCAGGGTTTATTCCTCTCTTCTTTCAATTCTATGTATCACTACATATCAATGTTTCGCAGTAACATTTTCCATTCTAAGTTGTTTTTTTTTTCTTTCTTGAAGAAGTTGGAATTTATTCACAAGTGTAGCAGCAGTGTGGGTTATAGACCCAATGTCTTCTCCACCACTCTTTCTCATCTCGGAACCCATCACGGAACACTTCGGATTTTTTCCAGTATTGATATTGCATAGATATGCATCCCGGAACACTTCAAACGTTGTTCCAGTGTGAATTAGATGCATCCCGAAACACTTTTTTGCCGTTCCGGTAACAATAACAAAACTGGAACACGTAACAATGTGTTCCGGTGTGTTAAAAAACTTACTATGTTGCTTGTTCAAAAAAAAACTTACTATGTTAAATTGGTTCTGGAACAATTTATTGTTGGAGTGAAAGCAGGGACGGACCTGTGTGAGGCTAGGTGTGGCTATAGCCACACCAGCTCAATCCAAATTTTTTTCAAAAAATAAAATATAATTTTTTAAAAATAATTTTAAGTCATTTTGTATAGATATTTATACAAATATTAATAAAAATATTAGTTTAAAATTTATTGTTGATGACTGTAGATCTCTCGGTAAATATACTAGTTTAAATATTAATGCAAATATTAGTTTGTAGTCTATTATTGATGATTTTAAGTCTTTC
The DNA here is from genome assembly GCA_951804385.1 of Trifolium dubium. Lineage (NCBI taxonomy): Eukaryota > Viridiplantae > Streptophyta > Magnoliopsida > Fabales > Fabaceae > Trifolium > Trifolium dubium. The sequence goes on along the minus strand of OX638075.1, from coordinate 20,760,701 downwards.
GATGCATTATTTTTAATCATAAATGTAGAGTATTATTTTAAATTATATAGTTTAACTTTGTAAAGATCAACTCTCACTTTGTTTGTCATAAAATAGTGGATAAATAATTAAATTTATAGTATTGCGTAAAATTAACAAATTTTTTATTTGGTTAAATTAGCAATTGAACTAACATATAAATAAGAAATGACATAAAATACTATGTTTAATTAATATTTAATTTTTTCAAGTAAGATAATACAGGTAAAATTGGAAAACAAATTAATAAGTTGCTAATTGACTTAACTTATCAAAATAAACGTATAAACAAGTATAATTTGGAGTTCTATATATTTCTATCCTTTCTATAATTTTGGGTTATTCCGTCAAAACAATTTTGGATTCTATATATTTTGAGTTTTATCAGATATTAAATAAGTTATTGTCCGTTTTGTTTTCAAAATAGAAATTGTGGTTTTTTAGATAATAGTTTGTTTGTTTTTTTGAACATTTATTATCTGGTTTGTTGTTATTATGATAAATAAATTTTCTTTAATAAATTTTTTTAGCCACACCAATTAATTAGGTCCAGGTCCGTCCCTGGGTGAAAGTTGATTTTCGGAACGGTTGAAGTGACTGATAAAAATAATAATATAAAAATTTTAATAACATAAAGGATAAAATAAGATTATTAAGTAGTTTGTAGTGGTGGAAGGGCCAATTTTCCAAAATCGAAACCAAATTCAAATCCAAACAGAGTCAAACCGGTTCATGTAATTTGGGTCGGGCACACCAAAGCAAAGAATCATAACCCGGCCCGATACACTTCAAATAATTTCCTCATTCTTTTCTCTCTTCGCTGCTATATGCTGCAAACCAAACCTAGCACGAGTAGCAGCCGCCGGAAAACAAATTTCGCACTCTCTCCGTTTCCGGCGCCGGTAACAATCTCCGATATACTCTACCGCCAACAACAATGGTAAGCTTAAGCTCGGTTACTCTCTTTTAGAGTTTTATATATTTTAAATTTTAGATTTTTCAACTGGGTTTTGCTTTTTATGCAATTTTGTATCAAACCCAAAAACAAAAATTCGATCTTGCATGTTTATGTTTTATGTTGTTGCATTGTGCTTTGTAATTTATGATAGTCTTGTTTTGAGTGTAATAGAGGAAACAGAAGAATAATGGGTATAGAAGACCTGTTATCATCAAGAATAAGGGTAAACAACCTGAGCCACAACCAAGTGTTGATCCCATTACTGGAAAAAAGATACCAAAAAGTTTTGTTTTCGCGCGAGGGAAGTTGCCTGTTCCTCTTAAACAGCTTCAGATGGACCTAAGAAAGTTGATGCTTCCATATACTGCTCTTAATCTCAAGGTTAGTTAGTATTCTTTTCTTCTTTATTATGTTTGGATAAACAACTTAATTAAGTGTTTATCGTATAAGTGCTTATGTATAAGGATATAAACAAAAGATGAACTAGTTTCTTATAAGCTATTTGGATAGCTTATGAAAATAAGTTGAAAACTGCTTGTAGATAGATGTGTCATAAGCTCTTTCCATTAGCTTTTTCAAGTAGTCTCACGAGTGTTTATGTTAGTAGATAAGCTCAAATAAGTCAATTCAAACAAGGTCTTTGTGTATTTACATTGGTTCCAAGAAAATGAAATGTTATTGTAGTGATGAGTAGTTTAGTTATTTATGTATCTGCGTCAAATCTAACTCATAGGTTGAATAAGACCATTAAGACATTTTGATGTGCTTTTGGAATGATGGATGAACTTTTGTAAATCAATGTTGTTGTGTCTTGAGAATGCTGCAAGTGTTGTATTAATTTCATTATTTTTTGTTAAGACAAAGGAGAGATGCTATCGGCAATGTGCTACCTTATTTAGATTGATTTATCGTCAATTAACTTAGTCCTAGTTTGGATTAGTTTATAGCTTATGACAGTTTTTGAATTAAAATAATTGTGGTTCTTACACTCATGAAAAGGTTTTTATAAGATTATAGATGTTCAAGGACAATTTAAATGAGAGAGATTCTGAAAATTTTCAAATGCTTAAACTATTTTCAAATTACATGAGAAGTGATTATTCAAAATATCATAAATCTTTCAAGATTCTTTTAATATCTCATTTTTTTTCAGAAGTGCTTCTTGAGAAGCTTATCCAAACTGACCTTTAATGTTTCCTAATTTCTTCAATTGAGAGGATTTGCAGGAAAAGAAACGGAATAATCTGAGAGACTTTCTGAATGTTGCTGGTCCTATGGGTGTCACACATTTCCTCATGTTGGCAAAAACTAAAAAAGCACCGTACTTGAGGGTTGCAACTACCCCACAAGGACCTACTCTTACATATAAGATACAAGAATATGCATTGGCTGCTGATATTGCACGATCTCAATTGCATCCTCGGTGCCCTAAAGATCTTTTTAAAAATTCTGCATTGGTAAAGCATTTCTTTATGCTTATTAAAAATTAGATGATAAAATATGTTGTGTTATTATCTGTTTAATCTCTGTGTGATGCCAATGCAATTTTCATCATGTGGTATTTTATGTCACTCAACTGCTCTTCTAGTAATAGTATTTAAATGGTGAATATAAAACCATTAATAGTTTACTTATATGCTTTTGTTATTTGTACAAGATTGATGTTGTCTTGTTTTTTTTCCAGATTGTGCTTTCTGGATTTGTCAGTAGCGAATTACCTCTACGGCTTACAACGAACATGTTCCAGAATATTTTTCCAACAATTGACGTGAAAACTGTGAGTTTACAAACACAAACAATTTAAAGACTTATTTGACATCCAACTAACGATACAACATATTTCAGGTTAAACTCTCGTCATGCCAAAGGATTGTGTTGCTTAATTACAACAAAGACACTAAGCTGATTGATTTTCGGCATTATTCGATTAGATTACAACCTATAGGTGTTTCACGAAGAATTAGAAAACTTGTTCAAACCCATCAAGTTCCTGATCTAAGGAATCTTCAAGACGTGAGTGACTTTGTGACAAAGTAAGGCACTTGCTCATTTACATACATTTTCCTCTTTTTCTTTCTTTTTGAATGATTAACTGGAAGAGAGAGCTAACTAATATAATCCATTTATGACATTTGGGTTGCACCCATTTTATACTTCACGAAGTAGGTAAGTATGATATTTCACACTATTGAGGTAGATGTGCAATGAAGAGTTTAACATGCTCTTAGTTCATCATCCTATTTTTTTGGTTTTTGTTGTAACTCTTGATTTCCCTAAGGCTATGTTTGGATTGGTGGAATGGGCAGGGTTCCATTGTTCGCATTATTAATAATTGGGAGTTGGTAGGTTAAAATATTAAGTATCATTTTACTTTAATAATAAAGAAAATATATTTAGTATTTGCTTATGATTTTTAGAATGCAATCAACGTTCTCTTCATTGAGGTGCTAAACAGTACAATGCAGACTTGCAATTATGCAATTGTATGGTGCGAATCATAAGCAATAACCAGAATCACCTTCTAATAATTATTATGGTTCTTTCTTTTCTCAATTGCTCAGCAAGAGAACATAAGATTAACCTTTAAATAAGTTGTCCGATAAATTTGTTAAATGGTTTTCTAAAGTTATTTTCCCGGTGAAATGTTTCCTCTCCTGACTTATTGTGTTTATTCCTATTTCTATGTCTGTAGCGGTTATATAATAATAAGCACCAAGTCATTCAGAACCATTTCCAAAATAGTGTTATACAAAAGAATTACATTAACCATATCCAATGTATTTTTATTTTATTTTCTTCTTATATTTTCCCTTGTGATTTGTTAAGGGCTGGCTATGGATCAGAAAGCGAAGCAGATGATGAAGCAGCAACAGTGACTTTATCTAGTAATATTGGTAGAGTTAACCGTTCTTCTAACAAAAGTGCTGTCAGACTTCAAGAGATTGGTCCAAGGATGACTCTTCAACTAATTAGGATTGAGAAGGGACTGTCTTCCGGTGAAGTCCTCTTTGATGCATTTGGTACGTCGTCCTATACTTTACTTCATTTTCATTGAAAAAATTCATGTAGCATCATGCCACAATCATCTTTTGCTGTCTCATTCCTCATCTATTTAGAATTTGTAATGTGATTTTAACCCTCTCATCTCTTTTGTATCTGAACTAATTAGCTAACATTTCTATTGTTCTGCCACTTCCAGCAAAAACACCCGGTGACAAAGAGAAAACTGATGAAGATTTAGAAGGTAGTGAGGATGATGATGATGATCAAGATGGAGAAGAAGATCAAGAGGATAATGAAGATGATGAAGAGCTTGATTAGGATCATAGTGACGATCCATAACTCTAGAAAAGTGTAAGGTACCACCGGAAAGTTTTCGTTGTTCATTCTGGTGGCTGGTGCATACAATTTGTCTGTTCTTGTTAAATCATACAAATTTTGAGTAAGCTATATAGATTCTATGACTTTTCTTTTTCGACTAAACTTACCTGTGTTTTGCAATTACCAATAGCAATATAATTTAGAAACAGTAAAAGTAAATCTAGTATGTTTGTTTTGTTTGAAAGGGATCATTCTTTGCCATGCATAAAGCAAATTTTTTTAATGCTCTATATACTGAATAATGCCTAAATTTAGCATTTGGAAAATATTCTCAAATAAATAGAGAAAAAAAGAATCACTATTCTATTCTTATTCTGTTGTAGCCACATTTCTCAAAAAAATCTGTAACAAACACACCCTATATGACAAACAAATGTGTCTCTTTGATTCAATATAACGATAGTTTCTGTCATTTTTTGACTAAAATAAACATGAATTTAATATATATATGTAAATTTGTTTTACACATACGTCAAATAATGTATCAACACATTATGTATTGTGTTAAAAAAATGTATGACATGTCATTCATTAAATGATGTGACAATACATTATTAGATGCAATGTATTATTAGATGCAATGTGTAAAATAACTTCCATAACAATTACTCCCGTCGGTCCTTAATATAAGAGGGTTTTTACTTTTAAGATTCGTTGATAATTTAATGTTTCTAGTTCACATTATTGACTAGATACATTAGATTCTCAATGAATCTAAAAAGTAAAAATCTTATATTAAGGACGGGAGGGAATAAACTCAATACACATCAGAATTTTCCAAAATGATCTAAAATACAATAAGATAGAAAATCTAGTGTTTTTATTACACAATTAAAAATGAAAATCAAGAAATTGACTAATGCTCAATCATTTGTACATTCAATAAAAATATTTTTTTTATAATAATTATATTGCTTTATTTTATTTTTATTCAAATATTACGTTTTAGCACATTGAAAAACTAATGTATTTTTTTTTTACTTAAAAGATAATATTATTAGAGATAGTCTAACAATAAATCAAAAGTCAAACAACAGAAATACAAGGTGGAGTCTTTTCATTCCACATATAGTCCGGATTATAAAAAGCAATGTATTTATTTATTTGGTCAAGCAATCTAGTTAAAATTTCATCCATTGAAAAAAAAATTAGACGAAAATCATCCATTGAGATGAATAAGTTAAAACTTATGAATTCCAACTTTGATACCTATATAGTACATATATAATTAATTTTTTATTAAGAAAAAAAATTTGAAAAAACAAAAATTATATTAACGAACCCAAGAGATCACATTACATATATAAAATACATGTAAGGAGACTGTGTCTAGACAACATATTTTTACTCCCACCTAAATTATAAATCCAAACCCCAAATCCAAGTAATGCGCTTAACACACTCCAGCTAAACAAAGATAGCTCTCCAAATTTCTTTTGAAACCGAACATGCGAAAAAGATGATTATGAGTTTCAAACTCTTAAAAACACAAGACACAACATTGTTGATGATGATTCCTTAGAATGTTGCGTTGCCAAAGATTCATTCTCGCAGAAAGCCCATCATGAAAAATCCTCGAGCTGAACACACTGATTTTAGTCAGGACAGCAGATTTCCACACAAGATTGCAAGCATCCATCCAGCAGTTTGTTGTTTTTGTGAAAATTCAGCACGTTGGCCGCATAATGCTGCATAACAGCTTCCAACAGAAAATCTAACTTGCATTACAGGTAAACCTTTAGATATGGGACAAATTATTTTTCATGTTGGCTTCTAATTCATTATATGCAGAATTATAATTGAGGGGGATATCCCAACTCCCAATCTAATAGAACTATAATGAAAATAAATGCTAAATAAAATAACCAATAACTTGAATTTTGAGAAGTGCATTTTTTAGAAAAGTGAGAGATAAATATAACATTTCCATATTTTTTGTACAAGTGTATCAAAAATTGTTCTCATGAACTATTTCCAAAAACTAAATTTACCCAATTTCTAAACTCTTTTTCCTCTCAAATTAGAGAGTGAGAATTTTTTGTTCCCATGAATTTAAAACTACCTCAGTTTCTACTTTCTAAAAGACAGAATAAAATTTTATTTTGGTCATTTAACTTATACTCCCTCCGTCCCTTTTTATAAGACCCCTTTTGACAAAATTGCATTATTCACTTATCGTGTTTTGATCGTATTTTTTTAATAATACATAGATGTAAATATTAACATATAAGATCTTGTTTGATTTGTTTTGATGAGTACTTTTAAAATATCAATTTTTTATAATTTTTACTATTAGACAATTAAAGATATTAGTGGTCAAAATTGTACATGCAGTGGTCAAAAAGGGTCTTATAATTAGGGACGGAGGTAGTATTTAAGTTTTATTTTATTCTCCTAACTATTAAACATTACACACAATCTCACACACTCCAATTAAAATTAGCCACATCATCTATTTTCCTTATTAATAAAAAAATTAAAATAAAAGGAGAAGTCGGGTGATGTGGCTAATTTTAATTGGAATGTGTTTAAAAATTGTGTTATGGAGTGTGATCATAGCATTGTATGTGGTCCACCATAGATATCGATAGATTTTGAAAATTACATTTTGCACCTTAATAGCTTTCTTGCGCGACATCTGAAATGACCAGAATATCCCCGAGTTCGCTACGAAAGTAGTGAACGGTATTTTTCCATGACATAACACACCTTTTCCGCCCCCCGTGGAGGAAAATATTATGAAAAAACACAATTCATACTCCAGAGCGCGAACAAAATTGCAGTTCGCTGTCTACTACACTTTAATTAGTGAATCTTATCAAGATTTAACCACGGTTGAAGACAATATTTTGATTGACATTAGAGTGGTTGTGACATAGTATCGACTAATCACACACACAATATAGTTCTATAAATTGAAATATAATATATTTACATTGATGTATATGATCTCTTAATTTGCTCCATGATTATCTAATAGTCTTGACCAATCACACTTGGGAATGAAGGAATGACTCACACTTTATCTTACAAACAAACGATGTTTTATTAAATAAAAATAACATGTTGGGTGAAAGAATTGTGAGAGGGACAAAAAATTTATTCCAGTAACGTTCGACATCCTAAGTAACAAACACATCATACTATCTTTTAGTTCACCGAATAAAAACATCGAACAGTGAAAATGTAAAAATTGATATCCGAAGGATCTGGCAAAATGGAGAATGCCCCGAAAAGTAATTTTCTAAATTTTTAAATTTTAACCTTTTAATTTTTTCTCAAAATCTAAACCATTAATTCTTGTAAGTCTATGATACCTAACATCAAATTTTTTTTCTCCTTCTTTTCTTTCCTATTCTTCTTTACATCTTCATCACCAACTTCATAGCATTCATCATTTCATATAAAAAAATAAAAAAACCAGAAATTAATTAAAATCACCTTGTGATTTTTTTCTCTTTTCTTCATTCTTTACTATTCATTTACTACTTCAAATTCCTGGAAAACACCATAAACATCCTGTAACAGTTTCTTGAGTCAATGAAATTTTTTCTTCATAATTTTCATCAAACAAATCCAGCAAACACAAAACAAATCAATGATTTTAGAAATCCTAAAAAATAGGAAAAGGGTTTTAAATATAAAAATTCCTTGAATTTTCTTTTCAACTTCTACAATTTTGGAACCTAAAAAGTGAAAATCTCAAATTAAAAACTCCTGCTAGATGAAATATGAGTTTGTTTGACAAAATATGTTGTTTTGATTAAGGATATGTTTGGTTTGACTTTAGATAGAATTAGTGGCGGAGTCAAGAAATTTATAAAGCTCGGTTAAAATTTAAAAATTTCAGTTTTGCGATGAAAATTTTCAAATTTTGAAAAAAAAAAAACTCAGTTTTGCCTTAAATTAATTCCTACGAATCTCAATTATACTTCGAAAACACCAAAAATATTATTTTGCAGTGAAAAATCTGGGTTTTGAACAAAAAAACTTCAATTTTACCCTAAATTAATCACTAAAAATATCAGTTTTACTCTAAATTAACCCTAAAATACCAAAATATTCGACCAAGCCCGGGCTGCAGCCCTGGCACCCCGTATGACAAATTCGCCTATGGATAGAATTGATTTTGATAGAATTGATTTTGGTAGAATTGATTTTATCATAATTGATTTTGATAGAATTGATTTATGTTTGAATACATTCAACAAAAAGTGAGTTGAACAGTAAATTTCAATGTTAAAATCAATTCTAAAGTCAGAAGCTATAATTTCTAGCTTCAAGCAGAATCAATTCTGGAGGCAGAATCAATTCTACTTTACAGAAACCAAACATGCTAGAATCAATTCTACATGTCCAGAATTAATTCTAACATCTCTAGAATTGAAACCAAACATACACTAAGTAGATCTGAGAAAGGTTTGGTGTTTTTTGTTCATTAAATTAGAAGATTATTTGATTTGTGTTTTCTTAAATTTTGATTTCGATTCAATTATACTGCTCTAAAACTCTGCGATGTTATTTTTCTTTTTATGTTCTAGCAGTATTTCATTGTATTGAGATTAATGGTGGAGATGCATTGATGCTGGAGCAATTCAAGATTTTGATTTATTTTATTATTTATTTTTGAAGTTTATTTTAAATTCAATATTATTATATTTAAGTTAGAATTATAATAAAAATATATCTTTTAGGTTTAGATTTAAGTTAAAATAACAAAAAAGTATTAGGAGATTATGTTTTATTTTAAAATAGATTTGTTTCTATTTTGTTAGGTTTATTTTACTATAAATACCTATTGTAGCCATGAGGCAAAATAATTTGAATAATAATATTTTAGAGTTTTCGCTCTATTTGGTGAATTCCAAATTTATACTCTGGTGGATTTCAGTTTTATTTCAAGAGTTTAGCGCTTGCTATTCTCTTCCTGGTGGACTCCAGGAAACCTATCTATTAGGATTAGCGCTGGTTTTTCCTTTTCCAACTTCCGACTGCGTCATGCATAATGAGAATAGGGTAGAAGAAGAATAAAAGAAGAAAAAAAATGTGTTGATGATACAATGTTGGATATCATACACTGAATTAGATTTTGACAAAAAGATCAAAGAGTTAAAATTTACTATTTTATTGATAACTTTGGTGGACCACATACATTATTGGTCCACTTTATATATTTGATGTTGAAAACTGATTGAAGGAACTTTTTTGACTGACAAAATTAAACTTAATAGGCCTAATTGAGGGATCAAAGTGAAACCAAAAAAAAAATTAAAAGATCAAAAAAGTAATTAAACTTAAAATTTATTAAATACAAATGTTAACAAGTGCTCTTGAAGCATATGTTTTTTTTAAGACCCACCCATATGAATAAATACAATTCACTTCCAATGCAAATGTTGTTCAATATAATTGTTCCTATTTCCCAATATGCATTTGTAAGAGGCTGCATTTATCAATGGCTATACAAATTCCAGTGAGGCTGCATTTGTAAGAGGCTGCATTTATCAGTGGCTATACAGATTCCAATGAGTGATACTATCTTCATCCCTAAATATAAGACCTTATTTGACTATTGCACGTACGTTAATACACAATTTTGATCACTAATATTTTTAATTATTTAGCAAAAAAAATTATAAAAATTTAATATTTTAAAAATACTCATCAAAACAAATCAAACAAAATTTTATATATATATATATATATATATATATATATATATATATATATATATATATATATATATATATATATATATATATATATTATTAGAAAAATATGATTAAAACATGATAGATGAATAGTACAATTTGGTCAAATGGAGTCTTATATTTAAGGATGGAAGTAGTAGTTTGAAAATTAAAACTTTCTTGGTTTATGTAATTTTTTAAGAGTCCCTTACAAATAAGAAGAACAAAACTACAAATAAACCACCCACTTTTTTTTTTTGATAAGCCAAACCGGGCTTTTAAACTCTCTATAAATTCTAAAGAAGGTTCATAAAAATATTTAAAAAATTACCAAACAAGTTTTTGGGAAAACTATTCCTATTGATAGAATTTTTCAAAAAGTCAATGTTTAGTATCATGGTGGATATGTTAGAATCTTGATGATCCACTTTGAATCAATGATTTCCCAAAGCCAAAAGCTACACTCTGACTATGTAGTTTCTACATAATCACAATGAACCACCTTCATTCTCACATATTTACCATGATACCAAACATACACTAAATTCTCAAAATATTTTTGAAACCATGAAACAAACACACCTTAAGTAATAAAATAAAATACAAGTATCTCCGGTAACTGCCCAAGAAGGTATGAGTTAATAATAGGCCCCCATGCCAACGTTCTACTTTGCCTCAACCTTAAAAAATCAATTTTATGCAAGTACTACTACCAATATCAATTCCAATTCCAGAAGGTATTCAAGATTAGAGGAATTAAGGATCTAGAAAATAACTTTTTAGAGTACTATATCATACTCAAAAGAAAAAGAAACTGCAACAAGTTTGAGTGTTGTGAAGCATCAATATAATGTGATATGATGTGAAAAGCCAATGACAGGCTAAAGAAGTTATAATCTCATGAGACATTAAAGAGAGTAAAAAATATTACCATCAAGAGTATGCCTAGGCAGTAGTTCACACACCTAAAATATGTCAAAAACATATAAAACATGGTAATGCTTATTATCAAAATCATATATTTTTGGATTACATTATCCAAATGAAGCACGAACACGCCTCTTATTAGACGTGTCTCAGTGTCGGACACGGCAGACACAACACCGACACTTAAGATTACACTGAATTTTATAATTTTCATAAATTTTTATCCGTGTTGATGTGTCCGTGTCGTGTCTGTGCTTCATAGATCCAAATCAGTTTAGATAACACTATTATTATGCAGAATCACTTCCACCAAAATATGTAAATCGTATGGCAACTTCTTGCATCAGACATTTTGTTTGAGTTGGTATATCATGCTGATAGATCCACAAACTATAAGCACATTATGCTTATAAAACATTCCAAAATCCAAAATATGTTGCAGAATTACTTCTTTCCTTTTATAAAATAGTATAAAGATATGAAAGATAAATAATCACAAAGACCAATTTCCTAACAATTTTAAATATCTAGAGCAAGTACCATTGAACCCATCAATTGAAATACAATGAGGTCAACAGACAATTGAAGTCAATGTGGTAATCTAGAAATTGACCCATAAGGTGTTTCAAATGTAAGACATTATTACAGTAAGGTATTATTACAAACTTAGTTTAAGAAATAAACTCCCATGAATAAAGGGGTTCTGAAAAATAGTGAATATGTTAGGACCCTTTTACTTTTTAAAAATAATTTCAATTATCATTTTAAATTTCTAACAAGATGAAAGAATCCATTGTGAAATAGAGAAGATAATTTCAATGCGTTTTTAGAAACAATTAAAATATTTTTTTGACATCCCTGACTGAAGACCCAAATCACAAACTGAAGAAAGATAAGGCCTGATTTTTGTTTATAGAAAATGACCCTACCTTACAAACTGTTTTTGTAAGAATGAATTAGTCTTAATATAAAAACCTAATACGTCGAAATCTAATATTTCAAAACAGTTGTTGTCTGTCTCAGCCTATTAATCCACTGGCCTCCATACCAGGATAAATTATTTCACACACAAATATGTATGTTCTACAATCATCAATCTTTCTCTAGTGTAGGAATAATCCAAAATATTGAACCTCTTTTCCAACAATGAGGGTCCGAAAAGAAGACACTAACATTATAACAAGCAAGGATAAAAACACATGACAAGATTCTTATGATGACAGATTATGCCTTAGATCTCATGGCAAGTCACAAAAAATATGATAATTCTTAAGTATATAACCGTGTGGCAAAAACCAAAGATTTATGTAGCTAAAACTTTCCTATTCCTGCTTTTTTTTGTTTGGAAAGAACTCAAGAAAACTAAGAATTCTAACTGTGTGCATTACATTTTACACAGTACAGAAAAGCAACCTAGAAATCTTATGTACAATAAATGTTTCTGTGGATTTTTTTTTAATGGAGTTCTTGATACATTATGTATAGGTGCCCTTGCATACTAATCAAAGTCAGTAACTAAAACATTGTCTGTTCTGAAATTGCATGACTATTTACCTCAATTATCAGCAGTCTATCTACGTGATGAAGTTTTCCTTATTCTGAGTTATACATCATTCAAACATGAGGAAGGGTTCTACATCCTTTCTTGCTTTGCCAAAACCTGAAATCATCAAGTTATTCAGAATTCCTCTTCAACAATATAGAAAGGTTAACAAAAAAAATAAATATTATTTATGTGCTTGTACTCAAAAAGTGTATTAAAATGAGTCATAAATATTAAAATGAGTCATTTCAAAACAAGAACAAGTGATGGGCAAATACATCTAGAATGTAATTTTCAGAAACTGCAACATGTCAATCAATTCTATACCACTTCTCAGACAAAACGCTTGACCTTAGTAGTAGTTTTAATTTCGGAATGAGCACCCAGGAAGGAAATCTTCCCGATTAGGAGAATGAGTTAAAAACTGAAATCAGAAGTTACATGAAAATACCAGAAAAAAATAAATACAAATAATCCTATCGAAAGGGAGGAAAAAGACTAACAGAATCAAGTGAAGGCTCAAGTCAAAGTATTATAAAACATTTGCCAAAATCCGTATCACAAATTCCTATAACATTGTGAATTTCAAGAGATATTAGAGGGCCCTAATACAATAATAAAACTTGGATGAGAGAAATAAGAATAAATTTATAATTTGCCGTCTCTATGAGAATTGGGAGTTGGGTCAAACTCATTCCTACAAAAACAACTTGTAAGGTGAGGGTTGCCCAAACTATATAAACACCACACGGGTCATATCTCTAAGCAATGTGGGACTAAATCCACCCCTTCTCACCCAACACAATGAGGGTGTTGGAGGCTGCAATGAAGGCAACCCAAGAAATGGTGCATTTGAAAATTTTGAAAAAGATAAAGAAGGATACAAGGCAAGAAAAGTATTCACTAATATAGGGTTCACAAGCATTCCAACTTAATATTGACCGAAATTAACAAGTTGTTGAATACCAACTGTAAATAGCAGTCAGATTAAGAAAAAGAGTGACAGAAACATTCCATATGAAGATGCCAGCACAGAAAAAATATTATTTCAATTACCAGCAATCCCGCTTGGAAGGTATACAAGTAGTTAAGTACCCAAATAATCTCTTTAAGACATGGACATTTCCTGGCATTGGATGGGGGACAGCCACCCTCCAACCTTAACTTTATTACTTAAGAAAACTCAGCAAAACATCAATTTATGTCCATAAAAAACCTCAGTCAAAACATGTAGACAACTCATGTCAACCAGCCAATGCTTAGATTTTAAGAGAGAAAGAATGAATATATCATAATTACATATAAACATGTTGCAGTGCTTTATTAATATAACAAAGCTATCAATTAAAAATCAGTAAAATGAAAACAAATCTCATATTTATCAGGCACTTAAACATTGAAAGCATAGATATATACTATTTGTACACCTAAATACAGTGTCATCTTATAGAGAAGTGGAAAACGCAGAAATTTAATGATCCTCATCTCCAAATACAAAATTATAAATACAGAAAAATATTAAAGCAATATTTAACATTTCATAAATGACAATTTCATACTAAATTCACAAAACCAATGGGAAACAAAGCTAAAATGTTATAGATTTGCAATTGATGATATTCATAGTTTAGTTGTAGTCCACAACCCCAGGGATCATGTGCTGCTTGGACCTTGGACAATATTTTCCAAAAAATCATTCCGGATATTGCAAAAGTTTATAATGTTTATAGGTACCCAAAGGTGGGATCCAGGATTAGGGAGAGAAGAGATGATGCACAAGACCACATAAATACAAAGAACAATTATTTAGTTAAATAATATGAACTTCAAGCAACATATCACAAGATTACATGACTTCATGAATCATTTTTTTTTTTTTCATTTCTTAATAAACTTGGGAAAACTATTGGCATCCCCGAAAGAGTTTCAGAATTTACTTCATGTATAAAGGTTACAACTCAAGTCACTAACACGTGCCAAAATTTATTAAGCAAATCCAACTGACAATAGGAAAACAAAATTTGAACAAAAAAACTTAACAGATAAAATTAACATTAATTTATCATTGGTTAAAACTCAATCCTTGAAACAGATTTCTATATATGTGTTAGGTAATAATTTACAAGGGATGGGTAACAGATAAACTAACCAAGTCAGAAACATGGGCCTAAACTTGGAAGCAAATGTTCGTGGGATACATTGTCAGGAAAAAATACAATATACACAATCCTGCCGAAAGCCTCCACAAGTTTTCAAAATTCTCTTCACAGGTAAGTTGTATGTACTACTCAGGCAAATCTAACTTTGTGGCACATGATATACCCGTGCATGGTTGACCCACCAGCAACAACACTGAAAGGTAACAAGCAGTAACAAATCAATATTTGAAAGGAAAAAAAAAACAGAGAATATTAATAAGAACTTTCCTGCACAAAAAATGACAGAAGCATACTACAGGTAAGTAGAATAACATTAAACTGTTTATTCTAAAAGAAATTCAGTTCATATACAAGATGATACTATAATCAAAATCGATTGTTGCCATGTAAAGAATTAACCTACGCAAAATTGAACTCCATAAAGCTCCATGAAATGGATTCCTACCGTCACAAACATAATGACTAATAATCCTTTCAGTTTTGCATATCATAAATTATGCTTCACTCATAAATTATCCTTTTAGAAAATAAAATGTTTACAAGTTATATTGCCAAGTGCTACGTAATCTAGTCCTTTCTTGTGCTCCTTTCTTCCCATGTTTTTTTAATACCCGGTGTTTGCACATTACATGCAATGTCCCTACCAATTGAGCTAAGTTCACAGGGACAATACAGAAGTTACTTGAAAAGGAAAAAGAACAAAAAGAAAGAATACAAGTTATCCGACATCCTCCAGTCATACATATCAAAGCTGTCCAAGTACAAGGACCCGGAAAATTCTCCAAATATAACACCACAATGTTCATCATCAGTTGGCCAATTTTCACCACAGCGTCATGTGGTTTTTAGAGGCTTGTGATTTCATTTAAAAGCTAAACATTATGTGGTGTTTCAAATTATCTTTTCGGATTAAATATGTTAAGTCCATATAAAATTTTGGCCAAGTTGTATAATTTTTTTTGCTATTTGTAAGTTTCCCTTTGTTCACTTAAGTTTTTAGTTCTATTTTGGTCCCTTAAATTACAAAGGTTAGACACTTTGATCATTTAAGCTACTTGTATTCCATTTTCGTCTCTTATGTTTCAAACATTAGATACTTTGACCCCTAATGTATGTAGCTTAAGAAAAATAAATCAAACATTTGTATCTAAGACCAAAATGTTTGACGTTTGCAAATGAAAGTACCCTAATGGAATAGATGATTGAAGGTATCAAAATGTCTCATGTTTGTAACTTCAAGGACAAAAACAGAACAAAAATTTTTAAGAGGCCAAAGTAAAACCTAAAAATAACTTATGCAATCACATCAATCCCATGAATGTAGTTCTGAGAAGAACACCAAACAAACCCAAAACCTTAAAAAGTATATTTAGCCCTTTATTTGTCCTTTATTTTTTTTTAAAGAAGCACAATGAAAACTGAAAATCCATAAAACCAAGCAAATAAGTGACTATTAAGCGCTAGTGCGATTCGACAAAATGGTATGTCGTGCAATTAGCAGTGTTGTTATTAAATGTTACAGTATGTAAAACTTGAGATTGTAGTAAAATTTGTGAAACTTGATCATTGAGATATAGGCAAAAAACAAATAATGATCACCTTGAAACATACAGACTTACAGTACAGAGTAAAAGATAAAACATTATTTCAAAAACATATCCAAACTGAGGAGAGAAAAAAAACATACTTAATTTAACAAGACTCCAATCAACTTCAAGTGGGTCTCCAACAATTAACAGCAGTAATATCTGGCCTGGAAGGCAACATCTGAGGAATACCATGTCCTGGAAAAGGAAACAATGAGATTGATTTGATCCATAATTCATAAAACTATATTCTTAACAAGTAAATATCAAATACAGAAAAGCAACGCGAAGAATAAAAAAAAAAGATATTTAGAAAAAGTCACCTGATACTGGTGCACTAGGTAGGGTGCTTGAAATTACTCGCTGAAAACCTGCATTGCTTAATGGTGGCCTTTCAAGTGGTGGTCGGAAACCTGCATCACCATTATAAAAAAAAAATATGAGCAACAATAACATCAGTGTAATTTCAAAAAATTTAATGTCATCATCAACAAAAAATTAGTAGTAAAACAAAAATAATAGAAAGTAAAGAACCTCCACTTCACAGATGATATATATGTGATAAGTAGTTTAAAAAGACAAACATTAATTTATTTTATTTAATAAACATTTGGAATGGCGGGGAGAACAGGTTAACATACCTTCTTGCCCAAAGGGAGGAGCAGGGCCAGAAGGACTTATCCCTCTCCATACACCATTTTGATGTTGATTGGTTGTCGATGCCATTCTCCATTGCTCATCAGAAACAAATTGCCTCCAATCATCTGGAAGAGATGGTAAAGGAAAGGGAGAATGGAATGCATGTGGAAGGTGTTGCTGAACTGTGTGATTTTGATACGTGTACTGATTTGATGGATTTTGGGATGGGGCAGGATGCCTCTGAGCATATAGGGTGTTACCCTGCTGATATTGCTGGTTAGGTTGATGAACTTGGGCATTTAAATACACATCATTCTGTCCGTATTCTAATTGTCTTGAAGGGTTAAAACCTGAGGATTCCTGAGAGCTGCAGCCTGCAGCCAGGGTAAAAGCAGATGACTGTGGATATAGTTCATTCTTGATAACTCCATTACTGTGACCTCCAGAAAAAGAATTACCAGCCATTTGAGCTATTTGGTTACCCTGCACAGAGGACCATGTTTTAAGTATATGATAAATCAAATAAATTCATAACAGAAGATATCAAAAGCAAAACTTGCTTACACTAGTTGAGCTACTAAAATCATGAGGCACGCTCTGCTGATACCCTAACTTTGGTGATGACTGATATGATGACTGAGGTGGCATTAATGGCTGGGAGACATGTGAAGGCCTAAGCAATCCAGATGATTGAGGAACCAACGATACTGGTGGGGCTGAGGATGGTAAAGGAAGAGGGGGTGGGGGTTGCAATATTGGAGGGGGTGGGGGTGGGGGAGGAGATGATGGAGGAGGAGGAGGAGGGGGAGGTGAAGAAGGCAAAGGTGGGGTTGGAGGAGGTGAATCAAGAGGTAATGGAGGGGAACCCTCTGGAGTAGCCAATATGTCTTCTAAAATATTTGAAGTTGGGTCTAAATTCATATTTGAGCTCTGAAGAAGCATATCAGTTTCATCAGTACTGTTCGAATATACAGGTCTCTCATCCTTGGGGTGACCTGAAACATCTTCCATTTCTAGCTCACCATCTACATCCTCCAAGATACAATGGCGTTTGTCATTTGGGGTCATAGTATAAGGTTCTGATCCTCCAAACTTGGATGTGGGATCAGCTGGAGATGTACCATACATATCCGTACAAGAATTGATTTGTAAATCTTCTTCATCTTCGTCTTCATCAAACGCATGGCAAGATAACAAGCCAGGCAGCTGAAATGTAGCATTACTGATATACAGCACACATGAATATAACAAAAATCAGATATCCAAATTAAATTTGGGAAACAAATAAAATGGCAGTAGAATAGAAAGAAAGATAAAATACACAGTAAAGATTTCTACAGTTAATGAAAAGTACGGCCAACTGAAAATCTATAAACGCAAACCCAGCACCTGAATTTGAAAAAAAAAAAAATTCTATTTCCCATCATATGATAGGAAATCCAGGTCATAGCTTACATCATCCACTCACATATAATAACAAGGCCACTATAAAAAAGGTTGTCTATCATGGCATCAGGCATTTTATTTGATAATTGATTATTTTCTCCTGTTCATGTTGTTTCAATATTTTGTCAACAGAGACACTGCTTAACTGTTAGAGGAGAGTATAATAGGTCAATAATAAGTCAGAAGGGCATGTGTCTCGTCTAACAAAACTCCAAAAGGGGAGTCACTATTCATTAGCAAGCCTCCCAAGCTCTAATGTCACATGATAAGTGTCCAAGGGGGGAGGATCAAGTCAAATACTCCACATGATAAGCATCCCATACTATCACGATGCGGTTTTTGGGCATCCCTGAATACCCAAGTCTCTATCAGAGCCCCAATACAAATATTCAATGTCATAGCATATCTTGTGATTTCCAGAAGCTTGGTAATGCTAGAATACATATAATGATCCCATTATCAGGATACTTTAACGTTGTATCTGTTAATATGAATGTAAATTGGGCCAAGGCCTATGTGTTTGCAGGCTGAGCTTGTAGCCTCAGATTCTATTACTGAGAATGAATCAGGCAGTGACAGATCTAATTTTAACTTGCTCTATAAATCACAATTAACAAAACTTTTAACACAACGATTTAACCTTCCTTTTTTTTTGCATTTTGGATATTTTCAAATTCCTGGATTCTAACAGAAATTGTCTTATTTATGTTTGCACCTTCTGTCAAGTTCATTTGTGATCAATAATATATTCCACCACTTTGTGGTTGTTTTAGCTGCATCATTTAAGGATTTCAAAATTACTATTCTCCTAGATTTTAGTAAGAATAAACTAATTGTACAAAAATGACCAGCAACTCATAATAGGAAAAACCTGTTAAAAATTAGAAAGAACATGAATTTATGGAAAACACTATCTATAAGATTGGTAGAATAAATACCAGACCTTCCATACTCATCAACAAGCATGCCTTCCATTTCTCTAATCGGGTCGTCCACAGATCGCTCAGCACGAGATGGGCGCCTAAAATTAAAGCTAACTGTGATATCATCATTTGAAACCCCAATTTCCTCCATGTGACGGCGAATAACGGACTCAGGCAAAATTTTCCTCTCAAGCCACAACCTTAAAACCTGCAAATCACCCAAAATAGAAAAATAAACATATTCAAATGAAATCTCATTTCACTAAATAATGAGGCAAAGATTGTAGTCAAAGACAAGTAATTGTGTAATTGAAAATCATACAACATGATCACGTAGGGCACAATTTGAGAAAAAAGCTAGGAGGTTGTTTGCGGTGCTGGATGAACTCAATGTTTTCCCCATAAACCTCCCTTCCCCTGATGTTGTGTTATTTACATTTCAATTCAGAAAAGTAGAGCACATTTATTTCTAAGTGGTGAGGAGATGCTGCATGTATCTCCCTTGGAATAAGGTTTTGAGATGCTGCATGAATCTCCCTTCGTAATAGCCCCTTGACTTTGAAGCAGTATGTCCATGTTGCCAATCTCAGTGGTGATGGGTGGTTTTTACACTATATACAGTGTATTTAATAAGAGTGACACCAACATCTTGTAGGGCCTCATATTATCCCAGTTCCAATCTAGGACAAGTTTAAATACATGAATCAGCAGTCTCTATCTACGGCTCTTGTGCATGTTTCCAGGCACTTTCCTCTTCCGCCATTAAACGAAGAAACTAACTGCTAGCTTTGCTGCATTATTTGTATTTCTTTTCTTTCTTGTTCTTTTCTTTTTTAGGATTTCGATGTGTTCTAATCCTACCCCTATTTCTACTCTGCTTCATTCCCCTACTGCAATTTCTTTTGTTGTTAAATAAAAACAAACAAGCTGACCTTGTGACATTGACGACGATTTTCACGGGCACTAGCTCCAGGGGGAGCAGCAGCACCAAGAAGACGTGGCAGCGCTGATTGAACTATAGGGATGTAAGAAGCTCCAGCAATTCCTAAAAATACCCGTTAATTAGTCAGACAGATTCCACAACAAAAATAAAAAACCCAAACTTGCAATTTTGAACTGGGAAGAGAAGTGGAAACAAAAACACCTATTAAAAAATGCTAATAGCATCTCACTTCTTCACCCACCTTTTTGACTATGTGAGCACTGGGTGATAGAATCCACAAGAAAAAACAAATCCACTTTGCGATGAAAACTAGTTTCATTTTCCAACTTCCGGATGAGAAGTTCAACAACCTGAACATAAGGACTTAGAAGTAAGTCCAGCATAGATACAGTGACCATAAAATTAACATAACCACCAATATTAGTAGCAAAAGTATAAAATCTTAGAAATATAATCACATTCCAATGAATGATCTCTAACTATATATAAAGCAAACAGAGAGAAGGTGCATTTATTATCATCTTCCATGGATCCTCGATGTTCCTATTCCAGGATTTTTAATGTAATAAATAAAAGCTCCGTATAATAATAATAATTTTTATCAATGAGTAGGGCAAACTCAATTTTCTCTCTAATGTTTTGTATTTTCTAATCTCGTCTTATCTTCTATAACCACCCATTTATTGTACCATTCTCATCTCTAAAACGCTAAGTTTACTTAATGGTTTTTAAATTATGTTACCGCCATCAATAATATTTTTTGCACTATGATAGTAATTAAAAAATGTAAATTCCTTTCTGTTACAACCCTCAACCCCCCTAGGCTCTAATAGTTTATATAGCTTTGCAAGGAAAAGTGGAGGGTATGGGATCAACATTTGATTCATAATTTATAAAAAAAAAATAATACAATGGAGCTGACCTCGTTGGCAATGCCATACTTAGCACAATCTATGGCAAGACGAGTTGCACGCCCAATACTTTCCTTCGTCCTTGACAAAGTTTCAATCATTCCTTCAAAAGCATCACGAGCAACAGCAGCCTCTGTATCACCACTGAGCGATCCTTCAGGACCCCTTTGCACAGAACCGACTCTTCTCTCCTCAATTTCATCAGCATCGAGCTGATTTTGAGATGCAGAGTGATACTCATTAGTTGGTGGAGAACCCGAAGTAGTGTGCTCATGAACTCCCAGCACATCTGTCTGTGGGAAGTTACTTGAGACAGAAAAAAATGGCTGAACTGCGGAGGGGCTAGGAGTTCCCCCTTGAACATTATGAATATCAGAAGATAGATATTGAGAATGAGCTTTTTTCCATTTTGCTTGGGCAGCTGCAATAAGATGCTTCATAGTTTTAGATGTTTCTGGAGTCCCAGAACCAATATACATATTACTTCTTTCTTCCACACCCTCTTCCAATCTGTAATGATATAAACAAAATAGGAAGGGAAAAGGATCAGCAAAAACACCAAACAAAATGAAAGAAATAAAAAGCATATGTACCTATCAAAATGTAGTGCATCAGGCTCCTTAAAATCTACTATTGAAACAGGAACGTCTACTGCCTGAGGCAATGACTTTGGAGTAGTCATAGAAATTTCAGCTGAAGATGCCAGCTTCTTCTTATGAGGGGAAACTTGGTTCTGATAAGAGATGAGGTTTTGTGAAGGCTTTGAAGACCCATTATCAGCCTTCTTTTGAGTAACAATGGTGGAAGCTTTGGGCAAAGGTTTGGAAGGTTTACTACGCTCAGCATTTGACTTTGTCGCTGTAGGAACTGGCTGAGGTGATTTTAGTGGCGAGGCAGAGCTTACTTTTGCCACCTTAGAGGGAAACTGTTTTGAATCTAACTTATCATGATGACTATGAGGAACATGCACAGGATTGACTTCATCAGCTTTCTCTTTTTCAGGGGGCTTAATCGAAGATGCATCGTTATGTAATTGAGAAGACGGCTCTTTCAAATGAGCATCCTCAAGTTCACTAGAATTTCTGCGAACAGCATCAGATTTCTTAGAATGTGCATTATTGCCCTTCTTGACCTCTGAAGCAAAAGGTGACTTCATATTTTTTGCAGCTCCTCCATGAACAGGAGTTTTAGGTACGTCATCGTCGTCGTGAAGGCAAACAGCTTTACGTTTCCTCTGTGCTTGTTTTGCCGTAACATTCTTCGTATCACCTTTCTGTTTAACATTGCTCCATTCTTTTTTCTCATCAGTAGCAATTGTATCAGATTCAGGCATAGTTTTCTGAACTTGGCAATGTTGTTTGATCATGGGTAACAACTCATGGCCAGAGCTTTTTCCTGCTTTTAAATTAGACGTTGACCTTTTCAACTCTAACGTTTTAGATGATTTATCTTCTACAAAAGTAGAGCAAGGAAAAGCACTTTTCACATCTTTAGCGATATGCCTTGAAGTTAAATCATCTCTAGCATCCATGCGTTTCAACTTTTTCGTAGCATGTAAGGATTCATTTGCTCCCACATTATGCTTTGTATGAACTTGGTTCTTCTTTTCCATACTTGAATGTTTGCCATCAGACTCCTTAACATCAAACATGATCTCCTGTAATTCTTTTTTTACCTCAAGACTTTCTTTTTTTGAAATCAAGTTCTTACCTTTTTCTCCAGTATTACCATTTGAGTCTGGTCTAAGAATGCCTGAAGAACCTGATTTAACAGCAGATGTATCTTTCCCTTTCTTACCAGTTTTAAATGCCTCCCCCGGCCTGGAAAGATCAGTACTGGCAGTAGAATTTTCCTCCTTCAAAAGTGTTCCACCATTTTTATTTCTATCATCTGCAACTTCAATTTTCCTCTTTGAACCAGTAACAAGCTTTCTTGGCTTACTCCCATTCATTAAGAGACTATTTTCGTTATCATGTTGACCAAAATCATTAACATTACTTGTACCTTTAAGAGTAGGTTTGCTAGAATTCTTCTTTATCTCCGAACCAGAGGATAATTTACTTTTAACCAAAGGTGATGAAACAGAAGAACTTTCCTTTGGACGGCCAGACTCAGTGAGCTTTTCATCTAGGCTACCCCTCTCTCTGGTTTTCTGCAAACAATCCTCCAAATTGGAGCCAGCATTACTCACATAGATGTTATCCTTTTCCGCACGAGAAGTCACAGCATCAGTGGTATCCTTTGAATTACCCGCTGCCTCATCAACAGGAGGAGCTTCTGAACCAACCCGAGAATCATCCGTGTCGTCACCACTACCCTTCTGTTTCTGAATCTCGTCAAAAGCTGCACATATTTCCTTCACAGCTTGGGCAAAAAACTTTGTTTTCCCTTGAAGCCGAGAAGTTAACTTATTTTTATACTCACTTGTAAATACCTGAATTTCTGCGGGTGCAACAAAAGCTCTGCAAAGGAAAACAAAATAACATAGGTGCAACGGTATGGGAAAAAAATGCAGGACAATTTATCTAATCAAAAATAATAACCATGAAGGATACAAACCAGAAATCAGGTAATCACCAAATTAGATTACCTTGTTATTTGGATGAAGGTCAACAGAATTTTACCCTTCAAATTAACCAGAATTTACTTAATATGACATCAACCAAGATTTTCAACTCGTGATAAAATTTTAATTCAACAGATATTCCAGGATCCTAATTTTATGTGTTATCAGATTGTGAGTCACGCATTTAATGTTGACAGATAACAAGTCACAGAATCTTTTATTAAAAACATCCACTTACTTATAACATGTTTACTTATGTTATAGCATAATTCAGAGCTACAAAATCTTGACACCTTTTTCTTGAAACAATATCATAAATACCAAAACAAGTACTAGAGCAGAGCATTAAATATCCTCATAGAGCAGTCAAAGACAAGAAAAAGAACCCATTAAGAGATATAAGTTAGCTTAAAGATCTGCTGGACCCCTATGCAAGAATAACCCAATCTCAAAACATTCAGTTATCAGTGAAAAGTATCCCAGGACTCAGACCAACTTTCTATTTGGCAATTGCTAATCAAAAACAAAGAGTAATAAACAACACATCCAAGCTCAAAATTAGGCACAAACTGTTTAAGCCTCATTCCAAACAGTCAAATCATCTGCACACCAATATCTACAGCAACATTAAAAGTTGCTCACTTTCTCTTAAGCCCTATAACCATTAAACTTGACTTAGTTACAGATATTGGTCCCATTTATTTGTGATTTTCTTAAAAGAAAAAGTTCCACTAAAAATGGGTCTATGATAGAATCACCTTTTTGAGTATAAAGTCATAAACAAACAGATCCATAAAACCATTCATGGGCCCACACCTTGCAGCTGAATCTTTTAGGGATGTTAGTTTTTGGCACAGTAAAAGAGCCTCTATTCCCTCTAAGACCACTTTTAATAGTTGGCTTAAGCATCATTTTTTTAAAAAGGTATCCATGCTTTACAGGTTAATCTCATAGGGCCCTTGTTTATATAGGTTTCTTAGAAAGAAAAAACCATTTTTGGGCCATCGCCTAACAATTTGACCTTTTAGATAAGTTGGTGAGGTTGTCATCAAACAAATTGCGGAGTTGATTATATACTACAAACAAGCAATTCATGGAAACAACTGTTTGTATTAACCTAAAAGGACATGAAGATTCTGATAGAATCCAGAGTTATAATTATATAATAAATTTATAAAACTTAATTGGAAGCTTGTCATTTCAGTTTCAAAATTAAGGATAACATTCTAAAAAAATCTACAATGCACTACAACATCTAAACTGTACTTTGTAAATTCTTATCAGTGGGTGTGTTAAATAAAACTCTCCCACAACGGCAACAACAAAAAGTCAAAGACTCCGAACAGAATACCACTCAATAAACAGTACATAATCAATTTACACTTCAGTTTGTTCCTCTTTGCTAATTCACAGAACACTCCTTATTTATCATCACAAATAATTAAATGTGGACAACCCCATCATTCACCAGTAACTTAGCAACATGTTAGTTACAAGAGAAATCAGGTGAGAGAGGCTTACATCTCTTTGGTGCCAAAGAACTGAACAAAATGTTTCTTTGGATCAGCAGCTTTCTCCCAATCTTCAGGTCTACTTACCTGAAAACAAAGAAGCAACAAAACCACTATATCTTAAACCTCAATCAACCCCCAATCCATAAATCAATAATAACCCATCACCAATGCACAAAATCAAACATGAAAAACAAAAGAGCCATGCTAACAAATGTCATGACCAGCCCACTATGAAGCTCCGACACTCCTTAAATTAAGCATGTCCCGGTACGACACTCCTTACAATTGCATTGAATTATATCACTTTTTCAACAAAAAAAAAAACATCCGTGTCATGTCTGGTGTCCGTGTCGGTGCTTCATAGCCGGCCGGCACTAGTTATTAAATAAGGCAAAAAAAATATAAACTTAGCAGAAGCCCCTAATCCGAACAATTTCACAAGTACCCTAAGCGCACTCTTAAACATTTTTTTTTTTAAAAAAACTAAATTTGCACTGGAGAAAATCGGAACCTGAGACCTCAAGGAGCAGCACACTCCCGGATCACAAGTCAATACAACCAGGTCAACCCAAGTGGGTTTTGTGCACTCTTGAACATATTCCAAAACAAAATACTTAAAATTAAAATTAAAATCCCTCCTAATAATACTCACAAATTTCGGGGCACAAAGAAACAATTTTTAATTCAAAATGAAAGTATCAGGCACAATAACTTGATAAAGAAATTCAAATTAGAAAAAATTGGGAAAAGAATGAAAAAGAGTATAGAACAAACCTTGGCAGGCCAAGCAGGGAAACCCTTCACCTTAGCAAGAACGAGATCGCCTAAACGCAACTGACCGTTGGCCTTAGCCTTATTGGCTCCGCGACGACGCGCGGGAGGCATGATTCGGAGAACGACAGCGGAAGGGAAATTGGTAGGATCAGAAAAACCCTAGAAAAATCCCGCGGTGGCGCCGCGGCGGAGATGGTGAACGGAATTGGGTAATTAAGCGAAAATATAGTAAGAAGATGATTTTGAATTCGATAATTGATTTTGTGAGAATCGCTTATTTGATTGATTTTCGCGTTTGCGTTATTTGGTTTTTTTGGGTTTTTTTTCCCAGAAAGAGTGTTAGGGATGGAATTTTGTCATCTTTTTTTCTCTTTGGTTTCCAGCAATCATTTGTAAATTAATAAAATTATAAAAAAATATTATTATATTTTCGGTCTTGCTATTATTCTTTTTAATTATAACTACCGTGCCAAACACCGTGCCCGATATGTATTTTTTATGATGTTAACTTACATGTTGAAGATTATTATAAATTTGTTTTCAATTTTGTTTGTTATTAGAAAAATTGTAAGTGGAGGGTAAAATAGGAAATAAAATAGGCCACATTCAAAAAGTGTATCATCTTTATATAAGTACTAGCGGGCCAAACGGGCACGTTCCGTGCCCGTTTGTGTGATATCAACGTACCCGTTTGTGTGATACATATTTTTTATTATTTTATATTTAAATTTGATTTTTTTTTGTTGATGATTTCTTCAAATTTGATTGTTATGAGAATAATTTGAAATTCAAATTTGGTTGTTATGAGAATAATTTGAAATTTGAAATTAAGGGTAAAATAGGAATAAAAATAGGTCATACCAAAATAGTGTATCCTCTTTATATAGGTACTAGCGGGCCCGTGCCCGTTTGTGTGATACTAACGTACCTGTTTGTGTGATACATATTTTTTATTATTTTATATTTAAATTTGATTTTTTTTTTATGATTTCTTCAAATTTGATTGTTATGAGAATAATTTGAAATTTGAAATTCAAATTTGGTTGTTATGAGAATAATTTGAAATTTGAAATTAAGGGTAAAATAGGAATAAAAATAGGTCATACCAAAATAGTGTATCCTCTTTATATAGTTATAGATATAGAATAGATAAATAATGTTATAAAATAATTCCATTTTATCTTCCTTTTCTTACCAATTCCATCTTATCTTAACTTAAAATAATAGTAATAATTAAAATATTTTTTATTTCGTTCAACCAATCAAATTATGGGGAAATATAAATTATTGTTAACTTATTTTACTTAAATTTTATCTTCTACAATGAATTTTGTAAAAAATAATAAATAAAAGATTGACAGATTACGGGATTAAATAAGTTTTTTATCTTTATAAATATAGTGAATTCTTTAAAAAAAATTATTTTATTTTTCTTTTTAATGATCAATTTATATTCAAATTAATGTTAAAGTTATGAAATTTTAGTATTAAAAGAAGTTATGAAATTTTTAAGTTTAAAATATGTTTTATATGATGTCTATTTATTATGTTAAACATCTTTATATTCGTACGTATTATGTTTAGAAAATAATTTGTGTGGAAGAATTGAATTTAAACCATAGTAAATTAGTGATAAAATTGTATTTACCTTATAACAGAATTTAGAAAAGTTTAAAAAAAATAGTATGAAAATTATAATTGATTATTATATTTTTATAAGGAATACTACTTCCATGCTTCTTCATTATTTAGGCCTAATCTAATGAGGTTTTATATGACACATACCCACGTTGTTTGTTTAAACTTACTTTAAAGACATGTAATGTAACAGGCGGTGGAATCTAAGTGATGTGTACTTGTTGTCTTGTTTTAACTCAACCACTCAAAACAGAACTACTTACTTACTTTGCATTAGTACTATCATCTCACAAAGTTGCTTTGCTTTGCTAGTTGCTACTACTCATATTATATATGTTTATTGTCTATAACCCACACGAGCAACAAACATGTCCTGTAACTGTTCTTGACAATGACATTGTTCAAATTATGTATATCAAAAAACATTGTTATAAAATCTAAAACAAATTGCCCCCTAATCTAAGGTGCCTTTTGAAAAAGAAAAAAGTTTTCAACGGTGATTACCAATTTTGGAGAGATTTTATGGATATATGTATAAAAATTGACTATAATACATTTAAAAATACAAAGTTGTACTAATATACGATATGACACGGTTGTATCAAAAAAAATGATATGGCACAAGTAGTAGGATATTGAGTTTATATTCAATCTCTTGTGTATAGAATATACATATATGTTGAAAAATGTAAATTTTTTAAATGAATTTCAATTATCTAAAGAATTATTCTCTACAATTATTTTCATGTACACCGACTAGTATCCTAATAGTGCGGCTCCTTTCACCGTATGCTTGTCGTTCGAATATTAGTAACGAGAAAGTGAGTGTTTTAAAGTTAGTGCGATCCTGACCCGCATACATTCACTCTAATAGAAAAGAGTGCGTTTAGTTAGGAGCACTACGGTTCAATCCCCTACAACTGCGTGTGGGAGGGGACGAGAACCACTTGATGCTAGAACTCGCTTCAAACTCTGGACTGAACTAACAGGGCTCATTCCCCTATGAAGTAGAGGCTGAGGAAAAAAAGGAGTGTTTAAAATAAAGTGTTAATATGAGTATTCTTAACACTACTCTAACATCATTCAACGACTTACCATAAAAAAGAGAGTGTTCATTCTTATTGACAAAATTGTCACTTTGTTTTCAATTTGTTTCCTGTTTTTAAAATCTTGAACAAGGAAAAAAAAAATGAAAACAGAAATAGAAATAATTTCTCAAAGTAAACAAACCTTGTATTCTATCTGATATTATATTCCTGAGGTTCCATAAAATATGTAGTTTATTTAGTAGCAGCAATCAATCAACCACATTACTCTGTACCAAAAGATCAACCATATTAATTCAGAAAACTCAAACTATGGACATTGTAAGTATTATAACTCGGCCAAGTTACTTTTATTTCATGCACATGTCACTATCAAAATGAAATATCCATACTATAAGGGGCACTAAACTTAGAAGACCAGGTCTTCTAACTTGTGCGCCCTTATAATCGCTAACTAGTTTCAAATTTATCACCCAAAAATTAATGTATTTTAAAAATAATGGACCTGTTTGGATTTCCAGCTTATAGCACAAATGCTTATCATCATCTATGCTTATGTATAAGTTTAATTATTTTTAAAGCAAAAAGATGAAATGAAGTTTAATTATTTTTGTATATGCTATAAACTTTTTTCATAAGCTATTTTGGAGAACATGTGAAAATAGGCTGAAAAAAGCTTATGAAAAATGTCATAAACTATTTTTATAAGTTCTCTCAAACAGTCTCACAAAACTTATACCAGTAGATAAGCTGAAATAAGTCAATCTAATTTCTAAACTTGTCCAAATTTTCTGTCTGAATAGGAATCAGACAGTGAGCAAAGGCCGGAGGGCAAGTTGACCCCGGCTTAAATTCCTATTTGTTATCCTAACCTATGAGTAGATTTAGAAACCAACTTCACAAATCACAGATTTTCAGAAATAATGACACCGACAATTTAACACGAGCTTAGAAATAAGATCATACAAATCATATGCAGTATATTGGATGAAATCACAAATCATTATCATAAACATACACAGCTTGCCAATTTATCATGAATAGATATTATTATGTTTGCCAAATCAATGATCTGATTTAAAAGCATATTCAAAAGACACAAAAATTTAATCCATTTACGAACATGACGATTAAGTTTTAACATATTTGATTATCAAACCATTCTTCTCAGTCTCTTATGATGATTCCTAATCATAGCATAGATGAGTCTGCTAAATTTTCAAACAAAATAACTGATGACATGGCAGAAGTATTCAAAACACTGGGAAGTGGGAACTAAGAGAGCCTCCACTATCACACTCAAAAGATATCAAAGCTTTATTTTTCACACAGAAGATTTAGCAATTAGATATGCTATTAGACATGCACAGAAACAATCATATGATATTATTATGGATAATTAGCAACTTCAAGATAAGGGTAATTAAAGCTCAATCTGTGTGATAAAAATATGCCAATAAAACCAAATTGAGCGGAAAGACTGAAGCTAAATGATAAAATCTAATAACCGAAACTTACAAAGAATATGTGTCCAATTGATAAAATGATACCAACTGCAACTAATGCCTAAGGTGGTAGGCAAACATTTAAATACAGCAAGGATTCTTCAAAGAAACCTTACCCTTGAACTCTAATTCGAACCTTTATCTTTGCCTTCATCAGCAACAGCGTCAGAAACCAAAGTCATAGGTCTCTGATCAATAACCTCATCAATAATCCCAAACTCCTTTGCCTCTTCAGCAGTCATAAAATAATCCCTATCCATATTCTTCTGGATAACATCAAGTGGTTGGCCCGTGTGCTTGACATACAACTCATTCAACGCATCCCAGACTCGAACAAAACTACTTTACTAACTTAATTCACTACAATGAACAACAATCTAACCAACTATCTACAAAGTTGTAGTTGTAACTAAATAACTAGCTGCATACCAATTACCAAATCTGCCTTTTTCCTGTGAACTTTGCTTGCTAAGTATGTTTGGAAGTTAATTCACAATCCTGATAAGCTCTGGGTTCAATTACTTACTACTTAACTAAGTTACAACAAAACTACTTTACTAACTTAATTCACTACAATGAACAACAATCTAAGCAACTATCTACAAAGTTGTAGTTGTAACTAAATAACTAGCTGCATACCAATTACCAAACTACTTATAGCCACATACCTCATTTTTAAGGGGAAAACATGGTAGGAAATGAGGAATATCATATTCATATATTTGAATCTTAAAAAGTTTTTCCGTATGGAAATACATAGAACCAGGTACAATAAAACAGAGTAGCACCTCTTACAAGACAGTCTTAAAATAAAGTTGGCCTTGGCTAGCGATTTATTGACCCAGCAGTGCAACGCGGTCCTTTTGTACTGACTGAGTTAGGTTCATATCAAAGAGCTCACATCGAATAGGCATCTCTATCTCATAGAAGGGGTTCTTCAAAACATAATCCGTATACAATTCGTATACGAATTTCAATAAACTTTCAATTTGTTGAGTGCCAGGCTCACATACTGCAAAAAACTTTGTCCCTGTTGGAGAGAAGAATTAATTTCATATGGCATGACTTATAAGTTATATCAAAATCTAGCCAAAACAAGGATAGGAGTAGGAAATTATTAAATAGTTCTTCAATTTTCCACAGATATTAAACAGAATACTTTATCAAAATGAATGTAAAGGGCCAACTAGGAAGACAACACTACAGTAAAATTCAACCACAAGTTGTGACAACTTAGTACAACAGCCAAACATCAGAATAAGTATAAGCCAGTCACCTTCATTTTACATAGACTATGAAAGTTGTACACCGTATAAATAAATTTATTTTCTTTTGTTTCAATAAGGAAATCAAAAACTTCTAGTGAGCAGTGAGTGCTTAATATGATAAATGACAGTACATCGACAATCATTTATTTATCAAATACAACTTTTCACTTTCACTCTAAGTTTTATGTCCTAGCCTCCTTGCAAATAATGAATATAAATTTATAAAATATACAACTGTGTCAAATTATTTACAGCTTCACCTCAATGGGGCTTAGCAGAGCTTATAAAAACCAAGAAGATAACAACATAATTCCATATGTGGAATTATATAGCATCATAAATGAGTAAGACACTAAGACTTATGTGACCAAAAATTATCAAGAGCTTCAGAAATATTGATATTACTAAACCACCTTTCATTAATTCCTGGCTACACAAAGTACTCACACAGCTGCATACATACCAGTGTGGGTAAAAATCAAATGTTTGTAAAAGATATACGAAAAATCAATCATCTATATGCACCTTTCAAAAGCTTCCGAAATATTGATATTACTAAACCACCATTCATTAAAACCTGGCTACACTAAGCACTCACACAGCTGCATATTATATATACCAGTGTGGGTAAAAATCAAATCTTTGTATTAGATATATGATATATCAATCATCTATATGCACACAATGTTTGGCATTCATTCTTCATTTCATTCAGACATTCACCATGTGAATTTGAAAGCCTACCTGTTAGTGATTGGAAGCAATGAAGATCAAATGTGTCAGCTTGGAGAAGTTCAATTCCTGAACAACCTGACACAGGTGATAACTGCTGAGAGATGGCGTGCATTGAATGCCATAAGCTAGCCACTCGTAAGGTATCATTGGTATCCATTCGTCCAGCTGACCCATAATCCTAAATATATAAAAGTTTAACAAATTCTAAATCACATTTTTTCAATTAAAAAAAACATTGCTCTAATTCAACAACAGCAAAAGCTTTATTTTGGTTCTAGTTAATGTATATGGATTAAATGACGCCCTTGTGATTTGTCAAAATGCTATTATTAATCAAGGTCTTGTTTGATGATCTTTATTAGAGTTTTTTCAATTTTTTCTTTAACTTTGTAAATATAACTCAAAAAATTGCTGCAACTCAGCAATATAACTAAAATTACAATTATTTATTAATTCAAAATTTAGGAAGACTGAGTTATCGTATTTTCCATCATGCTAAGTGAAGTCATATCCTAATTATCATACGATTTAACAAATTTCTTACATATACTGACATCTCTAAGAGCCACATAACACCACTAATTTATACTGAGAAACGAATGAGATAAAAATACAAATATATCTTCATAATCTTTAACAAAACTTCTCAGCTGAAACTTTTTATACAAGATGTTAATGTAACCTGATTAACAACCGAACTTACTCATCAACTAAATATAAGTAAAAATAATTATGGGAGTATATCATTAGGAAACAAAAGAAAAATAATTTCAAGTCCAAAATAGAAAATAATTGAACCTTATAGTAGATCAATCCACCAGACTTATTGATGATGTAAAGACTATAAATCGCTGCCATCCGAAAAGCCTTTGCTAAAATCTGAAATCCCTAGTTTGAACAATTGAACTTCATTAAAACTCTGTTGCAAAAACGATGAGACAAAGCAAGGAAAATTTGTATAGTAAACATCATGTGTAAGTAACAATATTAATTATCAAAAGAATATTTGTCCCTGCTTTTGCTACATTAGATTATAGATGCAAGCATAAAACAATATTCTAATGGTTACTTCTGAAAAACAGAAACACAACAAAAGTTTTGCATCACCAAATGAATACAATGTTATTGTTATTGTTATTATTATAGACAATTTGTTATTGGTTCATTTGTTCCGGGGACAAAGATTTGTTAGTATCAGATATCGAATCCTGAACCTCCTACATAATTCTTATAAACTGGGATGTCTAACCCAACCGTACAAAACTAGCTTGTAGAGCGAGGCATACCTCCCACTTTGCATTCTTCTAACACGCCACCGAACACCCACAATGGGAGTATGGGACCATGGCAGATTGGCAGATCCAATTATTTTCTAACACCTTGAATTCAAACCTATTAAATCCCAATCCCTTTAGTGCTCTACATCAGGAACATTTACAGTAGTTCATTTTCAAATTAGGGTTGAAATCTCATACTAATCAATAATATACATACTAATAAATTCAGCATCTACTTCAAATTAGGGTTGAAATTTCAATTTCAATGTTAGGTTTTATACATACAAAATCGTGATTTGTAAATTAGATCATAAAATAATCACGGATTCAAATCGAAACAAAAGTAGCAAAGACATTAAGATCTATAGATTGAGAACAGAATGCGAATTGCAACAACTTGATCGTAGATTGAAGTGATGATCTAAATGAATTACGAGTTGAAAATTCTTAATAGAAGATCGAGATCGAGAAAACCAGTGTCAGCATCAAAAGAACTAAATTAAGAAATTTAGAGGTTGAAAAGTAAAGGATGAATTGAATGTACCAGATGGAAAGACCGGAGACGGTTGCGATGGAGACGGCGGAGATGAATTGATAAGTTATTTTTTTTTGACAAAATTGATAAGTTATTAAGTATTAGTATTATAAAATATTTAATAATAATTTTTTAGCCTAATAATAAATAATACTACTAAGTTATACTTCATGAAATAGTTTTTTTTGAAAAAGTGGTACACAAATGGTAAAAATGCATTGGTTCTTGAACAATGACAATGAATTTGACTACCATGATCAAACATCGAATAATGAAGAGGAAGCGGGAGATGTTGCTCAAAGAGGTAGGAGACATAGGCGCAATGCTAGGCCACAAGGTGAGGGTGATGGTAATTAAGGGGTTGATAATGAGCGATGTGGTAATTGGAATGAAATGATAGAAATGATGAGGAACATGAACATGCAACAAATTGCCTTCTATGAAACCTACAACCAAAACTATTAAGCCACCACCGCTAGAATTGAGGAACTTCACACCAACCAAAATGGCCTCCGTACACGTCTTGATGAGATGCAAGCTCAAATGAATGTCTACTTCAATCCAAACATCAACCCGGACAACATGAATGAATGAAATGGATCTTTAACTTTGCTTGTCCTTTATTTTTTAACTCATGAACAATTTGCTTTTAATTTCATAACTCTATGACTTATCTTATGTTTTGGATTCAATGGGGTTGTACGGATAA
Organism: Trifolium dubium; assembly: GCA_951804385.1. Lineage (NCBI taxonomy): Eukaryota > Viridiplantae > Streptophyta > Magnoliopsida > Fabales > Fabaceae > Trifolium > Trifolium dubium. Next base: position 20,726,010 of record OX638075.1, on the reverse strand, counting down.
TTTGTAATGCCAAACTTTTAGGCATTTTATTTTACTTTATGTATGACCTTATTATCTTTCATGTATGAATTTCGTTATGCATGATGTTTTGTTTATTATTCGTCCGTAGGATATGTTTGAATGCGAATAATGTCGATGTTTTAATAATCATGTGATTTGGTTTGGCTTGTTGTTCTACGTGCCATGTTTGTCATGATTTGGTTTATTCGTCATTAAAATACATTTGTGCATATTTTGCTTAATTATTTGATAAGGATATTTTTATCATATGATGCATTTCGACAAATGTAAGTGCATCATATGACATATATTTTTTTTTCAAAAAGTCTTTAAATTTCGATACTTCTCATAAATATTATTTTCTTCTTTGTGATATTGGCGTATAGCGGCCGAGCCGACCCCAAAAGTGGGATAGCAGGATAGCGTATAGCGTTATGACAAATAGTTGTATGACCGCTATTTGATCATTTTTAAAACAAATTACATCAATAATACTATAAAGTATAAACAAACATATATACAATATAAAATTAAATAAATCACTCAACTAATTTAGTTTAATTCTTCAAAATTAATCATGATGGTGGTAACAGATTAATAAAAATTAAACACATCATTAGTAGATGGAACAAAAAAAAAAAAAAACTCACAGTATTTTTTTTTTTTTTGAAAACAACAAGCTTAACGCCTTTCATTATTAATCAAAGAAGTAATATATAAAGGTACATAATCAAATAAACGGTGACAAGGCCAAGAGATAGCCGCCTTTGCTAATGTATGTGTGACCATGTTTGCTTGTCTCCTAACAAACTTCACCTCAAAGTTATGTAAACTAGCTAGTTCATGTCTAATCCTAGCAACAATAGATTGGAAATCGGATGAGCCATTCTTGACACTACGGTCTCTAGTACAATTAACAAGTGTCTTAGAGTCACATTCAAATATTACATTACTAATGCCTTGTATTCAAGCAAAACAAATTGCATCAAGAAGAGCCATAGCTTCACCTTCTAGGATTGACATTTTTGCATGATAGTGTTGAGTCTTTACATATAGGAATTCACCTTGATGGTCTCGGAAGCAAGCTGCTGTCGCCGTGCTCGTTCCGTCCGCCGGGAAAGCTGCATCTACATTGCATTTGTGCCAGCCAATTGGAGGATAGGACCAGTTGTTATCATTTCCCGCGGGCTGCTGCTGCTGTTCTGGCTGTACCGTGCGCTGTTGCCGCAGGGTCTGAGCATTATGCCAGGCTTGCCAAGCTTATACTGCTTGCTGGCCAATTGCTGCCGGTAATGATCTATTAGAATTCCATATAACATCATTGCGACTTTGCCAAATGTTCCATAAGAGAAGAGCAACACGACGCGCAGTATCCGCATCTTCATTGCTGCATATATTTAAAATTAGTTCTGGCACATTAGCCAAAAGTGATAACATGTTAACAACAACATGAGAAAGGCCAGCGGCTGCCCAACACACTATATCATGATTACAAGTGAAAAAAACATGATAATCATCCTCTACATCATCGTTACACAGAGGACACATGATAGGACAGTTCACACGGCGTTGGGCTAGGCGAGTGCGTGTGGGAATGCACTCTTTGCAAAGCCTCCACATTAAATGGTGACTCTTTGGAGGGGCATTAATCCTCCACAAATTATTCCATAACAAACTCCGTGTGCCATGAGACTTCTCCCACTTCGCCCGCATCAAGAGCCGGTACCCCAAACGCACCGAATAAATACCATCCTTATCACCATCCCAAACCACCCAGTCCACTTGAGTTGAAGCAAAAAGAGGTGTGGACATAATTTTTTCCACTTCTTCTCTTGTGAACAAACTTTCAATTTTAGCGCTATCCCACTTCTTCTCTCTCTCAAGAATAAGATCACTAACATGGAGAGAATAAGTCTCCTCTCTTTGTGGTGAACTTACCCACCAACTCCCTTCACCTCGGATCCAAGCATCATGCATAACTCTCACCTTACTCCCATCTCCAATGGCCCACATACACCCCCAACCAACACCTCTCTAGCCATCCATAAGCTTCTCCAAGTGAAGCTCAGATTATTACCAAGACTAGCATCAAGAAAAGAAGAATTAGGAAAATATTTTGCCTTGAGTACTCTAGAAACTAAAGCTTTCAGATTTTGCAAAATCCTCCAACCTTGTTTTGCTATCATGGCCTTATTAAAGGCCCCAAAATCTCGAAATCCCAAGCCACCTAAACACTTTGGATTTGTCATTTTGTCCCAAGCCATCGATCGAATCCCTTTATTGTTAGCTCCTCCACCCCACCAAAAACCATTTATCATACGTTCAATTTCCTCAATAACAGAAGATGGAATCAAGAGCACGCTCATAATGTAAGATGGGATAGCCTGCAACACAGATTTTATCATCACCTCTTTACCTGCTCTGGATAAGGAGCGTCCCCGCCATGAATTCAACTTTCTCCACACACGATCCTTCAAAAAAGAGAAAATGGCCTTCTTGTTTCTACCCACCACGGAAGGTAGGCCCACGTAGGTACCTGTACCAATAACATGTTTGACACCAAGGATTGAAGCAAGGTCCGCCTGTGCTGCCATACTAAGGTTACGACTGATAAAGACCTCCAATTTGGCTAGATTGACCTGTAGCAGCTTCATAAACATGCAATATATTTAATAAATTAGTAGCTTCCATCACAGATGCCCTGCAGAAAAGAAAACAAATCAGCAAAAAGAAGGTGAGACACCATCGGTGCCCCACGACAAATTCTCACTCCAGTGATATCACCTATTCCCACCACTTGCTTAATGAGAGCCGTTAACCCTTCTGCTACTAGTATAAAGAGATACGGAGATAGAGGATCCCCTTGGCGTAATCCTCTACCTGGCACAATTGGCCCCACCCTTTCAAAATTCATAAGCACCTTATAGTTCACCGAGCTAACACACATCATCATCCACTTAACCCACACCTCATTGAAACCAAGTCTCATCAAAATACCTCTCAAAAAACCCCAATCCACACGGTCATACGCCTTGCTAATATCAATTTTAAGGGCCAAGTCACCTCTTCGACCCCTAGTCTTCCTATTCATGGCATGTAATGTTTCAATAGCAACAAGAACATTATCAATAATGGATCGTCCTTCAACAAAAGTTGATTGCTCGGGGATATGACTTTGTCAAGGACCACTTTCAGGCGATTGGCAAGAACCTTCGAAACCATTTTATATAAGACATTACACAAAGATATGGGTCTCATATCTTTTAGGGATACTGGGTTGTCACATTTTGGAATAAGGAAAATATTAGTCTCATTGAGATTTGAAGGGCAAATATTACTCACAGTATTATACAAATATCATCTGGTCTCACTAATTTGATTTATAAACCAAAAAGCAATCAATTTGATAAATTAGCCACGTGCATAAACTTGTTAAATTTTATGAAATTTAGAATTCAGATTGAGAGAGGAACAAAGAAAAGAAAAAAAGAGGAAAAGACAAAAGAGAACAGAGGCACGAACTTGGATCGGGACGGCGGACAAAGGAAGAAGCGTGGATCACGGCACGCAGAGGAAGGAGAAAGTGTTTGTTGTGATAGTGAGTGAAGAGATGGGAGAAGAGAGAAAAAGTTGAAAATTTTGAGGGACAGACCACCATATTGATCCTAGAAGTGTTACCGGTTATATTGTCCCGTAGGATAGTGTGGTAAGAGCTGAGAGACATGAGTTGGATATGGAGAGGTTTATGGGTCAATTTCTGACGGGAGCAGTGTAAATGCACCAATTCCCCTCTAAGTTTTAATAATTACCAAAACACATGAAAATAGAATAGAATACATTTTGGTAACAATTGATATTGACTTGACAGCGAAAAACTTTTTACAAACTTTGAAAAACCAATTTCTAGGTATTTTGTATCGATACAAATGTCCTGAAACTTGTTCAGGCTGATCACCACAGATTTGTATCGATACATAGCACTTTTATATCCATACAAATAGCTCTCAAAGGAGTCAGAGGAGCCTTGTGTTTCAAAACATATCAGTCACACTCTGTTTTTCTGGTGTATGTATCGATACATACACGTGGTTGTATCGATACATATACACAAAACTTCAGTTTTCTGAACGCTGCCAATTGCTTGTATCGATACACATTGATGGATGTATCGATACAAGTTTGTTTAATTGTGTCTAAATTTAGTCCATTCTATTTTGTCTATAAATAGTTATATGAGTAATTGTTGTAAACATGAGAAACAGTTGGAAAACACTCCTTTAATCAAGATTGTTGAGTATTTTGGATCAAAGCGCATTCAAGACAAGATCATCATCTTCTTTCAAATCTCCACCAAATTGAAATTGAATATGGGTTCAATTGAGGTTTCATAGAGAGTTTGGAAGATAACGTTCGGTGTAGTTCGCGGTGAATCAGAACTACGATCAGGTTGATTTGTTCTTGAAGGTTAGGGTTTCTCATCCGGATTCAAGAGGCATCACTTGCTTGAATGATCAAAACAATTTGGCGAAGGAATCAGAAGGACAATCGTCACAAAGTTCTTGGTTCAAGATAGGTGTGAGGATCAATTCTTGGAATCAGAGGTTGAAGCCAAAATTGGGTTGAGGAGACGTACCGGCCGAACGCGAGGACGACACGAATGCTGGGAACTCCTTGATCATCTCCGTTTGCATTCTCTATCCCTTAACTCCTTTAGTTTCGGTTTTATTTGTCAATTAAGAAACTTGAATTCTAGCGCATGCTAAGTCTTCGATGAAATTCAAGTTTCAATACCTTGCTTGTAATTGATTGTGAAAACCATAAATTGTGTGTGTGTGTGTGTGTGTAATATATTTTCAAAGTAAACATTAAAATTGAATCACAATTTGCTTCAATTCAAATATTTGGAATTGCATTCGAATTATCATCGTTGCACTATTAAGGCTATATTACCTTTCCTTTAGTCGAGGTGCAAAGTAGACTACCGATCTAGGTAGCTTCCGCGTACTCTTATTTGAAATCCGAAAAATTGTTTGTTTTATTTCGGATCGCTTATTTCTCCTCCTCTAAGCGTAGCCACGTAGTCTAACAAGCAGTTTATCTTTTCGATATACAAAAAAAAACATGTTATATTAGTCATCGAATGTATTAAAATTACAAACAAGTTCTTAATGTCTATGTATTTTCAATTTTGATACATTCATGGACGAATGTAATAGCAAATTATACTTTTAAACCCTAATATTCACAGAATGGTGAAGAGAACAGAGGGAGGAACTAAACGGTGCGTTTTAGTGAGATTAACTTCTCAACTTGTATGGAAATGCAACATTAAGCAATGACATGCAAATAAAAACGATGAATCTTGAAATCGAAAAACCGCGTTTAAATAAATTAAATGAAACTACAGTTATAGCTACGATTAGAATGAACGAAATAAGAGTTCGAATTGTTAGAAGAAAGATAGATGGATTATTACCAGACTTCAATCGTCTTCTCCAGTTTACGGATCGCGTTTCTACTAGACTTGTAGTAGTACCCAACAGAGCTTTGCTTATTTTTCACATTTTAGGATTTTTTTTAATTCGATATGATTTTTATTTTTTATAACAATTTTGGTTTTTTATTAATTTATGGAAGAGTCAATTTATTTATTTCTTCCACCGTTTAAGGCCCCGTTTGACCCCACTTATTTTCTACTTTTTTATTTTTTTAAAATGAAATAGAGAAGTATAAAATGAAATTTAGCCATATTTCTTTTTAAAAGTATTAGAGAAATAAAGTAAAGAAGTAAAAAATAAAAAAAATGAAGTCAAACACAATCTTTTCTTTCTTTATTATTTTTAAGAAAAAAAAAGTAGAAAATAAGTCGGGCTAAACTTTAAAACTTTAAGTATAATTATACTCAGGAGACAAATCAGTATAATTATACTCCAAAACTTTAAGTAAATAAAAAATGAAAAAAAGAAGTTAGTTAGGTGGCGGGCCTCAACCCCAACCAACATTGTCATGGTACGAGTACGATATCGGTACCCGGTATTGGTACGGGCATAGGATACACCATTTTATAAAAAACTAAGGTACGAGTGTGTTAGTATAATTTTTTTGATATAATTATATAAATAAAATAATAAAAATACATAATTAAAAGTAAAAAATTCCACACTTTAAAAGTAATTAAAATTATTCAAAAACATCAAAACAATCATAACAAAATTAAAAAACAATTTGCTCAAAAAGAGTCAAATTATAAGCAATAACAAAAAAAAAATTAAAAATGTCGATTATTCGTCAAATCAAAATTGAATCTCAATATTTTCCCCTCCATCATAAAGAGCGGCCTCTAGTTCAAGTTCATCGAAAAAACGATTAATTAGCAACTTCAAGAATATCAGCTCAATCAAATAGATTCAATTCATCTCCACCAATATCACACATTCTTGTTATCCTTCATTATAATTCTTACTCTTTCTTGACAGAAGACGAAGATTTGTATGAATAAATCCTTTTCAATAAGTGAGTAAATCCATATGTGCTCCAATTTCTCTTAGTAGAAGATGAATAATAAATATTATTTTTTTGACAAAATATTCCTAAAAAAATCTAAAAACAAAAAAAATGATTTTTCTTTTTGGTTTTAGGGAGCCGTTCGAGTACCCGGTAAGTACCCTACAAGTACTAAAAAAAAAAAAAAGGTGCAACGTCGGTGCGGACCCATTAAGTATCGGGTACTTACCGGTATCCGGTACATACCCGGTCTTGATACTCTCCATAAAATGGAGTACCCGTGTATCACTAACCCCGACATATTGTTAAAGTAGGGCATTTAAAAAATTTTGAAAAAAAGGAGGGTATTTTGGTATATTAAAATTCTGACAAGAGCAATTGGGAAAAAAAATCAGAGAGGAAATGTTGAAAATTTTGAGGGACAAACCACCATTTTGATCCTAGAAGTGTAACTAGTTATAGAAATAGTAACAATTGAGGGACATATGGATTGGGTTTGATAGGGGAGGTACAAGGTTAATTCTAGCGAAAACAATTTATCATTTCGATGTAACAGAAAATGCAAATTCTATGATACAATAGACAAATTCTATTATACCGGTACAATAGATTTAAAATAATAGAAAAATGAATATTATTTGAAAAAAATAAAAATTTTCTATCTTTTAAAATTAAAATATTATAATAACTAAATATCATTCATTAAAATTGTAAAAAAAATAAATTTTGATTTTTTTTTATTATTTTTGAAATTGTGATTTTTCTTATAAAATTATATTCTATAAAATATAATACTAATTGATTATGATTTTATAATAAGGAATAGTTCCATGCTTTGCTTACCCAATTTAATATAATACATATCCACCACATTTGATTTATGATTTATTTACCCACTTGTTTGTAGAGCCGTCAAAATGGGCTGGGCCGTTAAGCCCGAAAAAACACCGGGCCTGGGCTTGAGAATTTATACTTAAATTATCATCCGGACTTTTTAGCCTGGCCCAAATTAACCCGTTAAAAAAATGGGCTTGCCCGCATGGCTCATGGGCGGCCCGTTAGCCCGCATATGTATATTTTTTTTTTGTTTTTTTAGACACAACTCAAGTCCAAGTATTGCAAAATAGTCACTAAATTATAATTATGTTTGATTATGCTCATTTATGTTTTTTTGTATGATATTTTGATTGTAAATTATAATTGTGTTGTTTAATTATGCATGAACATAGTTTGTTTTGAAAAATTATTTGAATTTATTTCATGTTATTTGGTTAATTGGTAACTTATTTTGAATAAAGTAAACATATTTGTATTATATTTGGAATGTTTAATTTTTTTCTTCCATAAAATTGTTTTTTAATAGTGAAAAAAAATAGTCTAAATTCAGGCTGGGTTTACCAGAAAGCCCGCTAGCCCGTAAAGGGCCGGGCTCGGGCACTAATTTTATAGCTTATTTTTTATCCCGGGCTTTTAAGCCCGGCCCGATAAAACTCGCCGCATGTTTGGGCAGGACCGCCCGTTTTGACAGCTCTAGTTGTTTGTTTGTTTAAAGACAGATACCAGGCGGTGGAATCTAAAAGTGATGTGTGCTCTATGTACATCAACTAGTATCTTAATAGTGCGGCTCCTTTAACCGAATGTAAGGGAATTCATGGTTCATGAACTGCATTGAACTACAAGTGTGATCAATTTAAAAAAAAAAAAGCACTTCAATAAAAACCAATAAACACCACTTAATTTCTCAAACCAGATACAATTCAGTTTAGAATCGGTTTAGTTAAAGTTATTTGGTTTCAAACCGGTTTTTTACTAAAACATTTTCAAAAACTGATTTTGAACCAAAGTGAAAAAACTGATAACTTTTTTTTCTTCTCGAAATCAGAGTGAAATCTTATTTATCTAAATCAAGAATTTTTTTTGAGAATAAAAACATTTAAATTGTTAATCTTGATGAATTTCAATAACGTATCAAATATTTTTCAAATTTGATATAAATAATTTATACTCCAACAGTGAATTCTGTAAAACTTAAATTCGTTATAGCGTTATTGAGCGGTGTAACATTACTCAAATGTTACACTAGTATTGATAAAAACAATGTTACAGCGGTGTAATTTTGATTCCTATATATATATATATATACAACTCAAAAAAGTGAGTCTCCATCCTTATTGACAAAACTGTCACTTTGTTTTCAATTTGTTTCCTGTTTATAAAATCTTCAAGTAAAATAAAAATAGAAATAATTAAATAAAATTCTCAAAGTAAACAAACCTTGTATTCTATCTGATATTATATTCCTGAGGTTCCATAAAATATGTAGTTTATTTAGTAGCAGCAATCAATCAACCACATTACTCTGTACCAAAAGATCAACCATATTAATTCAGAAAACTCAAAACTATGGGCATTGTAAGTATAGCTCGGCCAAGCTACTTGTATTTCTGGTTTACGATGGAGCTGTGAATCGAACTCAAGACCTCTAGCATACACCCAACCCTCGCCACTACACCAAACCTAGTGGCTTCAAGCTACTTTTATTTCATGCAAGCATGTCACTATCAAAATGAAATATGCTGTAAAGGGCACTAAACTTAGTAGAAGACCAGGCCCCAAACAGTTCTAATTCTTCTAATTTGTGCCCTTATAATCGCTACTAGTTTCAAATTTATCACCCAAAAAATTAATGTATTTTCAAAATAATGGACATGTTTGAATATCCAGCTTATAGCACAAGCTTATCATCATATGTGCTTATGTATAAGTTTACATAAGCTATTTTTATAGCAAAAGATAAAATGAAGTTAAATTATTTTTATATATGCTATAAACTTTTTTCATAAGCTATCTTGGAGAGCATGTGAAAATAGGCTGAAAGAAGCTTATGAAAAATGTCATAAATTATTTTTATAAGTTCCTGTTCTCCCAAACAGTTTCACAAAACTTATACGACCTCCATTCCTTATTATAAGAGACAAATTCACTTTCTAGATTCATTAGAAAACCAATGCATCTGGTCTAATAATGAATTCGGATACATCTATTTTTTAATGAATCTAAAAAGTGCATTTGTATCTTATAATAAGGAACGGAGGTAGTACTAGATAAGCTTAAATAAGTCAATCTAGTTTCTAAACTTGTCCAAATTTTCTTCCTGAATTGGAATCAGACAGTGAGCAAAGGCCGCAGGGCAAGTTGACGAAGCTTAAATTCCTATTTTGTTATCCTAGCCTATGAGTAGATATAGAAACCAAATTCACAAATCACAGATTATCAGAAATAATGACACTAACAATTTAACACGAGCTTAGAAATAAGATCATACAAATCATAAGCAGTATATTCTATATTGCATGAAATCACAAATGATCATTAAAAACAGACATAGCTTGTCAATTTATCATGAATAGATATTATTATGTTTACCAAATCAATAATCTGATTTAAAAGCATATTCAAAAGAGACACACACATAATCCATTTACGAACATGACGATTAAGTTTTAACATATTTGATTATCAAACCATTCTTCTCAGTTTCTTATGATGATCTTGATTCCTAATCATAGGATAGATGAGTGTGCTAAATTTTCAAACAAAATAATTGATGACATAGCAGAAGTATTCAAAACATTGGGAACTAAGAGAGGCTCCAGTATGACACTCAAAAGATATCAAAGCTTTACTTTTCACACAGATAATTTAGCAATTAGATATGCTATTAGACACGGACCGAAACAATCATATGATATTATTATGGATAATTATCAACTTCAAGATAAAGACAATTAAAGCTCAAAATTTGTGTGACAAAAATATGCCAATAAAACAGAATTGAGCGCAAAGACTGAAGCTAAATGATAAAATCTAATAACCGAAACTTACAAAGATTATGTCCAATAGAAGAAATTATAGCAACAGCAACTAATGCCTAAGGTGGTAGGCAAACATTTAAATACAGCAAGGATTCCTCAAAGAAACCTTACCATCCTCGAATTCTAATTCGAACCTTTATCTTTGCCTTCATCAGCAACAGCGTCAGAAACCAAAGTCATAGGTCTTTGATCAATAACCTCATCAATAATCCCAAACTCCTTTGCCTCTTCGGCAGTCATAAAATAATCCCTATCCATATTCTTCTGGATAACATCAAGTGGTTGGCCAGTGTGCTTGACATACAACTCATTCAACGCATCCCAGACTCGAACAATCTGCTTGGTATGAATTGCAATATCCTTTGCCTGGCCACTGTATCCACCAGAGGGCTGGTGAATCATGACTGTTGCATTCGGAAGAGAACGCCTCTGACCTTTGGCACCCGCACTCAACAGGAGAGAAGCCATGGACGCAGCCTGACCCAAACAGATCGTGTTTATCGGAGACCGAATGTACTGCATGGTATCATAAATTGCTAGCCCTACACACATTACAACAAGTGACACCAATTGTCAGCACCACAGTCCAACTCAACAATTCGTTAGCTAGCAGTTATAGGACAATTAGTCGATTAGTTATTCATTCATAATGAAATTGTATACAAACACTATTGTTCAAAAAGACTCATTACTCGTTACATATTCAAGACTGTGTTTTAAATGGCTTATGAATAGCTTATTTCCGTAGCATAAGAATGTGTGAGTGACACTGTTTGAACAACATGTTGATAAGTTGTTGTTTTCAGCTAATTTTGATAAGTTCTCCATAATATATCATCAAAACAACTTATTGCTTATATAAAAAATAAAAAAAAATCGACTACAATTTTTCTTAGTAGAATTTAGAAATAAATAACCACTTCCACAATAAGCCCTTTCTTAGAATTTAATTTGAGTCTAACTCAATCCTACAAAACCAGCCTGTAATCTCGCTCGGCTCAAGCTATGAAGCACAGACACTCCTCAGATTAGGAGTGTCCCAGCATCATGTCAGACACCGACATTTACAATTACATTGAATTATATCACTCTTTCAAATAAATTATCCGTGTCGATATGTCAGTGTCCGTGATTCATAGGCTCAGAGATATCTCCCCCACTTATAAACAACACACTTCGAGGTTATATTATATCTCATCCAACTTTGAACATCTTAATTAATTGATAATTAACCTCCAAAGTAAATCTCAGATCAACAACAACAACAACAAAAACACACAATCTTCGACTAATTGATAATTAAGGCATACCTGCAGTGACAGCACCACCAGGGGAATTGAGATACATATTAATAGGCTTAGAAGGATTTTCAGATTCAAGAAAAAGAAGCTGAGCAACAACAACATGAGCGGTGTCATCGGAAATAGGTCCATTGATGCAAATGATGCGTTCTTTGAGAAGACGAGAGAAGATATCGTAGGCTCTTTCACCTCTTGAAGAGGTTTCAATCACCATTGGGATAGTTTGGTATGATCGATTTGTGGTTCCATTGAACAAGAATTTTGTGGCGAGTGATCTTGTGGTGGTTCCGAATAGGCCTCTCATGGTGGTTTGGTTTCCGAGAGAAAGATTGGGAATTTGTGTGATTAGGGCTGGATGGCTTCTTTTGCCAAAACAGTGAAACTGTAACACAACTAACAACACCAGAACAGAGATCTTTTCGGTCTTTTTTTTTTTTTTTCAATTGATTTATGGGTTAAATATATTTTTAGTTTTTGTAAATATATTAAATTTTAATTTTAGTTTTTTTTTTAAATAAATTTTGATTTTAGTTTTTATAGAATTTTCAATTTCCATTTTTAGTCTTTATTTATAATTCAACTCGTGTATAGGCTTGTATTTTTTATTCAAATTATGCAAAAATATGTAAAATATTATGAAAATTTCTCCCGAAAAAAATTGGAATTTTTTAAGTGAAAAAAATGGATTGGGGGATCGAAAGTGCAACAAAAATCAAAATAGAGGGCTAAAATGTTTAGTTTTAAAATAGGAGGACCAAAATTGCAACAAAATGAAAATAGGAGGGCTATAATGTTTAATTTTGAAATAGGGAGATCGAAATTGCAAAACATGTAAAATAGGAGGACCAAAAGTGCAATTAAGCCTATAAATTTTTAACCACAAAAAATATAAAAATTCATGATTAATTCCTGTTTTGTTAAAAAATTCTAATTTTTTTGGGAGAAATTATTATAATTTTATAAACTTTTTTGCAAAATTTTATTGAAAAATATGAATTCCACATATGAATTTACTTAGAAGAAAAGACTAAAAGTGAAGATGAAAATTTTTATAAGGACTAAAAGTCGAAGAAAAATTTTAGAGAGATTAAAACTAAAATTTGGTATATTTATGGGATCAAAAACATATTTAACCATTGATTTATTAAGTTAAAGAATTACAAATTAGTAGGTAACCAAAAAACAAAATTAAAATAAGAAGGCCAAATATCACAAAATCTGTTGGATTCACAACAACTGGTTGAAGCACTGTCCTTGTGCGACGATTTATTTCGTAGTTAGTCTCCCACTAGGGATGGGGAACATACGAACCAACCTGATTTTTCTGTTTATGCTCAGCTAGGACCAAAACATCTGAAAAAAGATACTGAAGATTTTCAAAATATTGTCCTTGACCCTGTAAATGTAGAGCAAGATGCACCATCTACGGAGTTACGACTAAGTCAATTGGACTTTAGTTCGCAAGACAACTTTATAGCATGGGGTTACAACAAGGTGATGTGGTTTCTTCATCTAACTATACATTTTATGGATTGTTAATGTTATTAATCTAGAGCGAACCGAACTGAAATGTTGCTTTTGTTTGACAAATTGAACTGTAATTTATGGCAGTGAATTTAAGAAATTGATACTTATTTTAAAAAAATAATTAAACAATTACTCCCTCCATTTTTTTCTTTATCTGTCACAATTGACCGCTGTAAAATGTCAATGTACATCTTTGACCCCTAATATCTTTAATTATGTATCTAAAAAAAAATTATATGTTGAAAGTTATATCTTTAAAAGATGATAGCAACAACAATATCAACAAGCGACTACGGCATAAAAGCTTCAACAACAATAGTAATAAACTACTAAAATAGCAACAAAAACACAAACAAAAAAGTGGTTGACACCATAAGCGACAAGAGCTAGCACCAATAGTTGTGCAAAAAAAATTGAATGTGTGAAGTATAATATATAACATTTGCAAACGAAAATGATAAAAAAAGATCATACATCTAACAGACATGGTGGAAGATTTGAGTGCTTAAAGTGTGGTCGTGGTTTTAAATACAAAAGAGAAAGGGATGAGCTTAAGAAGAACATAACATGTAATAAGAAAAGAAATAATGTTTCCACTTTTATGTAAAAGTAGAAACATTTTTTTTTTCTTCGTACATGTTCCGCTCTTCTTATACTCATCCATTTGCCTTTTCATATCAAATTCACGGCGACACTTAAAATACTCAAACTTTCCACCAAGTTTGTTCGACATATAGATATTTTCAGCATTTTTGATTGCAAATGTTTTACTACACTTTTGACCTTTACATCTTTTTTGTACAACTATTGGTGGTGACACTTTGGTCACTTTTGATGTCAACCACGTCTTTGCTAGTCTTGTTTGATTTATTGTTGGTATTGTTGTTAGAGTTAACCCTTAGTCGCTTGTTGCTATTGTTGTAAAGAACTCATATTATTCTCATATTTTATCCATTTAATTACTCACGTTTCATCTATATGTAAAAAAAAATACTATGAATGAGTAAACACTTACATCATATATAAATAAATAAAATTTGTAGAGACACATCATCCTAACAAACTAACTATTTACATAGTTTTATAAAGTATTCAAGTTATCCACAAGTTCCAATTTAATTTGTAAAAAAATGTTGAAATTGTTGTGTAAAAGTGGATATTCATCCAAGTCCCACATCTAATAGTTGGAAGAAAAAAGAGTTAGAAAGTTATTATAAATATGAGGATGTATATTTAGTTTTATTTACCACAACTTATCTAGGCTTTAGGGTGTATCAGGGGTTTGGGTAGTTGTGTGTATTGCGATGGTTAGCAATTTTTCCGTGCAAAAATTGTAGTTGAAAGGGTTTGCAAATTTGGTCTTGGTAAAAATTGCAATTGTGTGAGAGAGTTTGAGAGGTTGCAATTTCGCTTTGTAAAAGTTGCAAATTTAGTAATAAATTATTGAAGATTTAGTACTAAATTATTATTGTGAGTTTATTTTGTTTAGTTTTATTTATTTTGTGGAGATCTTATTTATTTTTGCTTATTGTGTGGAGATTTTATTTGATTGTATTCCCAACAGAAATTGCTAGGTCAAATGTCTATGATTGGGGTTCAATCTCTAGTCACTTTACTTAGTGTGTGAGTTTATGATGACTTTAATTTGTCATTTCATTTATCTTCCAAAAAAATATTAAGTCGCTACAATTGCTTATAACCAACAATAATAGCACAATAGTACATAAGGTGAATATATTTGGGGGCAATGTTTCGTAAAAAGCCGAGGATATAATTAATAGAATTTGTAGTATTTTGTAAAATTAGTAATTTAGTTAATTTATAGCTATATTTTTCTGGTCATTATTATAAGTAAATTTGACTTTTTAATACATTTGACAACTGGTATATCTGACCCATATTATGGCCAAATACATCAATAGTCAAATGTACAGAAAAACTCAAATTTACTTATAATAGTGGCTAGAAAGAGTATATTACTTGAAGTTACTTATAAAAAAAATGAAAGTTATCACACGAGTTATTTTTAGTCATACGAGTCATTTTTATCGTGACTTTTTTATGTTAGCCACACAAACCATTATCAAAATATTTCTCACTAAATGTTTATGCATAATAATATTTAAGTTGAGATTTTACATCTATTTTTATCAGCAAATATTTTATTGTGCATAAAAATTGAAAGATATGACGGTCCATCTATGTTGGCACCTCACAATTAAGATCTATGTTGACACCTAACAACTAAGATACATAGTATTTTTTATTTTTAAACAAAATCATAGTGCAAAGACATCACATGAAATATATGACATTCCATCTATGTTGACACCTCACAACCACCACTTATCACTTGCAGTACTCTAATAATTAACACTAAATAAATAAAAATAAAGATATTTGGGGAGACTAGACCAAAACCCAAGTAAACTATGCAAAGGTACAACATCTGCCTCGTTAAAGGTACAACATCTGCCTCATAAAAAATCTTACTAGTAAAACTGCAAAGGGATAAAACCAGGTAAAGGAAAAAAGAGTGCAGAGCAAAATAACAAGAAAAAATAACACCAATGTCAAATGACATAAAGAAAACAACGCCAAAATGGTATTAGCATAAACGAAAAAAAGAAGATCATTCTTGTTGCGCGCAAAGTCGTCATAGATGAAATTTGGAATGGAGTCCCACCACAACACACATGTGACTTGAAAACCATGATTAACCAATTTATCTGCACAACTATTTCCTTCGCGAAAGATCTCGAAAACGAAATCATGTGATGATATTAAGACAATTAGACCAACGATTTTGAAACTTTTAAAGAACCAAAGCAAGGTTACTAAAAGCTTGAATAGTCAAAGAGGAATCACAATCGAGCCAAAAATTTGCTAGATGCGAGCTCGATAGCACACATAGCACCTTAGAGATTCCTAAACACTTAGAGAAACCGCCTAGAAAATTGCCACTGTGATCTCTAAAAATCCCCCACGCGCTGAAATTCCAAGACAACCTCTAGAAACTCCATTAGTGTTACACTTCACCCATGATATAGGAGGGCAAAACCAATTCACTTGAATTATTTCAAAAGTCGGAGGGGGGGTGGGGGTGACAATTTACATCAAAAGACTTGAGAATTTGAAATTCCCGAATAGAAGAATACATGCTCCCTCTAGAGTGATTTGCTAATAAAGAAACCTCACATCTTATGATGTTGAATACTTTTTGCATAGAGAGAACTTTATATTCAAATCTTATAAGATTGCTACACTTCCAAATAGTCCAAAAGATGTTAGTGATAAAAGAAATGATAAGATCTTTGATTTGTTTATTCTGATTCTGATTATAAATCTTGATAAGCTCATTAATAGAATTCAAATTTGGTTGCACCTACAAAACATTAGTTAACCAATTCCATAAAGTTCCTGAAAAATCACCGTGGAAGAAAAAATGGTTAACAGATTTATAATGTTTACCACACAAGTAGCAACAAGAAACCATAATCAAACCTCTCTTCCTCAAATTATCATCAGTAGCCACAACATTTTAGAAAATTTTCCATAAAAGCAAAGATTTGGCAGGAGGGATACAATGTGACCAAATACATTTTCCCCAAGAAACTTTATTGAAAGAGGTTGATACGCTATTGTAGGCATCTTTAAAATAAAGTTTTTTAGATTTTGATTCGTCCCAAACTCTAATATCAGTTGTTGAACTAGTTGGAATGATCATGTTCTTGATATCCTCACACAAGAATGGAATTTTTTGCTACATAATAATAGAAAGATGCCAATTACCATCAATGATGTAATTAGCTACAATTGAAGTGAGCCTCGAAATAGTGGAAAGATCGCACATCTGAGATACGATTTGGGGGCCATTTTATCAGACTAAAAGTTGATATTAGTGCCATCACCAATTTTTCAACTACTATTCTCTTGGGTATCCTTCATCATATTAACTAACAACTAAGATACATACTAACTGACCTGATAATATATATTAGTATTTTATTAGAAACTGTCAATTTTAATAAAATTCTAGTATATGTTCACTTTTCAATATAAAACTTTTAATAATCTTAACAAGTGCCCTCTTAGCTTTAGAACTTTTTCTAATATTTTTCTTCTAATTAGTTAAAACTCATGTGAATTTCATTACTTTATATGATTCTATTTTTAAATTGAAAGATTTACAATAATTTAAACCAATTAAAAGAAATTTTTTAAAGAGTGTTCAAAAAAAAAGACCGATGCTAACAAACACTCCTCATGTTATTTTTGTCAAATAGTTTATTGGTTAGAATTTCACCTCTTAAAAATGAATAAATAGATGAATCAGAGGTTCGAACCTCAATTCTTGCCCATTATGTGCAAATGTCCTACAACTGAGTTAGACTTACGGGACTTCTCGTAGTTATTTTATATGAAGTAACACATTTATACACATCAAAATCATATATTAGATATCTAAAAATTGTGACATCAATACATTTATACATCAAAAATCATCATAGTAATTGAGGTGTCTATTTCTTTTATAAGAAATAAGAAATGACACGATCTCTACTCATAAATTCCACTCCCAAATATCCAATCAACACTAACCATCCTTATTTAGCCTTTAATCCCAAACACTATACTCACTCATTCTGTTCCACATCACTCTATGTAGTAGTACGTAACAGAGTAAAAATTAACAGCAACATTATCAATTAAGTTGAACCAATAATCAAATCCAAGTACTTTTGAATTTCTTTATCATCCCTCTTATAGAGATTAACTTTGATTCCATGCTTCATGTACATAGTTAATGCAATCTTTGGCTCCACAGGGTGATTCTCAACAAGTTTCACATGATATCTATATATGATACTAGCAGCAACATATTTCATTTGATAATATGCAAAATCTTTGCCTAAACATAACCTTGGTCCACCATTAAATGCTGTGAATTTGTACGCAGATTCACTCATGAAACGTCCATCTTTTAACCATCTTTCTGGCTTAAATTCTCTACAATCTTTTCCCCATATGCTTTCCATTCTTCCCATTGCATAAATTGCATACACCACTTTTGTACCTTTTTTTAATTCTGTTCCATCTGGGAATGTATCATCCTCAACTACCTAAAACATAATCATAATTAATTAGCCAATTAATTAAACACATGTTGTTTGTTAGTACTAGTTGTATGCTTCTAATCTCGAGCTACTAAGTGCATTCAATATGATTTTGAATTGTGTCAGATTGTACTAGCTAGGTTGATGCTTTCCAATAAAAATCTTATAGGGTCAAATTTGAGTGACAAGTCTTTTGCATAGTTTCAAAACAAGTTTAGAATTTTTCATTTTTTTACATGTCTTGATTTAAATTAAATCTACAAGAGATGATTGGGACAGAGGATTAGTTAGGTAAGCAGCGGTTGACAAAAGAATAATTGTAGCTCTATCAACTAATCCATCCACTTTGGAGTATTTAATCAAAACACCTGTTTTTTATTTTATAAAATGCAAAATTTATAGGACTAAAATTGAAAAATCTATTACTAGTATATTATTTCTAGCAGTTAAAAACATATTTACGTCTAAAACCAAATTTGTTGTAATTTTAATCACGCAATAAACATACATGTAATGCAACTGAGAAAGAATAGTGACTGTAACTTTGAAATTTGAAGATAAATAAAAACATTTTTTCTTTCTTTCTTTCTAAAAAGTCGACAATTAAAAAGGAACGGAGAACCTCTAATCAATGTAGAAATCAATAGCGAAATGAGTGTGACAAAAATTGAAAAGTTACCTCCTTGTGATCAACAGGAACAGAAGGGTATAATCTGAGTGTTTCAGATAAACAAGCATGCAAATAATCCATTTTTTTAATCTCTTGAGGCCTAAATATCAAAGAATTTCCAAACTCTTCTTTTTTCATATCATTCCTTTGACTCACAACTCTGCATATCTCTTCTAATATCTTCTCCTCAACTTCATGATTCTTATCAAGCAACCAAAAAAACCAACTCAAAGCCACAGAAGAAGTGTCTCTACCAGCTAATATGAAATTCACACATATATCTCTCAAGAACTTATCTGAATAAGCACTTCCATTCTCATCTTTCATCTTCATAAAAACTGTTAACAAATCAGACCTTTGTTTCTTTTCTTCAAATTCCAAAGATAGTTCCTTTTTTCTAGTCTTTATCACATTCTCAGCAAATTCATCAACCCCTTTAATTGATTTCTTCAGTTTTCGTTCTACGCCGATATTAAGAAGCCTCATCAACTTCCAAACACATGTAGGCATAACGAAACGAAGCACGGTTGCTTCTGTTGCATCCTCAAAGGCTTTCGCGAACGGTATCTCAGCAAGTTTTTGACTCAAGCAACCAGGATCAACACCAAATGCTATCATACAAACATTATCAAAAGTTAACCTTAAAAGAATGTCTTGAAGATCAATGACAATATTTTTATCAACCGATTCATCTAAAACAGGTAAAAGCCTTGAATGAACAAGCTCAAATAAAGAATCAGTTGTTAAATTTCTGAACTTTGTCGAATGAAACTCGATACTCGCTGTTTTTCTTTGTTTCTGCCATATTTCGTCGTCTGCATTGAATATACCATCTCCAAGTAAGTCTCTAACCATGTTTCTGAAGTAATCTCCTTTAGGAAAGTTAATGAATTTGGTTTTGAGAAGATGTTCGAGGTTTCGAGGATCAGAAGTGACTATGCAGTTGAGGCTGCTAAAACTAGGACCTTTGAATCGAAAGGTCCCGTTTTGTTTGATAAGAACATCCGTGATCCATTCGTACAAATTGGTTCTTAGACCGGTGATTAAAGACGGTAACATGCCGAAAAAGGGCCAAATAGGTAGGCCATGATGGTTTTTTTGCCTAAGAGAATTAATGACTATGAAGATGGTAATTGCAATGAGAATCTCTAGAATTTGGATGTCTTGTAAGAGGAAAAGACCAAGGGAATATATCATGTTAAAGTTGAAATTTATAGCCGCGAAAGCGGAGGAGGACGACGACGAGTAGGAAGAGGAGGAGGAGGTGAGGTTGAAATTGGTATGTTTGGTCATGATGTTGCAAAGATAGGGAATGTGAAAATGCATGTTGTTGGTTTGGTCATGTGTTGATGAATGTTACTTAGTAGTTATATGGAGTGAATTATATGCATGATGACATGACTTTTGATTGTGTTTCTTGGCGTGATTGATTTTGCATATGTGGTTTGATTTGGTGACCCAAAATGTTTTTATGAGGAATAATGTTCATTTTGGGAATGTTTGGTTGTTAGAGATTATGTGAAATGGAATTTAAGTAATGTGATGTGATGGTTTGAGTGTCAAATAGGAGTTTGCCAAAGGGAAGTATGGTTTGTTTGTATTGGAAGATGGAAAGTTGATGAGGCAGATTACCTAAGTGGGGAATTATTTGCAGAGTTATAGTAAATTAGTAGTATAGTATAGTGTTACAAGTTTCTTTAGGATTATCATCATCTTATCAATACTCCATATAGTTAGACTCATTTGGAATATTTGTTTGTTAAGATCATTGAGCAAGTATAATTTTTTAAGTAAATTGAATAAAATTAATGTATATTAGTTATCAGTTATTCAATGAATTTAAAATTACATGTATTTTGTATTTTTATTTATTAATAATAATATTACCAATTTTACAGAAAAAACATTTATATATAAAGAATAATTTTATAATAGTATTCCATAATTTTTTTGTTTTGACAAAAGTAATTCATAAATTAAAAGTACGTGATATAGCTAGCTACACTATTAATTTTCTAAATATGTGTAAAAAAAGTCGAATAGTCTTTATAAATACAATAAAGAGTATAAATTATTACTCATTTTATCTCATTCTCATAACAAGTGACTGATTTATAAAAGACTACCTCTTAATTTTGGTTGAATTAAGTCATGGTACTTTAAGTTTAACTTTTTTTTCTTTTTCTCTTAAGTTAGTCTATAGTACTTTAAGTCCTTTATAAAAATAAACGGATGCACCAATTCTTCTTGAGTACAACCTTTTTTTTTTACCCCACATAGGCCAAAGCTTCTGAATTCTGTTAGCATAAATAAATATAAATATATTGGCATGTATGTGTTGTTGAGCAGACCACTTCATTGCTTAACAGAGAAGCAAAATTAACATTAAGTTAATGCGATTAAGTTGAGCAGTACATTTAATTTCATCAGGACTGGAGTACTATCAAGACACCAACAATGAGCCAAAAAAAAAACAAAAATCAACACAACAAGAGATTACCATTGCATATAGTGTTGATGGTATGTTTCAAAAAAAAAAAATATAGTGTTTGATGGTCAGTCAAAATAAATATAATAGGAGTAGTTACTAGTTTGAAACAAAGTTGAAATTTTTTTTTATAATTTTTTTTAATTTAAGAGTAAACTAATATAGAATAATTTTGTTTTTCAACACCATATAATTTATTTTTACGTTGATGAAACGATAAAATGATCATAAAATTATACACATAAAGTGGGGAATTCGAACTCCGTTAACGGAGTAATTAAAAAATAATTGGCAAAAACATGAACTAATTTAAAATATTGATAAAGTTTTTTTTTGACAAAAAAATATTGATAAAGTTAAAATTTAGTATTTGAGAATGACTTACAAAGTTAGAGATTATTTCAGTGGTTTATTTCACAGTTATAATACAATAAACTTTAGTCAATTTTGATTATAATACCATAAGCATATAACATAAGTTTCAAATACTTATTAGGTAATTCTTTCTCAGAATAAATTCAGTGGTTTTACTTATCTCACAATCGAATTTTAAATTATTTACACCCCTGACTCAGGGTCTGAGAGACACCACTGCATATGACATATCAATATTATTATTGTCTCTTTGTTTCTGGCTTTCTGCTGTACAAACGCACATCTACATAGAAACAACTCTATTTAGCTTCTATTTTTTTTCTTCTTACAATGGAGTGATATTAGAATCCACAAATCATATGTTAAATGTTAACCAAATATTTACTTAGATTAAATTATGTTTGGCAAACTCCTAAAATTTGATTTATAACTTATGTTTTAGGTCAAATATATTTAGAAGTTCATTAAGTTTAACGTTTATATCATGTTAGTTTTCTTTTGTTTCTTAAGTATTAAGTTGGTTCTTTTTATTCTTTTAATTTTTAAATTGATACTTTAACTTTATAAAAGACTAAACTATTACTCTTTTAATTACTATATGGTAAAAAGAATGATTATGTGGTTGTTACTCATCAACAACCGCTACTGATACTATACTGACAACATTTGATCATTTGAATCACTATCAATAGTTGCAAATGTGAAACTCAATAAATTGTTTGCGTTTTAGGAAATTTTATTCACAGTTTTCAAGACACATATAGATTCTTCTAGCTAATGATCATGTAAACATTTTTGTAATGGTCATGTAAGCATACTATGTCATGTCACTCATGTCACTCGGTAAACGCCCCACATGAGTATTTTTTTAATACATGAGGGTAACAATGTAATCTACTATAAAGTTAAGGGATTAATTTGAAACTTAAGAAACTAAAAAGACTAATCTAATACAAACGTTAAATTTATACGACCCCAGATGCATTTGGCATATAGTTTATACGCTAAAACACGTGTTTGTTAACAATTTTTTATCACGAGTTTATAACTTATTTTATATACTTTTTTTTTTTACTTATATAGCTATAAGTAACTTATGAGCTTATAGCCCCGGTAAAAAAAAACATATGAGCTTATAATTTATCATTTTTTTCTTCCACTTTTACTCTTATTATTTTAACTAAATCCACTTTTTCTCTTTATAATTTATTTTAATTTAAAATAATATAATTATATTTTAGAATACAAAACATGTCATGTATCATGTATGTATCGTACAGGGCCGGCTCAAGGGTCAGACAACTCAAACAAGGACTTTAGATCTCCGAAAAATATAAAAAATTTACTGAAGAAAAATGCCTCTAACAAGTCATAAACTTATTAGAAAAAGCCTCAAAAAAAAAAAAGGCCTCTTAAAAGAAAATTTATAAAAATGAGACAATAACTTCTCAAAAAATTTTAAATAAATTTTGCTTTATACCCAAGAAAAAATTCCTCGTAAAAAAAATAAAAAACCTTATTTTAAAGTTTAATTTAAGCCTGAACAAATGTTGGGTCGGCACTGATATCGTACAAGGAGACTTTCCACCACCTCTCCTTTGTTTCATCCAACGATATCCTCCATTTCCCTGCTCTCTTTCAAGGTTTCTTCATCTCCTTTTAATTGATTTTTTTATTATTTTTAATTTTTTGCTATACTTCAATATGTTATTGTTTTTGCTATACTAGAGTACATGTACATTATTTTTGATGTGAAATATATACTACATTAAAATAAAAATAAAAATAAAAATAAAAATAAAATTTAAATAAAATTTTAGCATATGAGTAAAGGTTGGAGGTGCTAAAATAAAGCAAATCCTATGTTTTGGTACTAGAAAAAATGTTTCAGCCCAAACGTACGATTTTTGTCAGAAAAAAAGTAATAAAAAAAGTAATATTACGAAGCCCAGACACAAACACGACATTATATATTGGGTCTTGTTAACTAGTGCTCTAAGGGCACTGGTTAAAGTTACCAAAAAAAGAAATAGTTGTATTGGAAATTGTGTTTTATTGTTTTTGAAAAGTAGAAAACACAAATTTTGGGAGTTTTTTTACTATTTTTGTTTCTTTAACCATTGCCCTAAATATTTATCATTTTCCTTATATATTTCTATATTCAAAAACAAAAAAAAATTCAAAGTATAGAAAGGAAGCAAAAAGACAAATTAATTAATGTCAGCGTTGTTGTTTTTATGCACATGGGTCATGGATCCGACCCGGTAACTTCTGCACAACATCATATTTGTGCACGATTCAACCGTTTTGACGACCTTCCACCACAATCCCAGCCGCTCCGACCAATTTCCAATTCTTACCGCCGTGTCTGATTTCAAAATCGCCGTCTTGTGTCCGTGTCGACCCGTTTCAATTTTTTTGTTTCAATTGGACACCGCATCAGACGCGGATCGTACGGGAGTCGTTCCCTGAGCTCTTAGCTTTCAAAGGTTCTCTCTCTCTCTCTTTGACTCTTTTCATTTCTCAATAATGCTGATACTCTTCTAAGAGAATCACATTGGATTC
Organism: Trifolium dubium; assembly: GCA_951804385.1. NCBI lineage: Eukaryota > Viridiplantae > Streptophyta > Magnoliopsida > Fabales > Fabaceae > Trifolium > Trifolium dubium. The sequence continues at coordinate 20,701,588 of OX638075.1, read as the reverse complement.
ATTTTGCTAAAGTTTTATGTTTTGATTGAATTGTGTTAATTTTATGATGCCACTACATTCATTATTGTTGAATAAGTAGTCACTAAAGTATATGTCAACTTAGTCTCTAAAGTATATGAAAATCGCCTAAAATCGTAAAAGAAGAGACTAAATTGACGGATTTTATATACTTTAGATACTAAATTGGCGAGATAGTGATACTTTTAGGGATTAAATTGATGATTTATTCACATTGAGCGAGTATTCAGTTAGCCATCTTCTCTAATAAATAACCTCACTTCGACAAGGGAATGTTTCCGATAGGGTTTTTTGTGCACTTGAATTTGGGATTTAGAGTTGTTGGCATAATCAGGGATGGTTTTAGAGCCCGGCATGCCCGGGCTCCGGCTTAAAATGTTGGTCTTTTTAGAGTTAATTTAGGTCAAAATTGAGATTTTTGTTTAAAATTGAGATTTTGCCTGGGAAGCGTCGGATTCATTGTGTATATATTGTATGTCCAAATCTCAATACTCAAAATGTTGGATCAACAATTCCAATACTCAAAATGTTTGGGTTGCAGTGAGTGGCAACCAATGTTATCAATCACAGATCGCAGAAAATATTGTCAATCATGGATCACAAAAAAAATTGTTTGTTCAAATAACACTACGCCACAGCACTTTAGTTTGCTATAGCTGTTATTTGACAACACTTTGTATTAAATTGAGTATCACAAAACAATTGCGGTTCATTCAAATTTCGCTATGTGCATTAGCGCTATTTGACAACATGGGCGAGAGAAAGAAAGGGTGATTGAAGAGGTAGTGTCATGTTGATAGGTTGTTTCGAAGATGTTTATAGAAATTATGTGTTTCTGTATTACTAGTAAACTTATTTTTGTCGTTATTTCAGTTTATTTCTCTCCGCTTGAGCTCTCCCTTGATTTTTACAGCCCAAATAAATTTTCTGCTGATGTCACTTATTTTCTAACTCAGGTAGCCACTTTATAACTGATTTTGAGCCATTCTTTTACCTGGCAGTACATTTCCAGCATCTAAGACTATTGCGTCGTGCTAACAAATATGCGTGGTTGTCAATAGGAGCTTATTTTTTTCTCAAATCAGATGGCTTTTTTATTTCAGAAATTTCAAGAGGTATCTCATTATCTTATGTTTTTGTAGGTTATAGTAATAGCACTTGCAGAAATAAATGTTTTACCAATTCTCCATGGTTTTAAGCTAATCAAGTTTAGTTTTCATCCGTTGTGCATCCTGTGAAGTTTATTACGAAACTCTTGATTTGAATTTTGTTTTCAGGCTGTGAAAACCCTTGCAAAAAGCCCCACTTTTGCTTTTGCTAGGGATCCAAGACAACTACAGTTCGAAGTTGATCTTAATCGTTTGTTCCTTTATACGAGGTACGTGTTTTTTTGTTGTCTGCATTTAAAATTCAAGGACGCATTATTTCTATTCAAGACAACTACAGTTTGAAGCCCCACTCTTTTTGTTTTTTCTGGTATCCGCCTTTTTATTTCTATCTAGCTGTGCTAATGTAACATATCAACCATCCTGATCCCATTGTTACTTTTGATGATATTTTAGACTATAGATGGAAAAGGGCATAGAAAGATAGAAAGAACCCACAATGTTTTACTAATTAGTACAATGGTTGGATACAAAAGACCGGCTTCAGAAATGTCTTCAGAAATGGCTTGTATGTAGATGTTAATTGGCAGTAGATAGTTATATTTGTTTTCCAAAGCGGCATCCGGAAATAAGTAAATATAGCGACATCTCTAAATTGAACTTCCAAGTCAAGCTATGCTGCCTTCCATCGAGTTAGCTGTCAATTATTTATCACTTAAATGATCTTCTTCCAAATTTCAAAACTTCGACTGGCCCTATATTGAAATAAAATACCAAAATTGGCAACTAGCGGGATTATTTGCCAAAGGTTACTCTCCTACCCCATGTGTCCCATATAAGTGTCATACTAGGCTATTTCTCACAAATTAAGAAGTTATAGATGAAAGAAAGATAACAATAGTTTTATCCAATTATTCTTATAAAACATTGGTATATTCATCATTATCATAAATGCAGAGTGAAGTATAATGACCTGGGAGGGGTGCACAGAAACATTAGCTAGAGGGTACAATTAGAATAAAATAGTTGAAGTTACATTTTATTTTGAGACTTTTCTTTGCGAATGACACATTACAGGACAGAGGGAGTAATGAGTAATATGGTTTCTTTAAAATGAAGAATGTGTTGTGAATCTTTGTATAGGACCGGTCCACAAGTCTAGACATGAAAGAATCCTTCTTGTGTCCTATTGTCAATATAGACAAGTGGATTTTTCCTAGACACAGACCCTTTAAAGATACTAAATATGTTAGAATACTTGTTTTTCACATTTTTTAAAATACTAAAGACAGCTTTTCTTATGACTGTTAAAGGATGACGCTGATTATAATTTAACCTATAAAGTAAACTAAAAAAACAACTAAGGAAACAAAACAAAAACTGATTTGGCTTATGTGTTCCTTCTCGAATATTTCCGCCTATAAAAGTATCCACATCATCACTGCTCTTCTCGGCTTTGAGCTTGTCCTCAAGCTCAAACTCTGCATAAGCTTGTTGGAAGTGGTCAACCAGTTCCCAAATGGCATCTTCTTGAGGATATCCAGCCTAGGGCTCTAACGGCCGCTACCACTTCCCGAATCCTGCGGTAAGACTTTGCCGTTGGGGTCCTTCATACTCTTTGAGGAGAGGCACATGGATCTGACCATTACCTAGATCCCCTCGACTGCAGTTTTATAGTACTGGGTTGCCCTTTTATAGAATCATCGGATACCCTTTCAAATGTTAAAAGATATAATAATGATTAACTCCAATTGTCTTTCGAGGTACGATGAATGTTGACTCTCGCCGCACCGACTCTTAATTTTAAGATTTCACTAATGAATTGTTATGTATTTGATGTTATTGTTGATTTATATAAATTTGTTGCCAATTTTATCAAATCTGCTCTGTATATGATTCCTTTCCATTTTAAAATCTTAACATGTTTTGCTCATGCAAAGACTTGACTATCCAGCTACAATCGATTGGGGAAGAATGCTAGCGAAGCAGATGCGGAAGAGATTATTGAAATGGCCAGTAAAGCCTCTGTTGCTGATCAACAAATGGTAGTACAAGAAAATGTTCATTCACAAATTAAAGCATTTTGCACGATTATGGATGAAGTTCTTCTTCCAAATGAAAAGATAGTGAGTGACGACTCCTTCGAGTTATCTCAACAAACAAACATTTTACCTCACCATAGTGAGCATAGTTCTGCGAATGGTAGGTGTGAGTGTGTGATCCACCAACTAACAGTCCTGGTGATTTTTTTAGTTTTAATTTTTACTTTGTTGTCCTTTAGGAAAATTTGCTGCTCATTACTTGGTCATCTCATACTGTTTCTCTTCCTTTAACTAAGTGGTTGGGCTCAAGTGGTTAATGACAGGCTTCAGTCAAAAGCCGAATCGTTCGGGAGAATTTGAGTTCGAATCTTGGCTCGAACAATCCTTGATTAGGCTTTAGTTACTTCCAAGACTAACTCATGATTACCAAGACCCCCGTTCTCTTGCGAGTCGGAGGGTCAAGCCAAAATAAATTTTGCTCCTTTTCCTTTTGATCCACGATGGGAATATAAATATAACCTATTCTACAGCGACTGTGAAATTTTATTGTCAATTTATAACTGTTTCCTGTTTCCATTTTTCATTTGCTAATGATGTGTTGCACAGGTGCCCCAAAACAAAGACCAATGAGCCAAGCCGAGCTTTCGCGGAAATTAAAGGACAAACTTGGCTACATGCTGAATGTGAAACCTTCTCAAATATCTCACAAGGATGCTGGCCAAGGTCTATATTTAGACGGTGTTCTAGATGTCGGTGCTGTGGTAGCCTTTTATCCGGGGTTAGTCTACTCTCCGGCTTATTATGATTATATTCCTGGATATCTTGATGAACAAAACCCCTATTTGATTACAAGACATGACGGGAATGTCATTGACGCCCAACCTTGGGGTCGTGGAGGTGACGAGAAAGAACCGTGGAATGGTGGAAAAATGGTAGATAATATTGAGGATGTACATGTACTCGAGCGTAGAAATCCATTAGCGTTGGCACATTTTGCTAATCACCCTTCAAAAGGGGTGCTACCAAATGTCATGATTTGCCCTTATGATTTTCCATTGATTGAAAATGACATGAGAGCTTACATTCCTAATATATTATATGGAAATGAAGAAGTAAATATGAACAGATTCGACAGTTTATGGTTCAAATCTAGTGTTCCAAGGAATGGTGAATCACATGTTCCTACTACTTTGAAAACTGTTGTTTTGGTAGCAACTAGGGCTCTTCAAGATGAGGAACTTCTCCTGAACTACAGGCTGAGCAACACTAAGCGGCGGCTGGAATGGTATGCTCCGGTTGACGAAGAAGAGATCATAGAAAGGTGCAATTAGTTAATGGCACAATGAAGTCACAGCGGCGGCTTAATTAAGTAATTTTTTCTTTTCCAATTATACTAAATTAGTAGTATTTTTACTATTGTTTTTCTCTTTATCAATCATTCTCTCCTTAACAGTTAAAATAAAATAGGGAATAAATTAAACTATATAAATTAGGTTTATACAGATCTTCAATAAGAATTTAATGTTGGTGTAACAGTCATGTAAAATTTTGATCGTAATGATAGGATGAGTTTTTATTTAATGTTGGTGTAAAATTAATTTACATTAATATATCATCATAGGCTATACTATGAAGTTCTTATTGTATGAGCAATCGAATAAAGATGTATCTTGTTGGTATAGATTGTACCACTCAATTCTTATAAGTTATTTTTCAATCATACAGTCTCATATCTACGTAACTTCAAAACCACTCTCATTTCAAAGTGAATTTTATTCATTCACGTGTTTCTTTTGCATAAAAACATCACCACTTATTTTTTGAACATAAACCACAGACAATCTTAAACACAGACGATCTTTTTCAAATGTATAACATCATCACTTATTTTTTGAAATAAAAAGAGTTGGATGAAAGAACAAACTCAACCGTATAAAAATGTATGAAGTTGGTAAAAATGTCCCAAAAGCAATATGAACACACTTGAATATATATATTTGGCCAAGGCACAATTAGTAACGTAAGCATTCAACATTTCAATTAGTGGCGACTCGGTGTTCATTTTAGGTAATCACATATTCAAATTACATTACATCTTATGATATCATCATGTCTTAATTTGTTTTTGTTTTTTCTCTATATTTAGTTATCTTCTGTTTCTATGTATCCAGAATCTGCCAAGAAACAAATTCACTTGTGTCTAAAGATTTTTTAGAAAGAAAAAAAAATGCACATTATATATCAAGATTTTTTTTGGTATAGTACATTATATATCAAGATGATCAAACTAAAATATGACACTTTTATTTAGTTTCTTAACTCTTTGGTAAATTTGACTTGGTAAGAAGTTGTTGAAGTTCACATATTATACTATATTTTAATAAAATTTTGATCATATATAAGAGTTTAACATTTTAACTTTAAACTTCTTCAAAAAAAAAAACATTTTAATTTTATTAATAAAAAAATATTTTTAATATAACATAATTTAAAAATATGTATATGGTTTAATTTTTTTTTGTTGTCTAAAGAAAAACACTACTTTCACTAAAAAAGTATCTTTATTACCAAAAAATTATATAGTATCTTACATCTTATTAATATGAACTTTTAGTTTCCTCCGGTTAGAGGAACCTTAGAACTAAGTTTTTTTATTTTATTTACTTATGATTATTTCACCAAAGCTCATTCTTTTAATTACTTATGACTATGTAGTATAAATTAAGTTTTGACTGATCCTAGGGTTGCATGTCGTAGATGCATGACGTTCAAATGCTTGTCCATGCTACATTTATTTAGGTTGACATCACATATCATATAGGAGTACTATAAGTTCTTTCCTGTTTATTTTGGAAATTGTAGGAAGAGCTACGTACAGATGCGCAGGTGACCACCTGGATGAACATTATTTAACTAAAATTTTTGTTTGTGTACATTGAGTTAAAATTTCACCTTCTTAAAAGTGAATATATGAGTCTATCAGAGTTTGTTTATTGCATGCAATGTCTCTGACAACTGAGTAAACAAGTCTAATAATCAGTAATATATAACAACGAAATGTTTTAAACGTGATCAACTACTTGTATCGAAGTTCTTTTTGATAATGGTGGTCAAGCAGCATATGTCGTTGATGTCACTGTATATAAGAAAAACTCAGTTTTGTAACAAAATTTCTTGAAAGCTTTAGCCTTGTTGAGGGTTTAAGTCTTCAACAAGTAAGAAAATGCATTTGCAACAGTACTGTGTGAGGATGTCACAAAATAGTAGATCCTCATTGGTGTGCATGCATGCACATGCATGTCCTTTACATGAAATATCAAAAATGTCCTTTATTCCATATTATATTTGGAGGCCAGAAATCGATAAGACGATTAGGTATTTTTAGTGTTTTTGTGATGAATCAGATTGTAGTGAAATCCTTCAAGTGTGAGAAGAAGGGACCGGAATAACTCTAACTTGTAGAATAAACTAAGATAAATTTCAATGTGTTTTCTCTTTTCTTGCTCTATTGTTAGCATTAATTAGTTACTTATTTTAGTTATCTCAAAAAAAAAAATTTAAAACCAAAAACACAATTCAAACTCTTATTTTGTATTTTTTTTCTCACCTTCCTTCATGTTTAGCAGCATGTCCGAACCAACAATTTGTCCCAAAAGTTCAACAGAGAAGTAAAATGTGGCGGAATTTAAGTGTACGTGATAATGATATTCACACAACAAGATTGCAATTGTAGTATATACAATTGACACTTTAATAGTATTAAAAATGTGTTGTTGATCAACGTTGGCCGATGTCGTAAACCTCTAATTATAACATTCTTTAACTTTAGGAAACTTTTATAAGGAATAAACCTCTTAAATATTGCTTAGAGTTCATTCATTTGAGCTGTCTCTTTGAAATATGTAGGTCTAAAAATAGAAGGTATAAAAATAAAAGGTATCAAATTATTGTAATTAATTTTCAAATTCTTTTCCCTGTTAAATTGTTTGAACAATTTGCCACAAATTTATAAGTTCCATAATTGGCAATTACTCAAAGCCTACTACTTATTCTTGTATATGCTGTATTTCAAAATTCTCAATGCTATCCCTCCTAAAGTTCCATCATCAAGAAAGTCATATATATGGCATTCCCCCTATTTCTTCTTGGATCAAGCTAATGTTATTTTTATATATTTATATTGGACTTAACTCAATCCTACGAAATTGATTTGTAAAGTGAGAATCGTCTTCACTTATAAACATATATTCAGATAATCTTACAACTGATGTGGGATTTCTTAACGGTTCTAAAGGAGATAAGATCAACTTTCAAGGTATTACAATCATGCTAATGACACCAGTCTCATAACTCTCCTCTAGTACTCAATCCTACTCTATAAAACTCTTTTACTCTTCCAACCGATGTAGGACTTCTTAACGGTTCTAAAGGAGACAAGATCAAATTTCAAGGTATTACAATCATCTTACAACTTATGTGAGACTTCTTAACGCTTCTAAAAGAGACAAGATCAAATTTCAAGGTGTCATAATCATGCTAATGACACCCGTCTACTCCCTTCTAGTACTCAATCCCACTCTATAAAACCCTTTCACTCTTCCAAGTTGACTAGTTCTGCCACTTGTGCTTGCTTGACCACAGCAAACTCCTCTTACCATGCAACTTTTCACATTACTACCTTTCTTTCCTTCACTATTCCTAATATGTTCTTCCTTGCTTGTGTGTTCTTTAACACTCCAATGGTTACACCCTAATGCCAAACGTTTACCTCCGGGTTCCATGGGTTGGCCTTATCTTGGAGAGACCCCAAACTCTACACTCAAAACCCAAACACTTTCTTTTCCAACAGACACAAAAGGTGAACATATATAAGAAAATGTATTATCTATTTAGGGTTAATTACCTATTACCCCTGTAATATATGTCAAAGTTGCTTTACCCCCTTGTAAATTTTTTTTGTTGCTTTACCCCCTGTAATATAAGATTTTGTGTTTTACCCTCCTTGACTCAAGTCAACCGCCGCAAAAAAATCGTTTTAACAAGGGTTTTAAACCGATTTTTAAAAAAACCGCCGCAAAATATAATTTTAGCGAGGGTTTTAAACCGCCACAAAACAAAACCGCCTCAAATTATATTATGGTTGACTTTAGTCAAGGGGGGTAAAACACACAATCTTATATTAAGGGGGGTAAAGCAACAAAAAAAATTTATAAAGGGGTAAAACAACTTTGGTACTATTCCAGATTGTCTCGTCAGCTAAATATCATTATTGACCATCAGATTAATCTAACGATAAAAGAATAATTTAATAGTCGAGATTTGACTGCAAAATGTATAAAAGATTCATCAAAAAGGTAAAAATGTAGATTAACATATATACATGGTACCCATGCATTGATTTGTAGTTGTATGATTGATAATTAATTTGTATTATTATTAGGTATGGAGATATATTCAAGAGTATGATACTTGGTTATCCATGTGTGATGATTTCAAGCCCTGAGGTAATAAAAACTGTGCTTGTGACACATGCACATTTGTTCAAGCCAACATACCCTGCAAGTAAAGAGAAGATGATAGGACCAGAGGCTGTTTTCTTTCAGCACCTAGACCTAGGTGACTATCACTCCATGCTCAAGAAACTTGTTCAGTCCACTTTTATGCCCTCTGCAATAAAAAATTCAGTCTTTGATGAAGTTCAACAAATTGTCCTTAAACTACTTCCAACTTGGTCCAACAAAACCATCATTGCCTTACAAGAAATGAAAAAGGTACGTTATGCTTAACGTGAATTTGACTCTTCTAAAGTGAAATCACACGTACGTTTAGATATATCGAACATTATGTATACTATTGACAGAAATTCGAGCACATCAATCTACATGTAATATCAACTATTTAATTATTAAAATATCTTATTTTATACTCGAAAAAGAAATATAAATATTTTTTTGTATTTGACTTTTGTCGAGTTAAACAAAATTGATATTTTTTTTCAGTATGCTTTTGAGGTAGCTGCCATTTCAGCCTTTGGTGAAATAATGGAAATTGAATTTGAACAAATCAAAGAACTATATAGATGCTTGGAGAAGGGCTATAACTCTTATCCTTTATATGTTCCTGGAACTTCTTATTGGAAATCAATCAAGGTATATTAAATATTTTTTTTGTCTTGTGCAAATTCCACAATACATACGTGGTTATGCATGTATATGGCAAGTATTTAGGATTATGTCATTTAGTTTTGGAAGGATTTGACATGCAAGAACAATATTACTTTCTTTATCACCTAACATTTATGTTTTTTGTTTGGTAACACCATTTATCTTTTTAATTTTAAGGCAAGGAAGCTTTTGAATGAAACTATATATAAAGACATTAATACATAAAAGAAGGGAAAACAATGACTATGGAGGAGGATTATTGGGAGTTTTGTTGAGAGCTAGAGGTGAAAGAATAAACAAGCTCACTGGTTCTCAGATTATTGATAACCTCATTGGAGTAATCTTTGCAGCTCATGATACAACTGCTAGTGTTCTAACATGGGTTCTAAAGTATTTGCATGACAATGTCAATCTCTTGGAAGCTGTCACGGTAATTTATTTAACTCATTCACTTTTTTTGTTGAGTTTTAATTACTTACTTTTAAGTTTGATTATTATTATTTTTGTTAATTTTTATTTTTGTAGCAAGAGCATGAAGGGATTAAAAAGAAATTAGATATGGAAAATCGTAGGCTTACATGGGATGATACAAGACAGATGCCACTCTCTGGCAGGGTAAATTAATTAACTCTATTTGTTTTCTGCATTATTTGTTTAGTGTGTGATAATAAATAATGAATAAGGTTTAAATTAATCCCTTCTTCATAAATATGTTTCCTTAATATCATAATCATCGTCCGACTTAACTTGATTGGTGGGGTTGTTTTCTTACAATTAACTCACTTGATCCGGGTTCGAGTCAGCAAGTCGATGACCATGTACCCAAAAAAAAATAATTAACCTAATTTAGTTGAATGAATGATGTATGAATTTTTGTGATGGAATGAAATTATATAAAATGGAGTCTGCAGGTTATCCAAGAAACTCTAAGGAGTGCAAGCATACTGTCATTCACGTTCAGAGAAGCTGTCGAAGATGTTGAGATTGAAGGTTACACCATTCCAAAAGGTTGGAAGGTCCTTCCTCTCTTCAGAATCATTCATCACTCTGAGGATTTCTTCCCTCAACCAGAAACGTTTGATCCTTCCAGATTTGAGGTATAATCTCGACACATGAACACAATATATGAATGATGAATGTGTAATAACAAAAAAACATTTATTCATGTATATGGATTTGAATATATGTGGTTTGATGCAGGTACCACCGAGACCAAACACTTTTATGCCGTTTGGAAACGGAGTCCACTCTTGTCCAGGAAGTGAGCTGGCTAAGCTTGAGATACTCATCCTCCTCCACCACTTAACCCTTTCCTACAGGTGAAACCCACATTTTTATGATAATTTTCTGAACCTCTCAAACTGATTTTGTCACTCACAATTCTCTTTTGATGGTTACTTCAGGTGGCAAGTTGTGGAAAATGAAGATGAAATTCAATATCATCCTTTTCCTGTGCCCAAACGTGGACTGCCAATCAATATAATCCCAAGGAACAAAATACCTATCTGAAGTGACTCACTTCAGTGTTCAGTTCACGGCATGTTCCGACAGTGTTCCCAAAGAAATGCATCTTTGTCTTGTCATAAATAATCTATGCTTTGTTTTTTCCTCAGGGTGTCATCCCATCTAATAAATTTATGACCTATATGGTTTTGGTGTTAGATATATATTATCGAGCACCACTTACAACAAATGTATATTTCTGGCTTTCTGCAGAAAAATATACCAGTTAATAAAATTTTACCCCAAAAGAAATTCCAACTGTGAGGAAACTGAGGATTTTAAAAATAATGGATAAATCAATGTGATTTCCCAACCATATACTAATTGAATTTAACATCAATAAGAAGGTAAATTATTTAATGTTAAAAACCTAAAGTATTCGCAGTAAAAAAATGGAACTATTCAATACTTTCTTTGAATATAAAAGATTGTTCAGTTGAATTCTTAGGAACACTTATATAGGATTATTAAACTTCCATTCAACTTGGTTGAAACTTTCACTAGCATGCCGTACTCTTAATAGAGAGATAAAAGTGCCCGAACAAGTGACTGAGCTAGCCATTTTCAAACTCAAAACAATGAAGCTAATCAACTAACATCGACCCACTTACTATTATGACATGCTAATCTTCAAGATTGCAATGCATCACACAAAACTCTCTTATCTGCCAGACCATCAGAAGTCAACTATTCAATCACCGGATTTAAAGTAAACCAAACCAGTAGTGAGAGAATGATGGTGATAATACTTTCGTTTACAATAAATATCAGAGCTAGGAAGACTGTGATATATTGGCTCGAGCTGCGCGCTTTTCTAGTGCCTTCAACCTATTTGCTTCCATACGGGCTCTCTGCTCTGCTGTTATCTCAGTATTGCTGGACAGAATGGCTCCACTATTTGGGATTACGTTTAACGTATTTTCAACTGCACTACTTTTGGGATTGGTACTCGCACTAATCACAGTTTGCACGGGATGAGAAGGTTCCTGTAAAAAAAGAGAAGGTACCGATGTTACAAACTTTTGGTTTAACTGATGAGTTATGTATGACTAGCTATCTGCAACTATTGATTCACTAATTATAAGTGATAGTGGCATCTTACATGCTGACTTCATAACAAAGGAATAATTACAAAAATATAATAAAAACAGATGGTTAAGGAGATGGAAAGATAAATGAATATAAACCACAAGTTCATGTAGTCTCTACTGAAAGAATACAACAGTCTGAAGAGGGTAATGTTACCCTTGCATTAGTAAATACCACACTTTTGGATAAGGATAAAACTAAATATGATTTAAACATTTCCCAAACTATTCAGATTACTCACAAACTTACGAAAATGGTATCATAAAAGACAACTTACATATTTTCTATCTACTTGCTTTACATGAATATTTTTTTGAACAATCGCTTTACATGAATATTAAAAGAGTTCCGTTCACGAAAGGAAACATTCAAATGTGTTTTAACAAACAAATAGATCTTCTTACGTGATGATAAAAGAACATAAGAAATTAAACTAAACTCACTTCGGTAGCTTTGTCAAATATATCATTCAACATGTCTTCTTGAATGTTATTACTATTATCAGGTTCAAACACCTCATTCACTTGATGACTTGCTTCCCCATTTTCTGCAGATACAGGAAAACCGAATTAGCAAACTTAATTCATTCTTTTGATCAAGCTGTATAACAATGTTCAAGTGAACTATATTAAACAGTTGGCTATCCTGTTTGAAATCTCATGGAAATTTATGTCTTCCTTTGTTATGAACTTATGCATACACATACACTTGAAAAAAAAAATTTAACAAATGGGCCAGTAAGCATCAATGATCAAATTGTCAATTGTAGGATCCCATATCTCTCAAGAAATTTAACATTATATACATACACATACACTTGAAAAGAAAATGAAAATTAAGAGGAAAGTGTTTTTGGTAAGGATACTTCTTCTGAACAACTTGATAACAGGTGGCTAATTCAAAAAATAGTAGTACTTGTTAACATCATTAACTTGTTGAGTTGAAACTTGAAAATTGTTTCTAACTAAATGTGAAGAAAAAAATGCAATATATTAGCTGTACTATTGGATGTTCTTCTCTAAGAGTATAACCACAGATCTAACAAAACCAATTTGATAGCAAAGTACAAAATACATAGATAGTATATACCCTGTTCACCATCTGGGATGTCATTCACAACCGGTGGTTCGCGCAATGTTGATGGATCCCCGCCATTTGCAACTCTTTCTCTCAATTCTCTAAGGCTAGTCTGGTTAGAGAACATAAAAACAAATGTCAAACACAAAGTTTGAACAATAATATATTTAGGGCAAAAGACTTGCAATGCATGCATCAATCATTCAAATACCAGGACATGCACCAAACACACCCTCTCAACAAAATATAAAATCATACTCATAGGGAGAGATGCAGAAAAGAATTTGTGTATGTCTAGTGAGAGGGAGATACAGAGCAAGAGAATAATATATCAATGTGTGTCTTTGTCTGTATTAAATCATAGCAGTGGATATGGAACATTTATATACATGTATAATGTGGTATCAATTGAATGGACAACAAGCATTAGCCGAATATGATTGATGGAAAATAGTTCTGAAAACACAAGTGTTGCGTTAAATATATCACATCTCTTGGCATACACAAGGCTAACTTATGAATATTCAACCGCAAGGAACCGCTTCCTGCAGCAAGCAAGCACCCGTGCAACCCTTTTAACATCAATTGGTCATTATCAGAATGGTGTCACCTTAAGACATTGACACATCGACACAGATAAGTTTTTTGAAAAATGATATAATTCAATGTAATTGCAAGTGTCGGTGTCGTGTCGGACACGTGACATGCCTAACCCAAGGAGTGTCCTTGCTTCACAGTTCCTGTGTAAAAGAACGGTTGCAGTCCAAGTCCAAGTTCTTAATTTTAGCTCCATTGTTGGGGAGTAACTTTCCAAACCCTCCAACATCACACATTAGATGGTCCAAAAAAACACAAATTTTGTGCCCCTCGGAAGTACACTTCCGGACAAAATATGCCATTCGAAAAACACAATTCTAAAAACATATACGGTTTTTTAGAAGTAAGAGAAAAGTTGCTCCCCTAATGTTGGCAGTCGGCTATTTGTTAATTCCGTAATCCTATTACCCCAACGTACTCACTAATAGCATGCAAACTTTTGGGACCTGCTCTCTAGTCCGTTGAACCTTTAAACCTAATCAGATAACGCTATAAATTTAGCAAGCTATCTTTTCATCTTAATCATTCCTTCTTTTGGTTAATACACTGATATTGCTTAGATTACACTAAAACTGCTTAAAGCATTATGTTAAAATTTAACCAAATCCACCACTGAACAGAAAATATCATCAACAAGCACACTCATAAAATTAACAATAATCACGGATCCTTTCAATTGCATAAAATACACCTTCAAAATTAACAATAATCAGATTCAAAATCGAAGAGAAACGGTACCTACCTTAACACGTCTCGTAGCAGCAACTTTCTCAACTTTATGAACAAATTGATTAAAGGAATAATAAGGTAGCAAACGAGAGTGCCATTGAGAGTATAAATCAAGCAACTTACCCAAATCACGAACCTAAAAAAAAAAACACACAAAACATCATCGCTATATAATTAAAATTAAGCGAAAATGAATAATGATATTATAAATTGCAATCTACCTCGTGACTGCGACCGTGGTATTTGAAGTTGCGAGGAAAATAGCGAAGAACGTAACCGAGGCCGTCATCGGAAAGAAGAAGTTCGGGAGTGAGTTTAGGGCGGGTACGGGGGAGTTTCTTGGGCTTTTCGACGGTGGATCTGGGAGCGGAAGGTTTGAAGGAAGAAGAAGGAGGAGGAGGAAGATTAACGGCGGTTTTGGTGGAATTAGGGTTAGAATTGGGATCGGCGGAGGAGAAAGGACAGTCGCGTGACCAGTGACCTGGTCTTCCACATTTGTAACAACCTGTTGCAGTTCCTGATGCCATTTTCTCTTCTTTTCTTTCTTTGATATTAAGAAAATTCAATTTTTGGATTTGTTCAGGTTTAAGAAGAAGAAGAAGATGAAGATTTTGCTCCGAATTTTTGCGCGGGAAATGGCGGGAAACTGATAAGGTTTTTTTTTTTTAAGGAAAACAATAATTAAAATAAAATTTTATTTTGTGCAGTTTCTAATAGTTATTTTTAGAAAAAAATAATCACTTATTTTTAACAAATAATCACTTTTTAGAAAATAACATCTGTTTGATATAGTTTTTAAAAATAATTAGAATTTGAAAATAATCTTAAAAGTTAAAACTGATAAAAATTTAAAGTTGATATATATTAGTAAATTTTATTATAATTTTTTTTAAAAGAAAGAGAAAACAAGTGTCAAAAATTTTAAGATAAAAATATCTTTAAATTTAATTTAATATTCTAATAATATCTTGTTTATAATTTATAAGATTAATTTGTTATTTTTAGAAGATAAAATTTAGACAATTGTTTTATTTGTAATTATATATATAAAGTCATATGAACATTTGGATAATTGTAAGTGTTTTTCATATATTTATTTTAATTATATGATATATTAAATTTCGATAATTGTAATTTATAGTAGTTTTGTGATGCAAAATTACTTTTATATGGTTGCATCCAAATAAGTTAAAGATTATTTTTTTATAAAGAGTAATTTTTATAATAGTAAACAAAAACAAAATAGCTTTTATGTAGAGATTTTTTTGCCCTAAGGTTTATTGTTTGATTCTCATTGACAACAATAATTTAATGTTTTATTTTTGAATTGAAACAAATTTTGGATAACAACAAAGTTACAACTTATCTATCTATCGATATATATATATATATATATAAAGCTCTCTACCACTAATTATAAAGAGACTCATAAGCTCCAATTTTGCATATATCCCTAAGAAAATGAAAACTCAATATTATTAAACAATAAAATTAAAATCAACCATTTAAAACAATATAAAATTCTAAAATCTATTTTCTTCTTCTTAGACTCATCTTCACAACCCTATTCCATAAACAAAGCATTCTCTTTGTCACCACCTTTCTTTCAAAGAAATCGGGAGAAATGTTGACGTGTTTTAGCAACTTGACCGAATCTTTATGAAGACTGTATAATGGGTAACCGGAAAATTGACTCTATTATTAAGAAATGTAGTACAAACTAATATCTAACATAAAAGCTTAATTGAATATTTATAAATTTGTTGAAAAATTATAAAATCAGTCATGATTGAATGTGTTACTTCAAGTGCGTGCAGGGGATGAATAAGGTTTTGCAATATAGAAGTTTACGTATTAAATAAGCCGTTGTGGCATACTATATTTATTTGAATCAATTTTAGTATTTAAGCATGATTAGAAATGCAAATATGGATTCTTCCGCTAGAAATTCTCGAACTAATTTCTATTTATTCAAATTTATCTTTCTTTTGAAATTCATTTAAGTTAACTTTATGATTATTTTATGTTAAAATAAAAAAACAGCAGCATAATAATTATTAATTATTATTTAAGGTAATTTTCTTGGGAAGAGGAAAAAAAGTTCGGCATGTTTCACTTCCACTCGCCAACTTCTTAGCCTCATTAATTTGTTGTTGAAATTTCCACAGAAGGTGGGCTGGATAATTGTTCGATCACAAATTGATTAGACAATGACTCTTTAATCCTATCTAAGTATTTGTTCACATGAAAAGAAGATGTTAAAACCATAACCACTATGTTTTTTTTGTTATCCTTGCAAAATAAACCACTAAGAAACAAAGCAAAATCTTATTAATAGCTTTTATGAAGATTTTCATGAACATAAAAAAAAAAACCAAACAATGAAGACAAGTACCATCCAAATTAAATTTTTGAAGTCTTACTTGACACTATACACAAGATGTGTTACCTTGGTCCTTAATAAAAATAATAAAATCTGCCACTAACCTACCACTAATTATAAACAGACTCGTAAACTCTAATTTTTCATATATGGATTTTAAATAGTTTGATATCCCTAAGCAAATGAAAAATCATCATTATTACTAATGTAGCAACTATTGAAATTGAAATCAACCATTTAAAACAATATAAAATTCTAAAATCTATTTCGTTCTTCTTAAACTCATCTTCACGACCCTATTCCATAAACAAAGCATTCTCTCTATCACCACCTTTCTTTCCAAGAAATCGGGATAATGTTGACGTGTTTTAGCAACTTGACTGAATTTTCTATGAAGACCGTATAATGGCTAACCGGAAACTCAAACCTATTATTAAGATATGAAGTACAAATTAATTTCTAACATAAAAGCTTAATTGGATATTTTTAATTTTGTTGAAACAGTATAAAATAAGCCAAGATTGAAGGTGTGCGTGCGTGCGGGGGATGAATAGGGTTTTGCAATTTAGAATTTTACGTATTAAATAAGCCATTGTGGCATACTATTTTTATTTCAATCAATTTTAGTATTTAAACATGTTTAGAAATGCGGATATGGATTTTCTTCCGCTGGGAATTCTCGAACTAATTTCTATTTATTCAAAATTATCCTTCTTTTGAAATTCATTTGAGTTAACTTTATGATTATTTTATGTTAAATAATACAAAAAAAACAGCAGTATAATTTTTGTTACTTATTATTTAAGGTAATATTTTGGAAGAGAAAAAAAAAAGTTCGAGCTGTTTCACTTCCACTCTCCAACTTCTAAGCCTCATTAATTAGTTGTTGAAATTTCCACAGAAAGTGGGCTCGATAATTCTTCAATCACAAATTGATTAAACAAATGACTCTTTAATCCTATTTAAGTACTTGTTCACATGAAAAGAAGAAATTAAAACCATAACCACCAGGGTTTTTGTTATCCTCGCAAAAAAGCCACTAAGAAACAAAGCGAAATCTTAATTATATATCTAAGATTCTTCGACCTTTTATGAAGATTTTCATGAACATAAAGAAAAATACCAAGAAATGAAGAAAAGTACCGTCCAAATTAAAATTTTAAAGTCTTTCTTGACACTATACACAAGATGTATTTCCTTTGTCCTTAATAAAAATAAAAATAAATCTGGCATCAACCTATGACTAATTTTAAACAGACCCGTAAGCTCCAATTTCCCATATATGGATTTTACATAGTTTGATATCCCTAAGAAAAGGAAAACTAAGTATTATTGCTAATGTAACCATTAAAATTCACTACAACAAAACAACTGGTTTGACACTGCCAAAAAGCCATGTGAAACGCACATTTGACAGAGATTTTCACAGGAGCACATTCTCTAGCAAAAACGCTCGTCAAAAATAGTTTCTGAGGGCTGTAGCT
Source organism: Trifolium dubium (assembly GCA_951804385.1). Lineage (NCBI taxonomy): Eukaryota > Viridiplantae > Streptophyta > Magnoliopsida > Fabales > Fabaceae > Trifolium > Trifolium dubium. Next base: position 20,683,396 of record OX638075.1, on the reverse strand, counting down.
CCTATCAAACTTACCAGAAGTCTACCTCTGTCAAATTTGCCAGGAGCTGCCCCGGTCAAAATCCTTGTGAAACTGGTTTAGTGACTTGCCACACTGCTGCATAGACTGACTAATTAGTTGTGATTTGACTCGTACTATCATAATATTTGCCAGGGGTCAACCCCTGGCAAATATACGATAATATTTAAATGAAAATAAATTATAAAAATCAGAATTAAATTAAAATAATTAATATATACTGATTTTAAATTTAATAATTGTAATAATATTTTAATTTAATTGAAAAAATATTAAATAAAATAAAAATGAATTTTTTGATAACTACAAAACAATTTAAAGATAAATAATTATAAACTAAATAAATATAACAATAATTATGCAACCAAATATCAAATAAAACTTATTTAAAAGTATTCAAGTATTAATACATTCCACAAAAAATTATTCAGAATAGCATAACAAAATTACATATTCAAATATTACAAATTACTCCCTAAAGTAAATTATTCATCATCTTTTTGTCTTCCTCTCCTTCCTCTTCACCATAAACTTGATAGAAACGATCATTTTGAGATTCCACATGGTAGATGTCGTATGACTCTGTAATTGACACTGTATTAAAAATTGCATTAGCATACTTACACTTAATAAAAAAATACACTATATTTTAATTCTTAGAAAAATAATTTTATTTTGAAAAATTAGTTTTTGAATTTTTTTAAAAATGGTTAAAAAAAAGTTAATACACTATAATTTAATTTCTGTCATAAATAACATATAGTGGATTACTAATTTTTTTTTTAAAATCGTATAAAATAATAGTTTAAAAATACTTTTTTACAAATACATGTATATTACTAATTTTATAACTTTTTGTTAACATCGTTTCTGTCAAACCACCTTTTTTCTTGTAGTGATTAAAATCAACCATTTAAAACGATGTAAAATTCTAAAATCTATTTTCTTCTTCTTCTTAGACTCATATTCAAAACCCTTCTCCATAAACAAACCATTCTCTCTGTCACCACCTTTCTTTCCCAGAAATCGGGACAAATGTTGACGTGTTTTAGCAACTTGACTGAATCTTCTATGAAGACCGTATAATGGGACCGGAAACTTGAACCTATTATTAAGAAATGAATTACAAATTAATTTCAAACATAAAAGTTTAATTGGATATTTATAATTTTGTCGAAATAGTATAAAATAAGTCATGATTGAATGTGGTTCTTCAAGTGCGTGCGTGCGTGCGGGGGATAAATAGGGTTGTGCAATTTAGAACTTTACGTATTAAATAAGCTATTGTGGCATATTATTTTTATTTCAATCAATTTTAGTATTTAAGCATGTCTCGAAATGCAGATATGAGTTTTCTTCTGCAAGGAATTCTTGTTAGAGAATAGGTATGATAATCTTGGATATCTTCGAAAATCGTGTTTGTTCACTTTCCAAACAAAGTATTTCGACCCTATTCTTGTCTGGGTTCACGAAATCTTTGCGGGGATAATTCTCGAAGAGCAATCTGTTTCTGACAATAGAGAACATATCAGAATGTAGAGAGGAAGTATTCTTTTTTTATTGTTTTTGAAACCAAGGCCAAATGACTCCTTATAATAACAGAAAACGAACTGATGTCAAATAACACCTTTTCGTAAAAACCGGTCATGTCTGTTGGCAAGAGTTACGAATATTCAAACGAACTGATGCCAAATAACACCTTTTCGTAAAAACCCGGCAGCCCATTTCAATTATTCATATTCAATTACACGTTTGGCTTGACGAGCGTGCACTCCGCACTACCCTGACTCGTTTCAAACTTAACACATAATTGCATTGGCCTAAAGTAAATCACATTATATCAAAATACATTGTTGATACTAAAATCACCAACAAACTCCCCCCATTTTAGTATAATCCTTGATTTACTTAAAAATATAACGATCAAACAGATGCATAAATGAAAATGTCTTGCGATTGAATTTTCATCTTAGTACAAATACACGTTCCAAATATTCGAAAATCGGGGTGTCACAATGATTGAACCCGTCAATCCATTTGAATATCTGAAGATATAGTACACATATGTTTATTACAATACTCTACTATTCAAACTTGACACTTTACAAGCCATGTGTCCTTATCCATTAATAAGCATATAGGAAGTCAAGTCCAAACTTCTTGAAGCGGCAAAACTTCATGCTTACATAGGTGATCCTTTTAATCTTGAAACTGCATTTGCAATTTTCCAAAAGAACCATTAAGAAGATATACTTCAACCTAACCATCACTTGCAGGTCTGAGCACATACCTTGGGAAGATAAACACAATTGCTCCAATCTTTAATTATGATCTTTCCACATTGAATTCTGCTTCTAACGTTGTATTAGAAGGGAATTGGGTATACCATAGCTAATAGATTTAAATGGACTTTAATCCCATCCCAATTACCGACTTTTGCACTAATTCTCTAGCTAACCCCTTCGTCAAGTGGTCAGCTAAGTTTTGTTGCGACCGAACAAACTCAATAGATATCACCCCATTCATGATTAATTCCCTAATCATACTATGTCTAATACCAAAATGTCTAGACTTTCCATTGTATATTTGACTATATGCTTTAGCCAATGTGGCACTACTATCACAACGGATAGAAATTGGTGATATCGGTTTAGGCCATATCGGAATCTCATATACCAAGTTTCTTAGCCATTCTGCTTCTTTACCAGCAGCAGCTAATGCTACAAACTCAAATTCCATTGTGGAACTAGTTATACAAGTTTGCTTCTTGGAAGCCCATGAGATGGCACCTCCCCCAAGCAAGAACACCCATCCACTTGTAGAGGATGAATCTTCAACATTATTTATCCAACTAGCATCCGAATAACCCTTTAACACCGAAGGAAATCCCATATATGACAATCCATAATTCATAGTACCCTTCAAGTATTTAAATACCCTAGTTATTGCATGCCAATGATGTCTACTAGGATTACTAGTAAATCTGCTCAACTTTCCAACCACATATGCAATATCTGGTCTAGTGCTAATCATAGCATACATCAAGGAGCCAATAGCTCTTGAGTATTCGAGTTGATCCACAGGTTTACCTGTATTTGGCATGAGCTTTTCTCCCGGATCCATGGGAGTACTTACTGGAGAACAATTTTCATAATTGAACTTGAGTATTTTCTCAATGTAATGAGATTGTGTAATTACAATCCCCTTATTCTCCCGTTTAATCTTAATACCAAGAATAACATCCGCTTCTCCCATATCTTTCATGGAGAACTTTGATGACAAGAAATTCTTTGTTTTATCAACTTGATTTTGGTCGGTGCCAAAAATCAACATGTCATCAACATAAAGACAAACGAAAACTCTTTTACCGGATGTATCAAATTTGCTATATACACATTTGTCAGCTTGGTTTAGAATGAAACCATTAGACAAAACAACCTCATCAAACTTTTGATGCCACTGCTTCGGAGCTTGTTTCAGCCCATACAACGACTTAACTAGCTTACACACTTTATGCTCATTTCCAGGCTACAAATCCTTCAGGTTGCTTCATATACACTTCTTCTTCCAAATCACCATTCAGAAATGTTGTTTTGACATCCATTTGATGAATTACTAGATTATGAATGACTGCCAAGGCAATCAACAATCTAATAGTAGTGATGCGAGCAACTGGAGCATAGGTATCGAAGTAATCAATCCCTTCTTTTTGTCTAAAGCCTTGGATAACCAATCTAGCTTTAAACTTGTCAATTGTACCATCGACTTTCATCTTCCTTTTGAAGATCCATTTGCAACCCAATGGTTTGCAACCAGGTGGTAAACCAGATAATACCCAAGTATTATTTTCCATGATAGAACCAATCTCTTCACCAATTGCTTCTTTCCAAAACATAGAATCTCGAGATTTCACAACTTCATCATATGTTCTTGGATCCTCTTCTATACTATAACAATAATAGTATTGTGTATCAATCTGGTCCTTTGATCCCTCAACTAAATATAGTTGAAAATCAGAACCAAAAGATGTAGCTTTTCTAGCTCTTTTTCTTTTACGGGGTTCGAATGTCTCACTTGCTACTTCATTTGAATGATCAACCTTTAGAGATTCATCCAATTTTGGCATAAGGTCCTTTGGTCTAGGTGTAGAGGAGAAACAATTATCATCAAATATCGCATCTCTCGATTCTATAATTGTGTTAATAGAGATCGAGTCATTAGGTTCTATAACATAAAACCTATAAGCCTTGGAATGCTCAGCATATCCAACAAAGATGCAACCAACACCCTTTTCACCCAAAATTTTCCTTTTAGGGTCCAGAAGTCTAACCACGGCCCTACAACCCCAAACACGTAGAAAGTGTAAGTTGGGTCGTTTCTTATACCAAAGTTCATATGGGGTAGTCTTATTCCTTTTATTAGGAACCCTATTTAACAAATAGCATGCCATTAACATGGCTTCTCCCCAAAACCCTTCACTTAAACCAGAGTAAGATAACATGGCATTCACCGTTTCTTTAAGAGCTCTATTTTTCCTTTCAGCCACACCATTTTGTTGAGGTGTATAAGGTGTCGTAGTCTCATGAATGATTCCTACGGATTGGAAAAATACAGGATCATAATATTCACCACCTCTATCCGTACGTAATGTTTTAATCATCACATTCTGTTGCAATTCAACTTCAGTTTTATATATTCTAAATTTATCTAAAGCTTCATCCTTAGTATGCAATAAATAAACATAGCAGAATCTAGATGCATCATCTATGAAAGTGATAAGATACTTTTTATGCCCTAGTGATGGAGTAGCATGCAAATCACATAAATCACTATGTATTAATTCAAGTATAACAGATTTTCTTGTTATATTTTTAAAAGGTTGACTAGTGATCTTTGTTAACATGCAAGTTTTACACTTTTCATTATTTTCATTAAAAATAGGAATTAAATCGTCTTTAGACATTTCATGCATTCGTTTATAATGTACATGTCCTAAACGAGCATGCCATAATTCAAAATTGATAACATTCGAAGAAGTCATAAATATAGAACCAGAATCTTTAGGAACTCCATTCAAATTCATCATAAACATACCATTATTATAATATCCAAATCCTACAAACACACCAGACTTTGATAATACATATTTATCAGATTCACACACATGCTTGTATCCAAGCTTATTTAATACAGGACCAGAAATTAAATTCTTATGTAACTTAGGAACATACAATACATTAAACAAAGTAATAGTTTTTCCAGAACTGAATTCTAGCACCACGTTTCCTTTGCCTTCAACGGGAGCGAAGTGATCATCTCCCATGTATAGGACAGAACCGTCTTCCATTGGAACAAAAGTCTTGAACCAGAAACGATCCTTGCAAACATGTGTTGTAGCGCCAGAATCAATCCACCACGCGATAGCATCATCCTGCACATAAAATGCCTCAGAAGTTATTGAAACTTAATGTTTAATTAAACTATTCAAATCACAAATTGATTTCTGACCTTGATTTTCGGATTGGTCCTTAGACCCCTTTCCTGAACCACTTGCATTCGCGTTGTCGTGCTTTTTGCCGAAGCGGCAATCCTTCTTGAAGTGTCCTGTTTTGCCACACTTCCAGCATTCTAGTTTCGATTTCTTGTGAACACCGAAGTTGCCCTTTTTGTTATTGAAAGCACGCTTCTTTCCTTTGTTTTTGTTGTTATCATTTTTACCACCCTCTTCGATCATATTAACCGAGGGTCCAGCAATTTCTTTGCCTTTTCCTTTGTTATCCTCATGCGCTCGTAGAGATTCCTCTATGCGCAAGTGACTTCCAAGTTGGATCAAAGACAGTTCGTCTTTTCCATGTTTCAGATTGTGTTTGAAATCCTTCCATGAAGGAGGCAACTTATCTATGATACTTGAAACAAATATTGTTTCATCCATCTTCAATTCATGTTGTGTGAACTATCCAAGGATTCGGAGGAGTTCATTGTATTGTTCCATGACAGACCTCGATTCAACCATTTTGTAATTGTTGAAATCGGTCACCAGGAACTTTTTACTGGATGAGTCCTCTGTCATGTACTTGACTTCAAGACAATCCCACAATTCCTTTGCAGATTCCACGTTTTGGTAAATATCAAATAAGGGATCAGACATACCGTTAAGAATGTGTCCTCTGCATATGTAGTCGTCGTTCTCCCACTTTGATCGGCGTCTCAGATTTTCGACCGTTTCATCCTCCCCAATTTCTGGAATCGGTGTAGACAGAACGTACACCACCTTCAATGTCGTCAACATGAAGTGCATCTTCTTCTGCCAACGCCTGAAGTCTTGTCCAATAAACTTGTCCAATTTTCCGAAACTTTTAGTTATCTCCTTGACGGTGTTTCCTCCTCCAGCCATGATTATCAGAAAAAATACTTTGTTCGTTTGTTAGAGAATAGGTATGATAATCTTTGATATCTTCGAAAATCGTGTTTGTTCACTTTCCGAACAAAGTATTTCGATCATATTCTTGTCTGGGTTCACGAAATCTTTGCGGGGATAATTCTCGAAGAGCAATCTGTTTCTGACAATAGAGAACATATCAGAATGTAGAGAGGAAGTATTCTTTTTTTATTGTTTTTGAAACCAAGGCCAAATGACTCCTTATAATAACAGAAAACGAACTGATGCCAAATAACACCTTTTCGTAAAAACCGGTCATGTCTGTTGGCAAGAGTTACGAATATTCAAACGAACTGATGCCAAATAACACCTTTTCGTAAAAAACCGGCAGCCCGTTTCAATTATTCGTATTCAATTACACTTTTGGCTTGACGAGCGTGCACTCCGCACTACCCTGACTCGTTTCAAACTTAACACATGATTGCATTGGCCTAAAGTAAATCACATTATATCAAAATACATTGTTGATACTAAAATCACCAACAATTCTCGAACTAATTTCTATTTATTCAAATTTATCCTTCTTTTGAAATTCATTTGAGTTAACTTTATGGTTATTATATGTTAAAATAAAAAAAGCAGCAGCATAATTTTTATTAAGTATTATTTTAGGTAATATTTTGGATGAGGAAATAAAAATCTGGGTTGTTTCACATCCACTCCCAACTTCTTAGCCTCATTAATTAGTTGTTGAAATGTCCACAAAAGGTGGGCTCGATAATTATTCGATCGCAAATTAATTATTAATGATTTTTTAATATTATCTAAGTACTTCTTCACATGAAAAGAAGAAGTTAAAACTATAACCGATTTTATGTTAGCTTTGCAAAAAAAAATAATAATAAGAAACAAACCAAAATCTTAGTAATACATCTAAGATTCTTCAACCTACTATGAAGATTCTCATGAACATAAAAAAAATACCAAAAATGAAGATAAGTACCGTCAAAAAATTTAAAGTCTTTCATGACACTATACACAAGATGTGTTACCTTTGTCCTCGATAAAAAAAAAAAAAACAGCCACCAACCTACTACTAATAATAAACAGACACGTAAGCTTCAATTTTTCATATATAGATTTTACATAGTTTGATATACCTAAGAAACGGAAAACTCAGCATTATTACTAATGTAGCAACCAAAACAATGTAAAATTCTAAAATATATTTTCTTCTTCTTCTTAGACTCATTTTAACAACCCTATTCCATAAAAAAAATCATTCTCTATGTAATCACCTTTCTTTCCAAGAAATCCGGACAAATGTTACGTTGACGTGTTTTAGCAACTTGACCGAAACTTCTATGAAGACTGTATAATGGGTAACCGGAAACTTGAACCTATTATTAAGAAATGGAGTACAAATTAATTCTAACATAAAAGCTTAATTGGATATTTATATTTTCGTTGAAACAGTATAAAACAAGCAATGATTGAATGTGTTGCTTCAAGTGCGTGCCTGCGGGGGATGAATAAGGTTTGCAATTTAGAACTTTATGTATTAAATAAGCCGTTGTGGCCTACTGTTTTTATTTCAATCAATTTTAGTAATTAAGCATGTTTTGAAATGCAAATATGGATTTTCTTCCACTACAAATTCTCCAACTAATTTCTATTTATTCAAATTTATCCTTCTTTTGAAATTCATTTGAGTTAACTTTATGATTATTTTATGTTAAAATAAATAAAAAACAGCAGCATAATTTTTATTAATTATTATTTAAGGTAATATATATTGGAAGAGGAAAAAAAAATCCGGGCCGTTACAATTTCACACTCCAACTTCTTAGCCTCATTAGTTGTTGAAAGTTTTACGGAAAGTGAGCTTGATTAAACAATAACTCTTTAATCCTATCTAATCTAAGTACTTATTCACATGAAAAGAAAATTTTAATGATAGATGGTGTGGCTATGGAGTGCCAACATAGTTGAGATGTCATATCTATCATATGATGCATTTGCACTCAACTCTTGTTTAAAAAATAAAAGTTAAAACCTTGACTACTAAGTTTTTTGTTAGCCTCACAAAAAAAAAACAATTAAGAAACAAAGCAAAATTTTAGAAATATATCTAAAATTGTTCGACCTTCTATGAAGATAAAAAAAAAACCAAGCAATGAAGACAAGTATCATCCAAATTAAAATTTTAAAGTCTTTCTTGACACTATACACAAGATGTGTTACCTTTGTCTTTAATAAAAAAAAATCAGCTATCAACCTATCACAAATTATAAACAGAGTCGTAAGCTCCAAATTTTCATATGTTGAAAATTGAATGGAAATGATGAAGAAAAGAACTTGGTATGAAATGAACACAAAAGCACTAAGGTGTGACTTTAAAAAGTAGTTAAGTCCCACATTGGAAAGACTTGACACTTTATGAGTGTATGTATATTAATGCCTCACTATTGAGGCGTGCCCCAAGGGATATAGAGTTTTGTGAATGGAAGAGAACACACTCAACATTGACCATCACGCGCGCGCCGCCGCTGCCATCCGTCCGACTCGGGTCTGGGCCTTTGGCTTGGGTGATGTATTAATTTTTTAGTGACTGGAAAATTAATTTTGTTTGCGTTTTAACCTAAAAGAAAAAGAACACATTTTGAATGTGTAGAGACCAAGCCATAAAAATGGTATAATTGCAAATCCGTTTTCTGATCCATGATTTCAATTCCATTATTCCCTTGTCTTCAGTTTTGTTTTCTGCCTTTATTGCTAATGATTCCGCAATTATTTTATATAATTCTTGTCCTTTCTTCTTCAGAAACACAACACAAAAAACTTGTTCTCAAATTTTATTTTCATCAAAATCTTGGTTGTTTTGTTAGAGAGTTGGTACTTTGTTGCCAATATTTTGGGTGATTAGATTTTTCTAATCATAGAGGTTGTAATCTTGACCGAATTCTACAAGTGCAGTAGAATTTCGGTATTCTTTTAGAACAAAGCTATTTTCTCCGGGAGGTGTCACGGTAATTCGCGACAGCTTGCACAATTTTAACAGTACCACGAAACGTCTTCAAAAAATGACATAGTCCGCGACTTAGCTTGTAATAATTTCTTCGATTGGCAATTTTTTCAAAACTGTTTTCTAAAAAACTTTGTTTTCACTGTTAATTGTTTTCCAACATCATATATGGATAATCCATAGTTTGGTGCATATTCAAACCAAATATCTGAAAACTCTATTACAATTAATTTATATTTTCTTTAGATAAACCCAATTGGGCGTATCTAAACTCATTAGCAAAAAAAAAACTCAATTTTAATTAGAAGACTCGAGTATATCACCAAATTTTGTTTAGAGTCGTATTTAGGTCTAAAAAGTAGACTTACCAAAATGTAGAATAGAGTGAAGAATTGTGTGATGGAGTACTTTTTTCAACTTAGTGATAGTGAGTATTTTTCCCTCGTTAGTTTCACCTTGCCGTTTGGGGCCGGCTTTGTCATCTTTGAAATAATTGCTTTTTTCTTAAATAAAAAATTAGGCCGGCGGAAAATCCAAATAGAATGAATATTCAACCTTGCTAAGCTATTATTACCACTCTTTCTATGGCTACTATATGCTGCTATATTAGACTATTTACTACAGTTTTACTCTGTTAGGTTGGTATGTATTTTTTTGTTCTGTTTACTGTACCAGCCATTCTAGATGATTTTTTGTAATTGTATATATCAATGTGATGTTTTTGTTTTTCTAAAAACAAAATGTGTGCATATGGTACAACACTGCGGCAGTCTATACTCTATATAGATTAAAATAAAATAAAATAAAAAGAAATACAAAATAGGAAGACATAAACCAAAACTCAGTCAAACCACATATTATCTAAACGGGCGTACATAAGATGCAAAACATCAAAAGTGGTCTAAAAAACTAAAACAAAAACATACACACCATAACACTATCCTATGAACCCATGTACAAGCGCGAAACCAAATAGCAAAAGCAAAAGATATATAATATTAAGGAGCATATTGATATAGAATTGTCATCACTCATCACTCCCTCGAACATTGTCACTATAATTTTTAAATGTACTGAAATTATAAGATATATTTATGTATCTCTTTTGTTAGTAATTTTGGAGATAAGAGTACAGTGAAAGGGATCTCTTATCAACTGGAGGCAATGCAATTTGGAGATAAGATGGACCAGCAAGGGTTGTGTCAAATTTGATATGTTGTACGTGATACAATGTGCTTTAGATAATGGAGCGTGATGTTGAGCTCGGGATATAAGAGGACCGCCACTACCAGCTTTATGAGTTTTATTATTCTAATCCTAAACAACATTGAAAATTAAAATGTTTAACTTTTTAAATGAACAAAATGAAATGCTTAAAAAATATTTCTATTGATGATAAAATCCTAAATGCATTTAAAGACTTTTTTTTTAACAACAAAAGTATATTTATATATAATAATTGGAATAAGTATAATGGTACTCAGTTCACATATGTAGGAACAATACATGTGTTAGTTGTTCAATTAAGCTTCTGTTTGATTTGGGGGTTTTGGAGGAGAGGAGAGAGGAGAAGTAATTTATTTTTTTTATCTTTAATCTTATAAACTCAAAATAAGAATTAACTTATAATGAATATATTATGTCAAAAAAATTTAATGGATATATAACAACTACAAAAATATAATGAGTAGAAAATTTAATTTTTTTTGCTGACAAAAAAAAAACAAATACCTAAATCTTTAATATTTTGACAAGGATAATTCAGGATAGGGTAGTTTTGTCAAACAAAATTAATTATGTTTTACCTTACCTCCCCTCTCCTTCCCTTCTTAAAAATTTCTCTCATCAGTTGAACCAAACAGGACTAAAAAGAAACTAATACCAAAAAGTATATATGTTCATAACATATCAAAACCAACCCCAAAATAAAAAAAAACTATCGAGCTATACGATCAAAATGATTAACACACCATTCATAAAATAAACATAGAGTAGTAATCTTTCAACAATCTCCCATTCTTCAACCACTTTTTCCAAAAAAAATTCTATCATTCCTAGACCCCCACAAAGTTCAAACAAGTCAGATCATAACACTCATTTTTTTTCTTTCTTCCTCTGCCAATTTATTGCACGAACTCTAAAAAATAAATAACATAGAATGCGACAAAATTGTTTCTACTCCAAACCAATTGTACACCTTATAGCCCACACTACCAGGATCATCTACATGATGACCAAAAACATTGTTACAAGTGAGTTTGACACACATTTTTAACCAAAACTTTAAGACAATGAGTTTAATTTGTGGGTTTTCTCACTTATAAATGTTTAAGTCTCCATATTTTTAACTACTGTGGGACTTCCCACACTACTCAACTAGAGTTTCTTCTACACTTCCCCTCAAGCGTGAGTCAACGAGGTCACCACATGAAAATCGGTCCCTTTATTTGAACCAAATGCTCGTGATACCACTTGTTAGAGCACGAGAGAGCAGTTCGGAGATCATCCACACGATGACCAAAAACATTGTTACAGATGATTTGAATACCACACTCTTACCCAAATAAAACCTTAAGACAATGAATATATATAGGTCTTTTGACTTATAATTCAAATCTCCACATTTTTAATCACGGTAAAACTTTCCCACACTACTCACACTTAAGTTTCTTCGACAAAACTATAGACTCGAGGTGAATAGATGATTTCCTGATTTCCCACTAGAATTGCAAAAAAACACGAAGAAGTCTATTGATACATTCACAGATAGTATATTGTTGGCAGAATCTTCAAACATTTCAACCGAAAGCAATTGACCACCCCACAAATCATGGCCCTTAAATTAAACTCCATATGGGCTATATGCCTATATATATGAAAACAAAAAACAATTATGATAATATCCCATCATCTCACATTATAATGTTCCACTACTACTCAACCTCAAACATAAATATATAGGATCTTTGAAAAAGTCCAAATATGTATACATATACTTCTACAGTTCTACATTGTTTTTTTGACAAAAGTTCTACATTGTTATGTACTCGTATTTATGTATCTACACCCTTTATTTACAATCAAAGCAATTATAAACAGCTATTTTGTTGGTGTATTATCTAATTCAATATTATTATTGAATCTTGATGTTGACTCACAAGAAAAACTTTTTGTCTTTTTTTCTCCCTTATTTCCAAAAGCATGCTTTCAAAACCGGGCATGTCAAGCATTTTTTACCTATAACTAAAATAAACCATTTAAAAAATATTTTTTTTTTAAATTATTTTAAGTCTCTCTTCATTATATATAGAGACAGACAGTGTCTTGTGAGGGAAACAATAATATATCTAAGATAAGATGGGTTTGTATTCAATTATAAATTTGAATTATGTTGTTATTTTTGTTCTTGTTCTTCTATGTTGGAGCAAACAAGGTTTTGGTGTGACAGAGCAAGAAGAAGACAGAGTATATGGATTACCAGGACAACCTTTGGTGAATTTCAAACAATATTCTGGTTATATTACTGTTAATGAAAGTCATGGAAGAGCACTGTTTTATTGGTTCTTTGAATCTTATGATCAACCTCAACAAAAACCTCTTCTTCTTTGGCTCAATGGAGGTATTTTTACTTCACTACTATCTTTTCTTTTAATTATATATATGTATAACTTATAATAAGCTTGTGTATATATAGAATTAAAATTTACATGCTAATTAGTACTAACGTTATTTATTTATGAAAAATGCTAACTCATTGAAAATTATAGTGTTTAATTTTTTGAATAAAAAATTCTTTAAATGGAATGTTAGCTTTAAGAGTGTCTCTAAGACACTGATCGTTAGCAAAACGCTTTATTTATTTAACCACGAAAAAATTCCGTATAAAATTACATGAAGATGATGAAAAACTGCATAATAGAAGTGTGGAGTTTCGTCATATATCATTGGAGAAAGACTTTTTATAGAATAAATGTGTATTAAATTTGCATTACCTTCTTTTGTTATCAATAGTTTAGTGATTAGCATTTCACTTTTAAAGATGATTAAATGGAAAGTTTAAAATTCAAACTTTAATGCCTATATATAAAATGTGATGTTCCTACCGACTGAAATAATGTTCAAATGGACATTCTCTTCTTCTATTTTATAATATTTATGTCATTTTTCCCTACCTTAAATAATAAGATATCTAGACGTTCGCATGAATGATGTTGTTACAATTTTAAAATGGCTTAACTATCATTTATGTCCCTCCCTGTATTTGTATGTATACAAAATTTTGGTTTTAGTCAATGTATCAATTTTTGTTCTAAATAAATCCTTTAATCAACCAAACATTTTGCTTTTGGTCCCTAAAACTAAAATCTGTAGGAAAATTCGCAAATTTCTTGCAGATTTTCCTACGAATGTTCCTGCGCATTTTAACTTGAAGGACTAAAATCAAAAAGTTTGTTTGATTCAAAGGCTTATTTCGAATAAAAATTAATACAGGGGCTAAAACCAAATTTTTACGTATTTACAGGGACGAAAATGATAGTTAAACCTTTTAAAATTAACATGTATCAAAAGTTAAATTTGGATTTGGATCTTTAAAGTGATTAACAAACTATTAATTAATAAATTAAAATGAATATATTTTTTTTGGTACGATAAATTAAAATGAATATATTACGATATAACAAATCATGAATTTGTTCAAAAATTTTACTATACACTGTAGTTCTGATCTAATAATTAAATTACACTATTTATTTTGGTACAATAAATTAAACTATCTTAATCTACCAATTTATGAATGATTGAGACATTGTTGGTGTATGTTTATATATAATCACTATCAATTGAAGAAAACCTCCCGTGGAAAAAAAAATCTTTAATAAAAACAAAACCTACTAAAAACAAGATAACATAAACTTTTTAGTCAAAAGAAGAAGAAGAAGATGCATAATATAACATTAATCAATTAAATCGTTGTCAAAAAAAAAACATTAATCAATTAAATAACAAAATCTGACGTCATTTATATATAAAATATCATGTATTAACTACAAGGTATTAATATTTTTGCTCAAAAACATTAATATGTTGAAATTTTGAAGTGTAAGCAACGAAATACCATATTAATTAAATGTTTAGTTCAGTTGATAGGATCTCATCATTATATATCTAGTTAAGAATTAAAATTCAAACCCCTCACTTATTCACTTATTTAATTTAAGAGTAAAATTTCCAACTACTAAACAACTACATGATCAAAATAAATATAAAATCCTAGAAACTCATATATGCCTAATACCATATGAATATGATAAGGTGCGCTTTCATGTAATGGATGGAGCTATCTCTTATACTCTTTTTTCTTCTTTTGATTTTTACCCTCTATTTTCTAAAAGAAGAGAGCTATATTAGTCTAGAAATATAATTTAAGATGAATTTTAGTATCAAATGAGGTCAGTCCTCTTTTAAACAGAGTTATGGTCATCTATACTAAGTTCAACACCAATCACCATTAGATTAATTAACATTTGATTAACTCTTACTCCTTTTTTTTGTTTTTGAAATCACAATTTTGTGCTAGTGTCGAATTCAAGTCTTCAGGTTGGAACTTGGGAGCAAACCAACTCCTTTTGATTCTTTCTATAAATGACATTTTAGTTATAAAATTTAATGAATAATTTATATATCTGACATATTATATTGATCGAATACAATTCAATAAATTTGAAAAATAAATCATCTTTTATAAAAAATAATCAACTTAGAAGAATTAATTAAGCCCATCTTCGCACATGGCATGATTTTCCAAACTTATCATATTGAAGCTACAAGCCATAATGACAACTCACAAATTCCTAAATTGGCTTTAAAGTTTATATCTTGGATTTATTTAGAAGCATTTAGAAGCATTCTACATTAATCTGTAACGATTTTTCATTGTGTCGTTTTCAATAGTCTTTGGCATTATAGTATGAAGCAAAGGGAGTTTCCTATTTCAATAACAAAAGGCCCACTTTGCTGCATTCATCAACTTATTTTTCAATACAAAAAAGAAAAATGACAATAATTTCATATAAAAAGAAAATAGTGAATAAATTTCAATTGTTGTATATGCACACGATGTAAATTTTTTCATATATGTATATAATAATTAAAATAGTGCCACTTTTTTATTGTAAATTTTTAAAATATTTATATAATATAATTTGATTGGATATACATATATAAAAATATTACCACGGTCAAAATATATAAATTAAATCTAAAATTTCTTCAAAAAATAAATTTAATCTAAATATTAAATAAATAAATAATGGAAATAATATGGTCAAACAAGCATGCGGGTCTTGGAAAATTTGACCAAATTCTTAGTGGCTTCAAATTTGGAGCAGCAACAGCCATGATGAAATTTAATAGAAGTAATAAATATTGCTTTGAACCTAAGTTATAATCCATTTCTTTTAGGTGCTGATAGCTACATATATAAAGGCCATAAACTTATGATCATCAGTGACGCCACCAAAAAAGGGACACTTTATAAAAATGTCCATAATAATAAATTAATTTATTTTTTGGAATTAAGTGTTTTTTAACAGCCAAAAAAAACAATATATTATAAATGAAGATGAAATAAAGTACAAGTGGTACTCGATTTATTAACTATGGCTAAATACAAATAAGTAGTCTACCACAACAATCCAACACAGCCACAAGGGAAAGGCAATGAATACAAATTCACAAAAATCAAACGTTAGCTAATTATACAATAAAAAGGATTTACGTTAATAAATAATTAAATAAATAAATAAATAAGGAGAACGAGATTTCTTAGCCAATAACCACTTTCAAAAGGTAATTTTGATTCAACCGTTTCATTAATATCTTGAGTCTTATGAGAGAAAACTGCATCATTTCTTGTTCGCTTAATCACTCAAATCACTGTTTGTCAGGGCACGACAACCTCTTAAGAGCTTATTTGTTTTTAAGGGGCCAACAAAATTATGGAACAAATTTCTAATAGTGTTTGAAAAACTTAGAGCAAATCCAACCAAATATTCAGTGTAATGTGTTTTATGTAGAAGAATTCTGATTTTATGTAGAATAGCGTTATTTTAATTTGACTTTACAATTTTAAGGGATATAATTCAAATTTCAGATTAAACTAAAAAAAAAAATCAAATTTCAGATTAGTTTAACGGTACATTTATTAATCGAACAAGTAAGACAATGATACATCAACTTATCCATCTACATATACCTTAAATGTGCATAATCAGTTTTGAAAAGGTAAATTATATATCCATGTGTACATTTGTTAAGGGTTTAAGAATCTAAAAAATTACAGTAACTATCCATATATGTCTTACTTTTCTTTTTACAAAAAACACCCATTATCTAATGACAATGATATGTCAAATTAGTCATCAGTGATTTTTAATTTTTCTTGAATCCATCATGATACTACTAGCTTTTTATTCTCAAATTTCTCCATTTATAAACTTTGATTTCAAGTCACTTTCAAAGTTAGTTAGTTTTAGTTTTTGGTTTGTATTTTAATTGGACTCTTTAGTCATAGTTTGAACAAAAGTTAGAAAGACAAAATTACAATCAAATTGTAGTTTAGACTTTAGACAATTCAGTCATCAAATCATGTTCACCAAACAATCGTCATCAGCAATTTTTTAAGCTGATTAGTTTGTTAATTAAAAAAAAAATTAAAATTAAAAATGCTTTATTTCAAACACCTAATTAGGCCATTTTTCTAATAATTTGAACTTGGCCCACACAAAACATACAGTAGCTTTTATCTTTTGACAATAAAATACAAATTCAGCTTTAGAGAAGTCTACGCAATCCAAAAGTTGCAAATTTTCAGCATCAATCGAGTTCCTAGTAATTATTATCCGTAACCACTTCAATAAAGAAATGTCTTGCTACTTGGGAGCAGATCAAGTTTTAGTAAAATACTTTAATCAATAATTGCAATTTAGTAGGAAAGAGTGAAAGACAACAGTTTGATATCTGCAATTATATTTGAAAAAAAAATTGAATCACTTAACATTAAAATTTATTTTGAACTCTGTATATTTTGGATCACTTCTCCTAACTAGAGGGTGAAAATAAAAACTTTAATCAATTATAAATTTAATATAATTATTGTGATTATGTTTGTCTTTGTCTAACATGCACAACTCAAAGTGATGCATGATGCACAAGTTATTAATTAATATCACTATAACGGATATAAATTTTACAAACTTCACCATTGTATTGAAAGTTTATGTCATATATAGATTATTCATGAATTTTTTTTAAAAGAAATTGAAAGTTATTGTGTTATTGAAACTCATTAAGATTAACGGTATTCAATATAAACTCACAAACTTTATGGTCTTAATAACGTATCAAATGATTTTTTATTTATGTAAAATTTAACATAAATGGTCTACATAAATATATAATATAAATTTTTAATTCGATTTTATAAAAATCATGTTAGTTATACTGTTATCACGAGTTTTGCACGTAAGAATTTCGTCATAGACTTGGCCTTTGTCTTGAAGGAAGGAGTTTGTTAACCCAAAATTCCATCAGAAAGTAAGTAAAGATTGAACAACAACTATTATAGTAAAAATTAGAATTAGATTCAATAAACAAAACTGTCGTTCAGTAATCAGTTTAGTGGTAATGGACGTTGAATTTGGTAGGAAAAACCACAGTTCGATTCTCCGTAATTACGTTTAGGAGAAAACTAGAACTACTTAATGTTAAAATTAATCCTAAACTATAAATTAAACTGAGAGTAAAAATCAAAAAAATAAAATAATGGTTCAGTACTACTACAAAATAATCTTTTTTCTTTTTGTACGTAAGAAGGTATAAAAGGTAAATTAAAATAAAACAATTACTTTTATTTGTTTAAAATTTGCATCTCTCATTTTAGTTTTAAGTTTTTATTCTTGCTTGAAAGAAAATTCTAGCAATCTCAAGCTTAACTTGGAGGTAAATAACACATTGTTTCAATAAGAGTGGCCTTTATTTTTAGACTCGTATCTTTTGGATTACTATTTACATTTTATATTTTTGCTAAGTCTTAATTCTTATTGTATCTGTAGTATCAATTGTGAATTTTTCCAACATACTCTAATATTTTGAGAGTTTTAAAAAAATTGTTCTTAATTAGTAATGTTTTGAAGAGTCTAAAAAGTAAAAATCCTATTCTAAAAATATATGAATGTTTCAGGCCCTGGATGTTCTTCAATTGGTTATGGAGAAGCAGAGGAGCTTGGACCTTTCTTTCCCCAAAATAGCAGCCAACCTAAGCTCAAGTTGAACCCTTATTCTTGGAATAAAGGTGAAAATAATCATGATAATTTATACTATATATATTCCAAAACATTATTGTTTTGTACCAGCAAAAAATATATTATTGTTCAACTTTGAATTTGTTTTTTATAAATTTGTTAAATGTGTTAATTTAAGAAAACAATAATAATCTCATACCATTATGATTTATTTCAACAGCTGCAAATCTTTTGTTTCTTGAATCCCCTGCTGGAGTGGGATTTTCCTACACCAACACTACTAGTGATATACTTGAGCTTGGTGACACCATTACTGGTAATTAATCTTTTTATACTATCTAAGTATTATTATTATTGATAGTTCAAAAGTCCCAGCTCTACTAGTGAATGTCGAAATTATTAGGTAGGATGTTCATGACTGAGGTACGAACCCCGATAGCTCCACTTTGTTGAGTTTTCAGTGGCACCCATTTCGTCTACGTGCAAAAAAAATATTATTATTGATACAATATTTTATTAATATTTTGAGTTAATGTGATTTATTGTTGCATATGAATTTCATTGAGCAGCTAAGGATTCACACAATTTTCTCATCAATTGGTTTAAAAGATTTCCTCAGTTCAAATCACATGATTTCTACATTGCTGGTGAAAGCTATGCAGGTATATTTAACTTTGTCTAAGTTAGAATTTTTAATTAAGCACTATTTTTCTTATTAGTTCTTAGCTTAATTTCAATTTATAATTTGTGTTTTTATTTAAATTTCAGGACATTATGTTCCACAACTTTCTGAGCTCATTTTGGATAATAACCACAATTCTTCTAAGGAAGATTACATTAACTTCAAAGGGATCATGGTATAACTAATGAAATTGAGTAATAATAAAATTTCCAAATGAATAAATTTAAACCAATATTAACTAATATAAATTAATTTGACACAATGATATATTTTGTACAGATTGGAAATGCCCTATTGGATGATGAAACAGATCAAAAGGGTATGATAGATTATGCATGGGATCATGCTGTTATATCTGATGGTTTATACCATAACATTACAACCATATGCAACTTCAGTCATCCAATTCAAAATCAAACAGATGAATGCAATACAGAACTTAATAAATACTTTGATTTGTATAAGATTATAGATATGTATAGTTTGTACACTCCTATGTGTTTCAGCAACAACAGCAACACAAGAAGGGAAACCCTTGTCGTCAAAGGCGCAGATCCTCATTCTCTTAAATTTGTGAGTTTCATCAATATTATATTTTCGCATTTTAGAAATTTGAAACTAGTATTTGTAATTTTGTAAATTGTACAAAAAAAACAAATTGTGTTTTTTTTTTTTTGTTCTATGTAACAAATAATAAACACTGATATGTAAGACAATGCAGATAAGCGAACTGTATTTTATTAATAGTACGACATGATATATGATGCCGGAATATAATTGTTGATTTTTAACAGGACGGAAGGCATAGAAATCTAGCAGGATACGATCCATGCGCATCAGATTATACTGCAGCATATCTAAATAGGCCAGAAGTTCAAAAGGCACTGCATGCTAATGTCACTAATATTCCATATCCATGGACTCATTGCAGGTACATATGTGATTCACTAATTTCATCATCATATTAGATATTTAAAAATATCCATTTATTATAATCAAATAAACCTTAATTATTTCTAAATCAAATTACCATTGATTATCTCTTCTGCTTTTCTCCTTAGTAATAATATTACATTTTGGAATGATGCGCCGGTGTCCATGCTGCCCGTCCTCAAGAAACTTATCGCCGGTGGTATTCGCATATGGGTTTATAGGTAATTAAATTGCAACATTTTTATTAGTCCCATGTGAAAATAGACTCATTTTATTTTTACATAATTAGCTATGTTTACAATTACTTATAAGATATAATCAAAGAACCATGCTAGATTTATTTTTATGTTTATTTCAAATCTACTTTTATATAGTGTTGTTGGTTTCAAAAAATTTTATATGTTTATTTCTTCTTTTGATAATCTATTCTATCTATTCATTTATACAGTGGAGATACAGATGGAAGAATTCCTGTAACTGCAACAAGATACACACTAAAAAAATTGGGACTCCCTATAGTTCAAGATTGGACTCCTTGGTATACCAGTCGTCAGGTAAACCAAATTGTGTTGCATTTAATAACATTATTCTCTAAAAATAAATTGTTCACTTAATAGAAACATTAACCATCAATTATGTTAGAGTATTAGTAATATTCAATTTCCATCAATGTGACTTTTCTAAGACCAATTCATACTCAAGTAAAACAAACCCGTGGTTGACCACTTGAGAGCGGTCGGGGCTCATTTTTTTTAATCAAGGATTGAGATTCGATCCTCACTTTGAGTATGGGGAAACTTTAAATCGATGGGTCAGCTGTCTCATCTTTTGAGGTGTTTCTAATCCAACGAAGAATTAGTCGGCGGTGGATACCTCTGTCTCAACAAAAAAAACTTTCTTAAACTTTTTGACCAAAAAAAAACTTCCTTAAAAATTTAGTTTTATTTTTAAATTGACTTTGAAATATTTTTATTTTTGTGATGTGGAAATATAGGTGGGAGGATGGAATGTTGTATATGATGGGCTAACATATGTGACTATAAGAGGAGCTGGTCATCAAGTTCCTACTTTTACTCCAAAACAAGCACTTCAGCTAGTTCGACATTTCTTAGTCAATAAAAAATTGCCACAACATCCTATTTAATTAGTTTGTTACATGTTAAAATTTGATATATGTGTGATTATTTTTGGGTTAAAATTAACCCCGATTGTTTGTGTTTATAGTTCACTAGTGAAACTCTCATTCAAGTGTGAATTATAGTATTTGAGTCACGCATAAATTACTATATAAGCATATATTAATATACGGTTTAAGTTTGAATCTGATCATTTGTTTTATAGTAGTATTAAGTTATTATATAATGGATAAAATTATCAACAAATTGAAAGAAAAGAAATTCAATAGGGAAGATGAGTTACTTTTACATTACAAGAGTAAAATCCATTTCTTTATGTAAATCTTGCTCTCCATATAGTTTAGGAAGTTTTGTAGCGATATTGAGACTTAAGTTAGAGTAAATCTTTATGTAAATCTTATCAGTTTAAAAAAGTTAGAGTAAAGAAGATAAAAACGGATTTAATGAATAATATAAGTACAAATTGTTTCGGACTAGATTTTTGAGCCGGACCAAGCCTAATGTCACGTCTATCAGCTCAATGTCACATAAAAATAACTCAACAAAAAAATTAAAATTGTAACTCAACAAAAAATAACTTAATTTATAAACATTGTTTTTTTTCCTACCATAAAAATCTTAACTCATTTCATTCATCAATAAAGTTTCAATTTATATTTAGGGATGATATATAATCAAATTCTTGATGACTAGTTTATAAGAAATCACCGTTTTACTAACAAATAAACAACGTTTAATCCATCAACAACTAATTTGCAATCTAATTCAAACTAGTTATATAACAACATTACCAAAGCCTAAATTTTGTAACCAAGATATAGACACTTTCAAACCCCACCACGCCTCAGCTCCGTGTGGAATGGGATTGCCGTAACTCCATAATTGAACTCCTAATTATCTGTTTAAGAAGTTCAAAATTCTTATCACTTGGACCAATTCCCTATTAGTTTTGGAGAAATTCTAGTTCATCTAATAAAAATGTTGAAATTGTTAAGTAGGACGTCCATGATCGAATTCAAATGAGTTTAAATCCTCTCTATTTATTTTTTTGGGTACATAATCCTCTCTATTTATTAGTGTTTCATTTTCTTCATTTCTCTTTTTTTGTTTGAACCATTTTCTTCATTTCTCTCTAGTTTTGAAAAGTGTAACATTAATAATAGTAGAAATAAAAATAATCACAAATGAAAATGATTTTGACTCATTTATCGTTAACTAAAGATTGAAGGTTCGATTATCGCCTTAGATATAGATAAATTTTAAATCTCTAGGTCAATAGTCCTATCATTTTAGATGTCTATAATCCAACGAAAGAAATAGTCACTATTCAGAAGTAAATATTTTAGAGTATGTTTGATCTGCTAAAATATAAAGGTATAGACAGAACAATTTTAGAGGTTAAACGACTGGATAAAATAACATTTTTTTCCACCAAACATCATACAAGACAAAATTTGTTCAATGCCATAAATATTTATGTTGTACTGTTTTATCTTGTACTATTTCTATATTGTTCTATCTAGTATTTAAATTTTACGGGATCAAACGGACTATGGTTTGCCAATTGCTACATTGTTTATGCACTTAAGGGTCCGTTTGGATTGATGGTATAGAATGGAGCGGAGCAGAATGGAATGGAACAGAACAGAATGGAATACATATTTCATTCCATTGTTTGGATAGTGAACATAATGAAATTTGTTATAACTTTTTTATTCCAATTATACCCTTTATTTTATTTTTTTTGAATCAATTATACCCTTTATTTTTAAAATCTTAATGTGATGCATTTTATATTTAATTCAACCAATAAATTTCACATATATCATTATTAATTAATTGTCCAACCATAATAAGACTTTTAATTGAACACAAACTACCAAATAAAAAGAAAAAGTTAGGGCACATAAATAAACATACATAAAGAAAGGTTAGATGAATCAAGTATGAACAGTTGCAAGTGAAGAGAAACATAATAGTGAATAGTTGCCGAAGAAAAAAACAAAGCAAGCAAGAAGAAGAAGAAAAACCATGAAAATATAATAGATATATTGTTTTTGAAAGGAGAAAATATAATAGATAAGAATGTTTAGTAAAAAAGAATAGATAAGAATGAGAAAAGTTTTATAAAATATAAAATCGAGGGGTAAAATTGTAAAATTATAATTATTGTGTATCATTTCATCCCTATCACACCCCATACCACTTCATTCCATTGCGTTCATATTTTATAAAACCAAACAACAGAATAGAGCTTCATTTCATCCAATTACATCTCATTCCATCAATCCAAACGGACATTAAAAGAACATAGAAGGGCAAAGATGGAATTTGACATAAGAAACATAATAAGATCCGGTGTGGCACAACCAACGAAACCAGCAGCATTGGAGTTTCATCTGAGTGAAATCAAGCGAGCGAGCATTGATCGAGAGAAATGGGCGGTGGACACGGCGGAACAACCTACAAAGGTGTAACCATTCATCAACCTAAACGCTGGCACACTGTCACCGGCAAAGGCTTGTGCGCTGTCATGTGGTATGTATCTTCCTTTTCTCTGTTACCCTAATTTTTTCAATTCCAATTTTCGCTATTCGCATTTTCATTTTAATTTTAATTTATTTATTTTTTGTCAGGTTTTGGGTTATGTATAGGGCAAAACAAGATGCTCCTGTTGTACTGGTAAC
This sequence comes from Trifolium dubium, assembly GCA_951804385.1. Taxonomy (NCBI): domain Eukaryota; kingdom Viridiplantae; phylum Streptophyta; class Magnoliopsida; order Fabales; family Fabaceae; genus Trifolium; species Trifolium dubium. Next base: position 20,659,234 of record OX638075.1, on the reverse strand, counting down.
ACTCTCAACACTTTTCACTCAAATAATTGTGTGTGCACTTATTTCATTTTTTGATTTATTGATTGATTGATGTGTTTATTCTCTTTTTAATTTAGGGATGGAGGCATCCCTGGGAGGGTCATGATGATCACGGAAATGGGCATTAATTTTCTTAGGTACGATCTCGTTACAAACTTTAGTTGTTATTGTTACATTGTTTAGTATGCAATTGGATTCATTTTTTAGTGTACCGTATGTCAAGTGTTAGCTCAGTGGTTAGAGTTTAGCATTGTGAGCCGAGTTCGAATCGACAGTTGTAAAATGGTCGTTAGTGCTAATGATGATTAATAAAATTTCCCCTTTCCCCAATTTTTTTTAAAAATATATATATATATATATATATATATATATATATATATGTCTGTGGACTAGGTTAATGTTGGTTACGTGAACTTGTGGAATGTGGTTTCTTTCTCATTTTTTTCTGTGTAATTGTGTGTTTGTGTTTATACCATGGTTATCAAATCGAGATTCAAATTATGAATTAGAATACCCTTTTTTTAAGAACTGTGAATCAAATCTTGTTATGAATTTTCATTCAGATGAATTGCCGATAAAAATGTCATTTTTAAGCGAGCAAATCAAATTGTAAACTATGAACCTCAAAATATTCAAGATTCAAGTCGTATCAAATGACATGTGTTGGTTATACAAAGCTGACCAAAAAAGTTTAGGCAGCAGTTTGTTGAGTGAATCGGGATTCAAGATGGGATTCATGTCCTAATAGATACACACTAGAGATTCGTATTGATTGGGTTCAATTTAGTACCGCGTACGATTCTGATGTCTCGTTAAGATACTGATAAGTGATAACCATGATTTTTACACCTAATGCGTCATCTAGAACTAGAAAGGTTTGGCAGATGGAGCCGTTGGCGTTTCAAAATTTGGGTCATTTTATATGACGGAGTTCCACACGATGATCACAGACCTTCTGCTGTTGGACCTGATTTAACCCTTGCCAAGCCTAGTCAGTACTTTGGAAATTAGGATCTGTTGGCTTTGTCTTCTAGGAATATGTCATGTATTTGTTAATTTAGTATTTTGCTTCAAAGAAATGATATTATTATTCTATTACTATTTATTACCAATAGGTCATACTAAACTTAAACAGAAAACTGTTTTTAATATCTGATTAGAATTAAGGTCCTTCACTTTGTTCAATTTTCATATGGTGTACCTTTTAATGAAGCAATGGCAATTTATACCTCTTCATTTTCACAGTTACAAAAGAGCCGTTGTTTATTAATTCCTATTTAGTGAAGTACATATTCTATATATGATGATAGGCCTCCTAAATATATTTATATAAGGAAGGGTAGAAAAGGAAAAGAAAGAGAGGGTGTAGGCGTGGAAGGGGGTATGTGACAGGAAATGAAGAGAAGAATGGTGGTTTAAGAGGGATTGCAATTAAATTGATAGGTGGCAGCCTAGGAGTGGTGGGGATTGAGGGATTCATGGACGAGAATGTGCATATAACAGAATTGAGTCATGAGGGAAGGCAGGTTGGTTAGGAGTGGAAATTGGGACTGAGGAGTGACCGAGTGAGAAATTCTCAACTATGTACGGAATAGTCTCTTAGCTAGATTATCAGTTAGTTATTATCATTTACTTGTCTACTATTGCAAGGAGTAACTTCTCCATTCATTATATTGCATTTTCTCCAATAAATATAATTCCAGAAGGTTTTTCGCTTCCGTGATCCATCCTAATCCTTGTATTCTTGAGTTTGGTTCTATTATATGATATACAACTTAATCTTTGACAACATTTGTAGAAGAGGAATTGAGAATGTAGATACAAATTAGATTTGCTTAAAGCAGAATTTGCATAATTATGATTAACAGATGTTTTGATTTCTTGGCAGGCTTCAGCTGCAAAAACGGGAACATCAGAACTTGAAGGATCTGTGTTCGTGAATGTGTGTTAATCAGATGTGTACTTTGTTTCATTCAATAAATGTTTTTTTCTTCTTCTTTCCATGCACAAAACTACCTTACTTGTTAACCTGGATGAAGGTTTATGATTGTTGTTGATTGGACAATTTATCCATGTTTTTTGTAACATAAATTTATGGTGACATTCTGTCTGAGTTAACAACACCAATCTATATATCAAACAGTCAAAGTGAGCCAATCCTACTCACTGAGGTTGGTAAGAAAAGTGAGCTAATCTATAACTTGACACATTTTTTCTAGTGAGAACAATAAAAAAAAAAAAAAAAAAAAAGTAGTAAGAACTGTTTGCTGAGAGAAGGCAAGGCAGGAAACTTGAAAATGGTGGTGCACTTGTATGCGTCGAGTGTTGGGTTGTATGGCGTGAGTGCGAGTTGGTTGTGGTGGTACACTGGGAATGTATGTTCAATATTATGGTTTGTTTTTTAAAAAGAATTATGAATTATATTTGATACAAAGAAAATAATTATTCAATAAATAATTGTTAATGAGATTGGAAAATATAGAAAAACATATTAAAATAGACAACACTTGTACTCAATTTGTGGTAAAAATAGTTTTCTTAAAAAAATATTTTAATATAACGCATACATAAACTATAGTTATTTAAATTTTTCCTTCTCCTTCGTAAGACCTGTCGGCAAATCATGTACTTAGCACCCAAAAAACAGCATAGTGCATTGGAATGCTCTCAATTTGTATCCCAAGCTGCACCCTATGGAACTGAAATGGATAGGACGATCAGAAAGAAACCTTCCTGCGAGACACCACCGAAGGTCCACTGATTGCTCTCCCTCTTCTTCAAAATCAGACTCAAAGCCTCCATCTTCCTCTCCGTTCAATGACAAATTGACAAGGTCTTCACTAGCCATGGCAAGGAATTCACAGAACAAGACGAAAAGTTGAAGCATCTAAGGCAACAATTTGCAAAAGACAAGCTCTCTAACAGACGAGAGAGAATATAACAAGCTCCTCACAAGAGAATATAAAAAGTTGTAGAATTAATCTTTACTATGATGAGTTATAAGCTAAAATGTTTGCATTATTGAAACAAAGCCTAAATAAATAATCTTTACTTTTAACTACTAACATGTAACTATTTTGATATATTCAGATGGATGAAGTTCTGACATCAGTTGCCGAGACATCACTGAGGTGCCAGATTTCAACACTATGTATGTATGACCCCCCCTACAATGTTATGTTTTTCTTTAGGAACAAACACATAATGATACACCTTGGAACATGCAACAACAATAAGATTAATTGGGCTCTCAGAGCTCTATATAACTATGAAGCACAAACATAAACAATTAATATCATATGAAGCACAAACTCTATATAAATAGCCACCTTCAACATCGGAGTATTGGTGCTACATAGCTGGATATTGTGTGCTTTTATATGTACCAACTACCAATCAATATTATATCATGTCACAATTTGTGTTAAAGTGATTTATTTTTTTATATCAATTAATACAATGCATATTAAAATTACTAACTTTGCCTCTTACAACTCTTACAATACAAAGCATATACCAAGAAGCTATTGAACAAAGACTTCAAAAAATGATTAAATAAAAAGGGAAAAAAAATAATGTTACATGCACCAAAAGTCAACTCTAGTATGGCATGTAACAGCTTGATCAATTTAATTTGATTAAGCTTTTACTAAAAAGGAACTGGAACACCTTGGTTCTTGTTCACTATAGCCATTGCTTTATAGCGAGTACCCATACCAATCGGAGCACTATCATCAGCTCCTTCCCAAAACGGAGCTTCACCGTCACCTACTAGACGCCAGTATCCAGTCCTCAAAGTGTCAGCCTGCTCTTCTGTGCAGTTTTGAAGGAGGGATTCGACACGGAAGTTTATTCCAAGGGCACCAAGAAATTGAGATTGAGTAATTGGCCCATGTACAGACACTTCTCCTGCAATAGAAATAAATGTTTACTTTTTGAGCATGTATGTATACTTATGATGTCTGATTCTAATCATAAAACTATGTCCAGCTATCAGCATGTGGAAAAGCACCTGAAGCTTCCTCTGCCGAATGTCTAATAGAAGCAAAATCAACGTATGCACTGAGATCAGCAGATCCGGGGTCATCTAGAAGATGGACAAACTTGTGTTTCCGTATTGCCTGCATAAATTCATATACTGTTAAAGACAACCTAAGGAAGAAGGATAATCTTAATATAATGTATCATCAACCACCACATCAAATTAGAGGGTATACTCAGAAATTGGATTTACATGGTACTGTTACAACAGCAAAAAAATCCATAACAACAACAACAAATGAAAAGACGTTGCAATTTTATCTTTGGGATGACAATTGTTTATAGCAACACATCTAATGGTTCCCCATTATACAATACAATAGATTCCTAGTGGCAGCATCCGTTACCAATTTACCAAGGTTTCTCTCAAGATTCTGTCCCCAACCATCACATATTCATCTGAATTATAAGGTACACTTCAACGAGAGATTGCGAGTAAATAATCATTATCATCAATTTTAATCAACAACTTGATTAATGTCGTGCATATGTCAATATTTGTGTGGTGATACAACAAAAGACAAGAGATACAAGATAGAGTACTCAACTTGGGAACAGAACACGGTAAACTAGAAAGTGATATGATTAAGAATAAAAATGGGAAAGATGCTAGACCTGGAGGCTATCTGAGACTACTCCATCCAAGCCATAGTCAATGATTAGAGCTCCACCACCATCAGAACTTATCCTTTCAACAATGGTCTGAGTCAAATCAATAGCTTTGGGGCAAATTTCAATTTGATTGAGCTTTGCGATCTCTTCAGTTGCAGCCCACTTTGCTCTCTTCAATAAATACAAAGTTGCAGGTGTAGGATGTGGAGATAGAACAAATTGTAACCTATCAGATATATGTAAGCATTGGTACACTAAATCCAGCAGAAATGCAATCTCAAGTAGAATACATTATAATACTTACGATGAATCTTCTGCCACATCAACCATTTTCTCACACCAGCCACGAGATGCTTTCTGTGGACCAGAAAAGCAAATAAATTATATTTCGTAGACCTATAATGCCAAATAGTCACATACAATAAAAAAAAAGGTTTGAACACAGAAGCGAGATTTCAATTTTTTGCCAGGCCCAAGCACTTAAAAGCAGGAAGTTATTGGAATCATTTAAATATGAGAAGCAACAATTTGGGCAAGAAGCATTGAACATCTCTTACATTTTATTCATCCCCTTAACGACCAAGCAATAAAATAGCAAAGACATAATTAAGATAGACCAACATTGTAATAGGTGGAGACGTGGAGTGACGCAAATAAAGACAGAAGGTAAAGCTATATATTGGTTACTAGGAAAAGAATAGGAGAGGATAAAAGCATGCTAAAGGAAAAACAGTTGAGGCACCATGAAGACAGTGAAAGAAAAATTTGTGCAGAATTTCAGATTTTATATCTAAATTATGCCGCATTATATATACGCATAGTAGTTAATTGAGGTTAATTGCACAAGCATTCAACCACCTGAAATTGATGGACTGGTAGAGCATCAAAGAACTCATGTGCAATGATAATTGTTGGCGCTGGAGCACAAGAAAAGAAATAACTTAGTCAGGGAGTTATTCAAATATAGTATTTATGTTAATGCAAGACAGAAAACAAACTTATATTTTCATATAACAAGTCAAACTTTGTATATTATGTTCAAAAGCCTATTTTCATTGAAAAAAACAATACATACATCCTGAAGGAACCTGCTCCAGTGTAGCATGCCATGACACAGGAGTCCCAACCAAAGTGCTTACAGTTCTTTTATCAGTATCTTCATCTGCATTCTCTTCATCAACACATTTCAAATTCTTGTGCTGAAGAGTTTTTAGTGCAGGACTACACTCCACCAGATGTACGTGTAAGGACTCGGTGAAGTTCTTAAATTTTGAAGCACCCTATAAGAGGTTAAAAACACTTTGCTTAACCTTAATAACAATATGCCACCTTTAAAAAGTTTAATTGATAATGTAAACAGAAGGTCGAAACATTGAAATTGATATTCGAGAGTACAAAATCATATCAATATTGTGATTTCAATTTCATACACGAAGAAGATCAGCCATAAGAGTTCCTCGTCCTGGTCCCAGCTCAACTAGGTTTACTCTTTCCGGTCGGCCCATTTGTTCCCATAGACACATCACCCATACACCAACCATCTAAGTATACACAAAATAATAAATTAGAATCATTCAGTCGGAAAATTTGATGAATGGTTGCAAACACAGTCCAAAAACATGTGATTGACATAGTATACTATCCGGCTAACCTCACCAAACATCTGGCTGACTTCAGGAGATGTGATAAAATCACCTTCAGCTCCAAAAACATCTCGATTGATGTAATATCCAGCTTTAGGATTTGTCAAAACTTCTGACATATACTCACCTAATGAAATAGGACCTCCACGAAACTGTGAATTACAAGCATGAAAAAAACAAATCAAATTTTGTGACCCAAGTGGGAAAAAGGGAAAGACCCAATTTTGATGATGTTGGAAATAAAATTGAATGGAATGAAGTGATGGGTACCTTGATAATTCCTTTGAGGTGTTTGACGAGTTCAGAATCGGAAGTGGGGTTGTGAGAATGTTCTGCAATAAGGAAGAAAAATGAGAGATTGAAGAAGAAAAGAAACAGAAAACGAAGAGAGTGTTAGCATTACCAGGTGGGTTGTGAAGGGAAGAGCGGTCGATGGAGATTGTAGAAGAAGAGTAATGGCATGGTGCGGTTGCTGAATACGCGTTGGCAATGGAGCGATGAAAATTGCGAGATTGTTGAAAAACTCTTCTCAGCATTTTGCTGTAATCTCCACTACCGTTTCTGAATAGTAATTTTAACCACCTCTGCTTAACTTCTTGCCTTCATATTATGGGATGAAAGAATACACTACGATCATGTATGGTAAAAATTAACAGGTAACTTAGTTTATAGCGAATAGGGGCGAATCCAGACATGAAATAATGGTGAGGCTAAACATAAAAGAACATATGAACTAAATTATACTGAAAGTAAGAAATAATATTGTTTAATGCAATACATTTACAAAGAAAATCGTCTACTACCCATTTCTTGAAAATGAGCTAAAAATTAACACATCATAGTTAATTGTTCCAAGAACATACATATCTTTCTATAAAAGTTACAAGACGGTCATTTAACCATTGATCACTCATTTTATTACATAACGGTGAAACTATACTACGCGATTAGGATCAATGAGAACAAATAATTGCAGTAACAAATCTTAAACACACATCATACTGACACACACAGGTAATAATTAACAAAACTTACAAGCCAGACCCATCATTCCCACTAAAAATAAACACACTTCATACAAATAATAATTGAAGTAACAAATCTTAAAAAATTAGGATCAAATGTTGTTCAAAATAACAACATAAAATTAGGGAAACTAAAATTGAAGGATATAATATTAAACTTCAATTCAAAGCATTGAGAAATCAAATTAGTAGTAGTAGCAGTAGTCTTGTAGAGTTGAGAGACTTGAGAGGAGAAAGGAAAGGAATTGAATCACAGTCAAACCTGTGGACAGCTGCAGCACCGCCGGGACGCCGTGTCGATGTAGGTGAGGACGAAATGCTAGCAGTCGCCGCCGGTGGCTGTGGGTGAGGCACGAACTGGACAGAAAAATACTAAAATTTTTAATTTTTTTTTTAATTAATTATGAATTTTAAGATAAAAGTAGGCTTAATTACCCTTTTGGTCCATTAACGATTCATTTTAGTCCATTAACTATTTTTTGCTTCATTGTGGTCCATTAACTTTACTCCGTTAACAATTTTAGTCAAAACCGTCAGAAAAAATCCAAAAACGTTAAAATTTTCTGACGTGGCAATTGGTGACTTGTTGTGTGTGGATGACATGACATTATGGTAAGTTGTAGAGAGTTGTAGAGAGATAAAGAAAAAAAAAAGAGAACAGAGAAGACGGACGCAAGTGAGAAGAGGAAGGAGAACGAAATCGCTGCCGGAGAAGAGGAAGAAGAACGAAATCGCTGCCGCCGGCGAGGTATTAACCCTAATCTATTTGCGTTTTGATGTAGTATGCGGTTTAGGGATTTGTGAATAGTGACAAATTAGGGTTCATGTTTCAATTTAGGGTTTATGTTTCAATTTGGGGGTTATGTTTACTAGTTCTGGCATAGGGTTTAGGGTACTGAAACTTCAATTCAATGGACTTTTGTTCGGTGTTTATGGTCAGCTGGCTTGTCTTGGTGCCCTTTGTCTCTTCGTCGGTGTTAGTGGTAGCTTGGACTTTTGGCTTGGCTTTGTTGTGGTCTTGTTTGTATCCACTATTAGTTGCTTAGTCCACTGAATTCTTGCTTTTTGCGGCTTGTGTTTTGTTTGTTGGATGTAACTCTTTTTTTCTTTTGGTTGGTGCCCCTGTTGGTACCTCTCTTTATGTTTCGCTTGATTTGTGTGTGTACTTATTGTACATCACAAAACCCATTAATAAATTTGTTTGATGTTAAAAAACAAAAAAGGATTTTGACTTATATTGCATGTGTTTTGTGAATGTGTGGATCTGTGGGTATAATTTGTCTTATTTGTTGGTTTATTTGTAAGTTGTAATTTTTGTATGTTGTCCCTTTGTGTATATTATAAAGTAATGGTCATGTTTTGATGTGTGTGCATATTTGTTTTCTAGGAGTCTTGGGATTGCATTGATGAATGAAAAATTTGAGATTGTGGTACACCATAGTGGGTCCTTTGAAAAATTTCATTTTCTAGGTTACAAAGGGATAGAGGACACTTGGAAATGTGACCCAGATTATTGGTCATATTTTGAAATATTGGGTACTCTTAAGGATATGGGGTTTGTTGAGTTGGAGTCTTTATGGTATTATGACCCAACTATTGAAGGGGAACTTGTCCAACTTAAGTCTGATAGTGATGCTAAGAGGGTAATGTATGTTGCAAAAATGAATGGGATGGGGCATATTTATGTTGTTCATGGAATGTCACAACCAGACATTGTTCAATTTATTGACTTTGGGCCCACTGAGGAAGATGTAGGGCCCCTTGAGGAAGATATTGGGCCTACTGAGGAAGAGGTTGTTGGTAATGTTGATGGGCCAACTGTAGGTGATGATATTGGGCCTATTGAGGAAGAGGCTGGTGGTAGGCCCACTGAAGAGAGAATGGAAGAAGTTGTAATTGAAAATGATGATGCAGTAGAAGATGAGGGGGGTGTTGATAGTGATGATAGTGCTATAGGCATTACTTTTGATGAATCAGATAATGATTTATTTGATGATGATAATTTTGAAGTTGGTGAAGGTGTTGGTGCTGGTGAGGGTGTAGGGGAAGGTGTAGGTGAGGGTGTAGGTGAAGGTGTTGGTGCTGGTGAGGGTGTAGGTAATGAAACTAATGTTGTAGAAAAACCAAAAAAAAAGGGGTAGACCTAAAAAACAACCTATCTAAGACCCACCTATTGAGTCTAATGATGTTATCCCTAATGTTGAGGCTGAGGGTAATGCACCTGAAGATGATGATGAACTGTATTTTCAGAATGTCCAACAGGGTGAAGGTTCAAATAAGGCTAGAGAAAGAGGACTTAGTGACAGTGAGGAGTATGATACTGATGACCTTGATAGTGGATTTTTAACGTTTTGGACTAAAATTTCAGATCTGCCAAAATTTCAGATCTCTCCAAAATTTCAGATCTGCCATGTCATACGAGCCAACACAAGTCACCAATTGCCACGTCAGAAAATTTTAACGTTTTTGGATTTTTTCTGACGGTTTGGACTAAAATTGTTAACGGAGCAAAGTTAATGGACCACTTTGAAGCGAAAAAAAGTTAATGGACCACAATGAATCCTTGAAAATAGTTAATGGACCAAAAGGGTAATTAAGCCATAAAAGTAATAAGATAAAAGTAATAATTTTCGTTTTCATCACCAGTATAATTTCATTTGGAAGTCAGTTCTAATATCAAATTGTTCTAACACCCTCGATCGCAAAAAGAAATAAAAATTTAATACAGATTAAAACTACGTGCATAATAATTTTATAGATCAAAACATGTCATTTTTTTTATAGAGACTAAAAATAAAATTTTGTAATTTTATATGGCATGTTTTTGGTAATTTTGTAATTTTAATCTATAAAACTGTTTGTCTCCTAACGAACTTAACATGAAAATTCAATAAATTTGTAGCTAATAATATTCTACAATCACTTAACATAGTACCTAAATTTATAGCTAATAATACTCTACAATCACTTAATATAGCACCTAAATCAAATGTAAATATTCCTAAAAAAAAGACTTCTCATAAGTCATAAATTTATTTGTCTATAGTAGAAAAAAGACTTCTATCAAAAATATTTGTAAAAGTCAAATAAAATTTTTCAACTTTTCAAGAATTTAAAAGATTATAGAGTGAGTTTGATCTGCTAAAAAGTAAGAGACTTGACAGGACAATTCTAATTGTAATGCTTTTGATTGTAAAATTGTTTCAAGCACCGGACAACTTGAAGGGCAAGGGACAAGACAAAAACAAAAATTATTGTCTTCCACTAAACCACAACACAACTTTTTGTCAACTACGTACAAGTGTCTAAAATAACAAAATACATTTTTTTTCATCAAACATGGATAAAACAAAAAATTATTTAATACCATAAAAGTTTGTGTTATGCTATTTTATTTTGTGTTGTGCTGTTTTGGCTTGTAGTGTTTCTATCCCGTACTTATTCTTAACAGATCAAATGCACCATACAACTTATAAATCTTATCTTACATCAACACATGTGTACCAACTCTAGTTTGTTCTAAGAGTGTTCACGGTGCAGTTTGGATCGATTTTAAGGCAAAAACTCATCCGATCCAAAAATAAAATAGAGGCGGTTCAGTATGGTTTTGAATGGTTAAATAAAAAATTGATCTGATTCGATCCAATTTAATGCGGTTTAATTTGGATCAGTGTTTGGATATACAAATTACAAATTGTAATTTTTTTAGTAATATTTTAATATTTTTTAGTAATATGAATGTTATAAAGACACGGTAAAATAATAGTTTTATTATAAAATATATCATGTAATATATTAAAAATTAATATTAATGAATGATAATGATCAATTATGTTTGAAACATATGAAATAGTAAAAATAAATAGATTAAATTTAACAAATAAGTAGTATTAAAATTTTCAAAATCTACAAATAATTTAATTGATTATAATACAATATATCATATAAATGAGTATTAAAATATATGTATGCGGTTTAGTTTGGTTTAGATCGGTTTTAAAAAATTAATCCAAAATTCGATACAATCCGAACGGTTGTCACAAATGAACATCCAAATACATCAAGTAATATTCAATTTTTTGGATCGATTTTTAGTTTTATTTTGGATTGGTTTGGATTTGAATAACCCTAATAAGTTCATCAAAAAGCATTATCACCATTCACCATTAGTGTAACATGTAAAATTCAACTAAAGAAAGCATGAAGTTGTTGAAAGTATTTGTACTTGAAGTTCAATGAAAGGAGAGTGGTGAAAAACATCGAGAGAAAAAATCCATTTTGTATTCACCTCGATTTTTTATTTATTTATTTTGAAGCGTGAATAAAAGACCTACATGAGAGAAGCATAAATTGAAGATCATTCGGGACATTTTCTTGAGACCATTTTCTCTATGATTAACATTTTTCATAATATATTTTTTTTGTAATTTCTATGAGCCTGCATTTATAACTTTTTTTTTTGTTAATCTTTTTTAACCTATATTTCAACTCATATTATATCTTTTCATGTAATTTCTATGTGTACCTATAATTCTACTCATATATTAACATGAAGCTTTATTTTTTTTATAATTTATATGGATGTTTATATCTCTACTCATATATTAATTAATATGAAGGCCTCTTTTATTTATATAATTTATACGGATGTTTATATTTCTACTCATATTTCTGTGTGTGCCAGAAAATTTGCTAATGTTGTTCAAAATAACAAAAAATAATGGATTTAGGAAAACAATATTAGGGAAATTAAAGTTGAAGATATAACATTAAACTTAAACTCAACCATTGAGAAATCAAATTTGTAGTTGTAATCCTGTAGAGTGGAGACTTGAGAGGAGAAAGGAAAGGAATCACAGACAAACCTATGCACAACTGCATCACCGCCGGGACGCCGCGCCGATGTAGGGGTTGGGCGTGGGTGAGGACGAAATGCAAGTAGCCGCCGCGGGTGGGTGTTGGGTATGGGATGAGACAAGAACTGGGCAAAAAAAAAACTATAAAAAGTCAATAACAAAAATTTAATTTTTTTTTAAAATGAAAATAATTAAATATGAATTTTTTTAATTGGGTTAATGAGGTAATACCCCGTGCAAAGTTGGTGAGTTTTTTAATCCCCTGTAAATTTATATTTTTGGATTACCCCTGTAAAATGATTTTTTTTGGATTACCCCACTCTTTTGATTTTTTTGCTGATATGACATGCAAAAAAATCAACTTTTTGGTGACGTGACAATGTACTTTTGTTGACGTGACAATTGACTTTTACATGTAGATAATTAGAACTAGTCGATGCCTAAACAAGTGAAATGACTCAACCACCATTGATGAGAATTATAAACTAAGTTAATGATTTTATCTTTCAACCACCCATATGACTAAAATTTAACCTTGTCCAGTAATTGATGTAGAGACTTTGCCAAATTCTTGAAAACTATGTGAATCCTCTCATTCCAAATGACCAAAACACATGATAACCAAACAAGTTGCAAAAAAGACCGCCTCGCTGACATGACACCTAATGAGTAAGTAAAATGAAGCAAGTGATCTAATATAATCTAAGGATCCACCGACGAGAGACCCATCTGATCGGACGAAACTGCGTATTAAAGTCAATTGACTGCAAGTGCACAGTCGCGTCGTGTAGTTTTAAAAGATATCGAACCCAAGGGATCAATGTGAGTACTGTAATCTATTATTGCGTTGTCAATCTAAGGCTGGTGATTAATTGGAGATTTGTTGTCACGTTTAAAATTAAAGTAGAAATTAAAATTAAGATTTAATTAATTAATAAAAGGAATTACTAGGATGTATTCTCAGTCGCTCAACGGGGCTTGGTAATTAATTTGTGCTTAGATAAAAAGTATAGTTTTCTCAAAACTATATTGATTTAAAAATACTAATCTCACACTCTCGCGCTATTGACTTGTACCATATAATATAAATCTATGCTTCGCTCTCACTCACTCATTTATTTATATAATACTTTTTGGAAATCAAAAATAGTTAAATTATATTATTTTAAAAACACTAATCGCAGCGTTCGCTAATTTGACTAGTATTACACTCATATAAATAAATGCACACTCATATAAATAAATGTCGGCTCTCGCTCATTTCACCTACTCATATAAATGCTTTTTGGAAAACAATATAATTTCACCAATCCTAAATAGCTCTCGCGGTGTTTAGAATTAGTGTATCAGTTTTTACTATCTAGTGTAAACTGCAGCGTTCGCTAATTTGGCCTACACCTTAGTTAACTCTCCCTTTCGTGATGAATTATGGTAACTCTCACTCTCGCGATGAATTACAAAACGTATACTTAAAAACTGATTATAGAAAACTCATTAAAAGTTATCGCACAAACTAACTACCGAGCCCTATTGGCTCCTAATCCTACATCCTAGCAATATTAAATTAGCTAGACATAGTTAAAACTAAAGCTAAAGACATAAATAAATTGACGGAAATTAAACTAAACATAATAAACTAAAAAAATAAAATAAATAAATAAATAAAAATAAAGACAAAACAAAACAAAAATAAAAAGAACCTGAGTAAATAAAAGGAAAGACTTCTAGTACAGACACCAGAACAACAAAGAACAAAAGTCCTAAGTTTATCTCCCAATCATTCAAAGGAGCGGTAATTGTGGTGTGTTTGAAAAGTGAGAATTGAGGATCTATTTATACTAATCCCATGTTACAAAATTGTTGAAAATAGGTCTATGCTGCGCGCGTGCATGCGCGTGTGGTGTGGGCCCGGCCGTGTTTCCGCGTGCTTTTCGTGTCTTTTTGATCCATTTTTCTTTGTTTTGCTCAATGTATACTTTTTAGCTGCTTCCGGGATAAATGACTGAAAAACATAAAAATACCAATGTGATACAACGAAAAAGTAGAAATAAATGGTAAAAACATATATAAAAATGACTAAATAAATAGTACTTTTTCAGGTGTATGACCATCCACACACGAATTGAATCCCATAGAGACCCAAAAACACTTTAGGAGAGAAACAAATATGAAGTTGACTCAACGGCCCCGCCAAAAACAAATAAGGAATTGATTTGAAAATACACTATCTATTTATTTTTTTCTTCAGAAAGTAACTTATCTCATTTCATTCATAATGATATCGTAAATATACGACGGGATATCGGTAAAATTGTGGAAACTAGGTAAGGATCTAGCCCCTGAACAAGATTATGGGCAACTTCATTTGTTTGTCTCGTAATTAACTTAACATGAGAGCTCACTAAATATGTGGTTAATAATATTCTACAATCACTTAATATAGCACATAATTCAACTGTAGATATTATTCTCGTGTCTTCGTCTTCTCGTGTCTTCAAGTTATTTGTCCTCGTAATGAAATCAAATGTATAACCCGTGAGGGGCGGTGTTTGTATTTCATTGTCGTCGATTTGTTCGGTTAAGTTTTGGCTAGAAATGAACTTTCTAACTTGATGTTTGTGTGCTAAATTTGGCGACGGTTAGTTTGTTTTGATGGCTACACATTTTACACATCATTTTTTTTTGCAATTTTATTTCAGATCTCACATATGATTTGTTGGGGTTGTACTTTTGGTGTGTATTTGTCTAATTCGCATTTGGATTCAAATCCCCTAGATTTTAGTATGGTTGTGTCTTTGTACCACTTAGTGTAGGTTGTTTATTGTTGTAATACCCTTTTGGGTTGATTCTTACACTTTTGTGTGGTTGTTGAATGTTGAGTCAGATTTATGTCGCCTCAATTCATTGTATTTCTTTTTTAATTAATATATATTTTACTATCCCTACAAAAAAAGGTCTTATGTTCAAATTTTAGTTTTTAAATTTTTCGCCAAATATATCTAAAAGTCTTTTAAGTTTGTACCAGACAAATCTTTTATTTTTTTTATGTAATAGGTAGGTCTTTTAAGTGTTTAAAATATTGCATCAGTTAAACATTAAAAATGAGCTATATGTTACAAAAAAAATAATACTTAAATGACCTATCTACTCTAAAAATAAACTTTAAGGACATACTTGGTACAAACTCAAAATTTAAAGGACATCTGAATGCATTTGACCTACATTTTTGTGTGCATAATTTTAATTCTTTTAATTTAAATTAATTTAAAACTGAAAAAAAAAATTAGACTTGACCATTATATCATTTATATTTTTTGTAAAAATTTAATATTTATTAAGATATGTTTTTTTTTGACGTTATTTAGAATGATAATTTTCTTTATGTATTTTTTATTTTATATATAATTTAATATAAGATTTCTTTTATAAAAAAACCATTTTTACTAAGAATTCATTTGTAAAATTCGAACTATATGCCTCTAAATTGCATGGGCTAGATAGCTTTTCCTTTAAGAAATTGATGAATACATGTTTAAGGCTTAAACGGCATATCTATAACCTAAATCTTTTTTTGATATATATTTCAAAAAAAAAAAAATCTTTTTTGATATATCGTATCTTTAATAAACATACCGTTAGCATAGAATACTTATATATATAATTACATGTATACCGATTTTTACATACACTTCACTTCCAAGTATAATACACAAACGGCACTTGTTTAACACTTACTACTATATCATCATGGCAATTACATCATCGATGCCAACAACCAAAAAATCTAAATTAGAATTGCTACAAGAAAAAGAATTTAGAGGAATATTCAATCCAAAATCATTATCTTCCCTCAATGGAAGATGTGTTAAGAAGAGAAAGATTGTCACCATTAGTGTTGTTGGACATGCACACAAGAAACTAAAGTTACAAGAAGAAGAAGACGAAGAAAGAGTTCATCATGATGATCCTCAAACTTCATTCTTCGATCAAATTCGTTACAAAAGATTTGATGATCAAGAAGTTAAGATGACATTGTCAAATTGGAGAGAAATTAGAAAACAACCGAAGAAATTTGATGAAGAGAGAAGAAACGCTCAACTCCAACTTGCAAAGATGAAAAACACTGCTGGATTTAATGACAACATGGATGCTATCTATGATTTTCACAAGCTCATTGGGTTTCCCATGAATTATCTACCCACATGTACAAGGCCACACTGTTTTTGACTTCTTAATTTAGATATTTAGACTAAGTGACATATATGTTATATATGATAAGGGTTAGGGTATATATGTTTATATATGATAAGATAATCTAGTGTTATGGATTTAATCAATTGATCCCTTTCTTATTGTTTTTTCCATGTTGCTTTTTCAAGAGTAAAATTTAGTCTATATGGTTTTTGACTTCTTGAGATACTGAGACGAAGTGATGACATCGTCTATGTTATTGACTTTTTGTTATATGATAAGATAATCTAATTTTAAGGATTTAATCAATTCACCCTTTTTTTTTTCTTTCTACGTTGCCTTTTCTAAGGGTGAATTTAGTCTTGAAACAGTTTTTTCTCCTTCAAATGTTTATTATGTTAATTTTTGTTTTTGAAGTATCTTTTTTTATGTTACTTCTATTAAATAATGTATAACAGTGGCAGAGTTAGGATTTTGACTAAGGTGTGCAGACAACTAAAATTTACAATTATGAAATTTGAATATTTTTACTCATATATTAATACGGATATAACATTAACTCACAAGGATACAAACAAGGAAACCACAGGTCATTTACTTATTATTAGCAACAAACCACTAAACCAAACGAAAGACTGACAAAGAATAAGCAATGCCATACCAAAAAGGAAATTTCACAGGAAAGACAACAGTTTAGTTAATCACTAAATATGAACTATATTATGTGCAATCAAACACATTTGGCAAATAATCATCACTAAAAAAAATGATCAAAATGATGATCCTATTTCATCATTGGTGATGCACTGCACATAATATTGCTTGGCTCAGGTGGCTGTGCCTTCCAGCAGAAAAATTGGAAGAGTGAATTTCTAGAGATCATAATTTAAGAGCGACTAAGTTAACTCAAAGTCTGAATAAGCAGTAACAGTAAACAATTAGCACTTTATCTGAATCATAACATCATTCTACACCAACAAACAATCCTTTTCTAATTTTTCATGTAAGTTTATCAAATAGCAGAAAGGAAAATATAAAATTTCCATTTGATTTTCAACATGTCTTAGCTTGATCAGCATGTATACAGTATACCCATAAACCCTGAAGGAGTAAATCTGCATTCCAGTAACCTAATGGCAAAATGTACTAAGCAAGAACCCCTGCCACTTCCATATATACATCTAGTTTTTTTTACATGCATCGACATGCCCAATTGAAACATTCAAAACAAATTCTATTCCCATCACAAACTTGCTCCTCTGTGATTGTAGATAATAGTGCACGACATTGATCACATGTTCTCATAAAAAAGGTTCACAAATCACAACGATGCATTTTATGCTGTCTCTCAAAGTCTAATCTGCTTCCTTGAATTACTTAATATAAAGTTTGTAAACTATTGATGCCTTTGAAAAATGAAAGAATGTATATAAATGAAAGCCAACACTACAAGTTCAACAAGAATGATCCATTTCATGTAACAATTTCGCAAGATTAAACTTTCTAGGTAATTCGTTGTATACCAATACATTAATATATGCATAAGAAGGACTTTAAGGAGCTCTTTACAAATTAAAACAGAAAAATGATGGTTGTTAAATTGAACCACTTGTTCAGTGAGCTTGTATTGTATGAGAAAACAATTCTTAATTATAACTTTAGCATACTCACTTCAGAACTCCTTGTGAAATTACAATAAAACAATTACTAGACCACACAGACAGTGAAGCATAAAGAAGGGTGCATTTGGATTTTGATCGTTGCCCCAAAATGCAGAATGTAAAACTTGTACAAGATCAAAAGCTCATGCAATATGAAAAACTCAAACTCAAACATATGTGACCAAACTTGTGGATTTCTATCGTTGGTAATCTAGAGACATGAATAAAAGACCATCTCAGCATGGTAATTTAACCAATAACATCTTTGTTCGTTCTCAAAGAGGCCCCCAAAAATGTTTAATTCTGTTCATTATCAAAGTCATAAGCCTGTGAAAATAGATACTTTGTCAAACACAAACTAAGGCATACAATTCTTACTTCTCTCATTTTAAAAGTAAATGTGGGGAAGTTTCTACCATGAAAATTGAAAACAAACGAAGTCTTGCCGTCTTGATAATTAGTTAGTGTAAATAATTTCAGACAGACAAAGCATCAATCAAAGCAAGAATAAATATCTATATATATACCCAATGTTTTTAAACTACAACGTGGGACAAACCTATGATCCATAGCATGTATACCTTTAAAGTTTTAAACAAAATTTTAACCAAAATCATATCATTAAATCTGTATAAGAACAACAGTGCAGCCCATGCCGATAAAAATCTCTAGTTATTCAAGGCATAGCATTAGGGACTGCTAATTTATGCTATTGAACAGAAGCAGCTACTTAAAACCCAATAAACAAATATCAATCTGTACCAACCAAACAGAACCAGCAATGAACTTCAGATACAAACCTAGTCACGCCTCCTCAGCTACCAAAATGATGATTCCTTGCAGCCATATTAGCAACCTGAGCCTGCAACTGAGCAGCTCTAACTTTAGCAGCCGTAGCTCGATGAAAGAATTGCTCCCTCGACAACACCCTCACACTCCTCATATACTGATCAAACGGTATTACCCCAACTTGAACACCTTTATCCAAAGCATAAAGTGTATCTTCGATAGCTAAATCAGCAGCAGTACAATCAAGCATCTGTTTAGAAAGCACATCGACACACTCAAAAGCATCCTCAACATTCTCCAAACTCATTTTCTTCCCTTGATTATCCCTCAACCAACCTTCCAAAACATCAGTATTCATCAAAACCATCTGAAGTTGCTGTTCCAAACCCTCCATCTCTTCTTGCATTTCCTTCACACCTTTATTCAAAACCTCCTCACGCTGCTTCAAAACCCCTTGCAAACTAAACAAACCCTCCATCTCACCTTCCCTCATCTTCCTCAACGATGTAACATCATTCTGCACCGTCTCCACAAGCTTGTTAATAGCATTCCTTTTAAAAACCTCAGTCGGATCCTCCGTATGAGCAGGACGAGCAGGCGAATAAGGAGAAGGCGGGTAATTATTATTATTATTATTATTCCTAGCAGCAAGATGAGGAGGATACCCAGATGAAGAAGCAGCTGCAAAATTAGAACTTTGATTGATATTTGGATTGGGATTATGATTATTATGATGAGAAATAGGATTAAGGTTAATGGGATTATTAGGGTTATTGGGATTAGGTCTACGTTGGGAATAAAGAGGAGGATCACGACCAAAAACAAGACTCAAATTAAGAACAAGATCAACCAAAGTAGAACTAGGGTAAATCCAATTATGCAAATAAGGAACAGAAACTAAACCAGAAGGATTAACACTGTGATGAGGGCGTTTGATGATCATATCACGAGTAGGGTTAACATAAACAACAGGAGGATGACGAGGGTAAGATTCCATGAGCCAAATAACAACGGGGATGTTGTAAGTGATGGATTGGTAGGTCATCGGGATGGTGCCGTCGGCTTGGAGGAGATTGACGGTGCGGCCGTCGTTGTGAGTGAAAGTGGCGGTTTTGGGTTCGAGAGAAGGGAAAGTGGTGATGAGAGAGAGTAGGTGTTGACGGATTAGCCATTTGGTGTCTTCGGAGTATGGGACTGAAGATGGACCGCGTTGGGAGAGGACGGAGCTTAGGAATTGTTGGATTTCTTCTGGGTTTAGGGATTGGATCGCCGGTGGCGCCATGGATGGATGATAATTGGTTAGGGTTTGGTGATTGGAGATTTGGAAGATGAATTGACTTATGTATGTATGTTTGGAATTGAAATTATTATGCGAAGAAGAAAGTGCGATGATGGGGAATAGTTTGTGGAAGAAGAAGAAGGTGAAGTGAAGGAGACGGTGCCTTAACGACCTGGGTTTTGGGTTACGCGTGATTCAATCCACGATAGTACTACGATACTTCAACACTTCATTTTCACACATAGTTATTTACTTTCTTCCGTCACAAATATAAATAAATTTAATTTTTTTTAGTACATTTGATTATTGATTTATTTGATCAATATTTTTTTTGCTTTCACTCTTGGCCTCTAGGAGAAGGCATCTTGTAATCCAGAGTTTTGGACAAGTTCTGACGTCAAGTGGTTACAATCTTCAAACCACGATTTTTCGTATCAAATCCAGCGTCAATTATCCTCTCGATCAATTAAATATATGTTACTGGACCAAATATACTCTCATGATCAAATGGTTAAAATTGAAGAGAAATTAAAATCTTATAAAATGGACCAATTTGGCTAACATATGTACATTTAAGGGACCAAAATGAAACTTTTAATAACTATGAGACTAAAATGAAACCAAAAAAAAAATTAAGGGGCTTAATTATTAATTAAGCCAATAAAAATCATACTTTTTGTGATTACCATATAGACTTCAAAAACCAATACCATACGCACGAGTTGTTGTTGTTGCGGCATTGGCGAATGAATTCCGATGAAGCTCCACCAACTCCGTCGCGCAGCACCCTTCTCACCCTCAAACCCTTTTCTTCAAAGAAATTTTTGCACCCACCAAAACGACACTCGTTTCATCTCACTCATTTCCGACATTGTTCGAGGAAATCTAAGTTGGAAAATTGCATTCAACGACCCTTCAATTTCATCCACATTGAAACCCCATCACGTAGAACAAGTCTTAATCAACACTTTACATGATTCCAAGTTAGCTTTAAGATTCTTCAACTTTCTCGGTTTACACAAAAACATGAACCATTCTATAACATCTTTTGCCATTTTAGTTCATGCCCTTGTTCAGAATAAGCTTTTTTGGCCTGCGAATTCGCTTTTGCACACACTTCTCCTTCGTGGGTCTGATCCAAGATTTGTTTTTGACAAGTTTCTAGAATGTCATAAACTGTGTAAGTTTTCTTCTACTTTGGGTTTTGATTTTTTGGTTCAGAGTTACTCGCAGAACACAAGAGTTTTTGATGCTGTTATTGTTGTAAAACTTATGCTTGCTAATTCTTTGTTGCCTGAGGTTAGAACATTGAGTACACTCTTGAATGGGTTGTTGAGAGTTAGAAAATTTATATTGGTTTCAGAACTTTTTGATGAGTCTGTTAATGCCGGTGTTAAACCTGATCCTTATACTTGTTCTGCTGTGATTCGGAGTTTGTGTGAGTTGAAAGAGTTTTATAGAGCTAAGGAAAAGATTTTGTGGATGGAATCTAATAGGTTTGATCTGAATATTGTGACTTACAATGTCTTGATTCACGGTCTTTGTAAGGGTGGGCGGGTTTTGGAAGCTGTTGAGGTTAGAAAATCGTTGAAGGAAAAGGGTTTGAAGGAAGATGTTGTCACGTATTGTACACTAGTTCTTGGATTTTGTAGGGTGCAACAATTTGGGGATGGAATTTGTGTCATGAATGAAATGGTTGAATTAGGGCTTGTTCCATCTGAAGCTGCTGTATCGGGGTTAGTGGATGGGTTAAGAAAGAAGGGAAAGATCGATAGTGCTTATGATTTGGTTGTTAAGTTAGGAAGGTTTGGTTTTCTGCCACGTTTGTTTGTATATAATGCACTAATAAACTCTTTGTGCAAAGATGGAGATTTGGATAAAGCTGAATTTCTTTATAGTAATATGCGTCCGATGAACTTTCCGCCGAATGATATTACTTACTCTATTCTGATTGATTCCTTTTGCAAAAAGGGGAGGTTGGATGTTGCAAAATCTTATTTTGATAGAATGATAGAAGACGGTATAAGGGAATCTGTGTATCCTTACAACTCTTTGATAAATGGCCAATGCAAGTTCGGGGACTTAAGTGCTGCTGAGTCTTTGTATACCGAGATGATCAATAAAGGGTTAGAGCCAACTGCGACTACCTTTACAATATTGATTAGTGGGTATTGCAAAGACCTACAAGTACAAAAAGCATTTAAGCTGTACTGTGAGATGAATGAGAAAGAAATTGCTCCAAGTGTTTATACTTTCACTGCACTTATTTACGGCCTTTGCAGCACAAACGAGATGGCTGAAGCATCCAAACTTTTTGATGAAATGTTGGAAAGAAAAATAAAGCCAACTGAGGTGACATATAATGTTATGATTGAAGGGTATTGTAAGGCTGATAAAACTGATAAAGCCTTTGAATTGCTTGAAGACATGCTCCAAAAGGGCTTTGTGCCGGACACGTACACCTACAGACCTCTTATCAGTGGCCTTTGTTCTACTGGTAGGGTTTCTGAAGCGAAAGATTTTATCGATGACCTCCACAAGAAGAATCTCAAGTTAAACGAGATGTGCTACAGTGCACTTCTTCATGGTTATTGTCGTGAAGGAAGAATGGCAGAGGCACTGAGTGCTTCATGTGAGATGATTCAACGAGGAATCAACATGGATCTTGTTTGCCATGCTGTTCTTCTTGACGGTGCTCTGAAGCAGCTAGACTTGAAAATGTTTATTGTTCTCTTAAAAAAGTTGTATGATCAAGGATTGAGACCTGATAGTGTAATATATACAAGTATGGTCGACGCATACAGCAAAGAAGGATCTTTTAAGAAAGCTGATGAATGTTGGGATTTAATGGTTAACGAGAAATGCTTTCCTAATGTTGTGACTTATACCGCTTTCATGAATGGGTTATGCAAAGCAGGTGAAACTGATAGAGCGGGTCTCCTTTTTGAGAAAATGATGGCTGCAAATATCCTTCCTAATTCAATTACATATGCATGTTTTCTTGACCGTCTTACGGAGGAGGGAAATATGAAGGAAGCTACAGAGCTTCACCATGCAATGCTTAAAGGTCTTTTAGCAAACACTGCAACATATAACATTCTTATCCGTGGCTTCTGCAAATTGGGTAGATTAATCGAAGCCATCAAAGTTTTCTCTGAAATGGCTGAAAATGGGATTTTCCCTGACTGTATAACCTATTCAACTTTAATTTACGAGTATTGCAGATGTGGTGATGTAGGAGCAGCAGTTAAATTGTGGGATACCATGTTAAGAAAAGGTGTTGAACCAGATTTGGTTGCATATAACTTGCTAATATATGGTTGTTGTGTTAATGGAGAGCTTAACAAGGCGTTTGAATTGCGTGATGACATGTTGAGAAGAGGGTTGAAGCCAAGACAAAATTTACAATTGCAGAAGGGGTAATATCAGAACAGTGGTTGAACTGTGATATAAACATGCTCCAAAAAAGGTCTCTATAGGGTGATTTGGATGTGTGCAACCTTCTAATGCATGGTTGTTCTGTTACTGGGGAGCTCAACGAGGCACTTCAGTTGCACCATCAATTATCTGAAAATGAGGTTGACGCCTGAAGTTGAAGGTGGTTTTGCAGCCTGGAAATGTGGAAGTGTTTGTATTTTCAATCCGTACAAAACAGTGTCATCCAAATAAATAAAGCTCAGTAAAAGGTTAGTATTTGCTGAGTGGAAAAAATGTTCTATTAGTTTTAATAACAAAATTGCTGAATATGTTTACTGTTAGGGACTTGACTCCTTTAAATTGGATGCAATTAGAAGTTATAATCATTGTTTAGAGAATCAATAGTTTACTTTAGATTGTTATATATATATAGACACACACAACATGCTAAGCAGTGTTAAATTCTCTTGAGGGAGAACTTTGTATATATCTACTCTCGGTTTTTAGTCAACTGTTTTAACTCTTCATATCACTCACTTAAGAGCAAAGGTGATACCAAAGTTCGCGCAATGACACTTCATGAGTTATTATGAAATTAAACTGTAAGTTTTGATTGAAGCTTGTTGCGAGGCTTAACCTGTATGTAGGCAGTGAATTTGGTTCATCTAAAGTGAGTAAAGTATAAAGTGAAAAAAAATCAAGGGTTGTTATTTCAACAAACTCATTATTTGGTATGATGTACTTGTAATATCCATATTTGATTTGTTAATCAATGGTCCGTAATACTCACTTTATTCTCTAAAGTGACTTGCTCATTTTAAAGGAGCTGGATCCGTAAATAATTCTTATGTTAAGTGCACTGTTATTTTCAATTAGCTTGTAACTTGAAGATGCCATAAAATTTCAGTTGCAAAGCAGCAAGTCTTTTCTCAAGATTGATGCTTGTAGTGTGCTGTGAAAGTATATTGTTTGAGGCAGTTGGTACAAATTTTATTTATTTGATTCGATGTGTATACCGCAAAAAATTTAGCTGCATGAGAAGTTCATTTTAATCCAATATTAATCAAATTATAATTTATCTCTTGTAAAGAAAAAGTTGTAATTTATGTAGTCATAACTTTCTATATATGGTATTGAAGTGGTGTTTGGTTTTGCTTGTGCAGTGGTTTGTGCACATATTGACTAATAATATGCTTGGAACTGAGGTGGATAGCCAATGTATGTGCGTCAAAATCAAAGCTCGAAGATGTAGCTTCTGCGATGGGTGCCTTGGGACGCAATATCACTGTGGTTGCAAACACTCACTAATACACCTCTCTTGTCCGTTTAATGATGAGCCATTTATTTAGGATTGATAATTCATGTATGTGATTTGTGTATTGACTGAAGAAAATGTATATGATTCTTTCATTGATTTGTTCATTGTTTTTTCTCTCAAATAAATAGCAATCTTCCTTTCATAAAAATGAATAATACCATATCCTTTTATTAATAGGGGGAGGGGAAGCCACTTAGGGCTTCCAAGGAGATTTGAAGACGATCATTTGAGATTAGAAGGCTAAATAAAGGGATATTTGTGGAGCAACTTTTCTCGCTTTCACATTTCTAAGACGGCATAATTAGTTGGATTGTATACTAGATGATACCAAGTTCAAACCCGAATGAATGAATGAAAGTGTATAACCCAACATTATCAGCATTTATTAGTTGGATTGTATACTAGATGACATCCAATTTTTGTTATTGATGGCCTGAAAAAAGTCAAATACCTTCAAAAACCAGTCATGGTACTACTAGGAATATAAATTTTGGACACAAGATTTCATATAAAACAATGAATTGCACCCTTCTGTATTAACAATTAGTCTCATGATTCCAGTTTTTGTGCGCGAGGATCTCCAACAAAAAGTTTTTATCATCATCATCACTGCTGCCTAACTAAAGATTAATTTTGTCTGCATAAATAGAACAATGCAAAATCTTCGGCACTAGTGACGTTCTCTATAACATTCAATGTCTTGTCCTTCACTAACACCCAACCTCATGGTAAATAATGAACCAATCTTCATTGGACACAACTATAGAAGTTTCAGTCCACCTGTTACCTCATCTACAACTTCAACAGGTCCTGCACATGAATATATCATGTTAAATGTAACTCAGTAACTATTTTGAGCTCTAAAAAGAAAAGGAAAAGCTAAAACATTTTATTTGGTCATATATTAGAGGAGAGTATTACCGAGAATCGCCATCACTGTTCGGGAATCTAGTGAGAAAAAAAAAGGAAATTAAAAATGATAAACATTAAATATAAACCAAACTTTTTATATCACAAGATTTAATATGCAACAAAACAAAAGAAAAAGGAAGTTATTCACTCTAATTACAATTTAACATGTAAATCCACTATTTGACATGGAAAACCACTTATCCACCTATCTTTTTTCAAATCAGACACAGTCACAAGCATTCAAAAGGAACCAACTGCAAATCTCTTTTCTTCAGAATGCAAGTGTGGATTAACACTTTCAAGCATGGATTAAAATTCAATATATAAAATGAGAATAACGGGACTTCTCCGTCTAGTCTATTTCATTTTAGGGAATTGATTGAAAGCTATCTCTAGTTTCAGTTCTAGTTGTACATCACTTCTCCAGACATAATTATCCAGCCACATAAAGATGAAAATTGGCATCGTGAGCAACACATTACTCCCTCCGTCCCAAATCATTGGTCTTTTTAACTTTTTAGTTGTGTCCCAAAACTTTGATTCTTTTAAGAAACCAAGGTACAAGTAATGATATGTTTTACCATTTGTACCCTTACAAAACTAAAGCATTTATTAAATGAATTTTCTCTTTTTTATTAAAGGGTATAAAGGACTTAACTTATCAATTTTTATTATTTCTTAGTGTAATGTTTGGTTCTACGGGGAGAAAAATTGATTTTGGCAGAATTGATTCTAACAAGCACGCAAAAATCAATTCTACACGTCCAGAATCAATTCTAGCCTTTCAAGAATTGAAACCAAACATACACTTAATCTTTGTGCAAAACTCTAAAGGACCAAAGTTTTGGGACAGAGGGAGTATTAAATTTTTTTAATACTACTTGCAGTAAAATAACACACATAAAAGTTCCAATTATGTGGTGGATCCATTACAAATCAATCAAATACTAGCAGAATAAGAGAAGTTCCAAACACTTACTCGGTGCAATCTGTGTTCTTCCAGCATCAATTGTGATATGAGTGGGTAACTTCAGAGACTTGGCCCTTTCCTGGCACATCAAATGAAAAAATTTACTATAACAAAACTACATTTAGATAGGAGACTCATGCACTAGAATAAAATTGAAGGCCTTGTGATTTACATCCTCATTGAATACTTCACTTTCAACTCGAAATTGTTTCAAATTCCTCAAGAGTTCCTTTCATGAATAATAGAAGACATTTAATTTGCAAAGCTAAGAAAAGCAGATGGAATCCTACTGTGACTAATTAGAAATTAGAATAATATAAAAGTAAGACAAAATTCTTCATTTACTTCATGTAAAAATATGAACAGTTTGGCTTATAGGGTCGCCAAATTTTATGCTATTCATATCTCCTCTCTCCCAGGCCATTCATCGTTTGTAACCAATCTTACACACAAGCTAAAAGCTCTTACATCTATAACTTTCATTGTATTTTCAATCCAATCCAGTCTAAACACAAGTCAATTTAATCATTTCTTCTTCAAAAATTTCTGTTGTAAGAATTTTCCCGCTTTCCCTCCCCGAACACAGCCCAGATTACACACTGCTATTACAGAGAGCTATCACTCATTTGTGTTAACATTGAAAATCCCAAACAACGAACCCTTTCCATACGAATATTTAAAAATCAGGCACAGCATTTCTTTTGGAACAGCTTTAAAACCATATAAGATTGCAGTTGTCGGTAAGCATAAAGGTGCATTTCCTAATTTTCAAGTTTGCATATAGTATTTCACAGTTAAGCCCAAGTTTCATGCCTTACACTGCTCAATGAAAGCGACCCTTTTCTAGATCTACTTTGCATCCATTGACTAAACAGGATTTATGCAGTTTCTACTACAAGTAAAATAACTGACCCAAATCTACTATTTGTTTTTGCTAGTTCAAATGTCAAAAGGACGTGTAATATCTAGTTTGCTCCTAGTTGGTGAATTTGCCTACTTTCCCACTAAAAGCAACCTTAATAATGTTTATTTGATGTCACAATCACAATAAAACTATCCAATATATAGAAAGCAAGTATCCAATAAAGATCTTAGAACAGATTCGAAGAGAATTAGCTAATGTAGCACAAGATTTCCCTAAAACTATAAAACAATACTAACTTGCAAAGCCAGCATATCTTCTTCACTTTCAATTTTGACGACAACCTTAGGTTGTGCAGACATCTCCCACCTGCACATTGAAATTGAAAAACTTGAAAATAAAATGTGAAGCTATACAATTCAAGATGACCAACAAGCTCAACCAATGACAGTACCTATTCAACGCCTTCGGAGCTCGATAAAGAACCTTTTTGTAGAGACCCAACGTTGCATGACTACAAAAATAAAAAAAAGATAGATATAAACCATTAATCATGTTTTTTTTTTCTGGATGAAAAATAAATACTAAACGAAAAAAATAAAATAGGAGCAATAAATAAGTTCATCCTTCACATGGATGAGGGATCTCTGTGTTAGTATGCTTCTACAAATTAGTGTAATAATAAGAGTTTAACTCGAAGCAACAATAATCTATTTGGAATGTATTCAAAGTTTCAAATAAACAAAGCACTTGATCGAATCGAATTTTTAACTTATCTACGAAGATAAGCAGTTATGACTTATGAGATTAAATGAGCAGGCTTATGACATGTCTGATGTCCGTCCCTACGCTGTTTTTGAGTTTATTTTGAAAACTTGTTCAGGATGGCTTATACAAACAACTTGCATCTTAAATAAAAATATTGACTTTATTTTACCCTTTCTTATAGAAATAGCTTATACATAAGCACTTATATGATAAGAACTTAATAATCAAAGTAACACAAAGAAAGAATACAAACCTGCATTGAGCAGCAATCTTTCCTTTACCCATTTTAAGATCATTTCTAACAACAAGTATCTGCATAAAAAGGAACAAATTTTGAAGCAACCCAATAAAATAAAATTAATGGGCAAGAGAAAAAATGAGACTTTTAGTGAAATTACCATCTTAAAATCATGGAGAATATCAGCAAGTTGTTCAATCTCAAGTGGGTCTTTAAGTTTGGACTTCTTCTTCTTCTTACTATCATTGAGAAGTGAATCATCATCATCATCATCAACTTTGTCTTTAGAGAATGAAAATTTGCGTGATAAAGGAAAACGAGGGGGATAGTGAGAACCAATGAAGAAACCCAAAGCGAGATAACCGGCGCCGGCCAAAATTGCAGTCAACCATGACATTTCCATTACAATTAGGATTTTAGGGTTCCGGCGGAGTAAGAAAAAGAACACACTCTATAATAGTGACTCTACTTTTGTTCATAACAACTCTTTTTTTTTTTTATAAATGTTAAATGAAATAATATAGTTTAATGTATAACAATTTATGAAATTATAGTTTTTTACTAAAAAATTATGAAAATTAAATAGTTTTTTACTAAAAAATTGAAATTATGGTAGTTTAGTTGGTTTTGGTATTATAAAATATTGCCTAATAAAATGAGAAAATAGAGAGCATACAATAGTTTATATGAAAAATTAATAACAAAATAATGATAGCAGATATTACCCATGATGAATATTGTATTTTTTTGAAGAAAAAAAAGTTTTGAATCGATCAACCGAACCAAACCGATTATTATGTTCGGTTTCATTTTTTGAAAAACCTCAAAAATCAAATCAATAAAAAGTGCATTGGTCCGAACATTTTTTTGACCAAAAACCAATCCAAAACGGTCCAGTTACATAACTTATACGCTGTTTAATTTTCAGAATATTATCCTTTTATTTTTCTCTCTCGCAACATTTTCAAATTATAAGTGTCATTTGATAATTTAGTAATGATAACCTATTTAGGGAGAATTTACCTTTCATTTAGATTACACTAAGTCTCTGCGTTGTGTGGAAATAACTTTGTTTAAAAATAAAAGTAGCTAAACATCATATATGAACTAAGATTGAGATTTTAAATTACTGACCTTTTACGTATGTAATCCAAGTTAACATATGATGCTTAGCCCTACCAGTATAATTAGGGATGTCAATTTGCATCCGTCAGTGCAGATCCCCGCAGATATTGTCCCGTACGGAGCTCTAGGAATGGGGATTTTCCCCCCGTGGGTCGGGGATGGAGGGGAAAATTTCCCCGCGGACATTTCGGGGCGGGGATCGGGGAAGATGCTTTCGTCCCCGCGGATTCCCCGAATCCGTTCATTATGCTTAATTATATACATATATTGTAAGATATTTTGATATTTACCTACATTTTTTCTTATTTGTATTTTACAATTCTAGGTATCTATTTTGCTATGTATTATGAGATATTTTGGTTATGAGTTTTTGTACGATTGTTATATTTTGCTATACATTATGAAATATTTAGGCTATCGCTCTATCAATTTTTGTATGATTATTAGTAGTCAAATGCTTTTGTATTAGTTTTTGCTTATGAATACATTATATGTTATTTCTATTGTCATAATTTTGACCGAAAAGTATAATTTTTTTCCTAATATTCAATATTCGTGGATCTCCGAAAATACCGTGGGGATCTGTGGGGATGAGAATGGGGATAAATATTCCCCTGTGGCGAGGAACGAGGATGGGGACGGGGAATAATTTGGGGGGCTGAGAGCGGGGAAGCTTCCTCCGCATATTCCCCGCCCCGTTGACATCCCTAAGTATAATCTATTTACCTTTTGATACTACTTGATCAGAAAGAAATTGTCGGTGCGTCCTCGCCTAAGAGAATGAGATGAGGGGATTTATACCTGCAAAATGCTGACGCTTTAGTGAGAATATGTGTAAAGTGAAGGTCTTAGGAGATTCAAATAAGTCACATGAACTACTATATGAGAAGGTATATATAGTCCACAACGCTGGGCTAAAAGCATCAACGGATGGGCGATTGAGGCGTCTTGTTCATCAATGGTTTTCGAAATACCGGCTGAAAAATTATAATTGATAGTAAATGTCAATTATTCCTATGTTGGGTGTTATGAATGGGAGATCTTAGCTCTTTGAGTGGTTGGATCGGGCGAGATTGTGGCCCAGTCTAGAACACCTTTTTAGTATATAATCTCATAATTAAGTCTCATAATTTATTTTCACTTTACTAGAGTGATTCAAACATTGTTATAACTCAAAAGGTAAATAATCCTACCAATATAAAAGATTTTGGGCCTATTTCTTTACGCAATGTTACATACTTTTTATATGTAAGATCATTTGAAAAGTTCATACAAATATGATAAAAGTTCTTTTACCAAAGTGTAAATAGAACAATTTTGGATAACTTCATGGTTGCTATTAAACTCATAAACCAACAGAAATGAAAAACCAACGGTAATATGTTGAAGATGAGTTTTCAATATTGCATCAAAAAAAAGATGAGTTTTCAATAGGAGTTACTTTGTCGAGTATCTATTTGCGTGGAGAATATGGATTACTCAGTGTAGATTAACGAAGAGGGAATAAGAATCATTTCAATAGTTATGAAGATGATGCTGGAGACATATGAGAAGATGATCATTTAGTGGCAAACAAACAGAAACTAGCTTAGTTGGGAGAAGTTCATTATGAAGAAAGAGCATGAAATGGAATGATATGATTTTGACATTTCTATGGTTTCAATCTAACAATGGAAGCTTGAAACCAACCAAGATGATATTATAAATCACATCTTCAAACCCAATTATTTCTCTAAACATCACTCTAATGAGGGATTGAGTGTTAGAGTGAGATGACACTAATCTCTCTTGTGGCTTGCTTAATCAGAAGTACCGACTTTAAATTCTATTGCAATAGCGTTAAAATCTAGAAAAAGTTTGCTCCTCATATGCAAAAAAAATTGTAGAACTCATAGTTAAACTTTAGAAATGATAACTTTTTAGACATTGATTTTTGCTCTGGCTGTTTTCAATGGTATCTACCCAACATTAGTGATGTGATGAATTTTTGGCATCTTCAATTAATCCCTACCTCCTTGAACTCAACAACCATTAGGTCATAATAATAAAGATGCAAATTCAAGCTAGAGAGGATTCTCTTC
Source organism: Trifolium dubium (assembly GCA_951804385.1). NCBI lineage: Eukaryota > Viridiplantae > Streptophyta > Magnoliopsida > Fabales > Fabaceae > Trifolium > Trifolium dubium. Next base: position 20,627,428 of record OX638075.1, on the reverse strand, counting down.
ATTCATTGAGAGTTGAGACATTGCATCATGTCCATAAATCTATTCAAGCGTAGGTTTATAATTTTGATTTTTCTATTAAACTATTGACAACCTTTATAACAATATAAATCCAAAGTCAAGGGATTTGTTTCTCAAAATGAGCTCCTAAAATATAATATACACAATCAAGTATAGTCCCTTTCAAAGTTTTACAAAATGTTATTGTGTTATTTAAAAATCAAAATTATCACTTATTTTATCCAAAAAAAAAACACACATCATCACTCACATCTATCTATAAAGCACTAGACAACAATTAAACAGGACAATATGTAACATGAAATCCATGTTAAATATTCAATTTCAATCATATACTTTCAATTTTAATAAACTTAGATTAAAATGTGAAAATTGGATATCAAAATGGATCATCAGCCAATATAATATTAAATTAAATAAAAAATAATATAAAACGATCAAAGATATTTTCAACAGTTCTTGCACTATTATCACAATATCTAAACATGACTACAAAACAAGAAACTAGATCGTGACATCCACCCCAAAAATATCGTTAACCAAAATTGCATAACGCAAAATTAGGATTTTTCACATAACATTACAACATAATTAAAACAGTGATTACTTGTATAAAAACCAGATGATTAACGGGATTGACGGGAACACAATGAGAATACTAAAATTATCGTACTAACAAGCAAAACGAATAATAATAACGATGATTAAAAATTAAATCGAGATTAAGAAATATAATAATAATCCTAATTTATTGAAGGTAGCTCATCATTATGTTTAGCATAACAGACTCAACTCACTCACTCTAATACTGATAGTAACAACACACACCACAATCCCTAAAAACACAGACAAAATTATCAAAACGACACCGAATAACAAAAACATTAGGGTTTTTTTAGATCAAATTAAAATTCAGAGCCACCATAATAGAAATTCCAAAAGAGTCAACATCTTCATCTAAGAGAGTTGACCACAATCGGAAACCACAACTGGCTTCGAGGTCTTGCCGCTACCAGATCCAACTTTCTCGATCTCCCTAACAACATCCAATCCTTCAACAACCTGACCGAACACGACGTGTTTACCGTCGAGCCAATCGGTCTTAGCGGTGCAGACGAAGAACTGAGATCCGTTAGTTCCGGGACCAGCGTTCGCCATGGATAAGATTCCAGGACCGGTGTGTTTCTTGATGAAATTCTCGTCAGCGAACTTTGAACCGTAGATCGATTCTCCTCCTGTGCCGTTTCCGGCGGTGAAGTCACCTCCCTGACACATGAAGTTAGGGATCACACGGTGGAAGGAAGATCCTTTGTAGTGGAGTGGCTTTCCGCTACGTCCGACTCCTTTCTCGCCGGTGCAGAGTGCACGGAAATTCTCAGCGGTTCTTGGAGTGACATCGGCGAAAAGCTCGAAGACGATGCGTCCGACGGATTTGTCGCCGACGGTCATGTCGAAGAAAACTCTAGGGTTAGGCATGGTTGCAGAGAAGAGATTGAATCGGATCGGATCGAAAATTGGGAATAGGGTTAGGGTTTGGGGTTTTTGAGAAGAAGAGAGTGGGTATTTATAATGGTGTATAGTTGTGAAGATGTTTGGTGGTGACCGTTGGATTGAGACACGTGGAGGGTAATGAGAGAAGTGAAGTAACTGTGGTTGAGTTTGGAATTGACTAGGGTTAGTGAGGCGGATCCAAGGACACGGCACGGATATGCTTTTCACTTCACTTGAGTTGAGTGTGGACTTTTTTCAGTCACAAACAAACGACGCCGCTTAATGCTTATTTAATCTAATGTGTCTAATTTTCATGCCTAGTGTGTGGACTAATGACTAAGTCTTAATTTTTATTATTAAAAATAAGTTTTAGGGCTTGTTTTTTTTGGTCAAGACCATGGTATAAATGTATTATTAAAAATGGGTTTTATAAATGAATATTAGAAAACTGTTTTTTAAAAAAAAAGTAAAATTCAATTATCAATCAAATTTTTTAGTTTTTAATTTAAAAAGTAATTAAAAAACTATTTTTGAGAAGTCATTCAAATAGACCCTTAATTTTTAAGTGAGTATTAATTTTGGTTTTCAAAATTCTTTGACAGCTCAATTTAGTTTCTGATAAAAATAAATATTAAATTAATCTGTAATATTTTTATATAAAGGATAAATTAGTCATTGATTTGTTAGTTATAATAGAGATAATAATTTGCCCCAAATATAAAAATGACATAAACTAGTTTTATATAAGTTACTCTCTCTTAAAATGAGCAAAAAGAATTTACTTTGAAATGAACATTATTTACTGTTTTTAATGTAGAATTATTATTTTCTAAAAGAACCAAAAAAAAATATATGCATTTGATCTACTAAAAAATAAGGGTATAGACAGTATAATTTTATCTATATAATGTTTGATTTTAAAAATGTCATTGAGACTGGACATATTAAGCGTTAAGGGACTAGACAAAATCAAATATTCTTCTCTCTCATTGAATCATAGGACAACTTTTTGTCCTTAGAACAATTTGTCTACATCATCAAAATAACATTTTCTTTATCAACTAACATACAAAATAAAATTTGTTCAATACAACAAATGTTTGTCCTGTTTTGTTATGTCTAGTTCTATTCTTTTCAATACTTTATTTTGCAGATCAAACATATTTTTGTGTTCATTATTTCTTTTTGGTTTTGTTTTCACCACTAATATCTGGCTTACTGGACCGATTAATTTGAAACGAGAATTCTGAGATCAAGTGAATTTGCTGGTGAGTTTCCATTATTTCTAAAACATTACACTAATAATATTTTCGTTCCTATTTATAAAAGACATATTCATTTTTTAAATTTTAAATGAATCTAAAAACTCAATTCTCTCTTGTAAGTAGTAGTAAATTAGTGAAAATGTATTCTTAATCTATGTGTAAATTTTTAATCGAGATTTATTTTTTTATTTTTTTTTGCATAAAAACGAGACTTATTTTAAAATGAACGAGTACTCTCTAACTACTAAGAGTTCGTCACTAAATTGTTTTATAATTACACTTTTAATCTATCGTTTTGATAATATACTATTTTTGGTTCCAAATTTATTAAAAAAATTAGTTTCTCTATTTTAAAAGTTATATAAATATGTTTTAATGTGTATTTTCTTTTCCTAAATTTCATAATGTAAGGGCACATGTTAAGGAATCAAAAAATATAAATTTCATACTGAAAAACATAATATTTTGACTTTTAAAAATTAAATACTCAACATTTGAAAACACAACATGTTAAAGAAAGAATCGCAAGCTTCCCGCAAATTTTAGTTTTTGAGACTAAAAGCAAAATAATTTTAACATTCATATATTAATTCCAAAAAAATAAACATACATAAATTAAAACAAAAAACACGCAGAATTACAAGGTCCAATTTACTATTTAAGTCTTTCCTTAAAATAAATCTAATTTTGGTAATATGCTTCAAAAAAAAACTTATGGATTCAACTTACAAAAAAAATTGTACTAAAAATCGATTAAATTTGAAGAAGTTTGTAAAATACGATATCAAAATTTCAAGGAAAGAAAATTTGAGACTATTATTTTGAGTTAACTATGATTTTTTTTTTTTGAATTGGCAAATATATTATAATAATCGACCATAAGTATAAGACATACATATGGCGATAAAAAGTACAAAAGATCAATAACATACAAAGATCAATAATAACACCAACAATCCTACCCTTATTCCATCAACTACCCAAACAACCAAACTCCCACCACATCACCCATGTCACACAACGCAGTTGAGTTAACTATGATATATTTTTATAACACAAATAAACTTAACTCATTTCATTAATCAATTGATTAAATAGAAAATATATAGGATCAATAATGAATTGGTCCAAGTAGTAAGAATTTTGGTCCGCTTAAGCAAGTGATCAGGTGTTCGATTTGTAGCTCATGTGTATGCAGAAATTTCAGTTGGGAGGGGAGAACTCACTTTGTATGCTCCACAAGTTCCCCGACGGAGATTAGTCATCATTTATGGCAGTAGAAACTTCGTACCAATATCATGGTAACAAAAATGAAGCTTAAAATAAACGTTTAGACCAATATGAAACTTTTAAAACATTTAAAACCAAATTAAAATCTAAAATAAACATTTGAGACCAAATGTGTAATTAAACAAAAAAAAATATAAGGGTTAGTCCAAAAACCGGTCACCTATGCTAACTTATGAACAACCAAATTCGCTTGATACTTATTAAACTCGACCACAAAGTTACATGTTAAAATCTAAAAATAGAAATATTATCTTAAATTTTGTGCATTGAAAATATGAAAAGTTTAAAAATTACACTAAATACACGAATACCGATACAATTTTTTTTTATTTATATTACTAACATATACTTTTGAGACACATGTTAACATTTTCCTAATTTAAAAACAACATGTGTTTGTATGCTAGAAATAAGAACACTAAACATAGATACACATACCATAAGAACACTAAACATAGATAAACATAATAAACATGCACAGCTCTTCCAACAACATATTGTAAGTCACTTTCGTAGATAATATGTGTTGAACTATGATATTTTAACCGGTGAATGTCAGGTTTATACAAAATATAAAAAAAAAAAAAACTAATGAATATCAAGTGAAATAATGTAAATCATTTTTTTGGACGAAATCATTTATTAAATTTAACATATAGTTATAACTTTTCAATAAATGTACTTCAATTGACGATTTACGAAAGAAAATATTGGATTTTTGACTCCTACCAACAATTTAGTTACATAAAGCAATCAAACCAACCAAGATTTGTCAAAAAGCATGTATTGTTTCATAAAATGTCATTTTCGGCCTCAATTAACTTCAAATATGGCTTAGTTAAAAATTTGTTTAGTTCAACTAAATAAATTTTGGACATCAAATGTCTCATTTAGAACAAATGGCAGTTGATGAAGCAAGGATAATGATTTAACCATAATAACACATGTAATTTTCTTATATTAGTATTGTAGTTGATATTAGTTGATACTTCTTCTGTCCTAATTAAGTATTTTAGTTGACTATTTCACGCACTTTAAAAATAGTGTGTCAATGAAAAAGAAAATGTGACATTTACTAAAATATTTTTTTTTATTAGTAGTAGATAATGGAATACCAAAATTATATCTTTGAGTATTTTTTTCCTCTCATTTAATGATTGCTTTAAGGCATAAAATAAGAAAAATCAATGTTATAAATAGTAAATGACATTTATTTTGGAACAAACAATTTAGGTAAATAAAACATTTATTTTGAGACGGAGGAAGTATATATTAGTATTTTTTGACTAATGATAGTATTAGTAGTTGATTAATACTACTCTCTCTGTCCCAAAATAAATGTTTTGTCAAAATTGTTTGTCAAAAAATATTATTTACTACTATTATTTATAACATTGATGTTATCTATTTTATTGTTTAAAACAATCATTAAGTGAAAAATACTAAGAGATCTACTCTTTGGTATTCAAGTATTTACTACCAATAAAAAGAATGATGTTTTAGTAAAAATCACAATTTTTTTTCTTCATTTAAACAATTTTTTTAAAGTGCGTGAAATGATTAATTAAGACACTCAAATTGAGATGGAGGGCGTAGGCGATTGTTTGGTGAGAAGCTCTTGATGACGTGAAAGTATGAATTATGAAGTGCTAAATGCTACTCCTTTCCTTTTGGCCTTAATTATAAACAATTTTTCACTTTTTAGATTTATTGGATAACTAATATATCTGGTTGATAATTAAGATTGGATACATTAGTTATCCAATAAATCTAAAAAGTGAAAAATTGCTTATAATTAAAGTCGAAGAGAGTACAGAGTAATATATATTTTTTTTATTACTACGGTGCAATTAAGCCTATTCTTTTTTTTTTGCTTATAAAAAAAAAAAAGCCTATTCTTTTTTAAAGAAAATTTATGAAATTTATGTAGGGCCAAATGAATGTGGACAAGAAAATTTGGAGAGGGAGCATCTGGATTGGACAAGACCCAACGGTGTCGATTCTTCATAAATTGGTCTGTCAGATCAGGAACCTGGTGAGGGGACTTGGTCTTTAGGAAGGCATGACACAAGAAAACTCTGTAATCAGTATTGTTATATCACCAATAATTTATTGGAAAATTATACTCTCTCTGTCTCATTTTAAGTGTTGTAGTTGATCAAATCACACACTTTAAGAAAAATATGTAAAAAAAAGAGAGAATATGACTTTTACTAAAATACCCTTTATTCTTATTGGTAGTAGATATTGAAATACTAAAAAGTAGATTTTTTAGTATACTTTTTCTTTTACTTAATGATTGTTTTAAGGGATAAAATAGTAAAAACTAATGTTATAAATAATATATGACACTTATTTTGGGACTATCAATTTTAGTAAGTATGACAGTTATTTTGGACGGAGGGAGTACTAGTTATTAGTAGTACTATGAATGTGCATAAATTTTGGCCATTAATTTTTTATATCAGCAATTGATATAATTTATTTATTTATCTTTCTCAAGTGAATTTTGAGAGTTGGTCATATTACAGAAATGACTTAATTGTATTTTTGGTCATCTTATTTTAGATGTTTTGCAATTTTGGTCCCCTTATTTTAAAATCAAACATTCTAACCCCTCTATTTTGATTTTTGTTGTAGTTTTGGTCCCTCAATCTATTTTTTTCACTTAAAAACAATAAATAAATAATAACTTTGAATAAACAATCTAATTCTTAAAAAAATTAAAACAAATAATTTTTTTTTGAAACGTAAAACAAATAAAATTAATAAATAAAGTTATTTTTATTTATTTTTAAAATTTTTTATTTGTTTTAAAATTATAATTTAAAACAAATAAATAATAACTTTAAAACACAAAAATCTTAAAACAATTTAATAGTATACTTAAAACAAACAAATAATAACTTTAATCTTATTTGTTTTATTTTTTTTTAAAATTGTATTTTTTATTCAATGTTATTATTTATTTATTGTTTTTTGGTGAAAAAAATGGATTGGGGTAACAAAGTGCAACAAAAATCAAAATAAGGGGGTTAGAATGTTTGGTTTTAAAATAGGGGGACTAAAATTGCAAAAAAAATGAAAATAAGGGGGCTACAATGTTTGATTTTGAAATAAGGGGACCAAAATTGCAATACATATAAAATAGGGGATCAAAAGTGCAATTAAGCCTACAGAAATTTATTCCAAGCTAGACAATATCATGTCAAGTATTACAAGAACATGTATCATATTATCAAATAAAAATGTAACAAGAATATTATCAAATAAATAGTGCACTATTAAGAAATAAAAGAGCAAAGAAAAGCAAAAAACTAGAGACATTGAAAGTGATAATTTTGGCTATGTGGGGCACTAAAAGGAAAAAGCAGAGGCGAGAAACAAGCATTTGATTCTACGAGAGGCTACACAACGATTATTAAAGCACCTAAAGAAGCACTTTGCCACTTTGAAACATAAAATATTCAAGTTTTTCAAATAGAGCTATTTCATATTTTCAAATTGGCCGAGAAGGAAATAGTAGCAAAAGTGAACGCCGACATTTGCCAAATCAATGAGTGAAGAATTGAGATTTGCTGCAGTAAAATAATACACAGTTTTAAATCATGATATTTGGAAGTGACACTATTTTAATCTATTTTTATATATCAACATGAGGAAAATGTAAGTATAAAGTTCATTAGATTGTACATGAAATCTAATATAACAACAATCTAAAGCTGACTAAGCTATTTTTATGTACAATCAACAATCTTCTCTTTTGTCCACGCCAAATCTCGTATCAAACTCTGCTTACAACAATCCTGGATAGATACAAGATATCATCTGTTTTAAAGAATGGCTAGATGCTTTCAGAAAAGCATGACCCTCCAATGCTGCACAATGAATTAATAAATAGTTAAAACTTCCTTAAAAGACAGTGTTAAATAATTATAGAAAGAAAAAAAAAGGTAATAAAATCAAACAGGACTACAGAAGAATAATATTACCACCAAATAAAGATTTGACTTCCTTTGAGAAATCCTCAACACGCCCTAATACAGGTCTTATGGCACAAATTTGTAGAACGCAAATTTCCAACTGCAAAGCCATTTCAAATATTTGCAACAATAAGTTGCAAACATTCTTTATTTCCAATGATTCTGTCAGTTTGTTGCCTTGACAAAGCTCTACAACAATAGCAATTGCTTGATCCTACACCAAATAAAATTATGCTTAGACATACATGCAATTACTTGCTTTCTAAATTCATATGACCCTTTACGATTAATTGTGCAAAGCAAGGCTTAAGCGCACTTGCATAATCCAAATCCAAACATTGACAAAACATTGCATTTCTTTATATCATAACACATTACAAAAATGAAAACAACATATGCATGTAATTTGTGAAGCTCGAGTTACCTGTAGTCCGTGCAGGATTTCTGGCATTGGAAGCTCAGGAAAATTTGCAAGATCAACAAATCCAACCTCCTCGGCCCTTTTAGCAGCACCCTCAGCTTGCAAACACAAGAATTTTAAAAGGAGAAATGTAATTTTATATACTTGTACAGCAACAGTGTCAGAGAAGCATGTTTTAGGAACAGGAGCAGCAGTCTCAGCTGCTTGACCATAGATAGATAATGCAGTTGAAAAGGAAGACATCTTTGGTTTTGGCACACATCCAGGTGGTGAAAGAGCAAACCATCCATTTTTGCTGTTGATATATGAAGGCTTTGAGCAAATTTCGAAATCCTCTTTAAGAGTAGGTGGACAAAGAAGAGGAGGACTTCTAATTAACGATTCACTGAAGCGTTGAGATCCCCTGCTAATGAAGGCTAAAAGATGAATGCACTTTTCTCTAAGTGGTTTATCTACATTTTTTATTGCTTTAAACCATGAATTCCAGTGTTTTGCTAACTCACACATGAGCATCAAAGTATGTTCTGTTTCTTTAAGAACAGCATAAGAAATTGATGGTCTCTGTGCCCGAGGTCTTTTCTTGTCATGATCCTCAGAAGGGAAGTTTGGGGCATCAAGAGAATTGAAGATAAGATGAGCTTTCTCTGAAAAAAAGTAAGGCATCATGTTTTCCACTATAGCAGTGCCAGAAGAACTGTCACCCAAGGATTGAACCATAGCAGTTACCACAGCTAATCCAAGTCCCCAAACGTCTTGAGGTACTTCCACCTTTTCACACACACTACTTAGATTTGGACTACCAATTATTGAGAAAGCCTCACCAGACTGAGCAAACAGCACTCTCAAAGATGACAAGAAGCCAGAACAATAAAGCATCTCAGCACCTCCTCTAGTCTGGGCAATGGTCAAAAGGAACTTCATTATAATCGGAATGGAAGAAGAGTTTTTATCTTGGAGTTTTAGCATAACAAACTGCATTTGGAGATGATTCTGCAGGACAGGTAACCACGTCCTCGGCATCAAGAAGCTTCCCAATATCAGATCTATGACTGACAGGGAGGGCACGCAATGCTCAGAAGTTGCAATGCAGTGGCAAAGAATGGGTAGTATGCCAAGGGTTGCATTTGAAACCTTTGAGAAATCCTTACCAGAACTGTCGTCTGCTGCTGCATTAAAATGCAAGTTGAGGGAGTTGGATTGAAGTACCAAAAGCAGCAATGTGAGTAACAATTTCATGATCAAATTGGCTTTGGAAGGTAACAGCTTGAATTCACTCAACAGTTTTAGACCCGAACTTGCGCATTTCATAACAAGTAGTGATATGTCTACGGATAAGCCTTTGCAAACAGTTCTAGTCAACAGGAGGAGTAATTGTACTTGACATGCAAGAATATTGAGCATATCCTCAGAAGCATCCAAAATTGGTGATAACATCTCAATGGTAGCAAGGAATGATTGGCATATATTATCTATACAAGTGAATATGAGTTCGTTTGGGATTCTCTCTCCAGAAGTAGCACTCCCTTTTAACTGCAAAATCATGTACAAAAAAATATTGAATAGATATAAGATATCACCAAAGGATATGAAGAAGAAAGTTATTAAGAGTAATAAAACTAAACAAGAAAATTCAGTTAATCAAAACCAATGAAAGTACAACAAAACTGGAATATCAATGTTTAAAGTTTAAACACCTTTTCACTCAATACTTTAAGAAATAAATTACCAATTTTTTTTTTATAATAATCCTTTGATATTTTTAATGGTAGTAAGAAAAGATAAAACAGTTTAGAATCTTTAAATACTGCTTCATGCATAAACCAACTGCAGGGCTCAAATTTATAACCACGTGGAAGCAGTTGAGCTAGCACACAGACAATTCAACATTTGTAACTTTCTAAGTCTATTGTTCAGTTAGGAAAAAGCTACGAAAGGAAATAAATATTTTAGATTCTCACATCATCATGATAGACAGCCAACACAGCTATCAACCCTTTTAATGCAGAAAGCTTTGAACTTGAAAGCAACATAACTGCATTTGCATCCTTTAGGAAACGCAACATGGTTTTGGCAATCTCCTTAGATGTTCTCCAATCAGAACAATCCCAAGCACCCAAGTTCAAGTCTGCTCTCAACTGTTTAAGATCAAACAAGTACATATTCTTTGCAAAAAAATCTTCATTGAAGTGGTGTTGATAGAATCCCAAAAAATTTGATTCAACAAGATACTGAGATAATTCTTTGAAGGGTCCGATACCCATTTTTCTCCCTTCAAGCTCTCCTTGTAAATGATAATAAAGGTCATTAAGAATCAACTTCTTTAGTTCCTTCCCCTCACTGTACAAGTTAAGAATAACGACCATATTATGATTGATATAGAAAATATAAACCTGTTTTAGTTAGATAACATAAAGTAAAGACATGAATCAATTGCTGGAAAAAACATGATTTTTTACTCAAAATCACCAATAATTTTATCAAAAATTAGGTTTCCTTGATTCTCAGTAGTCCAATTCTTTTAGATATAGTGATAGCAAAATCCGAGCCAAAACAGTGTCCTACAGTTTATTGAATATCCAAGAAAAAAACATGCATGATTATATGCAGCAAAATGATTTGTTAATTGACGTTACAACAATCACAGATAACATGTAATTGATATAGAAAACCTTCATTTAAGATCTTAAAGCTATAACCCGAAAAGTTTAGTAACCTGTAACCACGTTGTGAATACTGAGATAGCAATTCCAAGAAAGCGGGATGAATTGTCAGCTACAAACAAGAAACATTTTGTGTTAGAAAATGTTGACAAGACATCGTAAGGATGAAATTTTAACTTTTTGAAGCCTAACATATTCATCAAGATTTGCATGATATTAAGATTATTACCGTTTAACATCTTACCAAGGTAAAGTAGAATAAAGTTTATAGATGAAAATAGAATAGATGTTAAACCTTCGTAAAAATTCCATTAATCTTCTGAAGCAAGGACACGGATAAACTTCCAGGGTCGTTAACTGCTAATTTTAACATCACATGAACACAGAATAAACTGGTGGCTACCTGAAAATTTCCATGCACTTAACATCAAAATACACATTACAAATTTATAATGCAAATCTTAATTGAGTCACATACAAAGTAAAACACAAATAAAAATAATTTTCAACTTTTGATCTGTATTATACATAGGATATGTTGCTGGAAATAGAACCACATTAATGTTCCACTTTCAAGTAGTTTAGATGTTGTACAGCAAGTAGAATAGGTTCAATGCATCTTAGGAAATAGGGATACTTTAACAACTAATCTCGTAAATTGTACTATTACTCTTTGTAATCTTTCTGGATAAATCAAATATTCTGCTGGGTGTTAATTCACTCAAGCATATTAGGAAGAGAAGTGCACAATCTCTTTTGAACACTCGCTAGCACTCACTCTCTAATTGGGTGAAACTCATGGGTCTCAGATGTTTATGTGGGACCTATTTTTAAAGTGAGGGACCCATATTAATTTCAACCAATTAGAGAGTGAGTGTTACAAAGAGTGTTGAAAAGAGTGTTCCTAGCAATCCTCTATTAGGAAAACCAATCTTACTTCTTAATTCTCACATATGTATGTACTCAACAATAAGATTATAGGAGCAGAAAATGGAGCATATACTGAACTTTATAACAAAACTATGACATGTACCATGTAAGAACTGTAATGCAATAGAGTTGTTATAAAATGAACCCTGTCATGGTAATGAAATGACTAACCTTTGCACTATCATACACATCATTATTGTGTCGACAAGAAGTATATGTTTTTATTAGTTTCTCTAAAACAGAATCTTTGAACCAAGAAGACCAAACTCCCTTAAGATCATGAAAATCTGTGACTTTAGATTTTTCAGTTTTTGTGGCATTTTGCTCCTTGTCCTTAGATTCAGCTGTATTCTTCACAATTGACTCTGCGTGCAACAATTTTTTCTGCAAGAATAATTCATATGCCATGATTCCCAGTATAGCAGATTGACAACGGAAACTGTATGCCAGATTGAGTGCATCTTTTTCTTTCAGACTCTTAAGTAGAGGAGTTTCACTGCTAGCAGTATTAGTGATTGCACTGGCCAAGTGCTTCCAGAAATTTACACGGCTTCTTCTTAGAGACTCCAAGAGATTTGCATACTGGGGGGCCCCTTGCCATAAGGCATTCATGAAGTTAAGCACACAAAGCAGTATGCGGGGATTACTGGAGATAAAGAGAAAAATACAATATGAAGACTTATTCAAAAGAAGTGTGTGATACACAAGCTAATCTACAAAAAGAATAAGCAATAAGGATGGAAATCAAAGCAAAAAACAGACAAACAACCCCCTTTGCCCAACCACCAAACCTTCCGGATTGTACCTTTTGATCATATCATCTGCCTGTTCAATATAGTTTATAAGTGTATCCACCAGACTTAAACCCACAGAAGTTTCATTTCTTTGCAGCTTTGCATCACCATTACTTGAGCGGTCCTCATTGTTCTCTCCCGGAGCCAAGATGGCAACAATAAAAGAAGGCTGCAAAACGAATGTTAATAAGAAACTGATAATTTAACACATCTGAGTAAAGTGAAAAAAAGTCTACTTGAGTACATAATACAATGCCAAGTAAAGCCCCTCAAATATGTAGATTGATGACCAAAGGGAAAACAAAGTACATAAGTCTGTTGTAGGTAGTTATAGCTGTCTAACACACACACACATATATATATATATATATATATATATATATATATATAGAGAGAGAGAGAGAGAGAGAGAGAGAGAGAGAGAGAAGAATCTACATGGACTATTTATACACTAAAACCGGATTTTCTTCAGTTTGAAATTATTATATATGATATATTTATGTCTCGCCATAATTGAACAACTGTATTTTGCCTCTCAATTTGAGGTGACAAAAGGCCTTCCTGAGCTCAGTTCATCTATATCAGTGGGCTTTTCTACTTTATAAATTCTCATTTATAAAGTGTTGTCCTTTTGACAGATTGTATTTGTTAGGATATAAAATGAAGGGAAATTGAAGTAGTTAAGAACTGGTATAGAAGTTTATTAGTTAGTTAGTTATCTTAATTGGGTTTGTTTGTTAGTTGTCTGTCAGTTTGTTTTCTGTTTTACGAGTTAGTTGCTAAAAGACTTTCTCCCTTATTCCCTTGTATAGATGTCTATATGTCTATATATAGACTTTCCTCTCCCTGTTAGAAGGATATTTGGCTTTTGTTAAGTTGCTGGGAATCACCAGTAGTGGGGAGTATCATCCTCAGTGTATCTTTACCTTTCTTTTCAATCTTTCATATTTTCTTCTTTCTCAATCTTCCAAGAAAATCATCCCTCTTTTTATTCAAATCTGCCTAGTTTGGGAATTCCATCTGATATCAAAAGAAAGGTTCCTAACAGTTTTCTCACCACATCCATCGCCGTTTTGTTGTCTTACAACAAGCTTCCAAAATGGCAATACCACCATCACTTCATCAGCCTCTGCTTTATTTGGGAGCTTTATAAAAAGTAGGAAACACATTAGGGATTTTTTAAAACCCTCCACTCGTTTGTATCAATTCCCCCAAATTGGGAGGTTTCTGACTTTCAAATACGGTCGGAGTCTATCCTCCCTTCAATTCCTTCCCCTCCATCTCCTTACCTTTTCTTCCCAAACTACTATGCAAATCCTAGGGTAAAAGCTTTTTAATAAGTTGGCAACAAAATAGAGACTTGTGCTACTAAAAGACTAAGTGACTGAAATTGGCATTTACAATAAAAATTATAACCAAAACTAGAAAACCTAAAATGGTGCCACTGCAAGTAAACTTGTAACTACTAAGCAAAAAATGTGAAATCCCAATTGTTAAATTCACAACATATAATTTCAACCTGGTAATGTGCTGCAGAAGTAAGCAGATTAATTGTTGCAACAAAGAGATCTTCATTTGATTCTGATTTCTCTTGCAGCATGTAGCTCAAAGAGTGCCTCAAATTTATAATCTAAAATAAATTAGAAAAACCACCACTTAAATCAACCAAGAAAAAAAAAGCTATGAAGTTGAAGAAACTGAAACTAACACCCCAAACCTCCTGATTATCTGGAGCAAAATATGTGGTTTCACATGAGAATGATTGGGCACAATCTGTTGTGGAAAATAATGTTGAAATAAACCTGACAGCCCCAAGTTGGATGACCTGCATAAGCAACATATCTGTTGTCAAACAATGCAATAGGAAATCAGGTATTGTCAAGTGTATACTTGCTGCAAGGGAGGTATAACAAATAACATAGTCTATCAAGTATCAACAAAGATATGTAGCCTCTATATTATGGCATAAAATACACGAAATGATGTGTAGTTGATAAAGGAAAAAAAATGTGATTTCATTATGCAGTTAATGCTATTAATACCAATACACTAAAGTGTTCACAGTCCACAAATTGATGGAAGAAAAGTAAGCAAACAAAAGGAAGATGCTTATTATTGTCGAATAAAAACTCATTTACCACCACTGCAAGTGTGTTGTTAGAGCAAGTAGTTATACAAAAAAGAATCAGAGAAATACAATAATACTCCAATTTGAGAAAAGTTGGAGTTCATACAGGATCTTGGAAGTATGAAATCAACGATATAGCAGAAGTGACAACAGGAACTGGTTTGGTTGAGCACGAGAACACTGCCTGGAGAAAAACAGGAATGCTGGAAGATGTATCCTGGACAACATAGAACAATTATCAGTATTCCCAGAACGTAGAGATGTTATGAATATAAATAATTCAGAAACAGGAAGTTATCATTAATAATAATAATAATAATAATAATAATAATAATAACAACAACAACAATAGGCAACAAGTTAAATTATTGACTTATATAGTACATAAACAACAATGATCTTTCAGGATTGATGGCTTTACTCTATACCTTAGAAAGTTTGGTGGTCATCTCTGAAAGTATATCTAAAACAGAACCTATAGCAAGTTGCAACCCTTCAATTTCCATTGGATCAAAGAAGCGACTTGCATTCAACTTCTGTTAAAAAGAAATGATTTGTCAATAAGATGAAGGAATAAAAAATACAATAACAAAATTACAAATAAAAAAAAAGGTTTCGACATATGTCACCTCCAAAGCATGTGCAGTAGTGCAAGCTATACGGAAAAGCGTGTTGTGGATGGAAGAATCAGAGAACAGCACATTGTGTATGATCTCACCCATTTTTCCACAATATGGCATTGATATAATGCACTTTTTCATCAATTCAAGAACCTACAGAAGTATCCCAAAATTTTGATATAATGAAAATAGAATAATTGTTAAGTCTTAATTGTATAAAACCTAAAATGAAGTAAAATCAACTGACTTAAACTTCAGAGCACTAAAGCTACAACAAAACAACCAAGCATTATACCACTAAAAACTAATTCACATAATTTCTTGTCGTGGAAATGTCTTTCAATATAAGTAACAGCCATATCAAATAATACAGATTGCATATAATAAAATCTTGCATTTCAACTGACCATAACAGTGAAAGATAACTGGTGACGAACAAACATACATAAACAGCCTTTTCCAAACAATAAATATACTGACAGGACTTTTACAAAGTAGAAAAACACCAGCATAATTCAACAAAAATGAGGCATTCATACAACGTTCAACATGAAAGGTGCATATAAAGAATCCAGAACAGAGCAGTTAATTAGCTCCACAGCATATCTGAAGAAAAAAAAATTGATCCACAGAAAATGCTGATTGAATGGAAAAATATATTATTGATGGTTCAATTCAGTACACCAATAATATGAGAACAGACAGAAAAGTTGTCATCACCACAGCCATTCGCAGTCTTAGAAGTACTTAAACAAAGATTAGTTAAAATAATATAAAATTGAGCAACTTCAAAAGAGAAGTAGGAAATACCTTCAATGTTATTTTCCATCTAATATGCTTGATTCTGTATTTCCAATACTCATGATTGACTAGGACATACTGACAAGAGAAAATGATCAATGCCAGGAGAACATCATTCTCTACTCCTGTTTCCACAAGTTGTATGGTGAAGTCCAGGACTGCAAGATTCAGACCAGAACATGAGACCTAGGAAACAAATGGATATAAAACTCCCTCCGTCCCTAATTATTAGACCAGTTTGACAAAACATGGGTATTAAGAAAGTTGATTTTAGTATTAAATTGGTTGACAAATTATAATGAATTTTCATATTTACCCCCCACTTATAAAACTAACACAATTAATGGGATTGTGGACTAGTGGAGTAGTAAATAAGGGTAATTTTTTTAAAAAAAATAATTAATGTTATTGAGAATGGGAAATAGGTCTTATAAAAAGGGACAAGGAAAATTTCAAACTGATGTTATAATTAGGGACGGAGGGAGTATAACATAAAAGTTCATAAAAGCATGCTGGAATCCATAGAATTAATTCTATCTTGAAAATATAAATCAGCATAGATATACATCAATATATTGTCCACATTGAATTAAGTCTATATTGAAAATATAAATCAGCATAGATCTACGTCTATATGCATATGATCTATCTCAATGTCTTGAATATAACACAGAAGGAAAAAAATAAATAATAATATTAGTAATCGAATAAAATCAACACAAACGTTTGGGGTGAAAATCTTCACAGATGAGCACAAGAATGCAAGAGACACAAACAATCAGAAACAAATAAATACCGTTGTCAGTTGTCACAGTAAAATGCATGAGAGATCATGTTAGCCATACCTGATATTGCCAAGGGGTAGTCATTATTGTTTTGCTCGCAGTCAATTAAAAGCATTCTAGCTAGTCTACCAGAAAGCAACCATGACCCACTGGAAACAGACAGAATGACAGGGAGATGTAACTTTATATATATATTAATTACATTAATAACTACAAACAACTGAGAGTACATCACAAGAAAAAATGCATAAGCTATGGAATGGTTAACAATATCTTATGATACATAAGTCATATCTCGATTCAAAGCAAAACTGGACCCAATCAATACAAATTGGTGTGGACACATTTGCAGCGTCAATTTCAATTCATTCTTACGGATCACAACTTCACCCTCAACTTATGGATTTTGCATATTTTTACTTCAAAAGTCACTTGTATTTATTTACTTAAAACGTCATATTTTTATTGATGGTGTATCTTTATATATCGTAATTTGGAAAATAAGCATTCTGATTAATTATTTGAATTCAGAGCCAATTTTGCGAAGATGATAAAATGCCTATATGTATATGCATGCTATTTTACAAATAGGAGTTTACCTTGATAGGCCATTACTGCTTACACTGAACACAGCTGTCTCCAAAGTGATATCAAATAGATTTGCATTTAGAGTGACTGCAGTAACATTAGATGGAGAACTGGATACGAAAGGGGAAAATATTAGTAAATCTTTTCTTGACAGCATAATTAATTCCTAAACAGATGAAGATCCAACAAGGAGATACAAATACAGATCAAATACTTTATTAGCACAAATTGCTCAACTTCTTTAAAAGAATAAGTTCAATTACCAAATCAACATGATACCCAAAATTTTAACGCCCATTGACATGAGCGCAGCACCATAAGAATTCAGAGGCAAGTTTTTGACTAGATTGCAAATCATCTCAACCACCCTGTAAGACAAGTAAAGTAAATCATTAAAGAATTAAAAGAATATATATAATAGATACTAAACAAGTGAAGAGAAAAAGGAACTAAATTATAAAACTAACTAAGGTCAATAATTCTAAATGAAAATTTACCAGACATTCTTTTCAGCCTGCTCATTCGCCAGGTCAATAGCATGAAATTGCATAGAGTTTCTAATGTCCATCATAGCAAAACAAATAGCCTGCACATAGCAAGTAAATCTGTGAGGAAAAAAAACAGGGACAACAATGTCATGATACAGATAAGACAAGAATTTTATAAAGCTTGGATTACATTCCTTGAAAATACTGTTTAGTATAAGCAACATCAAGTTTCAACAGAGTCCATACTTCATTCAGTCAAGCTGGTAATTATAAAGAACCATAACAGGCTCATAAGCCAGGCTTAAAAAACAGAATATCCAAAGAGGCAAAGAGTGTAGCAGAATCATAGTCCCCATGCCAAAACAGAATTGTTAGAAATAATATAAAACCATTGATGTGGCCCTATCCTAACAGCTTAAGCTTTTGGGATAATCGGTTATTTGACATGGTATCAGAGCTCCTATGACTAAATGGTCTAGAGTTTGATTCCCGCTCCCCTCACTTTCTAATTAAAAAGTGGAATTTAAGCATATGGTAGTGGGCTCTTGCGTGAGGGGGCGTATTAGAAATAATATAAAACATTTAATGTGGCCCTATCCTAACAGCTTAAGCTTTTAGGATAATCGGTTATTTGACAAGAATACTAAAAGCAAACTCTTGATAAATGTTGAGAGCGTCATGATACTCAGAAGAAAGATTTAACTGAAGACCAAAAACATTGTGTCACTTCTCTAATAATATGTGCATTCTTAACATTCTAATTTTCTCCGAATATTTGATGAATTTACTACAAAGCTAAAGAGGCAACAAAGTCATCAGCACTAAAAAACTATAAGCAAGATGGTAACTAAGGGCATGCATAAGTTTTGTGAGACTGTTTGGGAGAACTTATGAAAACAACTTATGACAATTTTCATATGTTTTTTCAACTTATTTTCATAAGCTCTCCAATATAGCTTATGAAAATAGCTCGTAGCATATATAATGACAATTTATCTTCATTTTATTTTTTGCTACAAAAAATAGCTTATGTAATCTGATACATAAGCAGTTATCATGATAAGTGCTTGTGCTATAAGCTGCAAATAAGTTGTTTATCCAAACAAGCCCTAAATTAGATTCAACAAATCAACAAATAAAAACAACTCAAAGGTACAAGTCCAATTAAGTCAAAATAAACTATCAATGACCAAATTCATCAGGCAGACAAAGATTACTCCAAGACAATTGTTGCACAGACCTTATCGTTATTCAACACACTTAATCTCATCAACGATGCTATTAATGAGAAATACCATACTGGACTGTTTTTTGGTGTTTATTACATGTCCATAAATCAGTCATGAAAGAAGTTGCAACAAATAAAGCAATGGCTGTATTCTTTTAAAGAATCAAAGTGGAAATAAATAGTCAATGAAACTAACCAACTTACAGTGTTAGAGGACACCAATCTACTGAGCAGGTCAAGAGTGTAAAAAACTTCCTCCTTGTTATTCAAATACATATCTTGGGCCAAATGTAGGAGTAACACATATACTCCAGACGGGGAATACTAGAAAAATGAAAATTTTGTCAGCAGGGAATTGTGCAATTGAGATTATATAGATGAGATGTAAACAATATCTTAATTACATCAATGCTCATAATGAGTTTAAAACATAAGCAACATTTACAATTGCCAGTTCAAGACGAATGAAAACATAAACACCAGCACTTATTTTATTATCACTAAAGAATAATATTTCAGATTGCAAAACCGTCACCAATGAATTTACAGAGAATTTTTAAATATTTTCCTACTTTGGGATTGGCAAGCAAGTAACTTAGTTGAAATCAAATGTAGATAAAACAAATACCTAAAATATGCTCAAGTGAACAGAAATAAATTGATTATTTTTTTCAGAAGAATACAATACTAAATAAAGATTTATCTCTTTCTATTAGGAACTTTCAAAACTAGACTGACTAGATGTGATGACCAGGATTATCTGGTTTAAGGGTTTGTCCAAATCTACGGCAAAAAGGAGACAAAGTGATACAAGAATAAGCAATAACATTTTAAGAACAAATAATTTAAGTAATATATTTCCAAACCACCAAAAATTGGTTGTGAAGAAAATTTATGATTGTAGACTATCAATAAGGTTACAGTGGGTAATCAAAAATAAAGTAAAACATAATAACAATATATGGAAAGTTCACCTCCCATCGCACAAGGGCTGTTTTCTCCCCAACAAATTTTAAGACACGCCCACGAGTTCCAGATGGAACAAACAAACCTTCGATTCCAGGAACCTGCACTGCCTGTTGTGCCTCAAGAATATGGTAGGCATCATCTGCTACCAAATCACTACTGATCTCGAACAAGGATGATATACCAACAGACCTATCTAGAAAGGTATACCTGTCAAAAAACTGCAATCATAAGAAAAGCTGCCAACAATTGAAGAAGAAAAAAAATGCTCCTTCGAGTTTGAGAGACCGATTGCTGTGTCGTACTCATTCCAATATATAAGATGACAGTAAGAAAAAAAACATGAAATTCATGTACTTACACACACTCTGCAGGCCAAGTTCCTTCACAAAGGGATGAAAGGAGTCTAACAAGTTCTACTGTCCTGAAAGGGAACTCACTCTCTAGGTTGCAAAGAAGAGACCGAATTGGACCATCAATAAAACTGCCCTTGTCCCAAAACTGAATACACAGAGATTCCTGAAAGTATATGACCAGAGTCCTTTAATCAATAAATGATCATCAGCAGATATTGTGATACTGGAACAATGAGTGAACTGAAGGGATATGATTATACATCCAAACCTCTCCACGGTAAATCTTGCAGATAATATCCAGTATCAAAGCGGAGTTATTGTCCTCAGGCTGTACCTTTGTTGAAGCAGACCAAATGAGAAAGAAGTAAAACATTTCCTTAAAGCTAACTGCGGATTTTACAATCATACCTGGAGGTTGATCTCATAAGATGCAATAAATGCAGATATTAATGTCCTCAAAACACTGCGATAACCGGACACTGGGCCCTGAATGGACATGGGAAAAGCATAAAGTCGTAAGCACAATTTAGTACTCACTCCGTCCCTAATCTTTGTTCCTTTTAGCTTTTTAATATTTGTCCCAAAACTTTGACTCTTTTAAGAAACCAAGGTGCAATTAATGATATTTTACCATTTGTACTCTTAAAACAATCAAAAGCTTGCATTAAATGAATTTTACTTTTTCCTAATGAATTAAAGATATAAAAAGTCTCATCATATATAAATTTATAATTTCTCAAAGTGTGTCCAAACCTAAAAGAACCAAAGATTAGGGATGGAAGGAGTATATTATAAACCCAAATGCTTCATAACAGAGAGAGGCCCCAATCAAGGTTTAACAAAAACTCATCAATTATAACAATTTATACTACCCAGGAAAGAATGACTCACATCATAATCCTTCAAAATGTCGCACTGCAGAATTTCAAGGCAGTAATGTAATGATCCAGCATCAAAGGCTTGACGAACATAACCAATGTGATCAATATCCTGGAAGCCGAGAATCAAATTCTTAATAGGCACAGATGCTGGAGTAGTAAATAAAAATTTCAAATATAACTTAGCCACATACCATGAGCTCGTTGGTTCCATCTTTTCCGGGAAGTGTAGTTAGCAGATAAAGAAATACTGCCCATGCTAGAACTAGAGGAGTGGCTTCATTCATTTCAAAAGCATTGAAAGTAGAAACTAGTGCATCCATCTCTTGCACATCAGTAATGGAGAAAGTAGATGCACTTTTCCTGGAAATCCAAACAGATATTGCAACAAAAAACAATATTTATTAGAAAAACAACAGCAAAATACAAACAAACATTTCATGCCAGCCTATAGATTTAATATAATATAATATAATAAGACACAGAAACATCACTGGGAATGAAGAATTAGGCTTAAAACCCACAGTTCCAGGCTTCCAGCCAATGGATATCAAAGGCTGGCAAATGAAAATAATAAACTAAAATGTACTAAATTACAGGTACAATCAAAGAACTCTGGCAGTGACTTGGGAGATATAATTTGCATCCCAAAAAAGTAACAATAGTACAAGCCATCATGGAGAAGGTTTGATATATTACAGCAAAGAACAGGACAAAGTATGCAATTCCTCCCCAAGTTCCCAATTGAAAATTCTACTTGGAAAATGAATGAAATGAAATAATTAAGGCAAGACTCAAAGGATGGAACATCTGCCCCGTGATTGCATTTGCATCCTAAACTAGAAGATACTCTAACTCTCTAAGGGCACATTTGATGGCAAGGACAAGCAAGACATTATCGGATAAGCTATCATATCTGGTGTCAATCCAGTGTTTGGCGAGACAACGGGATATGATAATCAATCCTGAACCTTATCCTATCATGTCTCTCTAGTTTAAAATTTTATGTTATATTTAATAAATTTATGAGTTGGATTAGAAACCAGCAGAATGAAACAAGAAAATAATTTACTTATTCACCCATATAAAATATAATTTAATAATTAACGTCAACAAATATGTATGATTTATCACAAGGGTTACTTTGTCATATAATCTGAAAATAAAAAATCTATTGAAATTAGAATATTTAACAGTATAATTATTATTAAAATTATAAGAATTAAGAATATGAATATTAATTTATTTATTTTTAACAAACCAAGTATACATACATACATACATACATACATACATATATATATATATATATATATATATATATATATATATATATATATATATATATATATATATATATCTCAAAAAAATCATATATTTATATAACTTATGTATTATATATAATAGAATTATTTAGTTTTTTTTTTGTCGAGACCGGGGTATCCCCTCGCTAGATTGGAGGCACCTCAAAGGGTGGGATAGTTGGCCCAGAGATTTAAAGCTGCTCCATACCCAAGATGAGGATCCAACCCTCAACCCTTGGTTAAGGGAGGATGAGACCCAACCGCTCAACCACACCCTCTGGGTTAATAGAATTATTTAGCAACTCATGATTAATTTTAAAATTTGAAATTGTTTATTTACTAGAGTCAATGATTTATTTTTTTAACTATATAAAATTATTTCATTACTTATTTATTTTTTGCATTTTTGGTTAATTTACGAAATTTGAATATATTGGCCTACATGTTAGACGAATTCTACTATGCACACAATTAGGTGTGTATCAGAAACAGGGTAATTTTATTTGTAACTTTTAACAAGGGTAATTTTGTCATTTAACTGTGATATATATTATATCATGTCATAATTAGGTGTGTATCAGAAACAGGATATATATGATATAATAATACTATCATGTTTTGTTATCATTTTGTCATTTAACTGTGATATATATTATATCATGTCATAATTAGGTGTGTATCAGAAACAGGACATATATGATATAATAATACTATCATGTTTTGTTATCATATTTATCAAACACATGATAGAACTGGAGAACTGTTTATCATATGCCCATATACTAACTCTCCTATTCTTATCCAAATATATATCCTATCTTGTCTATATCTTACCGACCATCAAATCGGCCATAACAGCCAACGTGGAATTTATTGTTGGTTCAAGATAAATTATGGCACACTGCATTCAGTTCAGCACTTAGCCAGTCCATCAGAAATGACGCTTTAGATTATGGCATTGCAACTCATAGTTTTCATTGGTTTAAGCAACTGTCAGCTCCACAATGTGATTTCCTCATAAGTACCATCTATGATGTAAACAGAGACTTGTCTACTAACCTGTAAGGGGTTTCGTCACGAACCATTTGAAGAAGATTCTCCAAGTTTAAGGTTTCTATTAAAATAAGCAGCAGCTGAACTTTGACATTATAAGACAACTGCTGTGCTTCTGTGGTAATTGTCAACTTTCCCAAGTTATATTCACCAGCTACGATCCCCTGAATCAAAAGATAATCCTTAGCAAGGACTTGACTTATGAAAATATCACAAAACAAATCAAGTATAAGCAGATGTGTATTAGTATACCTTGTAAATAGAACCAAACTTCATCCATATCTTACTACCACACGTACAAAATGGGTCATGATAGGCCAGGAAAAGAATGTCTAAAACCAAATTGTCTTCTATTAGAGTCTCCTCAGCCCATAGGGTAAACAGAGCAACATCCTTCAAGCATTCCACAGTTCAATAATTTTAGTCATCAAGCAATGAAGTTTTCGGTTACAATTCATATCATGAACGTACCAGTCAAAAACAAAGTAAATCCCCATAATAAGAAGTTCTCAATTTTAAGTGTTTCACATGTTGCACAAGGTAATTAAATCTACTGGTACAACATCCCAGAGCTCGTAGACATATAACACTCTAATCAAGATTCAAGAACATGTAAAAGAGTGGCAAGACAGTCCTATACAATAAGACTTGGCTATTAATTTTACAACACACACATAGATTGAAAAGGTTACATCTAAGCTATGTGATGATCACATGTTGGACACGAGTTAACAGTCCATCTTATTGGGCCATGCAAAATAAAAGAAGGATGGTGCATGGAGACTGAACATACCATTTTCTCGGGGTAACTGCAAGATAAAAGACCCTCTAACAAAGATACTAATTTAATTTCCAGTCCATCATGAAATAGCTTTTTTGCCTCCTCCTTCACAGAATCGTTTTCAGACACAGGATCAATGTATACTGCATGAAATGTCCAGGTCTAAGTAAAACCAGCAAGAAAATTAACTGAGAGAAAGTAGGCATGTAGGCATGTCTGTCATACAAAGAATTGACAGAGCAAGTATCAAGTAGACATAAAAACAACGTGACACTTACTAGCATGCATAAGAATCCACCTGATGCACTTCAACAAACATTGCCGCTCCTTGTAATATTGAATTAATATCTTCATAACAAAGATAAAGAACGAATCAGAAATAGGATATCAAAAGCACATATCACACAGGTAAAACTGTAGGCAGTTCTGCCCCACTTTTTGAGCAAACAATTTCCCACTTGAAATATCTCTCAAACAAGACCTTACATAGTTTGAAAGCATCTAAAATACCAATACCAATATATTACAAACACTTTCATATATCATATGTGCAATGAAGGCGATATAGAGAACCAAAAACATAACTAATATTAATAACATAAACACATTAAAGATAAAGTGTCAAACAATGACTTCACATATGGAATATATTGTCTACAATTCTAAGCCATTCCATATTATGTCAAACCTCTAAACTCCCAATTCCACTACTCTAAAGTCTCAAACAAGAAACATCTCAAAAAAAAAAAAAAACCAACAATTTGTTTTTGGGAATCCATCAAAGTCAAAGTGTCAAACAATGACTTCACATATTTTATTTGAAATACATCGGTGATAAACTACAACCATATATAAACGAATGGCTAGAAGGTTTGAGCTACTTACAAATTGAATAAACTCTAAATCCATGGAATCAGCAGCTGCACTGTTATGTTCAATGGACCTTTCAACAAGTATGTACGATTGAACCTCATCTAGTAGCTGTAATAAACACGAATAGCAATAGAAAACCTCAATAAATCCATCAACAGAATTTGCTCTACAAATTAACATTAACCGATCATATTCCCCAACACATTAATAAACAAGACTATCACTTCCAATCATAGGATAACTTTTCAAATTTCAATATCAGAACATAATTTGAATTTTCTCTCAGCAACTAAAATCTTTTGCTCCACCGAAAACATGAAGATAGATAACAACAAAATTGATAATACAGTAATAATCTATGAAGCACAGACACTGCGACACGGATAATTTTCTTGAAAAGGTGATATAATTCAATGTAATTATAAGTGTCGTGTAATAATCATCAAATCAAGGGATACAATACAACGTAAGCAAACAGAAATGATGAAGCAACTAACTAACCAAACAAGAGCTAATTTGCAGAGCTTTATCTTTCAAGTGAGATTGAATAATGAACTGGTGAGATCCAATTTTGAGATTCTTTGAATTCAAAGCTTCTTTAGATTTCTGATTAGGCGATTTGAAACACGAAAGTGTATCGACGAACCAAGCATGATTTTCCTTCAATTTCTTAGCCTAAAAACAAGAAAAACGATTGGTGTAAGTAAATGCAGTAATTGAATTAAGACGCAAAGTGAGAAATGAGTGAAAGAGTACCAAATTTAGTGAGAGATCTGAGGAGAGAGAGGAATTTTCAAGGTCGGAGATGAGGAGAGTGAATGAGTCCCAGTAGAGAGAAGCGTCTACGGAGGTTGTATCGGCCATTGATGAAGGAGGATGAGGAATGAGAGGTTAAAACCCTAGCGATGGAAAAACCCAGAAAATTTGAAGGAAGGGTTTAGTTTAATCTTTTTAGTATTTGATTTGATTGTTCTGCTTTTCGCGCTTTCTCTCTCGGTGTGTATATACCCTACGAGCTGCGTGGACTCTACGAGTTCTTAAACGACGAGTTTTGTCTAAGCAATATAAACGGATCCGTTTGAATTGATTTTGAGTGAATTTAATGTCTGAATTAATGAAGTTCCAAACAACGTACAATAATAATTGCATCATTTTGGATTGATTTAGATTATTTTGTTTTTTCGGTATAATATCTGCTATTATTTTTTCAAACATATATTTTAAGTTCAATTTTTCAACATGACGTACAATAATAACAAAAACCAAATAAACAATAACATATTTTTGAATTATAAAATAGAACACATATAGTTAGAATTAAATTTACGATAAACAAAGTGGGTGTATGAAAGTGAAACGGATCTAGAGTTTCTATGTATGGACAAATGTATTTTTTTCGTGTTTGTTCTACATGTTTTGTTTTACGTGTTCTGTCAAAGTAATGTAGTTTGAACCTGTTCAAAATATGGGTCCAATAGGTCGTTAAAAGGTGATCGGTTCGGTTCACCAGTTCCACAGATTGGAAAAATGAAAACCGAGAACCGATCCAAACCACTTTAGTTCTCATCGGTTCGGTTTTTTATTTGAACAAAAAACGGCCGATTTTTTCCAGTTTGAATCGTCGGTCTCATCGATTTTTTTTTATTACTTACACCTGTTGAGGCAAAATCCTAATTTGATGTTTTAATTATGACAAACATCTTTAATTATATTTTAAGTGAATTCTGATCTCTTTGTGATCTAACAAGTGTTTTTGAGTGATTAAAATAAGACAGGAACAAAAGCTTATCAATTAAATATCATTATCTTTTATTATGTTGAAACTGACATATTATGAGAATGGTCTGAGAACATTCTCATGTCTGGCAAGTCTGCGCATGCAACAAGCAGTTCAACATGAGCACTTATTTATGGCTTATGATCACAAGACAAATATGAATTTTATGCAAGAGAATTTTAATGCACAAGATCTCAACAGTGCATAAGTCATTTTAGGCAAGAAGATAATAATGACAAGAGAAGCTTTCTCTTTTAGTCATGCTTGAGGAATAAAACATGAATTTAATATTCAATGTCACGAGGAGCCTTTTGCTAGAACATTGCAAGCTGTCACTATTTGAGGACATTTTATGGGCCAATAAGCTTTAGACAACATACTCTTTACTATGAGTTGTGTTGTACTTGCAAGACAAGTTTTATTTTATCCTATGTCCTTTTCCTACATCTAAGGAAGCTATGTGTACTTTGGATTGTACACCTTTGATAGAAATAGGATAAGAAGACCAGCTGGCTCCCAAACATTCTCCCATGATCTCCTGATGTGATAACTTGCCCAACAAGCAAACGTCTTCCTTTCTATGAAGACTTTCAACAGCAAAAGAACTAGAGAACGATGTGAGAACGTTCTCATTTCTGGACAGCTTTTTGCACATTCTTTGATATATTCTTTCTAGCTGTCTACAGGTGTTGGTATTTGAATTTAAAAAAGCTATCTTGCAACGTATAGCCTTGTGGAACAAGAAACCAACACGCTCCTGATTTCAAGAGCTTTAAATCTCACTCTCCATATCCAGAACGTGAAGAACATGCTGAGAACGTTCTGGCAAATTTGTTATCTTTCATCAAGTACAATGAGCTGTCATCTAATGGACTCAAACGGCTAGTTTTTGGCTCCTCTGAAGAACCTTGATGACCAAGGGATGAAGCTTTCACACCAGATATAAATAGCACCCTTGGGAGCCTTTGAAGAGCAAGAGTTTTCAATACAATCAATCATCTCTCTACTTGTCTTTATCGCACAAGTTTTCTAAACTCTTCTTTGATCACTTTCACTCTCAGATCTCATCAGCATATACTTGGATCAGTATATCTTTAGAGTGAACTAAGTGTTTTGTAACTTAAGCTTCTCAACGTGGTTGAATTTATTTGTAAGCTTGTGATCCAACAAACTCTTTGTAAACAAGAAAGAAAACTCAAGTCAATACGTAACTATTGATTGAGTGTTTAGGTGTTGTATCCTTTCAACCTGAAGGGTTGAAATAGGTTTAAGCTTGGAGGGCTTAAAAGCTATTGATCTTGGTCTAGATCAAGGAGGTTTTGTGTATTTGAGATGGTAGTATCTCAAGATCTTAGTGGATTAATATCACGGAGAGTGAGGACTGGACTAGCCCTACATTGGGGTGAACCAGGATAAATTGTTTGTGTTATTCTCTCTTTACTTATTTCTGTTTAACGCAAAACACTACACACACACTTAACCTCTACTTTCAGTTTTACATACTAACCTAATTGATCTCAGATCAATCTCCGCTGTTTGTTTTGAAGTGAAATTTTTAACAGGTTATTTTAAACGTTCACAATTCAAACCCCTCCTTTTTTGTGAAAAACTTTGCTACTTCAACACTCCTAGTTTTGCCAAAGCACTTTTTGATGCAAGTCTATGAAAAATTACTTGTGAAATTCTAAGATGACAAATTTAATATTTTTTATACAAAGGAGACCCTAGGCCTCAAAATTACTTTTATTATTGAATGTCAGTGTAAGTTTAAATATTTATTAAGATAATTTTAATTAAAAGTTGTTTTAAGGTAAAGAGATTTTTATTTAGATATATTAATGTAAAAAAAAGTTTTACTCCTGTGATCTATGACTGTATGAGTGAAGCTAAATTCTTACTATTCTTGTCAAGGGAGGTTGCATCGGATGGATGCGATGGTGTTATTCAAGGGAGTTATTGTGAATGGTTGGGGGTTTACGCTAAATTTATTGGTTATGCAGCTTATGAAGCAATGAAGAGTTCTGAAATCTGAAGGGTATTCGTCAGGTTAGGCGTTTGAATTATAGCAAAGGTGGAATTACATGTCGACTCATTGATTGATGTTCAAAATATTACATTTAGTTAGAGTAGTCCAAGGGGGCGGTCTCTTGTCGAACATATTCGAAGACTTATTGCTCTTAAGTGAGAAGTTGTGATATGTCGTTTTATCATGAAACATTTTGATGTAGTATGGGATGATCATCTTTGAGATGTGGCCAATGGCCATGGCGATTTTTAGTCATTTGTTGCTTATTGATGAAATGAGAATCTCTACCTCTCATTTAGTTTTGGTGTAATCATTTCTTTGAAGTTCAACCCTCTTTGCAGTGGTGGAGTTAGTATTTTATTTAGAGGAGAGTCGTGTTAGTTTTACTAAAATGTTATTATTTTTTAAAAAAAAAAATTGCTTGAAGGAAATTGAAAATTAGTGTTTTTTTTTATAATATAAATGAAAAGTTTGGATTTTATGTTAAAAAAAAGAGTTAAAATTAAAAAGTGTCTCTAAGGGGAGTTGAATACACAACTTTTTTACGGGAAAAAAATTCTACAACCACCGAGACACCCTATATATTTGTTAATATCTTGCGAATTTTAATATATAATATAAGTACTAAGTAAAAATACATATACAGTAAAATCTCTTTAAATTAATACTCGGTAAATTAATAAAAACTCTAAAATAATAAATTTGTCCGGTCTCAACTTGGGCTAGTGTAAAAAATTGAAAAATTCGATAAAATAATAAGATAATAGTTTTTCGGGAGATCCTTTTGTAATTTTCGGTCCCAAGAAAATCATAAATTAATAATATGTCAAACTTGTGAAATATGGTGTTAATACTCTATCACATTCATGTAATTTATATATGTCAAACTTGCTTAAGAATACATTCAGTGGCGGATATAGGGGTGGCAGGGATGGGCTGCCGCCCACCGCCGATAAAAAGGAAATTACTATTATGCCCTAGGTAATTTTAATAAAATAAAACAGTTTTGCTGATATATCTATATCTTTGCGTTAACAAATATTGAATTGCATGCGCAGTGCAGTGGTTACATGCATGCTGATTGATCCAAAGTATATGGGTTCAAGTCTCACCTCATGCAATTTTTTTCTATTTTATTTTTATTAAACAAAAACAAATCTATTTTAAGTAACAAATGCAAAGAGACATGAGATATTTAAAAGTAGAATAATTTAATTTAAATACACTTAATCTTACAAAAATCAACATATTTATGAATTAAAAATATTATTTGCAAACTATTTTATTATTTATGCTAATTTCTTATATATATTTTTATTAAAAAATTCAATATTCACTATTATTACTATTATGAGTAATAATTTCTTATATATTTATTTTATAATAATTTTGGTAACTAACATTTATTTATATTTTATAAAATGATAGAAAAGAAAATATTTTTCAAAAATATTCATTTACCTGTTATAATTTTTTAAAGTATTTAATTAATTTTTTATATTCAAAATATCTTTCAAAATACTATTTTAAGGTATTTATTTAAAAAATTTAACGATCAAATTTATGTTTATTATAATTTAAATTTTTTGTATATAGTATAACTTTTATATTATAATTTTTTAACTGCCCATCCAGACATATTTTCCTGGATCCGCCACTGAATACATTGAACTCATTTGTTGTTCTTGTTTATATCAAAAGTCATTATTGATTTTCAATGCATATTATTAAAGTCATTATTGATTTTCAATGCATATTACTAAAGTCATTATTGATTTACAAGTCAATAAAACTCTTTAAATTAATAATTATTAATTTATCGATAAATTAATAACTCTCTAAATTAATAAATTTCTCCGGTCCCGACTTTATTAATTTATAGAGATTTTATTTTATATACCTATAAAAAATAAAAATGTTGAGTTAAAGGGCGGGTTACGGTCCTACACCGGCTGTAGAGTAGCTCTGCCCCTGCCTCTTTGTTTTAAAAGAATTTAATTTTAATTACTTAACATTTGTTGAATACCTTATTTTCTCTCTATTTTCAACTTGAGAACAAAGGATGTGCAAAATATTATTTAAGGACTACAATACAACTTCTAGATGGCAATTGGCAATGATTAACGATACAAATGGATTTATTAATTGAAGTAAAGTAGAAATTAATAACACAATGGAGAAACCATCACAAATAACACATTTATATACACATTGAAACTAATTTTTTTTATAAAAAAATCGGTGATCTTCACTCTAGAACAACAATTGATTACACTCAACTTCATCAAACTTCTTCAAACAACATGATGCTATTTCTGTTTTCTCTATTATCCCTTGATGCTTTTCTGATCAGTGTTCACATGCACTATTCCTTGAAAGCTTTATTTGCAAATTGAATGATGATGATAGTAATTAAAGAAACAGAGAAGATAAAAAAAAATACATGAATATTTTGTAAACTCAAACATGGCTCTTAATGATGAGTACTTGATGGAGGCCATTTACCAAACTTGGGGTGATGGAAGAAGCTTTTTGTTGGGGGCCATTTTCCAAACTTTGGGTGATGGAAGAAGTTCTTTGGAGGCAATTTTCCAAACTTGGGGTGGTGGAAAAAGCTCTTTGGAGGCAATTTTCCAAACTTGGGGTGGTGGAAAAAGCTCTTTGGAGGCAATGGAGGAAGTTTTCCATACTTGGGGTGATGGAAAAAATCATGCTTTGGAGGGAAAGTGGGGAGAGGTGGACATGGTGGTTTCGTGAATGGAGGATACTTTGGGAAAGGAGGGAGAGGTTTGATAACAACTGGTGGTTTGTAAATTGGAACAGGTGGTGGAAGCGGTTTGACAATCGGAACCACAGGTGGCTTTGGAACTACGGTTGGAGGTTTATATACTGGCACAGGTGGTAGAGTTGGATGTTCAACCTTTGGTGGACATGGTTTTTTCATCGGAACCGGTGGTGGTTGTGGCTTTGGAACTGGAGGAGGATGAGGTTTGTATATTGGAACAGGTGGTAGAACTGGGTGTTCAACCTTTGGTGGACATGGTTTCTTGACCGGAACCGGTGGTGGTTGTGGCTTTGGAACTGGAGGAGGATGAGGTTTGTATATTGGAACAGGTGGTAGAACTGGGTGTTCAACCTTTGGTGGACATGGTTTCTTGACCGGAACCGGTGGTGGATGTGGTTTATGATATACAGGCGTAGGCGGGGTAGGAGGTTTATGATAGACAGGCGTAGGCGGGGTAGGAGGTTTATGATAGACGGGCGTAGGCGGGGTAGGAGGTTTCTCATAGACAGGCGTAGGCGGAGGAAGAGGTTTCTCATAGACAGGTGTTGGCGGAGGAAGAGGTTTCTCATAGACAGGTGTTGGCGGAGGAAGAGGTTTCTCATAGACAGGTGTTGGTGGAGGAAGAGGTTTTTCATAGACGGGCGTAGGTGGAGGAAGAGGTTTTTCAAAGATGGGAGGGAAAGGTTTCTTGTAGATAGGAATATGAGGAAATGGAGGTTTCTTGTAGATAGGAATAGGAGGAAAAAGAGGGTGCTTATGGAAAAACTTTGGTGGGAATGGTGGAAGAACTTTTGGAGGGAATTGAGGTATTTGAGGAATAGGAAGTTTAGGAAAAAGAGGATGTTTATAGAAAGGCCAAAAAAATTTTGAGGCACATGTTGCTGATGAAAATTTGAGTTTACCAGCAGCAGAAGAACTTAGGATGTGTTTGTCATCAGATTTTGACTTGATGACAATTTTGGTGTTTTGCAAACCATCATGAGCAGGACAAGGTGCAGCTGTTGCACTGTGTAGTTGAGCATAACACTCTTCTTTTAGTTCACCATCTTTTACTATGTCTTGAGGAAGTGAAACTTTGAAGTTTCCATTTTTATCAAGCTCACCAAACCCTCTTGTTTTGAAATGTCCATTTGCCACTTTGCAGTCTATTGTTACATGTAGCCCTGCATAAAAGTTATGCACAAGATTGTTTATTAGTTAAAAGGAATGGTGATTATGCATTATGCATTGGTCACACTTCAAAAGACTTCTAAGAATTTCTTTAATTAAGTGACAAAAAATAAGAGGAATGTGTTTCACTATACATCTTACTAAATGTTTATTATTGGATTGGATTCAAAGTTACTATGTAGAGACAATACAATCAACATTACATTGGTCCGAGTAGAATTTGACTCGAACATTTTAAGCAGAGTCTCAGATTCAAACTTTATGGATGAAAAAAATGTAGTTGAGAGGAGAGACCCCATTAAAGATGGTCAAACAGATTCCTCACTGAGATTCTTCATCAGCAAAGTCGGTGGATATTCCGCGCCAATAAAATGGTTATCAAAAAAAGTTACAATGTAGAAAAAGGTGCATGCATAAGGTGTAAAATATGCAGTAAAACATTAGTGGCTAATGTTGGTGAGTAAATTGATGAAACTATATGTGCATGTACTATGTATGAGGAGACAAAGTACCTGAGAAAGCCTGGCTAGTTTTAATATTGTTGTTCTCACAGTCTGCACATTCTCCAAGCCCAACAACCTCAACTGTACTATGGTCTCCATAGCAAAATCCTAGTACCAAAAAACCAACAGACAACCAAAGGCACACAAGTGCTCTTTGGTGCATAGTGAAAATCTGCATATACTACTAATTTGGAACTCAAGAGAAGCTATTAAGCTTCTTTGTATTGATCATGAAATGTGAGTATGATACTATAATTTGAGATACCAATATATAAACAAAGTTGGATATTATCTACAAACCACACCGACAGTGAAATTAAGAAGCTCACATGGTTCAAGGTGGCCATAATCAACATAGAAAATGACATTAACATGCACATACCAGCAATACTAATAACAATCACACTGTCTTATTGAATGCATTATAATTCTCAACTACACAAACTAGCTAACTGTGTAAACATCTGTCTCTACCTTCTCTACCTACTTTTGGTGCTAATAAATGCTTTTTAGTTTTTACAACTTGTATAGTAGTATCACTGAAATGTTGTATTTTAATACTAGTATTAAAAATGATAGCAATGTTTTTTATTTCTAGCTAGTTTTAAGTTTTTCACATGAATGGATCATAAAGTTTTACTACTCAACAGCTAATAAAATTGTCAACTTTGTAAAAGCATTTTTTTTCATCATGGGTTGACAATGAAACAGTCAACTTCACTTATTATTTATGATTATCATCAACTGTATAAGAGTGCTAGCTAGTAATTTTACAGAAGAAATCATGAAAACAGTTATGTTCTTGTTCCTGGACACGAGAAAGGCAATGCCACCGCACATTGTACTCATCTTCAAAACAATTATTTCGAACATATATACCACATTGTTTATTTATTTTTGTATTAACCCTCAAGTTTTTATTGGAAGGGACTTAATAGTCCAGAGTTTGGCTGCGAGATAAATAAAGTTTGACCAAAAGATTGTTCCGTCCAAAATCGAATTCGAATTCTTCTGAAATTTATCCTAAAGTTCATTAACCACTTGAGCTCTGTCTTAGTTTATTTATTTAATTAGTACAAAATTTTCGTATGTTCAGAGATAATAATGAAATAATGCCTTGCATTGTGATAGACCAAAGTGGATTACTTATGACACTACAAGCCTTTTCTTTTTTTATTGACAAAAATACAAGTCTTTTTTTTTTTTATACAAAAGTACAAGTCTATTTTTATTACTACTTTTACCATCTTTTATATCAATTGATAGTTTGATTTTTTTTTTCTACCTCAAAAAAAATAGTTTGATTTTTTTGGACGTGGTTTAGTTTAATTTTGAGTTGACAAATCATTATTTGTATATTTTGTTGACAAAAATCATTATTTGTATTTAATTGCCGCAATTTCTGTTTTGCATTTCAATTATTGTAATGAAATGAAACTTCAATCTCTATCTTTCATAGGACATGATTTGGATACATAACTAGTATAATGTTTTTTTTTGTTGACAAACTAGTATAATGTTTTATACACATTTCAATTTGAGTCAATGAATTAGTGACTGATGTGGAGTACTCTAGGATTGCTAATGTGAAATGTCACTTATTATTTAAATCTAAGCACAAGTGAAAGGCATTTAATAGAGCCATGAAATTAGCCATCAATCTACCAAAATGGTTGAACATTGTCATTAGGGTTGGCAATGACAGATCCAAATATCGCAAACATTTTCTACTAATAAGTCCAAAAATTATTTTGCATTGATGCAAATTTGTATGGTGCATGTGGGGAATAGGAAAAATTTATTTGATATTTCGAGTTCATCATTAAACATATTTTTTTGATTTTTACCACCAATATTGCGTCTAGAGGTGTGTTTCAAGATGAGTACGAATGATAAATTTAAATTTTATTATTTTTACACCTATTAATAATCAAAAAATAAATTTTTTGAATGGTAAAACATATTATTAAGATTTGAAAGTTACAAAAGTACAAAAAGTATAAGAAATATTTAGGAAATTACAACAAAAATAACAGAGAAAAAATAAAAAATAAAGTAGACTGAGGTACAACTACCCAAGAACGATTAATACATATGAAAAAATAATTTAATTTAATATACATTAAACTGTTTTTTATAAGAGTAAATGGTAAAATTATGTTCTTATGATATATTGTTGGTCTCTAACTCAACTCATCCACAATAAAATTTTGATTAAAGAGACAAGATTTGATAAGTGACAAGATATGATTATGATTATGATAGTTTACCATCTCTTGTCACTCTTTCCTGGTCATAAATAGACTCTTAAGAATTTCACTGAAATAAAGTTAACTCATTTAAATGTTTAGATTTTGAAGTTGAGTGGCTAATACTGCTATAAAATTAGAAGAAAAAAAAATTAAAATATGTTGTGTTAAAATCACATTTAAGCATTTCAACTATGATTTTACCATTTCAAGTTGTCAGACAACAACACAGACATCACAAAAACTGCACAAAGAAACTAGATTTAGCTTTCTGGTATTATGTGAGCTCTAATTTCCCATTTGGTGTCCTTGTAGACTTGTAGTTACTTTGGACTTTGACCCCTTTGTTTATGAATCTCATTTCAACAACTTTGATTAATTAGGGCCAGTCGCAATAATTGTAAAACCTGAGATCGATTAGAAACGATATTCTGAATTCGCTCACGATAAAAAAAAAAAAAACAATATAGATAGTGTAAAATGAACATTATCTATCAAAAATTGTGCCACTACTCAAAAGTTATATTCTTCCTAACTCAGATTCCTGTTCGTTTTTTCTTAGAAAAAGCTCAACCTCATTGGAAGGGGGGAAAAGTAAAAACTCTTTAAAGCTACAACAGAAAAGGCAGGTCATCGATGATTCAGCCAGAATTCCACGCGCTCTCTCAAACTAATAAACACAGTGTGTTACATCTCTAGTCATGTATGGCTGAAGAACTTGAGAACAACTATCTATCTACTTCTTCTTCTTTGATTTGCTCGACAGAGACTGAGCGTATGCAGTTCCCTGGGCGACAAAATACAAGGCACAGAAAGATATTTCATTTCAGATGCTAGTTTATGTTATAGGTGTAAATATTGAAAATGGACATCATGACATCAAACAAGTAAAGAGATAGTATACAGCAGAATAAGAACAGACCTCTAGCCATTCGTCTGTTGAAGCATCTGTAGACCTAGTTCCAACTTCAACTTTTGGAGCCCTCTTTGATTTCTGACCATATATAAATTCATGAGCAAACATGAGAGAATATCAAAAAAGGCTAAAGGAAATATTAAAGCCAAAGGTTTTCTTTAAAATTAAAAATTTGGTCGATTATTATTATAAATGTGTAAGATCGGATCAGTAACTACTATGATGTAGTTACTTCAAACAAGCAAAGTAAGCACAAAGCCGGATCAATAACCAAGTGAGAACTGAGAAGTTTAAGGCCATTTGGTATCGGAAAACGTTTGCTATTGTTTCCAAATGATTGTACTGAAAACATTGAAAACAACAGCTGTACAACTATTGTTTCCTATACAAATATTTGAAAATATGAAACAAATTGAAAACAATGCGGCAGTTTAGTTTTGTAAAGTGAATACAGGGAATGAAAACAAAAACATTTTCATAAACCAGACAAAGCATTATGGCTTATAGGTAAAATTAGCAAACTCTAACTGCGAAGGTGGTCCTATAATAGCACATTATCTAAAAAAATATAGATATTAGTACCTTAGATAGGTTTTGAACTTGACCATGAATCCATAGCCCCGAGAGGACAAGGAGGGCAACTCCAAGAGTAACAAGAAAAACAGATTCGATGCTAAGAAAACCACCAGATTCAACAACTTCAATAGTGCCGTTAAAGAAGGTGCTTTGGTATGGATGCTCATCAATTTCGTAAATAATAGTACCGACAAGATCAAAGCTACCGGGCTGCATATGTAAAATTATTACGTGTTATGACATCATGAGTACAGAAGTGCTCTCTTATGTTTCATTCATTCAGAAACTAAAAGCAGTTGCCTTCAAAGTAATGATGATACCTGCAAGAACTTGCTGACTGCAAATATATATGGGAAAGTAGCTTGTGCTGAGGCTGGTACAGAACCATTGTTGAAAACCTGCAATCAGAAAAAGCTTGCATTTATATTATTTGTGTAATGTCATTTACCGAGTCATCATAGGTGATACTGACACATAACCTAGTCTTTGAAGGAAACAATAAATACTTAAAATTCTAAAGTTTACTACCCAAACTCTTTTCAGAATGACTCGTAATTCCCGTGATTACATGATAACAAGCATAAATAATCCTTTAAAATAACATGAGCAGAACAATTATTTTTTACACAAATAAACAACCTATTGTATTTTGGATGTTCAGTAACCAATTACTACCTGAGCAGTAAGATTTTGAACAAGTAGACGATGATCGACAGGGAGGTGAACACTAGCCTTGATGGCAACCACATTCAAGCTGGATTCCCCTGTTTTCAGTCCACAAAATAAACGAAATCAGCTGGACTACAATTGAAAGAGCATACAACAAAAAGAACATAACAAAAAGAAAGCCGTGAAATATGAATACTAAACAATGACAAATTGACAACAAAAAATTTAAGAAATTTGAAAGCTTGAAAATACAACGCTGGATACATGGAATATCCAATCTGATTGAATTACCATCATTTTTTACACCAACAAGCAGCTCTGTCTCTTCTCCAGCTGTTACCACTGCATCATATTCATATGAACAAACAAAATCAAATCATTATCAAATACAAAAAACAAAACTAAAACTACATTTCTTGAACCAGACAGAAAAATCCTTACATTTTGCAATATTTTTTGGAAATACGCTTATTGTATCAATTCCCGGAGCAGCAGAAAAGGTCCCAGACCCATCAAAGTCTTGGACATCATCACCAACAATGCCAATGTCGCTTGCGTCTTCAGTAGTAGCACCTTCATCCGAGTCTGACTGGCACCTAGCAACTAGCAAATAGAAAGAACCGCGTTAACTAATCGCCACGCACATAAGCATAAAAACAAACTAATATCAAGTTAATTGCAAGATCCAATAGGGAAAATAAAATAATACATAATCAAATGCTGAATCAAGCTACCATCCAAAAATTACAAATTAAACAGCACCGGATTAATACATAATTCATTCAATTACACCATGTTGATACCATCCCCTCCAACCCAAAAATAAAAAACAATACTTGAAGTGCCATGCAACTAAATTAAACAATGCCCAACATTAAAAATGTGATCTTTTCACTCTCTATGACTTCAAACTAGTAAATGCATGCAAAAAACATAGTAGTCCCAACAAAAATCAAAATACCCATAAGAAAAAAGAATCAATTTTTAATACAATTCAATTATAAACAAGATCAAAGCTGAAAAGACATGCAAAATTAAAGCAATTGGGTCACCAAAAAACTAATCATAACATGCAAAAAAAATAATGGATCAAAGATAAAACGGATCTAGATCTAGAATGTGGAGAAGCAAACCTTGAATGAAAGGTGAAGCAATGAGGAGAAAAGTGAGAGAGAAAATCCAAAGGGTGTTAATGGAGGCCATTGTGGTGTGGAACAATTTTTCCAAAATGAATTTTCAACGATGCAATAAGCGAGAGATTTGTAATGGGGTTGTTGTGTTTAGAAATGGAATGGAATACAAATGAAACGATGTCGTTTTGTTTCATGTGATGCTTTATTTTTTTCAAAATCTGGTTTGTCCATTTTTCATTGGTTGTTTTTACGTGGTGCCTTGTCACTCATTAATCCTACTCATATAATAAAACAAAATAAATTACTTTTACCAATATAAGGCCCCATTTGACCCGATTTATTTTCCACTTTTCTATTTTTTTTAAACGAAATAGAAAAGCATAAAATTGAATTTAATCATATTTTTTTTTAAAAGAATTAGAGAAATAAAGTAAAGAAGTACTCCCTCCGTCCCAAAATGTAAACAAATTTGACTTGGAGGGAGTATAAAATAAAAAGAAATTGAGTCAAACATAATTTTTTTTTTCTTTACTATTTTTAAGGAGAAGAAAATAAGTAGAAAATAAGTCGGGCCAAACATGGCCTAAGTAAATCGTGAATGGAGTGTTAAAATTTAAAATTATATTAGTAAATGTAATTAAAGTTAAAGTATATTAGTTGAGATATTAATTTTTTAATTTTATTTTAATTTTTTCAATTAATTGTGAAATTAATTTTATATTTATACTGTATTATTTAAATATAAAAATAATTATATATTTAAAATTTTTAAATGGATAGAACATGGTGGAGAGTGATATTCACCTCCTTGTTCTTTATAGTATGATGTTTTATTTCCCATCATCGTAGAAAATACAAAAAAAAATAGTGTCCTATTTTAAAATTGATTTAAATACACTTTTGGTCATCTAACTATGGTTTCAATTGGTTTAAATACACTACATGGTACTGGCGGTCTAACATAACGTTTTGTTAAAAAAAAAAATTAACAGTTAGGACCAACTTGATTAATGCAAGAAAAGTTAAAGGAAAATTCGGAACAAAAAATAATTAGAAGACCAAAGTGAAACTTTGAAAATAGTTAGAGGACCAAAAAAGTATTTAACCCTTTAAAATATGAGTATAAATATTGCCCTTTATAAATTACCAAATCAAAAGACACTCGTATCAAAATTGAGTGTAAATATAAATCATAGTTAATATTTTCGAGAGTCATCTTCCATTTCCCAATCTCAACGAGATAAAATTTTCTCTCATGTGCCCGTAGCAATTTAATAAATATATATATATATATATATATACTTTTATTTGAAAAAGTTATGACTTTTTTTAACCTTATAATATTTATATAATATATATTAAAGCATACTATTTTATTTTTAAAAAAAATTAATACATATACTTGTGTGGGTACATATATTTATATAATAGTATTTCAGCATTTGAATCAACTAAATTAATTATTATATAAAATTAGTTTTGAAAAAGTTATTAAAAAAAGTTTTTATTAAAAATATTAATCTTAAAAAATTATTGTTATTTGTTAGAAATTAGTTTGATTTATTTGTTTTTGTCCAAAGTTTTGTTTGTTTTTGTCTAAAGGTGGCTCATTAAACTTAGTTAGACAAAAAATGTGTTTAAGAATATCTCTAAAAAATAAAATAAAATGTCTCATAATTGAAAAGTATCATGAGTGAGAACAAAGAGTGTTACATTAAAGAAATTCTACAAAATAAAATAAAATGTCTCATAATTGAAAATGTGTGATGAGTGAGAATCGAAGAGTGGTACATACATTAAGGAACTCTAAAAAACTAAAATAATATGTATCGTAATTGAAAAAGTGTCATGAGTGGGAATATTAAGGTAGACTTAATTTGTTATGGAGATGATTTCATGACTTGCCACGTAGATATATGAGGACTTGATAGTTTACCATATAGATATATGAATATTCAATAGATTGCCACATAGAATTATGCTTAAGAGAGGCATCCATAAATATATAAAATAAAGATAAAGATTAAAAAATTTAATGCTATCAAAAAATAAAAAGAAAAAAACACCAATTTTTAACACAAGATGAGATATGATCCTGACTAGTGCACTTTGTTTGATGTGAAAGATTTTGGAGAGTCTCTTTTGTTAGACTACGTGGCTACGCTTAAAGTGGCGACTATAAGCGATTCGAGAATACAACACACGACTATTCGGATTTTAAACGAGTGAGCGGAAGCTACCTAGATCGGTAGTCTATTTGCACCTCGACCAAAGAAAAAGTAATATAGCTGAAAGGATGTAACAATAATAATTCGAATACAACAACAAATATTCGAATTCAAGCAATTGTCAAATAATGTTTGAAAATCTCTTAATCACACACAATTAATGGTATTGAGTTATTCTATAACAAACAAAGTGTCAAACAATACTTTTGTCGAACACTTGGCGTGCACGACAAAACTATGTTTTGCGATTTCACAATAAACCGGAAAGTAAAGAGATAAGGGTAAGAAATTGACGCACGAAGATGATCAGGGAGTTCCCAGCTTTCGTGTTGTCCTCGCGGTCGGCCGGTACATCTCCCCCTAACTTATCAAACGGATAAGTTGAGATTTTCACTAATTCTTCGAAAATCTTTTGCAAATGCACAAGTACACAAATGATACAATATGTGAACGATATAGATTCAATCAACTATCTTCACCATAGCTCCAATTTGTGAATTGTGCAACCTCAACTCAATCTTTGCTTCAACCTCTGATTCCAACAATCAAACCCTCACACCTATCTTGAACCAAGGACTTTGTGATGATTGTCCAGCTGATTCCTTCGCCAAATTGTGTTGATCATTCAAGCAACTCTTGAATCCGGATGAGAAACTCTAAAGTTTTAAGAACCAAACAACCCAGCTGTAATTCTGATTCACCACAAACTTACCCCGAACGTTATCCTTCAACCTCTCTAAGAAACATCAATTGAACCCATACTCAATTTCAATTTGATGGAGATTTGAAAGAAGATGATGATTGTTCTTGAATGCGCTTCGATCCAAAATACTCAGCAATTTTGATCAAAGGAATGTTTTTCACTAGTTTCTCATATTTACAACAATGACTCATAAAGCTATTTATAGAGAAAATAGAATTAAGCAAATTTAGGCACAATCTAACAGACTTGTATCGATACATTCATTACTGTGTATCGATACAAGTAACTAACAACGTTGGAAAAACTGAAGTTTTGTATGTATGTATCGATACAACCACGACTTTGTATCGATACATACAACGGTAAAAACAGAGTGGGACTGATATGTTTCGAAACACACAAGTATGTTTCGAAACACAATGTTCTCTCTGGTTTCCAGAGAGTCTGCATGTGTTTCGAAACATACAAATGTGTTTCAAAACACAAAGGCTCATCTGGACTCCAATGAGAACAATTTGTATTGATACAAAAGTGCTATGTATCGATACAAATGCGTGGTAATCAGTCTGAACAAGTTTCAGGACATTTGTATCGATACAAGTAAAAACTGGTTTTTCAAAGTTTCAAAAAGTATTTTGTTGTCAAGTCAATTTTGATTGTTACCAAAACATATTCTACTCTATTTTCATGTGTTTTGACAATTATTAAAACTCGGAGGGGAACTGGTGCATTTACATTCTCCCCCTTTTTGATAATTGTCAAAACTATTGCATAAGCTAACTAAGCCTACCTAAGATGCGATTACAAATAGCTATATGATACAGATGCTAACAACAACAAGGCTAACCACTTGCGAAGCTCCCCCTTAGTTGATGTCATCTTGCATATACGTTGAACAACCGAATCTGAAAACTCAAAGCTCTTTATCCTTAGCCTATGCTTGCAATTCTTCTCTCCCCCTTTGACAATATCAAAAAGAAGAAAAGAATACTCATGAGAAGTATCGAAATTCGAAGATTTTTTGAAAAAAAATATAGGTCATATGATGCACTTACACTTGTCGAAATGCATTATATGATAAAAATAACTTGATCAAGATAATTAAACAAAATATGCACAAATGTGTTCTAATGACTAATCAACAAAGAATCATGACAAATATGACATGTAGAACAACAAGCCAAACCAAATCACATGATTATCAAAACATCGACATTTTGAGCATTTAAACATATTCTACGGACGAATAATAAACAAGGCATCATGCATAATAAAATCCATACATGAAATATAATAAAGTCATACACCAAATAAAATGCCTAAAAGATTGGCATTAAAAATTATCTGTACAACCAAATTGAAACTAAACTATAGATAAGTCATAGAGTTATGAAATTAAAAAGGACAAATTGTTCATGAGTTAAAAAAATAAAAGAGAAAAACACAAAACAACTTTAAAGCATCCAAATCATTCATTCATGTTGTCGGGGTTAGGATTGAGATAGTTGTCGACATTTGTGGATGGATTGAAGTAGACATTCATTTGTGCTTGCATATCATCAAAGCGAGTGGTGACATAGGTTCGAAGCTCGGTTTGATTGGTGTGAATCTCCTCAATTCTAGCGGTTGTGGCTTAGTAGTTTTGGTTGTATGTATCGTAGAAGGCGGTTTGTTGCATGCTCATGTTTCTCATCATCTCCATCATTTCATACCAATTGCCACATTGCTCATTTTCAACCCCTTGATTACCATCACCTTGTTGCCTAGCATTGTCATTGTTCAAGAACCAATGCATTTTTGTCAATTGGGTACCACTAAAGATTTGCAACTTTCCCGGAGAAGTGTACTCAATGGGAAGATTTTGCACAAGTCGAAAGAGCTTAAGGATACTTCCAATCATACTATAATACCCAAAGCACTAATCACGACTAGAATTCCTCAAGTCAAACATCTGATTGACAATATAATACGGCCAATCAACCTGTTTATCTTCCATCAAAAGGTACATCAGATCAAGGTCTTTCTTGTCATCCTTGATTGTGCACTTTGAGGACGTAAGATGTGGCT
The DNA here is from genome assembly GCA_951804385.1 of Trifolium dubium. Classification (NCBI taxonomy): domain Eukaryota; kingdom Viridiplantae; phylum Streptophyta; class Magnoliopsida; order Fabales; family Fabaceae; genus Trifolium; species Trifolium dubium. Next base: position 20,582,925 of record OX638075.1, on the reverse strand, counting down.
AACAATCCAACACACCACTCTAGCATTAACAGACAATTTTCCCATTTCCATGAGTACCGGAATCCTTCCATTTTTGGTAATAGAAGCAGCAAACACATTAGAGTCATAATCAACAGTACTTGTTTCAGTGTACTGCAATAATTCATCTCTGGTAATTCTTGTACCGGTACTCATCTCAAAAAGGTTGAACCACAAATCAGCAGTAAAATTGTATACATTTTGTCCAAAACGAAATTGAAATTCAGCACCATTTCGTTCTTGTAAACCAGCATAGAATATTCTAATCAAGGTCTCATGATATTTTGTTCTTAAATCACAGAAAACATCAAGTTTTTCTCGTTCTAACATCTCAGCAATATCAGGCAAATGCATGCCCTCAAGACTAGTGGCACAAATAGCTCTTTGTGGTAGAACTATCCTAGTCCTACAATATCTAGTATAAGTAGTAACACACTCAGGATGAACATACTCTGCCTCGTTGAATCCAATGTCACTTAAGGCCGAATTGCTACTCTCGGCATTACTCTTACTAGTCTTCTTCCTAGGTGCCATTGCAGAGATAAAGTTAAGAGAAGATTACCTTAAAATATATGAGAATGAAGAACGAAAACTTTGCTTGAAGCTCAACCCACAAAACAATTACTTCTTCAATGGAAAACCTTGTAAAGAACAATGTTCAGCCCAAACACTTGTATTCTTCACAAAATTGACAAGAATCAAAATTCCCAAATTCAACCCTAGCTTTGAATGTAAGAGATGGAGGAGATTAACTACGTGATTGACGTTCGTAGAGTAATGGACTAATGGGTGATGAATTTGAAGTGGTTTAAGTTCAAGAATTTTTGATTTTGGTTGTGTATTGAGAGAGATTGAAGAAATTTTTGGTTATACAATAAAACAAACAAAATTTGTATACAATAAAAAAGATTTTATTGTTTCAACAAAAACAATTATACAAAATTTAGTCAATAAAATAAAATAAGAAGAGGATATAATAAACAAAATATAACCTAAATTGCTAAAACGACAAGTAAAAAGGAACGGAGGTAGTATTTATAATAAATAATAATTTTATAAAATTATTGGTTAAATTAAAAATTTATATTATAAAGATTGTTTATAAAAAATTTAAAGAAATTAAAAATTATTTAATATGTTACCGAGATCTATCAAGATTAACGATGTTCAATATAAACTCATAAAACGTTAGTCTTAACGGATCTCAATAATATATATAAAATGATTTTCAATTTTTTAAATAATTTTTGCATGATTTATATGATATAAACTTTCAATCCTAAAATAAATTTTATAAAATTAATATTCATTATATATAGTGGCTCATATGTCCTAAGATCATGATATTGGAAAATAGATTAAGACAATGACCTCTCAGTCTTTACAAATGACCTCTATGAATAAAACTTCCTTTAAAAATTGATTAAATATGTTTTTAATTTCTATAAAATGATAATCGTCTAAATGTAGTCTTTATTTAATTTTTAGTCCCTGAAAACCTTAATATATTCACTAAAGGTTTGGTCCCAACGGTTAATTTTTATTAAGTTTTTGAATGATTTTTCAAAAACATGTCTAGAACATCATAAAAAGATCCTCCAAAAAAAGAGCCCAATATTTGATTTGTAGATCATAATTTTTATTACTTTAATCTAAAACTTTTGTTATTTGAAAAATTCATATTTATTTCATATCATGTTAAAAAAGTTCCCGTAGAATAGCTTAAGTGGTAAGAGTTGGAGAACATGTGAGTTGTGTAGATGGAGGTTCAAGAGTCAATTCATGAAGGAAGCAATTTATATTTCCAATAAACCAAAACAAAATCATGTTAAAAAATTCTAAATTTTAGTAAATAATTTCTTTTTTTAAAGTTCGGTATCCGACCTAAATACCGACTAATTCGAGAGCACCAATCCCACTGCCCACTTGTGAGAACCCAATTTAAAGCCAAAGATTTTGCTCTGTATGGACTAGCCCACCAAAATTAGCACCAGTTGGAATCGAACCTGAGACCATGTGAGGAGCAAACTCCAAGGACCCAAGCCAAGACCACTAGGTCAACCCAAGTGAGTTTTTAGTAAATAAACTTTATATGATATTTTAAAGGCTTAAAAATAATGCTTATGTCCCTGTAAGTTTACACTTTTTTTATATAAGTCCCTCTAAGTTTTTTCTTAAAAATTAGTCCCTTCCATTACACTTCCTTTTGATTTTGGTCCATACCGTCCAAAAAATGCTGACGTAGCTAACAGAGTGACATGTGACGTAGAAAATGAGGGACTAAATAAAAAAAAATTGATATTACAGGGACCAAATTCAAAAACACAGTATATGTAAACTTTCACTATAAATAAAATCCTCAAATTGAAGAGTTTATTTGTCTCATTCATACCTCAACCGAAATTCCATTGTTTTATACAAGAATGTCATCATCAACAAACTCCACTCCAATCAAAATAACATAACTTTTAAATTGCCATCAAAATTAGACAAATCATCAAAATACCATAACATAACAATAGAATTTTGGTTGAGGTATGAAGGGACATATCGACCATATTATTTAATATAGTAGAATATATCATTCAAAAAATTTGATGTTAAATAAATGATATGACAAAATTATATTAACAATTTAACTAAAAAAAAAATTGATGCTATTTAGAAATCAAATTTTGTTTCAAAATAAATCATTGTATGACATGCAACATAACTACACAAATATAGGTAAAGACCAAAGAAAAGAACATTAACTTTTTCCATGAAGGGTCGCAAATGATATACAATATCATGTGCTAGCTATAAAATTAGGAAATCATACATTTGATAAAGGAAATTTTTTTGAAGTCTTCAAACGATATACAATATACTTGTGGCACACGACCATTACCCTAACCACCATAGGTAAGCTATACAAATACACATTCCATTAGACAATTCCCCACACCACACCTACATAGAAACATAGCAACATGATGACAACACCATATGCACAATAAAATAATTGAATACACTATCATATGAGAAACAACACCAGCATTTAAGACTTATTTAAAGTACAACAAAAATTCTAGATCGCTCAACCAAAATTCTTGATCTCTCAACATAAAACAATAGAATTTTGTTTGAGGTATGAAGATGACAAGTAAACTCTTAAATTTGGAGATTTTATTCATAGTGAAATTTTACAAAAAACTGTGTTTTTTAATTTGGTCCCTGTAATATCAATTTTTTTTTAATTTAGTCCCTCATCATTTACGCCACCTGTCACTCTGTTAGCTACGTCAGCATTTTTTGGACGGAAGTTGACGTCAGGGACCAAAATCAAAAGGAAGTATAATGAAGGGGACTACTTTAAAAAAAAAAACTTAAAGGGATTTATATCAAAAAAGTGCGAACTTATAGGGACCTAAGCATTATTTAAGCCTATTTTAAATATGCCTATAAAAAATCAAAAAAAATTTGAACAACAAATATAATATTATTAATAATACGATCTCCGTACAAGACGAACAAAGACCGATGAAAGACGAACTACAAAATAAATACGCCGTATATAAGCGGAACACCAATGAAATAACCAAAACAGACACCACCTAATAGAGCTCCACTTCTAATCTCATTCTTAGAAGGTTCTAATCTCATACTTAGAACGACACTTCTCAGCTTCCACACCGTCAGAGAATACATCAACTCGACCTAAAAAAATATCTCTAGACGCCAACTCCGATCTCGAATCAAAAGTGACAGGCCCATTAGAATCAAAATAGTAGCTTCGTAAACCGAAAGTTGATGAGACAATAGTAGAATAAAAGCCTAGGTAGATTAGTCTCAGCTCGTTGTCCGACTCTAAACAGTCAACACCGATGTGGTAAAGGTCATCTAGATACAAATAAACCTGCAAATCTCAGCAGATTTGGAAACCATCAGTGACTCAAAACGAATCCTGCAAATATCACCAGATTTAAAAAACAGTTAGAGAATCGAGTATCGTAGAAACCAATCACACACGAAATTAACTGCACAACGGCAGGGTCTCATCCAAACACGAACAGAGGAGAAGAATCACCACCAAAACCACCCTGCATCCATCACAATACCACCGCAAGAATGACACACAAATCATCGCCGAGCTGCCACCGAAGCAACAAAATTCCTCCAACACTAGAAGCTGCCACCACAAACCACAACCACCTGAAACGCAGTACCACCACCACCACATTAAAGCGCAGCCCCTCCACGACCGGAAACGAAGCAGCACCACGACCACCAGAAATGCAGCAAAACCAAACATCTCTACTGTGAATCGCCATCACCATAACACCGACCGAGTACATAACACCTCCAGGTCTGCGAAACCAACATCGAAAAGAACCTAAAAAGAAACCGAAAATCACCACAAGGAAGGTGGTGGTGCAGCCAAACTAGCTAGAACACACAAAGACATCCCCGCCCGCTATAGATCTGGACAAGGGTGGTGCGAAGGGTGAAGGCCACTCCTCGCACCACCACCAATGGAGGTTACATGGTGAGAGAAGGGTTGTTTGGATGTGAGGGTTGGGGCGGCGGTGTTGGTAGAAACTTAGATGAGAGAAGTCAGAGAGAAAAATTCAATGTATTGCCAACTTTCTCTCTCTTCTTTTAATTTTTTCCATCTTGAGTTAATGTCAAACAAATAAAAACAAAAAAATTTAAGAGTTTAATGTTAATTAAACGAATATAGTTTAGTACGAACTATGTGCAATAAATTTTTTATAGAGACTAAAAATTTAATAAAAATTAAGTAAGTATTTTAAAAATTTTAAGTACTAAACTTAAAAAATCCTCATTTTAAAATAGCATGTAATTTAGATTGAAGCAAATTTTGCTAGAGAAGCCCTCACCAAACCAAATTAACAGTTTTATTTTTCTCCTCAAGTTTCCACGTCTTGATGTTGTGGTAATTTTTACAACTATGTTTTTGCTAAAATCAACTTTTCGTTGTCACCTCTCAATTATTCTCTCACGGCTAGCTAGCATTTTTTGTTCTTTTCTAAATTTTATTGTGTTGCGTGTGTTATTCATTTTCATTAAAACAGAAAGAAAATATTTATTTTATGAAAACTGTTTCAGACATTTATTTGACAAATAATATAATACTACAAACCATATTCGTTTTTCTTTGATTTATAAGTCCAGTGATCCTATGTAAGTCTTGAAATAAACATCAATGATTGCGTTCATGGTTTGTGGAAGTGGTATCCAACCAACTACATTGAAGATATCCTTCTACAATATATTTTGGCTATAAAATGTTATGCCAAGCAAAAACCAACTTGTTGTTGTACCAATAATCCATAGCGGTGGAAGAATAAGCCATATGTTTTTTCGTTTTTTGGTTGTTGTTCAGGTTCAATTGAATCTCAACCTACAGAACCTTAGACATATTTGCAGCCTACGTCGTGTTCTTAGCAAATAAAACATTATAACCAGGGTATTTTTTGCATCTTCGTCTACGAGTATTAAGTCATTGAATCTGAAATTGCTTCGATCATAATAATTACCATCCAAATGTAGTCTGCTTGTGGAATCAATTGGACCATTCATGTAAGATGGACGATAAAACCTAGTTTTGAATGTGGTTGAAATTATTATTGCAAATATACCACATGTAAAAATTCCAAAATCTTGCATGGTAAAGACAACAATAATGAAGGCACCACGAGTCTTCTGATTAGAATGCTTTGACATTCAAGGGCGGAGCTGCGTTAGAGCTCGGTAGAGACGCAATCCACCCTAAATTATTATTTTCTTAAATGATAGATATGTGTGTGTGTATATATATATATAGAGCATATCAAATGAGAGGGGTGTTTATTGTGAGAGATGAGAGGAGTTATTAACAACCATTGGATTCTACTACTCCCTCACTTTGGTGCAAAATCCATTCAAGTCTTGGAATACATCATCATAAAATCACTAATTTACTGTTAAGTAATCAAATTAATTTACGATTTATCATCTTTTCCATTTTAATTGTCAAATTACAATTTCTAAATACCCAATTAATTTATTTAACATTTTCCCAATTCTTACAATTTTAATTGGCAAATTGCAATTCTCCCCTTCTTATGATTTCGAGAAAAAAGGTTGAAGAAAGCAATTTAACAATGGAAAACGATAAATAAAACTAGTAAGCCTTAACCCTCAAATTCGGAAACGGACGACTGGCAACAACACACGATGGCACGAATCCAAAACGACGGCGCTGCGATTTCCCTGCTAAAGGATTCCCGTTCTGGCGGTAGCATACAACAGAATCAAAGGAGGTTGTTCACCAATCATTCACATAGTTCCGATGATGGTGTCTTGCTGGATTTAAAAGTAAATACATAGGAGCAAGTATATGAAGGTGTGAAAAACACAAGAAGGGGGGGTTGAATTGTGTTTTGGTAATTTTAAAAACTTCTTATAACTTTAGAAAACTTATCAGAAGCATCAGCGGATAAAACAAACACAAGCAACGCACGTAAACAGAAACAGAAGTAGAAAGAGTAAGAGAGATAGAGAGAGAGACGAGACAAGCAATTTTATACTGGTTCCTCTCACAAACCGAGAGTAGTCTAGTCCCCTTGCACTTCCAAGGGATTTCACTATAATCACTTTGATTACAATTGCTCAAACACACTAGTAAGAGACTTCCTAATGCTCAAGTTCTAAACAAGAGACTTCCTAACACAAAAACAAAAGATAATTGAGTTTTGAGCAATTGATATTAAAATCAATAGCTCTTAAAAACAATACAACACAACTGTAAAGACTCTAACAATTGATTCCTAAGAAAACAAAAGTCAGAAGCACAGACAGAATAACTTCAGAAGCAGTGCTTGCAGTCTTGTATGAAAAACAGAGTAGGTGTTGTTGCTTTTTGAATTTTGCGTGACTTGATCTTCAAGAGTTGTTCTCTATTTATATGAGGTAGAAGAAAAAGAGACGTTTGATGTTACTGACCGTTGCAGAGGTCATTGTCACACCAGCTGTGTAAGGACAAAGGTAACATGGGATATTTGCCATTTTTGGCAAAGCTTATCCATTTATTCCTTTTGTATGAGAATATTCGCCCTTATGTAGTAAAATAGTACTAACGTCACTATCCTGATGATAAGGATGTAGTACTATGATTTCACAATCAATCACAGCCTTTAAATTCAAATGATTTCCAATCATTGAATCACTATCAGTTAACACTGACATTCTCTGATAGTTTAATCAGACTTTATGTTTCCAACATAACTTCTGATTCCTTAGCTTCTGAAATTTATGACCTTCAGACTCAACATATCTTCTGAGTTAACCAACTTCTGACTTTGGAGTAACTTCTGATCAATGTTGCTTCTGATGTCGTTGCCTCTGATATCGTTGCTTCTGACATCAATTTTGGCGCTTGTTTTAGAGCTTCTTATATCAAGTGTGAACATAATATAATTTTAATCTTGCACACTTAGATAAAATATTAAAATACCCTATTGTTCATTAATACTTTGTTATCATCAAAACTTTAAGGACTTAGTTAGAACCACATTTGTTCCAACAATCTCCCCCTTTTTGATTGATGACAAACTTTGTATTAATTAACAATGATTGTTATTTTAATTTTCCAAGTTTCACTTAGGTTCACAAGCTTTGCAAACTCCCCCTAAGTTTAACATTTGAATAATTAAAATAGTATAAAACATATTTTTATTTTGACTCAAATTTTTCATATTTTGACTCTCAAGGAATAGTTTTGCACGCTCTCCCCCTAAGTCTGATAATAAATGAAAAAATTGCACTCTTTTCATTTTTCATCATATGAAAAATTTAGTTCAATATAAACCTATGTTTCCCACATAATATAGGTAGAAAATAAATTAAACAAAACTGTAAAGATTTTTGGTTTCATTTTTGTGCTTCGCATTGTTAGATTAATGACTCTTACTCCCCCTTTTGTTATCAAACAAAAACAGTTTTACAAAAAGAAGTAAAGACATTAATAAAAGGCAGAAAACAGTCAAAGCACAACTTCCAAGTAGTCAAGTCAGTGGACAGTTACAGCTGTATCATAAATGACATTCTTGAAAAAACCACATGACTTAAACCAATTGAAGTCTATAAAAGCAATACGTTACCAAGTTCAATTTACTCAACACTTCCACACATTATTTTCAGAATAATGGATAAGGATAGAAGAGCAAACAAAGGTAAGATACCACAAGAAGTGAAGAAAGAAGAATCAGCTTCAAAATCCAAGCCAAAAGGAAAGAAGTTGAAAGGAGAAGGTTCTTCTTCAGCTCCATTAAGAAGAAGTAATAGACTCAGATCAAAAGCAGCACCAAAAGATCCAGTGTATATAACACTTTCATCAGATTCTGATGAAACTGATTCTGATTATGCAGAATTTCTCAGAACATATGATCCATCTGTTAATGAAGGTTCAGAATCCCCTTCTGATTCTAATAAGACAGATTTTGATTATATGAGTTACTTAGAGATTCTTCAATCTCCAACAGTGAACTCAAGCTCTGCTAGTTCTCAGAAGTCAGATGTAGACTCTAAATAGAATTAGGATCTTATGTACTAATTATTCTTTTATAATCAGTAAAAGTCTCATGGTTTATGCTTTGAATTGTTTCTATTATTTCTCTGTGCTTTTACATTGAAAAACATTTTCAAAAACATTTTAAATAAAAAAAATAACACACATATAATGCAACACATATAAGATATAAACAAAGATCTTCATGCAATTAAAAGAAAATAACATGTTCAAGCATTACAACCAAATTGAAATGCAATAAAAAAAAATAAAATGTGCACATACATAGAATCCTAGGGTTGAGATGAAGAAGATCTGGGTAGCAAATGAGCTTCAAACAGAGACAGCAGTTTCTCAAACTGTTTGTCAGTCTTCTCAGCATTCTTGTCAATTGTTTCCTTCAGATCTTTCTGATTAGACTTGACTTCATTTACCCCAGCTTCCAATGAGATTAACTTGTTTGTATGCTCCTTCTGAACTTCTTCAAGCTTCAGGAATCTTGTCTCATGATCAATATGTGCACTTTCAGTTATCATCTTTGTTGATTCTCCACCATCATATTTGTTTATATCATTCAACTTCATCAGCTTTTGTTCCATTTCCATTAAAACCATCTCTTCATGTGAGCAGCTAGTAAGAGCAAATTTCTGTTTTTGAATAGATTTTTCAAAAGCATTCTCAAATTCATCACAGAACTGCAGATATTCATAAGTAAGCTCTTCAATATACTTCTTCTTCAAAGCAGCCATAATTAACCTCTGATAACCATCAATTTCATCAATCTTCTGCACAATCTGACTAGGCATGATAGCATGAGAAGATTTCAAGACATGCAATCTTCTAATATCATTATTAATAAGCCTGTCCAGAATCTCAATACTAGACACAGTGTTGTTTGAGTGTTGAGACACTATGCTGTCAAGTATAGATTGATAGGAAATTTCTGGCTCATAGAAGGTTTGAGAAAAGTTTTGTGGCTCAGAAGTTGTTGTATTGTGAATTGGAGATGATGGAGGTGAAGTAACAATGTATGGTGGTTCAGAAGTAACTTCAGTTAAAGGATTGATGATTTGAATGGTTGGTTTAGATGGAGTTGGTTGTTTAACAAGTGTTTTGACATGTTGTGGGGTGAGAGGTTGTTCATCTTCTGAAGAAGAGTCAGAACTTAAGTCAGTAACAATCTTGAAGTGTTTCTCTTCAAGTTGATCTAACTTAGTTTTCTTTTTCTCTTCAGAGATTGGTTTGGATGGTGTTTCAGGCAATTTTGTAGTTTCAGTATGAATGGTTTGAGGAGATAAATGCTCAGATAGCATATCTAACACTGAGGGCTCATGCAAAGGTTCAGCAATTGTTGTGGGTTCAGGGGATGATTTTTGTACAACAACAGCAGGTTCAGAAGGAGGTTTAGGCATAGAAGACACATCATTCCTAGGCTTAACATTCCTAGATTGAGATTCAATAGGCTCATTAACAATGTTTTTAGAAAACATACCTTGATTCTGCATTTGATTCATGGTTGCTTCTTCTTCCTTGAGCTTCTTAATCCTTCTTCTCTTTACTTCCAGAGGTTCCTCATCAGTTTCCTCATCATCAGAACAGACAAGCTTCCTCTTGTTCTTCTGATTCTCATTTGACTTCTTTGTTCTAGCTTCCTTCTCACGCTTCTCCCTTTCTTGACCACTTATGATAGAGATACCAGCATTTGGATTTTTCTTTGGTATTCTTTCCCTTCTCATAGTAGTTTTCATCACAAAATCTTGTTTCTTGTCAAAACCAAGTTTGGTGATATCCACCTCATTACCAGCAGTCTCAAATCCATACTCCTCCTAGTGCTTGATTAAACCTTTGACAATTACCATTGCTCCTTCTGTATTCACTTCAGGGAAAGTTGACAACAGTCTCTGATCCTCTTTAACCATCAGAAGTGGATTGTTTGGAAATACCACTTTTCCACTTATCAGATGCATCTTCTTGAGAGACCTTCCATCAACCACTTTCTCTTCCAAATAAGATGCCTTCACAAATCCAGGATAATCCTTCTCAAGAATTTGTGGAAAGTTGCTTAAGAAAAACATATGTGAAAGTAACCTAGCATGATGACAATTGGTGTGACCAAGTTCAATGCTACAATTAATTACTTCACAGAGATGATCAAAGATGTATTTTGGAATGTTCATCTTTACAAACTTATGTAAATAGAACATAAAATATTTCTGTTCAGAAGAAATACAGTTTGTACAACCAGCCTTAGTAGCAATAGATTCAAACAAAATTTTGTAAACAACCTTAAACAGATTCTTCAAATCTCTTTGCTCAGAGGATTTTTCTTTATCAAACAACTGAGTTTGAATAGTTGAGTTGTGACCCTTGTTTTTGTATCCACCCAGATACATTCCATTGTTGGGTAGGTTGAGAACTTTGGCTATGTGATCAGCAGTAATCATAATATCCATTCCAGCAATATTGGATCTAATTTCTATTTGAGTAAAAGCTTGAAGCCCTAATTCTTCTCTTGTTTTTCCTTGTAAGTGAGGAGCTGTCTTAGCCAACTTAACTACCTCTTGGTAAGCAGCTTCTCTATCAAAAACTGATGCCTTCATCCAAAATTCCTTTACCATTTCATCATAAACTGGACCGTTTAAGATGTTAAAGTACATTTCAAGACCTTGTTCAAAGAACATTTTCTGTATATCATAACCATTTGCCTTCAAACTGTTGAAATCCACTATCTTTTCAACAACGCACTTGAGATGAAGACTCTTGAACTTCATCGTATCCGTAGCGATTGAGAACTTCTGTTGTTTCTGGAGATTTACGATAGGACCAACTTCAGGTACGAGTAATGATGTAGCAGTTTGAGAGGTAGCAGCAGGTTGAGTAGAGGATGACGACGCCATTGTTGAAGGTTTATGGTTTTGGTAAAGCTAGAGATGAGAAGAACTGAATCGTTTGGAGGTTTAGAAGAATATGAAAAGTGTTTGTAGTGAGTGCTTGTGTGTAAGTGTATAACGTGTATGACATGTATATTTTTAGAAAACAAACAAACAACAAAACAGTACCACGCAAAAGGACAAGATAGTCATTTTCTAAATAAAGCACTTAATCATCATTAACCAACACTCAATCTAATTACAAACAGACACGTGTATAGAGGTTTTTTAAATAACTGACAAGTTAGTGGACAGCAGTTAAAAAGATATAGGACACAAACTGTTCCACTACCATATCAGAACCATTCTTTGATTCTGATTATTATCAGAAGTAGTTGTCTATAAGAACTTCTGACCTTGAGGTTCTGAAATCCAACAGTTTCTGATTAAAATCAGATTTTTTTTTTTTTTTAAAAGAATTTCACTCTCAAAAGCTAACAATCAGGAACAAACACCATGTTGAGATTTTTCTTTATAAATTCAAATCTCTCAACAGATAAAGGTTTAGTACAAATATCAGCCCATTGTTTTTCAGTTTCAACAAACTTGATATTTATAACCCCTTTTTCAACATAGTCTCTAATAAAATGATGTTTGATCTCTATGTGTTTAGCTCTTGAGTGTAAAATAGGATTTTTAGAAAGCTGAATGGCTGCAGTATTATCACAATATAAAGGAATATAGTGACTGCTTATATGATAATCCTCTAATTGATATTTCATCCAAAGAAGTTGTGTGCAACATTTAGCAGCTGAAATGTATTCTGCTTCTGCTGTTGACATAGCAATGGTGGTCTGCCTTTTGCTACACCAAGAGATAAGATTTTCACCCATAAATTGGCAACTACCACTTGTTGATTTTCTTTCAAGTTTATCTCCAGCATAATCAGCATCACAGAATCCATTTAACTCATATTTATTGGATTTGTTGTAAAGTAATCCATAATTACAAGTTGCTTTCAGATATCTAAAGATTCTCTTCACAGCAGTGAGATGAGATTCTCTAGGATCTGATTGAAATCTTGCACATAAACAAACTGAGAATAAAATATCAGGTCTAGATGCAGTTAGATAGAGTAAAGAACCAATCATACCTCTGTAAACTTTCTGATCAACTTTGCCTTTAGATTCATCCAGGTTCAGGCTTGTAGTTGGATGCATAGGAGTGTTCATAGGCTTGCAATCTTCCAAGTTGAATTTCTTCAGAAGCTCTTTGGTATATTTGGTTTGATGAATATAAGTTCCTTCCTTTGTTTGATTAACTTGTATTCCAAGAAGTACTTCATTTCACCCATCATACTCATTTCAAATTCTTTCTCCATAAGCTTTGAAAAATTCTTGCAGAGAGTAGCATTTGTTGACCCAAACACGATATCATCAACATATATTTGGACAATCAAAATGTCTTTCTTTAAAGTGTACAATCAACTTGCCCTTTTTCAAAACCATTATCAATCAAGAAGTTGTTTAGTCTATCATACCAAGCTCTAGGTGCTTGTTTAAGACCATAAAGTGACTTCTTTAGTTTGAACACATGATCTGGGTTTTGAGAATTTTCAAATCCAGGAGGTTGTTTGACATATACTTCTTCAGAGATAAAACCTTTAAGAAAGGCACTATTCACATCCATTTGATATAAGATGATACCATGATTAACTGCATAGGATAGGAATAGTCTGATTGCATCCAATCTTGCAACTGGAGCAAAAGTTTCTTTGTAGTCAATTCCTTCTTGTTGACTATATCCTTGTGCAACTAATCTTGCTTTGTTTCTTATGACTTCTCCTTGTTCATTTAGCTTGTTTCTGAAAACCCATTTTGTTCCAATAATGTTTTTGTCTTCAGGTTTAGGAACAAGATTCCAAACATCATTTCAACTCCGTACTTAAAAGCCTAGGAGCAGTACATCATTACAACTCAAAACACAGAGTACTTGACTTGAATCAAGGTGATACAATCAAGTCTCACAACTAACAAGAAAACCTAAAACCTTAAGACACACGCTTTAGTACACACACGGTTTTCCACACACAAAACTAGGGTTTGTGTTTACATATATATAATACTGAGCAGTCATTAGTTTGGGCTTCAGCACACAGCTTGGACGTTGTCAGGTCCAGCAAATAATTCTTCATGAGCAAGAATATTGTTTCCAAAAATATATCAATATTAATTATGGAAATACACCAAGGCAAGACAGCCTTCTACAGCTCATTAAACCTGCGCGTCTTGATCAGCACGCTAGGTTAAACATAAAACTTCAAAGAATCTTCAAAAGATCTTGCACAGAAATATAACGCGAGCTGGCGCGTAAAAATCAGACAACACAATGCTGTTCCACTTGCTACAGCATTTGTCTCAGCATTTGTCACCAGCAGCAGAAGCATTTCCATCTCCTCCTTCTTCTTCCTTGTCATGGCCTTGAGCAGGAGCCTCACCCTCAGCTGCAACTTCAGCTTTCAAGGCAGCTATAACTCTGTCAACCTTTAGCTTCTTAGCACCTAGATCCATACTAACATCAGTAAGCTCAGCAATCATCTGCTGCTTACTCATAACACCAGATGACTGGACAGAAGTGCCAGCCAAATCATCAGCTCGTGGCTGGGATATCAACCTGCAATCCAAGCCAAGAGGACTAGGCCTTCTAACAGGCTCATCTGTGCTAACCAAAATATCAGGGTGTTGTTGCAAAATAACACCACACACAAGTGTAGGAAATGGAATAGGGAACTTAACAGCAAAAGACTTAGCTTGCTCCAAAAATTGATGATAAATGTAATAACCAAAATCAAAAGGAGACTTAGTACCAACTGCATATATAAGCTTACCAAGAACAGTGGCCACAAAATTTGAATGAGTAGTAGGGGACCAGTTATTAGCAGCAATTTTATTCAGAGCAGCATACAGTGGAGTCAATTTTGCAGAGGACAAAAGCCCAGGCCAGTGTCTAAGCTTGTTACCTGTGATGGTCTTGCAGATGGTGTCATCTGTAACTTCCTGCTCAGGGTTGTCTTCAAGAGATCTTCCAAGATAAGCATTGATCACTTGATGGGAAAAATTAACACATCTACCACGTACATAGACCTTCCTGTACTCAGCATACCTAGGATCATCACACTCTTCAGGTATGTTGACAACAAACTCCCTCACCAACTTGTCATAGCAATGACCCAGATCCTTCACTGTCTTCATCAACCCAGCAAATTCCAACACATCAACCAACTCTTGGCACTTGAATACATCAACCTTCACATTCCTTTCAAGTCCAAGTCTCTTGTGATAGACAAATTTCCAGCGAGAAGCTCCACTTTCCAGATGAAAAGAGACATTATCCAGAGGAGCTGAAGGGATATCTAAAGGGACTTTCATACCCTTGACAGTTTTTCTAGATGCTCCACCAGTTGGGGCAGCATCTGTCATAGCAATGTCAGAATCAGAGTCACTTGAGGGGTGACCCTTTCTTTTGAGACTTTTCTTCTTCTGATCAGGCTTGGGAGTCACTTTACTCCAAGACTTTGGGGGACCAGCCATAGGCTTCTTCCCAGCAGCAACTGTTTTCTTCCTAGTGCCTTTAGCACTCTCACCAGCATCAGAAACATCCTTAACAACCTTGCTCCTTGTTCTGCGAGCAACACCAACAGCAGGAGTCTTTTCAAAGAATTTTTCAACAGACTCTTCTTCATCAACATTGACCACAACAGTTTGGTCAATGTTTACAGTCTCATCTTGATCCTGAACCTCATCATGTTGATCTTGAGGCATGGGAGAATCATTATCATCAGCTCTCACAGTCTCAGGAATGTTTGGACTACCCAAAGACTCCACATCGGCTTGTGCCAAAGATGCTGGAGCATCTGGCACAGCTTTCTGAGTATCAGCAGAGGGATCAGCATTTTCCTCTGTCACAGCAATGTTCTCAGCAACATCATCAGTAATAGTCTTGTCACTAACACCAGCATTATCAGTACTTTCAACATGCAAATTTGATTCATCAGCAACTAATTTGTCATCTACCTTAGGATTGACAGAACCTAGGGTTTTAGTAATCGTTTCAGTTTCCCCAACGGGTTTCTCATTCGATCCAGTGACAGTAGTGTCAACATCTGGTTCTACAACAGTCGATTTAAACGGATTTTCTTTACAATACAGGTCATGCATGGATAGACCTACACGTTGAACAGCCGGAGAAGATTTCTTACCTTTTGTTTTCAGGGACTTCTTCGTTGCAGAGGAAGTAGAACCCTTTCTAGTACTCTTCTTTCTTGTAACCAGCGCTTTGGGTCGCTGTTTAATCGGAGTCGACTCTTTGATCGTAGCAAGAGGTTGAACATCCATTACCACCGGTGAAGTGGTTTCAAGTACAGTGGGGGTAGTTTGATCGGTTGCGATGGGAGATGAAAAGTTTGTTGAAGTAGACATGATGGTAGAAGAAGTTATGAGTATTTGAGGGATTGAGAGTTTGTGAGAAATATTTTGATCAGCAGAGAGAACGGCTAGAGAGCAGTTGAGAGGTTGAGAGAAGGTTTGTAAAGAATGATGATGATTGCGTGTGATTGTTTCGTTTAAGGGAAGTTGGGATACTCTTCCTTGATTTGCGTGCATAAAGCGGTTGAGGAAGGAGAAATTAACTGCTGCACGCCTCCCATTTATTAACTGCTACAATTCCTCAATTAGGCAAATGCCTAACCGCCTTCTCAATTTTTCAAATTGTGCAACATCAAGAGCCTTTGTAAATATATCTGCTAATTGCTCCTCAGTTGAAACATGCTCAATAGAAATAATTTTTTCTTCAACCAAATCTCTGATGAAATGATGTCTGATATCAATGTGCTTGGTCCTGCTATGTTGTACAGGATTCTTAGAAATATTTATTGCACTCAGATTGTCACAATATAATGTCATAGCATCTGTCTTGACATTGTACTCACTCAGCATCTGTCTCATCCATACCAATTGTGTGCAGCTGCTACCAGCAGCTATGTACTCAGCCTCAGCAGTTGATAAGGAAACACAATTTTGTTTCTTACTAAACCAAGATATAAGATTGTTACCTAGAAAGAAGCATCCACCAGAAGTACTTTTTCTATCATCTGCACTTCCAGCCCAATCTGCATCACAATATCCTACCAACATAGTACTCTCTCCATGAGAATACAACAAGTCATAGTCACTGGTACTGTTCACATATTTCAGAATTCTCTTCACTTGAGTCAGATGGCTAATTTTTGGCTCAGCTTGGTACCTAGCACATACTCCAACAGCAAATGTGATATCAGGTCTACTAGCAGTCAGATAGAGTAGACTTCCTATCATACTTCTGTATAAGCTTTGATCTACATCTTCTCCCTTATCATCTTTAGATAATTTGACATGTGTGGGAGCAGGAGTTCTTTTGGTGGCAGCATTGTCCATACCAAATTTCTTGACCATATTCTTTGCATACTTGCTTTGAGATATGAATATAGTATTTTCCATTTGCTTTACTTGGAGACCTAGAAAGAAATTCAGTTCACCAACAAGACTCACTTCAAACTCAGATTGCATCTGCTGAACAAAATACTGTACCATCTGGTCAGACATTCCTCCAAAGACTATATCATCAACATATATTTGTGCAATCATCAGCTTTCCTCTCTCATCTTTCACAAACAGTGTTTTGTCATTACCTCCCTTCCTGTAACCATTATTCACCAAGAATTCAGTTAGCCTCTCATACCAAGCTCTAGGAGCTTGTTTCAAACCATATAGTGCTTTCTTCAACTTGTATACATGATTTGGAAAGGCTGGATCAACAAACCCCTTGGGCTATTCCACATAGACCACTTCATTTAAGTAACCATTCAGAAACGCACTCTTGACATCCATTTGATATAGCTTGAATTTGAGAACACATGCAATTCCAAGTAACAGCCTAATAGCTTCTAGTCTAGCTACAGGTGCAAAGGTCTCACCAAAGTCTACTCCTTCAATCTGAGCATAACCTTGAGCAACCAATCTAGCCTTGTTTCTAGTGATGGTACCATTCTCATCAGATTTATTCTTGTAGACCCATTTTGTGCCTATGATATTAGAATTTTCTGGCCTAGGAACTAGATCCCACACATCACTTCTCTTGAACTGAGTTAGTTCTTCTTGCATGGCATTGATCCAGAACTCATCAGTCAAGGCCTCTTTAACATTCTTGGGTTCAAAGTTTGAAATAAAACAGGAATTTGATACCTCATGGTTTCTTCTTCTTGTTGTAATCCCTTGATTTGGATTACCAATAACTTGATCTATTGGATGATTCTTCTGAATTCTGATGGATGGACCTTTGTTATTAGTTGTATCTTCAGAACTTATTACCTCACTGTTTTCCTCATTGACACCTTCATCTTCTGTCTCTTCTTGTAAGTCAGATGATGTGCCAAATGTACTATCTTCTGGTGCAGCATTCTTGCCCTTGTCATCAATCACAACATTTATGGATTCCATCATGACATTGGTTCTGGAGTTGAATACTCTATAGGCTCTGCTATTGGTTGAATATCCCAGAAATATGCCTTCATCACTTTTAGGATCCATCTTCCTTCTTGGTTCTCTGTCTGCTAAAATATAACATTTACTTCCAAATACATGAAAGTATTTCACAGTGGGCTTCCTTTCCTTCCATAGCTCATATAGGGTTGTAGATGTCCCTTTTCTCAAGGTTACTCTGTTATGTATATAGCAGGCAGTGTTCATAGCCTCAACCCAGAAGTGGAATGGTAACTTCTTAGCATGTAACATTACTCTGGCAGACTCTTGTAATGTTCTATTCTTTCTCTCTACTATTCCATTTTGTTGAGGAGTAATAGGAGCAGAGAATTCATGAAATATTCCTTTAGTCGTGCAAAACTCAGAGAATTTACTGTTTTCAAACTCCTTCCCATGATCACTTCTGATTCTAGTGATACCACATTCCTTTTCTCTTTGAAGCTTTAAACTAAGATCCTTGAATTTTTCAAAAGTGTCAGATTTCTCCCTGATGAAATCAATCCAAGTATATCTAGAAAAATCGTCTACCATGACAAAAGCATACTTCTTTCCGCCTAAGCTCTCAACTTGCATAGGTCCCATTAGATCCATGTGGACCAATTCAAGCACTCTGGATGTGGTCAGATGCTGCAGCTTCTGGTGTGGCCTTTTTGTCTGTTTGCCTATCTGACATTCTCCACATATACTTCCTTCTTGAATCTGAAGCCTAGGTATGCCTCTGATGGCTCCTTCAACAATAGCTTTCTTCATACTTTTGAGATTTAAGTGTCCAAGCTTTTGGTGCCACAAGTTCACATCATCTTCTTTGGTTACTAAGCAAGTAGACAGCTCAGCTTTGTCTTGAGATACCCATAGATAACAATTATCCTTTGATCTTTCTCCCTTCATCAGTAGATCACCTTTACTATCTGTAACTAAGCATTCACTCTTTGTGAAGTTGACTTTTAGACCTTTGTCGCACAACTGACTAATGCTTATTAGATTAGCTTTCAGCCCCTTCACATGAAGAACTTTGTCAAGTTTAGGTAGTCCTTCATTGATTAGTGATCCTATGCCTTTGATTTCCCCTTTGGCTCCATTACCAAATGTTACAAAGCTTGTAGCATATGGCAGAACATCTGTCAAGTAATCTCTATTTCCTGTCATATGTCTTGAACATCCACTATCAAAGTACCAATCGCTTCCAGATGATGTTCTTAGAGAGGTATGAGCAATTTGAGCAATCTCCACACCCTAAGATTCTGTTGAATTAGGATCATCATCATTGCTCTTCTGCTTCCACTCTTGCTTGACATTTTTCAGAATAGGTTCCATATTCTTCAAAATCGGTTCAGCATTCTTCAGAATAGGTTCAACTTTTGGTATATGAACTCTAACAGGGTACCCATACAATTTAAAGCAGTAAGGTCTGATGTGTCCCTTTCTTCCACAATGATAACAGACCCAACCAGAATATCTTCTCTTAGGTTTAGTGTAATTTCTAACTGTTTGTTGTCTCACCTGATGCTGGGGCATCTGTCTTGACATAGTTGGATTATAGGTAGTAACAGACGGGACAAACTTCTTTATAGGCACTGTTTTCTGATTCATTAGTGACTTGTAATTGAACCCAATTCCTCTTGTATCATTAGGCTTTTGTCCTGTCTCTAGAATTTCTTCTAGCATATTAGTACCTGTGTTCAGCATCCTCAATTGCTTGTTCATGTTGTCAAACTTGGATTTATATAGTGTAACATCACCCTCTAGTCTTGAATTCTCTTCCTGAAGTTTGATTTTCTCTGCCTGTAGTATAGCAATAGTCTTCTTTTGCTTGATCACAGTGTTACCAACCTCTAAACTTTTGAGCCATAATTCCTTATAGCATTCAACTAATTCATCATAAGGCATATAACCATCGTGTGACTCAGCATCAGAAGCACATATCCCAGTTAAAGCAATCACATGGTTAGCTTATTCAGACTCTTCCTCAGATTCATCTTCATCAGACCAAGAGACAATCATTCCTTTCTTTTGCCTCTTAAGGTACGTAGCACATTCAGTCCTGATATGCCCATATCCTTCACATTCATGACATTGAACTCCTTTGCCTTGGCTTGTCTTGTCATATGTCTTTGATTTCCTCAGATTGTTGTTATTCCTATTACTGCTGTGACTGTTGTCTGGAGCATGTGTCTTGGCATTTCTATCAAACCGTTTGAAGGCTTTATTGAATTTCCTCCCTAGCATCACAATGGTTTCAGATAAACTGTCATCAGTTTCCATATCACTCTCCTCAGATTTGGAGGTAAACGCAATACTCTTTGTCTTCTTTTTAGATCTCTCATTCGCAATTACTTCAAACGTTTGCAAAGACCCTACTAGTTCACCCATTTTCAATTCTGAAATGTCCTTGGCTTCCTCTATAGCAGTAACCTTCATGTCAAACTTCTTAAGTAAAGACCTAAGCATTTTCTTCACCAGGTTTTCTTCAGAGATCTTTTCTCCCAAGGCGTCAAATTGATTATCAAACTCAAGCATTCTCATGTGAAAGTCTTGAATGCTTTCATCATCCTTCATCTTTAAGTTCTCAAATTTACTGGTCAACAATTGCAGCCTTGAGCTTTTTACCTTTGAGGTACCCTCATGAACAGTTTGGAGCTTCATCCATGCATCCTTTGCAATAGTACATTTTTTTATTAGTTTGAAAATGTGCGCATCGACTCCATTGGTTAAGGCATTTAGAGCCCTTGAATTTGCATTGGCTAATGCTTCTTCATCCTTGCTCCATTCGTCCTCAGGTTTCAGCTTAGTGATGGTCTCCCCTTCCTTACCAGTAGTGACTACAGGAGGTTCCCATCCTACAACCACAGCTCTCCATGTTTTGTGATCCATGGATTTCAAAAACGTAGTCATCTTAGACTTCCAGTCATCATAGTTTGCATCACCAACCAAGAGTGGTGGTCTATTCATCAGTCCTCCTTCTTTGTCCATCTTAGCCAGAAATATCTTCCCTGGAGCTCACCCAATCAGGCAGGGTGCCTGCTCTGATGCCAATTGAAATTCTGGCAACCAGACAGACAAATGCTGTGCACAACGTTAGAGCACTTGTCCGAGCACTTGTCACACAATAATAATAAAATACAACGTTGCAAGTAAAATAAACGTGACTGAAAGATAAATAACACAGTAAGTTTGTTAACCCAGTTCGGCGCAAAATGCCCTAGTCTGGGGGATACCAATCCAGGAATGAACTCCACTATAATAGTTCTAGTGAAAAGCACAACGTAGGCTCACTACTTGTCTTTGCACCACGACTTTACCAATGGCTGCTCTACCTAGGAACTCCTAAGTATGAGACCCCGTCTCAATTCCTACTAACAGTACAGACAGCACTGTTAACCATACACTTGTTCGTTTGTTTGAATAAGAGACACACTCTAAGAACACAACTAACTCCGTACTTAAAAGCTTAGGAGCAGTACATCATTACAACTCAAAACACAGAGTACTTGACTTGAATCAAGGTGATACAATCAAGTCTCACAACTAACAAGAAAACCTAAAACCTTAAGACACACGCTTTAGTACACACACGGTTTTCCACACACAAAACTAGGGTTTGTGTTTACATATATATAATACTGAGCAGTCATTAGTTTGGGCTTCAGCACACAGCTTGGACGTTGTCAGGTCCAGCAAATAATTCTTCATGAGCAAGAATATTGTTTCCAAAAATATATTAATATTAATTATGGAAATACACCAAGGCAAGACAGCCTTCTACAGCTCATTAAACCTGCGCGTCTTGATCAGCACGCTAGGTTAAACATAAAACTTCAGAGAATCTTCAAAAGATCTTGCACAGAAATATAACGCGAGCTGGCGCGTAAAAATCAGACAACACAATGCTGCTCCACAGCTACATCATTTGTCTCAGCATTGGCTAACAGTTGTTTTTGCAAAATGTAGCCAACATACAAAAACCCAACATTTCTAAAAACCCATTTTGTTCCAATAATGTTTTTGTCTTCAGGTTTAGGAACAAGATTCCAAACATCATTTCTTTCAAACTGATATAGGTCATCTTTCATAGCTAGAATCCATGCTTCATCCTTTAAAGCTTCATCAACATTTTTAGGTTCAGTGGTAGAGACTAAACACACCATTGAATCTTCCTTTTGAAAGCTTGATCTGGTTCTTCTAGGACTATCTTTGTTTCCCAGAATTAATTCTTGAGGATGAGATGACTTATATTTGAATGAGTTCTTCTTGATAACTTCTTCAATCTCAGCATCTGATTCACTATCTTTTGAGATGTTGGAACAGTTTCAGAAGCAGCTTTGTCTTCAGAAGGTGATTCAGGTTCTGAACTCATATGAACTTCTGAACTTTCTTCTTCTGAATTATGTTTATCTGCAATAACTTCAATAGGCTCTGATTTTTCATCACCAGGCTCTTTATCATCAAATTTTACATGCATAGACTCCTCAACTGTATTAGTTTCAGAGTTATACACTCTGTATGACTTTGAATGCTCAGAGTATCCAATGAAGATACCCTTAGATGCTTTAGAGTCAAATTTCTTTAAATGGATTTTTGTATTCAAGATATAACAAGTACATCCAAATTGATGAAAATAAGAAATATCAGGTTTTCTTTCTTTGAACAATTCATATGCTGTTACTTTCATCATAGGTCTAATATAGATCCTATTTTGAATGTAACAAGCTGTGTTTACTGCTTCTGCCCAGAAATACTTAGCCAAATTATTTTCATGCATCATGGTTCTGGCCATCTCTTGTAAAGATCTGTTCTTTCTTTCTACAACTCCATTTTGT
Source organism: Trifolium dubium (assembly GCA_951804385.1). Classification (NCBI taxonomy): domain Eukaryota; kingdom Viridiplantae; phylum Streptophyta; class Magnoliopsida; order Fabales; family Fabaceae; genus Trifolium; species Trifolium dubium. Next base: position 20,560,091 of record OX638075.1, on the reverse strand, counting down.
TGTGGAGTTCTAGGAGAAGAGAACTCATGGAGAATTCCATTATTTTCACAAAAGATTTCAAAAGGTTCATTTTCAAATTCACCACCATGATCACTTCTTACTTTAACAATTTTCAAATCTTTTTCAACTTGTATTTGAGTGCAGAAGGTACTAAACACATAATATGTATCATCCTTGGATCTGAGGAATTTAACCCATGTCCATCTACTATAATCATCAACAATGACAAGTCCATACTTCTTACCACTTATTGAAGCAGTGCTAACTGGTCCAACTAAGTCAATGTGAAGTAATTCCAAAGGTCTAGAGGTAGAGACAATGTTTTTATCTTTAAAAGAGCTTTTAAAAAGCTTCCCTTTTTGACAAGAACCACAAACTGAATCCGAGTGATACTTTAAATTTGGTAAGCCTCTCACAAGATTTTGTGTACTAAGCTTAGAGATTAATCTCCAGTTAGCATGACCCAATCTCTTGTGCCAGACCCATTTTTCTTCACTCAAAGTCAATAAACAAACAACATCTTGTTCTTTTAGTTCAAAAAGGTTGATTTTATAAACATTGCCTTTTCTCTTCCCTTTGAAAACAATAGACTTATCAGAGTCTTTATTTACAGTACATGTGTTCTTATTAAACACCACTTCATATCCACTGTCACATAATTGACTTATGCTCAGAAGATTATGAAATAATCCATTAACTAACAAAACATCAGAAATAGTTGAGAAAGAGTTACCTACTGTACCAGTACCAATTATTTTTCCTTTCTGGTTCCCACCAAATCCTACATTCCCTCCCTCTTTGTGAGTTAGGGTGAGGAACAAATCCTTTTCTCCTGTCATGTGACGTGAGCAACCACTGTCCAGGTACCAAGTACTTTCCTTTTTCTCTCTTTGAGTGCAAACATCATCAATATCATCAATATCAGATTCATCATCCATGTCTGATTCATTATCAGAAGATGTTGTAGCCATTAGAGCTATGTTAGCCTCTTCATCATCATCATCTTCATCTGATAACTTTTCCAGATCTTCAAAAGTTGCCATAAGACTTTTCTTCATTCTGTTTTTGAAACTGCCCTTTTTCCCTTTATCATTTGAGCTTAACTCAGGACAATCAGCAATGAAATGACTAGTCTTTTTGCAGTTGAAACAACTATTCTTAGAGCTATCTTTCTTGTCTTTCAAACTTGAATTTTTGTTTCCATAATTCTTTGAACCAGAACTTTTCCCAGAGGCTTTGTTGTTCTTGTATTTGTTCCATTTTCTGAACTTTGAAATTAAAGCAAAAAGTTCCTCATCTGATCCATCTTCCTGTTCATCTACAGAAGATTCCTCAGCATCAGATTCAATAATTTTAGCCTTTAGAGCCTTAGGAGACTTCAAAGTTGCTGGCAAAGCCAATGACTTTGATTTCTTCTTTGGCTCATCAGAAGCTAGTTCCATCTCGTGACTTATGAGAGAACTAGTTAACTCTTCTAGGCTCAAAGTATTGAGATCTTTTGCTTCTTGAATAGCAGTGACTTTTGGTCTCCACTTGGGTGGTAAACACCTCAGAATCTTCTTCACATGATCAGAAGTTGTATAATTCTTCTTTAAGACTCCAAGACCTGAAACCAAGATTTTAAACCTTGCATACATTTCTTCAATGTTTTCAGTGTCTTTCATCTTAAACATTTCATACTGATGGACTAGAAGATTTGCTTTTGCTTCTTTCACTTGTTGGTTCCCTTCATATGTAGCACACAAAGAGTCATAAATACCTTTAGCACTTGATCTGTTTCCAAGTTTCAAAAATTCATCATGAGTGATGCATTCAGCAAGAATAGATATAGCTCTATTATGTCTTTTCCACTCTTTCTTTTGTTCAGCTGTGAAAGTCTTCTTAAAAGCTAACACCTTCTTCAATGATATCCCACAACCCTTCATCTTCAGCTATAATGTGTGGATATATTTTGTATTTCCACCAACTAAAGGTTGATTGGTCACCATTGAACTTAGGTGCTTTGCTGTAAACACTTCCAGTTTTCTCTCCTTTCTCAGAGTTGTAATCATATGGAATTTCAATCTTCTTAGAACTCTCAATAGCTTCAGTCATTGTGTTTTTCAGGATCTTTTTGTTTCACTATTAAGTGATGTGTAACAACCGGAGCTCTAGATACCAATTGAAGGTGTGAAAAACACAAGAAGGGGGGGTTGAATTGTGTTTTGGTAATTTTAAAAACTTCTTATAACTTTAGAAAACTTATCAGAAGCACCAGCGGATAAAACAAACACAAGCAACGCACGTAAACAGAAACAGAAGCAGAAAGAGTAAGAGAGATAGAGAGAGAGACGAGACAAGCAATTTTATACTGGTTCCTCTCACAAACCGAGAGTAGTCTAGTCCCCTTGCACTTCCAAGGGATTTCACTATAATCACTTTGATTACAATTGCTCAAACACACTAGTAAGAGACTTCCTAATGCTCAAGTTCTAAACAAGAGACTTCCTAACACAAAAACAAAAGATAATTGAGTTTTGAGCAATTGATATTAAAATCAATAGCTCTTAAAAACAATACAACACAACTGTAAAGACTCTAACAATTGATTCCTAAGAAAACAAAAGTCAGAAGCACAGACAGAATAACTTCAGAAGCAGTGCTTGCAGTCTTGTATGAAAAACAGAGTAGGTGTTGTTGCTTTTTGAATTTTGCGTGACTTGATCTTCAAGAGTTGTTCTCTATTTATATGAGGTAGAAGAAAAAGAGACGTTTGATGTTACTGACCGTTGCAGAGGTCATTGTCACACCAGCTGTGTAAGGACAAAGGTAACATGGGATATTTGCCATTTCTGGTAAAGCTTATCCATTTATTCCTTTTGTATGAGAATATTCGCCCTTATGTAGTAAAATAGTACTAACGTCACTATCCTGATGATAAGGATGTAGTACTATGATTTCACAATCAATCACAGCCTTTAAATTCAAATGATTTCCAATCATTGAATCACTATTAGTTAACACTGACATTCTCTGATAGTTTAATCAGACTTTATGTTTCCAACATAACTTCTGATTCCTTAGCTTCTGAAATTTATGACCTTCAGACTCAACACATCTTCTGAGTTAACCAACTTCTGACTTTGGAGTAACTTCTGATCAATGTTGCTTATGATGTCGTTGCCTCTGATATCGTTGCTTCTGACATCAATTTTGGCGCTTGTTTCAGAGCTTCTTATATCAAGTGTGAACATAATATAATTTTAATCCTGCACACTTAGATAAAATATTAAAATACCCTATTGTTCATTAATACTTTGTTATCATCAAAACTTTAAGGACTTAGTTAGAACCACATTTGTTCCAACAATCTCCCCCTTTTTGATTGATGACAAACTTTGTATTAATTAACAATGGTTGTTATTTTAATTTTCCAAGTTTCACATAGGTTCACAAGCTTTGCAAACTCCCCCTAAGTTTAACATTTGAATAATTAAAATAGTATAAAACATATTTTTTTTTTGACTCAAATTTTTCATATTTTGACTCTCAAGGAATAGTTTTGCACGCTCTCCCCCTAAGTCTGATAATAAATGAAAAAATTGCACTCTTTTCATTTTTCATCATATGAAAAATTTAGTTCAATATAAACCTATGTTTCCCACATAATATAGGTAGAAAATAAATTAAACAAAACTGTAAAGATTTTTGGTTTCATTTTTGGTTTCAGTTTTGTGCTTCGCATTGTTAGATTAATGACTCTTACTCCCCCTTTTGTTATCAAACAAAAACAGTTTTACAAAAAGAAGTAAAGACATTAATAAAAGGCAGAAAACAGTCAAAGCACAACTTCCAAGTAGTCAAGTCAGTGGACAGTTACAGCTGTATCATAAATGACATTCTTGAAAAAACCACATGACTTAAACCAATTGAAGTCTATAAAAACAATACGTTACCAAGTTCAATTTACTCAACACTTCCACACATTATTTTCAGAATAATGGATAAGGATAGAAGAGCAAACAAAGGTAAGATGCCACAAGAAGTGAAGAAAGAAGAATCAACTTCAAAATCCAAGCCAAAAGGAAAGAAGTTGAAAGGAGAAGGTTCTTCTTCAGCTCCATTAAGAAGAAGTAATAGACTCAGATCAAAAGCAGCACCAAAAGATCCAGTGTATATAACACTTTCATCAGATTCTGATGAAACTGATTCTGATTATGCAGAATTTCTCAGAACATATGATCCATCTGTTAATGAAGGTTCAGAATCCCCTTCTAATTCTGATAAGACAGATTTTGATTATATGAGTTACTTAGAGATTCTTCAATCTCCAACAGTGAACTCAAGCTCTGCTAGTTCTCAGAAGTCAGATGTAGACTCTAAATAGAATTAGGATCTTATGTACTAATTATTCTTTTATAATCAATAAAAGTCTCATGGTTTATGCTTTGAATTGTTTCTATTATTTCTCTGTGCTTTTACATTGAAAACATTTTAAATAAAAAAAATAACACACATATAATGCAACACATATAAGATATAAGCAAAGATGTTCATGCAATTAAAAGAAAATAACATGTTCAAGCATTACAACCAAATTGAAATGCAATAAAAAAAAAAAAATGTGCACAGACATAGAATCCTAGGGTTGAGATGAAGAAGATCTGGGTAGCAAATGAGCTTCAAACAGAGACAGCAGTTTCTCAAACTGTTTGTCAGTCTTCTCAGCATTCTTGTCAATTGTTTCCTTCAGATCTTTCTGATTAGACTTGACTTCATTTACACCAGCTTCCAATGAGATTAACTTGTTTGTATGCTCCTTCTGAACTTCTTCAAGCTTCAGGAATCTTGTCTCATGATCAATATGTGCACTTTCAGTTATCATCTTTGTTGATTCTCCACCATCATATTTGTTTATATCATTCAACTTCATCAGCTTTTGTTCCATTTCCATTAAAACCATCTCTTCATGTGAGCAGCTAGTAAGAGCAAATTTCTGTTTCTGAATAGATTTTTCAAAAGCATTCTCAGATTCATCACAGAACTGCAGATATTCATAAGTAAGCTCTTCAACATACTTCTTCTTCAAAGCAGCCATAATTAACCTCTAATAACCATCAATTTCATCAATCTTCTGCACAATCTGACTAGGCATGATAGCATGAGAAGATTTCAAGACATGCAATCTTCTAATATCATTATTAATAAGCCTGTCCAGAATCTCAATACTAGACGCAGTGTTGTTTGAGTGTTGAGACACTATTCTGTCAAGTATAGATTGATAGGAAATTTCTGGCTCATAGAAGGTTTAAGAAAAGTTTTGTGGCTCAGAAGTTGTTGTATTGTGAATTGGAGATGATGGAGGTGAAGTAACAATGTATGGTGGTTCAGAAGTAACTTCAGTTAAAGGATTGATGATTTGAATGGTTGGTTTAGATGGAGTTGGTTGTTTAACAGGTGTTTTGACATGTTGTGGGGTGAGAGGTTGTTCATCTTCTGAAGAAGAGTCAGAACTTAAGTCAGTAACAATCTTGAAGTGTTTCTCTTCAAGTTGATCTAACTTAGTTTTCTTTTTCTCTTCAGAGATTGGTTTGGATGGTGTTTCAGGCAATTTTGTAGTTTCAGTATGAATGGTTTGAGGAGATAAATGCTCAGATAGCATATCTAACATTGAGGGCTCATGCAAAGGTTCAACAATTGTTGTGGGTTCAGGGGATGATTTTTGTACAACAACAGCAGGTTCAGAAGGAGGTTTAGGCATAGAAGACACATCATTCCTAGGCTTAACATTCCTAGATTGAGATTCAGTAGGCTCATTAACAATGTTTTTAGAAAACATACCTTGATTCTGCATTTGATTCATGGTTGCTTCTTCTTCCTTGAGCTTCTTAATCCTTCTTCTCTTTACTTCCAGAGGTTCCTCATCAGTTTCCTCATCATCAGAACAGACAAGCTTCCTCTTGTTCTTCTGATTCTCATTTGACTTCTTTGTTCTAGCTTCCTTCTCACGCTTCTCCCTTTCTTGACCACTTATGATAGAGATACCAGCATTTGGATTTTTCTTTGGTATTCTTTCCCTTCTCATAGTAGTTTTCATCACAAAATCTTATTTCTTGTCAAAACCAAGTTTGGTGATATCCACCTCATTACCAGCAGTCTCAAATCCATACTCCTCCTAGTGCTTGATTAAACCTTTGACAATTACCATTGCTCCTTCTATATTCACTTCAGGGAAAGTTGACAACAGTCTCTGATCCTCTTTAACCATCAGAAGTGGATTGTTTGGAAATACCACTTTTCCACTTATCAGATGCATCTTCTTGAGAGACCTTCCATCAACCACTTTCTCTTCCAAATAAGATGCCTTCACAAATCCAGGATAATCCTTCTCAAGAATTTGTGGAAAGTTGCTTAAGAAAAACATATGTGAAAGTAACCTAGCATGATGACAATTGGTGTGACCAAGTTCAATGCTACAATTAATTACTTCACAGAGATGATCAAAGATGTATTTTGGAATGTTCATCTTTACAAACTTATGTAAATAGAACATAAAATATTTCTGTTCAGAAGAAATACAGTTTGTACCACCAGCCTTAGTAGCAATAGATTCAAACAAAATTTTGTAAACAACCTTAAACAGATTCTTCAAATCTCTTTGCTCAGAGGATTTTTCTTTATCAAACAACTGAGTTTGAATAGTTGAGTTGTGACCCTTGTTTTTGTATCCACCCAGATACATTCCATTGTTGGGTAGGTTGAGAACTTTGGCTATGTGATCAGCAGTAATCACAATATCCATTCCAGCAATATTGGATCTAATTTCTGTTTGAGTAAAAGCTGGAAGCCCTAATTCTTCTCTTGTTTTTCCTTGTAAGTGAGGAGCTGTCTTAGCCAACTTAACCACCTCTTGGTAAGCAGCTTCTCTGTCAAAAACTGATGCCTTCATCCAAAATTCCTTTACCATTTCATCATAAACTGGACCGTTTAAGATGTTAAAGTACTTTTCAAGACCTTGTTCAAAGAACATTTTCTGTACATCATAACCATTTGCCTTCAAACTATTGAAATCCACTATCTTTTCAACAACGCACTTGAGATGAAGACTCTTGAACTTCATCGTATCCGTAGCGATTGAGAACTTCTGTTGTTTCTGGAGATTTACGATAGGACCAACTTCAGGTACGAGTAATGATGTAGCAGTTTGAGAGGTAACAACAGGTTGAGCAGAGGATGACGACGCCATTGTTGAAGGTTTAGGGTTTTGGTAAAGCTAGAGATGAGAAGAACTGAATCGTTTGGAGGTTTAGAAGAATATGAAAAGTGTTTGTAGTGAGTGCTTGTGTGTAAGTGTATAACGTGTATGACATGTATATTTTTAGAAAACAAACAAACAACAAAACAGTACCACGCAAAAGGACAAGAGAGTCATTTTCTAAATAAAGCACTTAATCATCATTAACCAACACTCAATCTAATTACAAATAGACACGTGTATAGAGGTTTATTTAAATAACTGACAAGTTAGTGGACAGCAGTTAAAAAGATATAGGACACAAACTGTTCCACTACCATATCAGAACCATTCTTTGATTCTGATTATTATCAAAAGTAGTTGTCTATAAGAACTTCTGACCTTGAGGTTCTGAAATCCAACAGTTTCTGATTAAAATCAGATTTTTTTTTTAAAAGAATTTCACTCTCAAAAGCTAACAATCAGGAACAAACACCATGTTGAGATTTTTCTTTATAAATTCAAATCTCTCAACAGATAAAGGTTTAGTACAAATATCAGCCCATTGTTTTTCAGTTTCAACAAACTTGATATTTATAACCCCTTTTTCAACATAGTCTCTAATAAAATGATGTTTGATCTCTATGTGTTTAGCTCTTGAGTGTAAAATAGGATTTTTAGAAAGCTGAATGGCTGCAGTATTATCACAATATAAAGGAATATAGTGACTGCTTATATGATAATCCTCTAATTGATATTTCATCCAAAGAAGTTGTGTGCAACATTTAGCAGCTGAAATGTATTCTGCTTCTGCTGTTGACATAGCAATGGTGGTCTGCCTTTTGCTACACCAAGAGATAAGATTTTCACCCATAAATTGGCAACTACCACTTGTTGATTTTCTTTCAAGTTTATCTCCAGCATAATCAGCATCACAGAATCCATTTAACTCATATTTATTGGATTTGTTGTAAAGTAATCCATAATTACAAGTTGCTTTCAGATATCTAAAGATTCTCTTCACAGTAGTGAGATGAGATTCTCTAGGATCTGATTGAAATCTTGCACATAAACAAACTGAGAATAAAATATCAGGTCTAGATGCAGTTAGATAGAGTAAAGAACCAATCATACCTCTGTAAACTTTCTGATCAACTTTGCCTTTAGATTCATCCAGGTTCAGGCTTGTAGTTGGATGCATAGGAGTGTTCATAGGCTTGCAATCTTCCAAGTTGAATTTCTTCAGAAGCTCTTTGGTATATTTGGTTTGATGAATATAAGTTCCTTCCTTTGTTTGATTAACTTGTATTCCAAGAAGTACTTCATTTCACCCATCATACTCATTTCAAATTCTTTCTCCATAAGCTTTGAAAAATTCTTGCAGAGAGTAGCATTTGTTGACCCAAACACGATATCATCAACATATATTTGGACAATCAAAATGTCTTTCTTTAAAGTGTACAATCAACTTGCCCTTTTTCAAAACCATTATCAATCAAGAAGTTGTTTAGTCTATCATACCAAGCTCTAGGTGCTTGTTTAAGACCATAAAGTGACTTCTTTAGTTTGAACACATGATCTGGGTTTTGAGAATTTTCAAATCCAGGAGGTTGTTTGACATATACTTCTTCAGAGATAAAACCTTTAAGAAAGGCACTATTCACATCCATTTGATATAAGATGATACAATGATTAACTGCATAGGATAGGAATAGTCTGATTGCATCCAATCTTGCAACTGGAGCAAAAGTTTCTTTGTAGTCAATTCCTTCTTGTTGACTATATCCTTGTGCAACTAATCTTGCTTTGTTTCTTATGACTTCTCCTTGTTCATTTAGCTTGTTTCTGAAAACCCATTTTGTTCCAATAATGTTTTTGTCTTCAGGTTTAGGAACAAGATTCCAAACATCATTTCAACTCCGTACTTAAAAGCCTAGGAGCAGTACATCATTACAACTCAAAACACAGAGTACTTGACTTGAATCAAGGTGATACAATCAAGTCTCACAACTAACAAGAAAACCTAAAACCTTAAGACACACGCTTTAGTACACACACGGTTTTCCACACACAAAACTAGGGTTTGTGTTTACATATATATAATACTGAGCAGTCATTAGTTTGGGCTTCAGCACACAGCTTGGACGTTGTCAGGTCCAGCAAATAATTCTTCATGAGCAAGAATATTGTTTCCAAAAATATATCAATATTAATTATGGAAATACACCAAGGCAAGACAGCCTTCTACAGCTCATTAAACCTGCGCGTCTTGATCAGCACGCTAGGTTAAACATAAAACTTCAAAGAATCTTCAAAAGATCTTGCACAGAAATATAACGCGAGCTGGCGCGTAAAAATCAGACAACACAATGCTGTTCCACTTGCTACAGCATTTGTCTCAGCATTGGCTAATAGTTGTTTTTGCAAAATGTAGCCAACATACAAAAACCCAACATTTCTGAAAACCCATTTTGTTCCAATAATGTTTTTGTCTTCAGGTTTAGGAACAAGATTCCAAACATCATTTCTTTCAAACTGATATAGGTCATCTTTCATAGCTAGAATCCAGGCTTCATCCTTTAAAGCTTCATCAACATTTTTAGGTTCAGTGGTAGAGACTAAACACACCATTGAATCTTCCTTTTGAAAGCTTGATCTGGTTCTTCTAGGACTATCTTTGTTTCCCAGAATTAATTCTTGAGGATGAGATGACTTATATTTGAATGAGTTCTTCTTGATAACTTCTTCAATCTCAGCATCTGATTCACTATCTTTTGAGATGTTGGAACAGTTTCAGAAGCAGCTTTGTCTTCAGAAGGTGATTCAGGTTCTGAACTCATATGAACTTCTGAACTTTCTTCTTCTGAATTATGTTTATCTGCAATAACTTCAATAGGCTCTGATTTTTCATCACCAGGCTCTTTATCATCAAATTTTACATGCATAGACTCCTCAACTGTATTAGTTTCAGAGTTATACACTCTGTATGACTTTGAATGCTCAGAGTATCCAATGAAGATACCCTTAGATGCTTTAGAGTCAAATTTCTTTAAATGGATTTTTGTATTCAAGATATAACAAGTACATCCAAATTGATGAAAATAAGAAATATCAGGTTTTCTTTCTTTGAACAATTCATATGCTGTTACTTTCATCATAGGTCTGATATAGATCCTATTTTGAATGTAACAAGCTGTGTTTACTGCTTCTGCCCAGAAATACTTAGCCAAATTATTTTCATGCATCATGGTTCTGGCCATCTCTTGTAAAGATCTGTTCTTTCTTTCTACAACTCCATTTTGTTGTGGAGTTCTAGGAGAAGAGAACTCATGGAGAATTCCATTATTTTCACAAAAGATTTCAAAAGGTTCATTTTCAAATTCACCACCATGATCACTTCTTACTTTAACAATTTTCAAATCTTTTTCAACTTGTATTTGAGTGCAGAAGGTACTAAACACATAATATGTATCATCCTTGGATCTGAGGAATTTAACCCATGTCCATCTACTATAATCATCAACAATGACAAGTCCATACTTCTTACCACTTATTGAAGCAGTGCTAACTGGTCCAACTAAGTCAATGTGAAGTAATTCCAAAGGTCTAGAGGTAGAGACAATGTTTTTATCTTTAAAAGAGCTTTTAAAAAGCTTCCCTTTTTGACAAGAACCACAAACTGAATCCGAGTGATACTTTAAATTTGGTAAGCCTCTCACAAGATTTTGTGTACTAAGCTTAGAGATTAATCTCCAGTTAGCATGACCCAATCTCTTGTGCCAGACCCATTTTTCTTCACTCAAAGTCAATAAACAAACAACATCTTGTTCTTTTAGTTCAAAAAGGTTGATTTTATAAACATTGCCTTTTCTCTTCCCTTTGAAAACAATAGACTTATCAGAGTCTTTATTTACAGTACATGTGTTCTTATTAAACACCACTTCATATCCACTGTCACATAATTGACTTATGCTCAGAAGATTATGAAATAATCCATTAACTAACAAAACATCAGAAATAGTTGAGAAAGAGTTACCTACTGTACCAGTACGAATTATTTTTCCTTTCTGGTTCCCACCAAATCCTACATTCCCTCCCTCTTTGTGAGTTAGGGTGAGGAACAAATCCTTTTCTCCTGTCATGTGACGTGAGCAACCACTGTCCAGGTACCAAGTACTTTCCTTTTTCTCTCTTTGAGTGCAAACATCATCAATATCATCAATATCAGATTCATCATCCATGTCTGATTCATTATCAGAAGATGTTGTAGCCATTAGAGCTATGTTAGCCTCTTCATCATCATCATCTTCATCTGATAACTTTTCCAGATCTTCAAAAGTTGCCATAAGACTTTTCTTCATTCTGTTTTTGAAACTGCCCTTTTTCCCTTAATCATTTGAGCTTAACTCAGGACAATCAGCAATGAAATGACTAATCTTTTTGCAGTTGAAACAACTATTCTTAGAGCTGTCTTTCTTGTCTTTCAAACTTGAATTTTTGTTTCCATAACTCTTTGAACCAGAACTTTTCCCAGAGGCTTTGTTGTTCTTGTATTTGTTCCATTTTCTGAACTTTGAAATTAAAGCAAAAAGTTCCTCATCTGATCCATCTTCCTGTTCATCTACAGAAGATTCCTCAGCATCAGATTCAATAATTTTAGCCTTTAGAGCCTTAGGAGACTTCAAAGTTGCTGGCAAAGCCAATGACTTTGATTTCTTCTTTGGCTCATCAGAAGCTAGTTCCATCTCGTGACTTATGAGAGAACTAGTTAACTCTTCTAGGCTCAAAGTATTGAGATCTTTTGCTTCTTGAATAGCAGTGACTTTTGGTCTCCACTTGGGTGGTAAACACCTCAGAATCTTCTTCACATGATCAGAAGTTGTATAACTCTTCTTTAAGACTCCAAGACCTGAAACCAAGATTTTAAACCTTGCATACATTTCTTCAATGTTTTCAGTGTCTTTCATCTTAAACATTTCATACTGATGGACTAGAAGATTTGCTTTTGCTTCTTTCACTTGTTGGTTCCCTTCATATGTAGCACACAAAGAGTCATAAATACCTTTAGCACTTGATCTGTTTCCAAGTTTCAAAAATTCATCATGAGTGATGCATTCAGCAAGAATAGATATAGCTCTATTATGTCTTTTCCACTCTTTCTTTTGTTCAGCTGTGAAAGTCTTCTTAACAGCAGTAGTAGTTTTGCCATCTTCATCAAGGTGTTCTTGAAAGCTAACACCTTCTTCAATGATATCCCACAACCCTTCATCTTCAGCTATAATGTGTGGATATATTTTGTATTTCCACCAACTAAAGGTTGATTGGTCACCATTGAACTTAGGTGCTTTGCTGTAAACACTTCCAGTTTTCTCTCCTTTCTCAGAGTTGTAATCATATGGAATTTCAATCTTCTTAGAACTCTCAATAGCTTCAGTCATTGTGTTTTTCAGGATCTTTTTGTTTCACTATTAAGTGATGTGTAACAACCGGAGCTCTAGATACCAATTGAAGGTGTGAAAAACACAAGAAGGGGGGGTTGAATTGTGTTTTGGTAATTTTAAAAACTTCTTATAACTTTAGAAAACTTATCAGAAGCACCAGCGGATAAAACAAACACAAGCAACGCACGTAAACAAAAACAGAAGCAGAAAGAGTAAGAGAGATAGAGAGAGAGACGAGACAAGCAATTTTATACTGGTTCCTCTCACAAACCGAGAGTAGTCTAGTCCCCTTGCACTTCCAAGGGATTTCACTATAATCACTTTGATTACAATTGCTCAAACACACTAGTAAGAGACTTCCTAATGCTCAAGTTCTAAACAAGAGACTTCCTAACACAAAAACAAAAGATAGTTGAGTTTTGAGCAATTGATATTAAAATCAATAGCTCTTAAAAACAATACAACACAACTGTAAAGACTCTAACAATTGATTCCTAAGAAAACAAAAGTCAGAAGCACAGACAGAATAACTTCAGAAGCAGTGCTTGCAGTCTTGTATGAAAAACAGAGTAGGTGTTGTTGCTTTTTGAATTTTGCGTGACTTGATCTTCAAGAGTTGTTCTCTATTTATATGAGGTAGAAGAAAAAGAGACGTTTGATGTTACTGACCGTTGCAGAGGTCATTGTCACACCAGCTGTGTAAGGACAAAGGTAACATGGGATATTTGCCATTTTTGGCAAAGCTTATCCATTTATTCCTTTTGTATGAGAATATTCGCCCTTATGTAGTAAAATAGTACTAACGTCACTATCCTGATGATAAGGATGTAGTACTATGATTTCACAATCAATCACAGCCTTTAAATTCAAATGATTTCCAATCATTGAATCACTATTAGTTAACACTGACATTCTCTGATAGTTTAATCAGACTTTATGTTTCCAACATAACTTCTGATTCCTTAGCTTCTGAAATTTATGACCTTCAGACTCAACACATCTTCTGAGTTAACCAACTTCTGACTTTGGAGTAACTTCTGATCAATGTTGCTTCTAATGTCGTTGCCTTTGATATCGTTGCTTCTGACATCAATTTTGGCGCTTGTTTCAGAGCTTCTTATATCAAGTGTGAACATAATATAATTTTAATCCTGCACACTTAGATAAAATATTAAAATACCCTATTGTTCATTAATACTTTGTTATCATCAAAACTTTAAGGACTTAGTTAGAACCACATTTGTTCCAACAGTATATAGTTTGAAGAAAGACCAAAATGTTGATGCAAAACATGCTCAAATCTGGAAATGAAATGAAAACTGAACAGTAACAAGTGAGGTGGGTGGCGGCGAGAGATAACGAAAAGACACGTAAGAAGAGAAAATAATTCAATGTAGTTAAGAAAATTAAATATCATGGTAAAGATTAATCTAAGGGTTATGATTCAACCCTCTCATCTCTCACCATAAGCACAACTCTCATTTGATATGTCCTCTCTCTCTCTCTCTCTCTCTCTCTCTCTCTCTCTCTCTCTCTCTCTATATATATATATATATATATATATATATATATATATATATATATATATATATATATAGAGAGAGAGTTGTGTTAAATATCATATAATAGTTTATAGTTTGGAGGTTGTTCTTTAATTTTGCGTCTATATAGGTTGTGAGTTCAATTTGTCATTCATACATTTTGTGTCTTTTCTTTAACATATTGGATTTTTTTTTAGACGAAACTTTGCATTTCTTTTAGTACCATTTTCATATGGGTCTAAACATAAAATTCATTTTTGTGGTTATAACAAACTTTTGATAAAATCATGAATTTAAAAAAGTTATAGTTTGTTATGTTAAAAAAACATACGAAAAATTCCTAAAAAGATACAATAATTTATAGCAATTTAATTTTTATTTCTAAATATTATACTCATTTGATACGGACGAACGAATAGACTGAGATTGATCAGTTCGGCCTCTAACGAAAGTTTGACTATTTTAATACTCCTTCCGTCCCTTTTTATAAGACACCGTTTGACAAAATTGCACTATTCACTTGTCATGTTTTGACCGTATTTTTTTAATAATACACAGATGTAAATATTAGCATATAAGATCTTGTTTGATTTATTTTGATGAGTACTTTCAAAATATCAAAGTTTTATAATTTTTACTATTAGATAATTAAAGATATTTGTGATCAAAATTATGCATTGGCGTACGTGCAGTGACCAAACAAAGTCTTATAATTAGAGACGGTAGGAGTAGTAAGTTAATCAATTAGTGACGGATACAGAAACCCTTTAATATCTATCTCCACACACAAACTTGTTAGACTACAAGGCTACGCTCAAATGTGGCGAACTAGAGCGTTCCAAACAAACAACTACGGTTTTTCGTAAATCAATCGAGTAAGCGCGAAAGCTACCTAGATCGGTAGTCTATTGCACCTCGACCAAAGGAAAGGTAGTAAAAGCCGATATGGAATGAAGGTGATACAAGGAATGCAATCCAAATTAACAAGTCAAGCAATTTTCTAATAACACTTATCTATTAAAAATTGTCTCACACACAAATTGTGGAATTGTAAATTCGTATAGCAAACAAAGTGATCACACAATAATTTCGTCGAACATGTGGCGTGTGTGATGAAATTATGTATGCGAGTAAATAACAAAATAGAATGTAAAGAGATAAGGGATAGAGAGATGCACAACGGAGTGATCAGGGAGTTCCTAGCTTTCGCGTCGTCCTCGCAGTGGGCCGGTACGTCTCCCCCCAACTTATCAAAAGGATAAGTTGAGACTTTACTTCAAAAATCTCTTTAACAATGCACAAATTACAACGACACAATATGCAAGATACAGACTCGATTACACGATCTTCACCATCTTCAACATAAACCCGTTTTGTAATTGCGCAAACCCCAATTCGATCTTGTCTTCAGTTATCGTTCCCAACGATCAATCCTTCACGCTATCTTCAACCAAGAACCTGTGATGATCGTCCGAATAATTCCCTCGCCAAATCGAATTGTAACATTCAAGCAACACTTGAATCCGGATGAGAAACACTACCTTCAAGACCCAATCAACTCGGATGACAAATTCTGATTCACCGCGAATTTTCCCCGAACGTTATCCTTCAAGATCTTCTAAGAAACTCTGATTGATCCCATACTCAATCTTCAATTTGATAGAGATAAGAAGGAAGATGATGATTGCTCTTGAATGATCCTTGATGCAAAACTCTCAAACAATCTTGATCAAAGAACTCTTCAATACTGGTTTCTCATGATTACAACAATAACACATAAAGCTATTTATAATGAAAATAGAATTGAGCAAATTTAGGCACAATCTAACAGACTTGTATCGATACATGCATTAGTGTGTATCGATACAAGCAATTGCAGCAGGAGAGTTTGTGTATTTGTATCGATACAAACACGTGTATGTATCGATACATATATCAGAAAAACAGAAATTGACTGATATGTTTCGAAACACACAAGTATGTTTCGAAACAAAATGTTCTCTCTGGTTTCAAGAGAGTCTTCATGTGTTTTGAAACATAAAAGTGTGTTTCAAAACACAGAGGCTCCTCTGGACTCCAATGAGAACAATTTGTATCGATACAAAGCTGCTATGTATCGATACAAATGCGTAGTAATCAGCCTGAACATGTTTCAGGACATTTGTATCGATACATGTATATATGTATCGATACAAAACACCTAAAAATTGATTTTTCGAAGTTTCAAAAAGTGTTTTTGCTGTCAAGTCAATTTCAATTGTTGCCTAAACATATTCTACTCTATTTCCATGTGTTTTGACAATTATTAAAACTCGAAGGGGAACTGGTGCATTAACATTCTCCCCCTTTTTGATAATTGTCAAAACTATTGCATAAGCTAACTAAGCCTACCTAAGATGCAATATACAAATAGCTTTAAGATACAGACGCAAACAACGACAAGGCTAACCACTTGCGAAGCTCCCCCTTAGTTGATGTCATCTTGCACATATGTTGAACAACGGATCCGAAGAATCAAAGCTTTATCCATAGCTTATGCTTGCCCAATCTTTTCTCCCCCTTTGACATTATCAAAAAGAAGAAAAGAATACTCATGAGAAGTATCGAAATTCGAAGTAAAGACCGTATAGGTCACATAATGCACTTACATTTGTCGAAATGCATTATATGATAGAAACAACCTGATCAAATAATTAAGCAAAATATGCACGAATATATTTCAATGACGAAACAAAGCATCATGATAAACATGGCATCTAGAACAACAAGCCAAACCAAATCACATGATTATCAAACATCGGCATTATAATCAATTCAAAACATATTCTACGGACGAATAAAATAAACAAACACATCATGCATAACTAGATTCATACATGAGAAGAAAATATCCAAAAGTCATACATAAAGTAAAATGCCTAAAGAAGTTTGGCATTACAAATAATTCGTACAACCAAATTGAAATACGAAAGTCATAGAGAAATGAAAATGAAAAGCAAATTGTTCATGAGTTTTAAAAGACAAAATAAAAACTTCCAAATCATGAATTCAAATACCTTACAAATCATAATTATGACCTAACAAACATATATATGTATGAAAACAATATAATCACCAAGTTACAGCAAGTATGCATGTGATCACAAATATCAAAGCATATTATTAACATGAGAATACATGTCAATCCATACAATGCAAAATAAACTTTTCAAATAGTAACATCAAGTACCAAGGTAACAGTTCACATAATATACATAACTACATATAGTCTATTGAATGATAAATAAACATGCTTCATGCATAGGCCATTATACATAAAAAGATTCATACAACAAAGTTTAGATATTAAAGTCATAGAGTTATAACAAACAAAAAAGGTTTGAAAAAAATCCTTATGACTCTATCAAGCATGTATGTATGAAACACATATATTCACCAAGGTACAAACATTATGAAAGTGACAAAAACTCGTTAAAGCAAAAAATTCACAATTCAATCAATGTACCAAGACAAAGCATTTATATCCATTATGCATAATAAGTCAAAACATGATACACAAGCATATACAAACAAGAGTGAACTTAATATGACTTTTGGCTTGATCTTTGTCAAATCCCCATTTTTAAATATGAGTCTCAACAACTTATTACTATCATTGAGCAAAATTTTTGGAAATGGAGGATTGGACAACTATCATTCCAAATTTAATATTGAGTTGAAATTATATGTATATGAACAAAGAACCACACAAACATATAAATGCAAAGTAAAGGATAGGAATAAAGTTTGAGATAAGAATCTTCCCTTAAGTGTCAAGTAATAGAAGTGATCAAGTTCCACTACTTTCATGAATATTGAGTCAAATATTTTCTCATCCATTTACCCCTTTGTAAGTCTTGAACGCCATTGTTACCGGTGTCTCTTTTCAATGGTTCAAGACCTTTTCCTAAAACTTTAAACATTGCAAATAGGTCCCCAACTCTCATTGGGTCCTAGGTGGTTAGTGACAAAACTATTGATAGATTTAGGTTTTTGCCTTTTGGTACAAAAGTTTTTCGAGCTTGACACTTTGCAATTGTATGACCCTTATCACAACAATAGTTGCAAGTAATGTTGGGATTACATTTCTTTTGATCCTTTGGAACAAACTTATACTTTTTGTGCTTTGGTTTGAAATTTTTGTTGAATTTCAAAGGATCAACCGAGTATGTAATCTCGGGTGTAGGAGGTTTATCCATTTGCTCTTTGAGTTCTCTCAACTCTTTATACAAATGAAAACAACCTTCACAACCGGTCCAACTATTACCATAATCATCATGTTTTAAAGTAGGCTTTTCAATCATAGATTTCTTTAGGGCTTTTAATTCTTTCTCTGTTTCGGATACTTTGGCCTCAAGGTACTTATTTACTTGCATAAGTCCTTTAAGGCGTTTAAAAGCCTCCCTAGCTTCATCACGAAGTTTCTCAAAAGCTACTTGTAAATCATGATAATCCAAAAGAGTATAAGAAGAAGATGGGTTTTGGTTTACCTTTTGAGGAACATTTTTCTTGCGATCATAATTGGTTAGGCATACATTTGCTACCACACTTTCGTCGCTAGAACTCGAACTTGATGAAGAAGAAGAAGAAGAAGAGCTACTACTCTCCCAAGCCACATAGGCCATCTTCCCTTTGCTCCTTTTTGTGACCTTAGGTGACTCCTTCTCTTTTCGCTTGAGCTTAGGACAATCCGTCTTGAAATGACCAACTTGCCCACACTCATAGCATGTACCTTTCTTGGAGTACTTACCACCTTCACTTTTCCGGTAACCACTATCTTTTTGAAACTTCTTAAGATTTTCTTCGGAATTTCTTATACCATTATTCCTCATATACCTATGGTAGCGCTTTACGAACAATCCCATTTCCTCATCATCGGAGTCATCTTCGCTTTCGCTACTTTCCTCTTGCTCAACCTTTTTGGACTTTGAGACGGAAGCCTTTAGAGCAATGGACTTCCTATCTTTATCTTTTTCCTTCTCCGTATGCTTGTCTTTCTTAGATCCCTTCTCATGCTTATCTAAGGCATTGAGCACGCTTTCATGCTCTTCGAGCTTTCCAAAGAGTGTTGTAAGGCTCAATTGTGAGAGATCATTGGCTTCTTTGATTGCCGTGACCTTTGGTTGCCATTTCCTAGATAAACACCTCAAATTTTTGTTAGTAGCAACTTCATTTGCTATAGGATTTCCAAGACCATGCAATTTATGTGTGATTTTTATGAACCTTTGTTGCATTTCATTGATGGTTTCACCATCATTCATATGAAAAAGTTCAAATTCTTGTGTCAAAGTATTTATTTTCGATTGCTTTACTTCATTAATCCCCTCAAAGTGGTTGACTAATGTATCCCACATTTGTTTTGCGGAGGTACAATGCGAGACATGGTAAAATTGTTCAATCCCCAATGAGGATAGTAAAATATTTTGAGCCTTCGCATCGTAACCTACTTTCTTTCTATTAGGCTTGTTGGTAACAACACCATTCAAATCGGTATTTGTCGGAACAAAGGGACCATTAATGATGATGTTCCAAACTTCAACATCATAAGAAGTGATGTGAATCCTCATACTACTTTTCCAATAGTCGAAATGTTCGCCGTTGAAGATTGGTGCGCGATTGTACGCCCCTTTTGGTGCAAAAGCCATATTATCTAATAATTGGCACAAATCCGTTGAATTTTTGTATAAAAAAAAATCAACCAGGCTCTGATACCACTTGTTAGACTACAAGGCTACGCTCAAATGTGGCGAACTAGAGCGTTCCAAACAAACAACTGCGGTTTTTCGTAAATCAATCGAGTAAGCGCGGAAGCTACCTAGATCGGTAGTCTATTGCACCTCGACCAAAGGAAAGGTAGTAAAAGTTGATATGGAATGAAGGTGATACAAGGAATGCAATCCAAATTAACAAGTCAAACAATTTTCTAATAACACTTATCTATTAAAAATTGTCTCACACACAAATTGTGGAATTGTAAATTCGTATAGCAAACAAAGTGATCACACAATAATTTCGTCGAACACGTGGCGTGTGTGACGAAATTATGTATGTGAGTAAATAACAAAATAGAATGTAAAGAGATAAGGGATAGAGAGATACACAAGGGAGTGATCAGGGAGTTCCCAGCTTTCGCGTCGTCCTCGCAGTGGGCCGGTACGTCTCCCCCCAACTTATCAAAAGGATAAGTTGAGACTTTACTTCAAAAATCTCTTTAACAATGCACAAATTACAACGACACAATATGCAAGATACAGACTCGATTACACGATCTTCACCATCTTCAACATAAACCCGTCTTGTAATTGCGCAAACCCCAATTCGATCTTGTCTTCAATTATCGTTCCCAACGATCAATCCTTCACGCTATCTTCAACCAAGAACCTGTGATGATCGTCCGAATAATTCCCTCGCCAAATCGAATTGTAACATTCAAGCAACACTTGAATCCGGATGAGAAACACTACCTTCAAGACCCAATCAACTCGGATGACAAATTCTGATTCACCGCGAATTTTCCCCGAACGTTATCCTTCAAGATCTTCTAAGAAACTCTGATTGATCCCATACTCAATCTTCAATTTGATAGAGATAAGAAGGAAGATGATGATTGCTCTTGAATGATCCTTGATGCAAAACTCTCAAACAATCTTGATCAAAGAACTCTTCAATACTGGTTTCTCATGATTACAACAATAACACATAAAGCTATTTATAATGAAAATAGAATTGAGCAAATTTAGGCACAATCTAACAGACTTGTATCGATACATGCATTAGTGTGTATCGATACAAGCAATTGCAGCAGGAGAGTTTGTGTATTTGTATCGATACAAACACGTGTATGTATCGATACATATATCAGAAAAACAGAAATTGACTGATATGTTTCGAAACACACAAGTATGTTTCGAAACAAAATGTTCTCTCTGGTTTCAAGAGAGTCTTCATGTGTTTTGAAACATAAAAGTGTGTTTCGAAACACAGAGGCTCCTCTGGACTCCAATGAGAACAATTTGTATCGATACAAAGCTGCTATGTATCGATACAAATGCGTAGTAATCAGCCTGAACATGTTTCATGACATTTGTATCGATACATGTATATATGTATCAATACAAAACACCTAAAAATTGATTTTTCAAAGTTTCAAAAAGTGTTTTTGCTGTCAAGTCAATTTCAATTGTTGCCTAAACATATTCTACTCTATTTCCATGTGTTTTGACAATTATTAAAACTCGGAGGGGAACTGATGCATTAACAAAACTGAAGAAATTGAGGTTTATACTCCGATCATAGTCCGACCTAGCAATCTCCATATTTTTCCTGTTGAGCTAGGTTCCAGATCCATTTGTATGATTTATCAAATGTGTAAAAAAATTTTATACCAACTTTAATTATTTTAAAATGATTATTAAAAAATAATACTAGTAATAGTTAGTATTTTGATGAGACTAAGCCTATGTTTAATATGACGGCGAAAATATCATAATCTAAATACTCCATGTTCTATCATAATTTTTCAAGAAGTTACAACTTATAATTTTTTTTATAAAATTACCTTAGATCATGATATATCAAACACGCACTAAGAAGAAGACTTGCTTATATTTAATGAAAAAAAAATGCTTATCCTAATGAATAAAATATTAAGATTTGAGAATACCAATAATGACCTTCAAATTTGTGAATCAAAGAGAACGCAATACGACAGCATAATCCGTCGTTTGATGCGATACAAAACGACCGCTCCAACTATCGTTTCACCTTTTACCTTTCTTTGCTCAAACATTGAATGCAGAACAAAATAAGAAGAAGAAGAAGATTGAGAATTGGATAATAAAATATTGAAGATAAGCATCAATCATAGATAAAGGTAAAAAATTTCACAAACCCTTTCTCTTAATTTCTTTCAGCAATTGAAGTTTTCTTCACCTCGTTTTGAACTCAATTTTGGGTACAATTTGTTGGATTAATGCGTTTTTCTGCTTTCAATTTTGCATCTTTATGGTTTATTTGAAATGGGTTTTTCTCATTCTTCAATGATCTTAACTCCTTGTTAGTTTCACTTTCCCCTTTCTCTTAAAAATTTGAGCTTTTTTCTCACCTTCTGAATTGAAGCCCTTTATTTCTATGTCACTAATATGTGTATCAAAATTGATTTTTGTTTGGAATGAAAGTGCTACATGTTTTTGTGTAGTTCATTATTTATTTAGAAGCTTTGTATTGTAAGTACTACATGATTACATGAATGAATGTGTTAGTTATAATGATGAGTTGAGTCTAAGCAATGATTTGAGTCATGTTGAGATTTGTATTTGTATAGAGTATACTTATGAGTAAGGAGAATTTAAGGGAGTTTGTCATAGGTAATAGTTTTTCTTATCATTACAAAAATTTAATGATTTTGTCCCTGTGAGCTTAGCTCAATTGGTAGTGACATATTGCACGTATGTGTTGGGACCGGGGTTCGAACCCTGATACGCCAGTTGTGATTTTAAGCTGTAATAATAGACTATGTTGACATTTTCAAATGATCTTATATTCTTATTCTTCTTAAGCAGTAATGGAACAATGCATACACTGAACTAAAGGGAGAAAAATAATATTTCGAGAGTTTTTAAATAGGGACTATTTTATGAGATTTTAATTTTAGAAGTCCCATTATTAGACTTGATTGCTGAGAAGTTAGGTTATTGTTCTATGAAATTAAATACCTTCATCTAAATGACGTGCAGGAATAAACATTCAAATTGTGGTTTTTGGTTGTGACAAAGATTACTGCTCGAAGAGTTGAAGTAAATTAGTTACTTTATTTTGACAAATTTGGTTTTGTTATTATTCAAGGCTGAAATAAATGATCTATCCTTTGGTTTAATTATTTTACTTTTTTTGGACTTTATGTGTTTACGGCCAAAGGTCTGAAGTTGAACCGATGGATTGTACACCTGCTAGAAAGACGCAGAAGGCTGACCGAGAAAAGTTGAGGAGGGATCGACTCAATGAACAGTTTGTAGAACTGGGTAACATTTTAGGTAAATGAAGCATCACTTTCTTACATAGGAGAATAGGAAAAAGTGAGCAGACTGCTGAAAATCATCACTTTTTACTTTCAATTATTCTGAATTTTCCCCCTTTTCTTCTTTTTAAACATTTTGATTCTTTGTCCTCGCCGCCTCCCTCCAGCATTCTTCTCCAGCGAGTAGCTTGCTACCTCAACTTTTTTGCTTTCTATTGATATTGATATATTGTCCTCCTCCTTGTGAACCATTTTGCACATGTATTTCTTTTAGAATTATATACATTTCAACAAAATCATATTTCTATATTTTAGAGGCAAATGATTTGTGTGAATTATCTAATATTTTGAGTGTAGTTGTTTTTAGTTTACCTTAGCCAGAGTAGTAGTTCATCCATAAAGCACATTAATGCTGCAGTCATCAGTTGAATGAAATGAGTTTTATTTGGATTTTCATATTTATTGCAAATGTTACTTAATGTTATAGACGCTGATAAATTTTACCAAAATAATTGTTGCTTCTCTGGAATTGATTCATGTGTTAGAGCGTTTTTGCTTAGAGCTGAAAAAACTAAATTCCTCTTAAATCACTTTGCTAATGGTGACTCTGAAATGCAGACCCTGATAGGCCCAAAAATGATAAAGCAACCATTCTAGGTGATACAGTTCAATTGCTGAAGGACCTTACTTCTCAAGTTAGTAAACTAAAAGATGAATATACTATGCTAAATGAAGAATCTCGTGAGGTAATATTTTCTCTTGGTTCGATGAATCTCCTTGATGCTTGCTTTTGGGACATAAAAATTACAGAAGAAATGATTTTATTTCATTAAATTTTCAGTTATCTCAGGAGAAAAATGATCTCAGAGAAGAAAAGGCTTCTCTTAAATCAGATATTGAGAATTTGAATAACCAGTATCAGCTGCAACTCAGGACTATGTATCCATGGCCTGCAATGGATCATTCAGTAATGATGACTCCACCATCATATCCGTATCCGGTACCAATGCCGGTACCTCCTGGTTCAATTCCCATGCAGCCGTACCCCTACTATGCTAATCAACATCCTGCAGTCATCCCTAACCCGTGTTCAACATATGTTCCCTTTTTAGCCCCAAATACAATTGTTGAACAACAATCCACTCAGTATGTATCCCCGCCTCTTCATCCAGGTAGCCGGTCACACGTATCAGGAAAACAAGACTCAAAAAACAAATCATCAAGGGAGAGCAAGGCTCAAAGAAATGAGGATTCTAATGATGTAGCCACGGACCTTGAGTTGAAGACTCCTGGATCTTCTGCAGATCAGGTTAGTGCTAATTTTTTCTTGGAAATGTTGTAGCCTATATATTTAGTAGAACAGGTAATGGATTAAAGTTGTGTTTGTTGTTGGATTTTACAGGATTTATCATCCACACATAAAAAATCTAGCAAGTCGTCGAGGAAGGAAAGTAGTTTCACTGAAGGTAGTTCGTTAGGCAAGTGTTCTTCATCCCACAGTGTTCAGGATAGCTCATCAAGTAGTGTAGTTGGGAGTAGAAAGGCTACTGAATGAGAAAGGACTATCTTAGACAAGTGCTTATGCCTTTTGAAGCTACTATGAGGGTTTTCACTGTGCTTCTGCTGCAACTATTCTAGAGGTATGGAGTATGTAACATCTATTCTTTCTTATCCAAAAAATGAAATTCACTTCCGTTCTCTCTTCCTGACTAGGAAATTTTATTCTAAGTACTGTTGTAATTTAATCATAAACTTTTCCTTGTGAGGGAAAAGCTTCACAGGTTCAATTGTTTATATTCCTATTTCTTGTGAAAAATTTAAATTGCAGATGGAAACTATCCAAGTTGAGATTAGTGTAGCTAATGCATAGGTTTGTAAACCCTTAATTGCAAACTCTCCTAAAATGACCATGCTTATTTTATCTAGTGTGTGCTAGGATTATAGTTGAAAATTTTGGCCGTACGATTGGACTCAAAGTATGTATAAAGTGTTAATTTATTGTGTCTTCTTTGACAAATTATCAAAAAAATAATATATTTTTACAATGCATTTGTGTTTACAATAGAACAATGCCAGCATGTCAGAAACACCCTTTGCAAGTAGTATTTTAAAAATGTTATATAATTCAAGTTTTGTATGAGGGTTTTTATGCAATATTAAATCAAGTTAACAGGTTACAATTCTAAGAATTCTTGGTACATATGGATATGATCAGCCTTTTTATCGGTAGTGGTTGACAATCTTGTAGATGAATCTAACATATTATGTTCTCTCTGTTTGCCATAAAGAAGAGAGGATGATAAGAAAAAGTGCACATATCAAATTATAGACAGGAAAGCCTAATATTTGTGCAACATATAATTTGGCACAATTTTAATTTGGTTTAGTTTTTTAAAATATAGAGTTCTCAAACAATTGAAAAAAAATGATGGTACAATTCCATACATTATCATCACCAATATTGAATTTTAAGACCTTTTTTTTTGAAACATTGAATTTTAAGACTTGTTTCCAAGTTAAGTGAATTTGAATGATTGCATCAAAGTATAGTCTTGGCTGATGAGGATTTTCTTTTCTTTTTCTCCACTTTTGAAGTGTGTTGAAGAATAAAGCTAATGATAATTCTTTGTTCTCATTCTTCTCAATCAAGAAAATTCTACTGTACTCCCCCAAAAAAGAAAAAAAACACTAATATCCGACACTTGCAAGTTTTAGTATAGAACAAAATATGTTGACAGGACATAAGTTACACTCAAAGAATATATGCCAAAATCCAAATCCATCCTTATGTCAGAAGCAAGAGAATCTTATAAACTCTTATATAAACCTTAGAGAACAACTTATTCTTAGTATGATAATGACACAGTTTGTTGCTGCATGTTTGTTTCACTGAGTGAGAAAAAGAAAGAGTAAGATGGGATGGTTATTCTCCAAGAAGAGGAATGCAGAATGGAAGCATGGATACACAGAGCAGAACATGAACATGGCAACTGTTTCTCCTTCTCCAACTCTTCATTTGTTTGTGATATTTGGAATTGTTATTAGCTTGTTGTGGCTCTCACATTACACTAACTACAAATCTTAGCTACATCATACGTAATACAAACATCTGTTTTCACCAATTTCTTTTGTTGTATCACATTTTGTTGATTCTCTTTCTTTCATGTTCTACTTTTCGAAGGTACAACTTTCGCTGCACGAGTTCAAAGCACGAGTCGTTACAATGAGCTATTGTGTCTATCTCTAACTTTGCCTTCTGGTTTATGCTGCCACTGCAACTAATGTGGCTTTCTTATTAATCTCAGTATCATTCTTAGTGGTTTTGATACTAATTTATTTAAAGATAAAAGTATGTCTTAAAGTCTTTCTTATTTTTTTGTATGTCACTATCTGAAATTCTGAATATGTCATCATGTAATAATATAAAAACTATAATTTGAGTATATAAGTAATAAACCTGTGAGAATAACCAAGCCTTTAAGAAGAATCAGAAGTTCCATGATTTCATGGCATAAGGACAAGCTTATTCATTACAATTGCATTTCTTTTCCCTTTTTCCAGCATGATTATTAGGTCATGTTTTAAACGGTCAATGAGTTTCTTAAAGCAATGAAGAAATAGTAGGTTTATTTCGTCACGGCATCACTTTTCATGTAATCATTCAAACAACTATGACTTAAGTGCATGTACTGGCATATGTTTTGATTGAGAGGAGAGAATGTACCTTATATATCTAACAAATTCTCCGAAAATTAATCATCGTTTAACTGCATACTTCTTCTAAAAACACATTAATGAAAATCACAGTTGCATCACCTTACTTTCTTGATCTAAATATTTACAAACAACACCACATGATATCATATGTATGACATAATCATACTTCACAGTTAGTAGAAAACTATGAAACACCAACACATACACTAAACACTGATGATACTAAGGAGTGTCCGTGCTTGATAGGTAGAAACTAAAAACTAAAAACAAAACCAGCTAAAACCAAACCAACATATAGAAATCAAAAACACAAACCAGCTAAAACAAGTATTCCAAATCAATAAAACCAGCCTTCAAGAAAGGAGGATTGAAACTGCACCAAAATCAACACCACAACAATCAAAGCAGCTACACCCCATGGAGAGCTCCCTTCTGAGGGACTTTGTTGAGTTGTTCTCCCGCGACTGTTCCATAGAGAAGAACCAGAAAACCATTCTGAATCTTCCATTGATGATACCAAACGAACTATAAATATTAGCAACACTGGTGTAGCAAATAGAAGCCAACCCAATTGTTCTTGTGCAGATTCAACAACTTCTTCATAGGAAAGGTACCATGAAGTACCAAGGAAGATGAAGATCACTGCTAAGATTAACAGGACAGGATATGGTAGAGGATTCAGAGTGAATCCATCCAACACAGAAGAACCATTGTTTCTGTCATAAGCCATTGAGAGTTTTATGGTATTTTTGAGTATTAGAAGTGAGAAGCTTTAATGAAACCCTTTTGATTTCTAGAAGTTACTGATGTTTGGTAAGTCAAAGAATCAGATTTTGTGTTGTGTTTGTTGGCAGATGCAAAATGTGAAAAAGGGTTAGAGTTAGAGGTTTTTCTTCCTTAAAAGGGGTGAATGCTGTTGTAGGACCATAATATAGCAAGATAATATTATTTATTTTTTCAAAGTTATAATTAATTATTGATTATGGCCTTTAATGATACATGGCTTTTATATAAACAGCAGTTGTTTAAACATGTTTGGTACTGCCAATAATTACACGTATTGGTATTGTACATTGTAGTATTATACATGGCTAATAATACCATATTGACAAATTCTAACTTGCACAAGTGGCGCATACAATAGTCTATGGTGCACAAGTGGTTGATTTTATTATAACGAATACGAATTTTGTACTAAATATAAGTGATTTTTATCGACTTAGTTTTTCTTTTGTGATTTCGTCGACTTAGGAAAATGCTTCTTGGTGCGAATGTATACCAACGAAAAGTAACGAAACGGCCGTAAATATATGCACTCTTATCTAACTATTTTTTTTTCTTTTTTTTGACAATCTAACTATTTTTTTTTTGGTGGTGCGTTAATATTTTTTGGTGGTGACTCTAGTCTTATCTAACTATGTGCATGTGCACTTAGTTTTTTACTTCTAAAAAATTACTAGATTTAATTAGTATATAAAAATAAATAAATAATAATAAATTTAGTTTATAGGGTTAATAGGCCAATACTCCTTATAAAATATGCAAATATTGTAATACCCCTTGTAAATTTTTTTTTGAGAATAACCCCCCTCTAATGTTTGATTTTTTGCGGATTTACTTTTGAATTGGTTCGGATATGATCACCCCTAGTATTAACCCATTAACCCTAGTTTATATTATAAATTAAATTCATCACTTTTTATTAAATTTAAAATGTAAATTTTCTTTTGTAACAAAGATCGAGAGAGAAGTTCATAAGTCATAGCTCAACTGACAGAAAATACCGAAACTGTTAGGTCGGATGTCCATGACCGGTGTTTGATCTCTGATCACCTCACTTTGTGTGTGTGAGAGTTTATGATGACTTTGTTATTTTATCTATATACCAAAAAAAAGATCGAGAGAGAATATTTAATTTTAATATTGAAACATGATTTTTTCTAATGTGGAAGAATTGTCCAAATTTTATTATTGGATTTAAAGTTTATACATTGAAAATCATGATTATCATACATTGAAAATTTTGGACAATTCTTCCACATTTTATTATATATATGAGCGCACATGCACATAGTTACGGCCGTTTCGTTACTTTTCGTAGATACACATTCGCACCATATAGCACTTCTCGTCGACTTAATATGACGTTTGTTTGTTTTCCCGTCTTTGTGTGTTGTTTGTTTGGTTCATATTGACACATTAGACTTGATCTAGTGCATATTCAATCAATGATCTTGGCATTTTGTAGACATTTTGTCATTGTATGCTATTAAAGCGGATGCTGTAAGTTTGTTCGCAAATTCATCATTTTTAATTTTTAGCGATTTTGAATTTTTATTGTTCAATGTATTCATTAATTTGAATGAATGAATGAATGTCGTTTTTTTAGTCAAAAAAAGAAAGAATAATAGATACATCAAGTGCGAAATTCATTAATTATTAATGCAACTTCATCCATCACAAATTTTGACCTAATTAATCATACTTTGTAACTGTTCAAAATTACATATAGTTGAACCTGAAAATTATGATAAACCACATTCAAATTTATAGTTAATGAAATTACGTTGATGTATGATGGTTAATATAATGACTTTTGACACGCAATATATATCCATTAATTTACCACAAAATATAATTAACCATATATTTGATCTATTTATACTGCATTAACCATTTAAAAAGATGTCGTAAATTTTCTTACATTTAGAGAAAGAAAAAAAACTAGTTAATAGTACAAGCACAGCTTTATTTTTTTCAAAGTTGATTTTCTTTGATGTCAATTTTGTCCATTTCATACTCAATGGATTGCATTTACACCGACTATAGTAGTACGTTTGAAAAAAGAAAAGTGATTACATCCAATAAAGCACTATTTGCATTTCTAACTTACATGGCTGTCTCTTTCAGTCGACTCCTCCAAATTCATTTCCACCACTGCAGCAAGAATTTAACTTTTGCCAGTATTGTATAATCCACTTAAATGCTGACACGGTATTGGGCACAATCACATATAGCTATCATAGTAAACAAAATAATTGTGATGATATGTGACAAATGATCTTGCCCACTTTAAGTTGCTGGGTGGTGATTATTGATTGAGTCATTTACCTACTAAAATATCTAGGCAAATG
The DNA here is from genome assembly GCA_951804385.1 of Trifolium dubium. Taxonomy (NCBI): domain Eukaryota; kingdom Viridiplantae; phylum Streptophyta; class Magnoliopsida; order Fabales; family Fabaceae; genus Trifolium; species Trifolium dubium. Next base: position 20,529,990 of record OX638075.1, on the reverse strand, counting down.
CTAAAAAGTGTACCCGGTTCACTCTTTAAATCCTTTAAATAGTAAGTTTTTATAGAATTTATATAAAATCAATGCATTGGAAATTGTACTGTTTAACTTTTTGAATAAATTATTTCTTTAAATAGTATGCTTAAAGAGTGCACCAGGTGCACTCGTTAGCAAGACTCAAATATCTAAACAAATCATTTACAGTTGTGCTAGTTGCGCTGCATAGCGCATCTGTTGTAAAGACAATTAGATTTAGTGAAAAAAAATTTCACTAAATCAATCGGTCTCCGCAACTGATGCACTGTGCAACTGTTGCGATAAGAGATTTATAAAGTTAAATTATTATAGCATACTCATAGAGTACAACTAACAATCAATGCATTCCTCTTGGAAAAACCTATGTGCTGTAATTGTAATTGTAACACCAAAAGTCATAACCTCAACAAATTATTATTAATATGATTTATTTTACATTTAAATTGCAGAGTCGTCATTTCAGAAATGCTAAAGCAAGCAAGCAAGAAAATACAACCAAAAAATACACCTAATAAATAGAAAACTTTAATTGCAAGCTCTCTTTTTATGATGCAATGGAACAAAGTCATAAATTACAAGCTCATCCTATATTCCTATGCAATATATAGTAGTATATCTTTATCTTATTTAGTAGCCTGAGATAATGAGGTGACAAAGAACACAATACCATTCATCATCCCTCACCCACCACCAAGCTCTTGGACGAAACGAAACACTGTCTACCGATAACAGTAGCAGGCGTGCGAGCAGTAACAATATCGCGGCTTCACACAAACCCTTTTTCCAGAGCTTCCCAACCATGACACCAACATAACGATAATTATTACGAGTATTGGTAATATAAGAGGTGAGGAACCACTCTCTTCAACTTCTTCCTCAGGTTCACTTGAGAAGAGCTTTGGTGCAACCAGAAGGATCAATGCCACAGCCAAGATCAGAACAACATTTGAAGTATGAGCATCATTAGCCCTTGGTTTACAATAATAGTAACCCATCAAGTTTGATATATTAGAATAGAAGGCCTGAAAAAATTGGAAGAAATAGTTTATAGCCAGAAAATTGATGGCAATGGCAATGGAATTGTTTTCATTTTGTTGATAAAAACAATTGAATTGCTCTAATCACATCTAAATGGAATTTTATAAAAACCAAGGGGCAATATCAACAAGAATTAACATTATGCATAAAATTATTGTCCACTACTTTTTGGTAGTTGCTCATTTAATATTATCTTTTTAGTTAGGCCATCACATTCCGTGAGAAAGCAGATATTATCATAACACATACAAAGTTGTGGTGTCAAATTGCAGCATTTATAGAAGTTTTTTATTTTGATAAAAGATTTATAGAAGATTTGTATTCACCAAAATAAATATTTTTTTAGAAGATTTGACTTAAGGAAGCATTCATGAAAGAAGTGTGATTCCAAGAGTCTGTTTTTAGCATTAAAGAAAAAGGTAAATGCTAAATATCTTGCACCAGGGGGAGCCTTTTATGGACAATGCAGGGTCATAGGCTTTTTTTTTATTTATCTTTTTATACGTATATAAACATATTTTTGTTAAGGTGTATATACTCTATCCATCTTTAAATATAAGACTCTGTTTGACTAGTGTACGTATGTCAATACATAATTTTAATTACAAATATCTTTAATTATTTAATAGAAAAAATTATAAAAACTTGATATTTTGAAAGTATTCATTAAAACAAATCAAACAAGATCTTATATGTTAATATTTATATCTATGTATTATTAAAAAAATACGGTCAAAACAAGATAAGTGAATAATGCAATTTTATCAAACGAGATCTTATAAAAAGATACGGAGGGAGTATTAATTTAAGCACTATAATTAATAGACGCGCATGTGGTAGAGTGGTTGTTGATGTTGTCCACCTATATGATGGTCTAAGTTCAATTTTCACTTATGCCATTTTACCATTTTAATACTATTTTATACAAAAATATAGCCTTAATTTTGTCAAAGCTCAGGTACTTCAAACAAAATTAGTAAGAACAAACCACTACACCACAAATGATAAATTGTAATTTTTATGATTTGGTCAAAGATGTGCTTTATGATATTTTTAGGCGTGTAGAAATTTCTGTGAAAAAAGAGGCACCAGTGAACTTCTTGACTGACCCCACAAAAAGGGAGATCGGCACTTCGCCCTGCAGACCTTCTAATGTATGGATGGGTAGGAGGGAAACATGCTTGTGTAGATTTGACTAGAGTTTCCCCACTTGTGAGACTAGGAGTTGGTGATTTCACTGTGGGACGAGCAGCCCTCAAAGCTGCTTCAAGCAAAATGGCCAAACATGAACAAGCTGTTGTGACAATCAACAGGTTTTGAAATCTTTTGCGTTTGACACTTTTGACTTTCTAGCTAGCTCCAGAAGCTATTGATATTTTAAAAAGAGTCCAAAGAGTCATGCATAGTAATGTCGTGTCACCTAGGTCAATGAATGTAGTTTTTCAAAGATTGAGTGTTGCTATACAAAAAGGTTTAGCGGCGCAGCTTGTTGTCCGTCTACCTTTTATTCATGTGTAATTATCTACTCATATATATATATATATAAAGACAATACATGAGTTGATTTATAAATTAAAAAAAAAACATATATTTTTATATTATAAACACGAAAATATAAAAAATTATTTATAGCCCTTCCCTAAAAATTTCTCTAGCTCCGCCACTGTCTTGCACTAATTAAAGAACTAAAAAAAATTATGTATCAAACTATTTTAAAATATAAGTTATGTTTGTTTCAATATAAAATTTATTACTTTTAAATTTCTTAACCATTGCATAGGGTGTATTTGATTAGCAACACCCTACAAAAAATTGTAGCATAGATAAAGAAAGAACATCATAGACTTAAATCAAAAGGTCAATTCACATTCCCAACTCATATTTATAACGTGACTTAGAAGCTTGATCATCTTTTCCGTTGTTTGTACTCTTGTCATTGTAAAATTTCGTTTGTCCATTATCAAAATAAAAATATTCACATAGGAATTTATTTCAGATCCTTTAATCAATTTAGGAGTTTTGCGTCGGAAAATCATTAAGCACTTAAATAAATCATCAGCATAACAAAATACTGTAGAGAATATATATAATCAGTCAGACTAACAACTTACAATAAAATCATAGCTAATTTAACATAATCTCAATAAGAGAGAGAGAGAGAGAATTAGTTATACATTGTAACTTTACAAGAATACACAAAAATTAAAAAAAATTGGCTTGAAAGTTGTCATCGCAATATTCTTCATCTTGGCTTTCTCTCCTCAAGGCTCAAATCACTTTGTGTCCCTGCATTCAATAGAAACGGTTGCATGACTATCTTTGACATGAAGACTTTTGACTCAAAAAACCCGCTCCAATCATCGACTTTGATACTATTGTTTGGTCACGAGGGAGCAGTCAAGGGATCATCCACATTGGATCCAGAACATTGGTACAAATGAATTGGACACCTCACTTTTATAAAAAACCTTAAGGCATTGGATTACAAATCCTCTAATTTATAAAATGTTCAACCTCAATTTTTTAAACTATTATAGATTTTACTACAAGAAATATGATTTTGAGATGGCCAAAAGTCTTCCCAAAGTGTTAAAAACCGTTCCAAATAATAATTTTGAGACGGCCATCAACTGTTGCAAAATAGCTGGCCACAAAATTTTGAGACGGCCTAAGCCGTCTGCAAATTATGGGCTTGTTAGAGACCAAGTTGAGACGGCCTAAACCGTCTAGAAATGATGAACATCATGTGAACATTTTGAGACGGTCTAAACCCTCTTAAAATGTTAACTAGTTCTGACGTTAACTTTGAGACGGCCTAAACCCTCTCAAAATGTTAACTAGTTCTGACATTAACTTTGAGACGGCCTAGACCCTCTTAAAATGTTAACTAGTTCTGACATTTACTTTGAGACGGCTTAGACCGTCTCAAAACTACTTATTTTTTTAAAAAGAGATTTTTCGTTGTAATCTTTTAAAAATTATAAAAAATATTTTTTTTTGAAACAAATTAATTTTTAATATATAACTTATATTTAAAAAAAAATTGTTTTTAAGTTATATTAACAATGTATAATTATAATAATTAAACCTTTAATAATAGATCATTGTTATAATAATATAATTATAATAATATTACAATCCAAAATTTATAACAAACAATTTTAGTATAATTACATATTAAATATTAAAATTATACACAATTAAAATACAGTCAAAACAAGATACATGAAAAAATACGGTCAAAACAAGATACAAGAATAGTGTCATTTAGTTAAAATGAGTCTTATATATTGGAGAATTCTATGGTACTTTTGACAAAATCCATTGTATTGGTACTATAAGAATTTTAACCAATAAAAATGTAAGCTTTGTCCAAGTCAGCATTTATATTTTATATTTTTATAATTTTAATAATAATATGACACGTGTCAAATAATTATTGGTCATCATGATTAATGTACCGGTACATGACAATTTTTCCATTGTACCGTAGCATCTCCCTTATATATTAGGATGGAGGTAGTAGATAAAATAGATTTCAACACGCCAACAAATAGCATAAACTCCAGCCGTTCTGTACATTTGAATTGCTAATGTTGTCACTGAAACGATAGTACAAGCACCACTTTTACAACTCCAAATTAGTCAACAAAAAACAGTTTAGGCAATCTATTTTAAGCAATCTTTAAACTACCATTGAAAAAAACAACACAAGAATCAGTTAAATAATCATCTATGAATATGATGATAGTGTTGAACTAATTACAGTTGAACCAATGATTTCAATGGCGCTAGTAAATTCCTATGACTAATGTGTCTTCCACAACCAACAGACAGGGATTTTTTAAAATGGCCACGCAGTGTGTTGAAAATCTAGTTTCGTCACAACATACAAAATTGGTGTACATAGTTCCCCGCGAGAACAAATTTGGCTCTCTATGAATATTAGTTGAGACATTAACTTATCAATATAGGCGGAAAGTGTTCTATCTGGGAATGAAACGAGGGCACACAAATTTACCGTCAAAAGAATTTCAAGGTCACACTTTTCCTTCATATTTAAAATTGAGTTTGTACTCGTGTTGAAGAGTTGTCAAGGTATTCCTGCAAGGTCCCTCTGCAAAATGAAGGAAAAAAAATTGAAATTAGATTCTTCCGTTAATTGATTTTCTAGAATTTGATCTAGTCAAGGTTGCTTACCTCCAAAAACAGTATGAAGATATTGAAGATCATCAACTGAGCAAGCATCTATCAAAGCATAGACACCCGGCCGTAAAGCTTCGTCTAATTCTCTGCAAATAATGGTGCGAATAATTAGTGTCTGCAAATGTTTATTTGGCTACACTTTTCTAAGGAAGTCAGCAACACTCAACCTACCAAATTTCATCTATATTTGTAATTTTTCATTGTTATTCATTTCAAAATATGGGCGAAAGAAAAATTAAATACAAGGACAAGTATTGGTATTTTGAGAAACACTGAGATGACAAAGTTTAATGAAAGTCAGGAATAGAAAAAGGTTATCTATATGTAATCGAAAGTTGTAAACATGCAACCGATAAACTATGGCAGAAAGAAGAAATGAGTAAACAAAGAAACTAACATACAACCTCCTAATACCACTTCTTTTGGGACCATATCCTGAATAAACCGATATATAGTTGGATAAAAACAGACAACATTGGCGACCAAATATATCCTTTTGCTGTTTAATCTGCATCATGACCATAAAAACAAACTGGGTAAGCAAAAGTAACATAAAAAGAATAAGCTATCAACTATAAGAAAAAAATAAATGATTTGTTAAATAGAGGTTGAACTTTATTGGTGCTTTTTTCTTGACTTGCTAAATCGAGAAGATAAAAAAATCACCTATTTAATTTAAAATAAACACTAGCCGTTAAAGTAATATGCCATATCTATGTTAAGAATAGAGACTTAGGAACTACAAATGCCTCCTTCCAGTAACATTAGACGGTGTTTCATATCCGCAAGCTGAACAGTCAGATCCAAGTACCTATGCCCATGACCACCTATCAAAAGCTCTGTCTGAGAACTAGGAATTTCAAACACAGCCTGAGGGCATTTTGGATTTTTGAAACAATCATCAAGGAGAGGCTGAATAGCAAGTAAAATGGAAAGATCTACCTAGTCTCTCTCGGATCACTCTGATTCATAGCAGAAGCAATAGAATAATATTCTGTCTGTTTTTGTCCTTTGTTCTTTTATGCTGGTCTGAGTCTATCAATATAAAAATAGGCAAAGGTATATTGATGTATACAAAGCAACTGGAAATTTGAACCACTTGAAATCCAATTACCTATGTCCTTTGTCAAAATTAACATTAACAGAAAGCAAAAGTGTACAAGCAATTTATGCATAAAATAAACTTTGGCTTTGAAAAGGCAGGACAGAGAGTATTTGGGTGTTGGGACAAGGAAAATTACTAAAATGTATTGCATAAGATGTTAACAATGCATTCGTATTCACTGTTCAGAAGGCAAAAACATGGATGTACATACCTCTTCGTAAATTCTTCGAAGAAAACAAGCACATTTCACTCCCTCTTCTACTTCCCAAGAAAAGAAACCTTCATTCACAATCGATTTGTTCTCTAAAACTGTCTCCAAGCAACTAAGAAGAACAGTAACAGAAGCTTCAAGATGGGCCACACACCGCTTGCACTCACTAGAAAGATTATAATACAAGCAGAATTATCATGCAGAGTGTCAATAATAAGCCAGCAGATTGCACAAAGATGCTATTAAGTACATCAACTAATAATACCATCATAGCCTATCTCTATCCATTCAATATGTGAAGTTGTACTTTGGACACACCGTGAGTCAAAATGTAGAAAAATCAAACCATACCTTGGACGATGCCTTATAATGGTACACAGAAGTTGAGAGCATGCAACAAATAGGTTAATCGTGAACTGGTGATCTACATGACAGATATTCATTCCCTCTGCTGGATGAGAATTTTGCTCTTCCGAGACTATAAATGAATCTGACAGACGAGAAGCTTTAGAAATTCTATGCTGATCAAAATTTTGAAAGAGTGCTGCAGGGATATGTAAGATGTGACCCACATGCCACACATCCATCGAGAATAGAGTATGTTTCCTTGACATTGTAGCTAGTATTTCAACACACATGAGAATGGCAGACCCAGGATCAGGAGCACCGCCAACTGTTCTACATCTTAAGTTAACATAAAATATATGCGGGCTCTGTAAATGCACAATAATGCTGAAGATAGAAGATACTAAGCTCTGACAGTGTCTTTTGATCAGCTTCAAGCTTTTCCGACCTTGAAAATGGAAAAAAATATCATAGAATAATAAAAATAGATATGTATTTTCCCTGTCCATATTTTGTACTGATCAAACATGCAATATATTGATAGAATAGTAGCAATCAATAAAATGTATCAATGTCAATCTAATAATCCATTCCAAGTATTTCAATTCAGGATTATAAATAGGGAATGTGGTTATTATAATATGAAAGCTGCAGGCATGTGAGGATTCCCAAAAAGTGTTTTAAATAACAAATGAGTGAGCATTTAGGGTAAATAAACAAAACAAGTCAATAAGGTGAAGGAACCAAGTCCTGAAAATTTTATTTTAAACAACACAAACGATATAATAAATGATATTCCTGTGTATGTTTGTATTGTATAGCATGTACTGGAAGATAATATCATAAGTTTGATTTATGATGATATGTGATTTGTGAAGCCAATACATCTAGTGGAAAAGGTTTTGGTTATCATTGTTAATTGTATAAATTCACTACACTCTATCATCAGCAAGCTACATTTTACACATCTAATTCTACATTTCCATCATCATGTGGTCCAAATCATAACTGTTCAACATGTTATAGACAACTGACTTTCATAACCCAAATTGTGCACAGTGCAGAATTATTTTTAACAAATACTATAGTATAATACTAAAAAATCTTTTTCATTTTGAAATTATGACAAATTTTCTGAAGTGAATCAAAATGCAGTCCTTATATACTATGCACAAACTTTAAGAATGACTAAAAGAATATTAAAGGGATGTAGTTTGCAAACATTTGTTAAATCAATGAATGGAAAAATTATTTTAAAAATAGCCATAGTATGATTCCTCAGCAGAAGTTCGTAATACCTGAAACAAATTCGATAATCATATCCAAGCAATCAATGCCGGCTGCCACAAGTGTCGAAATTTCACCACCATCTTTACTTGTTTTTATGTCATAGATTATAGTACATCCTTCTTGTACACCAACTAGAGCTCTCTCAATGGCCTGTATAGTAGACAAAAGATGCAACTCTGATTGACTCTCTATATATGCTTTGAATGACGCCCGCAGCCTAGTTTTCAATTCACCCAAGCAAATGTCGTGCATTTCATTAGAAGAGCAAGCTCCAAATGATCCTTTATCTAGTGTTTTTGTACTTGACTGTCTTTCGTGTAAGGTTAGTGTTGCCCTTTTCCCTTGCAACAATATGGACTTGCCTATTGCCCTCATGTGAATCTGTACTAATTTTGTATAAACTTTACTTGATGAGGTAGGATCCGTGAAAGGAAAATAACTTGCTAATTCTCTCAGATAGCTGATAGCACCATCTAACAAAAGAAAAGCGGATTGTTGTGGGACCCCAACCATCTCTGTAAATTCTAATAACAAGACTTGTGATATTTCAATAAAAGCAGGCACATAACTTGAAGGGAATGGTGAATCATCCATCTGCAAATTTAGCCTCAAAAGAGACGACGAAGCTATTAACAGTTGTCTAACTAGAAAAGCTACTTCGGGATTATCCCCTTTTACCAAGCTTTGTAACAAAGGTTTATTCAAACCCAGTGGCTCATGGGAATCATCCCTAGCCAAAACACTGGCAACAAAGTTTACATTTTCTGGATTTGACAGTCTTTCGACACCGCTGCCAATTTTGGAGACATTACCAATTGCTGATGAAGTACAGCAAGTAGTTTCTGTTTTAGATTCTTTTTGTGCTCCAGCTGAGTCATTAGCCTCAGAAACTGAGCATTCAGGTGACAAACACTTTGTACTAGACAAAGATAAGTTTAAGACTGGCTTCTCAAAATTCTGGGTATCATGTAAACTTTCAGAGAGTTGACTATTCTCACTGAGCAATTTGTGTACGACAAAATCCACAACTTCCTCAAAAGAAGATATACAACTACTTAGTTCAGTGCCAAGTTCACATTTCCACCTCAGCACTTTTTCTTTATGACCGCTATCTTTAGCATCTTTTTGGCCCAGGGCATATGTTAGGCCCCATAAAATTCCACTAAAGCACGAAACTGCTGAGGACAATCTATTAATATGTTTGTAAGTAAGACCGTGTCCCACATTGACATGGCAAGGGATAACCTTTTGAGAAACAAGCAAGTTTTGCATCTGCTCTTTCAAATTCTCAGCCAGAAAGGTTAAACACTTCGATGCCTCAATCTTGGAAGATGAAAGCAATTGATTCTCTGCATGGCTGTGATCAGAGATCTCTTCAGAAGGCATCTCAGGTTCTTTATCAAAAGAAAATTTATTTCCAATGCCCAACAAGGCATATGATGTGTGATCCATTAAAGAACACATCAGAGATTTAAATAGAACATTTTCTGCTGAGAATACCTCTTGAATTCCAACAATCACAGATAATGACTTTGACAGCCACATAACAGAAAATGAACTTTCAGAAATAACCGATTTTGGCAAGGATTGAATGGTGTCTGTCTTCTCACAGAATCCCGTTAATATATACCTCAAGGCCTTCCGGCAAGAGACAAATAACCTCAAATACTCACAATAATAGTCTCCATACACTGTGCTATGAAAATATACCAATGCATTTACAAGAAGCCTGCAAAGATCATTCAGACAGATATTGAAATTGAGGATTAATCATTTAGTGTTTCACATTATGGCATAGGATTGTGTTTATGGCATGAAAGTTCCCATTCACAATATCAGCAAAAATCAGAAACTGTTTTGTGGCATTTTTGCATTTTTTTTATCTCTTTCATTCAAACTCTCTTTACATTAATTTCAATGTTTTCGGAGCTACTTATCATCAGCACTAATTAAACTTTTTCTCCTCTATAATATAATTTTTTCTTTTATTTACACACACAAAATACAATAAGGTAGTATCCAACAGAGATGAGATGATTGTACCTTTCAAAGTTGAAAATACAAGATATAATACGTGATAATGATGCTGCATTTACATCTGACATCAAAGATAAGAGATTGAGCAAATGGCGGCAATCTGTGAAACTCTTGATGGTAAGAGGGGAGGCATTTTCTCTGCTGCTGATGTCTGCATTAAGCTTGTCACATGAATGAGCGACCGACTTTTTTACTTCAGAACAATCAACAGTACCCTCTTTATTTTCGATAGGTGTGAAGTTGTCAAGGGTACTTAAAAACTCAATCCAGTTAGGTTCTGACTGAAGCTCGACAGCAGTACATGCAGTATTACCAAACAATGGTAATGCAAATTTTTCTAACGCACTGCAAAAGATAGTGGCTAGATTCCTGTGGGCAAACTGAAACAACATGAAATGAATACCTATAGATATTAGATATAGTTGTTTTCTTACTCAAAGTGTCACATTAAAGCATCAAATCAGAAACAACCTAATGTTTACAGAAATCAGAATTAAGCTGAAACAAGCAATCACAAAGATTAATAGGTAAGTATTTACTAATTTACTCATGAGTGTCTGTGTGTATGATAATAACATTTTTTGCATAACCAAAGCATCTTACCTTTTGTTCATACAAAATTGAATCACTTAGAAGGCTTGATGATATATGTGGCAAAGTGACTCTCTTGAGCAGCTTAGACTCATCTTGCATGTCTAGCTCCTGAAAACTGCTAGATACACAATGAAGGGAAGTACGAAGTAAATGTGAGAAGAATTTCTTTAACTGCTTCTTGGAACAATGGTTTCCCCAAATATCAACATTTTTGCAGAGATTTGACCAAATGGCAATTGGCAATGATTTTTTGTTAGCAACATAAATTCCTTGATTCCATCTGTTGATTTGAGGAGCCAAAGAAACAGAATCTTCACATTTTACATCATCACAAAGAAAGATTGGGGATTGATACACACATGATAAGTTTTCCATAATAAATGTAGTAAGTTCCGCAGCCTCTTTCTTCAGGGCCTCGATTTTTGGTCTATAATGCTTCTTTTGCAAATACTTCAACAATATAATGTGCTTATTCAAGTCAACAACCCTCTGAAGAGCCATAGACTGAAATATATAAACCAAAGGAGAAGAATCATTGAAGCCATACTTTAGATAGAAGTCTGATATTAATTGCATAATGTCAAGGAGGGAATCAGAAGGTTGGGCAATCCATGAGAAGAAACCAATGTCAGTCACATCGGCCCTCTCCATCAACTCAAAGGCAGAATATGCTGAGTAATCCCCCATCTCGGCAGACATTTTTTTTGATATACTAGGAGCCATCAGGCTGATTGCTTGCCTAAGCAAGCTTCGGCTGGACACAAACAACTGCAAAAAGAACACAAAGACCCATTGACTAGACCTACTAAATTTCTTCAAAACCTTGCCCTTTCCAACAACCCGTTCAACAGTTTCTCCTATTATAGTTGAAAAAAACTTGCAAATAGCATCTGGCTGTTGTACAACTAGAATGCTCAAGTAGGGACGCAATAATGACATAAGTTCTTTAACAGCAACTCCAACAAGATTGCTATTGCCTTCAGTTATAGTGGCTGAATCAAGCACTAAAGAATAAAGTCTAGAGAGTCCTCTACCCAAGACTTCTGCCTGCAGATTAATCAGTCGCAATTTGTTTCCACCAACCAATGGAGAGCAGTTTTTCATCCACCCAAGAGTTTCAGATATATCATCTCTTATTCGACTAATAAACCCACTCACTTGCCCTTCTGGAATAGACTCCATGGCTTTATAAATGGAGTGGATGAACTTATGTGAAGATAAAAGCCTTTCAATTGATTCGGAATAAACATCATTAGACAGAAATGTCAATAACTTAGAAGAACTTTCTTCAGCATCACCATCACAAGTCATAAGCCTTAGCGCTTTGCACAATGCTAAAATGGCAACTTGTTCCTACATTTAACAGACAAAATGTTACGTTAGCTTAATAAAACCGTGAACATAATTTTCTGTAAGACTTTTTCTGACCATTTTCTGTCCCTCTGCCAAATGATCTGTTAGTAATAGGACTCATAAGGGCAGAATGTTACGTTAGCTTAATAAAACCGTGAACATAATTTTCTGTAAGACTTTTTCTGACCATTTTCCGTCCCTCTGCCAAATGATCTGTTAGTAATAGGACTCATAAGGGCAGAAATTATAGTAAATGGTATTTAATATATTAAGTTAGTAACTGTTAGAAATCGGGTTGGGCCTAAATCAACCCCACAAAACCGGCTTGTAAGGTGAGGGTTGCCTCTACTTTATAAACCCATGTCCGGGCCATTTCACATCCAATGTGGGACTTCTTAACAATTGCTATCTACAGAACTTCTATGTAGCTGCTATAGTGAGTTAGTATTATAAATAAAGATGCTGAGGAGAAGGGAGGGGATTGGGTATTTTTGTATGTGGGTTGGGTTTGGGAGAGACTAGGCTCTCTAATTCCTAGAGGTTGGTTACTTTTCTGCAATTACTTTCATGTATCGATAATAATACATCATTAGCATTCCCATATATTATTATCCAATAATCTCTCAAATACCATAGAATTATCATTGGTATTTATTCAAATCTGAACCAGTATCTATCAACTGGTATCAGGGCAATTCTAATCTAGGGATATTTTGTGAAGATGCCTGTAGAATTGATTCCAAGATTTGATGGAAAGGAGGCCTATTGGTGGCTGATCCAGACAGAACAATATTTTGGGTCAAGAAGAATGAGTGAAGATATAAAACTTAGGTGGGTTGTTGCATTTGCATTGAGAGGAGATGCTCTTGAATTGGTGGATTTCTTGGAAGGGGAGAAATTCAATTATTTCTTGGTGGGATTTTTCAAAGGCCATTCTCAAGAAATTCCAACCACAAGTTTGGGATTGTCTTCTGGATTTAGAAAATGAAGGCCAAAAAAACAGAGGCAACATTGAAATTAAAGAAGAGAAGCAAGAGCCAATAGCATCTCCAACTAAAGTAAAATTTTGTGAAGTTGATGACGAAGTGAAGAATACAAATTCATTGACGAGTGCCACTAAAGTAAAGGTTCAGAGTGATGAAGAGATGGACAATCCATCACAGGCAAAAGACTCACTACCGTCACCATTGCCATCACACTTAAGAAATTCGGGAACTGGGAAAATTAGATAATTGGGATTCAGAAATGGACCAAATAAGCGGCCACCACCAGAATAGTTAGACCAACAGCCGCTGTTGTCAAAATCGTCTGACATTGGCTCTTACACGGTGGTTGCTGATATTCCTGAGATAAAGTCTAGGAACAAGAAAGTTTCATTGTGGGCGACGCTGTTGTCCCAAAAACCAGTCACAAGAGGACTGACAGCAGCGAGCATATTTGATCTGGGAGGAAATTTCCCTATTTCATGTACAACACAATCTTTCTGTTTCAAGTTATGGGACCCTGGTGGACACTTATGTTATCCTTCACCTTGAGGACAAGGTGAATCTTTAGGGGGGAGTAGTGTAGTAATAGGACTCCTAAGGGAAAAAACAATAGAATATTAGTAAATGGTATTTAATATATTAAATTAGTAACTGTTACATAATAATTGTTATCTGCAGAACTTCTATGCAGGTGCTATAGTGAGTTAGTGTTATAAATAAAGATGCTGGGGAGAAGGGAGGGGATTGGGTATTTTGTATGTGGGTTGGGTTTGGGAGAGACTAGCTCTCTAATTTTTAGAGGTTGGTTACTTTTCTTCAATTACTTTCATGTATCAATAATAATACATCACTACCATTCCCTTATTGTCATCCAATAATCTCCCAAATACCATAGAATTATCATTGGTATTTATTCATATTGGATAATCTGAACCAGTATCTATCATGATGATACCTGGAATTAGTATGAGTTAAGGACAGTCTAACACACAAAGTATAGTAATGTAACCACAAGAAGGACAAACCCATGCCAACCTCTACAACATAAGTTGCTATAGTAATTAAAGTTTCAATACAAACCTGGCGAAGTTGACTGTAGAGATTTACTATTTGGCAACCCAAAGCAGGAATAGTTGAAGACAATGAGCATTGATCAAAAGCATTTGCCATATTGCAATTGATGGCAGAGTATGATAACAAAATACGCCATAAATTCACCAAATCTTCTCCAATAACCTCATATTCAATTTCCAAAAGATAACCCATTGCAACTAATATCTCGTTAGCCAATAAAATAAATGTTTCCATCCCCGTCATATCAGTTGTATCATAGTTGGCCAAGCAGAGTATACTAGTGGAACTAACTATCAGTGTATTAAATATTTTCTTCAAGAAATTAAGACAAGCTCCTCCAGATGTGTCCTCTGTTTTCACATATACTTTCTCTTGCATAAAACTAGCAAGCAAATTACCAATAGACTTTAGTATACCACAAAGATCGGAAAAAATGAGCTTGGCATCTATTTTAGGCTGGAGATATGCATTAACCTCGAGCAAAAGTGGCTCCATTATCAGCACCAAAAAATTAAACAGGGATTTTTGAGTATCGACAGAAATATTATTGGAGCTAGAATGTTCTCCTGGCACAGGTTGCTTTAAATCATTTATTTTCTCCATTGTATTGCTCCCTTCGTGCAAAACTGAAGTTCCCTTGAACTTTCTTGCGGAATCAGCATACAAGCGAAATATCAAACCTAAGCTAGTCATTGCTATAGCATTCTTTCTGGAAATAATTTTGTTCAGCACATCAAACAAATGTCTATGATAACTCTTAATAGTTGCTTTTGAATCTTTTGGTTTATCATCACATGAAGCAACATACTTTTCCGAACCATGTAAGCTTAAAAATTCATCAATATGAACTAGATGAAAAAGTCCATGAGAAAGAACTTCTTCGACCACCTTCATCAATCTTTCTGTCCAAATGGGATCACTCTCATTAACCCGGAGATGCAACTCACCTGACAAATGCAACAATGGCTCAAGAAGTTTGTCCACAAAATTCTGAAATCCTTTCCTAGCTGGATGGATGCTCAAAAACTTGGAGAAAGGCTGAAGCACCAACCACAAAAAGCGGAATACACAAGCACCCACAGAGCTTCCATCAAGGTTCTTGCCATACACTTTTAGGACAAGCTCAAGCAAAGCCCCAGTTGTTTCAATCCATAAGTCCAAATTTTCATTTGACAACCCACCATGAGACGAGAACACCATTGAAACACAATCAAGCACAGTATCATATAGTTTCAACTTTTCATCAGATATAAAATGTTCTCCTGAACTGGTAGAGAAGTCCTCTAGCAGCAACATAGTATTTCTGACAATAAATTGAACAGTTTGTAGAAGATTCCGCGACATATTCAAAGAGACGCCAAGCTTCAAAGACTCCTGCAAACAAAACTTGAAAATCTCCCAACAACGAAGATCCATATACGCCTCAATTCCATCAAGCTGTGGCGTTTTTCCAACGCCCCAGTTTTCCTTCCCATTTGGAGGGAACAACACCATCAGGATCCAATCATTAAGATAACCTAACAGTCTTGGTAATTTTACAACCTCACAATGCTGATCAATATCCGCACCACCATCCACTCTTGACCGCACAAAATCAAATGCTTGATTAACCTTACTGCACTAACACAAAAAGCAGAAGAAAAAAAACAAGTTAATTATATTAGGCCAAATTCCAGAGGTCCTTTAACTTTTACGTTTATAACTGATAGGTCCTATCAGTTTTTTAGGTAACAAAGAGGTCCTTAAAGTTTCTAATTTGTTGCATGGTTACCCTTCCGGACTCTGTTACAACAACACTACAATCATTAACTTGCACCGAAAGTTAATTCTTATAATTTGGAAGCTAAAATGCAGTGTTCACTACCACCTCACTAAGTCACTTCAGCGTTTTTATGACAGAGAATAACTTGAAGGGAAACAGTGCAATAAATTAGAAACTTAAAGGACCTATCTGTTACAAACATAAAACTTAAAGACCTCGGTAATCATTCGGCCTTTTTCTTTCTAACACAAACTTTTGAAATCATTGATTACATGAAAACTTGTTGCATATTACTACAAGATACTATAGACTAAAAATGATTGAAATTAACAGAAAATAACCTGTGAAGATCAAGTTGTTTATCTTGAATGCAAAGTATCAACTGAAGATTGTTCCAAGGAGCAGAAAATCTTGCAATGTCCTGAGGCTTCTTAGCAGGCTCAGAACGATGCAGTTTGGAAGGTTTTAGTGGTTGCTCATGTAATTTCTGCTTTCGCTTACGATTTTGCATCTTTGCATTTACTTCCAAATCGGTCATTGTCGAATTTATGAATTATGAGTATAATGATAAACCCTAGAAAGCAACAAAGATGTTAAGGGTTTAAGGGTTTATCACTAAAATCAGGTAGGAGATGGTAAGGGAAAGTAATGAACTAACCTGAAGAGCGGAGAAACGAAGAATAGGAGCGAGGGAGGTGGCGGCGAAACCTGAATGAACGGCTGCGCACAGAGTGAGGAGGTAGCGGCGACAAGAAAGAAAAAGGAGGGAGAAAGATGGTGATTTTGTATGGTGACTCTATTGTAACATCTCTGCACTTGTTTGATCGAATGGTTTAAAATCGTCTTGTATGTTTTTTTTTTCATAAAAATTTGTTTTTAGTCCTTATAAAAAATATTGACATCTTTTGGTCTCTATAATATATATTTTTTTTTACAAACAACGATGAATTATAAGGAGTACATACTCAACCTTTACAATCCATGACAATAAACTACAACCATGAAAACACGCTATCAGATTTCTTTGTCAATCCAAAAATGATAAGGAAAAAAAGTGTCCAACACGGCTACATAACCAAAACCATGAAAAGTACATAAAGAGTTCGGTATCCACCGCTCCAAGAATTGTCTCTAAATATTATGTTTTAATGTAGGCTTGAGGAGAATGAAAATTTGAATTTATGGTAGTTCGCGTTGCAAAGATGATATGGGTAAGTTTTTATAATTTGAACAATTTACCGACTTCGAAGTCAATGATCGGCTGGACTAATATGTCATTGTAAATACATTAATCAGTTTTCATTTTTATAAATTAATATATAATACTCCCTCCATTCCATTGTAAGTGTCACAGTTGACCAAATCACACACTTTAAGAAAAGTGGGTAAAAGAAAGAGAAAGAATATGACTTTTACTAAAATAACCTCTATTTTTATTGGTAGTAAGTATTGAAATACTAAAAAGTAGATTTTTTAGTGTACTTTTTCTCTTACCCAATGATTACTTAAAGGGATAAAATAGTAAAAACTAATGTTATAAATAGTATATGACGCTTATTTTGGGACGGAGGGAGTAATTTTATACTAAAAATTTGTTAATGTTATATTTTTATAGTTTGGTGGAGATTATATATTATTTTTATGTTTTATGTTTATCTCAATTAGAAATATAGGATATATACAATAAGAAAAACAGAAGTAGGAATGAACTGGTCCGAACCATTATAAATGACAATATAAGTAATAAACAAGTATGTAACCTCCAAAAATTGAATGGAAACAAAAACATCTTAATTTGAAATAAAATCGCCTTATTTTTGTGGTATAAACTTAAGATGTGACCTTCAATAATTTGACTATGGTGTATTGGACTTATAATTTAAGTGTTTTACAGGTTTTCTATTTTGTTTGACATTATGGTGGCTGCTCCTACTACTATATGGCCGCATTTTAGAACAATCCTTAGTTTGAACAAGCCGGCAAAATTTATTTTAAAGTTGGGAGTAATACAAAAATACTTAGATTCTATATTTTGGGTGGTGACCTCCTTCAAGCGTACAATTGGACCAGGTAATTTGCATCATATAGAAACGTGTGAGAAGATATTTTCTTTTTTCTACTTCATTTATAACATCGGGTAACAACATATGTGGCCACAAATATCAGTCAAGTAGTTGCTCCAGATATTGGTCCAATTGAAAAATACGCAAGCATCATTTTTTTTTAAGTTAACTTATAACTTCATCATATTTGGGAAATAAATATGTATAAGTGATTATTAAGTTTCGGAGAAGACATCGACGCCGTGTATTAGACTTTTGTGAACGGAATAATATATCTACTGAGTTTCAAAGTGAGCTGTCTACTCACATAAAATTAGAACATTTATTATATTTAGAATCATCGGAGTAGCATTGTATTCTTCAGTTGATTCCCACACCAATGCAAGGAAATTTTTTGATGTTTTTGTACACTAAAGTGACAGATGATATCTTTGCAAATGTTTTTCAAATCTCATTATGTTGCAATTGGTAAATACTCTTTTACTTTTTACATCATTTTTTTAGAATTTCATTTGCAATGAGATCACATATTTTTTATTATACAAACTCTCTTAAAGATTTTAGGGATGAAACCCGTTCTATTTCAAGCCAATACAACAATGATTCTACAATATGAGGCACAAGCTTTCTTTGTTTTGTTATCTGTGGTTCTATGGTAAACATCTAACCTTTTTTTATATGATTTCGTCAAGGTTAAACAATGAATACAACAATTTATTCGAAACAAAATCAAAACAAAGCAATAATTAAAATATTGATCACAATATTAATGAATCTTTGTCAATCTTGACATTATGCAAATTGATCTTATGAGTTGGTTGCGATATTTTTCCGCCCATCAAGCATAACCCATCGATTAACTATCGCATTTACACTTTTATGTGTTCTCCATGCTACAAAAATTAAAGATTGGTATTCTAAGTAAGTTAAGTAGTTTTTAACTAAAAATTTGCATATTTTATTTTCTTGTTGTGAGTTATGATGATAAATATTATGTTTTTGAATGTAGGCTTGAGTAGAATGAAAATTTGAACTTTATGGTAGTTTGCATCGCAAAGATGATATGAGTAAGTTTTTGTAATTTGAACTATTTACCGACTTCGAGGTCAATGACCGATTGGGCTAATATGTCATTGTAAATACATTAATGAATTTTTTATTTTTATAGATTAATATTTAATACATTTTATACTAAAAATTTATTAATGTTATATTTTTATAGTTTGGTTATGTATTTTTATGTTTTCTGTTTATCTCAATTAGGAGTATAAAATATGTATAAAAAAAACAAAAGTAGGAAGGAATTGGTACGAACCATTATAAATGACAATATGAGTAATAAGCAAGTATGTAACCTCCAAAAAATGACTGGAAAACAAAAACACCTTAGTTTGAAATAGTAAAACCTTATTTTGGTGGGTATAAACTTAAGATGTGACCTTTAATAATTTGACTATGGTGCATTGGATTTATAATTTTAGTGTTTTACAGGTTTTCTATTTTGTTTGTCATTATGGTGGCTGGTCCTACTACGACATGGCCACATTTCAGAACGATCCTTAGTTTGAACAAGCCGGCAAAAATTATTTTAAAGTTGGGAGTAATACAAAAATACTTAGATTCTATATATTGTGTGGTGACCTCCTTCAGGCGTACAATTGGACAAGGTAATTTGCATCCTATAGAAACGTGTGAGAAGATGTTTTCTTTTTTCTACTTCATTAATAACATCGGAGTAACGACATATGTGGCCACAAGTATCAGTCAAGTAGTTGCTCCAGATAATGGTCCAATTGAAAAATACACAAGCATCATATTTTTAATTTAACTTATAATTTCATCATATTTGGAAAATAAATATGTATATGTGATTATTAATTTTCAGAGAAGACGTCGACGTCGTGTGTTAGACTTTTGTGAACGGAATGATATATCTACCGAGCTTCTACGTGAGTTGTCTGCTCACATTAAATAAGAACATTTATTATATTTAGAATCATCGGAGTAGCATTGTATTCTTGAGTTGATTCTCACACCAATGAAAGGAAATTTTTTGATGTTTTTGTACACTAAAGTGACAGATAATCTCTTTGCAAATGTTTCAAATCTCATTATGTCGCAATTCGTAAATACTCTTTTAACTTTTACATCATTTTTTTAGTAATTCATTTGCAATGAGAACATGTATTTTTTATTATACAAACTCTCTTAATGATTCTAGGGTTGAATCCCGTTCTATTCCAAGCCATAACAACAATGATTCTACAATATGAGGCACAAGCTTTCTTTATTTTGTTATCTGTGGTTCTGTGGTAAACATCTAACCTTTTTTTTATATGATTTCCTCAAGGTTAAACAATGAATACAACAATCTATTCAAAACAAAAGGAAAACAAAGCAATAATTAAAATATTGATCACAATATTAATTAATCCTTGTCAATCTTGACATTATGCAAATTGATCTTATGAATTGGTTGCGATATTTTTCCGCCCATCAAGCATAACCCATCGATTAACTATCGCATTTACACTTTTTTGTGTTCTCCATGCTACAAAAATTAAAGATTGGTATTCTAAGTAAGTTAAGTAGTTTTTAACTAAAAATTTGCATATTTTATTTTCTTGTTGTGAGTTATGATGATAAATATTATGTTTTTGAATGTAGGCTTGAGTAGAATGAAAATTTGAACTTTATGGTAGTTTGCATCGCAAAGATAATATGAGTAAGTTTTTGTAATTTGAACTATTTACCGATTTCGAGGTCAATGACTGGCTGGATTAATAGGTCATTGTAAATACATTAATGAATTTTTGATTTTTATAGATTAATATTTAATACATTTTATACTAAAAATTTGTTAATGTTATATTTTTATAGTTTTGTTATGTATTTTTTTTATGTTTTCTGTTTATCTCAATTAGGAGTATAAAATATGTAAAAAAAAAAAAACAGAAGTAGAAAGGGATTGGTACGAACCATTATAAATGACAATATGAGTAATAAGCAAGTATGTAACCTCCAAAAAATGACTGGAAAACAAAAAGGCCTTAGTTTGAAATAATAAAACCTTATTTTGTGATGGGTATATACTTAAGATGTGACCTTCAATAATTTGACTATGGTGAATTGGACTTATAATTTAAGAGTTTTACAGCTTTTCTATTTTGTTTGTCAATATGGTGGCTGCTCCTACTACTATATGGCCACATTTCAGAACGATCCTTAGTTTGAACAAGCCGGCAAAATTTATTTTAAAGTTTTGAGTAATACAAAAATACTTAGATTCTATATATTGGGTGGTGACTTCCTTCAGGCGTACAATTGGATCAGGTAATTTGCATCCTATAGAAATGTGTGAGAAGATGTTTTATTTTTCTACTTCATTAATAACATCGGAGTAACGACATATGTGGCCACAAGTATCAGTCAAGTAGTTGCTCCAGATATTGGTCCAATTGAAAAATACACAAGCATCATTTTTTTAAGTTAACTTATAATTTCATCATATTTGGAAAATAAATATGTATATGTGATTCTTAATCTTCAGAGAAGACGTCGACGTCGTGTGTTAGACTTTTGTGAACGGAATGATATACCTACCGAGCTTCTAAGTGAGTTGTCTGCTAACATTAAATTAGAACATTTATTATATTTAGAATCATCGGAGTAGCATTGTATTCTTGCGTTGATTCTCACACCAATGAAAGGAAATTTTTTGATGTTTTTGTACACTAAAGTGACAGATAATCTCTTTGCAAATGTTTCAGATCTCATTATGTTGGAATTGGTAAATACTCTTTTACTTTTTACATCATTTTTTTAGTATTTCATTTGCAATGAGAACATGTATTTTTTATTATACAAACTCTCTTAATGATTCTAGGGTTGAATCCCGTTCTATTCCAAGCCATAACAACAATGATTCTACAATATGAGGCACAAGCTTTCTTTATTTTGTTATCTGTCGTTCTATGGTAAACATCTAACCTTTTTTTTATATGATTTCCTCAAGGTTAAACAATGAATACAACAATCTATTCAAAACAAAAGGAAAACAAAGCAATAATTAAAATATTGATCACAATATTAATTAATCCTTGTCAATCTTGACATTATGCAAATTGATCTTATGAATTGGTTGCGATATTTTTCCGCCCATCAAGCATAACCCATCAATTAACTATCGCATTTACACTTTTTTGTGTTCTCCATGCTACAAAAATTAAAGATTGGTATTCTAAGTAAGTTAGGTAGTTTTTAACTAAAAATTTGCATATTTTATTTTCTTGTTGTGAGTTATGATGATAAATATTATGTTTTTGAATGTAGGCTTGAGTAGAATGAAAATTTGAACTTTATGGTAGTTTGCATCGCAAAGATGATATGAGTAAGTTTTTGTAATTTGAACTATTTACCGACTTCGAGGTCAATGACCGCTGGGCTAATATGTCATTGTAAATACATTAATGAATTTTTGATTTTTATAGATTAATATTTAATACATTTTATACTAAAAATTTGTTAATGTTATATTTTTATAGTTTGGTTATGTATTATTTTATGTTTTCTGTTTATCTCAATTAGGAGTATAAAATATGTAAAAAAAAAAAAAATAGAAGTAGGAAGGGATTGGTACGAACCCTTTTAAATGACAATATGAGTAATAAGCAAGTATGTAACCTCCAAAAAATGACTGGAAAACAAAAACACCTTAGTTTGAAATAATAAAACCTTATTTTGGTGGGTATAAACTTAAGATGTGACCTTCAATAATTTGACTATGGTGAATTGGACTTATAATTTAAGAGTTTTACGGGTTTTCTATTTTGTTTGTCAATATGGTGGCTGCTCCTACTACTATATGGCCACATTTCAGAACGATCCTTAGTTTGAACAAGCCGGCAAAATTTATTTTAAAGTTGGGAGTAATACAAAAATACTTAGATTCTATATATTGGGTGGTGACCTCCTTCAGGCGTACAATTGGACCAGGTAATTTGCATCCTATAGAAATGTGTGAGAAGATATTTTCTTTTTTCTACTTCATTAATAACATCGAAGTAACAACATATGGGGCCACAAGTATCAGTCAAGTAGTTGCTCCAGATATTGGTCCAATTGAAAAATACACAAGCATCATTTTTTTAAGTTAACTTATAATTTCATCATATTTGGAAAATAAATATGTATATGTGATTATTAATCTTCAGAGAAGACGTAGACGTCGTGTGTTAGACTTTTGTGAACGGAATGATATAGAGTTTCTAAGTGAGTTGTCTGCTCACATTAATTTAGAACATTTATTATATTTAGAATCATCGGAGTAGCATTGTATTCTTGAGTTGATTCTCACACCAATGAAAGGAAATTTTTTGATGCTTTTGTACACTAAAGTGACAGATAATCTCTTTGCAAATGTTTCAAATCTCATTATGTTGCAATTGGTAAATACTCTTTTAACTTTTACATCATTTTTTTAGTATTTCATTTGCAAAGAGAACATATATTTTTTATTATACAAACTCTCTTAATGACTCTAGGGTTGAATTCCGTTCTATTCCAAGCGATAACAACAATGATTCTACAATATGAGGGACAAGCTTTCTTTATTTTGTTATCTGTGGTTCTATGGTAAACATCTAACCTTTTTTTTATATGATTTCGTCAAGGTTAAACAATGAATACAACAATTTATTCGAAACAAAAGGAAAACAAAGCAATAATTAAAATATTGATCACAATGTTAATTAATCTTTGTCAATCTTGACATTATGCAAATTGATCTTATGAATTGGTTGCGATATTTTTCCGCCCATCAAGCATAACCCATCGATTAACTATCGCATTTACACTTTTTTGTGTTCTCCATGCTACAAAAATTAAAGATTGGTATTCTAAGTAAGTTAGGTAGTTTTTAACTAAAAATTTGCATATTTTATTTTCTTGTTGTGAGTTATGATGATAAATATTATGTTTTTGAATGTAGGCTTAAGTAGAATGAAAATTTGAACTTTATGGTAGTTTGCATTGCAAAGATGATATGAGTAAGTTTTTGTAATTTGAACTATTTACCGACTTCGAGTTCAATGACCGGCTGGGCTAATATGTCATTGTAAATACATTAATGAATTTTTGATTTTTATAGATTAATATTTAATACATTTTATACTAAAAATTTGTTAATGTTATATTTTTATAGTTTGGTTATGTATTATTTTATGTTTTCTGTTTATCTCAATTAGGAGTATAAAATATGTAAAAAAAAAAAAAACAGAAGTAGGAAGGGATTGGTACGAACCATTTTAAATGACAATATGAGTAATAAGCAAGTATGTAACCTCCAAAAAATGACTGGAAAACAAAAACACCTTAGTTTGAAATAATAAAACCTTATTTTGGTGGGTATAAACTTAAGATGTGACCTTCAATAATTTGACTATGGTGAATTGGACTTATAATTTAAGAGTTTTACGGGTTTTCTATTTTGTTTGTCAATATGGTGGCTGCTCCTACTACTATATGGCCACATTTCAGAACGATCCTTAGTTTGAACAAGCCGGCAAAATTTATTTTAAAGTTGGGAGTAATACAAAAATACTTAGATTCTATATATTGGGTAGTGACCTCCTTGAGGCGTACAATTGGACCAGGTAATTTGCATCCTATAGAAACGTGTGAGAAGATGTTTTCTTTTTTCTACTTCATTAATAACATCGGAGTAACAACATATGTGGCCACAAGTAATAGTCAAGTAGTTGCTTCAAATATTGGTCTAATTGAAAAATACACAAGCATCATTTTTTTAAGTTAACTTATAATTTCATCATATTTGGAAAATAAATATGTATATGTGATTATTAATTTTCAGAGAAGACGTAGACGTCGTGTGTTAGACTTTTGTGAACGGAATGATATAGAGTTTCTAAGTGAGTTGTCTGCTCACATTAATTTAGAACATTTATTATATTTAGAATCATCGGAGTAGCATTGTATTCTTGAGTTGATTCTCACACCAATGAAAGGAAATTTTTTGATGTTTTTGTACACTAAAGTGACAGATAATCTCTTTGCAAATGTTTCAAATCTCATTATGTTGGAATTGGTAAATACTCTTTTAACTTTTACATCATTTTTTTAGTATTTCATTTGCAAAGAGAACATATATTTTTTATTATACAAACTCTCTTAATGACTCTAGGGTTGAATTCCGTTCTATTCCAAGCCATAACAACAATGATCCTACAATATGAGGCACAAGCTTTGTTTATTTTGTTATCTGTGATTCTATGGTAAACATCTAACCTTTTTTTTATATGATTTCGTCAAGGTTAAACAATGAATACAACAATTTATTCGAAACAAAAGGAAAACAAAGCAATAATTAAAATATTGATCACAATGTTAATTAATCTTTGTCAATCTTGACATTATGCAAATTGATCTTATGAATTGGTTGCGATATTTTTCCGCCCATCAAGCATAACCCATCGATTAACTATCGCATTTACACTTTTTTGTGTTCTCCATGCTACAAAAATTAAAGATTTGTATTCTAAGTAAGTTAGGTAGTTTTTAACTAAAAATTTGCATATTTTATTTTCTTGTTGTGAGTTATGATGATAAATATTATGTTGTTGAATGTAGGCTTGAGTAGAATGAAAATTTGAACTTTGTGGTAGTTTGCATCGCAAAGATGATATGAGTAAGTTTTTGTAATTTGAACTATTTACCGATTAAAAAAAAAACAGAAGTAGAAAGGGATTGGTACGAACCATTATAAATGACAATATGAGTAATAAGCAAGTATGTAACCTCCAAAAAATGACTGGAAAACAAAAACACCTTAGTTTGAAATAATAAAACCTTATTTTGTGATGGGTATATACTTAAGATGTGACCTTCAATAATTTGACTATGGTGAATTGGACTTATAATTTAAGAGTTTTACTGCTTTTCTATTTTGTTTGTCAATATGGTGGCTGCTCCTACTACTATATGGCCACATTTCAGAACGATCCTTAGTTTGAACAAGCCGGCAAAATTTATTTTAAAGTTGGGAGTAATACAAAAAGACTTAGATTCTATATATTGGGTGGTGACCTCCTTCAGGCGTACAATTGGACCAGGTAATTTGCATCCTATAGAAATGTGTGAGAAGATATTTTCTTTTTTCTACTTCATTAATAACATCGAAGTAACAACATATGGGGCCACAAGTATCAGTCAAGTAGTTGCTCCATATATTGGTCCAATTGAAAAATACACAAGCATCATTTTTTTAAGTTAACTTATAATTTCATCATATTTGGAAATAAATATGTATATGTGATTATTAATTTTCAGAGAAGACGTAGACGTCGTGTGTTAGACTTTTGTGAACGGAATGATATAGAGTTTCTAAGTGAGTTGTCTGCTCACACTAATTTAGAACATTTATTATATTTAGAATCATCGGAGTAGCATTGTATTCTTGCGTTGATTCTCACACCGATGAAAGGAAATTTTTTTGATGTTTTTGTACACTAAAGTGACAGATAATCTGTTTGCAAATGTTTTAAATCTCATTATGTTGCAATTGGTAAATACTCTTTTAACTTTTACATCATTTTTTTAGTATTTTATTTGCAAAGAGAACATATATTTTTTATTATACAAACTCTCTTAACGATTCTAGAGTTGAATCCCGTTCTATTCCAAACCAAGACAACAATGATTCTACAATATGAGGCACAAGCTTTCTTTATTTTGTTATCTGTGGTTCTATGGTAAACATCTAAACTTTTTTTAATATGATTTCGTCAAGGTTAAACAATGAATACAACAATTTATTATTCGAAACAAAAGGAAAACAAAGCAATAATTAAAATATTGATCACAATATTAATTAATCTTTGTCAATCTTGACATTATGCAAATTGATCTTATGAGTTGGTTGCGATGTTTTTCCATCCATCAAGCATAACCCATCGATTAATTATCACATTTACACTTTTTCGTGTTCTCCATGCTACAAAAATTAAAGATTGGTTTTATGAGTAAGTTAAGTAGTTTTTAACTAAAAATTTGCATATTTTATTTTCTTGTTGTGAGTTATGATGATAAATATTATGTTTTTGAATATAGGCTTGAGGAGAATGAAAATTTGAACTTTATTGTAGTTTGCATCGCAAAGATGATATGGGTAAGGTTTTGTAATTTGAACTATTTACCGACTTCGAGGTCAATGACTGGCTGGGCTAATATGTCATTGTAAATACATTAATGAATTTTTTATTTTTATAGATTAATATTTAATACATTTTATACTAAAAATTTGTTAATGTTATATTTTTATAGTTTGGTTATGTATTTTTTTTTATGTTTTCTGTTTATCTCAATTAGGAGTATAAGATATGTACAAAAAAAAAACAGAAGTAGGAATGAATTGGTACGAACCATTATAAATGACAATATGAGTAATAAACAAGTATGTAACCTGCAAAATATGTCTGGAAAACAAAAACACCTTAATTTGAAATAATAAAACATTATTTTGGTGGGTATAAACTTAAGATGTGACCTTCAATAATTTGAATATGGTGCATTGCACATATAATTTAAGTGTTTTACAGATTTTCTATTTTGTTTGTCATTATGGTGGCTGCTCCTACTACTATATGGCCACATTTCAGAACTATCCTTAGTTTGAACAAGCCGGCAAAATTTATTTTAAAGTTAGGAGTAATACAAAAATACTTAGATTCTATATATTGGGTGGTGACCTCCTTCAGGCGTACAATTGGACCAGGTAATTTGCATCCTATAGAAACGTGTGAGAAAATGTTTTCTTTTTTTTCTACTTCATTAATAACATCGGAGTAACAACATATGTGGCCACAAGTATCAGTCAAGTAGTTGCTCCAGATATTGGTCCAATTGAAAAATACACAAGCATCATTTTTTTAAATTAACTTATAATTTCATCATATTTGGAAAATAAATATGTATATGTGATTATTAATTTTCAGAGAAGACGTCGACGTCGTGTGTTAGACTTTTGTGAACGGAATGATATATCTACCGAGCTTCTAAGTGAGTTGTCTACTCACATTAAATTAGAACATTTATGATATTTAGAATCATCGGAGTAACATTGTATTCTTGAGTTGATTCTCACACCAATGAAAGGAAATTTTTTTGATGTTTTTGTACACTAAAGTGACAGATAATCTGTTTGCAAATGTTTTAAATCTCATTATGTTGCAATTGGTAAATACTCTTTTAACTTTTACATCATTTTTTTAGTATTTTATTTGCAAAGAGAACATATATTTTTTATTATACAAACTCTCTTAACGATTCTAGAGTTGAATCCCGTTCTATTCCAAACCAAGACAACAATGATTCTACAATATGAGGCACAAGCTTTCTTTATTTTGTTATCTGTGGTTCTATGGTAAACATCTAACCTTTTTTTAATATGATTTCGTCAAGGTTAAACAATGAATACAACAATTTATTATTCGAAACCAAAGGAAAACAAAGCAATAATTAAAATATTGATCACAATATTAATTATTCTTTGTCAATCTTGGCATTATGCAAATTGATTTTATGAGTTGATTGCGATGTTTTTCCATCCATCAAACATAACCCATCGATTAACTATCACACATACACTTTTTCGTGTTCTCCATGCTACAAAAATAAAAGATTGGTTTTCTGAGTAAGTTAAGTAGTTTTTAACTAAAAATTTGCATATTTTATTTTCTTGTTGTGAGTTATGATTATAAATATTATGTTTTTGAATATAGGCTTGAGGAGAATGAAAATTTGAACTTTATTGTAGTTTGCATCGCAAAGATGATATGGGTAATGTTTTGTAATTTGAACTATTTACCGACTTCGAGATCAATGACCGGCTGGGCTAATATGTCATTGTAAATACATTAATGAATTTTTTATTTTTATAGATTAATATTTAATACATTTTATACTAAAAATATGTTAATGTTATATTTTTATAGTTTGGTTATGTATTTTTTTTTATGTTTTCTGTTTATCTCAATTAGGAGTATAAGATATGTACAAAAAAAAAAAAAACAGAAGTAGGAATGAATTGGTACGAACCATTATAAATGACAATATGAGTAATAAACAAGTATGTAACCTGCAAAAAATGACTGGAAAACAAAAACACCTTAATTTAAAATAATAAAACATTATTTTGGTGGGTATAAACTTAAGATGTGACCTTCAATAATTTGAATATGGTGCATTGCACTTATAATTTAAGTGTTTTTATAGATTTTCTTTTTTGTTTGTCATTATGGTGGCTGCTCCTACTACTATATGGGCACATTTCAGAACTATATTTAGTTTGAACAAGCCGGCAAAATTTATTTTAAAGTTAGGAGTAATACAAAAATACTTAGATTCTATATATTGGGTAGTGACCTCCTTGAGGCGTACAATTGGACCAGGTAATTTGCATCCTATAGAAACGTGTGAGAAGATGTTTTCTTTTTTCTACTTCATTAATAACATCAGAGTAACAACATATGTGGCCACAAGTAATAGTCAAGTAGTTGCTTCAAATATTGGTCTAATTGAAAAATATGCAAGCATCATTTTTTTAAGTTAACTTATATTTTCATCATATTTGGGAAATAAATATGTATATTTGATTATTAATTTTCAGAGAAGACGTCGACGTCGTGTGTTAGACTTTTGTGAACAGAATGATATATCTACCGAGTTTCTAAGTGAGTTGTCTGCTCACATAAAATTAGAACATTTATTATATTTAGAATCATCGGAGTAGCATTGTATTCTTGAGTTGATTCCCACACCAATGAAAGGAAATTTTTTGATGTTTTTGTACACTAAAGTGACAGATAATCTCTTTTCAAATGTTTCAAATCTCATTATGTTGTAATTGGTAAATACTCTTTTAACTTTAACATCATTTTTTTAGTATTTCATTTGCAATGAGAACATATATTTTTTATTATACAAACGATTTAAAAGATTCTAGGGATGAAGCCCGTTCTATTCTAAGCCAATACAACAATGATTCTACAATATGAGGCACAAACTAAGCTTTCTTTATTTTGTTATCTGTGGTTCTATGGTAAACATCTAACATTTTTTATATGATTTCGTCAAGGTTAAACAATGAATACAACTATTTATTCGAAACAAAAGGAAAACAAAGCAATAATTAAAATATTGATCACAATAGTAATTAATCTTTGTCAATCTTGACATTATGCAAATTGATCTTATGAGTTGGTTGCGATATTTTTCCGTCCATCAAGCATAATCCATTGATTAACTATCGCATTTACACTTTTTCGTGTTCTCCATGCTACAAAAATTAAAGATTGGTTTTTGTAATGGGCAATTACCCAATTTGGGCTCGACCCGCCTCATTGGGCAGAAGACCCAATATATTATTAAAGGAGAGTGGACCAAGTCATACCTATGTATGTGATAGCAAAAATATAGGGACACATGGGATAACGGTTTCTTCCCCATGATTTTCACACCTCCTATATTCTCTCCACTATTCTAACCAACCCCTTCATCCTACTCCATTTATTTATGGGGGAATAATAACAGTAAACAAATCACATTCTTTCTTCTACAGAACACTGCTCATTTGTCACAAACCTCACGAGAACTACGTAGCTCTGATTCTCTAATCTCTTAGAGATACGTAGGACCAGAGTCTCCCTGTTGAGCTATAATCAAAATACAGTGTTTATTCATTCAATTGGTGATAACCAAAAGTAGCAAGAACATTTTGGCGCCCACCGTGGGGCTGCGGTAAAACGATTCCCAGCCACACTTACTTTCAGTTCCTGAATACCTTTAATTGGATGGAAGAAACAAAAGCAGAACTATACCACGTTCTTGATTTCAATTTGATATTGGTATGTCTTCCTGAAAGACAAACATGGTGAGTCAAAAGAAGGAGACCAATTTTGGATCGATTAACATGATAAAGCTTGAACAACGACGACACCGAAAATTCGTTGCCGGTTACATGTTGATGAAGATTAATTGGCGAAGACCTATGTTCGCCCTTCACGATCTCAACACAGAAACTATCTTCTGGAGATAGGAACGGCGGTGACGATTGCGACTCTGTCTCGGAGCGATTGTGACGTCAATTATACAGACGATTTCGTCTTGCAGCAAGGGCGATGTCGATCTGACAGGGGCGAAGCCTTCTGGGCAGATTGGAGATGGCGAGAAGATTCGACATTGAATAGCTCAGCCTTCATGGCGATGGCGATGATCAAAGGATAATGCGGCGAAGCATTATCGGCGGGGCGAGCAACGATCTACAATAACAACGGCGACATTTTATTACCATATAATGCAGGTGCCTTCAATCCTCTATCTTAGATTGTGAAATCTTTGAACTATTTTTATAAATTTTGAATGTGTTTGCCCAATTTATTACCATATAATACTGTTGATTCGAAATAGTAAGAGGAATTGAATCTGCATGAAATTAATAGTCAAGGAGAAGGAGACCATAAGAAGATTCAGTCGTATGATAAATTTGTATTGTTCTTTCTATATTTTTAGACAAAAAAAAAAGGTTTTGATAAATTGATCATAATATCAACCAACTGTCAGGGAAACTCACAAATGCATATAGAGTTTTTTCTTTTTTCTTTTTGAGAGAAAATATTAGAGTTGTTATGCCAAACAGGGCATATTTATTTGCTGGTTTAGGATGATTAAGAAAAATCTTTAAATGTTGAAAACTTAGATGATAGAATTCCTTGTCACTAGAAAAAAAGAAAAAAAATTTATTGTCAGTAGGAAAGGGAAAGATGAGAAAACTTGAGTTCCAATAATAATAGTAAATGAAATTTATGGTTAAATGAACATGATAAATTCAGTGTGTATGTTGGTAGGTAAGTTAAACGAATATGAATAGTTGTGTGTGCGCAACAGTTCACTATGTACGATTATTATACAAACATTATACATATCATATGATAAATTTGTGTTATATTTTCATATGACCACTAACTCTCTTTGTGTGAAATCCAATAGCATGGATTGAAATTTGATTTTTTGATTGATTTTAATTGATGGCATGGATCTGAAATCTCCATCTTGCTAAACTGCCGCTGCCATCTCGATGTCAATCGGCGGTCACAACTTCACTCCTCAATGTTTCAAACATGGACGCTTTCGCCGCCAAAATCATGTAACTATTTTGAGGGAACCGAGCCACAAAACTATATATGATCACATGATTGTCTTGAATAATCATAATCCACAGTGGCCAACAACGTGCCAAATCTAAGAGGATAAGAGATTTTCATGACTTCACTATTTTGTAAAAAGGTAAGTACCAGGTATCATACCATTTGTCTCCTTATTATGCAAAATTGTATTTGCTGCTTGAGATCTCCGACTGAATGTACCAAAACTTGATTAAAAACATATGTTATAGACTTGCTTTATATTCCTAGAATGGAAGATGATCATAGAGATATTTCGGAATGAATTAATTCTATGCTGAGATTTAATTAATTTTAGAATTTTTATGAAAGCCAAAGGATAGTATTTATGAGGCTGTGCAAAATATAAATTAACATATAGCATAAGAGATTGGTTAGGCCGATATGTGTTGAGAGAGATATAATTGTATATAGTGCTAGGAAGACATGCTTGTTCATAGTCAGCTTTGGATCCAAAATTGTGATACCATGTATTAATTAAAATGGGGTAAACAATTCTAAAGATAATTTATTTTCATTTGACGATGATTCGATATTTGGAAACCTCTAGTTGAAGTTAGGAAGGTTGTTGGATAATTGATTTCACGTATTGAATGTTTTTTGGAATGTATAAAATTCAGTCTTATGTTATTTAAGAGGATATTGAAAAGAACTGCATATTTAAGCCACCTAGACGAAAAAACTGAATAGAGGCATGCGAAAGAATGCATAGGTAAAGTGTTGCACTAAAGAGTTTGAATATGATGAATCAAAAATATGAAAAGTATAACACTATTTAGGTATAGATCAAGTCATATGCAACGCAACAGTCATGTGAAAAGAAATGAAAATATGTTTTTGTTTTGTCTTCAATTTATATCATTTATGTTGTATAACATGCCCTATGGCTTTGTATATTGGCGATGACTCAACCTTACTAATGATACATGGCTCATATATTTCACTCCATTTTTTATAACGTTGTTTGTGTGTTCTTACATGTGCAAAACATTTGGAGTGCAACGTTCCTCCAAGAGGCGATCATCAAATAATCTAATGATCCATTTACTACACGAAGAGCTAAGAAGCTAATTTATCGTCAAATAAAATGAAGAAGGATGCGAAATCATGTCATGGAGCCAGCAAGAAAATTCTACATAATTTTATAATCACGCTATATGATTCATTTTAATTGCACTTAATAAGATTTTGGCTTGTGTTTCTTCGTAGGTACGAGCTGGTAAACTTGCCACCGAAGCACAAAAGAATGAAGATTATATAACGATCCCGTCAAAGGATAACAAGTACCTTTGATCCAAGTGATACAATCCTTGGTTTGAGTTGGGACGAAAAAAAAAAACGATCCCGTCAAAGGATAACAAGTACCTTTGACCCAAGTGATACAATCATTGGTTTTAGTTGGGACGAGAAATAAAAATTGATCCCGTCAAAGGTTTACAAATACCTTTGACCCAAGTGATTTTAATCCTTGGTTTGAGTTGGGACATGGAATAAAAAATTGATCCCGTCAAAGGTTTACAAATACCTTTGACCCAAGTGATTTTAATCCTTGGTTTGAGTTGGGACATGGAATAAAAATTGATCCCGTCAAAGGTTTACAAATACCTTTGACCCAACTGATTTTTCCTTGGTTTAAATAGGAACTTGAAGCAAAATTATCCGGTCAAAAGTAACAATATCTTCTGACCCAAGTGGTTTCAAAATGCTTGATTTGATATGGGGAGTATAAAAAAGAAGAAAATCATCCCATCGAGGATCTAAAATTCAAAAAGTCAATGCGACACTATCAAAATCTTACAAAGCATACTAAACGAATCTACATACTCCAATGGGCGGTATACATGTGACAACATGAAATAAGGCAACGAGCACGTATAAGAAAGATAATTTTATGAATATTATGTTAAACACTTCGCTCTTGCAGGTCTCGTGCTTGGCGGGCTGTGTAATGGGCAATTATCCAATTTGGGCTCGACCCGCCTCATTGGGCAGAGACCCAAGATATTATTAAAGGAGAGTGGACCAAGTCATAACTATGTATGTGATAGCAAAAATATAGGGACACATGGGATGACTGTTTCTTCCCCATGATTTCCACACCTCCTATATTCTCTCCACTATTCTAACCAACCCCTTCATCCTACTCAATCTATATATGGGGGAATAATAACAGTAAACAAATGACATTCTTTCTTCTATAGAACACTGACTTCTTTGCCAAAAACCTCACGAGAACTACGTAGCTCTGATTCTCTAATCTCTTAGAGATACGTAGGACCAGAGTCTCCCTTTTGAGCTATAATCAAAATACAGTGTTTATTCATTCAATTGGTGATAACCAAAAGTAGCAAGAACAATTTTCTAAGTAAGTTAAGTAGTTTTTAACTAAAAATTTGCATATTTTATTTTCTTGTTGTGAGTTATGATGATAAATATTATGTTTTTGAATGTAGGCTTGAGGAGAATGAAAGTTTGAACTTTATGGTAGTTTGCATCGCAAAGAAGATATGAGTAAGTTTTTGTAATTTGAACTATTTACCGACTTCATGGTCGATGACCGGCTGGGCTAATATGTCATTGTAAATACATTAATGAATTTTTGATTTTTATAGATTAATATTTAATAAATTTTATACTAAAAATTTGTTGATGTTATATTTTTATAGTTTGGTTATGTATTTTTTTATGTTTTCTGTTTATCTCAATTAGGAGTATAAAATATGTACAAAAAAAAAAACAGAAGTAGGAAGGAATTGGCACGAACCATTATAAATGACACTATGAGTAATAAGCAAGTATGTAACCTCCAAAAAATGACTGGAAAATAAAAACACCTTAATTTGAAATAATAAAACCTTATTTTGGTGGGTATAAACTTAAGATGTGACCTTCAATAATTTGACTATGGTACATTTGACTTATAATTTAAGTGTTTTACAGATTTTCTATTTTGTTTGTCATTATGGTGGCTGCTCCTACTACTATATGGCCACATTTCAGAACGATTCTTAGTTTGAACAAGTCGGCAAAATTTATTTTAAAGTTGGGAGTAATACAAAAATACTTAGATTCTATATATTGGGTGGTGACCTCCTTCAAGCGTACAATTGGACCAGGTAATTTGCATCCTATAGAAACGTGTGAGAAGATGTTTTCCTTTTTCTACTTCATTAATAACATCGGAGTAACAACATATGTGGCCACAAAGTATCATTCAAGTAGTTGCTTCAGATATTGGTCCAATTGGAAAATACGCAAGCATCATTTTTCTAAGTTAACTTATAATTTCATCATATTTGGGAAATAAAAATGTATATGTGATTATTAATTTTCAGAGAAGACGTCGACATCGTGTGTTAGACTTTTGTGAACGGAATGATATATCTACCGAGCTTCTAAGTGAGTTGTCTGCTCACTTAAAATTAGAACATTTATTATATTTAGAATCATCGGAGTAGCATTGTATTCTTCAGTTGATTCCCACACCAATGAAAGGAAATTTTTGATGTTTTTGTACACTAAAGTGACAGATAATCTCTTTTCAAATGTTTCAAATCTCATTATGTTGCAATTGGTAAATACTCTTTTAACTTTTACATCTTTTTTTTTTAGTATTTCATTTGCAATAAAAACATATATTTTTTATTATACAAACTCTCTAAAAGATTCTAGGGATGAAGCCCGTTCTATTCCAAGCCAATACAACAATGATTCTACAATATGAGGCACAAACTTTCTTTATTTTGTTATCCGTGGTTCTATGGTAAACATGTAACCTTTTTTTATATGATTTTGTCAAGGTTAAACAATAAATACCACAATTTATCCGAAACAAAAGGAAAACAAAGCAATAATTAAAATACTGGTCACAATATTAATTAATCCTTGTCAATCTTGACGTTATGCAAATTGATCTTATGAGTTGGTTGCGATGTTTTTCCACCCATCAAGCATAACTCATCGATTAACTATCGCGTTTACAATTTTTCGTGTTCTCCATGCTACAAAAAATAAAGATTGGTTTTCTAAGTAAGTTAAATAGTTTTTAACTAAAAATTTGCTTATTTTATTTTCTTGTTGTGACTTATGATGATAATTATTACATTTTTGAATGTAGGCTTGAGGAGAATGAAAATTTAAATTTTATGGTAGTTTGCATCACAAAGATGATATGGGTAAGTTTTTGTAATTTGAACTATTTACCGACTTCGAGGTCAATGACCGACTGGGCTAAAATGTCAATGTAAATACATTAATGAATTTTTTATTTTATAGATTAATATTTACTACCTCCGTTCATTTTTACTTTGTCGTTTTAGAAAAAAAACCAAAATAGGAGGGATATATTTTTGCACCTTATTTTCCTAGTATGCCCTTTTTTTAAATATATCATATTTTTAATTTACCAATAAATTCTTTCTTTTTCACAAACATTATCTATTTTCAAACAAAATTGTAACAAACTTTATTTAAAAACAAACAAAATTTGTATACAATAATTTTTTTTTGTTGTTTCAACAAAAATTATTATACAAAACTTAGTCAATAAAATAAAAGAAGAAGGAGGATATAATAGCAATATATAACCTAAATTGCTAAAACGACAAGTAAAAAGGAACAAATATTTTTTTCTAAAACGTCAAGTAAAAAGGAACGGAGGTAGTAATACATTTTATACTAAAAATTTGTTAATGTTATATTTTTATAGTTTGAGATTATATATATTTTTTATGTTTTATGTTTATCTCAATTAGGGGTATATGATATGTACAAAAAAAAAATAGAAGTAGGAAGGAACGGGTCCGAACCATTATAAATGAGATTTTGAGTAATAAGCAAGTATGTAACCTCCAAAAAATGACTGGAAAACAAAAACACCTAAATTTAAAATAATATAGCCTTATTTTGGAGGGTATAAACTTAAGATGTGACCTTCAATAAATTAACTATGGTGCATGGGACTTATAATATAAGTGTTTTACAGGTTTTCTATTTTATTTGTCATTACGGTGGCTGCTCCTACTACTATATGGCCACATTTCAGAACGATCTTTACTTTGAACAACCCAACAAATTTATTTTAAAGTTTGGAGTAATACAAAACTACTTAGATTCTACATATTGGGTGGTGACCTCGTTCAGACGTACAATTGTTTTTGGATTGTTTATTCAACCCCCCTTCTAAGCGATAGCCTCGTAGTCTAAAAAGTGGTATCACGATACCAGTTTGATTTTTATACAAAGTTGTGTGGATTTGTGCCAATTATTAGATCACAATGGCTTTTGCACCTAAGGTGGCTTATAGTCGAGCACCAATATTCAATGGCGAACACTTTGACTATTGGAAGAGTGATATGCGTATTCACATCAATTCTTTTGATGATGAAGTGTGGAACACCATAATGAACAGTCCGTTTGTTCCATCAACGACCGATCAACATGGTGTAGTCACAATAACACCAAGGGCACAATGGTTAGATCATGATAAAAAGAAGGTCAACTATGATTCGAAAACGCAAAACATTTTAATATCCTCTTTGGGGATTGAACAATTTTACCGTGTTTCGTATTGTAGTTCGGCCAAAGAGATGTGGGACACATTGGTCACCTCTTTTGAGGGAACCGGTGATGTTAAACAATCTAAGGTAAACACTTTGACACAATAATTCGAGTTGTTCCATATGCGTGATGGTGAAACCATTGTGGAGATGCAACAACGTTTTATAAAAATAATCAACAAGTTACACGGTTTGGGCAAGCCGATCGCATATGAAGTTGCCACTAACAAAGTTTTGAGATGTTTGTGTAGAGTTTGACAACCTAAAGTTACAACTATAAAGGAGGCTAATAACCTAGCTCAACTCAACCTCACAACTTTATTTGGCAAGCTCGAGGAACATGAGCAAGTGCTCATATCTTTGGATAAACATGAAAAGGGAGCTAAGAAAGATAATCATATGGAAAAAGAAAAAAAGAAGGATAAAAGGTCTATTGCTCTAAAGCCCTTAATATCCAAGTCCGAGAATATTGAGCAAGAGGAAAGTAATTCAAGCGAAGATGACTCTGATGATGAGGAAATGAGTCTATTCGTGAAGCGCTACAATCGATATGTGAGAAAGAATGAGATAAGACACTCCAACGATAACCTTAAAAAGTTTAGGAGATATATTGGTTACCGAAAGAATGAAGGTGGTAAGTACTCCGAGAAAGGGGCGTGCTATGAGTGTGGCCAAGTAGGTTATTTCCAGCCGGATTGCCCTAAACTCAAGAGAAAATAGAATGAGTGACCTAAATTCAAGAAGGGGAGCAAAGGGAAGAAAATTTGTGTGGCATGGGAGAGTAGTAGCTCATCATCCTCCTCCACATCAAGCTCGAGTTCTAGCGACAAAAGTGTGTTAGCAAATGTGTGCTTAACCAAAGGCGTTCGCAAGAAAGTTGCTCCTAAAAAGGTAAATCAAAACCCATCTAGTTCATATACTCTTTTAGATTATCATGATTTACAAGTAGCCTTTGAAAAACTACATAGTGAGACTAAAGAGGCTTTAAAACGCTTAAAGAGACTTATGCAAGTTAACAAATACCTTGAAGCGAAAATATCCGAAACAGAGAAAGAGTTAAAAGCCCTTAAGCAATCTATGATAGAAAAACCTATTGTAAAATATGATGATTGTGGAAATAGTTGGACCGGTTGCGAGGGTTGCTTCTTCTTGTTTAGAGAGAGAACTTAAAAGACAAGTTAGATAAACCACCTAAGCCGGAAATTACATACTCGGTTGATCCATCAAAATTCAACAAAAAGTTGAAACCAAAGCATAAAAAGTATAAGTTTGTTGAAAAGGATCAAAAGAGGAGTAATTCCAACATTGTGAGTCACTATTGTT
This sequence comes from Trifolium dubium, assembly GCA_951804385.1. NCBI lineage: Eukaryota > Viridiplantae > Streptophyta > Magnoliopsida > Fabales > Fabaceae > Trifolium > Trifolium dubium. Next base: position 20,490,766 of record OX638075.1, on the reverse strand, counting down.
GTGATTCCATTCCTAAGTGCCAAGCTAGCTAGAAAAGTTTTTGTACCAAAAGGCAAGATGCAATGGATTCAACAAAGAACCAATGAGAGTTGGGGACCTATTTCAAATGTTTAAAGTTGTAGGAAAGCGTCTTGAACCATTAACAAGAGACACTGATAACAATGACGTTCAAGACTCAAAAAGGCATAAAGATACGAGAGAAGTTTTTGACTTGACAATTAAGAGGTTATGGAACTTGATCACTTCCTATACTTGATACTTCAAAGAGAAGATTCTTATCTTTGTCTTTATTCCTTATTCCTTTTACTTTGCATTTATATTTGTTTGTGTGGTTCTTTGTTCATATACATATAATTTCAACTCAATATGAAAATTTGTAATAACAATTCTCCGATCCTCCATTTCCAAAAATTTTGCTCAATAATATTTATAAGTTGTTGAGACTCATATGTAAAAATGGGGATTTGACAAAAATCATGACAAATGACATATTAAGTTCATATCCTTTTTTGTTGTGCATAATGTATAAAATGTCTTATCTTGGTACCTTTGTTGAAAATGTGAAATGTTTATCATGCATTATGTGTATTAACATGTGTTCTCATGTTGATGATTTACTTTGATAGTTGTGGTCACATGTATACTTTTTGTACCTTGGTAAATATATGCTCTCCATACATGTATGTTATTGGTAAGTCATAAAATTAATTTTGTAATCATTTGTAATCACGAGTTTTGAGAAAAGTTGAAAATAATGCAATTTGGATCGATCCAAATTAAGTTTGTATTGATACATAAACCGTTTCTGCATTTTTTGAAAATTCAACTTATATGTATTGATACACATTCTGTTTGTATCGATGCATAACAGTCCTTCACGACTCAAAGAACTCACCATGTATCGATACCTGTCAACACGTATCGGAACATGAAACGCAGAAAACGAACTTTGTCGATACAAATTCAAGTTGTATCGATACAAACCAGTTAAAATTCAGATTTATGCTAAAATTTCATTCATTTGTTTATTCATTCTACAAAAGCTCTTCTTCTCCGTGCCTACAAACCACAAAACCCCATAACCCAAATTCTTCAATCTCCCTCAAAACTCAACCAAATTCAACATTTCTTGAACCTAAATCACATGAAATTCATTACCCAATACACTACAACCATCAATTGTTAAGTTTGAAACTCCAATATCACAGATTCAAATCTAGGGTTCATATTGGGATTTTTGGCTCTTGACAAATTCGTGAACCATTCAAGCTTCTAGTGTTGTGGCTTACTGTGTTTAAGGAATTGGATTGCTAAGTTCATTGCATGGGTTCTAAATTGGTTACATTATCCTGTGATTTTCGAAGTTCTTGATTTCTCATTACAAGGTAACTTTGTTCATCATATACTCACCTTTTAGAAATGGCTTCTAAGTCAAAAACAAAAGTTGTTAATGGAATTCTAATAGATCGTCAGCCAGACAATGCCTTTAAGGAGAGAAACTTTATTCATCCTGATTGTGTAAACTTCTATATTAGAACATGTAAGAGTAAGAAACTAGTTCAGCCTAATGTTGTATGTGTTGAACAACTTGAAAAGTTACATCTAGAGGAGGTTACTAAGATACTAAAGAGAGAAAATCTAGCAACCTTTTGTAACTTGAGAACACCCTATCTTGAGGATTTAATTAGGATTTTGTATTCAGGATTACAAGAGCAAAATGGGGTTGAGTTTGAATTTCGTATGAGTAACAAGATTTATAAGGTCACTAAGAAAGTATGGTTTAACTTGTTTGGAATGATAAGTGATGCAAGCTTGAAGAAATTTATTGATTATGATTCTCCAGATTATAAGATGAAGGAATGTTGGCTAAGGTTGACTAGAAATGGAAAAAGTCATGAATACAAGGCTAGCAAACTTGCTAAGGTACCTAGAGTCTTGCTTTGGATTGTGAATTATATTCTTAGGCCTAGAGGAGGCGCTTACTCAAGGCTTGACTCAAACGACATTGATCTCATGTACCTTATTTTAGAGAAAAAGAAGGTGGATTGGCCGACTTATATCGTTAGCCGACTCTTTGCTCTAAAGACTCTACGCAGGATCAACTCTTTGGCTACTCATGTTGGATTGCCACTATCTTAAATCATTTCAAAATTGGCGAATCCATGGGAGGAATATGGATTCAACAAAAAGGTAACAAATCTTCAGCTTAACTCAATTGAAAAAGATGGACTATAAGTGGAACGAGGACTTAAATGACTATGAGTTCTTTGGAAAAGAAGATGATGACGAGGAAGCCACTGAAAGCGACATAAGCGGAAGGGGTAAAAGACCAAGGGAGACTCCTAATGTGGTTGAAAATGTTGAAGGATCTTCGATGAATGGAACTGGTAACATGTCGGACATCATGGAACTACTAAGGGATATGAGCATGAAGCAAGTCTCATTCCAAAATGAGATCACTACTAGGCTTGACAACATGCAAGCCTACAATACATCATGTTTCGATCATCTCCAAACCCAATTTGATGCCTATGTTAAACAACAAAACACTATCAACAACTGCTTCAATCACAACCCGGATCAAATGAATGAATGAATTTGAAGCATAATTTGTCTTTTGCATTATTTTGTCTTTTATTTTAACTCATGAATAATTTGGCTTGTTATAACTCTATGACTTTCTTTTATTTTGTTTCAATTTGGATGTACGGATAATTTTTAATTATGTCAAACTTTTGGCATAATTCACTTTGGTTTGTATGACTTTATTTTATGTATGGATTATGATGCATGAAGCATGTTTGATTATTTGTCCGTATTCTTTTGATATGATTGAATGTTCTTAAATGTCGATGTTTTTTAAATATCCATGCTTATTGTTTTGGCTTGTTATTCTACATGTCATTTTTGTCATGATTTATGGTTATTCGTCATTTGGAAAATTTGTATATATTGCGTATTTATTTTGATATGAATTTTCATCATAAAGTGCATTTCGACAAATGTAAATACACGATATGATCAATTGAAATTTTCTTTGAATTGTTGATACCTCTCATGTTTGTTCTTGTCTTATTTTTGATATTGTCAAAGGGGGAGAGAAGAATGCAAGCACAAGCTATGGAAAAAGCTCAAGAATTTTTGAATACCGGTTTGACCGTTCAAACGCAAATGTGCATCAACTCAGGGGGAGCATGCTATGTGGTTAGCTTTGTTGTTGTTTGCGTCTGTAATATGTAGCTATTTATTTTGCATATTAGGTATAGGCTTAGTTAGCTTATGCAAATGTTTTGACAATTATCAAAAAGGGGGGGAGAATGTAAGTGCACCAATTCCCCTCCATGTTTTAATAATTGTCAAAACATATGAAAATAAAGTAGAATACACTGTCGAGGCAAAAATCCTTTATTGATGTTTTAAAGATAACAAACATTTAAATGTATTTTAAATGTATAAATTTGATCATTTTGTTGTCTAACAAGTGATTTTGAGTGTCATTACTAAGACAGGGTCAATTAAGCTTTTATATCAATTTATTCATAATTTAAAAGCTCAGCAGTTGGTCTGAGATTGATCTCTGGTCTAGAAACTGGTTTATGACAAGAACTCAACAACACGTTTTATCTTTTATTGACTTTTGGCAAATTAATACAAGAGAACAAATAAGCACTTTATGAAGAATATTTTCTGTTTGTGCAAAGTCTTTAATAGCAAAGGAATTTTCAAGCAATAAATGAATTCATTCCTATTTTAACATGTTTGAGGAATAAACATGTGGTTAAAAATGAATGGGATGTGATAAATGTGACAATTGCATTGAGAAAGAAGATAAATTGTAAGAAAGATTTTCTTATTGCTATAAAACTGATTGTGTAATATATCAGTAGCTATACAAACTATTTATAACAAGCAAAATGTAACAGTAAGCATGTGTAAGGTTACAATATAGCACTAGCTAATTATGAGGTGATATATAAGGTTGCAGTGTAAGCTATCAATTAATTATAGGTAATATGCCCCCACAAGCTGGACTATGGATGTCCAAAAGTCCAAGCTTGGAGATTAAACCAGCAAATGCAGAAGATGATAATTGTTTGGTTAGAACATCTGCAAGTTGAGCAGAAGAAGGCACCGGTAAAAGATGAATGAGACCAGATTGAATGCGTTCTCGAACAACATGACAATCAATTTCAATGTGCTTCGTCCGCTCATGGAAAGAAGGGTTGTGAGCAAGGTAAATAGCTGATTTGTTATCACAATATACCATAGCAGGAGCATCAAACTTGATTCCCAAATCTTGAAATAAGTAATGCAACCATTGTAGCTCACAAGAAAGGCTTGCCAAAGCTCTATACTCCGCTTCAGAGCTAGATCGAGAAACTGTTGATTGTTTCTTTGATTTCCATGAAATCAAAGAGGTGCCAAGAAAAACACAATACCCAGTAATTGATTTACGAGTAATGGCACAAGTAGCCCAATCTGAGTCAGAAAAACCAGAAAGTTTGAGTGGAGAAGAAGAAGAAAAGAAAAGGCCTTTAGCAGGAGAAGCCTTTAGGTACCGAAGTACTTTAGTGGCAGCTTGATAGTGAACGTCACGTGGACTAGATATAAATTGACTCAATTGTTGGACAGCAAATGTGATGTCAGGTCTCGTGGTAGTGAGGTAGAGTAGTCGACCAATGAGTCGACGATAAGCAGATGGATCATTGTAAGGAGGAGACTTAGAATCATGCAATTAGAAATTTTTGAAGGTTGAGAATTGGTGCCAGTCGGTTGAACCTGCATAGCCATTGCACCTACTTCATTTTGGCTATCAACATTATTGAAGGTAGGAAGATTGCGCTCTTGTTGCAACACTAGGGAAAAAACTTTGTGTATAGGAGGCAAAGGCTCCATCATCATTATCTGAGAACGAACATGAGAGTACTGCTCATTTAAGCCTTTGAGAAATTTAAGAACACAATCTTGCTCGTGATACTTCTTCATATCAACAACAGCACCACAAGAACAGGGAATTGCACAAGTACAATCCCTAACCGGACGATGAATTTCAATTTCTTCCCATATTGATTTCAATTGAGTATAATAGGATGAAATGTCGAGGCTACCTTGATTTAATCGAAGCATTTCCTCTTGAAGATCAGAAATCTTGAACATATCACCATGTGCAAACCTAAACTCAAGATCTTTCCAAACAGCAGAAGCATGATCAAACCAAATGATAGATTTTGCAATATCTGGAGAAATTGAACGTTGGATCCATGAGAGAACCATACTATTGCATCGAATCCAAGGATCATATAAAGGATCAGAAAGACGAGGTTGTGCAAGAGTACCGTCAACAAATTTCATCTTGTTCTTAGAAAGTAAGGCAATTTTCATGGATCGCAACCATGAATGATAATTCTTACGATCTAACAATGGAGTAACAAGCACAACAGCGGGATTTTCATTTGGATGCAAATAATAAGGGTTGGTAGGGTTTGTAGCAAAATCAGAATAAATGGAAGGTTCCATTGACAAAAAAAAAATGAAAATGGTTGAAATCAATCAAATTGAAGAACAGAGAAAGAAATCAATGACAGAGTAGAGCGAATGCATATACTGATACCATGATAAATGTGACAATTGCATTGAGAAAGAAGATAAACTGTAAGAAAGATTTTCTTATTGCTATAAAACTGATTGTGTAATATATCAGTAGCTATACAAACTATTTATAACAAGCAAAATGTAACAGTAAGCATGTGTAAGGTTACAATATAGCACTAGCTAATTATGAGGTGATATATAAGGTTGCAGTGTAAGCTATCAATTAATTATAGGTAATAGGATGTGTCTCAAAGCTTTTTGTTATTTGATCCTTACAAAGACAAACAAAAAGAATCATGGACCAATGAGAACACATCAACAAGCCTTCCATTGCAAGTTGTCATGTACTTGTGTCATGAATATTTAATGTGTTTCCTATATGACCTTATCCTTTAAATATGTAAAGTACATTTGCAAGTACAAGAGCTAGAGACAACTTTGGATAGCAATGCACAGTTAGATACAACACTATGTCGTTGTCCTTTTTTCCAAACTTGGTGAACAAGTAAAGGACAACAAGCAACAACTCAGTCATACGCTCCTCCCCTCAGCAGATTCTGGGAGAACGGTCTCTGACCATTTACTGGAAGTTTTCATCTCAAATATTTTTTATGAGCTGTCATGATCCAATGTCAAATATTATTCCAACGGCTATATTTCTTCTACAAGCTTCTTGACAGGATTTTCTCCTATAAATAGGACAACTTATAACCATGAAGAACAAGAGTTTCAATTACACATCAAGCATACTTGTCTTTATCATACAAGCAAATCATAAGCTCTTCTTTAAGTTTCTCCATCACTCCAAAAAGCTTCAAAGTAATACTGGATCTGTATTATTATTTTTAGTAGAGTGATTTTAGAGAAATCATATTCATAAGCTTTTCAACTTGGTTGATTTTATAAAGCTTAGAACTACAACACACATCTCTTTATAAGAAAGTTGTACTCAAGTCAAGTAGTCAATCTTGATTGAGTGGTTACCTTAGTGACAAGGCAGATTAAGCTAGTAAGGCTTAAGGAAATTTGATCTTGGTTTAGATTAAAAGAAGTGTTGTAATTAGAGATCGAAAGTATCTCAAAAGGACATAGTGAAGAAACTGGACTAGCCCAATCATTAAGGGTGAAGCAGTATAAAATTATTTGTGTGTGCTCTTCTTACTCTCCTCTTAAGTTTTCATTAAAACACCACACACACCACACTAATCTTTTACTAGTCTTTGAATACTTATTCATTAAGTTTTGATATATTTGATAAACTAACCTTGTTAATTTTTATAAGTAAATTTTTAAAGGTTCACAATTCAAACCCCCCCTTTCTTGTGAAAAACTTTGTTACTTCATACACTTGTGGTGAATTAAACTAGCATTGACAGCGAAAAACGTTTTAAAACTTTGTAAAATCAAGTTACAGATCATTTTGATCGATACATACTCAATTGGATCGATACAAATGGTTTGAAATTTAGTTTGACTGAAAAAAATGTTTTTGTATCAATACAAGTATTTCCTGTATCGATACAAAAAGCTCTCAAAGGAGACAAAGCAGCTCTTATGTATCGAAACATGCTTGCATGTATAGAAACATATTAGACTCTCCTTGAACCAGAGAGATCATCATGTATCGATACATGGTGGTGTGTTTTGATACACATTAGACTCTCATTAAACCAGAGAACCTCTTATGTATTGATACACACTAAATATGTATTGATACATATCAGTCAAATTTCATATTTTTTAACTGTCAACGTGTTTATATCAATACAAGTTATGACTTAGATCGATACATATCAATTAGATTTTGCCTAAAATTGCTCAATTCTATTTTCTCTATAAATAGCTTCATGAGGTTTTGTTGTATGTGTGAGAAACCATTGTAAAACACTTTTGATCAGAATTAAGTGAGGATTGTTAGATCAAAGAACATTGAAACCAAGTTTATCATCTTCTTCCAATTATCAATATCTCAAAGGTTGAATAGGGGTTCAATTGAGGGGTTATAGTTCAAGCGGAAGATAACGTTCAACACGGGTCGTGGTGAATCAGATCGTGATCAGGTTAAATTGGTTTTAAGGAAAGGTTTCTCATCGGGTATTCAAGGAGGTATTATCCTTGAAGGTATCGACGTTGCAGTGAGGGAATCAGCCGGGTAATTGTCATGAGTTTCTTCGCGGAAGAATAGGGTGAGGTTCAATTACCGAAATCGGAGGTTAAAGATTAAGTCTTTTAGGGTCTTGGTATTGTATTCGTTCATATTTGTGCACTATTGTAAAGATTTAAAGGGATTTTAAATAAAAATGTCAAATTAGTGTTTTGATCGATTTGGGGGGAGACGTACCGGCCGACCGTGAGGATGACACAAACGCCAAGGAATTCCCAGATCAACTCTTTATTGTATTTCTTTCCTTTATCTTTTAATTTTGTCTATTCATTGATTTGCTACACATTGAGTTTCACGCATACCAAGTGTTTGGTGAAATTCAACTGTGATCACTTGATTTGTGATTTGGTAACTTGTAACCGATAACTTGTTGTATTGTCTTGTGAAACCAATTTGAGTTGTTTACCATAGAAATTGTTTTGAAAAACTCGCTTTTAATTATCATTCGATTAGTGGTGGGCTTCCGCGTGCCATAAATTTTTAAAACTCATTATTGATTTTGGATCGCTTATTCTACCCCGCTTCTAAGTGATAGCCGCGTAGTTTAACAACAATTGCTCCTATGATACAGTTACAATGACTTATAAATGTACACAATCAAGCAGCTTCCTAGTGGGCTAAACTGAAGTATGAATGATGTTTATTTGAATGATATGATGTTAGTTTTATAAGATTAGTACGGTAATTATTTTTTTGACACAGGTAAATATATTATACTATATATATAAAATTTTGTACGATCCATTTACTCGTCTTTTAAGGCGATATTTTAACTAATAGGTTAATCGACAAAAAAATATTAAAATAATACTAAATAAAAGGTATAACAAGAGAAAATATGGAAACAACGAAATAATAAATTGTGGAATAATATAATTGATGTTCAAAACTTTGTTTATATGAGAGCTATCACTTTATTACAGGAGTGCAAACTAGTTCATGAAGTTACATGTGGCTTTGTTCCTTCAAATCAGAATGTCTTGCAAGTTATAAAATGGACTAAACCTGCCACAAGACGTTTTATATGTAATATATATGCTTATTTCTCATTTCAATACAATAGAGTGAGAATTGACATATGCATTAGAGACGAGCTTGAAGCCTTTGTCTTGACTAGGTATGACCAATTTACGCTTATGTGTGCGGTTCATATTGGTTCAGCTCTTGGCTTACTTTATGTTCTTGCTTGGGTAGTTGGGTTCATAAGTTAAACTTGGGACCGGTTGATTTTGAGCTCGATTCAAAGAAAGTAGTAGACAAGTTTCATGCACATACACATGATGCTACTGAATTCGGTGATATAATTACGCATTGTAAGAGTCTTTTTTCTCAATTTTATAATAACTCTCGTGTTGAGTTTGTTAGACGCCAAACAAATGAGGTTGCTCATAGATTAAGTACGGCGGCCACATATTCAGTTAGTCCCCAAATCTTGGTTGATATACCATGTTATATTGAACACATTCTGATTAATAAATGCTATAGACACTTTATTACGTAAAAAAAAAAGAGACAAGAACTACTTGTAAAAAAAATAGAGGGACTAATTTGGTTCCATTGAAGGAAAGACTAATATTATATTAATTAATACTACCTCCGCACCAAAATATAAGTCGTTTTGAGAAAAAAATTTGTACCAAAATATAAGTCGTTTTACATTACCAATGAAGCATTTAATGATGTTTTTCTTTTTATACCCTTAATTATTTATTACTCTTTCTTCTTTTACTTTTTCAATTTATCTTTTCCATACCATTAATGAAGAACAATTTTGTAAACTAACACATAATTTATCTTTTTCATACAACAATGATTACATTTATTAATTTGTGTAATATAGTCAAAACGACTTATATTTTGGTACGGAGGGAGTATTAATTATGTGTTCAAACTCCAATATCTTTATTTTATGTGTATGAATTTTCAATGCTTTATCGTTTTGTCTATATACAAAAAAAAATGGCGACAACTACACTACCCCACATGTTTGGGGGTAATTTCCCTGAAATGTCTTTATACCAATAAAAAATTGCCACGTGACATTAACTATTAAAATACAAAAAATCAATTAATTTTTAACTATGTGGTAATTAAAAGTATTTTAATTTTTTTAGTTACAAATTAAAATACTTTTAATTACCACATAGTTAAAAATTAATTGATTTTTTGTATTTTAATAGATAATGCCACGTGGCAATCTTTTATTGGTCTATAAGTATTTGGGGGCAATTACCCCAAAACATGTAAGAGTATACAATAATTAACCAAAAATAATATTATTGCTATAAAGAAAAACCAAATAATATTATTTCAAGCCCGCAGACAAAATAACAAATATAATTAAAATTTTGTTTATTTTGTAAGATTCAGAGTATGATCTAGAGCGAAGATTCCACTAGTATACATATTGCGATTGAATTAGAATTTAAATAATAAATAAATCACTTTTTATTTTTCAAAATCAAATCTAATTTTTTATTAAGAAATCCACTTGAATTTGTTTGGTAGTATTGTCTTAAGATCCAGAGTGTGCTTATTCTTAAAATCTCATGTTCAATTCTTTCTAATATCAATTTGAGTGAGTTATTATAGTAAAAATATTTATATGCAACTAGCGGGCCTTCCTTGGCCGTTTGTGTGATACGAATATACCTGTTTGTGTGATACGTATTTTTAATGTTTTTTTATTCAAATTTGATTTTTTTGTTGTTGATGATTTCTTCAAATTTAATTGTTATAAGAATAATTTAAAATTAAAGCTAAAATATGAATAAAAATAGGTATAGATAAATAAATCAATATTTGTCAAAAATCAAATCTAATCTTTTGGTAATAAAAAGAATAAAAGTAATTTAATTTTAGTACAAAAATAAAATAAAATTTAATCAACCTTGGTGATTATAGTATTACTATTTTCTTTATTTAACCTAACACAGTCACATAATTTGTTTTTGTGTGTCTTAATATTTTTGTGTTTTATTATTATTATCTCTTCTATTCTAATCTCTATTCCTCTTCCCCTTCTCTCAAATAAATCTATAGATCCTTCCAATTTTGTTTGTCCCACGGTTGCAGTTTTGTGAAGAAGTGTCTTTGTCTCTGTCTCTGTCTTGTGTTTTTTCAACAAAAGAAAACCCTTCTTCTTCTTCATCTTCATCTTCTTCGCAACATCATCACCATGAGACCTCAAAGAACATCGATCCACGCCGTCTCCACATGGGTCAGGCGACAACCACCAAAGGTAAAGGCTTTTCTTGCGGTTGTTTCCGGCATGGCCGCTCTTGTTCTCCTCCGATTCATCGTTCACGATCACGATAATCTTTTCGTCGCTGCTGAGGCTGTTCACTCTCTCGGAATCTCCGTTCTTATCTATAAACTCATGAAAGAAAAAACCTGTGCCGGTTAGTCATTTTTTCTTTCAATTTCGTTCTTGGGTTTTGTTAATTGGGTATTGGGGTTGTTTCAAAATTTTCCCTTTTTAGAATTCTCATGCAAAAGATCAATTTTTTTTTTTTTGTAATTTATTTCATCAGATTCACAAAAACAAAATGAATTTTTTAGCAATTAGATTAGGTCATTTGATTTGGGTATTGTGAGTTTTGTTTTTGGATCAAGAAAATTGAAATGTGATTATGTGAATGTTTTGATAATGATGGTTATGAATGAATGAATGATGTAACAGGATTATCACTCAAATCCCAGGAATTGACAGCTATATTTTTAGCTGTTAGGCTGTATTGTAGTTTTGTCATGGAATATGACATACACACCATACTTGATTTGGCTACTTTCGTCACTACCGTGTGGGTTATATACATGATTCGTTTTAAATTGAAGGCTAGTTACATGGAGGAGAAGGATAACTTTGCAATATACTATGTGGTAAGCAACCTCCTATTGTTTTAATCTCATCTATATTTTCGTGTCAAAGGTGAACCATTTTTTCCTACTCTTTTATGGTAAAAATGAATGTTTTGACATTATTAGTTTGCGTGTTCATTATGGTATCTTTAGATGATAGAGATGTATTATGAAGCATCTTATAACTTCAATATGTCATATGTGTGCATTGGAATAATAGTATCCACGGAAGTTGTAATTATCTTTTCAATACCGATGCAAATTTCCTTCTGCATGAATAATATGATTATGAAATCTGTATCCGTAGAATAACATAGGTGAATAGTATTGTGTAACATGCTAATAAGATATCATGCAAAATGGACTTGTTATTACAACTGATATATTGTTGGTTGCGATTCTGAAACAAAGACTTCAAACTCATCATGTTCCTACTTACTAGAGTGGGTACACATGATTTACTAGGATCCTCTTCTTGCAATAGAACCAAGTGCCACATCATCAAATAAAAATGATGCAATTGTGTTTGAATATAACTCTCCTTGTAATCCCCCTCTTTTTTCATTCCTGCACTCTCTGCGTATTTTTAAGATTTTAACTTATTCCTCTTCATAAAAGCTTGATTTTGTCACTTCTTAGTTGTAAATTGTGCATTTACCTTCCACCAGCATCATCTTACTGTACTAACTTTACTTTTGAAAATGGATGCAGGTTATACCATGTGCCGTGTTAGCTTTGCTCATTCATCCATCAACTTCTCATCATATATTGAACAGGATTTTCTGGGCATTCTGTGTATATCTGGAAGCTGTTTCAGTGTTACCCCAACTTCGGGTCATGCAGAACACTAAGGTATAAATGTTTAACTCCAAGATCTATGTCCATCATCTAATGTATAGGATCGAATTCTATTACTTCCCTTCTCAATTGTTTTGTTTGTTTTTTTTTTCAGATTGTTGAGCCATTCACCGCACATTATGTATTTGCACTCGGTGTAGCAAGATTCTTGAGCTGTGCTCATTGGGTTCTTCAGGTCTGTTCTTGAAATATTGTATTTTCATTTAGTCAGTCCTTTGATTCATTTGCAAGTTTATAATTATACATTTTTCTGAATTGGCTTCCTGTTGATCAAGGAGTGAAATATGAGCATTTTTTATAAAGTTTAGTTTCTTTCACTTTCGATGGTATAAGTATAACAAAACCAATTTTAAGGCATCTTGTGCTGTAAAGGTCTTGCCATTTTGTGAGGGCCAAACCCATTGTGCGTTTGTTGTATGCTACAATAGACAAGACGGTCATACCTAGTATTTGCTAAATATACTGATTTGACGACCCAAATCTGTAATCTCCTAGTTACATGGCTGCAATCCATCCGAGTTGCAATGTTTGTGTGTTCGGTCTCTTTATGTTTACATCTTATTGTTGTCATCTGGTTATAAGATTGCTGTTGTTCTTGCCTCGTTTATTTTGCTGTGTAGCTTGAATTTTGTAACCGCACGTCTCCTACTAACTTACGATTTCTTACAACAGGTGTTAGATACCCGTGGACACTTGTTGGTTGCCTTGGGGTATGGTTTATGGCCGTCAATGGTTCTTATCTCAGAAATTGTCCAGACATTCATCTTGGCAGATTTTTGTTACTATTATGTGAAAAGGTTAGAAGAATAGTTCATAATGTAGTCCTTTATTTTTACCAGTATCTGCATTCACTTAGCAGCTTTTGCTGGTAGTGACTTAAGATATTTACTGCATGGCTCTGTGCTGTTGTCCTAATGATATTTCTTGAATTGCAGTGTTTTCGGCGGACAGCTTGTTCTACGCCTTCCCTCTGGAGTGGTGTGATTGAAGATCTACGCCCCCAGATTTTCTTTTAACTTAAAATCAGGCATCATGTTTGGTTACTCATGTTAGACTTAGAGTACATTTTATGTTGACATGCTTATTATGTACCTTGGTGGAAGTGTAAAGTTGGGGATGAAAGATAGCTTAATATATTTTATGTTCTGAGGTACCGTTATTTATCATGGCTGGAAATGCTTTATATTACATAAAGTCTCTATTTGCTTAGAGTTTTTGTTAGAACTATTCCACATGCTCAAGTTCATTTGAATCTTAGGTTGTGGTCTAGATCTTTTCTTTGCAGTGGGATCTAATGAAATATAAACTTGCTTTGAAAGTGAATAAAGTCAATATACAATATACTTCAAGTCTTTTTCATTAAATCATTAATTAAAGTGCCGAATTTGCTTAATACATCCGATATTCCGATGTATGTTATGATAATAGAAATAATATTAATAAACCTTGCATCACGATTGGTATGAGTTCAAGCACACAGGTTCCTTGCTAGAATCCCCTCAAAAGTAATTCCAGGTCCAAAAGCAAGTATCAACCCCCATTCAGGGTCTCCTCCACCCACCTTTCTAATCTTCTTGCCCTCTTCTAGCATATACTCCAGCACATAAACAATAGTGTTGCTGCTAGCATTTCCATAATCCATGAGAGCTTTCCTACTAGCATTCAACTTATCTGGCGACAACTCAAGCCGCTTCTCCACGCGATTCAATATTGCAGGTCCACCTGGATGCACAGCCCAAAACAACTTATTATACTCCTTGTTCTCCAACCCAACAACATCAATTAGTTTATCGCAGAATCCCTCAACATTGTCTTCAATTATCTGAGGAAGTTCCCTCGCTAGCGTGAAACTTATGCCCTCCTCTGTTAGCCTCCCATCAATTTTCTTCTCTGTGTCTGGTATAAACTCCTGAGCTGAAGTATGAAGCTCAAACAATGGTGTCTCAGTTTCAAATACTGGGTCTGAGCCAATTATCACAGCGCCAGCACCATCACCAAAGAGTGCCACACCAACAAGATCATAAGGTCTATCAACACTTGGTGGCTTGAATCCAATAATTGTAGTTTCAGAAGTAGCAAGCAAAACTCTACTTCCAGGATTGTTCTCTGCTATGTCTTTTGCAACGCGAAGGCCAGCTACGCCTCCTGAGCATCCAGAAAAATAGAGCATGGTTCTTTGAATTTTAGGGTTTAGTCCTAGTCCTTTTGATAAGTAAAGGTCACCACCTGGTAATCTAGCTTCACTAGATGAAACATAAACCACATGAGTTATGTCTGATAAAAGTCTACCCCAATTCTTTATGCAAACTTGGGAAGCTTCAATTGCCATTTGTGTCACTGCCTTGTTACATATCTCTAGACGCTGTTTTACAGTCGAGGCGCCTTCAACAGCAAGTTCTGGATACTTTTTTAGTATCTCCTCATTCATAACAACGTACCTTGTTTTCACTGTGGTTGTCTTGCCTGTTTATACCACATGAAGCCAAATTAAATGGGTCATTTAGCAGCAGCACATAAATGGAACCAATAAACCGTGTTTGATTTTATGATAGAGAACATCAAAAAAAAAATTGTGTACAAAACATGTAGTTTTAGCAAAAAATAAAATAAAAATATATTTGGTTAGAATTTGTCAAACTTGATTTGAATAGAAGTGCATCCAAGTGTACACAAATATATGGTAGTAAATGCAACTTACTTTAAAGGTTAAGTTCAATTTGGTACCTCTTCTGTATTATTTCTATATTCACCACATCTTATTGGATAAACAAGTTTTACTATTGTCTCAAATGAGATGTGATGAGACATTAATTCAATAGTAAAAAATAAATTTGTACATGGTGCAAGACTTACCTAAGGGTATGCTTGGTTTGACTTTAGATATAATTGATTTTGATAGAATTAATTTTAGTAGAATTAATTTGGGTAGAATTAATTTTATCATAATTGAATTTAGTAGAATTAATTTATGTTTAGATACATTTAACTAAAAGTGAGTTGAATAGTAAATTTTAGTGAAGTTAGAAGCTACAAATTTTACAATTTTACTTCAAGTAGAATCAATTCGTTTTTACAAAAACCAAACATATCAGAATCAATTCTACACGTCCAAAATCAATTCTAACCCCTCCAGAATTGAAACCAAACATACACTTATTTACTTTTGTGCACATTAGACGAAGTGATACTTACAAAGTCTAGCAAGCTTCTGCTTAAGCTCAGGATTGTCACAATTAGTGTCTCTAAAATATCCATCAACTAAATACTCTTGCATCACAAGTTGGTGAGGGAAAGCCTTGCCAAGAGCCAATATAGTAGCCTTACCAGGGGTTGCCTGCTTTGTGACAACACCTCTTACTATACCTTCGTCTCCCATATTCTTTTTTCTTTACTAAATCAGATGAGTATAATTTTCTATTAGTGAATGGTATCCACAATACTTTGCATAGAGAAATTAAGTAGGACTATATATAGTTTTCTAATTAAGCATGTTGAGAACAATAGCATGACAAGTTTATAATAGGCAAAACATGCAATGTGCAATTGGTAAATGTATGTTAGTTGGAAGGTAAGTAGTTCATAATAATCGCGTCATATTTTAGTCGCTGGGAAGAGGTTGGAACTTGGGATTTCATTTTTAGTTGACTAGTTGTATTGTAGTTACATCAAATTTGTATGAACCAATGAAGCATGGAGACTCACTCATTAGGCATGTCTCATACACATAAATTACATTGAATTGTAATTTTCTTAAATTATTATCAAAGTTGTCTACTTTCTACCTAGAAGCTTATGATATTGCTTTCACCAGAAGACAATGTCCCTTTAGAATCTAAAACATTCATCCTACTTTTAAAATCAATCAAACTCACTATAAAATAGAACTATATCCTAAAATGCAGCAATCTTCAACAAATTAAGAATATGTGAAACTAACTAAGAACATCATTCATGAAAATTGAATCATGAAACTAATTAAGAATATGTTTTTAACATTCACATCTTTCATTAATCATAGTTAAATTGGCAAAAGCTATAATGTTTAAAGTATATACTTATGAAAATTAGAAATTGTATCAAATATCAATACCAGTTCACAATTGTAACTGACTAACAGTGACACTATCAGAGTATCAGTCCAGGGACAATACTACCAAGGCTTATCCCACTAAGTAAGGTTGGCTATATGGATCAAACGACATGACCACAATAATAACAGAAAGAAAAAATATGCGATTTTTATAAAACAGACCACAATAATATACAACAACCTCAATAGTCCAATGTAACTTATATGTCAACATTCAAACTATATAACATGGTTTGAATGTGCAGTATGCAACGACAATTAAGCCTCAATATCAACGTCGTTGAAATCTTTGCAACCAAAATTAACCGCATTTGTCAACAACATTTAGCTGCTATTTAATCCCGCGTAACAGACTTTAGCATAATTCTACAACTCAATCCAGTACACTCTAAACTACACAGCAGCAGCTCCATATATTACACCAAAACTACCCTTCATGCTCATGAGTCATGACCCAGTACTCACTCACAAATAACATAAACCTCCATTTGCCGTAAAAGATTCAAAACCTTCTTAATCCTCAAATTACACTCAAGATTAAATTGCAATTCTACGACTTCCAACTCGGGCCAGACCACATTTTTCTTGGAATAATAATAAACCACAACGATCAATAGAAACACAAAAGTATTGATATAGTGAGATATACCAAGCAACTTGTAATTGAACTTAAATGATGAGTGACTTAATTACACACAAATAACTATCATAAGTATTAATAATATCATTGTTATTAGCATTTCAAGCCACATAATTGATATCTTAACACTGTCAAAATTAATCATCAGATGACAAGGATAGCCTTAGGCAGTTATATGCAATCTTGCGCCTGTGACAGTGGCTGGTCATTCCTTTCTTGTTGGTGAAATGGTATATTAGTTGAACTTGAACCTGCAATTTCATGCAACAAAACAGAATCAGAAAGCGATCCAAAATTGTGATCTATTTTGTTCATTCCAATGTACCAAATTGTGATAAAAAAAAAAAAAAGTAGAAAATAAGCGGGGTCAAACGGGCATAGACCCGACTTATTTTCTTCTCGTTCGAAATAATAAGGAAAAAATTGTGTTTGACTCCACTTTTTTTTAAACGTATTAGAGAAATAAAGTAAAGAAATAAAAAATAGAGTTAATCACAATTTTTTAATTTTTTACCATTTGTAAGGAGAAGAGAAAAAAAAATAGAAAATAAACTGGGTCAAACGGAACTAATTATGTTTCGATCAAATGGACTATTGTGAAAAAGAGAATTAAGTTGTTGTTCCCTCTTTGTAGCTAGGGGATGCACACACGTTTTCCTTCTCCTCCTTTTTTCTGCTTTCCGTTTGATACCACAACATCACTATCACTTCTAGTTAATAATCTAAACTCATTTAACTTTTTTTTTTGTTTAGTAGTCTGGCGGTTAAAAATTCCACTTTTAAAGTGGAGAAGTGGAATGATCAAAGTTCGAACCCGACACCCTGCATATATATAATGCAATGTCCAATCAATTGAGCTAATTTCATGGGACAAACTCATTTAACTTTACTAAATAAAAGCAATGAATTAAATAAAGCCATAAGAACTAATCACGTTAAAATTTATCCTATTATAGTCACACTTAATTAATCAAATAAAATATTAAAAATAAAGTCTCTAGATAATTAAATAAAATTAAATTTATTATGATTTAAATTCCTTACACATAAAAGTAGTGATTGAATAGATGATAAATTAAAAATATTATTAAAATAATCACGATAAAATATCATGATGTTACATTCTTACATTCTTAAAATAGTTTCATTCTCAAAACTAGTCGAAAAATAGATAAAATAGAATTTTTTTCATTATATAAAATCATAAAATAATAAAAATCATTTAAAAAAAGATGAAGTTAAAATAATATTTTGACACAAATAATATATCTGCACTAAAAGAAAATGTGTTGAGTCTTACGGGTTGAGTACCCTTATACTTATTATTATTATTTTTTTGGTGCATAGACGAAATGACAAAACCACCGATAAACTCACACATAAACTCACACATAAGTGGAGTGATGAGGTTCGAACTCAAATCATTTCAGCCGAACAATTTTAATATTTTCTACTAGTTGAGCTAGAGTTTTGGACACCCTTATACTTATTACAGTTACAATTACCATTTCCTATTTTAGATATTCCCATAACAAAATTCCGAATAGATAACCGAATTTTCCGGCAACGACGAAGATGCTGAGAAATCTCCGATCCCGGCGACGCTCCCGTTACGGCGGCATATTATGCGCCGTCGTTTCAGCTCTTCTTCTCTTAATTACTCTCTCCCTCCTCCTCCGCATTCACATTCACCGTCGCTTCCCCTCTCATTCGATGAACTACGACTCCCTCCTCTCCGATTCATCGAACGAAGACACAACCGGCGGCGAGGACACAATCGACGCACTAGACGAAGTCGAAGAACAGCAGACACAAGAATCAACAACAGAAGCAGAAGAAGACGACGAACCAATTGAAGAAAGCAACAAAGCTTCAGGCTATTTCTTCTACCACGTAGAAGGTGTAATAAGAAGATCATTCAGCAAACGATCAATGATGACGATGATCGAGGAATCAAACGAGGGATTTAGAATCATCGAAACAACGAATGAGGATCGGGGGAAGATAGCATTTGGTTCTGATGATGTGGCTGTGGATGAGAATGTGAAGATGAAGATGATGAAAGTGAGAGGAATCGAAGACGCGCTTTTGTTGAAAGTCGGTAAGAATGTTTCGCCTTTGAGAGATGGTTGGGGTGTTTGGTTTGATAAAAAAAGTGATTATTTGAAGAAAGATAAGATGTTGAGATCTAATTTAGAAGGATTGAATCCTTTGCATAATCCAATTTTGCAAGATCCGGATAATGTTGGTCTTACTGGATTTACTAAGGTTGATAAATTGTTGCATAAGTCATTGGTAAATGAGTTCAAAAATGTTCCTTTTCCTTCTAGGAAAATCACTAGGGAACCTAATTTAGCAGCATAATAATAACTACTTGAGATAGGTTTTATTTATTTAGGGATTAGTAATATGATTTCATTTTTTATTGTATTTTAGATAGATATTATTTGATTCCATGTGATATATGATTGTTGTAGAATGTTAATATTGATAATTGATTTAGCCTGCATGATTGTTGTAAAATGTCGATGCAATGATATAGCAGTGTGCATTCGTGTTGATGGAATTGCACTTGTTCTGCCGTTTTCTTTTTGGTGTTTGTTTGTGGTGTGAGGAATTTGTTATTGATTAGAGATGAAGTGACAACAAAATAAAACTTTTTCTTGTTTGTTTCCCAACCTTAATCACATGAAGAGTGTGTTATCTTTTTTTTTTGAGGCAAGAGTGTGTTATCTTAATTCATGGGTTTTGTGAATTGAGTAGGTTGATAATTTATTCTTTTCAGTTATTCTGCCTAGTTAATTTGCTTAACAAAAGCACGGGTAAGGAAAATATATTTTTTTGGGATTAGTTTCTTTAGATTTTAATCGTTCATTTCGTCTACATTTCCTTAACAAAAGTTTGAATTTTGATATGTTTCTTACTTTTGTTCTCTAATAATTTCCAAATTCTGTTCCCTGGAAAAAATTATGGAAACTGAACAGGGCTTCAATCAGTTTGACATTGTTCCGCTGATTTATGTTTGGCTTAATCTGTGTCATTTGTTATCGGATCAAGAAGAGACATTTATTTTAGGGTTTTATACACATCAAACTTGATTTGGCTACTTAGGTGACTATAGTGTGGGTTATATACATGCTTTGTTTTAAACTAAAGGCGTATTACATGGATGGCTAAGATATACTTACAAGCTACAATATTCTATGTGCTCAGCTCCAGTTTGTTCATCCTAAAATGAAATGCCCAGCCTTATTTGTATTGTCCTGTCAAGGGTGAAGCATTCTTTCCTACTATTTTGTGGTTAAAATAGAAGATTGACCTTATTAGCTTGAGCGGTTAATACGGTAAATACAGTATGTTGCCTGTGTGAAATGGTAGTATACGTTGAAGATTATTGCTGCCAATGCTGAAATATCATATTTTCACTTTGAGTGATTATCTTTTTTTTATGTAACATTTCACACAGGTCATGTCATGAAATTTTGTATTTTCATTAGCCAGTGCTTCGATTCATTTGCAAAATGCAAATGCAGAGGTTGCTTGATTTTTAGCACAGGTACTATTAGATACTCGCAGACATTTGTTGATTGGCTTGTGGTATGGTTTATGACGTCAATGGTTCTTATCTCAGAAATGTTCACTCCTTCATCACAGCAGATTTCCGTTACTATTATGTCAAAGGTTAGTATGGCTGATACTTGTTTCTGTAATCTTTTTCTAGAAGGTACACATAAACTAGGTAAGGTAACCTATCTACACTAGATGAAATGGAACATAAACCACGTGAGTTATGTCTGATAAAGATCTGCCCCAATTCTTGATGCAAACTTGGGAAACTTCGATGGACATTTGTTTTACTGCCTTGTTACTCTCTAGGAGCTGATTTGCAGTGGGGATGCCTTCAACAAGTTTTGGGCACTTCTTCAATATTTCCTCATACATAACCACAAGTCCACAAATGACAAACCTTGTTTTCATTGTAGTTGTCTTACCAGTCTGTGCAAACACTTAAGCCAAATTAACATTAGAACATTTGCTACTAACACAAGTACGGAACCTTTCGAGTGTTTATGGTTTTATGATATGAATATCAGAAATGGAAATTGGAAACTATCAGTGTGTTTGGATTGAACAATTTACATTAAATTTGCTTTTAAGAACATCATATGTAATACCTTAGTTTAAACTCTGTTGTATTGTAACGAATCAATTAGACAATTTCTATTTAAAATATAATTTATCAAATGCCCCACCAAATGTACACTAACAAGTATGTCTTGCCTAAACTCAAAATTATATGTGGATTGATAATGATAATTTCTTCAAAAGCTGTGACAATCTAATTGTGGTGATTGCATTGTATGAAAAAAGATAATATCACTGACCGCACCTCGTTAGGGGCTCTGTGACCATCCTATTTCAAATCGAACGGTCTAGAACTCAACTTCAATAATTTTAGTTTTTAAAGAAAATCAAAAACTGTTTGAGGTTTGGACAGTCTGATCGGACGGAGGCTCACAGATCTCCTGATACCTGAGTGTGTGTAGTCGGTGACTGCAACAATCCGAATTTGTGGATGAGTTGCATTGGCTTTTGCTGCAACCATGGGGTGAGTCATAGGGAAGCAACAAGGTGAAAGTGTCCTTCGATTGTTTTAAGGTTTTGTTTTTATGGGGAGATATTATTATCTTTGGTCTTTTTTATAAAAGACAGTTTATTTCTTAAATTCATTGAATGACTGGTATATTTGATTTATAAAAAAATCAAGGTAGCAATATAAAAGGCATTGCATCACTATATGCACTTGCTCTTGACAACAACCATTTTGATGTTCTCTTCTATATATTTATATATATTCACTAAACCTTCTTCTAGATCATCAGAGGGGAATTGGTGATACATTGGGAGAGACGACACAAGAGAAAAAGTGAGAGAAAAAAGACAATGAAATGGGTAAATATGAATAAAGACGATGCATGGTGACAAAATTTTAATTATTTATTTAACATTTTTTTCTTCATGTTCTACTAATTGATAGCATGCCATAGGGCTGACTGGTTTCTCATAGATAGAGACATGAGTGGCTCTTTCTTGTGAGTTCTGAGTATCCTATTTGGCACAAAAGATATACTCTTTCCTTGTTAGCTCATAGTTCAGTAAGTTAATGTCTTGTTCTATACTTTGTTGTTTGTTTTAGACCTTCACCCCTAGAAAAAAAACTCATAAAAAAATATCCCTCACACAAAAAATTATAAGTTTAAATGCAATTATAGTCCATCTATCTTGCTTTATTACGAATTTGTTTCTTCTAATTTTTTTTGTAGGGTTTCTTCTATATTGAAGATACTTATATTTGAGACGTGTTAAACACTATATGTGCGAAACTGCGAGTTTGACCATTATTTCATGATGTTATAAGAGTCTAATTTATTCCGTTAGGCTCAACCGTTATGGTATTTTTCGTCTTTAACTATGAGTTTTTTCTTCTTGTATAGTTTTTTTAAGCTATACAAACTAAACTCAACATTTTATAAAAAAAATCACAACAAGAATAAATAGATGTGTTAAGATTTGAATGCTCACTACGTGCAATGTCCTACCAACACATTAGTATCTTTTACTCTTTTTTTGTTAACTAAAGGATGATATATTTTTTGGATACATAGAAATGACAAATAGATGAAATGACAAAGTCATAATAAATTCACACAAACTCAAACTCCGGCCATGGCACCTGACCTAACAATTTTGATAATATTTTTGCTAGTTGAACTAGAACTTGTGGACTGACACATTAATATCTTATTTGTCAAAAGAAAAACATTATATACATTTTACGTTTGTTTACTTTAGAATTTGTTTAGATCGAATACTGGACTGCACTGCAGAGTTACAAAGGTCCAAAAATTGGCATTGTTGACGGTGAATAAGTTGAAAAAAGCTAGAAAATTTCTCCTTGTTTTGTAGGAAAGTGATTATTGAGTGAGCTCAAACCTAAACACACATTTCTTAGTAATTCACGCAATTACACGATTCCATCATTCCATTAATTTTTTATCAAACAAATACTTAATCCACATAACAATTAACGTCATTGCATTATAAATAACATTTTGAAGTGATGACCACTAAGTTAATCACTTAATCCTCAAGAGTCAAAGGTTGTTACCAAATAATTATCTTTATCCTTTATCTAGATCATCAAAGAAAAACATTATTAAATATACAACCCATGAAATCAACCAACTCAAGGATAAGTGATGAAAAACTTTCGATGTCTATTCAGAGTAGTGAAAAAATAGGTTTGGGTCCTAAAAACCCTTTAAATGGCAAGTTTCATGCTTCTATTGGAGTGCATGAGTTTTTCAGCCTAGAGGTAAATACTAATTTCAATCATTATACATTGTTTTTCTTCTAAAGAGTTAAAGGAGTGAAACTTGTGAAATTGCGGATTTTAACCCATACCACAACATATTAAATGTTTCTCAAATGTCCTAAAATATAAGAAGAAAATTGGTATCTAAGTTAAGTTAATGAATGTAGTCTAAATTTTTAACTAAAACATCAACTTTCTTTGACCAATTTTTTCTTATATTTTAGAACGGAAGAAGTATTTTATTATGTAGGATGTATTTATAAGCCTATACATTTTATTCTTATTTTTAGGAGACTAGTGTGAGACTTGTGTCATATATAAAAAAAAAATATCATTGAAAGCATTTCAATTAATATTTAAAACTAAATAAAATTATGCATATATTTTGCATGCTATTATACACCACAATTTTTTTTGTCAAGGTTCTAAATCAATAGTTCTCAGACCTAATTGAAAAAAAAGATATACAATTTAAAGATCAAATCGTTTGGTTTATTTGAATAATAACACAACCTTTAAATTTATTTTTCTTAGACATGGAAAGCAGCTTTGACTGAATTAGTGGCAACTGCTTCTCTAATGGTGACCTTGTCTACTTCCATTATTGCATGCTTGGACTCACATGAAGTTGATCCTAAGCTTATAATTCCCTTTGCAGTATTCATCAATGCTTTCTTGTTCCTAATTGCCATTATTCCTCTATCCGGTGGTCACATGAGCCCTGTTTTCACCTTAATAGCTGCACTCAAAGGTGTTGTCACACTTTCTCGTGCCCTCCTTTACTTCCTAGCACAATGCATAGGTTCAATAATTGGTTTCTATATACTAAAGTGTGTTATGGATCCAAGATTAGTAAATGCATATTCATTAGGAGGTTGTGCTATTGGTGGCAAAGGACTCATTTCTAGTATTAATCAATATGAAGCTTTGTTGTTGGAATTCTCTTGCACTTTTTTGGTACTCTTTTTGGGTGTCACATTGGCTTTTGACAAAAAAAGGTCAAAGAATTTGGGCTTGCCAATGGTATGTTTGGTGATAGCTGGGGCCATGGCATTGGCGGTGTTTGTGTCGATAACAGTAACAGGCCGGGCTGGTTATGCTGGTGTTGGGCTTAACCCTGCGAGGTGTTTAGGTGCGGCGTTGCTTCACAGAGGCTCATTATGGAATGGGCATTGGGTTTTTTGGGTTGGGTCTATTTTGGCCTGTTTGGTATATTATAGTGTCTCTATCAGCCTACCATACCAGGGTTCGACTTCAGATGATGGAGAATATGTTGTCTTAAAGTTGGTTCGTGGTTCTCATGAAACTATTCGAAATGGTGGTATTTCAAATGATATCACAATAGAAAGAAGTGACTTTCAAGAATATTTATCGTGTACTATATAAATATGAACACTTCTCTATAAGTTTGGAGCATTATCATCTCTCTCTCTCTCTCTCTCTCTCCCCCCGCACCTCCTTCCTCCATCTCTATCAAGATCTGCCACTGCGGATCTATAACGAGCCAATTGCATAGCCATGAAACTTTCTTCTTTTTGGTGTTATGTTCCTTAGCGATCAATGACTTTGGAGGAGTTGTAACTTCATTCTTCTTCCTTATATAACAAAAGGAAGTGAAATATAGCCTTTCAAGAATTCTTATCATGGTTTGTATATTTTGTTCCAAATGAAAGAATAACAAAATTTCACCATAAAATACAGTTTCATTACAAATAAGTTACTAGCAAGTTAGTAGATTGATAAGGTGTGGGCAATGCATCATACACCATTATAATCTACAATTCTAATTTATCTTACTCTCTTGCGGTGCGTGTTATTATCCACTCGCGCGCACCTTAGCCAACACATGATAAGAGATAATTAATTTTGTGATTTCGTTGTCTTAGTATTTAACAAGTGACACATTCTATTGATACTATAGTTGGTTTAAGGAAATGCTAAATAGATACAAAACATATAAACATTCTATTATGAAAAACTTAGTGAGTCTACCAATGCTATAATTTTGTTGCAAAGTGCTAGATAAACCTATTATTATCATGATTGAACTGGTTAAAACATATTTAATGGGTAGGTTTAGCAAGCATATATTGATCGTTATGATAAGACCATTATCCCCATGTGACCTAAAATTGAATACCCTGACATACTTCTCTCAGTACAAGTGTGGACCAGGTAGGGCATAATTGAGAAGAAGGGAATCTCACGAGGGAAGGCAACGACATTGGAAGAGGTCAAGAACTACACATAGGTGTAATTGTAAGAGGTTTGTAGAATATGTACATAAATGCAAGGACTTGATAACTATATCTAATCCAAACAAAAAATAAAGTCACAATTGATGGTAAAAATGATGGGAGAGCAAGACTTCCATGGTCACGTCACTATTTAGACACACTCACATAATATTTTGACTATTTATGAAATAAATAAATAAAAGGTTGAATATTTTTTTAATTTCTATAAATATTTGAATTTTTTATTTTTAGTCTCTCTAAACAATTTTGCCATTTTTTATTCCTTATAAAATTATAATGCTTGTAGTTTTAGTCTCTACTATTAAATCAATGTATATTTTTGATTGATTTTTTTCGTAGACATGTTTAGAATATTGTAAAAAGTTCATCAGAAAAAAACTTAAAAATTTAATTTTTAAATCGAGATTTCGGTTACTTTTATCTTTAAGTTTAAAAATTTGAAAAATTAAAATTTAATTATTTTCTTTTTAAAGAATTCTAAATTTTTGTTAAAAACCTTTTTTATAGTATTCTAAACATGTATGAAAAAATTATTTAAAAATTTAATGATGATTAAACAATTTTCAAAATTTGGAAAAATAACATGGACTAAAATTGTATGGAATTTTTTTTTATAGAGACCAAAACATGCCACTTGTTTTTATAGGGACTAAAAACAAAATTTTATAAATTTATAAGGACCAAAAAACATATTTAACCCATAAATAAAACAATAAAATGAAAAACAAAAATTTTGTTAGTGTGACTAAGAAAATTATATTTGATCACGTGACTATATAAAAATTATCCATGATAGGAATACAACAAATGAAACAACTGATGCTGAATATGGGCGGATTTACCGCCAGACATGCCTGGGCTGCCCCAATTTTTTTTGTTGAGGAAAAATGAAACGAGAACGAACAAAATTGGCTACGTCAAAAAAAATGAACAAAATTGATATTTTTATGATTATTTTAAGGTAAAATTAAAATTTTTAGAGGTACTGAGATTTTTAGAGATTAATTTAAGAGAAAATAAAAAAAAAACTATTCAAAACTGAGATAAATTCAAATTTTTAAAAGTTAATTTATGAGAAAAGTGAAATGTATTTTTTTTTTGACACAAAAAAGTGAAATGTATTTGTTAGACTAAAATTTTATCTAAAACTTAAAAAAAATTCGGACTCTAGTGATGATGAACACACACGTTTGGCAACTGCCAACCCAAGGATGAGTCAGCACCAGAGAAAAATGAATATTTATATTTAATAAATTATTATGATAATGGTCCCGTCCCGTGATCATAAGCCAAATTCCAAATTGTGAATGTATGTATTTGTTTAAGGAGATGAATATAATGCATTATTTGTTGCATAATTGAAAATGGCATTCAATGACTATCTATCTCTCTGTAGCCTATTTTCTCTATTTTAAAATAAATAACGTCTGACAAAGAATTGTTTCACCCAAAAATTGAATTTGAGTTCTCTCAAAAATTTATCTTTTAATGAAAATTATCTCATTAACCACTTGAGCTCAATGTCTTGGTTGCAATCAATTGAATTTAAACAACACATTAGTATTCTAGAATGTTTACTTCATCAATGATTGCTTAAATTGATTATGTGATGGATGTGTATGGTTCTTAATTCTTACTGAGTTTAGGAAAGGCAATCTCATCCCTTACTACCATGATTTATTGTATCTAATGAAATGGATATATATTTTGGAACTAAGTTTGTAATTAAATGCTTATGTTTGGAACTGCAACCTCTACAATTTTTAACTGAGATTCGGGGTGAAGGACACTCATATAACACTAACATTTGCTATAATGAAAAGGTTAGTACAAAGATCTATAGAGTCATTTGTCTGATAAATTATTACAACAAATTTTCTCTTTGCACGAAGGGAGTAAAGCTTATATTGTCATCGTCAACTTCAGCTACTTGCGTTGAGACTTGAGCTCCTCGACTTTCTTTTCCGTGTCTCTTAAAGCTTTTCCAAATTTGTTGATTAACTGAGGAAATAAAGGAATACATATCTCATACTCTCTTTTTTTCTGGTCCAAATGTCAAATTTAAAGAAAACTAGTGTAATTATTATGTTAAGTCCCAAGAACAGAAGTTTATTTGTGAAGTTACCTCATCAACTTCTTCAGGCGATATAATAAATGGTGGAGACATCATGATATTATCGCCAGCTACACGAACTAACAGCCCGTGTTTCAAACATTGTGCTCCAAAATAGGCCCCTATTCCTGTAATGTTCATCATAGTGTAAGAACAAACTGGTAGATCACGAGTGTTTCAATAGAAGTCACAAAAAAGAAATGTGTAAAAATCAAATCTTGAACTTGCCCCATTCAGAAGGAAATGGATTGTTAGGCGATTTGTTATCTGTAAACTCAGTCCCCAAGAGCAAGCCAGTTCCTCGTATCTGCGAATAGAAAAGCGTTACATTTTCCATGTACTCGTATCAACCACAAACTGAAAATTAACCAGAAAATGATTGATATATACCTCTCCAATGATGGGACTGTCAGAAAAAGCTTTTATGCCGTCCTGGAACCTTGGTGATATTGTGTTCACTTTGTCAAGTATATTTCTTTCTCTGTGAAGATAAAGGCATTAATTGTCAAATTCCATAACCAAAAGATGAAGGCACGCATTCCATTTTAGTTTTAAAATGCTAGAAGAAAAATAAAGGAAACATACTTATAGATCTTGAGTGTTTCAATTGCAACGGCACAAGGCACAGGTGATCCAGAGTAAGTGAAGCCATGAGAAAATGTTCCTAAAATAAGAAAACATGTGTCAAAAATACTAAACCTAAAAACGAGGTGTTGAATGAATGAAAGAAAATGAGCAATTATACCAAGTTCGTTGCTTTGAGTATGTATAACTTCCGAAATTTCTGAGCTCACAAGGACAGCTCCAATCGGCATATATCCATTAGAAAGTGCCTAGAAGTGATCAAACAGAAGGAATTAGTGCAAACTTCCACATATAGGGAAAGGTACGGCTGTAATTAGAGTTGCTCCATAATCTTACCTTTGCCAAAGACACAAGGTCTGGCTTAATGTTATATTTCTCGCATCCGTACATTGTACCAAGTCTGCCAAAGCCACAAATCACCTTCAAAACAGACATTACACAACTATCAGAACAAAGAATTAACTCCATACACAATATCGGCTATAAAAAGAATTTGAGTTAAGCATGTACCTCATCCGCAATAAAAAGAATGTCATACTTCTTGATAACAGCTTGAATCTACACAAGAATTTAATATTATAACAAAAATTGTTGGTTTCTGTTCTTTCATATAGTTCTGTTTCGGGGGTCTGAGGAGAGAAAGAGAGAAAATACCTTATCAAAATAAGTTGCTGGTGGAAGTATTACACCTCCAGCCCCCATCACTGGTTCTGCAATAAAAGCAGCAATCTGTAACAAAAATAAACATACAAGTCAGTGATAACATTAACGTTCCCGAAGAAGAAAACACTTAGCAGCATGCATATTAATATATTATTACCGTCTCTGGTCCCTCTTTAAGAATTAGCTCCTCCAAATTGTTGGCTAATCTAGTTGAAAACTCTTCCTCTGTCTCACCTGAGATGTCATAAGCACGAAGCATATCGTTTATACCTTAAGATAGATATCTAACATATTACCGAAAAATGAAAGAACAAGACCACCTAAATAATAACCTGGAAGATGATACCGCCAATAGTGTGGACAATCAGTATGCAAGACAAAAGGAAGTGGCAGATCAAATTTTTGATGCATAGCCGGAAGACTGAAATATACAATTTGTCTAGTTAATTGAATAAGCAAATTATCTAGCAATAACATTAAACTGTTTTATTACAAAAGCACAAGTTTACTAGAAAAAAATGTTGGTATATGGTACCCAGAAAGACTGGCTGCTATCAATGTTGAACCATGATACCTGACAAAATGCAAAAATACATAAGCTATTACGCAAACTCTTACGGTATATTAAACTCAACAATATTGATTATTAAGATGTGATGCGTACGATTTAGCACGAGCTATGAATTTCTTCTTATTTGGTCTTCCAAGTGCATTGTTATAATACCATACAATTTTTACCTGTGACAAAATATATAAATGTGAAGTATAGCTAACATTTATTCTACATATATTGTGACTAAAGAGGATAATTAATTTAACAAACCTGAGTGTCATTAGCTTCTGATCCACTATTAACAAAAAAAGCTTTACCCATTTTTGTGGCTGTAAAATTTTCTAGGAGCAACTTGGCTAGATCCTGTATTTTGAAATATACATTAATCACCAACAATGGATTCATTCTTAATTATATTGGCATTGTGGTGTATCTCTTGTATAAATGAAAAAACAAAGCAAAACCATTCTTAATAGCTATAAGAGATTGATATGAATACCAATGTAGGTCCTGTGCTTCGATTCCAAAAGGAGTGGTAAAATGGCAACTTATTTAGTTGATCAGTGGCGGCATCGACAAGGCGTTGCTCATTTCCCCCTACAAAATAAAATGCATTTGACATCAAAGAAAGGGTAATTTACATCTTTATATAACATTTCTATGTTAATATGATATATATACCTAAAGGAGAGCACCATAGAGCAGCAAGTGCATCAAGATATTTCTTCCCATTAATGTCATATGCATAACTTCCCTCAGACTTTTCAATAATCAAAGGATTAGTAGTCTGCCACCCAGCTGTGAAAGGGGCAAGCATATCATGACCCTTGGACCTGAAATAATCACAATATTTCAGCTGATTTACACATGGTATTTACCATATCATATTAAACTTGCGTTCTGTTTGGCAAAAAATAGTAGATAACTTATAAGTTAGCTTAGTGGATAAGCTAACTGATTGAATTTGTAGTGTTTGGTAAAATTAGCGGTTGAATTCAACTGACTATAGATATGAAATGACATAAAAAAATATGTTTAATTAATATTTAACTTTTTTCAAGTAAGATGACAGAGGTAAAATTGGAAGAAAAAACAATAAAGTATAAGCCAATTGAATTAACTTATCAAAATAAGTTATAAGCTAGTAAAAATAAGCTATAAGCTCGTAAGAAAAAAAGTTTTCCCGAAAAGTCTTTTTTTCAAAATAAGTTTATAAGTTATAAACCAGCTCAAAATTTGGTAATTGCCCCGAAAAAGTCTTACACTAAAGTAGTAAATAGTTAAAACAGAAGAACCATGCATATACCCTTGATGACCAATTTTGGCATCAGAAGTTGAATTATCCTTTGCTAAAGAAGATTCCGTGCTACTTGATCTAGACCATAAAGGAGCAAGAAGTAGATTTTCCTTAAAACTTACATATGCTAATGTTGAAGCATACTGTAAATAGAAAATAAATTAACCATTGTAAGATACAGAGTTGTAAATATTGGTATTCTTAGATGATCAAACGTTACTACTACTCATTGTAGTAAAGTAGAGAACAAAATCAAATAATATTCAATTAGATTCAAGTGAGAAGATAGAAATAAACATGCCTTGGTCTTAAGAGTTGATCGGATGAGGCAATTCATGGTTAGTTTTGTGTTAGCACTGAAATTCTATGAAAATATTACAGTGATGAAAAGAGTCAACCTGATGATGATGAATGATGACTGGAGAAAGGACTCTGGTGGTTAACGCATATGAATCAACAAGGAATATATTTAAGTGAATTTATTGAGAGTACGTGGGTCCCACCATTATTGAATATTTTTATACAATTTAAAAATTTTGTGTTTATCAAACTTGTTAGGGTGAGTGACGTTGAACTTGGTAGGAGGACCGTTGTTCATTGTCTGTAACTATGATTGAAAGAGATTGAAACTACTTGATATTATAGTCTAGAGCTGACCTTTGAATCAAACAAACATGAGTTGATCCGGTGCGTTGAATTTCTTAGAAAAGATTGACGTTCAATTTCTTCAACTATGTTTGGGATAAGACCGGGACCGCATGATATCAGAACAACTCATGATTCTTCCATTAATAATAAGAATATTAATAAAGATTGACTGTTGTATGAAAAAACAAGAATTTGGGTTGCCTTTATGAGATCACTTTACTCATTTTAGGTATGGATGATGACCGTTGAAAGTTCACATAATTTTATTTTAGAGTGAAGATTTGATTTAGTTCCTAAAATTCCAGTAAAACTCTATTTAATACTTAAAAACTAAAGATAATTTTTAATCGGATTAATTTCCATTAAGAAAATAGATTTAATTTATATACACAAATAGTTAAATCTTTTATAAGACATATATTCAATCGAATTACAATATGTAAATATTTGAAGAAATGTTTTAGGAATAAACATACAAAAGTAGCACTATTATATCATTCAATCATACACAATCAATGCATAACAATCAATCTCCTTAATCCGTAAAATTAATCATGACACATTAATCTCACTTTGATGTTGAAGAAAAATCATTGAATCTTTTTTTAAGGCTTTTTTGTGGTGAGGCTCGGAAGGTACATTGGATTTATTGGGATAAAATTTGTCGTGATCGGAGTCTGGGCGGGTTGGGGATTAGGAGGGTGAGGGAGTTTAATATTGCTTTATTGAGAAAATGGTGCTAGAGGGAGGGGGATGGGTTATGACAGCAGGTTCTTGTTCACAAATATGGTTCGGTCTTTGGTGTTGTTGGTGATGGTGGTCAGATGGCTTCTGTGTGGTGGAAAGATGTTGTGGGAGTTAGGAAGGACTCTTTTAATAACACTACTCGGTGGTTTGAGAATTCTTTGGTTCGGGAGGTCGGGGATGGGGGGAGTACAAGTTTTTGGGCTGATCCATAGTTGTGGGAGGGGGTTTCGCTTCATGAGCGTTTTCCTAGACTTGCTGGGCTTAGTGTGGGTCCTAGTGTGCCGGTAGGAGAGTGTTGTAGGCGTGGGTGGGGAGATGGTGGGGGGGGGGGGGGGGGGGTGTGGCGGAGACCGCTCTTTGTGTGGGAGGAGGAATTGCTTCAGGAATGTTGTGTGTTTTTACAAACTGTTGTTTTGCAGCCTAATATTGTTGACAGGTGGTGGTGGAAAGGAGGGCCTTCAAGTTACTACTCAGTTAAGGATGCTTATCGGTCTTTGACTTGTCATGTTGGGGAGGATGAGCAGAGTCTTCTGATGATGGTGCTTGGCACAATATTGTTCCGTTGAAGGTGTCTGTGTTTGCTTATCATTTCTTACAGAACCGTCTTCTGACCCGTGATAATTTATTCCGTAGGGGGATCTTAGCCGAGGATGCGATTTTATGCAGCCTTGGCTGTGATTCTGTTGAATCCTCGACTCATTTGTTCTTTGATTGTGCTATGTCTCATCGGGTGTGGTGTGGTATTCTTCGCTTGTTGGGGGTTCAGGGGGTGCTTCATTTTGATTTCGTAGGTCATGCCCATCAACTTATTGGGTTACAGACGCCTTTTTTGCAGCCTAAAAATATTTTTCAGGTGCTTTGAGCTTGAGACTATTTGATTGTTGTGGAAAGCACGTAACGAGGGACTTTTTCAACATAAACCTTTTGACCCTGAGCAGGTGGTGGAGCATATTAAAATTCAAGTCTGGTGGTGGTTAAAGATTAGACACCCGAATTTTTTGTATAGCTTTTATTTATGGTACTCCAACCCTTTGGCTTGTTTAGGGTGGAGGGCGTGATTCTCCATATTTTGTTGTTGTTTCCCATGTAGCGGGAGGCCATGTTTTTTTGTAATGATTTCATAATTCATGTTTTCTCTAGACTGGCACACCTTGTGCTGCTCTAAAGCCATCTTTAATAAATTTTTAGTTACTTCAAAAAATTATTGAAGAAAAATAGACAAAAGAAGAAAAAGGGAATAGAAAATGACTTATGAGATGATTATTTTTTTGAAATGACATGTTACATATACAAAAAAAATTTAGTAAGTGTTTTTGAACCTTAGAGTCTTCCTTACTTTGAATTAGAGCATCATCCCCTCACTCTAAGTTAAATTAATCTTATGAAAAAAAATCACCATCGGTTAGTGGCCCGAACAACTAACATGGTGATTTTGTTGGTCTATAGTTTTTCCAAAATTTGAGTTTTTTCTACACTCGAACCATACAATTTATAAGAAGTTTTTTGATAACCAAAGGAACGAGCGGAGGCTTTAAATGGGATCCCCGCAAGTGGGCGGTGAGATTGATCACTTTGGATTAATCGATCTTTAGGTCAGATACCAAACTTAAAAAAAAAAAAGAGGAACGAGCGGGGCGCAAAAGTGAACTCCCATTTGTTAATCTTCCAAAGGTGGGTTTGAATTGGATTGATAGAGAATATGATATCTTAAGGTTGGCTATGGGTCCTTGTGGGAGTGTCTCTACTAGTGTAGTCTGAAATGATATTGCTTTGTAGTCTAAGTATGAAAGGGAAGAGGCATGTTAGTAATTTTTTATCACTTCTTTGAACAATAAATAAATTTAAAAAGTAATATTAACATAAGCTGCATGTTAATGTTGTCTCTCAAAACCACAATTGACATGGAACACTAACTATAACTCTTTCTTGGAAAACAATTTAAAGGACAAAAACAAAACAAAAACCATTGACATAAGAGAACATAACATGCAACATAACCAATATATCTTGGTAATCGGTAATTCAGCAAGGATCCTTAATTGGCTTCAGTCTTTTCCATAGCTGCAACCAAATGCATGATCAAAACAAAGTCCAAAACCAATGATATTAGAAAAATGACACACACACAGATACACATATAGAATGATTTAGGGAGCAGAACTTACAATTGTAGTTCAATAGCTTTTCAATAAGCTCAACATGGGCCATAAGCATGCGCCTACAACAATATCGAACCAGTCCCAAAGAATCCAGTGCATCTCTGCAATTCACCCACCATTATGTTGATACTACCAAAGTTTAACTAATATTCGCCATCAGATAAAATTGAAATGCAGTTAGATCTAGCATATTGTGCATGTTTGTAATCACGTCGAGTCTGACAAATAATAATGTCAATGTGATTTTGTTGGATATTCAAAGTGTAGCTTTTGCACAATCATGTCTCCCTGTGATTTAGCTCAACTCGACGTGAATCCAAACATACACTTAATGAAGCAGTCTAGGAAGATAAATATTACGATAATTTTTTAAAAAGTTGCAGCTGGTGCGATCAAATTGTTAATTTATGACTATCACTTAATCTTAAAAATGCAGCAAAAAGCACAGCCCGTGCCCATCTCTGCACAACATCTATTACACAAAGTGAAATTTTAAGGTAAAACATCAAATGTCGTGATGCAAGGCAAAATTGAGATTTTAAGCCCCACAACATCTATTACACAAAGTGAAATTTTAGGTCTGGGAAGCCCGCGCAACTGCCCTAGCTCTCGTCAATTTTTTTGTATTTTGAAGGATAATTTAGGGTAAAATTGAAATTCTTAGAAATTAATTCGGCAAAATTGAGACTTTTTATTTAAAACTGATATTTTTATGAGTTAGTTCAGAGCAAAACTGATTTTTTTTACTTTTTTTAAAACTTGAGCATTAGTTTCACTAGTTTCACTAGTTTGTACTTTACTTTTGTTTTTATGGACCAGTTGCTATAACGTGTGAACTAAAAACACTGTGCTGTATGCGACTTATGAGATTTTTAGAGATTAGTTTAGAGCAAAACTGAGATATTTAATTCAAACTGAAATTTTCTCCGGCCTCTATAATTTTTCCAGCTCCGGCACCATCAGCATTATCGTGATGTCGTGTTCACAAATCACAAAAAAAAACTCACAAGTCACGTACAGCACAGTGTTTTTAGTTCACACGTTATAGCAACTGGTCCATAAAAACAAAAGTAAAGTACAAACTAGTGAAATTAAAAATCAAGAAAGCAAGAGAAGGAATCCAAACCATGGAGATTAGGGTACTGACCATTCATTGTAATCTGATTGCAGAAGTTCCAGATAGCGCTCCCATTTGTCTCCAATGACCTAATTGGAAAAAAAAAAAAACGAAACGAATTAAACATATATTAATCATAATCCTATATTTTAAAACCGTTAAAAAGCTTCAAGTTCAGAAACCATTCCACATGTGAAACAACGAACAGGAATAATCATCTTCCTCTTCCTGTTTCTGTCTATGCTACAATTTTACTGTGATACCTTCAATCACAACAAAAAGTGGTTTTGCAGGGTTTATGGTTTCGCAGGGTTTAGATTTATTTTATTTTATTTTGCATTTCCTTCAATACAATTGGTTGGTTGAGTTTTATATAGTATTGTTTTTGTGGCCTGGTGGGCTTTCCAAATAAAATTGTTTGATGGAAAATGCTGACCGGTATAAAAATCTGATATTAAAAATTGTGCCGTCAACTCCTCAAAATCTTAAAAAGTGATGTTTTATTTTTGGTGTCAACTTATGTACCCTATAAGATTTGGGTGTATATACTCTTAATCCCTACAAAATGATTTAAGCGATATAATTTTTTATAAAATACATCGTTGGATTGAAAGTTTATATCATATAAATCATTTGTGTAAAATTTCAGACAAAACTAAAATCATTTGATATGTTATCAAGACACATAAAAATTAACGGTGTTTAAGAAATCACAAAAACTGTTAATTTTGATTCATCTCAATAACATATCAAATGATTTTAGATTTGTCAGAAATTTTACACAAATGATCTATATGATATAAACTTTTAATCCAGCAGTGTATTTTATAAAAATTTATATCGGTTAATTTTTTTTTAAGTGGTTTGGGGTAATACCCCCAAATCTTTAGGGGTAGACAAGAATTCGCCTTTATTTTTTATTTTAAAACTTTCTTCTTTTAGGTTCTTTAACCAATATCCTGCGGGCACCGGTTAGCATTACCCTTGTTTGATTAAAAGTTTGTGAGTTTTGCTTAGTTGGTATTTGATAGAGATATTACGCGATTGAAATTCTATCTACCAGACTACTTGACAAAAAAAACAACATTATTTGATATAATATTAATTATGGACTAGAGTTGGAACCTAGTAACAAACATTTAAGTGTATGTTTTTCAAAATTTGAAGAGATGGATCCTCTACCCAACATGTGAATGTAGCTTGATGTATTGTGATTTCTATACCGACATTCCATTGAAGTTAAAGTAACTAATAACCCCCAAAGTGTCACTGACATCAAGCACATGTTGACATTCTATTTTGAAGCCCAAAATTGTTGTACAGGTTGTACAGTCTCTAGGCCGGCTCTGAGTGTCAGAGTCAAAAATTAAAAAAAATCCACAGTATCACAATTTTAGTGAGTATTTACTTTGTTATAATGCTATTGCATTCTAGCATTGCTTGGATATCGCCCTAAAATTTGTACTTAAATTAGAGATGTAACATGTAAGCGGTTCAAATAAAATTTATGAAATCGATAGACCAAATAAAAAATTACTCGATTTTATTTGGTTCGAATCAAAAACTGAATCGTATTACCATGTTTTGGCTAAAACTTTAAAAGTTCTATTCCACTAGCACATCCATAACAATGGTTTGATGAAGTATGCACTATAATTCGGCAAAGTATATTACCAACTACCAAGCCCCCCATTGCATATTTAAAAATAGCCCAAAAGCTTCAAATTTCACAGCTCAAAAGACAAAGTCTGCTAGTAATATATAATTTACACAAATAAATCTTTTATTATAAGTAAGTTTTAGTTAAAGTTTTATCCATCGTATACATACTTAGATCTAGACAGATAAGAGTTATGCTGTTTCAACAGAAGATGGCTGCAGAAGTGTAGAAGAGGAGCCTAGAGGCTCATGCACTACGGAATTCGAAGAAACTGATATGGGATTTCCTTCCAACTGCAACATGATACTCCCCAATATTTCAGTTAATATTTTCTTGAATTCATCTTCTTTCACCAACTTCGCGTCATCTGCACTGACCATCTTAAACACTTCACCGATAACCTTGTCCATCTGTAAAACCAAATGCATATATATACGAATGTTCGATTCAGTTTCATTCTGAAGCGGCAAAATGATAGAAGCGTGAGAGGAGAGACAACAAACCTCTTCAATTGCGCCAAATGGAGGTAAAGCAGCAGATGGAGCCACCACGTCTAGCGCCACCCTTAGATAATCCTTCGACAATTTTCCACTTCGATCTTTAGGTAAAGTCTCTATAGCTGAGTTCAATATCTGCATCCCATCATGATCATACAGTAATTAAATTGTGAATTATATATCAATATCAATATGCTAATAACAAAACATATTTCGAGGAATGTTCATATCCCGAATGAAAATAGACCAACCTTGTCTAATTCAAACTTGTTGGATAATAGTCTCTTAACACCACTTCCATCGAAGGTACTTTCACTATGAGCAACTATCACCGGTTGCTCCTTAAGACGATTAGCCACACTCAATGCCACTTTCTTGAATTCCTCCAAAAATACCTCTTGAGAAGTAGGTTTATCCAAATTCGACACATGTTCAGAAACCAATGCTGGTTCCACAATGTTGCTGATAACCTACAAAAATAAAGATCAACTCACGGTGTTCAGAAAGTTGTATTAATAACATTCATAACTAAATTTGTTATTTAATTCATCGTTTTAGTCAATGATATAGAAAAAGTCAAATTATCGACAAAACAAAAATAGAAACAGGATAAAATGAAATTGGTCTCTAGTTTTAAAAATTGAAAATGTATCGGGCATATGACACACTAAGTTATTGGAGACCAATTTCATTTCATTTCTCTCTGATTTTCGTCGATAATTGAAAACATTTTTATCGGTATGAATTGGCTACCCAAGAATCAGAAGTAGGTGGAATCCCTTGGTCAACATTGAGTTTGCTAAGAGCTTGAATTATAAGATCATGAAGAGATTTTTGAGGTGATTCAATTTGAGAGAATATGGATACGATTTCCGGTTCATAAGTTGAACCGTTAAGAAACTCGAGAAGATCTTCGCCATCAATGCGAAGAATCACAATTGGGTCTCGTTTGAGTCCAGCAGCCATGCCTAATAGAATGTCTGAGAGAACCTCTTTGAACTCAGTCTTGCTCACTTTTTCTTGCTTTCCATGTGTGAATTCATTTAACACCTGTGAATTTACAAGTCAGTTATCATTTCTTGATTCCTAATTAGTTCTAATATAATGGCTAATCAAAGACAAAGACAAATTCTTATCAGTAGTAAAGAATTAACAAAATAAATATAAAAGTATATTTGTGTATGTCTTTCATTTTGTTTGACTTAGTGTATGTGCTTTCACATAGCATGTTGACTTTATTATGTACTCTAAAGTCTAACTCAAAATATAATTATTATAAGTTTTAAAATATAATTATAGTATATAGATTATTAAACACAACAAATCAATCACCATTATTATATAATATTGGAGCTTGATGAGAGGTCAAAATACCAAAAAAATATAAAGCTTCTTCAGATTCCTCCTTGTATATGGAGATAAGAAAATGGCAACAAAATGTTAAGTAACGGCAATGAATTCAATTGCAACTTTGCCACTAAAAAGTGGAGTCCAAACAGCAACCGACCAAATTATTTTATCATAAAGTATGCACAAATAGGACGCAATTAATAATTATAATTATCATTCATAGAATATAGATCAGGATGCTTCTAGGACTGGCTTGCCGCAAAGTTGAAATCCTCTACTTTGTTAGATTGACGAGTTTGAAGGTTGTCTATAAACTATTTTTAGTCTCGATTTATAAGCAACGCATAACTTTTTGGTTTAGTCGAGGCTAAGGGTTCACAGGATTTGTCACCAGCTATGAAGCCCAGACACTGACACGGACATGTGATACGACATAGACACCGACACGGATAATTTTTTGAAAAAATAATATATTTCAATGTAATTGTAAGTGTCGGTGTCGTGTGTGTCGGTGTCGGACACGGCGCGTGTCTGACATAGGACACGCCTATTAAGAAAAATGTCATAGCTTCATAGGTCACCAGTCTAGTGTGGCTTAGGTTCGACCCCTAGCTGGGGCGCCAATGTTCCAACCCCAAGTCTACACACTTACATTTCAAATGATTGTCTGCTTTGAGTCTTGGGCAAGCTCTTACGGTTTTTTCCTTTATAAAAAGTGTTTCATTGAGTTGAAGAATGGGTATACTGTTGTCTCGAACCGAATCCTCGAAAACAAATCTAAATCATATTAGTAATTTATTTACTGTACTGAGTAGTATTTTATTTCACCCTACACATCATAGCTAGGAGTATTATAGTAATCTGGAATACTCCCTAGAAAAGTCAAAAGATAATTCACATCCTTATCTTCTTAGTAAGTCGGTTTCACACTATTTCTCTGATCAGTCACAACCACAAGTTTGGTTTAAATTAATTAGTAATAGTAAAATAAAACTTTGATCTATCCACTAATACTAGTAGAAAATATCAAAATTGTCATGCCAACACTCATAATCCAACACTCATAATCCGAGTTCAACTCATAATCAGAGTTTGAACTTAAGTCACTCAATTTTATGTGAATTTCTAATAGTTGATCATTTCTTCTATGTATCAAAAATTGACGTAAAAAAGTACTACATTCATCTCTAAATAGAAGATCTTGTTTTATCAAATTATACTAATAATTTATCATATTTTGACCGAATTTTTTTTTAATTAAATATATATTATCGTACACATGACCGTATTGTAGTACTTGATGTTCGATGAATTCAAGTAACACACACCACATTGGTACAGTAAATTATTAAGCAAAATAATTAAGCATGAAATGAAGAGAAACTGTTGAGATGATGAATGAATTACCAACCTACCTCAGAATAGATGTGATCAGAATCAGGATTAGTGCCTTTAGAAGGTAAACCAAGAGCAGCACCAATATCAGCAACAGCAGGTTGAAGTTCTTTCACAGAGAGTTCACCATCTTTATCTTTATCCAATTCTTGAAACTTATGGTTCACAAAGTTGCTGAAAACATGCTTGTTTCCAACTAACTCCATAATATTAGAACCATCTAGAATCTCTACTGCCTTTCCACCACTTTTCCTCCCACTCTCCATTTCTTGCTGTGTGACTCTTGTGAGTGAAACTGTGAAACTTTCCTTTTTTTTCTTCTTTTTGTGATGCTTCTCGTGACTCTCACACCAGTTAAAGATGACTTGACTTGATTGTTTACTCTTTTTCTCTTTATTTTTATTTCTATTTGATTATTTCTACCTGTCTTTGTCTGTGTCTTCAGCTCTCAACTACTACTACTACATACTTAGAGTATTCATTCGGTTCGGTTTCAATTCAAATGCAACTTCGCTTCTCTACTACTCTCGAATGTTGTCCAATTCATCACCCTTTATCATAAAATAATATAAAATTATTGATATGATATTTTTGTAACAGCTTAAGTTTTAGGGATAATCGATTATCTGATATGGTATCAAAGCTTCTATGATTCAATGGTCAAGAGTTCGATCTCCGCTCCCCTCTCTTTTTAATTAAAAGTGGAATTTCAGTATGTGAGTCTATGCATTATTCACGCTTCAAGTCCAAGTGAACTTTTGCATGAGGAGGTGTGTTATAAATAATATAAAACCATATTCTAAGAATGATTAAATTTAAAATATTTAAAAGATATAATGGTTGAGTTCGAATATTTTTATAGTTTTTTGTACTTAAGCCCTCATTGTTATCAAAAAAGAAAAGACAAAAAATAATTTTTCGGTTTCAACTTAATTTATTAGAATTAATTTTATTCCTGTGAATTTAGTTAAGTTGGTTAATTTATTAGAATTAATTCTATGCATAAAAATATATTTAAGTAAAGATTTAAATTGTTCTCGTGGGTTTAATGGAGTTGGTAGGGACATTTTAAGTAATATGCAAAAAGGCTTAAATACATATTTGGTCTTCTAAATATTTTCAAGGTTTCATTTTAGTCCTTTAACTATTTTTTGTTCTGTTTTGGTCCTTTAACTTTCATTTTGTTAACTTACTTGGTTCTAACCGTTAGAAAAATGTCAAAAACGAGAGGTAGAAGTCTCTAATGAGAAAACATACATCAAAT
This sequence comes from Trifolium dubium, assembly GCA_951804385.1. Taxonomy (NCBI): domain Eukaryota; kingdom Viridiplantae; phylum Streptophyta; class Magnoliopsida; order Fabales; family Fabaceae; genus Trifolium; species Trifolium dubium. Next base: position 20,448,879 of record OX638075.1, on the reverse strand, counting down.
TTGGATTCAGCGTAAATCATGAGAGGTTTTGAAGTATCGTTTCGTAAGTTTTCGTGACTGGAAAGATCACCGGTGATGTGGACGGAGACAGTGATGGAGGAAGCTCCGTACGCGATGAAGAAGAAGGTCTCTGGCCACGTGGCGTTTTCCAATTGGATCTCACACCAAAGCCATCAAGTCCCTAAGTGTCACATACGCAAAATTAACGTTTTTGGCATTTTTCTATCGATAAATAGGACCAAATAAATTAACAGAATGAAAGTTAGATAACCAAAACAGAACGAAAAAATAGTTAAAGGACCAAAACGGAACAAAAAATAGTTAAAGGACCAAAGTGAAACCTTGAAAATATTCAGAGGATCAAAAGTATATTTAAGCCTATGCAAATATTGAAGTTCGAATTTTGATACACTCACTTCTTTTTTTTGACGTAAACATCTTAATCAATCACTTATCACTTTAATCCAATGTCTTATTATTTTGGATGAAAATGTGGTGTCTAAACGGTTCAACGGGAAACAAGATGTAGGTTGCGTTTAGCCCAATTTTATTAGACATAACAGCTATTTTAAATCTAAAGCTAAAATTAAAAACTTTAAAAATAAAGTTTAAGTTGTTTGGTAAATATAATTTCAGCATTTCAATAGCTTTATTTATTTTTTGTTTATAACCTTACCGATTCTTATTTCTTAGGAGATCGGGGTACTAGTAGTTCAGAGTTCATCATTTGGTGAAATTTATTAACCACTTGAGCTCAATGTCTTCGTTAAAAAACCTTTAGTTTAACCTTAAAATATGTGTTGATAATTAATGTTTGAATCTCACGTCTGCTACACAATTTTTATTATAGTTTAATGGATTTATTGTCAGCGTAAATTAATTTATATTGACATTTAATATAATTCTAATATTTCTTTAAATCATGCAATTAAAGTGAGGTGTAGTGGAATGATTTGGCGGAATAAACTTTTGTTATTAAATGGCAATATTTACTCCATATGTGCATATACTATTTTCTCTATTTTAAATATTTTGTTTGACAAATACTAAAACTTTTATTATATGTTTTGATTTAGAGCTTCAATTATATATTATAAATAACAAAATATTTAAAACTTTAAATATATTTTGCAAAATATCAAATTCAAAAATATTTTAGACTATATATATAGGCATGTCATACAAAGAATCAATTATCTCATTCTTCCTTTAAGGGGGCGTTTCTTTTTGGAATACACAATTTATTCCTAGGAAGTAATTAAAAATTGTAGTAGAGGGAAGATTTAGCGGGAAAATTAAAGGGTAAGAATGAATTTTCATCTTAGAAGATGGGTTTATGGTTCCTGGAAATAAAATTTTCCCTTCCTCATCTTATGGGAATAGAATTGAGGAGAGCGTGGGGAAATATGGGTGTTTTAGGGTTCTTGGATATTTTTTGTTCCTTGAAATTTTGTTTGTTCCTTTCTACCAAACATATTTTTTTTCCATCCCCTATTCTCAAGAATGTGTCTACGTGTCTCCGAAAAAAAATACCCCCTAAGTATTTATCACTTCACACACTTTCTTACTTGAATATTGGAGTATCTTGCATGTACAACCCCTTCTTGTGATCAACCAATGCAAAACAAAAATCTTCAGCTGGCCATCATCTTTCTAATCAGGTATATCATGGGCTTATCAATTTTTTGCATTTTAGGAATGAGTGGTTCCCCTCCCCCATCTTTCGATTTTCGTATTTTATAATGTTAAAAGTTTTAATTATTTTTAGTCAACATAAAAAAGTTTAAATTATAGTAAAATAAGAGGACCAAAAATATATTTAAGTTTAAATATATTATTTATACGTAGACGAAATAACAAACCATTGAAAATTCACTAGTAAAAGGATCGTGGTTCAAACTCCAATCATGAATGTTCGATCTTACAATTTAAATATTTTTTGTTAGTTGAATTAAGATTTATGAACAACTTAATTTTTTTGAAGTAAAATAATAAAAAATGGGTTTCCTCTGAATAATAAAATAAACAAACATGTGGGCTTGCTTTGTAAAAAATACATATGGGCAACCGGGTCAAATTATTATGAAAACTACTTTTCGCTCCTTCATTATGTGACTTTTTCACCAATATATTCCTCTTTCAAACAAAATATACCCAATTATCCCTTTTTCAAAAATAAATACAGATATACCCTACTTTGGGACACCAACACAAAGTCGCTACCCTAACTAGCGAAGTTCTGTAAAAAAGTTGTAGGGTGGCAGAGCGGTGGTCCCCACTGGGACCCACCAACTTCGCTACTTGAAGTAGCGATTTTCTACAGCATTTTTTTTTTGTTTTTCATTTTTTGCTTTCATTTTTTTATTCAAATTTTTTTAAAAAATTATCAAACATTTTAAGATATTTAAAAACATAATTAAAAATCTAAAAAAAATATAAACTCAATAAATTTACTACTCCGTTTATAACTAGTAAAGAACAATAATATATTAATTATAATAACATATATCAAGTGTCACATCCTGGACGTTTAATATGTTGATGAAGAAGAAGAAGAGGAAGATGAAGAGGAAGAGCAAGAACAACCACAACCACGTCGTCGGCCACAACGAATTATTAAACGTCTAGGATGTGGCACTTGATACATGTTATTATAATGTAATATTTATTGTTCTTTACTAATTATAAACTACTACCTCCGTTCCTTTTTACTTGTCGTTTTAGAAAAAAAAAAAAACAAAATAGGAGCGGTATATTTTTGCACCTTATTTTCCTAATATACCCTTTTTTAAAATATATCATATTTTTAATCCACCAATAAATTCATTCTTTTTCACAAACATTATCTATTTTCAAAAAAATTGTAACAAACTTTATTTAAAAACAAACAAAATTTGTATACAATAAAAAAGATTTTATCGTTTCAACAAAAACAATTATACAAAATTTAGTCAATAAAATAAAATAAGAAGGAGGATATAATAGGCAAAATATAACCTAAATTGCTAAAACGACAAGAAAAAAGGAACAAATATTTTTTTCTTAAACGACAAGTAAAAAGGAACAGAGGTAGTAGTAAATTTATTGAGTTTATGTTTTTTTTTAGGTTTTTAATTATGTTTTTTTTTGGTACATGGTTTTTAATTATGTTTTTAAATATCTTAAAATGTTTGGTAATTTTTTTTAAAAAATTTGAATAAAAAAATGAAAGCAAAAAACGAAAAAAAAAATGTTGTAGAAAATCGCTACTTCAAGTAGCGAAGTTGGTGGGTCCTAGCGGGGACCACTGCTCTGTCACCTCACAACTTTTTTATAGAACTTCGCTAGTTAGGGTAGCGACTTTGTGTTGGTGTCCTAAAGTAGGGCATATCCGTATTTTTTTTAAAGAGGGGTAGTTGGGTATATTTTGTTTGAAAGAGGGATATATTGGTGAAAAAGTCTCATTATGTTCCCCCAAAAATGATCAAAATATTGACACTATTGAGGTAGCGAACTTAACTCGTACCATAAATAGTGAAGGACAGTTTTAACTCTATATTAAGAACGAAAGATATATTCTAAACTGCCGGAAAAATCTTTCAAAGAGCATACAGGAGATATCCTCCGAAATAATATAAAGGTCATGCTAAACAGTGCACCGGAAAGAAATAAAAGAGAAATTTAATATTGAAAAGACAACTTCGTACAATTTTAAAGTATTGATTGCACGTGTTTTGAGATAATTTTTTTATATTAATATGCTTATACAAGTGCTCTAATCAGTAGCATTTTCCATAATTTAAATCTCACATGATAATTCTATTGGTTACTAAAAACAAAGTTACAATTAGAGCTTATTAGCACATGTGCACTACTACAAAAAAGGGCTTTTATAGCAATTTTTTTAGCCTTTTATAGCGCTTTAAAACGCTATTGACGCAGCCACTATAATAGGTCAAAAGCCTATTATAGCGCTTTTGAAAGCGCTATTGTAACAAACAAACGCTATAGTAGTGCTATTTTTAAGCCCAGAATCGCATACATTTATAGCATTTTTCATGAAAAGCGCTATTATAGACATAGCCTATAATAGCGCCCGCGCAAAAGCGCTAATAAAGATTGACATTTATAGCGCTTTTTTAGCGTTGTTTATAGCGCTTGCGCAAAAGCTCTATTATTGACATTTATTAAAATCCTACATTTATAGCGCTTTCTTAGCCCTTTCTATAGCAATTATTGAAAAACGCTATTATAAATATTTGTATTTCTTTTTTTAATATAGCCTGAAGCTTTTTTTTTTTAATACACCTGAAGCTTTTTTTTATCAATTGATATTTGTAACTTACTTTGAAATTTAAGTAGTAGTATTAAAAACTAGCAAATAATATCATGTACTTGATAGATAATAAAAAATATTTTTCCAATATAACATGTATATATAATATACAAGATGTCGATTAAAACTTAACTTATGATCTTAAGAAGCTAATTACATTCTCACCATCAAAACAAACTTATGCTAATATACTAAGCTAATACAAAGGTCTTATGGTCCTCAACCTTAATCAAATAACAACCAGCACAACAAAATTGGTTTACTATACAACCTGAACAGTTAGCTTCCAACAGACCATTTCTTGCAAGCTAATAAGTTCATAACACGAAAGCAATCAAATTAAAATTACCCGAAGCACTGCTCTTTACTGTTTTCCAAACCAAGCCAGCATCTCTGTCATGTTTTCAAGAAGTCTCTGAAAAATTAAAAGAATGGAATGTAAAAGTTTAGCAAAACAAGTTTAGGAGCAGCTTATGAATATTAACATACATGATAGAGAGAAAAAAAGTTCTAGCTCCAACATAAAATAAGAGAGAGAGAGAAATAAAAATAACCGGAACCAGCAAATATCAAGTAGGTAAATGATTAGCCAATACACATTTAGTCCTTGTGCTTCAGCAAACTCCTGATGTAAGATTGGACTTAACCTCTTAGAATATAAAAGATATGGAATAGGAATATTAGTAAATGATAGAAAAGAAACGTGTTACAACTTTGTTTCAAACGTTGTCGAAAAGGTGTAGGTCAATGGATCAGATGTTATTTTTATGTCATGCACCTTCTGCACAGTTTCAGGTTTAGCCGACACGAAAGTCCATTCTTGACGTTATATCATCTTAAATATCACAAATGTTCAAGATCAGGCCACATTATAACTGCCAAGTATAATTATTATGAGCATAAGACACCATTAATAACTCCAACACATGAAAATAGCAGATTTCATAATGGAGAATTCTTAGATATCAAACCTTGTAAGTAATATTTAGCATCTTTACTAAATGGTTTTTATTCCATCAAAGTAAAAATGAAAATAGACAATAGTCAAGGTGCTAACAATCAAATATCATACATCCTATATATTTTAAGACTCTCATAGGACATCAAAGGAAAATGCAGACAACAACATTCCATAGATAATTGAATTTTGAGTTGCATTTGGATGGCATAATCAATGCATAAATCATAAATGTATTCATGTCTTAGCATCAAAATTAACAAAAACGTTGTGAAGAAATAAGCTAAGATAAAAAAACAATTAAAAAAGTCTAAACCTTGTCTTTGTCCAACTTTTGCTTGATTTTACTCTAGTCCTTCTCTCTTCCTATTTCTCTGCTTTTCTTAATGATAACAACCTGCAAAATGAAGCAGAATATGTCTAACATTTATCGAGCAATATAAATTATTCAACACGGTATGATAGAAATATGCATAATGTAGGGATTTTATGGTATCCATGCTTAAAAAGGACATGAATCAGTTCTGCAAATTTTCATGTTTAACCTCATTTTTTGGGCTACCATTAACCATTCATGAAACAATCACAATAGGAAAAATAAAGATTATATAATACAAGTATACACATGTCACAAAAAATGAGATTAATATAGAAACTACTAGGGTCACAAAGTTTTACCATTTTAACTAATGATTCTCTTGCATATGCCTTGGTGTCGATCATGGAACCACGATGAGTAAAAGAATGACTTACTTTACGATTCTCTTGCAGATGCCTATAGTATAAGTATAGCCATAAGAACAAAAATGTCAATACTAATTAGGGATTTTATGGGTAGTACAGTATGGAGTGGGGACATATGCTCAATCAATATTAGTCATTAGATGAGAGGTCACATACATGGAAGTAAATACAATGATCTGTAGTTTAATTAGTTTAATTTGCATGGTTGGTACTACTTATTTCATTACATATATTGCATTTCATGCACAAATTTGCAGGGATCAGACCCTCTACCCAACAAGAAGCTAGAAATAATTAATCAGATATCATATGTAGATTTTAAGCTCTATTACAATATCAACGATAGCAGACTTTCACACTAGCTCAATAATACCTAGCTCATAACTTAACTCCCATTTCAATTGAACTAAAAACTATTTCTTTTTCTACAATCTTGATATACACAAAGAGGCTCTTCTAATAGAGAAGAATGATTCATGAACACATTTTTCAATCAGTTTAGGTAGATGATAGACAAATTAAAAACAAATTTAGTGTTTTTCTATAACTTTGGTGAGATTTTTCGTTTTAAGATATACTGTAATTTACTAGCAAAACAAGATTTTCTTAAAGCATACTTCCTAGTTCGTATTTTCTAAATGCAAAAAGGAAAGAAATTAAAAGCCACACACCATTTTTCACATAAATTTTCAGCAACGGGAAACTAAATTTTGGAGCCAACAAAATGTACAATCACATGAGGAATTAGGTAGTAACAACAACAATCCTGCAAATATGAATTCAGAAATCACAAATAAAATTGAGTTCAAAAATTGACAATAAATTCAGAAAAGGAAACAATAAAACAAGAAGATAATGAAAACACATTGGAAATTGCAACCCTACAAATCTGAATTGGGGACGAGAGAGAAAGAGGGAATGAAAACCCTAGATGTGAGACTGTGGGGAATTGAGGAGTTGAATTGAGAGTATTAAAGGTTGAGAATTGACGAGAATGAATGAAGAAAGAAGAAAAGATGAAGAGTGTTTTACCTGGTTGAATGTCGTCGCAGCTTCGAACCATATCGTGGAGAAGAGATCGAGTTTTCCAGACGGATGTCGGAGAAAAGAGTTCGCCGGTGACTAAGGAGGCATTCGCCAGTGAGTAAGGAAGAATCGCCGGTGATTGAAGGGAGAAATAGGGTTAGACGCGGAGTTGAGTGAAGAAGAAGGGTTTCAATTCAATGTTTGCTGGGAATGGTTTGAAGAAGCTAAGAGAAGAGTGATTTCGTTTGTAGGGTTTGAGTTCAATGATTAATGGGAAGTGGTTTGAAGATCATGGGTTGGACATTCATAGTGTGTGAAGGATTGGAAATTCATGATCGTACTTGTGCTTTGGAGATTGATCTCTATTTTTGTTATTATTATTTTATTTTTTTGGTAAATTTTTTGTTATTATTATTTGATCTCACATTATTATTATTATTATTAATATAACTAACCCGTACAAATGTACGGATTAAAATTCAAAATTATATTAATATATATAATTAATGTTAAAGTAGATTAGTTTAAATATTAATTTTTGTAATTTAATTTAATTTTTTATATCTTATTTTTAATTAATGAATTTTTTGTCATATAATTTATGTTTTTCTAATTACTTATGAAATTGATTTAATATTTATATTATTTAATTATAAAAAATAATTATATATTTAGGGATTTTAAATGGATAGAACATGGTGGAGAATGATATTCCACTCCCCGTTCTCAATAGTATGGTATTTTCTTTTTGTCCCCATAAAAATTACAAAAATAATAGGATCTGTTTTAATATATAAGTATAAATATTGTCTTGTATAAATTACAAAATAAAAATACACTCATATTAACATGAGTGTAAATATAATTCATAGCTGGAGAATGATCTCCCACTTTTCGTTCTCAACAATGTGATATTTTTTCTCCCATCGCCGTAGCAATTTAAAAAAATAAAGGACCTTGTTTTGATATGTGAATATAAAGTCTCATTTTTTAAATAAAAAAATAAGCTCTTGCATTAATATATGATTATTAATATTGATCCCGTGTAAATTATAAAGACATGCACTAATATTAATATAAGTGTAAATATAAGTAATGATAAAAATTACAAAAAATGGGTTTATTCTATTAATATAGGAATAAAAATATGTTCTTAATAAAATACAAATAAAACATAAATAATAAGTATGATTTTATATTTGATACAACTTAGTAATAAAAAAAATGATCGATAGAAATGACATGTTTTGCATGTAAATCAAAGTTAAAAATTAAATTAATAAAATATACTTTTATTTGAGAAATTATGAAATTTTTTATTATAATAATATTTATGTAATAGTATATATTAATTCATACAACTTTATTTTTAAAAAATAGATACATATAATTGTTTGGGTACTTATATTTATATAATAGTATTTCAACATTTGAATCAATTAATTTTTTTATGATATATCATTAGTTACGATGATTAAAAAAAAAGTTATGGAAACGTTATTAAGAAAAAATTTCTTTAAAAGTATTAATCTTAAAAAATTATTGTTATTTGTTAGAAATTGGCTTGATTTACTTATCTTTATCCAAAAATTTTGTTTGTTTTTGTCTATAAGTGACTATTAATCTTAGTTATATAGAATATGTGTTTCAAAAGTATCATTTAAAAAATGTCTCATAATTAAAAATGTGTCATGAGTGAAAATCAAAAAATGATACATTAAGGAATTCAAAAAAATAAAATAAAATAAATTGTAGCATAATTAAAAAAGTGTCATGAGCGGGAATCGAAGAGTGGTACATCAAGGAACTCTAAAAAGTAAAATAAAATGTTTCATAATTGAAAAAATGTCTTGAGTGGGAATCGAAGAGTGATACATTAAGGAAGAATTTGTTTGTTAGGTAGATAGTCTCATAGTTTGCCACATAGGTATATGGGTACTTGATAGCTTGCCACATAGGATTACAACCAGGAGAGAGACATCCGTAAATATATTATATAGAGATAGAGATTACTATTATTTAGCAACCAAGGGGTCAATGGTTCGACACCCATCAGCCACAGTTTTTTATTTAGTAATTTAACAAAAGCGCTATTATAGGTTATAAGCTTTAATAGCACTTTTCAAAAGCGCTAATGTAGAGCAACACGTTTGTGGCTTTAATAGCAGTTTTCTACAAAACGCTATAATTGTATACTTTGGTTCATGACTTTAATAGCGCTTTTCATAAAAGTGCTATAATAAAGCTCCTTGTTTTATGTTTTAATAGCGTTTTCAAATAAGCGCTATTAAATGGGCGCTATAAAAGCTCTTTTTTTTGTAGTAGTGGTGGTTGATATATGAAGTGAGTGTTATAAATTACGTAGTTTCAAATTATTTCTGTTGATAATGATAAACAAAAAAAGGTGATAAATTGTTTGATTGTTTTGCAATTGAATTGAATAATCCCACATAAGAAAAATCTCTTGTAACTTGCTGAATAAAACTAGTATTAGTCAAATGATAACTGAAACAATAGATTTACCATTAATAAGTATATAATTAATTAGTCTTAAAAACAGTTAGATTGAGTGATTATAATTAATAAATAAACTGAAGTTGCCACACTTTGTTGTAACTCCAGCTTAATACGTTAAGGGAATTGGTGAAACTTTTTATTTCTTATTTTTTTTATGAAATGAATTAGTGAAACTATCATCTTCATTCAATCTCTTACCCAACATAATATATATTATATATCTGAATTTTTTTCTCATTTATTCCATCTTTTGAGCCCATAATCAAAATGAAAACAGGAATTCTTGAAGTACTTCTTGTTAATGCTAAAGGCATTAGACATACAAACATTGTTGGTATCCTTCCATTAATTTCACTCTATAATATATGGGTTAATTTTTTTATTTTGATCCTAACATTTATTTCTTAGTAAAATATTTATTTCTTTTATTAAATAGAACCAATAATTGCTTCTAAGCATTTTTTTTTTATGTACTTAATATTATAGGAACACCTTCCTACTATGTGATTATTGAGTGTGGGTCTCAATCTCAAAGAAGCAAAAATTCATCAGGTTAATTATTTATTCTTGTATAATCCTTTAAGCTAACAAATTGTTTGATACAATTATCTGCAACATTTTGAACCAAACAAAAAAATTTCAACCGTTAGATCTAGCAAAATAGTACTTTGATCTAATCTAATGATTGAAATTTTATTGTATCGGTTCAGTGACGGATGATCAAAATTTAAATTTGTAGCTTATAAAGACAAAAGTAACTGAATTTATTTGTTATCCAGGCAAAAATGAGAAACCTTGTTGGAATGAAAAATTCATATTTGATTTCTCATCTTTTGATTGCAAGATGAACTCAACCTATCTTAAATGTAAAATCATGGATACAGAATTCTTCACAAATGGTGGATTTGTTGGGGAAGCCGAGTAATTCTTTTCTCCAAATCTTATTTTTCTCATTCTCATGAATTAGATGTCAACAGAAATAATACAAATAACACATTTTTTTGGTATGTTATTGATAATTGATAAAGCGGAAAATAATGAAATACGCATTTCTTTACATATGTGCGAAATATTTAAGTGGTCACAACTGCAAAAAAAAGTTATTTAAAAACACAAAAAATACATATTGTTTAATTATTTTCTCTCTGATCTTTTGTTATTTTTTGTATGCATGCCTAAATAGTGTGTCTAACAGGCCAAGTCAGATTACCAGACAAGACTTTTTAGTTGTTGCAAGTGTGAGCATATGCAACAAATGAGAATTTGTGATAATATAAAATTCATTAAAAATCAATTATATTAGCATTTTTAATACCCAAAAAATGCAAATATTATTTACAAAATTACACATGATATATTCTTTATTTTCTATTGAATATATGGTTTTTGTATAACTTCTAATTATAATTGGATTTTCATTTCAAAAGGAATAAATAAGTTAGTTCATTTGTTCCCTCACAAAGCAGGGTTTACATAGGTGGAATAATTACCGAAGGAACAAACCATGGATTTATAGAAATAAAGCCAGCTGCATATAATGTGGTACTTGAAGATGACACATACAAAGGACAAATAAAGATTGGGTTTAAATTCATCGCAAATGTAAGCTTAATTTGACATTTTTAAATTAAAAAGTTGTTAGTAAAATTAATTATATTAGTAAATGCTAATAAAACAAATTGGTGTTAACATTGCAGAAAGAAAAGTATGTGATAAGGAATCAAGAACCCATTGCTGTGGAGAAACAACCAAAACAATTCATTTGTGGAACCATTTGGAGGAGATCATGGTGGAAATTATTGTTTTCATATCATAAAAAGATTAATGACTCCAAAGATAAACAAAAGAGAAATTAGGATTATGATTTAAGATAAATAAAATTGATTTTGACATATTTAAATAATATCAATTGGAATCAATTATGTCTCTAGAATGATTTCCCCTCTTTTTTGTTTTCTCAAATAATCTAATAAACAAAAATGCACTGAGATAAATGAGTGAATATATCAAAATTTGAATTTCAGTTTCTACCTACTGAGCTAATTAAACTCACGGGGACACCTCTAGAATGAATTTTAAGTTGAATCTAATATTTATGTAGCTTTCAAAAGTTGTTTTTATGCTCAATTTTAATGACACATACATAAACTACTTTACATTAATTTTACTTTTAATTAAAATAAATTTTACAAAATAAATTAATTTAAAATCAATTTTTGTTTTGCCTTTGGTGGAGTGTGCAACTTCCAATCCCAAGAAAAATTTCAGGATGCCAAGGTCTTTTATTCCAAATGTTTCATGAAGATTTAACTTGATGTTATCGATCTCATTCATACAATTTCCTGTCAGTACTATGTCATCCACATAGACGAGTAATGCAGTGAAGCTGTTCACATCCCTTTTTACAAAGAGAGTAGGGTCAGAGGGTACTTGTACATAATGGTGTAAAGTAAGAAACTCAGAAAGTTTCTCATACCACTTTCGGCTTGCCTGTTTCAGGCCATAGAGTGATTTAACTAGCTTGCATACTTTGTTGTCTGCTACCCCTTCCAAGCCTTGTGGAATTTTCATATAGACATCCTCACATAGGTCACCATGGAGGAAAGCGTTGTTGACATCCAGCTGATGCACAAACCAATTATTGACAGAGGCAATAGCTAGGACAACTCTGATTGTGGTCATTTTGGCAACTGGAGAGAAGGTTTCAAAATAGTCTACACCTTCAACTTGGTTGTAGCCTTTTGCAACCAAACGCGCTTTGTATCTTTCAATACTCCCATCAGATTTTCTTTTTATTTTATAAACCCACTTACTACCAATAGGTTTGATACCATTAGGTAGAGTGACAATAGTCCATGTATGGTTTTGCTCTAAAGCTTGTAATTCTGAATGCATAGCTTTTATCCAATAGTCATGCTTACAAGCTTCAGCATAAGATGTTGGTTCAGTCTCAGTTAAAAGGGATAAAGTGTAATGCATTTGTGTTGAAGAAAGATTGTGGTGGCTAGTATAATTGGTGATGGGGTAACGTGTAGTATGATTAGTGGTTTTGCAAACAAAATCTTTGAGGTGATATGGTGGTTGCTTTGGTCTAGTAGACTTTCTGGGTTCTAAAGTGGTAACTTGTAGATCATTAGCTAATGAAGGTGTAGATGAATTAGGATCAGAAGTGTTTGTGATAGGTGTAGGTTGAAGAATAGGGTCATTATTGCTAGATGCAATATGATCAGACAAAGGTGTGCTGATAGGACAAGAGTCAATGTATTCCCATTTGTGCTTGGGTGAGTAAGGAAAGATGAGTTCTTCAAATTGAACATTTCTAGAAACAATGATTTCAGTAGTCTTCATATCCAAGGCTATGAAGCCTTTCATACCAGATTTGTACCCCAAGAAAATGCATTTCCTTGCTCTATGGTCAAGTTTCAATCTCTGTGTTTCTTGAGTGGAAACATAGCATAAGCACCCAAAGATTTTTAGCATAGAAAGATCAGTGAGTTTACCAAATAATTTGAAATATGGTAACTGTCCATCAATTGCCATAGATGGCATTCTGTTCATGATATATACTGCATGTAAAACTGCATAACCCCAAAATTTAGACGGCAAAGATGACTGAATGAGAAGAGCTCGTGCAATATTGAGAATACATTGATGCTTTCGCTCTACTCTTCCATTCTGCTGAGGGGTATAGGTACAACTAGTTTGATGAATAATGCCTTTTGAAGCATAAAGTGAAGCAAGGGTGAATTCTGAACCATTATCACTCCTAAGAATCTTGACTTTAGACTCAAATTGATTTTCAACTAAAGTGATAAAGTGTTGAATTTATGAAGCTACTTCATGTTTACCTTTTAACAATACAATAGTTAAGAAGTATTTGTGACCATGTAAGGTAGCAGTGGCATAGGGGCCCCAAATGTCCATATGTAAAATCTCAATATATCTAGTAGCTTGACTAGAACTCAACTGATATGAAAGCTTCTTTTGCTTAGCTAAATGACAGATATCACAAACACAATCTTTATTGATAGAAATGGAAGGATACAATTGGTGCATTATTTCTAATCGAGTAGAAGAAGCATGTCCAAGTCGAAAGTGCCATAAGGCTTACTGTGGAATAGAAATGGAATTACAAGATATACCTATAGAATGAAGGCTATGAACACTTGTAGAAGTAGTACTTCCTTCCAAGTAGTAGAGGCCATTGAGTATCCTACCCGAACCAATCATCTTCTGTTGAGAATTTTGAATGAGGCAAAGGTTATCAGTGAAAGCAAAAGTGCAAGCTAAGTCTTTTGCAATTCTTGAAACAGATAGTAAGTTGTAGTTGAAATGCGGCAAATAAAGCACATTAGTGAGTGTAATAAGATTGGTAACGGGGACATCCCCAATAATATCAGTGGATGCCATTGTTCCATTTGGCATTTTGACAGGAATAGGAGTTACTTTTCTATATCTACTGAACAAACTGAGAGAGTAACATGCATGATCAGTAGCTCCACTATCTATGATCCACATGTCAATAGAATCCGAGATAGAATTACAAGAAACATAGGCAATACCTCTAGAGTTCTCAGTGAGAGAATGAGAAGAGGAGCCTTGCATGATGGTGAATTGATTCATTTGTGAAGAAGCCTCAGGCTTGGCATTGGAGGCTTGAAGTAACTGTTTGAGGGCTAGTAACTCAGCATCACTGAAACCCAATACTGGTTTCAAGTCATGTGGTTGATCAACAGATGACTTGTGATCCAAATCAGAGGAAGCAATGTGATTAGCCATAGCATGCTTAGGAGGAGAAGACCCATCTCTGAACTTGAAACCAGGGGGATAACCATTTTTGCAAAAACAGATATCAATGTTGTGGCATACTTTACCACAATAAGTGCAAGACCTGCCATTAGAATTTGAAGAAGCATTTTTACCTTTGCTATTGTGAGAAAAACGCTTACTATCCATAGAATTGAGTGTGGCAGATGACTCAATTGGTTCTTGCTCTAAACCATTGAAACTTTCATGTTGTACAATCATGGAGAAAGTAGCATTAAGATCAGGGAAAGGTTCCATTAAAAGAATTTGGGAACGAACAACGGCATAGTGTTCGTTGAGCCCAGTCAGAAAAATCAAAACCAGATCTTCTTGTTTGAATTTGTGCGCATTACGCATAGCCTCACATTGACATCGAGCCAAACAGGTGCAAATCGGAACCGGACGGAAAATTTCAAGTTCTTCCTACAAGCTGCGAAGTTTGGTAAAGTAATCATTCACAGAAGAAGAATCTTGACGAAAAGTATACAACTCACGTTGAAGGCTAGCAACACGGACACGATCGGCACGCGAAAATCGAGACTTGAGATCAAGCCATGCTGTTGCAGCTAGATCATAGTAAAGGATGCTTTGAACAATGGAAGAAGAAACATAATTCTGAATCCAAGAAAGTACCAGATTATTGCATCGCATCCAAGCCTCATATTGTGGATCAAACTCTTCTGGCATGGGAGTAGATCCATCAAGAAATCGCAGCTTGTTCTTCATGATAATCACCTTCTTCATAGATCGAGACCATGAATGGTAGTTTTTGCCATCAAGAACAGGATTGACCAGAGGAAGAGTAGGATTTTCATTTGGGTGTACATAGTAGGGATTTTGAGACAGATCCATTGAATAATCCACCAGTGGTGGAGGTTGATTAGTGCGAACCATGGAAGCAAAAAAGAAGAAGAAACGTGTGCCTAATTGGAGGCTCTTGATACCATAACAGAGGATATGGAATCCATGGATGAAACAAACAAGAAAGGAAAGGCTTTGTATTGTTTATGAAAAAAAACCTTCTTACGAGATACAGTGATAGCACTATCTATATATAGTGTACTATCTCAAGTTTATCACAATGAAAACTAACCTATAACAGTGTAACTATCTATTAACAACCACAAAACTAATTAGTTACATGCTAAGTTACAGCTGTATTTTCACAAAACCTATTAACAAGTTAGATTAATCAATAGAAGTCGATTTTAAATTGTTTTTTCCAATATTATATGAATTACAACAAAAGTTATTAGTGTGCCGCTATTAATTGTGTTATTGGAGAATTTTTTTTTTTAAAAGCAATGTTATTGGAGAATTATTTGTTAATAACAACAAATCTTGTGAATAACTCAACATATTTTTTCTTTTCAAAACAAAACTCAATAAATTTTTTGTCGTCACAACAACAACAAAACTTATAAACTTTTATGATTCATGTAAATGGATTTTAAAATAAGAGTTTAAGGTTTTAGATGAAATTGCTATTAAATTTAAATGAAAAGTTTAGTCATTTTTCAGAAGAATGGAGAAAGAAAACACACATATAGCTATTAAGTATAGTTGGAAAGTTTTACCAAAAAAAAAAGTATAGTTGAAAAGTTTAGTTCTCTTTCAGAGCTTGCGTACAATGTTTGACTGCATTTGTTGTTGTTGCTGCTTGGTTTACTTGTTATTTTGTACTTGATCTGCATCTTGACTGTAAAAAGATGATTTGGTTAAGAAAACTTCTTTTTGCGCCCCTCTCTTCATTTGTCGCGGGCTCTCGGAAATTACACAAATACACTGCTCGTCATTTAGGCGGCGAACCTAGTGTTCGCACTTTACAAGGTTAAATCAAGCATTTTTTTGCGTTCAACCCCCATTTTGAAGAACCAATTCGCACTCAATAATGCAAACGGTTCTGATATACAAAATAAGTACAGTAGCAACATTTAGACATAAATAGGTTTATTGATTTCATTAGACATCAAATTACTTTAGACAGAAAAATTATATTTTGAAATATGGTATTAGACATAAAAATTACATTACAAAGTAAAGATTGTGCATAAATCTAATCATTTTTCACCAAAGATCTCCTCATTGACTATGCTATTCGGGAAGCTTGTTTCAAACCACTCTCCACCTCTACCACTCCATCCCAATCCGATTACTCATACCGTTCTCAAATAGGACTCATAAAGTCCCTCACCGATTACCATATCGTTCTAAACCGTGATCACAAAAAAATATCGATAAGAACAATATGAGTAATCGTGGACGGACTATGTGACCGTTAACACGAAACAAACAAAACTTACACAACAATTAGATAGAAAGAAATGTATAGATTGAGAGAATGAAAGATTGCACAAAACAAATGACACAAAATGTCTCAATTTATAGAATTTTTTATGCATTCTCATTGGTCGATGCATTGGCACGACCTCCCACGTGGCCAATTTGTTAGACTATTTGGCTATCACTTAGAAGGGGGGTTGAATAAGTGATCGATCTGTTATACAATTACGGTTTTTAAAAATTGATGCGTGGAAGCCCACTGGATCGGTATTCTACTTTGCACCCCTTGATTAAAGAAAAAGTAGTATTAAGCTGTTTGAAACAAATAACGATAAATCGAGTTTAGGTGTGTAAGTGCACCAGTTTCCCTCTGTGTTTTAATAATTGTCAAAACACATGAAAATAGAGTAGAATATATTTTGGGTGAATTAAACTTGCATTGACAGCGAAAAACCTTTTAAAACTATGGAAAATCAGTTTACAGGTCATTTGGATCGATACAAAAGCTCTGTAAAATGTTCTAGCTGAAAAACACGTTTTTGTATCGATACAGTTTTATTTTGTATCGATACAAAACTGATCTCAATGGGACAGAGAAGCTGTCAAGTATTGATACATGCTGTCATGTATAGATACATGCTGGTATGTATCGATACAAAACTGATCTCAAAGGGACAAAGAAGCTGTCATGTATTGATACATGCTGCATGTATGGATATATGTTGGTCTTTATATCGATACAAGTTTAATTTTGTATCGATACATATCAGTCAGTTTTCAATTTTTTATGCTGTCAAGTGTTTTGTATGGATACAAACTCGAATTTGTATCGATACATAGATGTAAAATTTGCCTAAAATTTACTCAATTCTATTTTCTATATAAATAACATCATGGGGTTTTGTTGTATGTATGAGAAACTATTCAATTCGTGAGAGAGCAATTGAAAAACACTCTTTGATCAAGGTTGGGTATAATTTTGGATCAAAGTAGCATTCAAAGCAAGATCATCATCTTCTCCATAATTCACAAATTGATTCAACGTTGTATATGGGATCAATCATGGGTTCTTGAGTGCAATTTGGGGATAACGTTCGATGCAATTTGCGGTGAATCAGAATTGCAATCGGGTTGATTTGTTTTGGATGATCGGTCTCTCATCCGGTATTCAAGAACGGGAAGGTTGCTTGAAAGATCAACATAATCAAGCGAGGTAATCAGTTGGACGATTGTCACAAAGGTTCTTGGGTAAGAACGGTGTGAGGATCAATCGTTGGAATCAGAGGTAGAAGCTTGTGGTGTGTTGAGGTTCGTGCAATTTCAAGTGAAGCGACATAGGTGAAGAGAATCTAGGTCTCGCATAGTCTTATGTCTTGTGTTCGTTGATTTGTGCACATTTGTAACGATTCAATAAGATTGTAATAAAAAGTTCAAATTGTCCGTTTGACGATTTGGGGGGAGACTTACCGGCCGAACGCGATGACGACACGAAAGCCAGGGAATTCCCATATCATGTGTTTGCATCTTTCTAACCCTTAAACTTTTTCAATTCCAATTTTACATTACTTTGATCACAATTGAATTTGACACTACGAGTAATTGTTAAATTCAATTGTCATAACCTTGATTGCGATTAGTTATTGATAATTGGTTGCTTGTTAAGTTGTGGTTTTTGAATAATTCATCTTACATCTTTTGAAAAATCATCACTAAACTCTATTTATCGTTATTTTTTCAAACGGCTTAATACTACTTTTGCTTTAATCAAGGGGTGCAAAGTAGACTACTGATCCGGTGGACTTCCGCGCACCGTTTTTTAAAAACCGTAATTGTATAACGGATCACTTATTCAACCCCCCTTCTAAGTGATAGCCAAGTAGTCTAACAAGTGGTATCACGATCCCAATTCGATTTTTACACAAAATTGAGTGGATTTGTGCCAATTATTAGATCACAATTGCTTTTGCACCCAAGGGAGCCTATAATAGGGCTCTAATATTCAATGGCGAGCATTTTGATTATTAGTAAAGTAGTATGCGTATTAACATCAATTCTTTTGATGGTAAAGTGTGGAATGCCATTGAAAAAGGTCCATTTGTTCCAACTATGACCGATAACAATGATGTTGTCACCAATAAGCCTTAAACAAATTTGAAATAATAAATGTCATAATAAATCGCATAATAACTAGTTATACTATCATACAATTTTTTCTTATTTATTTAACTAGTCTTACATTATCAATGCAGCATCAATGCGGCCTAGGTTTTGACTGAAGCAGCAAATATTGTTGAGGAAGACAAAGTTATGTCATAAGTTGCACTGCATCGAGTTAACTTTCCAACATTCAAAACCATTGAAGTGAATATGTTTATCCTTAAAACATCTAAAGCATGCGTAACTGATAGTTTCACCAGAACTTTAGTTATTTGGTGGTTTGCCCATGGCAAAATCAACGGGTAATCAAATTTCTTCAAGAGGTGCTTAGTTCCAACATCAATCTTACTAAAACACATATACAATTACATTTAGAAATTGAACATACATATACATATAAATTTGTTTATTAAAATAAAATTAAAAGCTTACATTGTCATGGCCAATGTGTGCTTCAATTGGAGAAGCAAATTTGTTCAATTTGACTTCCGATCCTAATTTGAATTGATGCTTGCTAAAGCTAATAAAACTAAATTCTTGAAGATTCACAATAAATGATGCATTAGCATTTATCCTAGTGTTTTTCTCTTCCTCTTTCTCCAACAGTTGTTCCAAATCATATATTACATCTAATTTCAAAATTTAACAAAAAAGACATATAAGCTAAATTAATAAAATAAATAAAATAATCAAATGAACAAATTTAGTGAAATATCTAATCTAATAGTAATAAACAACAAAACCTAAATTTGAAATACCTCTAACAAGGGGCATGATCTGGGTGTTGATTACATATTTTCCTATTGAAGATTCAACTATGTCTTTAAAGCTATACTTGCTCATCAATTTATTGATCACTATTGTTTCAAGCTTTTCTCCAATGGAGTTTGTTGAATGACAAATTACTGCTCTCTTTCATAAGTAGGTGTTTAGCATGTTTTTCACAAAAGATGATTCTAGCAAAGGTGTCATTTTTTAGTTGAAAATGAGATAAAGTGTAGTGAAATGAGATGGGTAATATAATTTGAGAATAGACTTTGGAAGATATGAACCACACTTTGACTTGGGAGGTTAGACTACAAAACCATAATTTGAGAAATGAAACGACACTTAGACTTGGAAGGATGTCAACGACACTGCTAGACTTTAATTTGATAAATGGAGGGAACGATGTGATGGATTTGATTTAGGTCTAATGGGAAAGGTAGAATCCCAACTTGGAAGACGAGTACTATATAAGCCCAACTTATATTTTATTAGGAAGATTTCTCTGCCCACCACCCTTGGTTTCGTTCCCCCTTAACTTCCCAATATGCCCTTATTTGTGCTTCAAAACGGTTCGGGAAATTTAACCCCGAAAATTCACAAAATGTCGGATAATATTATCTGAATCATGTCATACTTAAGCTCATCAGCAGCTCAATTTCCCAACTTCTTCCACACACAATCAAAACCTCTTTTCTCTAAACTTTCTCATTTGATTGTCATTAGATTCAAAACTCAACATTGGTGAGGATTTGTTTTTGATTTGGAATAGTTTTGAAAAATGGGTTGTGGTGGTGTTGATTTTCCAGTGCCGGAATTTATTTTCTTGTTTATTGTAATTATGCTCTGATTGTTTTTCTTGAAAATTGTGTCAATTGATTGTTAATGATTGGGTGATGTGAAGTGGTATTTGTTGTACCCCAATTTTGGACCTATAAATCCGATTTGCATTTCATACGGCATAAATACAAAAATATACATGCACTTTGTTACATATATTTTATTTCCTTTTATCATGCATATTTTTTACATTTTATTGTATTTTCACTATCTTTTTGCATTTAAATCTTTTTCAAATATTTTGTTTTAAAAAAAAATATGTTCGTTAATTAGCGTGAAAGCTCAAAAATGTCGAAAAATAGTATTTCTCTGCTTGCATTTTCTTTTTCTATATTTAATTTGCGTTAAAATCAAATATAAAAATATATGGCGTTTTTTCTTATTTTACACTCGTTTTATATTTCATTTACATATATTTCAAAAAAATTAATTAATTACGTTTTATTTCATTTTTAATATTTTTGCTTTATTTTATTATTTCTACATTTACTTTTTTATTTCAAAAAAAAATATATATGCCAAAAGAGAAAAAGAGAGGATACGAGTTATTCTATCTCTATGACTCGTCGATATTTTCACCTCATATTCGTAAAACAAAAAATACACCGATTGTCATTTCATGCTCTAAACCAATCAAATTACACCACATCACCTTTTCTCTTTTTATTCCTATTTTTCATATTTTCCATTTTTATACAAATTAACATTTTGATCATTTTACACAATTATCTCATCTTTTATCATTATCC
Organism: Trifolium dubium; assembly: GCA_951804385.1. Taxonomy (NCBI): domain Eukaryota; kingdom Viridiplantae; phylum Streptophyta; class Magnoliopsida; order Fabales; family Fabaceae; genus Trifolium; species Trifolium dubium. The sequence continues at coordinate 20,427,719 of OX638075.1, read as the reverse complement.
CTCTTTTGTCCCTTAACCTTAATTTTTTCTCTATAAAAGAAACCTCACATAAGTCACACCTAGACACACACACCATTCCCCAAAAAAATTCTCTTATTCTCTCCACCCATCAAAAAATAAAAAAAAAATAGAAAAATAAACAAAAAAAGAAAGAAAAGAAGAACAACACCGTTCTTCATTTTGGCGTACGCCTCCGCCTCCGTCCGATTCACCCACAAATCCATCAAACCTCACCAATTTCAAATCGAATTTGTCTCAACCCACGCAAATACACACAACTACAGTTAAAAACACATTGAAACGGGCCCAGAAACAAGCACAAATAGTGCGTCCGAACCAAACACATACAAACTTGAGGTTATGATTTCTCCTTAGTTACAACTCCGTTTTTGTTAATTTTTGGCTCAGTAAACTCGAAAAATCATAAGGAATCTGTTCTATATACCTTTTTCCATTAATTTTGCGTACAAATCAATTTAGAAATTTTAGATCTAAACTTGTTTAAATCATTTTTAAAAATATAGACTTCTATTTTAAAAACTAAGCCTAGATTTGAGTTCTACATGAGAAAACAAGTCGAATCAAGTATTCATACGCGTTTTTTCATGAAGAATTGAAGCTTTTACGCGACTCAGTAATGGCGGACGAGTCACTGAGTCACCGAGTCAGTGAGTCGTCCGGTTTAAGAAGAAGGATCATAGTATACACTCTGTTTCACAACTTTTAATCACATTCGTTTGATTTTCCTTTTAAATCTGGATCACATGATTCACATATCGCATCAGGTCTGCCTGATCTATGATCTAAGGATGATGATCCGTTGGCTTATGATGAGCTCGCGCGCGTGAACCGCATAGAATCCAGGATCTGGTTCGGTTCAACCCTGTGGTTGAACCATGTGAACCGGACCGGTTCAGGCATGTAGTCCGGTTCAGACGCGTTGGGCTGGATTTCTGGGCCTTTTATTTTTTTTCTTTTCTTTCTGTTTCTATTCACACCCTTTTTTTTTCTATTAATACCCCCTGCCCTTTTTATTTATTCTTTTTCTTACATTTTTTCTTCTTTTGTTTTTCTTGTTTGTTTTTTTTATGTTCAGTTTTTTATTTTTATTATTATTATTATTCATCTACTTGATTTGTTTACAATTTACTTAGTTCATCATTTGTGTTAATTATTTTCTTTGGCTTATTTCCTTTATCTTGCTTATTATCTTATCTTATTAGTCTATGTTTTGTTTTTTTATTTGTGTTTGTCATTTAAATTCCCTTGCAATTTTTTTTTATGTCTCATACTATTATTGAATATTATCACTTGTGCTTGATTTGTGACCTTTTGACTAAACTTGGAGCTTGGCTTAAATTGGAGACGGATGAAAAAATAGAACTTAAACCTTAGTTTTTTTAGTTTAGTTTAAAATAGTTTTATTCCGTCGGACTTGTAATTTATTTTATGTTCTTGCATTTTCATTCAATTGTTGCATTCATTCATGTTTATTTTTTTCGCAAAAATGTAATCCCAAAGAGGATGTAGAAATTGCATTGCATGCATTTTCTTTTTATCGCTTTCCGTCAAGAATGTAATTAGGCAAAAATGTAACCCCAAAGAGGATGTAGAAATTGCATTGCATGCATTTTCTTTTTATCGCTTTCCGTGAAAACGCTAAAAAAACAAACAAACGCGAACTTTCATTTCCAAAGGGTTACGATTAGTAATTTCTTTAGAAAATAACATAAAACCATCTTCTCCCTCTAAATAAAATTTCTTTAGTCCAAACACCAATTAGTCGCACGATTAGTTTAGGTTTAAATTAAATTTAGTTTCATGTTACAACTTTCTCTTCTCAATCCAATCTCCACTTGTACACACAAACTCTTTCTATACTATTTCTCCCTCCATTTCTTACTACTTCTCTCCCATTTCTACTCTCATAAAAAATAAGTAAAAAAACAATAAATTAGAGGTTACTATGGGATACCATAAGCGGTTAGGATGCTAGTACCTTCCCTAGGTGTAACTAACCCCCGAACTTAGAATTTCTTTTAAATGGTTTTTGATACTTATCATTGTAGTGGTGGAAATCCCAAATTCCCCGCAATAGTATTTATAGGAGAGTAATTAAGATAAATGGTATTTGTGTAATAAGTGTATAAAAGGTAAATAAAAAAAAAGGAAAATGAAATAGAAATGGTGAGGTGGAAATGATATGATTTTTACTATTTTTGAAAACTTTGAGATAAAAATGTGAAGTTGAAATAAAATATGATAAAATGCAAATGTTTTTGATATTTTGAAATATATAGTAATAAAATATAAAATGCGCGTAAAATAAGAAAAAGACTATTTTTTTGATATTTTTGGACTTTTACTCTTAAATGTAAACTATTTAAAATAAACGAAATAAAAAATGAAATATTTAGAAATAAAAAGAAATTTAAGAACAATGATAAAAATATGAGAAATGAATGAAAAATGCATGAAAAAAAAAGAATAAAATATTTTTGTATATTTTTTAATATGCACGAAAAAAATGTGAATTGGATTTGTAGGTCTAAAATTGGGGTACAATAGAATCCCATTTCAGGCTTTAAAGTTGAAATTTCCATTGAATTCCATTGCATGTGGTTCCCTATAAACAAATTTTAAATAATAAAAATGTCATAATAAATCGCATAATAACTAGTTATACTATCATACATCTTTTTCTTATTTGTTTAACTAGTCTTACATTATTAATGTAGCATCAATGCGGCCTTGGTTCAACATGACCGAAGCAACAAATATTGTTGGGGAATGCAAAGTTGAGGAAGACAAAGTTATGCCATAAGTTGCACTGCATCGAGTTAACTTTCCAACATTCAAAACCATTGAAGTGGAGATGTTTATCCTTAAAACATCTAAAGCATGCGCAACTGATAGTTTCACTGGAACTTTGATTATTTGGTGGTTTGCCCATGGCAAAATCAACGGGTAATCAAATTTCTTCAAGAAGTGCTAAGTTCCAACATCAATCTTACAAAAACACATATACAATTACATTTAGAAATTGAACATACATATGAATATAAATTTGTTTATTAATAATAAAATTAATAGCTTACATTGTCATGGCCAAAGTGTGCTTCAATTGGACAAGCAAGTTTGGTCAATTTGACTTCTGATCCTAATTTGAACTGATGCTTTCTAAAGCTACTGAAACTAAATTCTTGAAGATTCACAACAAATGAAGCATTAGCATTTATCCTAGTGTTTTCCTCTTTCTCTTCCTCTTCCTCCAACAGTTGTTCCAAATCATATATTACATCTAATTTCAAAATTTAACAAAATAATAATATATATAAACTAAATTAATAAAATAAATAAAATTATCAAATGAACAAATTTAGCTAAATATCTAATCTAATAGTAATAAACATCAAAACTTAAATTTATAATACCTCTAACAAGGGGCATGATCTGGGTGTTGATAACATATTTTCCTATTGAAAATTCAACTAGGTCTTTAAAGCTATACTTGCTCATCAATTTATTGATCACCATTGTTTCAAGCTTTTCTCCGAGTAAGTTGAATGACAAATCAATGCTCTTTTTCATAAGTAGGTGTTTAGTATGTTTTTCACAAAAGATGATTCTAGCAAAGATGTCACTTTTTAGTTGAAAATGAGATAAAGTACAGTGAAATGAGATGGATAAAATAATTTGAGAATAAACTTTGGAAGATATGAACCACACTTTGACTTGGGAGGTTAGACTACAAAACCATAATTTGAGAAATGAAACGACACTTAGACATGGAAGGATGTGAACGACAATGCTAGACTTTAATTTGATAAATGGAGGGAACAATGTGATGGGTTTGATTTAGGTCTAATGGGCAAGGTAAAAGCCCAACTTGGAAGACGAGTACTATAGAAACCCAACTTATATTTTAGGGTTAATTATCTTTTACCCCCTGTAAAATACACAAAAACTGCTTTACCCCCTGTAAAATTATTTTGTTGCTTTACCCCCTTGTAATATCAGATTCAAAGCGCAGATTCTGCACGCCACGTCACTATTCTGCCAAGTCAACTTTTGTTGACTTTGACAAGGGGGTAAAAAGAAGAATATGATATTACAGGGGTAAAGCAATTTTTGTGTATTTTACAGTGGGGTAAAAGGTAACTAACCCTATATTTTATTAGGAAAATTTCTCTGCCCACCCCCTTGGTTCTCTTTCCCCCTAACTTCCCAATATGCCCTTATTTGCGCTTTAAATAGGTTCGGGAAATTTAACCAAAAAAATTCTCAAAATGTTGGATAATATTATCCGAACCAGGTCATACTTAAGCTCATTAGTAGCTCACTTTCCCAACTTCTTTCACACACAATCAAAACCTCTATTCTCTAAATGTTCTCATTTGATTGTCATTAGATTCAAAACTCAACATTGGTAAGGATTTGGTTTTAATTTGGAATAGTTTTGAAAAATGGGTTCTGGTGGTGGTGATTTTCCAGCGCCGAAATTTATTTCCTGGTTTATTCTGATTATGCTCTGTTTTTTTTCTTGGAAATTGTGTGAATTGATTGTTAATGATTGAGTGATGTTGTTATGTAGTATTTGTAGGAGAGTAATTAAGGTAAATGGCATTTGTGTAAAAAGTGTATAAAAGGTAAATAAAAATAAATGAAAATGAATAGAGATGGTGAGGTGGAAATGATATGATTTTTACTATTCATGGTAAACTTTGAGATAAAAATGTGAAGAAGAAATAAGTTGAAATAAAATCGATAAGCTTAATTGGGAAATGCTTCACTGCCCGAACAAGTTATGGGTCCAACTTTTTCAGGACAAGTATCTTAAAGGTCGTCTCCCTTTCACGGCAACAATTTATGGCGGGTCCTTCATTTGGAGATCCGCGTCTAAAGCGATGTGCATGCTGGAAGAGGGCTTTAGTTTGAAAATTGGGAATGGTAACTCGAATTTCTGGTATGACTCTTGGATCTATAAACAGAGGCTGAGTTCCCTTGTGCCTTTCGTTGCTATACAAGATACTCAACTTACGATTAAGGATGTGTGGGATGGTGATAAATGGAATTTTCAGCAGCTCTATACTTGCCTTCCCGCATATATCATCGCCGCTATTACGGATTATCAACCTCATATTGTTTAGGATATCCCGGATGTGTGGATTTGGAAGCATTCAAGTACTGGAACCTACTCGACCAAAGATGCTTATGAGTGGCTTTTGAATCCAGTTCCTATCAATAACCACTCTAATTGGCAATGGGTTTGGCAGTCAAATCTCCCGGCAAATATCCAATTTTTTGTGTGGCAATTACTACATCATTCTATCCCAACTAGGGATATTTTACATCATAGAAATGTGTGCAATTCTGATCGGTGTCCGCGATGCCTAGTAGCTGTTGAAAGCATCGAACATTGCCTTTTCCTTTGCCTTGAGGCCGTGGCTGTTTGGCGTGCTTGTGGTCTATCACAAGTCCCGACTATTATTCAAGGTGGAGACTACTTTGAGTGGTGCAAGAGGTATGGGAAAATTTATGGATCACTTCTCTTCATTACTATGTGGGTGATATGGTGTGATAGGAATGAAATTGTTTTTAATAATTATAAGAACACTGTGAGCACTAGTGTGCACAAAATTTTCCCTTGTACCAAGCCAGCGACGCTGCCTTTTGTAGTGCCTCACATATCTCGCCCATGGCTGGCTCTCCAAGGCTAGTGGCTTGGGCTAGACCCACGGTTGGAACAGTTTGTCTTAATGTTGATGGTAGTCTTTTGGGTGTGCCTCCCACTGCAGGTTACGGTGGACTACTCCGTAACAATAATGGTGATTTTATTTGGGGTTTTTATGGAGTTGCAAAGGTTCACAGTATTCTTTTTGCAGAAATTATGGCCATTTTCTATGGTCTCCGGTTATGTTGGGAGAGTGGTTACCGTAAGGTTCTTTGTGTTTCTAATTCCCTCCAGGTTGTATCGTTTATCCGGGAAGGGGTAACGATCTACCATCGGTTCGCGAACGAGATACATAGTATTCTCACCTTGTTAGCCTCAGAGTGGGAGGTGGAGATTCAACATACTCTTCGGGAAGGCAACAAGTGTGCTGATGTTCTGGCCAAGATAGGCGCGCTATCATCATCCTATATGGTGAAACTGGATACTCCTCCAAGTGAACTATTAGTCCCGCTTTCCTCGGACGCATGTGGAGTAGTTTTCTCTAGGGAGTAATATCTTTCTGTTTATCCCCTTTTTCCTTTTATCTCTTGTAACCAAAAAAAAAATGTGATAAAATGTAAATCTTTTTGATATTTTGAAATATATGGTAATAAAATATATAAAATGCACATAAAATAAAAAAAAGATTATTTTTTTGATATTTTTGGACTTATACGCTTAAATGTAAACTATTTAAAATAAACAAAATAAAAAATGAAATATTTAGAAATAAAAAGAAATTTAAGAAAAATGATAAAAATATGAGAAATGAATGAAAAATGCATGAAAAAAATGAATAAAATATTTTTGTATATTTTTTAATATGCGCGAAAAAAATGCGAATTGGATTTGTAGATCAAAAATTGTGGTACAACAAAATCCAATTTCAGGCTTTAAGTTGAAATTTACATTGAATTCTGTTGCGGGAAATTTTGGATTTCCACCACTACGTTGATCTTTCATTTCCAAAGAGGGGAAAGTATCGAAAACCTTTTTTTAAAAGAAATCTAAGTTCGGGGGTTGATTACACCTAGAGAAGGTTTTAGCATCCTAAGCGCCTATAGTATCCTATAGTAACTTCTAGTTTATTGCTTTTTTACTTATTTTTAATGTGAAGAAATGGGAGAGAAGTAGTAAGAAATGGAGGGAGAAATAGTATAGATAGAACTGTGTGTGTGAGTGGAGATTGGTTTGAGAAGAGAAGGTTAAAGCAAAATTTAAAGTGTTTTGAAAAGTAAACTTAAATCTAATCGTGCGACTAATTTTGGTTTTTTTAGACTAAAGAAGTTTTATTTGAGAGAGAGAAGATGTTGTTTGTTTTCTATTATTTTTTCTAAGGAATTACTAATCGTACCCCTTTGAAAATGAAAAATTCACGTTCGTTTGTTTTTAGCGTTTGAATGTTTTTCTTATTTTTAATGTTTTTCTAAGGAATTACTAATCGTCCCCTCTTTGGAAATGAAAGATCAATGTAGTGGTGGAAATCCCAAAATCCCTGCAACACCCATACTCAACCTTGAATCAATTTGTGAATTGTGGAGAAGATGATGATCTTGCTTTGAATGTTACTTTGATCCAAAATTATACCCAACCTTGATCAAAGAGTGTTTCTCAATTGCTCTCTAACGAATTAAATAATTTCTCATACATACAACAAAACCCCATGATGCTATTTATGGAGAAAATAGAATAGAGTAAATTTATGCACATTTGAACAGACTTGCATCGATACAAATGATGGTGTGTATCGATACAAGTGCCTGACAGCGTACAAAATTTGAAATTTCTCAACTATGTATCGATACAATAACGAGTGTGTATCAATACATACACCAGTATCTTGAAAATCCTAACTGATATGTATCGATACATGAAGTTCTCTCTGGTCCAAAGAGAGTTTGATGTGTATCGATACATGCAAGCATGATTCGATACACAAGAGCTCCTTTGTCCCTGTGAGACCATTTTTGTATCGATACAAAGAAATCCTGTATCAATACAAAATGCACAAAATCAGTCAGAAGGAATTTCAGGACATTTGTATCGATACAAGTGAAATGTGTATCGATACAAAATACCTATAATTCAATTTTTCAAAGTTTAAAAAGGTTTTTCGCTTTCAAGTCAATTATAATGTAACCAAAATATATTCTATTTTCATGTGTTTTGACAATTATTAAAACATAGGGATGAACTGGTGCACTTACATTCTCCCCCTTTTTGATAATTGTCAAAACTTTGCATAAGCTACCTAAGCCTATACCCAATATGCAATAAAATCGCAACATATTTACAAATGCAATACATCAAGGCTAACCATAAGCATGCTCCCCCTGAGTTGATGCCACTATGTGTTTGAAACGGTTGATCCAGTACCAAAAAATAAACAAGCTTTGTCCTTAGCTTATACTTCCAATCTTCTCTCCCCCTTTGACAATATCAAAAAAAGAAAAGACCACACATGAGAAGTATCACAACTCAATAACATTTTGAAAATATAGTCATATTGCGTACTTACATTTGTCGAAATGCACTTTATGACGAACAACCATATCAATTAAATATGTTCAAGATATGCAAAATATGTCCAATAACGAATAACCAAAATATCATGACAATTATGGTATGTAGAACAACAAACCAAGCACACACATGAATATCATAAACATCGACATTATGAACGAATTATCATATCAAGATAACAAGACGATATAATTAACGCAACTCATGCATACAAACGCTCATACATGAAAATTAATCCAATCAATAAAGTCATAAAGATACAACAAACAAAAAGATGTTAAAAAAAATCTTTATGACTCTATACAAACATGTATGTATGAAACACATATATTCACCAAGGTACAAATATTATGAATGTGACCGAAACTTATCAAAGCAAAAAAAAATCGCATTTTCAATCAATGTACCAAGACAAAGAAATTATCTATGATATGCACAAATAGCTATAACAATAATAAACAAACATATACAAACAATGATAAGAACTTAATATGTCGTTTGTCATGATTTTTGTCAAATCCCCATTTTTACATATGAGTCTCAACAACTTATCAATATTATTGAGCGAAATTTTTGGAAATGGAGGATTAGACAAATATCATACCATATTTCATATTAAATTTGGAATATATGTATATGAGCAAAGAACCACACAAAATAAAACATAAATGCAAAGTAGGGAATAAGGAATAAAGTTGAGATAGGAATCTTCCCTTAAGTATCAAGCATTAGGAGGTGATCAAGCTCCACAACTTTCATGAGTATTGAGTTAAATCTTTTCTCATCCCTTTACACCTTTGTATGTCTTGAACGCCATTGTTATCGGTGTCTCTCATAAATGGTTGAAGACGCTTTCCTATAACTTTAAACATTTGAAAGAGGTCCCCAATTTGACGTTTGTGATGTTTCTTGCCTTTACCAGGTAAACCATTCATGAGTACCACATGAGCGCGTTCTTCCTCCACTTCACCTGAGTTATTGGTCCTAGATCCATCTTCACTTGCACTATCCTAAGCAACATAAGCTCTTTTACCCTTGTGATTTTACTTCAAGGACTTTCCCTTTCTTTTGTTATAGAATGGACACTCCGGTTCAAAATGGCCGGATTTGCCACATTCGTAAAATTTCCCAATAGGCTTGCTCTTTTCATTTTCTATATCATTATTATTTTTTCCCTTGATTGCCTTGGTGACTTTGAGCTATTTTTGTTCGAAAAATTGATACCATGTGCTTTTGCATACTTGTAAAATATTTGAGCAAATATCTCCATTTCTTTATCATCACTCTCTTCATCACTAGAGCTACTTTCCTCTTGCTCTACTCGTTTGAACTTGGATGTAGAGGCCTTAAGAGCAATTGACCTTCTATCCTTCTCTTTTTCTTTCTCCGTATGCTTTTCCTTTTTAACCCCTTTTTCATGCTTTTCCAAACACATAAGCTCATGCTCATGTTCCTCAAGTTTGCCCAAAAAGAGTTGTGAGGCTTAATTGAGTGAGATCATTCGCTTCTTTTATAGCGGTGACCTTTGGTTGCCAAAACCTACACAAGCATCTTAAAATTTTGTTAGTCGCTACCTCGTTTGCGATTGGTTTTCCTAAACTGTGAAGCTTGTTGGTTATCTTTATAAAGCGTTGTTGCATATCCGCAATGGATTCTCCATCACGCATATGAAACAACTCAAACTCTTGAGTTAATGTATTCACCTTAGATTGTTTGACTTTCATTGGTTCCCTCAAAATGGGTGACCAAAGTGTCCCGCATCTCCTTGGCCGACATACAATGCGAAATGCGATAGAATTGATCAATCCCTAATGAAGAGATTAATATGTTTTGTGCTTTCACATCATAGTTGACCTTCTTTTTATCGTCATCCGTCCATTGTGCCATAGGCTTATTGGTGACAACACCATTGTTATCGACGGTTGGAACAAATGGACCATTTTCAATAACGTTCCACACTTCACCATCAAAAGAATTGATGTAAATACGCATACTACTTTTCCCATAATCAAAATGCTCGGCATTGAATACCGGAGCCCTATTATACGCTCCCTTGGGTGCAAAAGCCATTGTGATCTGATAATTGACACAAAATTTTCAGAGAAATAAGAGACTAATCTCATAAGAGAAATAAGTTTGAGAGTTTAATATAAATGAAAAAAATTTCAAAATTGATGCAATGACATTAAACCAACTCCATCTACACCTTTACACTTCAAAGTTCAAAATGTACACTAATTAAAAACCTTATGTTCACATACAAAGATCAAATTAAAGATACTAAATTCAAATAACATGTAGAACAAAAACTGAATAGATGCACAAGAAGAAATTTGCATCAAGCTTCCAATCCAGCCTTTGCAAACTCAATTCTTCAAATAAAAACTGCATAAACATACTAAAAAACCAAGTTGATAAATCTCTTCAAATGTGACAATACAAAAATATTTATTTTAAAAATGCAAATGTCGAAGATCAAAACATAAACACACATTAATATTACTAGTTTTTTTATATTCATTTTTTTAAAATTGAAACATTAATTTTGACATCATATAACATAAACACACATTATTGAAGATCAAAATATAGTCAAAATCTCAATTTTTTCAAGAAGTTCTATTTCAAAAATGATTTTTATGAAAATCTATTTGAACTATTTGAAATAGCTTCAAAATTAAATGTTTTTTTAAAATTTTGATATCCAAAAAAAGTTTCAATAAAATGATGAAATATCTGAAATAACATTTTAAGAATAATATTCCAACCAAATTTTCATTTGAAGCTTCTATAAAAAGTTTCTTTGTAAAAAAATTTTACACAAAATTATATAACACAAAAAAATCTATTTTTTTAAAGCTGAAACAAACAAGCCCATAATATTTGTTTAGAGGCTTTTTTCTAAAACAAAGAGTTGAATCGTACACCACTTGTCAATAATCTTATAACTAATATAAATTTCATTGTTGGATTCAAAGTTTATATCATATCGATCATTTATATATATTTAAAAATAAAAATAAAAATCATTCGATTTGTTATTAAAACTCATTTGATACACCGTGCGTCACTTGTCCAAATCTTTCTTGTTAGACTTCACCTTATTTATTTAGAAGACACACATATGGTTGCCGACATATGAAGAGCCAATGGAAAAATGAAAATAGTCTCCAAGTTAATCAATCATTATTGTTATGGACTAGACTTTTGGGTTAGGCCAAGCTCAATGTCACGTCCATCGGTCCATTGTCATATCTATTTGCCTATAAATAGACCATTCACAATCTCATAAGATATGCATTACAGTAACTTCTACCTCCACCTCGATCTTATACCGACTTGAATGTCAGACTATGCAGGTACACCGTACACCCTTTTTTTCATCGTTGGTCATCTCCGAGCTCAGATTCCAACCTCCAACTCAGAACATTTCTTCCTCTAGTCCAACATTGCTATCTACCCTCTCATTTATCCCCTGCTGATAAATATGAATTTTGTTCAGACAATTACTATTTACAAAATACTCCTAACTAATTTGCTTTAAAAGAAAAGGGTGGAAAAACATAGATTGCACAACTACCTTATCGGTTATTGGTTTAGTATGGAAAAATAAAGATAGTAAAAGAACTGTTGAGTTGATTGTAAATAATAAATATCATAAATACTCTTGTCCTGTTTTGAATTTATGTGCGTCCTACTATTTCTATAGTCTCTACTTTTAGCTTGTGCTTGGCTATTGATGTGGACATTCAACAACATAGAAGGAAGAGGGGTCGAATCAAATGAATCAATTTACATCATAGATGACATATAGTTAACAAGCCTGCGAGTACTATAATTTTGACACTATTATTTATCAATAATGCAAGTTCTAGGCCATAGACAATTACACAATCTACTGAATCTAGATAGAACCAGGAGAGGACAGTTATTGTTTTATGATCAAGACCAAGAGTTCCTGTTGGAAAAATTATCACCAAAACAAAAGTTCCATAAAGGTTCTTAAGCTTATGTAGTAAAGAACCTTTTCTTAAAGAGTATTAATTACCACATGTCAGTAGCATAGAATAATTTTATATAAAAAAATCCTTTCAAAACAAAAAAAACAAGTTCTAAACGTTAAGATTATTAATTTTGAGTTGTGAAATATGGCCCTTAACAAATGCGCGTGGTAAAAGTTTAACATTTTAACTTCAAGGCGTGTCAATAATATTGTTGTAGAAGATTGACTGAGTCCGTAGCTGATCCGTTCAGGAACATTGACTGACTCCGGAATAGTAGCCAAAACATACTAGAACTCATGTCCAAGATTGGTATTTGCAAGCTTAAACTCTTCTTAGTGTGGCATTTACTCATTCATCTTTCATAATGAAAATGGGAATAGAAAAAGGACTAGAAAGAAAAATATGAGTTGGTGGTACTGAGTGTAAAAGGATAGAAAAAGGAAACGGGGAAGGGCATAGTCACGTTGCTTTCACCACACGGACACCAAAGAATCCAAGTAGGAGAAGCAAAGAAGGGAAAAATGAAAGTTGCCTTTGTTACATTTCGCCTTAGTGCATTATTTTATTTCTATTAATCACTCAAACAACTAGGGTTTTACTCTTCCACTCCAAAATCATGACTACCAAAACAAACAAAATCTTAAAATCAACCTGTTTTCCATTCAAGCATTTTCATTCTGCCTGTGTTCCTTGGATCCCAACTCAGTGTTCTCGAATCAAAACTAAAATAATACTATTTGAGATTTGAGATGCAATTCTTAAGTCGAATTATTCATGCCCCATATTTATCCAAATATTGGTCAAACTAAGTTTTTCATCCAAGTATTACACTACTTTGTGAAATTATTTCCATAGGGTATGTTTTATTTAGCATTTTGTACGCTATTCTCGCATTCAAACGTGATATCCACCATGATTTTAAGAAGCTAACAATCCTAGCTTTTGTCAATCGCACGACTCTACCATGGAAACAGGGACATGAAGAAACTTTTATAGCCATCATTGCAAATCGTTTTCTTTTGACATGTTCATAGTTGTTATTATTGGAGACTGCTTGATTACTATAGCAGCTATTTATGAAACAAAATAGGAAATTTTGAGACTTGCGAGTGGAAGGCATAGCTGTTTAGGCATGTCATTGAATATGGTAGTAAAGAGACAATGGCACATGGCTAATGCTGAATCTCAAATTGGGTATATAGTTCAAAAACTCTACCTAGCGTTTTGCTTTTATAGAAAACCCATCTCTAGTGGGTAGCCTCCAGAAATTTATAGGAGACATTTTTAATTGATGATCCAAGTGCATAATTTTTCTTCATAAACCTACTCATACTTCCTACGAATATACAAAAATTATACCCTCATATACAGGGAATGGTATCAGAGGCTTAGCCTGATCTGCTATTAGAAGACATCATAGATGACTAATCACCCACTATGGATTCAAGTTAATAGATCATTCTAACTAGAGAACTCAGTCTCTTTCCGGAGCCTCGCCAGCAACTCTTCTTACACTGAGGTTTCCCGTGTACGACCATACCTTCTCAAAATCAGTTGGGGAAAACTTTCCGGCCTTCGAGTCTTTTCCCTTGGCATTCCTCTTGACAGCATGTGTTCTGCGTGGACTGCAAGGGCTCCCGCTACCAGGAGAGGAGGATGGGGTTCCAAAAAGAGAGGCATATGGGGTGTGTTGAATTGAGAAAGGGCTCGGAGACATTCGCTTCTGAATAGGCCGACCACCAAAACCTCCCCTACCGAACAAGATAGAATCTGCAGCTGCACATCGTTTAATAGTATCGTCTGCATAAAGGACATCATCAATCCTAGCCATTATGTTAAAGGCCAAGCTCTCCATCACCCTGGAATAACTTTCAAGAATAGACTGCCCTACATCCTGCAATGAAAACAATATTTGAAAGAAGTTTATTCATTTGATTCTAAGCTCCCTTCTCCCTGTGGTTAACCTCATTAACCGTACGGCGTACATTAATCATAAATCACTTATAAGTCCAAAGTGGTAATATGTAGACTAGAAACCATTAAAAAAAAATTATCACACAGTCATGCAATGATCAATCATAATTATGGATCATAAAACTAAAAAAAATGCAATTATCTATGCAAGGAAATCATAATGCATGCACTTAATCTCAGCAAATTCTTTATACTCTCTCACACATTACTGACATAAGGGCACTAAAGACCTAGTAGTCCATTGTACCACTGCCAGGATTTTATCTTTTGCTAAAACTTATGAAAGCTAATTGGAAATTTGGAACTAACCAAAAAAATTCCAAATCAGAAGTATATAAGATATTGCAGCATATGGTGGCCTCATCACAAAAACTACTAACAATTAGTTGTGAAATGCATGTTGTAGATCAACAAACTATGAGCTTAATCCAAAACAAAAGATTAAGAAGAAAAAAAGTACCTTGTTATATTGTATCTTGGCCATATCTAATGCTGTTTGAGGGAGCCCGGGAAATCTATGTTTCAAGTTTTGCAGCAGTGTCTCTGCCCGTTGGGCAAGAAAATTGTTCTTATCACCGTCAGTAACAAGGTTCTTTACTTTTACACCCCAAGACCTTCGGGCTTTCACCGAATTTTTAACTTTGTTATGGTCTTTCAACCTCCATACATGTATAGCAGCCTCAATTCTATTAGCTATATCCTGTGTGTGGTGCTCAGATGATAGATCCAAGCAATCTAGGAGACATTCAGATGAAAACTGGGCAGCAGTTATATAGCCATATAATATATCCCCTAGACAAGCTTTACCATTCTGCATTCGTAAAACAAAAAAGGCATTTTGAATTTTCAGCAAACTTTAGAAAAATTTCATAACATTCATTCTAAAAATGCTAAACAAACCATTACCGAATTCCAGTTCAGGTTATAGTTTGAAAAGCACCTTACTCTATTATCAAATTTCATGGATAAAACTCACTACAGAACTTTACTCCGTGTGTATTTCACAGAATTAATTCTTGCAACTCAAGGATGCATTTAGAGTAGTGCAGACCATTTGTAGCATGATATACTCATATTTTGCAAAATATAAGCTGATGCTGAAGTACAAAAAACCAAAATTAACCACGAGCAAATTTCAGTTTCATATGCAAAACAAAGCATTACCTTCGGCAAGGATTCTACATAGGCAGCAGGAATTTCCATTTCGGCAAGAACAGAACTATTAATTGCCATAGCAGCCTTTAGTATCTGGTTGGTGCAATCCCTACACTGCTGCAATCTTTTCCTATCATCCTCACACAACCCATTTGGCGGAAGCTTAGGAGAAGGAAGCCACCATTTCTCTTCTTGCCTAACAGAAGGTCTATTATACTCCCCACAATCCTTAGAATCACCCAATACAATTCCTCTATCAACATACCAAAACTGTGTATCACAAAACCCATCCAGCATACTAAGCAACATTCCATCAAGCTTCTTCAAAGCAGGAAGATTGACATACAAATCAGAACGCGGACGTGTTGCCATCACTTCATATGTTCCACCACCTGGAAACTGCTGCACAGAAGGAACCAACTCGACAATCGAATCACTCACACATAATAGCCATTCCATTTCTCTTCGCCACATTGCTTTTTTCGGCGGTGCTAGTGGCTCTAACCTCCATAGCTCTCCAAATACAGTTGCTGCAATTACACTTACATTTTTTCATTCCAAATTTCAAAGTCTCACAAACACATACACACCACATATCATACATTCAAAGATTCATACTTTATTCAACACGCAAATCGCAAAAAAAAACTCACCAGACAGATTCGTGATTGCGTTAGAAATCGCAAGAGCAGTGCAAACCCCCTTTCCACCACCAGACATATCTTCTCCTAAAAGCAGCTTAGCGAAACGTTCCTTCATCATTTCAACTTCTGCAAAATGCAAAAAACCGTTCACACTTCACACACACTAGCAATTTCATTCTCACTCATTTATTCATGAATTGAAAAAGTCAAAACTATGAAGCACGGACCCTGACACAAACACACATCGACATAGATATTTTTTTTGTTTTGAAAAAGTGATATAATTCAATGTAATTATAAGTGCAGTATGCGACACCGGAACACGCCTAATCTAAGCGATTTGCAATAACAATTGTACGAAAGAGAATAAGAATCAGAAAAAATGATTACCGGACAAATCCACGTCACGCTTATGATCCCAAACGGCGACGTCTTTTCCTCCGATGACCGGAAGCATTACCTGAGCCGCCGACGGTAAGTTGAAATGAGCGGCGAGCTGACGTGGCGAGAGATTAGCGGAACTGGAAGCACCTTCGGCATCGAAACGACGACCACAGAAACTGCTACAACTCTCAGATTCGCTGATGTCAGCACTCGGACTATAACTTCCACAACGCTCTGAAACGTCTTCCGACGAAACACTCCCCATTTTCTCCGACTCAAACGAAAATTTCACACAGATCTTAATTTGGTAACATACAACATTTTAGTATTTTAACTCTTAAATGCAGACAGAGACTATAGTAAGTAGTGAATAATAATTGATAACGGAAAATATAAATTAAAATAAAAATAAAACGAGAGAAATAAAGGGTAAGTAAAGTGAGTGAGCAAGAGTAGAAGACAAAGAACACTGAGTGAAGGAATGGGATAGCTACTTGTTCTTTTTCTTCTTCTTAACTTATTATACTCTCACATTCTTTTTCTTTGTAATTACTACTATTATTAGTTTTTTCTTTATTTACTTTTCACTCTAGTTCTTAATAGAAAAAAATTAATAATTTAGAGTTCAAAGCGAGCGCGAGTTTAGATATTAAGAATTTTAGTTTTCTCTTAAACTCAATTGCGGAAATTGATCCGCAATTTTTGTTTAACAAATTTAAATACAATATCGATCTATCATCATTAAATCAACTAACGTGGTATCGTTGTTTGTTTATGGTAGTACTATTATCTATCTTGTGTGCTGTTGTTGTTGTTGTTGTGGGCCTGTGGTGTATAGTGGTGGTGATGATTTAATGGAGCAAAAGTAAATAAAGAGACTCCGTTTGCAGGGACTGTCTTTCCGTAACAGAAGGTTGAGCACCCGACACGCTCTTTTATGGTAGGGTCCACGCTTCGGCGTTCTAGCATTAATGACGTGGACTGGGATTATTGGATGGTTTATTGCTTTGTGGGCCAGGTTTTAGCGCGAAACCGTTGATCTGATATCAAAAGATGGAGGGAACTCGACCCGCACATGTAACAGAACCAAACGGCGGTTAACTGTTCATTGGTATCCGTGTAAGAGAATGTTAAGGAATGCCCCATTTCATGAATATTGCGCTCCGTCTCAAAATAATTGTTGTTTACGGATATCAATATATAATTTTAATCATTAATATTTTTAATTTTCTTTCATGAAAAAATTATAAAAACTTAATATTATGAAAATACTCAATGAAACAAATCAAACAAAATCTCATATACTAATATGTGTCTTTATACATTAGTAAAAATTATGGTCAAAATAATTGTCAACAATCAAATTGAGTCAATTATTTTGAGATAGATGGAGTAGTACTCTTTCTCTCTCTAATTATAAAAATCCATTTAAAAAAATCTAGTCCTTAAATAGAACCTCTATACAAATGATTAGGTCTATTTATTGTTATCATATATCTTAAATTATTTTTTTAACTAATAATTTTTCTGATTATTATTATAAGCAAAAAAACACTTCAAATTTTGGTCACTATTATAATTAAAAATTAAATTAAAATAATTAATATTACTATTTCAAATATACATTTATTTAACTCTAAGATGTGGTTGAGCGGTTGGGGTTCATCTTCCCTTAACCAATGGTCGATGGTTCGATTCTCACTTTAGGTATGGAGCAGCTTTAAATCCTTGGGTCAGCATCTCACTAATCGAGGTGCCTCCAATTTAGCGAGGGATTAGTCACTGTGTTCGGCGGTGGATACCCCGGTCTCGACAAAAAAAAATACATTTATTTAATTTTATTACTTTTTAGATAACTATTTCACTTTTATGTTTTAATACTTGTGATTTAAAAGGGCAATAAAGTAAACTTAATTAATATCTTACGTTAAATTAATAAAATTGTCTATACTTAACTAAATTTCTTTAACACGGCGTTTGATGTTAACACGTCACAATTTTGTTTTTTGTTTATAAAAAAAGACGTTTCAATTGGATTGAGATGTGTGACGTGTTATATATAAACTATGTTTAAACTCGATTTTCAAATGATGTGAGATTTATAGGTATGTTATATCTGAATGAAGTTGTAGGGAGATCGAACCGTGATTCTCTCTATCTAGTTCAGCGTCAATCATTACTGAATCAATTAACATTTTGTTCGTATGATTTAGTATAAACTTTAATGCAACATTTTATATTAATTTAATGCAAGTGTATTCTTGGTTCAATATCTAAGTTTAATTACTACTCTCTCATGTCTTTATTATAAGAAAAAATTTACTTTTTAGATTCATAGAATGTTTCATATATCTGGACTATATTATGAACCAGATACATCAAACATTTTATGAATCTAAAAAGTAAATTTCTTCTTATAATAAGGACCGGATGAAGAAGTAATGTTTATGAGTATTAGTGATGATAAACAGCAACAAATTAAGAATGTAGGAGTGGGGATTTTGTTGCCAAAATTCCAAAAAGGTTTAATGAGCACATGGACGGATCGATGAATGAAAAAAAGGAAAAAAGAATTGGCAAGGCGCAGACAAATCTGCTGACATTGTGTGAAGCAGAAGCATTCCACTTCCATCACGTTAGTCGTGAACGGATGAGGTTGCAATACAATGTTCAATGTTGCATAGACATAGAGAACAGCTATTGTCCTTTGTTTTATTGCATTTTTATTGCCTAGCCTTTTTTTTCACTACTGCTACTAGCTAACTATGGTACACTGAGCTAACGTGTTTGGTACCAAACAGGAAATTTTGTACACGTGTCGTATCATTGGAAGAGATATTTTTTGCGTCATCAGGATATTGTAGGTATAAGTGGGTCTGTCTGTGAATGTGAATTTGTAATGAGTGATTAGCTTTTTCATTTGCTTTCTTCACGCACTCCATCACGGGTGCACTTTAATACTCTAATTAGTTTTACTAATTGATTGATTAATTAATTAATCAAATGAAGTTTGACAATAGTAATCCTTCCTCCTTCCCAAAATGTAAGAAAAAAATTCAATTTTTTTGTTTTAAAATATAAGAGAAAAAGTTCAAACATTTAACTTTTTAAAAAAGTTTACTCTCTTTCTTACTTTTTCTATAATCAACAACGAATAAAATTTGTTTTTGCATATTTCCATACAACTTTTTTCAAAAAAACATACTCTCAATCATTATATTTTACTTTTTCTTAATAAGTGGGATTTTTGTTTTTCCTCTTACATTTCGGGACAGAGGAAGTACTTCCTTACTAATAAAACATACTCCCTACTTGTCGACCTTAGCTCAATTGGTTGGACATATTGCACGAAAGTGCAGAGACCGGTGTTCGAACCCAATATGCCCACTTATTCATTTTTAATGGGTGAATTTCTAGCCACTTGCCTACCTGACCAAAAAAAAAACATACTCCCTACTTTTAATATATTTTAATATATAAGCTCCTTTGACTTATTCCACACATACTTTCTTTAACCTTTATTATAAGCAAAATTGACTTTTTTGATACATTGAATAACTAATGTATTAAGAAATTATTGTGTCTAATTTGTGTGTAAATTTTACCAAATTGTCATTTATTTGTATGCGTATAAAATTGACTTTTTTGTATTTCAATGCAAATTAGTAGTACTCCCTCCGGTCCTAAATATAAGAGAACTTTTGCTTTTTAGGTTCATGGAATGATTGATGTATTTGAATCATAATATAGACTAGATACAGCAATCATTTCATGAACCTAAAAAGTAAAGAGTTTTTTATATTTAGGACCGGATGGAGTAATAATTAAGGGTATGTGTAGGAAATAAAATAATAAATGCACCTAGTAAATTACAAAGAGGCTTATATTTTGGGACTAGAATTTTTTTGAAAGAGTGCTTATCATTTGGGATGGAGGGAGTAAGTTGTTTTGCTCATATAACACAAATTAAAAAATATAATCATTGTTGTGTAGAAAAGTGAAATTATGAGTTAGTTAACAATATTGTTCTTCACTAACAGTATGAAAAGATAAATTGAAGAAGTAAAATAATAGAGAGTAATAGTTAAAGGTTTAATAAGAAAAATAACATTAAATATTTTGTCATGGTTCATGGTTATTCGCCATTTGATTATATTTTGTATATCTTGCGTATTTATTTTGATAAAAATTTTCATCATAAAGTGCATTTCGACAAATGTAAGTGCATGATATAACCATTTAAAATTGTCTTTGAATATTCGATACTTTTAATATGTGTATTCTTGTTTTCTTTTTGATATTGTCAAAGGGTGAGAGAAGAATGAAAGCATAAGTTAAGGATAAAAGCTAAAAAGTTTTGAATACCGGTTCGACCCTACAAGCACAAAGCGGCATCAACTTAGGGGGAACATTGCTAGTGGTTAGCCTTGATGTTTGCGTCTGTAACATGTTTGTTATTTACTGCATATTAGGTAGGCTTAGATAGATTATGCAATAAGTTTTAACAATTATCAAAAAGAGGGAGAATGTAAGTGCACCAGTTCCCCTCCATGTTTTAATAATTGCCAAAACACATGAAAATATAGTAGAATATATTCTGGGTGAAATGGTGAATGAAACTTATATTGATAGCGAAAAACCTTTTAAAACTTTGAAAATCAAATTACAAGTCATTTGGATCGATACATCTTTAATTGAATCGATATAAATGGTGTGAAATTTATTCCGGCTGAAAAACACGTATTTGTATTGATACAAACAATATTTGTATCGATACAAATCTGCTTTCAAAGAGACAGAGAATCTTCTATATATCGAAACATGATTGCATGTATCGAGACATATCAGTCTCTCTTAAAACCACTGAGAGCATCATGCATCAATACATGGGTGTGTGTTTCGATAAATATCAGGCTCTCTTTAATCCAGAGAACCTCTTATGTATCGATACACATTAATATGTATTGAAACATATCAGTCAAATATCATATTTTTTTGCTGTCAAACGTGCTTGGATTGGTTTTAAGGAGCGTTTCTCATCGGATATTCAAAAAGGATCGTTTCTTGAAGGTGATCGAGTAACAACGAAGGAATTGACCGAATAACCATCACGGGGTTCGTTGCGGATGAACAAGGTGAGAATCGGTTATTGGTAACGATAATTGAAGTTGTGGATTGCGTCGAGGATAGCGCATATGGTTTGAAGCTACACAGGTGAAGAAAGATTAGATCTTTTGTATAGTCTTGGGTATTGTATTCCTTCGAATTTGTTCACATTGTATTGTTCAAAGAGATTTTAAAATAAAAAACTCAATTCAGTGTTTTTACTGAGTTGGGGGGAGATGTACCGGTCGACCGCGAGGACAAAACGAACGCCAGGAAACTCCCTTATCACCCTGTTTGCATCTCTCTAACCTTTACTCTTTAATTTTGTTAATTCATTGATTTGGTATCACATTGAATTTTACGCACGCCAAGTGCTTGATAAAATTCAATTGGTTTGCGATAATAGTAACTTGCACCATTGGCTTGTTGTGTGAACATTTTAAAATCAAATTGAAATGTTTATCTTGATAATTGATTGCGAAACATTTCTTACTTTGTTTGTATCACCATTTGTACTAATTCGGTGTAACAATCATTTTCCTTTAATCAAGGTGTAGTAGACTACCGATCCGGCGGGCTTTCGTGCTAAACTCAAAAAGTTTTTAAAAACGTTAATTGTGTATAAGATCACTTATTCAACCCCTCCCATTCTATGTGATTAAGCTATGTAGTCTAACAAAAACTAGATCCCCCGCCTAGTTTTTTAGCTTATTGTTTACTGGGAAATTTGATAAATAAATGCTAGTTTAAATTTATTGCTTGCAAGATCAACTAATAAATCTTAAAACATATTTGTGCATTAAATGAGTTGTTATTTCCCATAATTGTGATCATAAATGTGATCAAAAAGAGTTTGTTTGTTGTGAAAATAGTATAGAGTCGAAAACTGAAGTAACAGAAAATGTAAACTTGAAGTAAAAGAACTTGAAATAAATGAATTTAATTAAAATGACAATGTAAATGCATACATAGAAAATAAAGTCGGTGAAGTTATTCTAGAACAGCAACATGCTGATACATCAGGAAAAATTATTCAATCGAGAAAAAAATAAAACAATAGGAGAAAATTAACTACTAACTTATTATCACATTGTGATGATGAATATAATATGTAGTAGCAAAACAATAAAATTACATATGAATTTGCAAAGAATGGGACCAAGTTAGTCCCTATTATATATAGCTAAGTTGGTGGTTAACATTGTGTCTGTGATGGTGTAGATTTGAAACATCATTCTCATAATGGTCTTGTTTCTCTACCCACTGCTCTGCCACAAAGAAGGGCATTCTTTGGAATGGGATATTCATCTCTAATGGATCCAGCATCTGAGTATACTCGTAGATAGAATTGTTCTCCAAGATATTGTCGTGCCCAAAATTCACTCCTAATATTCCACATACCCACATTGTCTAGTGCCATATAAATTGCAGTCCATGACTTAGGATATACTTGTGTTGTGCTCCTAGACACAGCATCTATGAGGTTGTATTCGTTACGACTATTTGGCGTCCATGTGCCGCTGTCCATGCTGCATTAGAAATACCATGATCGAAATTAAGTTAATCCAAATTGAAAAGGGTTTCATGAATTTGGTAAAAAAAAAATTGTGTGCCAGAAGAAAATTACGTGCATTCAGTCATATCTCACTATGATTGATTAGATGTGTGCGTAAAACTTTTTTACGTAGTGTTGCATAGTGACTAAAATTAATGATTGAAGTTTGATGGAAATAGATAACGTGGTTGTGAATTCTTACCCGACAACCCAGAATGAGTATCCGTCAATGTGCCAACTTTGGACGATATTTTCATGGTTTTGAAACACGATTTCAACGAAGGCTCGAAAATCAGCTCCCATGACTGAAGTACCAAGATACATTGGTTTATGAGAAGGGATATCTGGTATGCTCCCGACTTGGAAAACACCGTCAATCTTAAAGTAATCAGCTAGCTTCAGAGGAGTGTCAGCTGGTATGAAAGATACACTGTTGACTGCATATCTTTGCTTTCCATTCACTTGTGCTGCTGAACTCTCTAACTTGATTGTTCTGCTGATGTTTATCATACCATAGTGGTATGAACCTTGTGGATTTGGTCTTGGTCCACTTGCTGTAAGATTTGTCCTGTTAATTGCAAAAAGTTATAAGTTTTGAACAATGTGATAGTAATCAATGTTCATGATATAGTTTCTAATTTATAGAATCAGTTAGTCTTATTATAAGAAGTATTTTTATAAACTCTCTTACATATGGACTATGGTGAACAACTGTTAATGAATTCATGGATTTGGATTGTGTGCAATGTGACTCTATGCATATGGTCATTTAATAATGTATATATATGATGAATAAGTGTGAACAAATTCAGGGATTTGGATTGCGCACAAGCGCAAGTACGCAATCAGTCACATCGGAACAGTTCATATTTCAATGTTAATTTTGTTTTTTTAAATCCAATATATCGAGTTTGAAATTTGAACCTTCCAATCAATTGTTCATTCTTAATCGAACGATACATATGTGATTGACTGCATGCGGTCATGAGATTGTCACTGCACACCAATAATTTGTATTCAAATTAAAAGGAGAGGTGTATGGTAAAATTACCTGATAGATCTAGCTTGATTGATGGACCAATCAATCTGGGTGGTTGGTCCACCCGGAATGCGACCAGAAAGAGGCTGTTGTGAGTTACTGTAGTGAAGTGTTGCAGTGCTTGTGAGGGTCCTATTAGTGAAACGAGTAGAAGCAACAATGTAATAGTCCTTAGGTGCTTGATCGGCTGTGATAAGCACAGAATAAGATTGGCCAACATGAACATCTATTGATGAATAAGATGTTTGGAGAGTGTGAGTTCCCTCAACTTCAACCAATTTCATGGTGTGGTCTTGAATCCTAAAGTTGAGTGTGTTTTGTAGTCCCACATTGGATATTCTTAGCCTATATGTTTTCCCTGTTGAAAATAAATTGTTAAATTAAAATCTAAATATCTAATAGTATTTCATTATTAAATAAAACAAACAGAATCTTGCTAACATGTGTCATAAGCGCACATATTAACATTTTTCAAACAAATAACAAATAAAAGGGTGTCAACAATATAACAAACCTTGTTCAACATTGAATGATGCACCATTTGCACGACCATTGATAAGAACAGCTTGAGGAAATGGAAGTTTGTGTCCAAAATCTAAAACTTTACTTAGCCTCTGAAATTCATAAAATTACATGTTAAAAAAATTAGACGAAAAAAAAATGAAAGAGTAAAAATCCATACTACTATTTTTGAGAAAATTTGCGGATCCAATTTAGCCGTGTATAAAAATAAAATTTGAGAAATATTAATTGCGACAACTTATTAGGGACTAAAAATTTATTTTATTTTTTGTAAATTTAATTTAATTCTGCATTTGAAAAAGGTCTATATATAAAAGGATCTTGCTAACGTGTAATTAATTACCGTGTGATCAATGTTGTACCAATCACCAATGAGAAATGTGTAATCATCAGCAGGCTCAGGGAAAGGAACAGGAATCCTTGGTCTGCTAAGAATTTTGATGGATCCAAAACCACCAGCTGCTTTATGGAAAGCAAGAGATGGAAAGTAGAAGAAGCTTCCAATTTGATCTTTGACTTGAAGTGTGTATGTGAAATTCTTACCAGGAGGAATGGGACATGTGGTTCCATAAACTCCATCTTGATAAGAATTTCTCCTTTGTTGAACACCATTCCTGTTAATTATTTTCAATATGAAAATGATTAGAGTTTCATAATGTAAGTTTATGTTCAGTTAATGAAGTTTGGGTGTTGCTACGGTACAATAGATAAATCATTATGTACCAATACAATAAAATGTATTGACTTGCGATAACAATTAATTTTTAAAATATAATATAAAAATGATGATGTGGACAAAAGATAGTTTTTTATTGGTTCAATCTTCTATTGTATCCGTACATGATGATTTATCTATTGTACTAATGAATTTTCCATAAAGTTTATGATTAATTAAAGATTGGGCCTCATTCGTTATGAATAATGAATCCAAACACGTTTCTATTAGTTGGGCTTGGTGTTGTTTGGGTTTGATCCGTGACATGACATTATGGGCCGAAGTGATGGTTGAAGGGTACATTTATTAAACCCATGATATTCTATTAGTGAGTGTGAATGAATTGAATAAAAGGTGGTTTAAGATGACAGCTAAAAAGAGAATACAAGGTTGCTTTGTTCCCTTAATCCAACGTCGTTGTAATGATAATTATTTTTTGAAAGATATTTTTTTTGTTGATAATTTCGATTTTCCATTCTTACCAAAAACCCGCATTCATGCGTTTACTATATGGTAAATATTGGATCGAGATTAAATAATTCATATTTTAAAGTCGTGATTTTAGTTTTAAAAAGAAAATTGTTTGAAATTTATACCGTCTAATTTTGATTTAATGATTACTTTTGTGACGTTGATATGAATGCCAAATTTTAGCAACAAGTTGAAATCTTATTTCCTTCTTAAGAACAAATTCACCAAGACAAGTATCTTGATAATAGAAAAGGTTTTATCAAGTAGAATAAAGAGTTTGCCAAAAAAAATAAAGGTTTTATTAAGCAGAATAAAGAAGTTTGTCATAATTAATTAGTTCTATTCATATAGACAATATTACTTATTGAAACATACATCTCTCATAGCATCTTCATTGATTATTTTGTAAGAAATTCACTTTGAATTTCATACACTAATAACAAGTAATCCATATATTTCAATATCATACTTATGCAATTCATGTACATTTTATGCTAATGATACAAAATGATGATATACATAGTAGTTTATGACATTTTTATAGAACTAATTATTTAAACTGATTCACCTCAATAAGCCAACATTTTTATAGAACTAATTATTTACTACTCACATGCCACATTATAAAACTCAATTAAACACCCCATTGGAAATACTCATAAGTTTCCAAAAAAAAAGTCTTGTCTATAAATTTAATATTTAAATGTTTGACTAAAAAAAGTTAATATATTTATATTTCATGTGTTCATTTTGAATGATTAGGACAAACAAAATTTATTATAGTCAATTCTATAATTATTTTATAAATTAATTATTTGTAGTAATTACAAATATATTAAAAATAAAATTTATATTTAGGAAGAAAAAAAAATTGTGTGTGTGTGTTTAGATAGGTGATAGATCAATACTAGGAGACTGATAAATTTAAATTGTATGCGACAAGTATAGCTAGTTTTAATGATTCCTTATAGAATATGACTCACTACTGCATTTTACTATTATCTATTGGAACAGGAAATGCTAATGTCTATGCTTCATAAATTTTATTGAAAGATATTGAGATGATCTTGAAATTAAAATTAATCATAAGAAACAATATTTGTTACCATGATAGAAGAAATGGCTCAGGCAAGCTATTGTGTACATTGATGATCAAATTATCATTTGTTACAGAGTAAATTTCAGGTCCTGGAAATTGACCATTGATAAGAATCCCCTGCAAATGCAAATTTATAAGATTGATTAAGCAATGAGCAAGATTACATTATAACAAACAAAGAACAATTAAGTTAAATAGTGATCATAAAAATTAACCTGTTGTTTAACTCCAAGTGGATAAATGTCACCATAAGTAATGTTCCAATCAAAGAATCTATAAGGGTCTTCAGAAGCAACAAGGAAAAAAATTGAGCAAAAACTCAAGAAAGCAAGTAATTGTGATGGTTGATTCATCATAAGCTTCATGTTAAGGAGAGGCAAAGCAGAAAAAAATTGTTATGACTTAGGTGTTTGAGAAAGAATGAAATAAATAGAAGAATAGAAAAGCAAAAAGAAAAGTGTAGAAAGAGAGGATTATAGTTAGAGTAAGATGACACACATTTATTATGAATATATATGAAAGGCTTGTAGGTAAGGTAACTCAATATATTAGTATTATTTATAATATAAAAACAAATAGAAGTGGTAGTTGATTATTTTATTATAAATACTAAGATTCCATATAACTACAAAAAAGAGAAAATTACAAAATAAAATAAAAATAAGGAAAAACGAGTGAATGAATTTAGAGGTTGTTAAGTGAATAAAAACGGTGGAAAATTAAAATGGAAAATGAAGGCGGTGATTGCGTGTAGCGTGTGATTAAATTAATTAATACTTAGCATTATAGCATATGATCCAGTTGGATATGAGCATATAATTAATATTCAAGTTTTTTTTTTTGACAAAATTAATGTTCAAGTTGTATGACAATTTTAGTCAAAAAAAAGAGTTGTATGACAGTGCATTGAGCCGGGTTTTATGACGGAACACATGGTATCTTCATATGTCTAAAATTTTCCTCAAACGATGATAATTGTACGCGGAAACAATAATCATGTATTTGTTTCTTTCTAAGACATTCTATTCTATGTATGTTGTTTGGTTGTTTGTTGTTGCTTCTTGTGATTATATACTTCCATTAATAAAAATTAAAAAAATTGGTTATTGCAGATTGGAAGCTTCGTGTGTTAGTGGAAATCATAATACTTTCTTTATGATTTTTTTTGAATCAACTACTTTCTTTATGATTAATGTGCAGAAATATCATATGTTAATGTTTCTCATTAATTGAATGAGTTGAAAGAGTTGAAGTTGAAGAACGCAACTAAATGAGAATAAGTGAGAAAATATATTAATTGAATATTTTAGAATTTTAAGTGAAAATGTGATATTAGAATTATTTGTGTTGTTACTCGTAATTCAATATGTTGATTCAACTCAAGAAAACTATCATTCATGCATGGTCCAACAATTAATTACGTCAATCAAATTCTAAACACAAATAATATTTCATTCATATCAAAATATAAGTTATTTTGTGAAAATAATTTGTATTAAAATATAAGTTACTTAACAATATAGATGAATCATTTTATACTATTTTTCTTATTATATCTTTAATTATTTATTACTCTCTTCTTTTACTTCTTCAATTTATTTTTTCCATACGATTAATGATAAACAATTTTGTAAGTTAACTTATAATTTCTCTTTTCCATACAACAATGATTACATTTCTTAATTTGTATAATATGATCAAAACGACTTAATTTGTATAATATGATCAAAACGACTTATATTCTATAGGGGTGTAATTGGACCGGTTTGGATCGGTTTCGAGTAAATCCGATGTCCGAACCAATGAACTTTTAATTGGTTTGGATTATGTCGGTTTGGTTTGGTTTTCAAAATCGAATCTGATCCGAACTTGTCGGTTTGTATTAGTTTGGATCGATACTATACTTGGTTTGCAACATTTGTTTTTCGGTATAATATATGTTATTATTTTTTCAAACGATATATTTTAAGCTCTATTTTTCAAACGACTTACAATAATAACATAAATCAAATAAACAATAACATAGTTTTGAAATACAAAATATAAGTTTGCATTGTCGTGTTGTGTTTCAGTGTTTGAAATTTAGAATTTGGCGTGTGTAGGTATAGTATTAGGCTGGTTCAAATTGAGCCCAATGAGATGTTGTTAGTGGTCGGTTCGGTTAATTAGTTCTGCGGATTGCAAAACTAAAATCCGAGATCCGATCCAAATTAAACCACATGGTTTAGGTTGGTTTGGTTTGGTTTTGAATTCGAACCAAAAAAATTGGTTTTTTTGTTTGGATTGAATTGAATCATCGGTTTAATCAGTTTTAATTGATCCACTTACACGTCTAATATTTTAGTACGAAGGTAGTGGTAATCAATGTAACCGCACGACTGGGCCAACCCACGAGACAAGCAGCTAAAACAAAGACTTTATGACTCAAAATATTTATTTAGCTTAATTAGTTAGGACAAAGACCTCATATTCTCGTTTATGAAGGTTCATTCATTGGATTGTGCAAAATTTTACAATTTTGATTTATTTTTGAATCCCTTGTATGTTTGTAAGGCCTCACAATTTTTTTTTTTTGCGGTCGGTCCTGATTTTTTGGAGATCTAAGACAAAACAAAAATGGACTTCTAATAAAAAAAAAAGAATGTTATAGATTTATTGCCAAAAATAAAGAAAATCATATAGTCCAATGTGTTGGAGCACGAGGGACAGTTTGGAGATTATTCATACGATGACCAACATCATACATATAAGTGGAAGCTCATACTCAACAGCACCGTTGATACTTATCTTTTCTCAACGGGTCCCTTTCTCTTGAACTAGAGACTCGTGATACCACTGTTGGAGCATGAGGGGGTAGCTTGGAGATCATCCACATGATGACCAAGAGCATACATATAAGTGAGTTGGACATCACACTCTTACCCAAAACCTTAAGATCATGAGTTTATGGCTCATCTTATTTATAAATGCTCAAGTCTCCACACTTTTAACCAATGTGATACTTCTTCCCCACACTACTCACACTTGACACTTGAGTTTCTCATGATCATTGCTTGATCTTAATTTAATTTATTTATGCGTTTTTGATTTAGTCTCACAATAATCTATTTTGGTAAGCCCACTGTATTTTTTTGACTTACTACTTATTAGTTGCTAGCTATTTAAAATATTGAAATAAAAAAAACAAAGATAAATAAATAAAAAATAGCAAAACTAACAACCACGAGATTCAAACTCACACCTCCACTTATAATTCGCACCATCACTACTTCTGCACTAACGAGTAACTCATGAATTAATTGTCGCGGAACAATTACCCCTTAAATTTTACAATTGTACGATTTTAGCCTCAAAGATAAAAGCATTTTTAATTTTTTTTTGTTTTGAAAAAAGTTGTTGTTTTTAATAATTATTATATTAAAAAAATAGTTCATAAAATTATAGCAAAAATATATTTTATAAACTACATATAACAAAATGTTTATAAAAGATCTTTTTAATTTTAACTCATTATTTTAATTATAAAATGCCACATAAGCCCTTTTTAGTCAAAGAAAGTCAACATGGGGCTAGCAAATGCAAAAGAGAGTTTGGAAAGTCAAAATTGCACAATTGAACTTAGAGGGCTAAAATCGATCAATTGTAAAACTTAAAGGTTAATTTTACACAATTGAAACATAGAGGGCTAATATCGTGCGATTGAAATTTGTGAAATTGAAGGGGTTAAAACTGCATTTTAGTCAAATTTAAATGACTTGAAAATTAAATTACAGAATTAATAATGATTTTGAAATGAAATGTGTGTAAATTGAATAATAAAAAAAATGATATTTTGAATTGGAAATTTGACTTAAAAGTCAATTGCTTTGAAGTTAAATTGCGGAAATTGAAAAGAATTTAAAGGAGATTTAAGTCTTGCTTTTAATTTTGGAAAATAGAGGTCCTTTTTTTCTGTTAGGAGTGGGCTTCAAAAATATGCAGTTTCAGTGGCTAAAAAGGCACGTTAAGTGGTTGATGTTGACACAGGAAGAGTCAAACACAAATGGTAGCACTCGATTAATCAATGTATACAAATTTGATTTACTTGCCTCCACATATATAGTACATACTCCTCTCCGTCCTAAATTATAAGGGAAAATAAAAAAAATCACACTTATTAAGAAAACCAAAACATGAAAATTTGAAACATGATTTTGTGTAATTTTTCTTAAAATAAGTTACATAGGAAGATGT
Organism: Trifolium dubium; assembly: GCA_951804385.1. Lineage (NCBI taxonomy): Eukaryota > Viridiplantae > Streptophyta > Magnoliopsida > Fabales > Fabaceae > Trifolium > Trifolium dubium. The sequence continues at coordinate 20,396,582 of OX638075.1, read as the reverse complement.
AAAAACATTTTTGATTGGTTGTTATTTATTGATAAAATGAGAGAAGGAAAATTAAATGCAATTCTTATTTAATTTTATGAGAATAAGTAAAATGAATGCTCGAGAAAGATAAATGTTTATTTTTTTCCCTTTATATTTTGGGACAAAATAAATATATTTTTTCTCCTTATATTTTAAGACGAAGGGAGTATACTACTATTACTATAAAAAAAAATTGAAAAAAGTGGAGGGACTACGGGTCTACAGCCCCCTCTAGTCTCCATGTGGCTCCACCACTGTGTAGTCTCTTGTTCTTACATGATCAAAGTTGGCCCATATATTTTGGAGGCCTTGTTTGACTATTAAAAATAAAATCTTCATAAAAAAGTGATTTTTTTCAAAAATAAAATATCATACATTAAAATTATAAATAAAATAAAAAAACACTAAAATAATTATTGTTGTGAATAATGTCAAAAACAAACATAACCTATAAGAATTAAATTAAAAGAATAAAATTATGCGTAAAGCAAAATGCTTAATTGCACGACCATGTTTGTCGTCCAAATGCATTGGGCTTATATTACTCCCTTCTTTAATAAATTTTTTGGAACATTAAATCTCTCTTAATTTTTATTTTGGGTAACCATGATATTTGTACGAAGTTTCCACTGCTGTTAACGATGACTAATCTTCTTCAGGAGACTTGTGAGGCACAAATAGTGACATGCTTAAGCAGGTGAAAAGTTATTGTCCATAAACATAATCTTTATGCACCATTCATAAACCTAAAATTACTCACGCGCGCCCCCCACTATTTCCATGCGCACCCCCACCCCCAAGAATTATTCACGCGCGCCCCCCACCCCCAAGAATTACTCACACGTGCCCCCATTTATGCGCGCGCCCCCACCCCCCAAATTGGCCTGACGGCCCAGTAGACCAAACAGAAAAACAAAAGATGCATCAGCGAAAAGGCGGGCGGGGATAACGATGCATTGGGGGGGGGGGGGGGGGGAGGGGGCGCACGCGAGTAATTTTTTAGAGTGGGGGGCGCGCGAGCAATTTATGGATGGTGCATAAATATTGTTTATGCACAATAACCAATCCCCTACCACATGCTTAAACAGACCAAAATCTTTACCATTTGGACTAATTCATTGTTGGTAATCTCTCTTAAATTTAATTTGATTTAAAATTATCAATTTTGCTCGTGACACTCTATCTTGATTTATATGGGATATCAAGTATTATAATTATTATTTTTAAGTAGTTAGTGACTAAAATTTTACTTCTTAAAGTGAATAAATGAAAATATCATAGTTCGAACCATAATTACATGTAGCAATAACTTTACACTTATAGTGCATAGTAATTAAACTCTATGAATTTAATTTATATACAATGTTAGTGTAAATTTATTTTACACATGCATCCAATAATGTAATGTACATCATGTACGGTATTTAAAAACACAATACATGATGTGTCATATTTATTAAATGATGTTGCAACATATTTTTGGATGCATGTGTAAAATTATTTAACACTGACAGTGCATAACAATTAAACTCTTATGAATATAATTTATATACACCATCAGTGCAATTTAATTTACCACACCTAATAATGTTCAATGGCATGTTCAATGTCATGTTCATGTTGCAATTACATATATTCGTGCAATTTGAACGAAATGGCCTTGTTGTGTCATATAGCATTGCTCATGCATAAAATATGTAAAAATTAAGATTTGAGCCTAGACCCCTTACCTTACATACACAAACAATATATTGAACTAGTAGTTTTTTAATGCACATGTAATATTCTAAGAACATTAAAAATATATAATTATTATTATTATTAGACTTTACTATTTTGAGCCCTTAAGTTTTGCCGACATTTTGAGGCTTTGCACCATCGTCTACCCCGCACGTGTCTGGGCCGGCCCTGTACATGTCACGATTGTGAAAATCATATTATTTTGTTGAGCTATTTTCACTTTTTTTGGTGTATCGGAAAATAAATAACAAAGAGAAACTAAACTACAACACGGAGTCCTTAAATAAAGCCTCAACCTTTAAAGGAGGATTATTAAGAATAATTTGAACTACATTAATATTCTATTCGCCAAACTTTACAATTCAATCTGCAACCGAATTTGCTTCACGAGAAACTACCTCAAGACTGCAATTCCAAGTACGCCTCAATAAATTCTTGATATTAAAGAGTATCCCACGAAGACTATGAAATGTCATTATGTTATGATCAGCCAAAATAGTCAGATTTTCTCCACAGTACACCTCGCAAATAACAGTATGGTACATGACCAGAGGAACTCAAGCCCAATTTTGAGTAAATACAACTCAGCAAACAGAGAATTATCTTAGCCTTGAACATAGTTTTAAAAGTCGTGCAACCATTTTCTGTCAACATCCCGCACCACACCACCAATCATACCAGTCATGTGATTATAACTCTTGTCGACATTCAATTTGACAACGTTCTTTGGCGGAGTTTCGACATGTTTTTTTATTAAAATACGACATATAATGTACTAAAAAAACACATCTTGAAATTTGTTTTCGTTGTTTGATATTATTTTTTTTAACAAAAAAACTAATTAAGATAAATAAGTGAGGTGTTCGGAATTCGAACGCCGACCCTTTCATATAAAATATGATTCCCAGCCAAATATTGTTCTTATTGCATAGGGTTGTTCCTAAAACAATGAAATTTTACTTTTGTAATTAAGAGTTTAATTTGTACCAAAAAAAAAAGTGTAATTTAAGAAATTTCTTAAGCAAAGCATGATCACATCACTTGCTTATTGACTATAAAAATCAAGATAAATAACATTATATTTAGATAATACGCTTAAAAGTTCTTTAGGTCCTTGAGTCCTTCCTTGTGAAGGCTATACTATCCTCTGCACACTTAATCTAATATGAAATTTACAAACCAAACACTTAATCTAATATGATTTCAAATTGGCATGATAAACTAAAATGACTAAGACACATTTGGTGTGTCTTCAAAGCATCCTATCAAGTTCACAAACGTCAACCCATCCACAAGACTAGTGAATAAGATATTATACTATTCACCTCAGAAGCTATACCGCTGATTTGCCTTCAACGTAAAATTTCTTTGTGAAGCTATACCTGACATTATGAACCCTAAGATTTTAAACAAAATGAGAATTGATCGACAAATCAATTTCTTTTTGAAACTTTTAGTTGAAATTTATGAAAAATATAAGATTATAAACACATCATTTCTCACATTTCATATCAACAAATTAGCATAAACCAATTATAAATTCTAAAAACAAATCACCAAAACCTTGTAGTCCTACAAAAAAATTAAAACATAAGGTTCGGTCCACAATCTAACAACAAAGTTTTGATGCTATACGAAGCTTTGAGTGCCTCAAAGTATGACATTACTTACAGCTATTGAAAAGTTGTTACTTGAAATTTAGATGCAAATCAATTTCTATAACAGATTGAAGTTTAGGTTACTTGAAAAACGAAGAAATCAAAAGAAATCGATAATCAAACATCAAACAATTGAAGATTATTGTGAATAAGAGGAGAAAATCGAAGGTAAGGACAAATTGAAATTGAAGATTTGGAAACTCGCTTCGATTTCGCAAATTTGAGGACGAGAAAGGTGAATCACCATTTCAGCTTATGGATGCGCACGTATGCATCTTCTGCTTCGTTCACTTCTTCAGTTTGCGGATGAATCAACATTTCAACTCTTGTGGAGTTGAGATTCGATTTGAGAAGTTGTGTTGCAATTGAGATTATGAATCAAAAAGTTGAAATTCAATTTATGGAGTTGTGATTGGGAATGATATCGTGAATCGAAGAGTTGAAATTCGACTTGAGAAGCTGCGGTTTTGAATTTTGATTGTGAATCGGGGTTGAAATTGAATTTCAAGTGTTGCAATTGTGATTGAGATCTCTGAATGTTGAGATTGAAATTAACGATTTGGGAAAAATAGTGAAGTGAGAAGGGTCTTTCTGATTTGGTAGAGAAACCCTAACATTTGGGAGAAAGGGTGAAGAGTGACCATTGTGAGCACGGTGAAAAAATTTGGAAACATGGGATAATTTGTTTACTAAACCACTAAAAAGCTAAAAAGTGTTACTAAATATATATATATATATATATATATATATATATATATATATATAGAGGGCATATCAAGTGAGAGGACATTTTATTATGAGAGATGAGAGGAATTAATCTCAGCCCTTAGATATAAATAAATAGTCAAGATTAAAATACTGATTTTTTATTCACACACACCCAAACACACTCTTTCATCTTCCTCAAAACCATCGTTCCGAAATCTTCACAAATGCAACAAATATCTATTAATCCTTCATCAAAGAAATTGATTCATGGATAACTCTTCTTCCTCCTCGGCCAAGATACAACACACAAAATTGTTCATAACTACTCATGAAACTTGTCCTTTTGTGTGTTTGCATTTCTCAAACCAATCTCCTACCTCACACCTTCCATTCATATTTACTCCGACCGTCGACTTCTTTTTTGTTCTTGCTGGCAAAACTCATCTTATTCCTCTCGGTTTTTATTTTCAAACACCATGGTAACCATGGTTTTAGTTTTAGAGCAAATAGAATTCATTTTCATGGATTTATGGGTGTTGTCAAAAATCAAATTTTTTTATTTCTTCTTAGTAAACCCCACCCAACCCAGAAAAAAGTTATGATAGCGTTCAAGTTCAATCCAAAGTACTATCCTAGATTTCTCAACATTGTAACTCATGAAATTGCAATTGAGTTTATTAATTATTAAATCACATACTATTGAAATTATGGTTAGAAGAATAGTGGAATTATTAAGCAAAATTGAAAAGGGAAACGAGGAAGGATTAATAGTGGACTTGTTGCATCAGTGAAGAATTGGGAACGACGGATTTGAGGAAGATAAAAAAAATGTGATTGGGTGTGTGTGATTAAAAAATCAGTATTTTAATCATGGCCATTCATTTATATCTAAGGGCTGAGATTAATTCCTCTCATCTCTCATAATAAAATGTCCTCTCACTTGATATGCCCTCATATATATATATATATATATATATATATATATATATATTTAGTAACATTTTATACAAAATGTTAGTGTAAATACGTGTTTACTAACATTTCTAAAAAGTGTTAACTATGAGTGTTACTAAAGAGAGTAAATGTAGTAGTGAAAATGTATTACACTAAAAATAAATATTTTTAATGTGTCAAAAAATATTTTGCATATATGTGTGGTATATATGAATGTAGGTTTATTTTAATAGAACTATTATTTTGAATTAAATATTTTTATGAAACTTGTCTTTATTGACTGTTTAGAGCCAACTTGGTGGTTTTGACATTTGCTATAAAGCTGGAAAACTCCCACGTATTTCTTTTTCTTCAATATATTCACATGTTTTGTGGTTAGGTTTATATATTGTAAGCAAGTCACATGCTGGCATGGCACCCGTTGCATATGGAGCAACATTGACAATGGCAAATGTCAATTTATTCAATTCACACATAATATAATTTTAATTTTTTCAAAAGGAACTTAATTATTTCTTTTGGTACAAAAAATGAACTTAATTTTATTAGAGAACATCTAATCATGTGGAACATAGGCATACAATGTTTGGCAACCACTATTCTAGATTGGATTCCTATTCTGGGCTTATATTTTGGATGGGGCCTAAATTTCTTGGACTAAGTCTAATATTGTCATTCTGGCATAAATCACACCCGTTAACCTATCTAAGAATCAACAAATTTGAAGGATCTAATTTCACCTTCCACTTGCGGAGACCTATTTAAAGTCAAATTTTTTGTTCTGTATGAACAACCACACAGTTCAATGTTCCAAACCAACAACATATTACAAATTTATTACAAGTCTCGCTAGTTTTTTCTTTAGAAGTGATTTGTATTATTTCTTTTTGTACGTAGAAACTCAAATACATAACGTGGAAGAACATGAATTTAAACTTCAATCATAAACATTTGGCCTAACTATTCTGGACATATTTCAGATTTACATGCAGGGAATAAATATGTTCTGATTCAACCTCAAGTCTACATCTCTGAGAGATTGTTCAGTTTGGGGTTAACTCGTTATAATTTTATCTTTTTTAGAAAAGAAGTCTCGGTTGAATTGAGAAGTGTGACAGGTTATATATAAACTAATTTTAGGCTTTAGCCTCAATTTTTAAGCGATATGAAACTTATAGCTGAGCATGAACACTAACATTTCGCGGTGAATCAGATCGTGTTCGGGTTGAATTGGTTTTAAGGGAAGGTTTCTCATCGGGTTTTCAAGAAGGTATCGCTCTTGAAGGATTGGCGTATCAACAAGGGAATCAGCCGAGTAATTGTCACGGGATTCTTTGTGGAAGAACAAGGTGAGGATCAATTACGGTAACCGGAGGTTGAAGTTGAGGATTGCGTCGAGGTTTGCGCGAATTGTTCGAAACTACGGAAGTAAAGAAAGATTGGGTCTTTTGTATAGTCTAGCATATTGTATTTGTTCGAATTTGTGCATTATTGTAACATTCCAAGGACTTTTTAATAAAATCTGAATTCGGTCTTTTAACGAGCTGGGGGGAGATGTACCGGTTGAATGCGAGGACAAAACGAAATTCAAGGAACTCCCAGATCACGCTGTTTGTGTTTTTCTCATCCTTACTCTTTAAATTCGAATTATTCATTGAATTGTTTATCAATTGAATTTGACACACTCCACGTGCTCGATAAAATTCAATTGATTCCCTTTGTTTGTGATAATCGTAACCGTGACCATATAAGCTGTTGTGTTAAGTTTTCGAACTATAACAATTGATTTTCTTTGTTGATTGATCACGAAACATTGTTCATAAGTTTGTTTTTATCATCATATGTATCAAGGTGTATACTACACTTCCTTTGATCGAACTAGGTGCAAAGTAGACTGTCGATCCAGTGGGCTTCCGCGTGCTCATTTTTTAAAATTCGTCATTGTTTGTCGGATCACTTATTGAAACACCCCCTTCTAAGTGATAGCATAGTAGTCTAACAATGTTCTCACAATGGCTTTAATTACCACCTATTTTGACACTAAACCTAAATTTGTCACCTCCAACCACTAGTATGAATAAAGTTTAACTTTATCCATCAAGAGAGGTAATGACTTTGCTGAGTATCTAAACAATCGATGATTTCTTTCATTCCATAAAATTCAAACGCAAGCGAACCATACGAGCCAAACGCAAACTACCTAGGGCAATAGTTAAGAAATCAAATACTCTCTCCGTCCCAAAATCATTGACCTTTACTAGTTATAACATTGTTTTTCCTACTTTACCCCTTATTACTTCTATAGTGAAATGATTAGGGGAGTCAATAAAATAACTGAAATATCTAGTTTTTGGAATTCCAAAGTTTACTACCAATAAAAAAAAAGAGGAAAATTTTAGTAAAAGTGAAATTCTCTCTTTTTCATTTACACATTTTTCTTAAAGTGTGTAAAATGATCAATTAGGTTAATTATTTTAGAACAGAGGGAGTATAGTGATATGATATTGGAGTTTGTACAGTCAAGTCATCAAAAGTCTAAAAAGTATTAAAAATGTTGATCTTTAAATAAGCTACGAATGTTAAAAATGTTGCAGGTAATTTGGTGTCACCACATTTGTATAACATTCTTCATCTGAGTGATAAATTCGCAAGTGATTACGACGACAACTATTTAGTGGGTAAGCCGGTAAGGGTTCTTTTAGTTTTTTATGAGATTTTTTATTTAATTTTAGTGTTGTTATTAATATTAACCACATATTATTTTATCCATTTTATTTCAGATATTATGGGTATGTTGATTGGTGTGGGTGTTGAAAAAATATATGAGTGAAACGGTGTGCAGTAAAAAATGATTGCTATTAAACTTGATCATGATAGTTTTTTTTTTTTACTAACAAATATATTCATTCTAATTGGGACAATACATAAAATACAAGCACAAATTTAATATTGCTAAAAACAAAAAAGGATGAATATGCGATCAAACTCAAATCATCCAAGATAATAGTATAAAACGGCATAATCAAGCCTACAAATAATGTGACAAAATAAAAGTAACCGGAATATCCATGACTCCGGAAATGCCTCGTTGAGGACCTAGTCATTGGTTGAATCTATAGTTGATTGAAGTTGATTTTACAATCGGAACCAAACGAACACCGTAACAAGACAAAAATACCAAACACCACACCAAGACAGGAAATCACAAATTCCGCACTAAGACGATGAAATACCAAAATAAACTAATTGATTTTTTTAAGAAGCTAAATAAGCCCACCCAAATTGGTACCGGAGAATCAAACCTTAGACCTCGGGTTGGAGCACACCCTCAGGTCCCAAACCAATACCACCATGTCAACTCAAGTAAGTTAAATAATAACATATTTATGACAAATTCTTAGAGTTGACCATGTATAATTTTTTTTAGACCGCAATTATTTTAAATTGAATTACCTACCATTTAAGTCATAAAAAATTAGATTTAATAAAAAACTCTCGATCTAGAAAAATATATAATGGAGAGAAAAAAGTTAATCTTATGTTTAGCCACTTCACAATATGAGAGAATATACACAAACTTTGGCTATAAAATTGCCCCTTCGCACCCCATTTCAATGTATCATTCCTCACTAAATTCACAAACACATCCACCTTTTTCTCTTTTGAGTGCTTCAACCATGTCGAGCGAAAAGAAAACCCGAGGTCACCAAAAGATTGAGATGAAAAAAATCAGCAATGAGAGAAACTTGCAAGTTACTTATTCGAAGTACCATAGCGAGCTCTTCAAGAAAGCTAGCGAACTTTGCACTCTTTGTGGTGCAGATGTGCTTTGATTGTATTTTCACCGCCAAAAAGTGTTTTCGTTTAATCACCCAAATCTTTAGACGGTCATAGATCGTTATCTCTCAGGAGTCCCACCTCAAAACGATGGCACAATGCAATCGAATGAGGTCACTGTAACATAATCGTGCAAAACCTTAATGATTTGCTGCTTTAGATGAACAACACACTCGACATCGATAAAGGGCGTTGTGACGAGATGAGTGTTGATCGCAAGATGACTAAGAATCGGTATAAGGGGGTTTGTCTCATTAATGGGATGAAAATTCCTCGATTTGAATTATGCGATAAGGCTTTGAAGGAATCGAAGATACTTGTTGATCAACATGCTCATGGGTTTGTAATTTCGGATCCTCCTACATAAACCCTACCATTTATTGTTGCAATTGGATCATCCTCTAACATGTATTTCACTCATCATCCAAATCATAAACAGGGTGTTACAAAAAAACGTCTTTTTTTTTTGTAACAGCACGAGCCTCACTCAAATATAGTCGATAACCTAGCTTCCACTTCACGATATTCTTTATTCCTCTCAATAATAATGGCGAGGCATTATTAGATGATGACCCATTATTATTGAGGGGGATAGAGAAGACCGTGATGTGCCAGTTGGGTCATCGACTATATTTGAGTAGGGTCCGGGCTGATACAAAAAAAAGTGTATTTTTTATTTTGTAATAGGATTTGGCTGATGTGTGAGAGATATGTCAGAGAATGACCCATTTGCATAAAAAAAGGTAGGGTTTATGTAGGAGGATCCTGAATTACAAGCCTATGAGCATGTTGATCAACAATTATCTTCAAATCTTTCAAAGCCTTCTCGCATAATTCAAGCCGAGGCAGGTTCATCCCATTAATGAGACAAACCCCCCAATACTGAGCCTTAGTCATGTTGCGATCAAGACTCGTCTTGTCACAACAACCCTTATTTGAGGCAGTAAATCATTTTAGTCTTGCACAATGACATTACAGCGAGCCTCATTCGATTACATTGTGCCATCATTTTGAGGTGGGACTCTTGAGAGATAACGATCTATGACCGTATCAAGATTTGGGTGACCAAATGAAAACACTTTCTCACCAGGTGAAAATACAATCAAAGCAACATCTACACCACAAAGAGTGCAAAGTTCGTTAGCTTTCTTGAAGAGCCCGCTACAGTACTTTGAATAAGTCACTTGGAGCTTGCTCTCATTGCTGATTTTTTCCCCTCTAACATGGCTTTCCATCCTCAGTCAAATCATCAACAAGCTCAAATGTTTCAAGAACAATCATTTCCTACAAATCATGATCCTCCTACCTAAATCATACCATTTTATACTAGACATGGGTCATCCTCTAACATGTCACTCCATCATCAGCCAAATCCTCAACAAGCTCAAGTATTTCTAAAACAATCTTTTAATTGTAGTGGTGTTGCATTTTATATCATTTGAATAAAGGAAATCTAAGTTATTTATGTTTCGATATCTCTCCAAACTTTTATTGTTTTTAAAATCATGATCTACTTACTATACATCTTAATAATAACTAAATATCATATCAATAAACGTGTTCAATTATAAAATTAAACTAGTGTTGGAGCCCGTGCGATGCACGAGAAATAGAATGAAGGCGATTGTAAAAGTTAAAAAAGTGGTTAAATGAGGCTTCATTTTGAAAGCCTGCACTCTTTTTCCCTTTGCCATGGTTTTTCCCACCGGGGTTTTCTAGAAAAGTTTTTAACGAGGCAATTCCCATTAAAAGGATATTGTACTCGTTTTCCTTGACTAGAAAGTTTTTCCCACCAGGTTTTACCAAGTAAGGTTTTAATGAAGTATATCTTCGATGGAAATCCGAGGGGGAGTGCTATAAATCAATATCTTTAGTGGAAGCTTTAGTGGGTGTCCATCCCATCCCTTCCATTTCCACTATACTTTCCACTAGTGAGTGGATAGCAAATGCATTTATTCTTTCACTTCTTTGTTTGTATTCTAAAAATAGGACTCTTCAAATAGTGTAAAGACACACACATGAATAGAATAATACAAAACTTCTCTATATCTATTCTTTATATATTATATCTCTAGAAATTTATTTTTAACAAAGTAAGAATAGCGTTAGAGTGAAATGATTTTTGAAAATAGTGAAATGATTTTTGAAAAATTCTTTATATATTCTTTATATATTATATCTCTTGAAAATAGTGAAATGATTTTTGAAAAGAAAATGTAATCCATGTCGTAGGAATAGCGTTAGAGTGGTTAATTCTTTTTAAGCAATTAACAAATATTGTTGCGTTGTATATTAAAACTTATTGGTGTTAAGTTAAATAAAAATAATTCTTTTGAAGTCGTTAACTTAACTTTGAAAATAAACTACTTAGTGTTGCAGGGGCTGAATCTTGTTGTAGAGGTGATTTGACTAACTATTTGTATAAATAAATAGTTGAGAGAGTGTTAGTGACTTAATTCATAATGTAGAAATGAAAGGTCGTTGGATTTGATTTTTGTTGTTGTGACTTCATCGTTGTTGCTGTTGTGGAAGGTCTGCTTTGTTTAACTCAGAGTTCCAAAATATGTGTTGTTAGATGTTGTTCCGTTGATCTATATGTTTTATGTTGGTGTTGTTTGTTTGATTATTCTTATGATTTTGATGAATGTGATCATGCAATCACTCATGAGTCAAGTCCCCGCCGTTGATCTATACGGCAGAGATCTTTAAAGAAGTAAAACAACAAATTTTAAAGGCAAATGCAATAATTATGGAGAAAATGAGTTTATATGGGGATACAACAGTTTATACGGTGACAAACTATCGCTAATATGTTTTTGAAAGAGAAGTTGTATATGATACTTCAAGTGAATCCTTACAATGTTCTTGTAGATTATTATTTGATTCTCGTGGAGATTCATGTTTGTAAATGCACCAGTTCACCTCTGCGTTTTAATAATTGTCAAAACACATGAAAATAGAGTAGAATACATTTTGGGTAAATTAAACTTGCAATGACAGCGAAAAACCTTTTTAAACTTTGAAAAATCAAATTACAAGACATTTGGATCGATACACCTTCAATTGGATCGATACAAATGGCTTGAAATATGTTATGGCTGAAAAACACGTTTTTGTATCGATACAGACAAAATTTGTATCGATACAAAATTAATCTCAAAGAGACAGAAGAGGTCATGTGTATCGAAACATGCTTGCATGTATCGATACACCTCGGGCTCACTTTGGATAAGAGGGATCTTTGTGTATCGATACATGATTAGACGTATCAATACATATCAGGCTCTCTTTAAACCAGAAAGCCTTATATGTATCGATACACACTAAACTTGTATCGATACATATCAGTCAATTTTTAGATTTTTTTAAGTTGTCAACGTATTTGTATTGATACAAATTAACACTTGTATCGATACATATCATTTAAATTTTGCCTAAATTTACTTCATTCTATTTTCTCTATGAATAGCTTTATGGGGTTTTGTTGTAGTGTGAGAAACTATTGGAAAAAACCTTTTGGTCAGAATTGTGTGATATTTTGGATCAAAAGAGCATTAAAACCAAGTTCATCATCTTCTACCAATTCTCAATTACTTCAAGGTTGAATATGGGTTTAATCATGTAGTTCTAGTTCAATTGAAAGATAACGTTCGACACGAATCGCGGTGAATCAGATCATGCACGGGTTGAATTGGTTTTAAGGGAAGGTTTCTCATTGGGTTGTCAAGAAGGTATCGTTCTTGAAGGATTGGTGTATCAACAAGGGAATCAGCCGAATAATTATCACGGGGTTCTTTGTGGAAGAACAAGGTGAGGATCAATTACGGTAACTAGAGGTTGAAGTTGAGGATTGCGTTCAGGTTTGCGCGAATTATTCGAAACTACGCACGTGAAGAAAGATTGGGTCTTTTGTATTGTCTAGCGTATTGTATTTGTTCGAATTTGTGCATTATTGTAACATTCAAAGGATTTTTTAATAAAATCTCAATTCGGTCTTTTAACGAGCTGGGGGGAGACGTACCGGCCGAATGCGAGGACGACACGAAAGTCAGGGAACTCCCAGATCACATTGTTTGTGTTTTTCTCATCCTTACTCTTTAAATTGGAATTATTCATTGAATTGTATATCAATTGAATTTGACACACTCCACGTGCTCGATCAAATTCAATTGATTTTCTTTGTTTGTGATAATTGTAACCGTGACCATATAAGCTGTTGTGTTAAGTTTTCGAACTTTAACAATTGATTTAATTTGTTGATTCATCACGAAACATTGTCCATAAGTTTATTTTTATCATCATATGTATTAAGGTGTATACTACACTTCCTTTGATCGAACTAGGTGCAAAGTAGACTGTCGATCCAGTGCGCTTCTGCGCGCTCATTTTTTAAATCCGTAATTGTTTGTCGGATCACTTATTCAAACCCCCCCTTCTAAGTGATAGCAAGTAGTCTAACAATGTTCTCACAATGGCTTTAATTCCCACCTATTTTGACACTAAACCTAAATTTGTCACCTCCAACCACTAGTATGAATAAAGTTTCACTTTATCCATCAAGAGAATATAGCCGAAATGATATAACGATGATAATACGAATACAACAACAAATATTCGAATTCAAGCAATTGTCAAATAATGTTTTTCTTTGAAAATCTCTTAACCACACACAATTATTGGTATTGAGTTATTCTATATCAAACAAAGTATCAAACAATACTTTTGTCGAACACTTGACGTGCACGACAAAACTATGTTTGCGATTTCACAATAAAGCGAAAAATAAAGAGATAAGGGTAAGAGATTGACACACGGAGATGATCAGGGAGTTTCCAGCTTTTGTGTCATCCTCGCAGTCGGCCAATACATCTCCCCCCAACTTATCAAACGGATAAGTTGAGATTTTCACTAATTCTTCGAAAATCTTTTACAAATGCACAAGTACACAAATGATACAATATGTGAACGATATAAACTCAATCAACTATCTTCACCATAGCTCCAATTGTGAATTGTGCGACCTCAACCCAATCTTGGCTTCAACCTCTAATTCAAACAATCAAACCCTCACACCTATCTTGAACCAAGAACTTTGTGATGATTGTCCAACTGATTCCTTCGCCAAATTGTGTTGATCATTCAAGGGACTCTTGAATCCAGATGAGAAACTCTAAACCTTCACGAACCAATCAACCCGGCTGTAATTCTGATTCACCACGAACTTACCCCGAACGTTATCCTTCAAACTCTCTAAGAAACATCAATTGAACCCATATTCAATTTCAATTTGATGGAGATTTGAAAGAAGATGATGATTGTTCTTGAATGCACTTTGATCCAAAATACTCAGCAACTTTGATCAAAAGAGTGTTTTTCACTAGTTTCTCATGATTACAACAATGACTCATAAAACTATTTATAGAGAAAATAGAATTGAGCAAATTTAGGAACAATCTATACGAGTAATTGACAGCGTTGGAAAAACTGAAGTTTTGTATGTATGTATTGATACAATCAGGATTATGTATCGATACATACACCAGTAAAACAGAGTTGGACTGAAATTCTCTATTTTTCATTTACACATTTTTCTTAAAGTTTATGAAATGGTCAGGTTAATTATTTTAGAAAAGAGGGAGTATAGTGATATGATATTGTCGTTTGTACAGTCAACTCATCAAAAGTCTAAAAAGTATTAAAAATGTTGATCTTTCAATAATCTACGAATGTTAAAAATGTTGCAAGTAATTTGGTGTCACCGCATTTGTATAACATTCATCATCCGAGTGATATATTCGCGAGTGATTACGACGACAACTATTTAGTGGGTAAAGGTTCTTTTAGTTTTTTATGAGAATTTTTATTTAATTTTAGTGTTGTTATTAATATTAACCACATCTTATTTTATCCATTTTATTTCAGATATTATGGGTATGTTGATTGGTGTGGGTGTTGAAAAAATATATGAGTGAAATGGTGTGCAGTAAAAAATGATTGCTATTCTTGTCAAAAAAAAAAAATGATTGCTATTGAACTTGATCATGATAGTTTTTTTTTACTAACAAATATATTCATTCTAAATGGGACAATACATAAAATACAAGCACAAATTTAATATTGCTAAAAACAAAAAAGGATGAATATGCGATCAAACTCAAATCATCCAAGATAAAAGCATAAAACGGCATAATCAAGCCTACAAATAATGTGACAAAATAAAAGTAACCGGAATATCCATGACTCCGGAAATGCATCGTTGAGGACCTAGTCATTGGTTGAATCTATAGTTTATTGAAGTTGATATTACAATCGGAACCAAACGAACACCGTATCAAGACAGAAATACCAAACACCACACCAAGATGGGAAATCACAAATTCCGCACTAAGACGATGAAATAACAAAATAAACTAATTGATTTTTTTAAGAAGCTAAATAAACCCACCCAAATTATTGGTACCGGAGAATCAAACCTTAGACCTCGAGTTGGAGCACACTCTCAGGTCCCAAACCAATACCACCATGTCAACTCAAGTAAGTTAAATAATAACATATTTAAGGCAAATTCTTAGAGTTGACCAGATATAATTTTTTTTAGACCGCAATTATTTTAAATTGAATTACCTACCATTTAAGTCATAAAAATTAGATTTAATAAAAAACTCTCGATCTAGAAAAATATTTAATGGTGAGAAAAAAGATAATCTTATGTTTAGCCACTTCTCAATATGAGAGAATATACACAAATTTTGACTATAAAATTGCCCCTTCGCACCCCATTTCAATGTATCATGTTGAGGCAAAATCCTAATTTGATGTTTTAATTATGACAAACATCTTTTATTATATTTTAAGTGAATTCTGATCTCTTTGTGATCTAACAAGTGCTTTTGACTGATTAAATAAGACAGGAACAAAAGCTTATCAATTAAATATCACTATCTTTTATTATGTTGAAACTGACACTTTATGAGAATGGTCTGAGAACATTCTCATGTCTGGTAAGTCTACGCGTGCAACAAGCAGTTCAACATGAGCACTTATTTATGGCTTCTGATCACAAGACAAATATGAACTTTATGCAAGAGAATTTTAATGCACAAGATCTCAACAGTGCATAAGTAATTTTAGGCAAGAAGCTAATGGTGAGAAGAGAAGCTTTCTCCTTGAGTCATGTTTGAGGAATAAAACATGAATTTAATATTCAATGTCACAAGGAGCCTTTTGCTAGAACATTGCAAGCTGTCACTATTTGAGGACATTTTATGGGCCAATAAGCTTTAGACAACATACTCTTTACTATGAGTTGTGTTGTACTTGCAAGGACAAGTTTTATATTTTATCCTATGTCCTTTTCCTACATCTATGGAGGCTATGTGTACTTTGGATTGTACACCATTGATAGAAATGGGATAAGATGACCAACTGGCTCTCAAACATTCTCCCATGATCCCCTGATGTGCTAACTTGCCCAGCAAGCAAACGTCTTCCTTTCTTTGAAGACTTTCAACAACAAATGAACTAGAGAACGATGTGAGAACGTTCTCATTTCTGGACAGCTTTTTGCACATTCTCTGATATATTCTTTCTAGTTGTCTACAGGTATTGGTATTTGAATTTAAACAGCTATGTTACAACGTATAGCCTTGTGGAACAAGCAACCAACACGCTCCTGATTTCAAGAGCTTTAAATCTCACTCTCCATATCCAGAACGTGAAGAACATGCTGAGAACGTTCTGGAAGATTTGTTATCTTTCATCAAGTACAATGAGCTGCTATCTTATGGACTCAAACGGCTAGTTTTTAGCTCCTCTGAAACAACTTGATAACCAAGGGATGAAGCTTTAACACCAGATATAAATAGAACCCTTAGGAGCCTTTGAAGAGAAAGAGTTTTCAATACAATCAATCATCTTTCTACTTGTCTTTATCACACAAGTTTTCTAAAGCTCTTCTTTGATCACTTTCACTCTTAGATCTCATCAGCATATACTTGGATCAGTATATCTTTAGAGTGAACTAAGTGTTTTTGTAACTTAAGCTTTTCAACGTAGTTGAGTTTATTTGTAAGCTTGTGATCCAACAAACTCTTTGTAAACAAGAAAGAAAGCTCAAGTCAATACGTAACTATTGATTGAGTGTTTAGGTGCTGTATCCTTTCAACCTGAAGGGTTGGAATAGGTTTAAGCTTGGAGGGCTTAAAGGCTATTGATCTTGGTCTAGATCAAGGAGGTTTTGTGTATTTGAGATCGGTAGTATCTCAAGATCTTAGTGGATTAAACTCACGGAGAGTGAGGACTAGACTAGCCCTACTTTGGGGTGAACCAGGATAAATTGCTTGTGTTATTCTCTCTTTACTTATCTCTGTTTAACGCAAAGCACTACACACATACTTCACTTCTACTTTTAGTTTTATATACTAATCTGATTGATCTCAGATCAATCTGTGCTGTTTGTTTTGAAGTGAAATTTTTAATAGATTATTTTAAACGGTCACAATTCAAACCCCCCCTTTCTTGTGAAAAACTTTGCTACTTCAATTGGCATCAGAGCTCTGCCTATAAGGTTGAGCATCTAACAAGTGCTAGAGGAAAAGATTCAGGAAGGAAGTAATGGCTAAAGGCGCAAAGTTTATTTCAGAAAGCCGATCCTCAAATAGACCACCTTTATTTGAAGGAGAAGACTACTACTACTGGAAGGACAAAATGGAATTATTCCTAAGGTCACAAGATAATCACATGTGGCCAGTCATTGAAGCTGGTGAATATGTACCACCACTTGCTAAAGATTCTACAAAACCAAAAACTCTAGAGGAATGGACTACTCAAGAATCAGACAGAGTTCTACTAAATCAAAGAGCTAAACTATTCATAAAAAGTGCTTTGAATAGAGAAGAACATGATAGGATCATGCAATGAAAAACTGCAAAAGAAATGTGGGATACATTGCAAAATCGTCATGAAGAATCAAGTCTCATAAAAGAATCTAAGATTGACCTAGGAGTCAGAAAGTTTGACTTTTTGAAATGAAGGAAGAAGAAACCATAGATTAAATGTATGGAAGATTCACTGTCATTACAAATGAACTAAACTCTCTTGGAAAAACTTACACATCTCATGAAAAATTAAGGAAAACTCTGAGAGCATTTCCTAGAAGCTGAAGACATATAGTAACAGCCATCACTAAAGCAAAAGACTTATCTAAACTTAGCTTAGATGATCTGATGGGATCTTTGAAGATTCATGAATCAATTCTTCAAGAGGACAAACCAGTAAAAAGAAAGATGGTTGCCTTAAAGTCCAAAGTTGAAGAATATTCTAAGAATGATGAATCTCCAGAAAATGATGACTCTCTTGAATAAGACAATGAAGAAGAATTTGCTCTGCTATCTAGAAGAATCCAAAGATTAATGGTTGTTAATGCACCAGTTCCCCTCCGAGTTTTAATAATTGTCAAAACACATGGAAATAAAGTAGAATATGTTTAGGCACTAATTGAAAGTGACTTGACAGCAAAAACATTTTTTGAAACTTTGAAAAATCAAATTTTAGGTGTTTTGTATCGATACATACATACCTGTATCGATACAAATGTCCTGAAACTTGTTCAGGCTGATTACTGCACATTTGTATCGATATATAGCAGCTTTGTATCGATACAAATTGTTCTCATTGGAGTCCAGAGGAGCCTCTGTGTTTCGAAACACACTTTTATTTTCGAAACACATGAAGACTCGCTTGAAACCAAAGAGAACATTTTGTTTCGAAACATACTTGTGTGTTTCGAAACATATCAGTCAATTTCTGTTTTTCTGATATATGTATCGATACATACACGTGTTTGTATCGATACAAATACACAAACACTCCTGCTGTCAATTGCTTGTATCGATACACACTGATGCATGTATCGATACAAGTCTGTTAGATTGTGCCTAAATTTGCTCAATTCTATTTTCATTATAAATAGCTTTATGTGTTATTGTTGTAAAGATGAGAAACCAGTATTGAAGAGTTCTTTGATCAAGATTGTTTGAGAGTTTTGTATCAAGGATCATTCAAGAGCAATCATCATCTTCCTTCTTATCTCTATCAAATTGAAGATTGAGTATGGGATCAATCAGAGTTTCTTAGAAGATCTTGAAGGATAACGTTCGGGGAAAATTCGTGGTGAATCAGAATTTGTCATCCGAGTTGATTACGCCAAGTGTTCGACGAAATTATTGTGTGATCACTTTGTTTGCTATACGAATTTACAATTCCGCAATTTGTGTGTGAGACAATTTTTTAATAGATAAATGTTATTAGAAAATTGCTTGACTTGTTAATTTGGATTGCATTCCTTGTATCACCTTCATTCCATATCGGCTTTTACTACCTTTCCTTTGGTCGAGGTGCAATAGACTACTGATCTAGGTAGCTTCCGCGCTTACTCGATTAATTCACGAAAAACCATAGTTGTTTGGTTGGAACGCTCTAGTTCGCCACATTTGAGCGTAGCCGTGTAGTCTAACAATGGTAAGAAGAAATCAGTTGAAAAAATCATTTCCAAACAAAAGAAATGGTCCAAAACCAGAAGTTGACATGAGCAAGATACAATGCTATGGATGCAATCAGTTTGGTCATTAAAAAAATGATTGTCAAAAATCAAAACCCAAAACATCACAATTCAAAAGAAAATCTATGATGGCCACTTGGGATGAGCTAGATGAAGATCAGGAAGAAGACGATGACCTTGAAGCAAATGTCTGTCTCATGACAAGATCAAACAAGAATGAGGTAATACTTGAACCCTGTGATTCATGCCAAAAAACTGAGCATTTATTTGATAATTTATTATACGACTCTCAAATTACAGCTCAAAAGAATGATCAATACTTAAAAGAAATTAAAAGATTAACATTAGAAAAGGATGCATACAAAGCTGACAATATCACTCTTAAAGAAATCATTATTGATATTAGGAAAACTCATAGATTAGAAAATGATGAAATAAAAGCAACTAGAGAAATAATAGAATGTCCTAAGATCATAGAAGAAAACAAAGGCTTGAAACAAAAGATTGTTAAATTAGAAAAAGACTTAAACTCTTTTGTAAAATCAACCAAAACTTTTGAAAACATTATGGGATCACAAATTGGAACTTCTGATAAAACTGGAATAAGGTTTAGAGCTTTTCAAAATAAGAAACTATATGAAAACTTTTTTGCCCCTGAAAGAAATAAGAAAATACAAAGATACAAATGTACCTACTGTCGTAGAAATGGTCACATTGAATCTTTTTGTTACAAAAAGGCTAAGCAAGAAAGAGCATATAGAAAGATAGAACATTCTCAGAATAATCTATCTAGACTTGGATATACTAGAAAATATTATAGAAAAACATTTGACCAGTAGAGAAGAAGATACTATAAAAATGAAAAGACTAACCCTCAAGGAACCACAAAGCTATGGGTACCTAAGAAACTATTAAACCAAAATGCAGGAATGTCTTCTAGCAACAAAGAACAAGCCTTGGTACTTGGACAATGGTTGCTCAAGACATATGACAGGAGATAAACAAAGCTTCTTATCTCTTGTAAAGAAAGAAGGAGGAAAAGTAACATTTAGAAACAATGAAACAGGAACCATCAAAGGTAAAGGTACAATTGGTAAGATAAACTCTGGTAAGATTGAAAATGTTCTCTATGTAGAAAGTCTTAACCATAATTTAATTAGTATCAGTCAGTTATGTGATGAAGGACTTGAAGTTGTGTTTAAACCAAATTCATGTGAAGTCAAAACCTCTTATGGTAAAATACTTTTTGTTGGATCAAGAAAAAAGAATGTGTATGAATTATACCTAGATGAATTCCCTGCTGAAACTTGTTTTATCTCCTTAGATAAAGACAAATGGATTTGACACAAAAGGGCTGGTCATGTAAGTATGAATACTATTTCAAAACTTTCAAAACTTGATCTAGTAAGAGGTCTACCAAATATAAGTTTTGACATTGATAAAATATGTGAATCATGCACAAGAGGAAAACAAGTCAAAATTAGTTTTAAACCAAAAGATTTTATCTCAACTAAGAAACCTCTTGAAATGCTTCACATAGATTTATTTGTTCCAATAAAAAATACAAGTCTAGGAGGTAAGAATTATGGTTTTGTGATTGTTGATGATTTTTGAAGGTATACTTGGGTTCTTTTTCTTAAAAACAAAGATGACTCTTTTGAAGCATTTAAAACCTTTTGTTTAAAAGTTCAAAATGAAAAAGGAACTAACATTTAACATTATCTCTATAAGAAGTGATCATGGTGGAGGATTTGAAAACTCCCAATTTGAAACCTTCTCTAATGATAATGGTATTTCTCACAATTTTTCTTGTCCAAGAACTCCTCAACAAAATGGAGTTGTTGAAAGAAAAAATAGAACTCTACAAGAGATGGCAAGAACAATGATTAATGAATCAAATGTGGAAAAACATTTTTGGGCTGAGGCAGTAAATACTTCTTGCTACATCTTAAATAGAGTTACTATTAGAAAATTTTTGAACAAAACTCCTTATGAACTTTGGAGAGATAGAAAACCAAACATTTCCTATTTTCGTATTTTTGGTTGTTATTGTTACATTTTGAATATCAAGGATAATCTAGGAAAGTTTGATTCAAAGTCAGACAAGGGAATATTCTTAGGATACTCTACTACTTCAAAAGCATATAGGGTCTATAATCTGAGAACTCAATCTATGGAAGAAACCATGCATGTAAAGTTTGATGAATTTGAGGAACTATCAAACTATAAGGAAGCTGATGAAGAAGTAGTCACAAATGAAAAAATTGATGAAACTGGCAATCAAGAAAAGGAACCAGAAGTGATCACTCAAGAACCTCCAAAAACATAGAAGTTAGTCAACAATCATCCACCAGATCAAATCATTGGTAATACTGAAGATGGTGTGAAAACTAGGAGATCTTTACAAAATGTTGAGAACAATCTGGCAATGATCTCCCAAATTGAACCAAGAACAATAGATGAGGCTATTGTTGATAAATCTTGGGTAGAAGCTATGAAAGAAGAACTACTTCAATTTGAGAAGAATAAAGTATGAAATTTAGTTCCCAAACCTCAAAACCATTCAATAATTGGAACTAGATGGGTCTTTAGAAATAAATTGGATGAAAATGGTAAAGTTTTGAGGAACAAGGCAAGAATTGTAGCTCAAGGGTATAATCAAAAAGAAAGTATTGATTATGATGAAACTTTTGCTCTAGTTGCCAGGTTAGAAGCAATTAGAATTTTACTTGCATATGCATCTCATAAAAATCTAAAACTTTTTGAAATGGATGTTAAAAGTGCTTTCTTAAATGGTTTTTTAAATGAAGAAGTTTATGTTCATCAACCTTCTGGGTTCATAGATCAACATAAACCTAATCATGTTTTCAAACTTACAAAAGCTCTTTATGGTCTTAAGCAAGCACCTAGAGCATGGTATGAAAGATTAAGTTTGTTTTTGCTTGAAAATAATTTTACAAGATGAAAAATTGATACAACTCTTTTTAGAAAAACAAACAAAGATGATTTACT
Organism: Trifolium dubium; assembly: GCA_951804385.1. Classification (NCBI taxonomy): domain Eukaryota; kingdom Viridiplantae; phylum Streptophyta; class Magnoliopsida; order Fabales; family Fabaceae; genus Trifolium; species Trifolium dubium. The sequence continues at coordinate 20,374,094 of OX638075.1, read as the reverse complement.
AATTGTGCAAGTATATGTTGATGATATTATTTTTGATGCTACTAATGAGAAAATGTGTGAAGAATTTTTCAATCTAATACAAAGTGAATTTGAGATGAGCCTGATGGGAGAACTTAGATTCTTTCTTGGATTACAAATCAAGAAACAAGAAGATGGCATTTTCATTAGTCAAGAAAATTACATCAAAGATCTTCTTAAGAAATACAAAATGAATGAAGCAAAAATCATGACTACTCCCATGCACCCATCAACAAGCTTAGACAAAGATGAAGGTGGAAAAGATGTTTCTGAGAAAGAATATAGAGGAATGATTGGTTCACTTCTCTATTTAATTGCTAGTAGACCAGAAATTGTATTCTCAGTTGGTCTATGTGCAAGATTTCAAACATCTCCAAAAGAATCACATTTAACTGCTGTCAAAAGAATGTTTAGATATTTGGTTGGAACACCAAATGTTGGCTTGTGGTACAAGAAAGGATCACATTTTGAGCTAAAAGCATATTGTGATGCTAACTATGCTGGAGATAAATTGAAAAGAAAAAGCACAAGTGGAGCATGTCAATTTCTTGGTGAAGCTCTTGTTAGTTGGTGTTGTAGAAAGCAAAATACCATAACACTATTAACAACAGAAGCAGAATATGTGTCTGCAGCAAATTGCTGTTCTCAAGTGATATGGATCAAAAACCAACTTGAAGACTTCTCACTAAGGTACACAAGTATTAAAATTCTTTGTGATAATACTAGTGCAATTAATTTATCTAAGAACCCCATACAACATTCAAGATCAAAACACATTGAAATCAAACATCATTTCATACGTGATCATGTGAGTAAAAAAAATGTTGAATTAATTTTTGTTGATACTGAAAATCAATTAGCTGACATTTTCACAAAACCTTTAGTTGAGGATCGCTTTAATTTTTTCAAAGAAAAATTAAATATTATTCAAAATCCTAACTGAAATTCTTTTAGAGAATGATCTCAGATTGATCCATGTTTTCTTTTCTGAATGTTTTATCATGAATGATTTTTTGGCTCCAAAATTTGTTTGTCTTATTGCTTTTAAATATAGTTAGAACAGAACTAATCTCTCCAACTCCCCCCTTAGCTTGGTTTATGTGCTCGCCTTATGTCATCATTAGCTAGGATTAATTATTTTATTTTGTCTAGGTTGTACACTAATCACTATTCACAAAGTACACCTACTCTATCTCTTACCTCTCTTCCCAAGTCTCCTTTTCTCTTCATATTCCGTTCTCTCTCTCTCAAACGAACAAACAATCCATCCTTTTAAACCTCTCATTTTTCCTTTCTGCAAAAAATGGCAATGACCAAAATGGTGGCAAACAAAGCCCTTCGCACAAACTCACCGTCACCATTACCTTCTTGTTCATCATCACCACCACCGCCACCATCACCTCCATTGCTTCTCAAATGGATTGATGACATTCCTAACTCTGAAACTGAAAACCTAACTGAAAATGTCACTCATCAATCGTTCGATGAACCTGAAGATGAACCGTTAATCCTTGAACCGTTACTAACTTACTTTGATGAAGTTCTCAATCCTGCAACTGAACCCTCTCAAACGGTTAATGAAGAAATCAACATTGCTCAAACACAAACCGCTCCTTTGGTTGATGAAGAAATTAACCTAACTCAGACCAACATTGTTGAAGAGGAAGAAATCAACTTGACCCAAACTCAAACTACCCCTTTACACTACTAGAAAAATCTTAAATACTGACGGCCAAAATTTGTCTCTAAAAGGCAAATATTCCGTCACTAAGCACGTTAGAGACAGAATTAGAGACAGATTTGATGTGGTCGGTAATTTCCTCGTCTCTAAGCCATTAGAGACGAATTTTATATTCCGTCTCTGATTGGAGACAGAATTTATCCGTCTCTGAATCAGAGACGAATTTTATATATCTATCTCTAAATGTTGAATTCAAAACACAATAAATTCGTCTCCATTAGAGACAGAATTATCCGTCTCTGAATTCAAATAATTCTGTCTCTAAAATTCCGTCTCTAAGTAAACAAATTCGTCTCTGTTGGAGACCGAATTATCCGTCTCTGAATTGACATAATTTTGTCTCTAAAATTCCGTCTCTAAGCAAAAAAAATCGTCTCTGCTGTAGACAGAATTATCCGTCTCTGAATTCAAATAATTCTGTCTCTAAAATTCCTTCTCAAAGCATAAAATTTCGTCTCTATTGAAAATAGAATTATCCACCTCTCATTTCAAATTTTTGTCTCTAATCATAAAATTTTGTCTCACAAAACACGTTTTCCACAATATATTTTTGTCTCTATATTTTTGTTTACTAAATGTAATTCTTATAATTCTACAATATGAGAAAATCAAATTTCAATTAATACTAAATTTGAAACATTAACATAAAATGTATGTCATATTTACAAAGTATCAATATCAAACATTAACATAAAATTTGCTAAGTTTCCTTGCTTGTTATATGAATGGGTGTGTGGAACCCGGAGGATTGGTTTATGCGCTGATGTGTTGTTGGTCTTTACTCCGCATGGCCGCATTTTGTTGTGGGTTCGGTTAGGGGTTGTTTGCTAGGTTTTTTGTCCTGCTGCGTTGGTGCCTTGTATAGTTTTGAGTTTATTTGTTTTGTATGTGCATCTTGCGTTTTACGTTGTACCCTTCTCTTGATCTTGATTTGGTTTGTATTTCTTGTACACTCCAATTATCTTTAATAAAGTTTAGCTGTTAAAAAAAAGCTTAAAGTTGTCTAACACACAAATAAATTTAAATAATTATACAATAATACATAAAAGAAAGTAAGTAAAGATAAATTTCATCACCTCATTGTAACATTCTCTTTCAAGTTGAACCGGAGAGTTTTGATTAACATTAGACACAAACCTTTCAAAAAAACATACAATTAAAGTTCTATCAAGATTACACGCTAGAAAAAACATACAATGAACAAAAAAAAAAACAAAACTCATAAAAACTCTATCAACTCTATCAATTTGAGTGAGTATTGTTGTTGGACTTGAGTTCTATTTATAGTAAAATAGACTATCAGATAATATTCAAGTCTATCATAAAGGATTAGCTTCAATTTGATAAAGTTTGTTAGCACCAAATTTTTCATTATCTTCAAAATAAAATATTTATTGGAATACTTAAAGTAAAATAAAAACCAATTTAATTTTATTTTTGAATGGATTTGGCGTGGGATTTTTTAATGAAAATATTCCATATGTTTTGAAATACCTATGGGGATAATCTTAGCTTATGTTTTAACTAGTTCTAGTTTAACCATTCATGTTTATGTTTGAATCATAGCTATGCCTTCCAAAACCTATTTTGGTTTTGTTTACAATCATGTTTGGTGAAATTACATTAGCTTATATTTGAACCAAAAAAAAAAAACCAATTTTCAAAAAATTACTTGTTTAAAATATTTAATTTTAAATATATATCTTCAAACAAAAATCTTCAACAAAAATATATTTGTTAACTTCTAATGAATAAAAATAATCTTCTCCAAAGATATGAACAAATATTTGTTTCCAACAAATCTTGTTCAAACAAAAATATATTGTTTTCTTCCAAACAAATACAAAAAATTCTCCAAAAATAAACTCAATCCAATTCAAACAAATAAAGTTTGAATAGATAACTTTTTCATGAATCAAGTAAATGAATCATTTAATTTCGTAACGAATTTCTAATATGCGCACATAAAAAGACATTCACAAAGTGCTCCTAATGTAGAGATTAGGTCTGTAAGACATCATGTTTAACATGTTATTTTTAGAAAAACAAAAATTGACAATCAGAAGACTAACACCTATTTTCCATTAATTATTTATCATATTTAGAAAATTTTAATTTGTTAAGTTTTCTGAAAAGTATTTGGATTATCTCCTACGATGCATTATAATTTTGGTGAATATTGTTTTTTTTCTAATAAATTTTTTTTATTTTTTTTATTTTGGGTGAATTTTTTTTATATTATTTGACACAAATTAATTACTCCGTCTGTTCCTAAATAACTGTCACAATTATTAATCCCTACAAAATGGTGACTTTCTATGTTTAGTCGTTATTTAAATTTTTAGTTCTTCAAAAATTATTATGCTCCCAATTTTGGTCTCTATTGGTAAATTAACATGTATTTTTGAATGTTTTTTCATATGTATGTTTAGATCATCGTAAACATTTCCTCCAAAAAAAAGTGTTCAAAATTTGATTTTTATGTCATGATTTTCGTTACTTTTATCTCGAACTTTATATGATATTTTAAACATGCCCATAAAAAATCATTCAAAAATTTAAGAGTTTAATTATAATTATTTAGTAGGGACTAAAAGTATATGGAAGAAACAAATTATAGGGACTTAAAATATAATAAAAAATAAGTAAGTTTAAGGACTAAACTTAGAAGGTCCATATTTATAGGGATCAAATATATATTTAACCTAATTTTTTTTTGCGGACAATAAAAATTTTGGAGGGAAATTTTTTTGGCAGGATGAATCTTCAATGTTATTTCGTTTAGTGATGGATTTCAGAGACAGACTATTTCAGAGACGAATAAATTCCGTCTCTTATAGATGTTCGACTACTATAATAACAAGTTAACTAATTAGAGACGGATATAGAGACGAAAACTATTAGACACAATAAAAATTCGTCTCTAATATCTGTCTCCAATTACTTTTTTATTTATAAATTAAAAAACTAAGTAACTAGAGACAGATTTAGAGACGAAATATTTTTGAGACAAATTTTTCTGTCTCTAAAATCCGTCACTAGTGCATATATTTTAGTTTTTGTCTCTAAACACTTTTTTCTGTCTCTAATTCCGTCTCTAATAGAGATGAAATAAATTCTGTCACTAAATTCCGTCGGTATTTAGACTTTTTCTAGTAGTGTTAGTTGAAGAAGAAATCAACATTCCACAAACACAAACCACTGTTGACGTCACATCTCCCATTCCAACCATTGTGGTTCCAAATGTTGTTGACACTCCTCCCGTCATGGTAAAATCAAGGAAAACAAAATCGATTGATCTTTCTAAGGTTAGAAGATCAAATCGTATTTTTTGTGGTTTGGGAACTGGAAGAAAAACCTCCATTGATGAAACCATCTACACAATCGATGACTCTGATTCTGAGAACACTCTCTCAGAAGACAACACTGTTCAACCATCCACCAAGTCTAAACCAACTCCAAAGTCTAAACCCACCAAAATCGCTTCCACAACAAAATCAAAACCCCCATCCTCTGTAAAAGAAAATGCTGATGAGAAGAAGAAAAGAAAGGGAAAAGATTTGCTCAAAAACATGGTTCCTAAGAACATGTTCATCAGAATTCCTCTGGTCATTCTTGAGAAACAAGAAGAGTTTGACACTTATTGGAAAGTCAAGCTAGTCACTCCTAGAAGGGTTTACCAATTCGAAAATCTGTACAATGCTGGAATGAATTTATACAAGTATACCGACCCTCTCTAATGAACTGATTTTTTCAGAACCAAAGATACTGTGTTTCCACACCTTGTTCAATCCTTCTACTTCAATGCTGATGTGAATTTTGACAAAAATCTCATCATCTCAATTGTGAAAGGAAGGGAGATTCAAATCACCCCTGAGAACATTGCTGAAACCTTGAAAATACCTTGTGAAGGAAACATGGTATTTGGATCATCATGGTATGACATGCTTGGAGTAAACAGGAACCAGTTGATCTTTGATCTCTTCACACCTGAAGGAGTTCAAATGGAAGAACCCAAAGCCTCTACTCTCAAGAAGGAATTGAAAGCATTGCACAATATGTGCCAATATACTATATTTCCAAGGCTAGGAAGTATGGAAAAGGTCACTGATAATGATATGATGATACTCTATCATTTGACCAAGGGTATCAAGCTTAATCTCCCATTTGTCATTGTTCAAAACATGATCAAGACTGCTCTGTCAAGGAACACAAAAATTGCTATTCCATATGGCATGATTTTAACCAAGTTCTTTAGGAAAAACCAAGTGGATTTCAAGCGTGAAGTCTCTGACAACTACTGTCAAACTTACACTGCTAAGAACATCAGTCACACGAAGAAGGAAACAAATGAAGAAGGAACTGCTGGAGGAAAAAGGAAAAGAGATGATTTTGAAAAAGGTAATTGGAGTGAAATTCTGCATGCTATGTTAGCACACTCTCAGAACATTCTAAAACTTGAAGGTCAAGCCAATGTTACTTAAGGCACTCAATTTGATACCATTCCATCATCACTCAACACTTCACTCCATTTTGACTCCACCCCTGGTGCTCCTCTTGTTCCAAATGAACAAAGAGCTGGTAAGTCCCTTCAACATCTAGTCTCTGCCATGCCTTTTACCACAACCTTTTCACCCATTATGCACTCATCACAAAGCTCTCAATTTGACTCTGATTTTGTTAAAGGATTTTTTAATTCAAGTCCAAGTTGTCCGAAAATGCCCACTGCTATTTTCACCACCAGTACTGTCCCATCCATTCCAAGATCATTTGGAACTTTGAACTCATTTTGTTCATCTGCTCAAGAAATTGTTGCTGCTGCTGGAAAAGATCATTCTGAGATTGATCCAAGACTGCAAAAAGGTCTAAATTTGAGAAGCAATCATCAAAGACCATAAAGGATTTACACAAGCTGTTTGAAGGCCTAACCATTCAGAATACAATGATGATGTTTATGACGTTGGAATCTCAAGTTATGAGAGAATGGTTTACCAACACTCTTTGTCCTCACTTTGGAATTAATCCACCACCACCAAACCCTGTGCCTCACATTGATGCTTTTCCTCAGCAAGATGCTTCCACTTCCTCTAATGAATCAAGTCCTACTAAACCAGTCAATGAACCTACAACTCATGAGTAGTTGCTTATGTTGCAAGACTCCACCCTACCCTTTTTAGATGTTGACAAAAGGGGGAGAATGAATTAGGAAAATAAGGGGGAGTTAGTTTTAAGTAGGTGTGCTGATATTTTATTTAATCTGTCTGTTTAGAGATTAAATATTTTGGGAAGTTCTTTTTTTTGCTACTACTAAAAGAACTTCTCTTATTATGTATTTTATTTTCTAAACTAGGGCTGTATGAATTTTGAATATGTTTTGTCTTTAATCAATGATCTGGAAATGCGTGTATCACTCTTTGATTAAGAGTATGAATGATTAAAGTACTATGTTTGATTCAGATTTGCATATGATCTTATTTTTCCATTCTTGCATCTTTAAGTTTTTATCACTTTTGATAATGAATGCTCAAATTGAGGGGGAGCTTATTTAAGTTAATCACAAGTATCATTATGAAGGTGCGAAAAACACAAGAAAGGGGGGTTGAATTTTGTTTTGGTGATTTTAAAAGCTTTAAGTTCTGAAAACTTATCAGAATCACCAGCGGATAAAACAAACACAATAAACGCTAGCACGAATATGAAGTAGATAAAAGAGAGAGAGAGAGAGAGAGAGAGAGAGAGAGAGAGAGAGAGAGACGAGACAAGCAATTTTATACTGGTTCCTCTCACAAACCGAGAGTAGTCCAGTCCCCTTGCACTTCCAAGGGATTTCACTAAAATCACTTAGATTACAAAATGCTTAAACACACTAGTAAGAGACTTCCTATTGCTCAAGCTCTCAAGCAAGAGACTTCCATACACAAAACAAAAGATTAGTTAAAGTGATAAACACTTGATGTTAAAATCAAGAGTTCTCAAAAGAGTACAACACAAATGAAAAGACCCTAACAATTGATTCCTAAGAAAACAAATTGTCAGAAGCACAACAGAAATAAGTTCAGAAGCAGTGCTTGCAGTCTTGTATAAAATAGAGTAAGTGTTGTAGCTTTTTGTATTTGCGTCACTTGATCTTCAAAACTTTGCTCTCTATTTATATGTAAGAATAGAATAGAGACGTTTGAGGATACTGACCGTTGCACGGGTCATTGTCACGCCAGCTGTGAAAGGCCAAAGGTAACATGGGATTTTTGCCATTTCTGGTAACGCTTATCCATTCATTCCTTTTGTATGAGAATATTCGCCCTTATGAGGTAAAATAGTACTAACGTCACTATCCTGATGATAAGGATGTTGAACTATGATTTCACAATCAATCATAGCCTTTCAATTCAAATTATTTCCAATCATTGAATTACTATCAGTTAACACTGACGTTTTCTAGCATGTCATTCAGAATTTATGTACCCAACATAACTTCTGATTCCTCAGCTTCTGAAACTCAAAATCTTCAGACTCAACATAGCTTCTGAGTTAAACCTACTTCTGACTTGGAGTAACTTCTGATATCATTGCTTTTGATATCATTTTAGCGCTTGTTTCAGAGCTTCTAATATCAAGTGTGATTATTTAAATATTCCTTTTAACCTGCACACTTAGATAAAAAATTAAAATACCATATTGTTCATTAATACTTTGTTATCATCAAAACATTAAGGACTTAGTCAAAACCACTTTTGTTCCAACATTCTCCCCCTTTTTGATTGATGATAAACTTAGTATTAATTAACAATTGTTGTTATTTTAATTTTTCAAGTTTTACTTAGGTTTACAAGCTTTGCAAACTCCCCCTAAGTTTAACTGTGAATAATTAATATAGTATAAAAACATATTTTTATTTTGACTCAAATTTTTCATAATTTGACTCTTGAAGGCTAGTTTTGCAAGCTCTCCCCCTGAGTGTGATAAAAAATGAAAAAATTGCACTCTTTTCATTTTTCATCATATGAAAAATTTAGTTCAGTATAAACTTATGTTCTCCATAATCAATAGAATTTGAACAGAACTGAAAAATAAAATAAAAACCGTAAAGGATTTTAAGGACTTGGTTTCAGTTCAGTGCTTTGTATCATAATTAATAATAATGACTCTTACTCCCCCTTTTGTCATAAAACAAAAAAATTATATGAAAAGAAGTAAAGATCATTAAAAACACTTAAAAAGATCACTCAAAGCACAACTTCCAAGCAGTCAAGTCAGTGGACAGTTGCAACAATATCATAAATGATATGCTGAAAAACCACGTGACTCAAACGCATTTTGAAGTCTATAAAAGCAATATGGCATCCAGTTCAATTTACTCAACACTTCCACACATTATATTCAGAATAATGGATAAGGATAGAAGAGCAAACAAAGGTAAAATGCCACAAGAAGTGAAGAAAGAAGAATCACCATCAAGATCCAAACGAAAAGGAAAGAAGTTGAAAGGAGAAGGTTCTTCTTCAGCTCCATTGAGAAGAAGTAATAGAATCAGATCAAAAGCAACACCAAAAGAACCGGTGTATATAACACTCTCTTCAGGTTCTAATGAAATTGATTCTGATTATGCAGAATTTCTCAGGACATATGATCCAAAACTTTATGAGGGTTCAGAATCCCCTTCTTATTCTGATAGGCCAGATTCTGATTATATTAGGTTCTTAGAGAATTATCATTCTCCAACAGTGAACTCAAACTCTGGTAGTTCTCAAAAATCAGATGTAGATTCTAGATAAAAGTAGGATCTCATGTACTAATAATTCTTTTATAATCAATAAAAATTTCATGGTTTATGCTTTGAATGTTTCTATTATTTCTTTGTGCTTAGACTTTATTTTTTTTAAAATAAATTTGAAAAACATTTTTCAAAAACATGTTAAACAAACATAAACAATCAGATAATGCCAAATATTTAGATAATAAAGCAAATAGACGTTGATGCAAATAATAGAGTAAAACATGTTCAAATATTACAACCATAACAATATGCAAAATAAGTGCTCAGACATAGAATCCTAGGTTTGAGATGAAGAAGGGTTGGGTAGCAGCCTTGATTCAATCAGGTTCAGCAGTTTCTCAAACTGTTTATCTGTCTTCTCACCATTTTTGTCCAAAGTTTCCTTTAGATCCTTCTGATTAGCCTTGACTTCATGTAAAGCAGCACTTGAACTTGTTATTACCATCTCAGTGTTAGACTACGTGGCTACGCTTTCAAAGTGGCGAAAACAAGCGTTCCGAAAATACAACTCACGATTTTTCGGATATTAAACGAGTGAGCGGAAGCTACCTAGATCGGTAGTCTATTTACAACTCGACCAAAGGAAAACTAGTAAAGCCGATATGGTGTGATAATGATAATACTAATGCAATCAAATATTCGAATTCAAGCAATTGTCAAATATAGTTTTTCCTTTAAAATCGTTCAAACACACAATTAACGGTATCGAATTGTCTTATAGCAAACAAAGTAATCAAACGGTAATTTTGTCAAAAACTTGGCGTGTATGACAAAATCGCGTTTGTGAATTAACAACAAATCATAAAGTAAAGAGATGAAGGATTAGAGAATGACACACGTAGATGATCAGGGAGTTCCCTAGCTTTCACGTCGTCCTCGCTATGGGCCGGTACGTCTCCCCCCAACTTATCAAACGAATAAGTTGAGACTTTTATTCGAAAATCTTTATATGAATGCACAAGTACACAATTGATACAATATGTAAAGATATAAAATCTATCTAATGATCTTCACCATAGCTCCAACTTGTGATTGTGCAACCTCAATCCAATCTTGACTTCAATTACCGTTCCCAACAATCAAACCCTCACACCTATCTTGAACCAAGAACTTTATGATGATTGTCCGGATAATTCCCTCGTTAAATTGTATTGATCAATCCAAGAAACACTTGAATACGGATGAGAAACTCTATACCTTCAAGACCCAATCAACTTAGATGTAATTCTGATTCACCACGAACTTACCCCGAACGTTATCCTTCAAGCTCTTATAAGAAACATCAATTGAACCCATATTCAACTTCAATTTGATAGAGATGTGAAGGAAGATGATGATTGTTCTTGAATCCTGTTTGATGCAAAATACTCAGCAATCTTGATCAAAGAAATTTTTACCAGTATTTTCTCACCCTTACAACAATAACTCATAAAGCTATTTATAGAGAAAATAGAATTGAGCAAATTTAGGCACAATCTAACAGACTTGTATCGATACATTCATTACTGTGTATCGATACAACCACGACTTTGTATCGATACATACACCAGTAAAAACAAAGTTGGACTGATATATTTCGAAACACAAAAGTATGTTTCTAAACACAAGGCTCTTACTGGTTTTCAGAGAGTCTTCATGTGTTTCGAAACATACAGAGGCTCATCTTGACTCTAGTGAGAACAATTTGTATCGATACAAAAGTGCTATGTATCGATACAAATGCGTGGTATCCAGTCTGAACAAGTTTCAGGACATTGTATCGATACAAGTATGTATGTATCGATACAAAACACCTAAAAATTGGTTTTTCAAAGTTTCAAAAAAGTATTTTGCTGTCAAGTTAATTTCAATTGTTACCTAAACATACTCTACTCTATTTTCATGTGTTTTGACAATTATTAAAACTCAGAGGGGAACTGGTGCATTTACACTCAGCAGCTTCCAAAGAGATAAGCTTGTCTTTCTGTTCCTTCTGGACTTCTTCAATCTTCCAAAACCTTGTCTGATCAGCAGCACTTGAACTTGTTATTACCATCTCAGCAGATTCTTCACGATCATACTTGTTCACATCATTCAGCATCATCATCTTCCTTTCATATTCCATAAGAACCATGTCCTCATGAGAGCAACTTGTAAGAGTGAATTTCTGTTTCTGACGAGATTTACCAAAAGCATTCTCAGATTCATCACAGAACTTCAAGTGTTCAAAGTTAGCTCTTCAACATATTTCTTCTTCAAAGCAGCCATGATCAACCTCTGATAACCATCTATTTCATCAATCTTCTGCACAATCTGACTAGGTATAATAGCATGAGATGATTTTAAAAGATGTAGTCTCCTAATATCACTATTAATAAGCCTATCCAGAATCTCTATACTAGACACAGTGTTGTTGGAATGTTGAGACACTATGTTGTCAAGAATAGATTGATATGAAATTTCTGGTTCAGAAAAGGTTTGACAAAGATTTTGTGGCTCAGAATTTGTTGTCAAGTGGATTGGGGATGATGGAGGTGAAGTGATAGTATAGAGAGGTTCAGTAACAATTTCTGTCAAAGGATCAATGATTTGAATGATTGGCTTAGATGGAGTTTGTTGTATATCAGATGTATTTATATAGTTGGGAGGAAGAGAAAGTTCAGATTATGATGAAGAATCAGAACTTGAATCAGAGACAATTTTGAAGAACTTCTCTTTGATTTCATCTAACTTTGTTTTCTCCTTCTCAACAACAGGTTTAGATGGGGTTTCAGGTAAGTTTGAAGTTTCAACATGAATGGTTTGAGGTGAAAGGTGTTCACACAAAACATCTAGAATTGAAGGTTCATTTGTTGTTGGTTTGGGTAAAGGTTTGTCAACAACAATTGGTTCAGATGAAGGTTTAGGTGGTGAAGCAACAACATTATTAGGTTTAACAGTCCTAGATTGAGACTCTGTATGCTCATTATCAATGTTTTTAGAATACATACCTTGATTCTGCACTTGATTCAGGGCTTCTTCTTCTTCTTTATGCTTCTTGTACCTTCTTCTCTTTATTTCCTGAGGTTCTTCATTTGTTTCTTCATCATCAGAACACACAAGTTTCCTCTTGTTCTCCTGTCTGTCATTCAGTTTCTTTGTTCTGACCTCATTCTCTTGGATTTCTCTTTCTTTTTCATCCAAAATAGATATACCAACATTCTTATTTTTCTTCAAAATCCTATCCCTCTTCACCACTGTTTTCTTAACAAAAACTTGCTTCTTATCAAAGCCAAGTTTTGTGATATTAACCTCATTACCACCCGTTTCAACACCATATTGTTCTAAGTGTTTAATCAATCCTTCCACAATCTTCTTTCCTTCTTCTATATCCACCTCAGGAAAGGAAGTCAGCAAATTTTGATCTTCTTTGTTCATTAGAAAAGGATTGTTTGGAACAATAACTTTAGACTTGAACAAATGCATCTTCTTCAGAGATTTTCCATCTACCACTCTCTCTTCAAGAAATTATAACTTAACAAAACCAGGGTAATCCTTCTTCAAGATTTCATGAAAGTTGCTCAAAAAGAACATATGTGATAGCAATCTAGCATGATGACAATTGATGTGTCCAAACTCAATGCTACAAGAGATTACTTCATAGAGATGATCAAAAATGTATCTTGGCAGATTCATCTTGATGAAATTATGCAAATAGTACATGAAGTACTTCTGCTCAGAAGATACACAGTTTGTTCCACCTGCTTTTGTTGCAATGGATTCAAATAGAACCTTGTAAACCACCTTAAAGAAACTCTTTAAGTCTCTTTGCTCAGATGACTTCTCATTTTCAAACAACAAATTTTGAACATTTGAGTTGTGAGTCTTATTCTTGTACACACTCAAATAGATTCCGTGATCAGCAGTAATCACAATGTCCATTCCAGCAATGTTGGACCTAATCTCTGTTTGTGTGAACTCAGGAAGCCCTAGTTCCTTTCTCGTTTTTTCTTTTAAAAGAGGATTTTTCTTAACTAGCTTTTCAACTTCTTCATACGCTGATCATTATCAGAAGTAGTTTTCCATTAGAACTTCTGACCTAGAGGTTCTGAAGTCCAACAGTTTCTGATTATCATCAGAGAAAAAAAAATTACTCACAAAAACTAACAATCAGGAACAAACACCATGTTGAGATTTTTCTTTATAAAATCAAATCTTTCAACAACTAGGTGTTTTGTACAGATATCAGCCCATTGTTTTTCAGTTTCAACAAACTTGATATCTATAATCCCTTTTTAACCATAATCTCTAATAAAATGATGTTTGATCTCAATGTGTTTTGCTCTTGAGTGTAAAATCGGATTTTTAGAAAGATGAATGACTACAGTATTATCACAATATAAAGGAATATTGTTACTGCTTATATGATAATCCTCTAATTGATATTTCATCCAAAGAAGTTGTGTGCAACATTTAGCAGCTGAAATGTATTCTACTTCTGCTGTGGACATAACAATGGTGGTCTGCCTTTTGCTACCCCAAGAGACAAGGTTTTAACCCATAAATTGGCAACTGCCACTTGTTGATTTTCTTTCAAGCTTGTCTCAAGCATAATCAGCATCACAGAATCCATTTAACTCATATTTATTGGATTTCTTATAAAGTAATCCATAATTACAAGTTGCTTTCAGATATCTAAAGATTCTCTTCACAGTAGTGAGATGAGATTCTCTAGGATCTAATTGAAATCTTGCACATAAACATACAGAGAATAGAATATCAGGTCTAGATGCAGTTAGATAGAGTAGAGAACCAATCATACCTCTGTAAGCTTTCTGATCAACTTTTCCTTCAGTTCATCCAGGAGGTCTAGATTCATCCAGTTCATGCTTGTGGTTGGATGCATAGGAGTGTTCATAGGCTTGCAATCTTCCAAGTTAAATTTCTTCAGAAGCTCTCTGGTATATTTGGTCTGATGAATGTAAGTTCCTTCCTTTGTTTGATTGATTTGTATACCAAGGAAGTACTTCATTTCTCCCATCATACTCATTTCAAATTCTTTCTCCATTAACTTTGAAAAATTCTTGCATAGAGAAGCATTGGTTGAACCAAACACAATATCATCAACATATATTTGAACGATTAGAATGTCTTTCTTTAAGGTCTTTCTGAATAGTGTACAATCAACCTGCTCTTTCTCAAAACCATTTTTAACTAAGAAGTTACTTAGTCTCTCATACCAAGCTCTAGGAGCTTGTTTAAGACCATAAAGTGACTTCTTTAGTTTGAAAACATGATCAGAATTTTGAGAGTCTTCAAATCCAGGAGGTTGTTTGACATAAACTTCTTCAGTAATAAATCCTGTAAGAAAAGCACTCTTCACATCCATTTGATACAGAGTGATACCATGATTAACTGCATAGGATAGAAATAATCTGATTGCATCCAATGTAGCAACTGGAGCAAATGTTTCTTTGTAGTCAATTCTTTCTTGTTGACTATAACCTTGTGCAACTAATCTTGCTTTGTTTCTTGTAACTTCTCCTTATTCATTTAGCTTGTTTATGAAAACCCACTTAGTTTCAATAATGTTTTTATCCTTTGGTCTAGGAACCAAATTCCAAACATCATTGCTTTCAAACTGATATAGTTCTTCTTTCATAGCTAAGATCCAAGCTTCATCCTTTAAAGCTTCATCAACATTCTTAGGTTTAGTGATAGAAACCAAACACATCATTGAATCTTCATTTTGAAAGCTTGATCTAGTTCTTCTAGAACTATCCTTGTTGCCCAGAATTAACTCTTGTGGATGAGATGACTTGTACTTGAAGGAGTTCTTTTTAATTACTTCTTCTTTCTTAGCATCAGATTCACTATCATCTTGAGGTGTTGGAACAGTTTCAGAAGCAGCTTTATCTTTTTTATCAGAAGCTAATTCAGGTTCTGAACTCATGTGAACTTCTGAACATTCTTCTTCTGATACCTGTTTATCTGCAATCACTTCAATGTGCTCTGATTTTTCATCATCAGGCTCTTTATCATCAAATTTTACATGCATAGACTCTTCAACTGTATTAGATTCAGAGTTATACACTTTGTATGACCTTGAACGCTCAGAGTATCCAATAAAGATACCCTTGGTTGCTTTAGAGTCAAATTTCCTTAAATGGATTTTTATATTCAAGATATAACAAGTACATCCAAATTGATGAAAATAAGATATATCAGGTTTTCTTCCTTTGAACAATTCATATGTTGTTTTATTCAACATAGGTCTGATGTAGATCCTATTTTGAATATAACAAGCTGTGTTTACTGCTTCTACCCATAAATACTTAGCCAAATTATTTTCATGCATCATGGTTCTGGCCATCTCTTGTAAAGATCTATTCTTTCTTTCTACAACTCATTTTGTTGTGGAGTTCTAGGAGAAGAGAATTCATGAAGAATTCCATGATTTTCACAAAAGATATTAAAAGGTTCGTTTTCAAATTCACCACCTGTTAGACTACGTGGCTACGCTTTAAAGTGGCGAAAACAAGCGATCCGAAAATACAACTCACGATTTTTCAGATATCAAACAAGTGAGCGGAAGCTACCTAGATCAATAGTCTATTTGCACCTCGACCAAAGAAAAAATAGTAAAGCCAATATGGTATAACAATGATAATTCGAATGCGATACAAATATTCGAATTCAAGCAATTATCAAATATAGTTTTTCCTTGAAAATCGTTCACACACACAATTAGCGATATCGAATTATCTTATAGCAAACAAAGTAACAAATGATACTTTTGTCAAACACTTGGCGTGTATGACAAAACCACGTTTGTGAATTAACAACAAATCGTAAAGTAAAGAGATAAGGGATTAGAGAATGACACACGTAGATGATCAGGGAGTTCCCAGCTTTCGCGTCGTCCTCGCAGTAGGCCGTTACCTCTCCCCCCAACTTATCAAACGGATAAGTTGAGACTTTTATTCGAAAATCTTAATATGAATGCACAAGTACACAATTGATACAATATGTAAAGATACAGACTCTCTCAGATGATCTTCACCATAGCTCAAATTTGTGATTGTGCGACCTCAATCCAATCTTGACTTCAATTACCGTTCCCAACAATCAAACCCTCACTCCTATCTTGAACCAAGAACTTTGTGATGATTGTCCGGCTAATTCCCTCGCCAAAATGTATTGATCAATTCATGCAACAATTGAATACGGATGAGAAACTCTATACCTTCAAGACCCAATCAACTTAGATGTAATTCTGATTCACCTTGAACTTACCCCGAACGTTATCCTTTAAGCTCTTCTAAGAAACATCAATTGAACCCATATTCAGCTTCAATTTGATAGAGATTTGAAGGAAGATGATGATTGTTCTTGATACAAAATACTCAGCAATCTTGATCAAAGGAATCTTTACCAGTAGTTTCTCACGCTTACAACAATAATACATAAAGCTATTTATAGAGAAAATAGAATTGATTAAATTTAGGAACAATCTAACAGACTTGTATCGTTACATTCATTACTGTGTATCGATACAAGTAACTAACAGCGTTGGAAAAACTGAAGTTTTGTATGTATGTATCGATACAACCACGACTTTGTATCGATACATACACTAGTAAAAACAGAGTTGGACTGATATGTTTCGAAACACAAAAGTATGTTTCGAAACACAAGGCTCTCTTTGGTTTCAAGAGAGTCTGCATGTGTTTTGAAACATATAAGTGTGTTTCGAAACACAGAGGCTCTTTTGAATCCAATGAGAGCAATTTGTATCGATACAAAAGTGCTATGTATCGATACAAATGCATGGTGATCAACCTATACAAGTTTCAGGACATTTGTATTGATGAAGGTATATATGTATCGATACAAAACACCTAAAACCTGGTTTTTCAAACTTTCAAAAAATATTTTTGCTGTCAAGTTAATTTTAATTGTTACCTAAACATATTCTACTATATTTTCATGTGTTTTGACAATTATTAAAACTCGGAGGGGAACTGGTGCATTTACATTCTCCCCCTTTTTGATAATTGTCAAAACTATTGCATAAGCTAACTAAGCCTACCTAAGATGCAATTTACAAATAGCTATATGATACAGACGCAAACAACAACAAGGCTAACCACTTGCGAAGCTCCCCCTTAGTTGATGCCATCTTGCATATACGTTGAATAACCGGATCCGAATACTCAAAGCTCTTTATCCATAGCTTATGCTTGCAAATCTTTTCTTCCCCTTTGACAATATCAAAAAGAAGAAAAGAGTACTCATGAGAAGTATCGAAATTCGAAGAATTTTTGAAAAAAACTATAGGTCATATAATGCACTTACATTTGTCGAAATGCATTATATGATAAAAATAACCTGATCAAGATAAATAAGCAAAATATGCACAAATGTATTCCAATGACGAATCAATAAAGAATCATGACAAACATGGCATGTAGAACAACAAGGCAAACCAAATTACATGATTAGTAAAACATCGACATTTTGAGCATTTAAACATATTCTACGGATGAAGAATAAACAACGCATCATGCATAACTAAATCCATACATGAAATATAATAAAGGCATACACGAAGTTAAATGCCTAATAGTTTGGCATTACTAATTATTCGTACAACCAAATTGAAATCAAACGCTAGATAAGTCATAGAGTTATGAAATTAAAAGGACAAATCGTTCATGAGTTAAAAAAAATGTGCTTCCACTTCATTCATTCATTTGTTCCGGGTTAGGATTGAGGTAGTTGTCGACATTGGTTTGTTGTGTGACATAGGCATCAAGTTGTGTTTGGAGTTGGTAAAAACGAGATGCATTGTATGCTTGCATGTTGTCGATTCTTGTGTTAATCTCATTTTGAAAGGAAACTTGCCTCATGCTCATCTCCTTCAACATTTCCATGATCTCCGACATGTTAACATTTTTGTTTGCCGAAGATTCTTCAACATTGTCAACCATACTAGGAGATATTCTTGGCCTCTTATCCCTTTCGCTAACATTTTCTTCAATAGCTTCCTCTTCTTCATTTTCATTTCCAAAGAACTCATAGTCTTTGGTATCCTCATTCCACTTGTAGTCCATTCTCTTCATCATAGTTTGACTGAAGATTTGTTCCCTCTTTGGTTTAGTCCATATTCACTCAAATTCTTGGTAATTTTGAAATGATCCAAGATGGTGGAGATCATACATGAATAACCAAAGAATTGGTGTTTTGTAGAATCTTTCAAAGCGAATAGTCGGCTAACTATAAAAGTTGGCCAATCCACCTTCTTTTTCTCCAACAAAAGATACATAAGATCGATGTCCTTTACATCAATCCTAGAGTAAGCACCACTTCTAGGCCTAATTATGTTACAAACAATCCAATGTAATACTCTAGGTATCTTAGCAAGTTTACTAGCCTTATAGTCCGGACTCTTTCCACTTCTAGTTAACTTTAGCCAATATTCTTTCATCTTATAATTTGGACTATCGGAGTCTGTGAATTTCCTTAAATTTGAATCACTAGATAGACCAAACAAGTTGAACCAAACCTTCTTTGTAACCTTATAGACTTTCTTTCCCATACGAAATTCAAACTCAGCTCCATTTGGGTTTTGTAAACCAGCATAAAAGATTTTAATCAAATCATCAATATATGGTGTTCTCAAATTTCAAAAGGTGACAAGTTTTTCTCGTTTAAGAATTTCAGAGATTTCCTCTAAGTGAATCTTTTCCAATTCTTCAACACATACAACATTTGGTTGAACTAGTTTCTTATGTGTACAATTTCTGATCTAAAAATTGTAACACTCAGAATGTATGAAATTCTTTTCCTCAAAGGTGTTATCAATTCGCTTATGTGTGGTAATTCCACTAACTACTTTGGTACTAGACCTAGATGCCATTTCTAGAGAAGTGAAAGAGGAATGTTACCTTGTAATGAACACTCAATGTACTAATTTGAGAAAAACAATCGAAGACCCTTGTAGTAGATAATAACAGCACCACAACTTGTAATCTTCACAAAATGTGCATATAGCAAAAATCCCAATTAGAACCCTAGCTTTGAATGTGAGAGATGAAGGAGATTAACCACTTGATTGATGTTTGTAGAGTAATGGGTGATGAATTTGAAATGGTTTAGATTCAAGAATTTTTGATTTTGGTTGTGTATTGAGAGAGATTGAAGAAATTTTGGTTATGGAAGATTATTTTAGATTCTGTTCGTGCAGGAGAGAAGAGAAGATAGGTTTGTGATTTGTGAATGAATGAGTGAAAATGGAAGTTTAATGCAGTTTTTGTGTTTTTGTATCGATACAACTCAACCTGTGTATCGATACAAGTATGTTTTGTGCAACATGTATCGATACATTCGTGTATGTAACGATACATAGTTCATTCTCTGGCCTAACTGGTGCAATTATGTATCGATACAACACCACTATGTATCGATACATTTCAGTTTAGCTGTCAATTTATGTAGAAAATTCACTTGTATTGATACAAAATTATTTTGTATCGATGCAAAATGCATTATTTTCAAATTTTCTTTAACCCCATGAATTCAAATACCTTTCAAACTCATTTTTATGACTTATCAAACATATATATGTATGAAAACAATATAAATCACCAAGGTACATCAAGTATGCATGTGACCACAACTATCAAAGCAACTTATCAACATGAGAATACATGTTAATCCGCATAATGCATGATAAACATTTCACATGGTTAATATCAAATACCAAGATAAGGATTCAAATAATATGCACAACAACAGGTAGAAAACATATACAATAGATGTAATGAACTTAATATGGCATTTGGTTTGATTTTTGTCAAAACCCCATTTTTAAATATGAGTCTCAACAACTTATTAATACCGTTGAGCAAAATTTTTGGAAATGGAGGAGTTGACAACTATCATTCCAAAAATCATATTGAGTTGAAATTATATGTATATGAACAAAGAACCACTCAAGCAAGTAATAAAATGCAAAAGAATAAGGAATAGGGATAAAGATAAGGATAAGAATCTCCCCTTTGAAGTATCAAGTATAGGAAGTGATCAAGTTCCATAACTTCTAGAGTATTGAGTCAAAGCTTTTCCTTTGTCTTTATTCCTTTATAAGTCTTGAACGCCATTGTTATCGGTGTCTCTCGTCAATGGTCCAAGACGTTTTCCTACAACTTTTAAACATTGCAAATAGGTCCCCAACTCTCATTGGGTCCTAGGTGGTTAGTAACAAAACCATTGATGGATTTCGGAATCCATTGCATTTTGCCTTTTGGTACAAAAGTTTTTCTAGCTTGGCACTTTGCAATGGTATGACCTTGTCCCAACAATAGTTACACGTGATGTTGGGATTACACTTCTTTTGATCCTTTGCAACAAACTTATACTTTTTATGCTTAGGTTTGAAATTTTTGTTGAATTTCAAAGGATCAACCGAATACGTAATCTCAGGTGTAGGAGGTTTGTCCATTTTCTCTTTGAATTCTCTCAACTCTTTATACAAATGCTCAACTCTTTATACAAATGGAAACAACCTTCACAACTGGTCCAACTATTTCCACAATCATCATGTTTTAAAGTAGGCCTTTCAATCATAGATTTCTTCAGGGCTTTTAATTCTTTCTCTGTATCAGATACTTTGGCCTCAAGGTACTTATTTACTTGCATGAGTCCCTTAAGGCGCTTAAAAGCTTCCCTAGTTTCGCTATGAAGTTTCTCAAATGCTACTTGTAAATCATGATAATCTAAAATAGTATATGAAGTAGATGGGTTTTGGTTTACCTTTTGAGGAACAACTTTCTTGTGATCATGTTTGGTTAAGCACACATTTGCTAACTCCCTCTCGTCGCTAGAACTCGAACTCCATGAAGAAGAAGATGAAGAGATGCTATTCTTCCAAGCCACATAGGCCTTCTTCCCCTTGCTCCTCTTTTTCAACTTAGGCGACTCCTTCTCTTTTCTCTTGAGCTTAGGACAATCCGTCTTGAAGTGACCAACTTGGCCGCACTCAAAGCACGTCCCTTTCTTGGAGTACTTACCACCCTAATTTTTCCGGTAACCACTATCTCTCCGAAACTTTTTAAGGTTATCGTCGGAGTTTCTCATACCATTCTTCCTCATATACCTATGGTAGCGCTTCACGAACAACACCATTTATTCATCATCGGAGTCATCTTTGCTTTCTCTATTTTCCTCTTGCTCACTTTTTTGGACTTTGAGATGGAAGCCCTTAGAGCAATGGACTTCCTATCTTTGTCTTTTTCTTTCTCCGTATGTTTTTCCCTCTTGGATCCTTTCTCATGCTTATCCAAGGCTTTGAGCACACTCTCATGCTCTTCTAGCTTTCCAAAGAGCGTTGTAAGGCTCAATTGTGAGAGGTCATTCGCCTCTAAGATGGCGGTGAACTTAGGTTGACAAAACCTAGACAAGCACCTTAAGATTTTATTAGTAGAAACCTCATTTGCTATAGGATTTCCAAGACCATGCAATTTGTGTGTGATTTTAATGAACCTTTGTTGCATTTGCCCGATGGTTTCACCATCTTGCATGCGAAAAAAATCAAATTCTTGTGTCAAAGTGTTTATTTTAGATTGCTTGACTTCATTAATACCCTCAAAGTGAGTGATTAATGTGTCCCACATTTGTTTTGCCGAGTTACAATGTGACACATGATAGTATTGCTCAATTCCCAAAGAGGAGATCAAGATATTTTGAGCCTTCGCATCGTAACTCACTTTCTTCTTATCATCGTCATTCCATTGTGCCATTGGCTTGTTTGTGACAACACCATTCAAATCGGTATTTGTCAGAACAAACGGACCGTTTTCAATGGTGTTCCAAACTTCAACATCAAAAGAATTGATGTGAATCCACATACTACTTTTCCAATAGTCAAAATGTTCGCCATTGAAAATCGGTGCTCTATTATACGCCCCCTTCGGTTCAAAAGCCATTGAGATCTAATAGTTGGCACAAATCCACACAATTTTCGTAAAAATCAACCGGGATCGTGATACCACTTGTTAGACTACGTGGCTACGCTTTAAAGTGGCGAAAACAAGCGATCCGAAAATACAACTCACGATTTTTCGGATATCAAACGAGTGAGCGGAAGCTACCTAGATCGGTAGTCTATTTGCACCTCGACCAAAGGAAAAATAGTAAAGCCAATATGGTATAACAATGATAATTCGAATGCGATACAAATATTCGAATTCAAGCAATTGTCAAATATAGTTTTTCCTTGAAAATCGTTCACACACACAATTAGCGGTATCGAATTGTCTTATATCAAACAAAGTAACAAACGATACTTTTGTCAATCACTTGGCGTGTATGACAAAACCACATTTGTGAATTAACAACAAATCGTAAAGTAAAGAGATAAGGGATTAGAGAATGACACACGTAGATGATCAGGGAGTTCCCAGCTTTCGCGTCGTCCTCGCAAAGGGCCGGTACCTCTCCCCCCAACTTATCAAACGGATAAGTTGAGACTTTTATTTGAAAATCTTTATATGAATGCACAAGTATACAATTGATACAATATGTAAAGATACAGACTCTCTCAGATGATCTTCACCATAGCTCAAACTTGTGATTGTGCAACCTCAATCCAATCTTGACTTCAATTACCGTTCCCAACAATCAAACCCTCACACTTATCTTGAACCAAAAACTTTATGATGATTGTCCGGCTAATTCCCTCGCCAAATTGTATTGATCAATTCAAGCAACACTTGAATCCGGATGACAAATAACTCTATACCTTCAAGACCCAATCAACTCGAATGTAACTGTGATTAACCACAAACTTACCCCGAACGTTATCCATCAAGTTCTTCTAAGAAACATCAATTGAACCCATATTAAACTTCAATTTGATAGAGATTTGAAGGAAGATGATGATTGTTCTTGAATGCTCTTTGATGCAAAATACTCAGCAATCTTGATCAAAGGAATCTTTACCAGTAGTTTCTCACGCTTACAACAATAATACATAAAGCTATTTATAGAGAAAATAGAATTGATTAAATTTAGGAACAATCTAACAGACTTGTATCGATACATTCATTACTGTGTATCGATACAAGTAACTAAGAGCGTTGGAAAAACTGAAGTTTTGTATGTATGTATCGATACAACCACGACTTTGTATCGATACATACACCAGTAAAAACATAATTGGACTGATATGTTTCGAAACACAAAATCATGTTTCGAAACACAAGGGTCTCTCTGGTTTCAAGAGAGTCTGCATGTGTTTCGAAACAAATAAGTGTGTTTTGAAACACAGAGGCTCTTTTGAATCCAATGAGAGCAATTTGTATCGATACAAAAGTGCTATGTATCGATACAAATGCGTGGTGATCATCCTGAACAAGTTTCAGGACATTTGTATCGATACAGGTATATATGTATCGATAAAAAACACCTAAAAATTGGTTTTTCAAACTTTCAAAAAATATTTTTGCTGTCAAGTCAATTTCAATTGTTACCTAAACATATTCTACTCTATTTTCATGTGTTTTGACAATTATTAAAACTCGGAGGGGAACTGGTGCATTTACACCACCATGATCACTTCTGACCTTAACAATTTTTAAATCTTTTTCAACTTGTATTTGAGTGCAGAGAGTACTAAACACATAATATGTATCATCCTTGGATCTGAGGAATTTAACCCAAGTCCATCTACTATAATCATCAACTATGACAAGTCCATACTTCTTACCATTTATTGAAGCAGTGCTAACTAGTCCAAATAAATCAATGTGAAGAAGTTCCAAAGGTCTAGAGGTAGAGACAACATTTTTATCTTTAAAAGAACTTCTAAAAAGTTTCCCTTTTTGACAAGAACCACAGATTGAATCTGAGTGATATTTCAAGTTAGGTAGGCCTCTCACAAGTTTTGTTTGCTAAGCTTAGAGATTAATCTCCAGTTAGCATGACCCAATTTCTTGTGCCAGACCCACTTTTCTTCACTTAGAGTCAATAGACAAACAACTTCTTGTTCCATTAATTCAAAAAGGTTGATTTTATAAACGTTGCCTTTCCTCTTCCCTTTAAAAACAATGGACTTATCAGAGTCTTTGTTTACAGTACATGTGTTCTTATTAAACACCGCTTCATATCCACTATCACATAATTGACTTATGCTCAGTAGATTATGAAATAATCGATCTACTAACAGAACATCATAAATAGTTGAGAAAGAGTTACCTACTGTACCAGTACCAATTATTTTTCCTTTTTGGTTCCCACCAAATCCTACATTCCCTCCCTCTTTGTGAGTCAGGGTGAGGAACAAATCCATCTCTCTAGTCATGTGACGTGAGCAACCACTGTCCAGGTACCATGTACTTTCCTTTTTCTCTCTTTGAGTGCAAACCTGCAACATAAACTATCTCAGATTTTGGTACCCACAACTTGTTGGGTCCAGATTTGTTAATATAGGCTTTATAGAAGTATGATTTTTGAAAAACCTGTTTGAGAGACATACTTCTTCTTGCCAAAACTTCTAATAGATTTCACAAACTTTGAATTAGAAGTATTAGTTTCTGAAGTTCTCAGAACCTTAGTTTCCTTAGGAACTGGTCTCTTCAGAATCTTTACTTCTGAATATCTCATTTTTGAATTAGAGTTGATCTTAGCTTCTGAAGTATTACCTTCTGAGGCTTTTGATTTACCCTTGTTCAAAACAACAGTTTGTGAAATTTTCTTAAAGTTACTTGATTCTGATACAAAAGTGGAATAGAGAGGATGAGGTGTTTTGCTTATACAGACAGATTGAGTTGATTTTTCTTTATTAGAAGATGCAGAGTAACCAATCCCATATCCTTTGTTTTTGCCAACACTATAAATCATGGAAGCAACTTTACTCTTATTAACATTATGTTTAACAAATTCATGAAGAGAAACTTCGTGCTTATCATGTGATTTGTTACAAGCAACACAACCTTCTTCAAGCTCTTTGATTTTCAAAAGAGATTCATTGTATTGAGTTTGAAGTTGGTCAGATTTCTCTGTAAGCAAGTCAATTTTAGTTTTTAAACTTTTGAAATCATTTGACTTGTTTATGTATTGCTTCATAGTGTCTTTAAGAGCTATCAGAAGCTTATCATGAGGAAGTTTAGAAATTACCTCATCAATATCATCAGTGTCAGATTGATCATCCATATCAGACTCATTATCAGAAGATGTTGTAGCCATTAGAGCTAGATTAGCCTCTTCATCATCATCATCCTTATTTGATAATTTTTCAAGATCTTCAAAAGTTGCCATAAGACTCTTCTTCATTCTGTTTTTGAAACTGCTCTTTTTCCCTTTATCATTTGAGTTTAAATTAGGACAATCAGCAATGAAATGACCAGTCTTTTTGCAGTTGAAGCAACTATTTTTAGAACCATCTTTCTTATCTTTGAGACTTGAACACTTGTTTCCATAACTCTTAGAACTAGAACTCTTTCTAGAAGCTTTGTTGTTCTTGTATTTGTTCCATTTACTAAACTTTAAAATTAAAGCAAAAAGTTCCTCATCTGATCCATCCTCCTGATCATCTATAGAAGATTCCTCAGCATCAGATTCAATAACCTTAGCCTTTAGAGCCTTAGGAGATTTCAAAGTTGCTGGCAGAGCCAATGACTTTGATTTCTTTTTGGGCTCATCAGAAGCTAGTTCCATCTCGTGACTTATGAGTGAACTAGTTAACTCTTCTAGGCTTAAAGTGTTGAGATCTTTTGCTTCTTGAATAGCAGTGACTTTTGGTCTCCACTTTGGTGGTAAACACCTCAAAATCTTCTTTACATGATCAGCAGTTGTATAACTCTTCTTTAAGACTCCAAGACCTGAAACCAAGATTTTAAACCTTGCATACATTTCTTCAATGTTTTCAGTGTCTTTCATCTTAAACATTTCATACTGATGAACCAGAAGATTTGCTTTTGCTTCTTTCACCTGTTGGTTCCCTTCATAATTAGCACACAAAGAGTCATAAATACCCTTAGCACTAGATCTGTTTCCAAGTTTCAAAAACTCATCATGTGTAATACATTCAGCAAGGATATATATAACTCTGTTATGTCTTTTTCACTCTTTCTTTTGTTCAGTTGTGAATGTCTTCTTAACAGCTGCAGTAGTTTTGCCATCTTCATCAAGGTGTTTTTGAAAGCTAATACCTTCTTCAATGATATCCCATAAATCCCCATCTTCAGCTATAATATGTGGATATATTTTGTATTTCCACCATGCAAAGGTTGCTTGATCACCATTGAACTTAGGTGCTTTGCTATAGACTCCACCAGATTTCTTACTCTTTTCACTGTTGTAGTCATAGTGGATTTCAGACTTCTTAGTAAGCTCAGTTTCTCTAGACATAGTAATTTTCACGATCTTTTTGTTTCACTGTTAAGTGATGCGTAATAACCGGAGCTCTAGATACCAATTGAAGGTGCGAAAAACACAAGAAGGGGGGGTTGAATTGTGTTTTGGTGATTTTAAAAACTTCTTTAAGTTCTGAAAACTTATCAGAATCACCAGCGGATAAAACAAACACAATAAACGCTAGCACGAATATGAAGGAGATAAAAGAGAGAGAGAGAGAGAGAGAGACGTGACAAGCAATTTTATACTAGTTCCTCTCACAAACCGAGAGTAGTCCAGTCCCCTTGCACTTCCAAGAGATTTCACTAAAATCACTTAGATTACAAAATGCTCAAACACACTAGTAAGAGACTTCCTATTGCTCAAGCTCTCAAGCAAGAGACTTCCTAAGACAAAACAAAAGATTAATTAAAGTGATAAACACTTGTTGTTAAAATCAAGAGTTCTCAAAAGAGTACAACACAACTGAAAAGAATCTAACAATTGATTCCTAAGAAAACAAATTGTTAGAAGCACAACAGAAATAAGTTCAGAAGCAGTGCTTGTAGTCTTGTATATAACAGAGTAAGTGTTGTAGCTTTTTGTATTTTCGTCACTTGATCTTCAAAACTTTGCTGTCTATTTATATGTAAGAATAGAATAGAGACGTTTGAGGATATTGACCGTTGCAGGGGTCATTGGCAAAAAGGGGGAGATTGTTGAGGCAAAATCCTAATTTGATGTTTTAATTATGACAAACATCTTTAATTATATTTTAAGTGAATTCTGATCTCTTTGTGATCTAACAAGTGCTTTTGAATGATTAAAATAAGACAGGAACAAAAGCTTATCAATTAAATATCACTATCTTTTATTATGTTGAAACTGACACTTTATGAGAATGGTCTGAGAACATTCTCATGTTTGGCAAGTTTGCGCGTGCAACAAGCAATTCAACATGAGCACTTATTTATGGCTTCTGATCACAAGACAAATATGAACTTTATGCAAGAGAACTTTAATGCACAAGATCTCAACAGTGCATAAGTCATTTTAGGCAAGAAGCTAATAGTGACAAGATAAGCTTTCTCTTTTAGTCATGTTTGAGGAATAAAACATGAATTTAATATTAAATGTCACAAGGAGCCTTTTGCTGGAACACTGCAAGCTGTCACTATTTGAGGACATTTTATGGGCCAATAAGCTTTATACAACATACTCTTTACTATGAGTTGTGTTGTACTTGCAAGGACAAGTTTTATATTTTATCCTATGTCCTTTTCCTACATCTATGGAGGCTATGTGTACTTTGGATTGTACACCTTTGACAGAAATGGGATAAGAAGACCAACAGGCTCTCAAACATTCTCCCATGATCTCGTGATGTGCTAACTTGCCCACCAAGCAAACATCTTCCTTTCTATGAAGACTTTAACAGCAAATGAACTAGAGAACGATGTGAGAACGTTCTCATTTCTGGACAGCTTTTTGCACATTCTCTGATATATTCTTTCTAGTTGTCTACAGGTATTGGTATTTGAATTTAAACAGCTATGTTACAACGTATAGCCTTGTGGAACAAGCAACCAACACGCTCCTGATTTCAAGAGCTTCAAATCTCACTCTCCATATCCAGAACGTGAAGAACATGCTGAGAACGTTCTGGCAGATTTGTTATCTTTCATCAAGTACATTGAGCTGTTATCTTATGGACTGAAACGGCTAGTTTTTGGCTCCTCTGAAACAACTTGATGACCAAGTGATGAAGCTTTCACACCAGATATAAATAGCACCCTTGGGAGCCTTTGAAGAGAAAGAGTTTTCAATACAATCAATCATCTCTCTACTTGTCTTTATCACACAAGTTTTCTAAAGCTCTTCTTTGATCACTTTCACTCTCAGATCTCATAAGCATATACTTGGATCAGTATATCTTTAGAGTGAACTAAGTGTTTATGTAACTTAAGCTTCTCAACGTAGTTGAGATTATTTGTAAGCTTGTGATCCAACAAACTATTTGTAAACAAGAAAGAAAGCTCAAGTCAATACATAACTATTGATTGAGTGTTTAGGTGTTGTATCCTTTCAACCTGAAGGGTTGGAATAGGTTTAAGCTTGGAGGGCTTAAAGGCTATTGATCTTGGTCTAGATCAAGGAGGTTTTGTGTATTTGAGATCGTTAGTATCTCAAGATCTTAGTGGATTAATCTCACGGAGAGTGAGGACTGGACTAGCCCTACTTTGGGGTGAACCAGGATAAATTGCTTGTGTTATTCTTTCTTTACTTATCTCTGTTTAACGCAAAGCACTACACACACACTTCACTTCTACTTTTAGTTTTATGTACTAATCTGATTGATCCACTAGTACAAAAAACGCTTGTTAAGTCGGTTAAAAATGACTTTTTAAGTCAGTTTCGTGTGTGACTTAACGATTCCTGACATAACAAGTTTTGACATGTTAAGTCAGATTTTGATCTGACTTAAGAAAACACTTGTTAAGTCATTTAAAAATGACTTTTTAAGTCAGTTCTGCGCGGGACTTAACAATTCCTGACATAACAAATTTTGACATGTTAAGTGGCATGTGCAACTGACTTAAGAAGATTATTTTTTAAGTTGAATATGCTTAACCGACCTAAGAAGTTGTTGTTTGATTTTTTCTCCTCACACCCCATGAAAATCTGGTTACACCCCAAAATGACAAACATGCCCTAATTTAAAATTAAATTCTCAATTTTCATAACCTTTTCTATTCCCCAATTAAGCAGCAAATTTGTCCAAAACCTTAAACTAACTACTACGGTATTTAAGAACACCTACAATTGCCACCAAGGTCTTCAATTCCCCATTACCCACCATTACTAGTGTGACAATACCATCCCACCTTCCCCTTTGTCAGATCCTCGCAATATCATCCATCTTTCATTAGAGATCCATCAAGTAAATCCTTATAAACAACACCGTCGTTGGGTTGTCGAAAACAATAAGAGCGTTAAATGCCTCATCATGTATTGAATGTTGTATTCATAAATCACAATTTGCAGACGAAGTGAATTAATAAAAAATGTAGAACATGCCTTTGCGATAGTAGAAGACAATCGGCCACAACTTTATACAATTAAATAATTTGTGATATTTAATATTTCATTAAATTTGGTGTTACATATTCACGGATGTATATGAGAAAATAGATGAAGATCTAACAGATGAAATAAGAGTTTTGAGTTTTTACTAGAACAAGGGCAATATTGATAATATAATTAAATTTTAATTAAATTATGGTGTAGCCGGAGATTTTTGGGGTGTGACTAAAAAAGTTTTTATTTATTTCCGGGCAGTTTTTTTTTCCTCTATTTATAATATCACATTTTTTCCTGCACATTTATGTACTGAATTTACTACAACCAACATCAGTTCACCTAAATTTCAAAATAAAACCATAGGAGTAAATATAATGTCATACCAAATTAAAACATAGCATTGTGATCAAAGTAGATAAACAACCACGTAGGGTAAGATTTGTTATACTTAGATAAACGTTTGTCTTATCTAAAGAGCATAAATAAGAGTAATTAACTACTTATATCAAACAATAACTAAGTACTTGTCAAGATACAATCAAAACAAGAAACCTTAATTAAAGACCACAAAAGATCATATATCCGCACTTGCTTCAACACGTTCCAAAATCATCTTTGCACAACGTTCTTGAACATTTTAAACATCATCCTTATTAAATGGATTTGAGTCCCGAAATATCTGAATAAATAAATGTTTACATAAATTAGATAAACAATAATATTAATTGATTGATACAACTTTGATACAAAATTTCTATTACTTACTTGGGTCCATGAACCAACAATACTAGCGGAAACAATGTTTAACATGTGAATCATTACATAATAGCCGCACTCATAACTAACTTGTTGCTTTTGACTCTAAAATTGAATATGATCATATGTGGACGTCAGTAAATATTATTCAAAAATTGTTATATAATATATATCTTTTAATCATTCATTTAAATATTAAGTTAACAACTTACGATCGGATATAACCATTCTACTTTGTTATGTTTTCTCACACCTTGTAACTTATTATAAGATCCCAAAGCTCTACAATAAAGAAATATTCATTATAGATTTATATCATAAAACATATCACAAAGTTCATGTTGAATACTTACATTTCAACAATTTCATTATATGGCTTCTTTCTCAATGAATATAAAAAAGTTACTTCAAGCTTCTTAGGACTAATGATGAGCAATTGTCAACGATGACTACAAAGAAAAACATAAATTTTTTGTCAAACAAAAAGAAAAACATAAATTTAATGTGTTAAATTAACTATTTCTAGCTACTATAAGTGATTGACTATAGTACCAAAAAAATAAAATAAGTGATTGACTATAACAAGTATAAAAAACATCTTACTTGTTAAAATAAGGAGCAAGGTAACAATTTTTTCTATCATCACACATCTTCTTTTGTATGTAAGACTGAATACTACCACGCTCATTTTCACTATGAGTGAAATGCGAATCAATAAATCCATAAACATCATTGTTTCCCAACTCATGACATAGACGGTGCAAATATCTAAAAAATTGAAAGTTATTTACATTATAAATAAAATTAAGCAATTAATAAATTAGGTAAATGATAAAATATACTTACATTAGTCACACTTGTAAAATAGTGAAGTGTAATTGTTTTTTACCCACACACAAGTCAACAATATCTTCTCTTGGGATTTCAATAACGCAATTTTTTCCACCGAGCTCATCATTAAACTTCAAGGTTTCATCCATATACATTGCTTTTACTCCCAATTTTTGACAGATCGGTTCCGACTTTTTCGGTGGATCATCATATTTCTTAGATCAAACATTTTGAATCATTATGATAAAATATTAGAAAACATATTTGAATAATATGAAGCATAAAAAGAGAATAATAAAAGTAATGAATACCTTATTGGGAGCAAATTTCAAAAGTCTTTTCGGCCATTGAATGAAAGTGTTGAGGGCCTCACTAACTGTTGTAACATCACTAACTGTTTAGAATTTGCCACTCTCACCATATCATTATTCAGAACTTGATTATGTATATTGGGGCCCAATCTGTACACATTAGCTAATGCCACTGCAAGAGTGTTTCCATTGATATACGATTCACATTCTTCAGGAATATCCTCTTCATCAATAAAACAACGAAACCATGAAAGTAAGTTTGCACAAATAATTTTACAGATTCCTATAGAAAATAAACTTTAAAATATTCTTTAATGATTACGAGTTTTTTAAACGATCTGACAATATATCATTGGACGCATATGCAAAGTTTGTTTACACTGAGAGTACATATTAAACTCAATTCAATATTTCAAAAATTTTCCAACTTAGTTCTCTATAAAACATGAATAAAGAGTTAAAACTCAAATATTTATATTATATGAGTAACTTTATTGAATTAAAAGTTGATCCAGACTATTCTAAATTGACATAGGCAAAGTTACATTAAGATAGAATGTCAAGACTCAAGATAGAGGTCAATTTTATTTTTTCTCAAAATTCAAATTAGCAAAATGTTCCTCGATATCAATATATATTTTGAAACACAAGATGAAATAAGCGTCTTACAGAAAACAATAATATCACAACAACAGAAAATTAAAAGAAAGTGTTTAAAAATTACTTACATATGAACGATTGTAGAACAATTTATCGGCGTTAGAAAGATTGTAGCGATAGACCAATTTGCTGCGATTCGAACGGTTTGTTGCTAATGTTGCAGCGATTGAACTTTGCGTTTCTGCTTTTCCTAATTGAAATTTGTGGTTCTGCGTTTCCTTCTTCGAACGGTTCTATGTTTGTTGCAGCGATAAAATGTTGCTTGAGTTTTTCGTTTTCAGATCGAAGTTTATCAGTTCTGCGTTTTGCGTTCTCTAATTGATTGAAGTGTTTTGGGTTTTTCGTTTTTCCGATCAAAGATTGAAGAAATATGCGTTTTCTGAAGAGAAGAGAAGTGTTTTCTGTCGAGAAGCTATTTGCGTTTTCAATCGATTGAAGAGAAGAGAAGATTGAAGCGATTTGTGTTGTTTATGAGAGTTACTGGTTTTGTTGGGATTTACGTGAGAAAGAATATAAGATTGAAACAAACAACCTCTTTTTTTTTTTTTACGTAACAACATTTTTTTTTACCTAACCTCTTTTTTTTTGTCAAGTGTTTTATGCTTTTTATTTTAATTGTTAAATTTTTTAAAAGATACTGGGTTTGAATCCTACTAAAGACACATTGAAATTTAATTTGTTAAATGTAATTAATACATTTTAGGTCAGGCGATGAAAACCCGACTTAACAAATAATTTTCTTAAGTCAGTTGCTCAATATACGCGAATTAAGCAATTTAATTAAATTTTCAAAAAAGGTACTGGGTTCGAATCCTACTTAGGAAACATTTAAATTGAATTTGTTAAATATATGCGACTTAAGCAATTTTATACGAATTATATATTTTTTATTTAATCTTTGTTAAGTCAGTTTTAAGTGCACCCGACCCAACAAACTTGCAAATATTTACGGATTTGCCACCCCATGACTTGTTAAGTCAGGTGGCAAGTCCAACTGACTTAAACCTTTTTCTATAAAGGTATTTTTGTACTAGTGTCTCATGGAATTCTTGAATATTTCCGTTGGGAGAATAACTCCTTATTCAAATTCATCATATGAATTATTCCCAACACTTGCTTCTAAATTCACATAATCTCATCATATTTGTTTAGTTAAGTCTGACCCTATTTTAGAAATTGGATATTACCATTATCCCATCGCATCATACCCATATAGACAATGTATGTCGTGGTAGGCGAACCCACATCATTCAATACCGGTCTTGATGAGTTCTAAAACTTGGAAAGCATAAACTTAATATTCACATATTTTATTATGAAAGAGAATGTACTCCGTGGTGGGCGAACCTACATCTTCTTTATTAATCTCTTATGTGTCTCTTGAGGGATATTTAATTAGTTATGATCTCACCGGCTTTATTAACATATTAAACGCTCTCACATGCATCAACATACACACATACAATAATATAGAATGATATGATTATGACCTCCTAACGCAAGTGTCCTCTCAAGCCAATGAGAGAACCCTAAACTAGCCTAACGATGATCTACTTCTCCAAGCATCATCTTCATGGCTGTTCTCCTTTGTTCCTATGTAATTCTATTATAATGTTACATCAAAGAATACTCGTTTTACATACGAGGGAGTAAGATGAGAAGAGAAATTACATCAAGAAATTCAGAGAGAGGCACGACACGCAGGCCGTATTTAAATTCCCAAATTAAAACAAAAGAGCAAACTAAGGTCATAATCATGAATTGAAACACAATAATAAACTCACTTTATTATTATCCTTGGTTTAAGTAATTAATTAAAATTAAATTATTATAAACTGATCATAACGTTTATAACGGATAGAATCGAATCACGATTTCACAAACCGAGTTTTCGACAAATTCTGGTCGTCAAAGCTCGCTAGAGGGCTAGCTGCTCGGACTCGAGCTCGCCAGAGCTCCCCAGGCCGCGAGCTCCTCTGAGTCTAGTGTCATAGCTCGCTGGAGCTGGCTGGGCGACCGCGTCAGGGTTTCGCGGAAATCGTTTCACGATTTCATAAATCGTGTCACGATTTCGGCGAATTCTGAAACATATTTTCAGCATATCACAACCCTTGTGATGCCTTGAACCCTTATACAACAAGTTCCTTCCATCAAAATTCACCATGAACGATTACTAGCTTGATTCATCACCACATCAATGTTTCACCAATCGAAGGTTCCGAAACAATTATCGTGGATCATTCAATGCCAATAACGACTACGTGATTTCTAACGGATGAAATCTAGTATATCAAATATACTTTATTTGCATCTTGTTCTCTTGTATCATTTACAAGACTTGATCAATTTAAAATTTAATTCCTCAATTTTATCTTGTTTAGGTTTTAATCAAATTAAAAGGTGATATAAACAAGCATCATAATCATGGTTTCGTAAGTGGCTTTGATACCACTGAAGGAAAATAGCGATAGTTTAAGCACCGGAATTCAAAAAAATTTCCTTAGTATGATCCTTACGAATGAGCATGATATGTGTTTTAGGGTTTTTACCTCTTATAGGGAAGAACCTTTAAATCACGAACAAGATGATCACGAACGTTGATGAAGGTCACCCACGCCTCTAACTAGTCCACACGAACAGCATTCCTTCACTCCAAGTGCTAGCTTATGAATGAGGGACTTTATGTGAGAGAGAGAGAGAGAGAGATAAGTAGAGAAATAATTTTAGGATTCAAGTAACCCTAAAATTCTTATGAATTTCTCTTGTGTATTTTGCTCTTGTACAAGACCTCTATTTATAGAGTTTATTATCTTGCTCTCCAATATAAATATTTGTCTTGTCCAACAAGATAAGTTTGAAACAAAAGCCCACCAAGATAACCCTACGGCGCGCGCCCTATGAGTCTTGCTACTCATGTGCACGTGCGCCCACCATATCCTATGGTGTACCACTTATCATTAATTTGTGATACCTTATCACAATATATATTTACCCCTTTGTGATAATATATGCGTTTATAATTACCCCTTTGCCCCTAATGTCTATATTGAACACAAAGCATACATAGTGTCATATTTGTCCAGTTCAATATTGGGCCCATGACATATATCCTGTTATGCAGGATCGGCAAATTCCATCTAGGACACTACTGTCCCTTAGCATGCTTTATGAAGTACCCATAAACTGCCTTTATGATTATCCAGTTACGGACAACGTTAGATCAACAACAAAGTACTTGACTCCACATCTAGGGTACATAGTGGTACCATAGTGTAGAATACATTTTCGGTTAATTAAACTTGCAATGACAGTGAAAAACCTTTTTAAACTATGAAAAATGAACTTACAAGACATTTGGATCGATATACCTTCAATTGGATCGATACAAATGGCTTGAAATATGTTATGGCTGAAAAACACATTTTTGTATCGATACAGACAAAATTTGTATCGATACAAAATTGATCTCAAAGAGACAGAGGAGCTCACGTTTTTGTATCGATACAGACAAAATTTGTATCGATACATATCAATTATATTTTTCCTAAATTTGCTTCATTCTATTTTCTCTATGAATAGCTTTATGGGGTTTTGTTGTAGTGTGAGAAACTATTGGAAAACACCTTTTGGTCAGAATTGTGTGATATTTTGGATCAAAAGAGAATTAGAACCAAGTTCATCATCTTCTACCAATTCTCAATTACTTCAAGGTTGAATATGGGTTTAATCATGCAGTTCTAGTTCGATTGTAAGATAGCGTTCGACACGGATCGCGGTGAATCAGATCATGCTCGGGTTGAATTGGTTTTAAGGGAAGGTTTCTCATCGGGTTTTCAAGAAGGTATCATTCTTGAAGGATTGGCGTATCAACAAGGGAATCATCCGAGTAATTGTCACGGGGTTCTTTGTGGAAGAACAAGGTGAGGATCAATTACGGTAACCGGAGGTTGAAGTTGAGGATTGCGTTAAGGTTTGCGGGAATTGTTCGAAACTACGCAAGTGAAGAAAGATTGGGTCTTTTGTATTGTCTAGCGTATTGTATTTGTTCAAATTTGTGCATTATTGTAACATTCAAAGGATTTTTTAATAAAATCTCAATTCGGTCTTTTAACGAGCTGGGGGGAGATGTACCGGCCGAATGCGAGGACGACACGAAAGTTAGAGAACTCCCAAATCACACTGTTTGTGTTTTTCTCATCCTTACGCTTTCAATTGGAATTATTCATTGAATTGTATATCAATTGAATTTGACAAACTCCACGTGCTCGATCAAATTCAAATGATTTCCTTTGTTTGTGATAATCATAACCGTGACCATATAAGTTGTTGTGTTAAGTTTTCCAACTTTAACAATTGATTTTCTTTGTTGATTGATTACGAAATATTGTCCATAAGTTTGTTTTTATCATCACATGTATCAAGGTGTATACTACACTTCCTTTGATCGAACTAGGTGCAAAGTAGTTTGCCGATCCAATGGGCTTCCGCGCGCTCATTTTTTAAAATCTTTAATTGTTTGTCGGATCACTTATTCACCCCCCCTTCTAAGTGATAGCATAGTAGTCTAACAATGTTCTCACAATGGCTTTAATTACCACCTATTTTGACACTAAACCTAAATTTGTCACCTCCAACCACTAGTATGAATAAAGTTTAACTTTATCCATCAAGAGAGGTAATGACTTTGCTGAGTATCTAAACAATCGATGATTTCTTTCATTCCATAAAATTGAAACGCAATCGAGGCCATACGAGCCAAACGCAAACCACCTAGGGTAATAGTTAAGCAATCAAATACTTTCTGCGTCCCAAAATTATTGACCTTTACTAGTTATAACATTGTTTTTCCTACTTTACCCCTTATTACTTCTATAGTGCAATGATTAGAGGAGTCAATAAAATAACTGCAATATCAAGTTTTTGGAATTCCAAAGTTTACTACCAATAAAAAAAAGAGGAAAATTTTAGTAAAAGTTAAATTCTCTCTTTTTCATTTACACATTTTTCTTAAAGTGTATGAAATGGTCAATTAGGTTAATTATTTTAGAAAAGAGGGAGTATAGTGATATGATATTGGAGTTTGTACAGTCAACTCATCAAAAGTCTAAAAAGTATTAAAAATGTTGATCTTTCAATAAGCTACGAATGTTAAAAATGTTGCAGGTAATTTGGTGTCACCACATTTGTATAACATTCTTCATCCGAGTGATATATTCACAAGTGATTACGACGACAACTATTTAGTGGGTAAAGATTCTTTTAGTTTTTTATGAGAATTTTTATTTAATTTTAGTATTGTTATTAATATTCACCACATATTGTTTTATCCATTTTATTTCAGATATTATGGGTTTGGTGACTGGTGTGGGTGTTGAAAAAACATATGAGCGAAACAGTGTGCAGTAAAAAATGATTGCTATTGAACTTGCTCATGATAGTTTTATTTTACTAACAAATATATTCATTCTAATTGGGACAATACATAAAATACAAGCACAAATTTAATATTGCTAAAAACAAAAAAGGATGAATATGCGACCAAACTCAAATCATCCAAGGTAATAGAATAAAACGGCATAATCAAGCCTACAAATAATGTGACAAAATAAAAGTAACCGGAATATCCATAACTCCGGAAATGCATCGTTGAGGACCTAGTCATTGGTTGAATCTATGGTTGATTGAAGTTGATATTACAATCGGAACCAAACAAACATAGTAACAAGACAAAAATATCAAACACCACACCAAGACGGAAAATCACAAATTCCGCACTAAGACGATGAAATAACAAAATAAACTAATTGATTTTTTTAAGAAGCTAAATAAGCCCACCCAAATTAGTACCGGAGAATCAAACCTTAGACCTCGAGTTGGAGCACACTCTCAGGTCCCAAACCAATACCACCATGTCAACTCAAGTAAGTTAAATAATAATATATTTATGGTAAATTCTTAGAGTTGACCAGGTATAATATTTTTTAGACCGCAATTATTTTAAATTGAATTACCTACCATTTAAGTCATAAAAAATTAGATTTAATAAAAAACTCTCGATCTAGAAAAATATTTAATGAAGATAAAAAAGATAATCTTATGTTTAGCCACTTCACAATATGAGAGAATATACACAAATTTTGGCTATAAAATTGCCCCTTCGCACCCCATTTCAATGTATCATTCCTCACTATATTCACAAACACATCACCTTTTTCTCTTTTGTGTGCTTCAACCATGTCGAGCGAAAAGAAAACCCGAGGTCACCAAAAGATTGAGATGAAAAAAATCAGCAATGAGAGAAACATGCAAGTTACTTATTCAAAGTACCGTAGCGAGCTCTTCAAGAAAGCTAGCGAACTTTGCACTCTTTGTGGTGCAGATAGTGCTGTGATTGTATTTTCACCTAGTCAGAAAGTGTTTTCGTTTGATCACCCAAATCTTTAGACGTTCATAGATCCTTATCTCTCAGGAGTCCCACCTTAAAACGATGGCACAATGCAATCGAATGAGGTCATTGTAACATAATCGAGCAAAACCTTAATGATTTGGTGCTTCAATACTAAGCCTTAAATCAATACTAAGCCTTATTTGAGGCAGTAAATCGTTTTCGTTTTGCACAATGACGTTACAACGAGCCTCATTCAATTACATTGTGCCATCATTTTGAGGTGGGACTCTTGAGAGATAATGATCTATGACCGTCTCAAGATTTGGGTGACCAAATGAAAACACTTTCTCACCAGGTGAAAATACAATCAAGGCAACATCTACACCACAAAGAGTGCAAAGTTCGTTAGCTTTCTTGAAGAGCCCGCTACAGTACTTTGAATAAGTCACGTGGAGGTTGCTCTCATTGCTGTTTTTTTTTCCTCTAACATGGCTTTCCATCCTCAATCAAATCATCAACAAGTTCAAATGTTTAAAGAACAATCCTACAAATCATGATCCTCCTACCTAAATCGTACCATTTTATAGTGGACATCGGTCATCCTCTAACATGTCTCTCCATCATCAGCCAAATCCTCAACAAGCTCAAGTATTTCTAAAACAATCTTTTCAAAATTATATGTTGGAACCTGATTCATTTGGTTTCAACAAAATCGAAGGAGGAGGATATGGACCCTTCGGATATAATTTTGATTAATGATTCATGTGTTTTTTTAATTATTTTCAATAAGAGCACATTGACTTAACTAATTTCATGTATGTGATTCAGTTAAGACTGAATATTTAGGTTATTGGGGTTTTTGTTTTCTTTTTTATTTATTTTTAATTGTAGTGGTGTTGCATTTTGTATCATTTGAATAAAGGAAATCTTAGTTATTTATGTTTCGATATCTCTCCAAACTTTTAATCTTTTGATGTCCAATTATTTCATTTTTCTTTATTGTTTTTTAATTATTAAGTTTGAATTTTTTTAAAATCATGATCTACTTACTATACATCTTAATAATAACTAAATATCATATCAATAAACATGTCATTATTCAATTATAAAATTAAACTAGTGTTAGAGCCCGTGCGATGCACGAGAAATAGAATGAAGACGATTGTAAAAGTTAAAAAAATGGTTAATTGAGGCTTCAAGAAAATAATAATATTTATTTGATAGACAATTTAAGATTTAATTTAACAATAATATTTTTAAAGTGTTGTTAACTTATGTTTCTACTATAAAATGAAATTTACAATTGATCGCATATA
The DNA here is from genome assembly GCA_951804385.1 of Trifolium dubium. Lineage (NCBI taxonomy): Eukaryota > Viridiplantae > Streptophyta > Magnoliopsida > Fabales > Fabaceae > Trifolium > Trifolium dubium. The sequence goes on along the minus strand of OX638075.1, from coordinate 20,333,863 downwards.
ATTGGAATAAGTTGTGTGTGAAGTATATAATTTTTTTATATTTTATCTTGTTACATGGCTTCTCACTTAAAAGAAGGGGGGGCGGGGGTTGATTAACTGATCCAAAAACCAAACGATGGTTTTAAAACTTTCATGTACACGGACCGTAGTCTACTATGTACCTAATATTTTGACCAAGAAAGGTTGCATAACATTTTTCGGACATATACGATAAAATAAATCTAAACAAATATAGAATGATCAATCGATACAAGATAAACACGCTTAATATTTTTAAAACATTTTTCGCAAGTTTTATGGTTGAGTCTAGGTATATCACAAACAAAGGCTTGAATGAGGAATTTTATCGAACACCTTGTGTGCAATATGAATAATAAAATTCCACACAACAAAATCAATAATAATGAACAATAAAGCGATAAAGCAAAACAACACACAAGATATAATATGGGAGTTTTCACAAGATATAATAAAGCGAACACCTTGTTACATCCTTCCCCCCCCCCCCCCCCCCCCCCCATAATCATGCGGAAATCCAAATCGAGACTTTATTTAAAAACAATCAGTTTACAATAATAATGCACAATTGTTTTAGAGGAATACAATACTCGAGTACCAAGACTAAATCTTCACTCTTGACGTAGCTTGCAATAACTTTTTGCGAACCTTCACACAACCCGTGACTTGAACCTCTGATCCCAACGATTCGATCTACCCCGTTCCTCAAGTCTAAAGAACCTATGCAAACAATCGTTCCGGTTGATCCTCCGCCACATGTGAACCTTTAAGATTTTGATACCTTTCAAATCTTGATGAAAACCTTGATGAGAAACCCTTGATTCCACAATTAAACCCAAAAGATCCATCAAACACGATCCACCATTGACGTTATCAACCAATCAATCGTTACCCTTTATTGAACTCATTGAAAGAGTAAGCAATTTGGGATTTTGTTGAAAATTGGACGAAGATGATGAACTTGGAACGAATAAACTCTCTAGATCCTAAATTCCTTCAATTTAGATCAGAGACTTGTTTTTCACTTGTTTCTCACACTTTACAAAGTCAAGGCTCGTTGCTATTTACACAGCAATGTATCGATACATAACTTAATGATAGCATGAAAAATGAAATCTGGAACTTCTGTATCAATACATAGCAGGTTTGTAGTGGCAAGAGAATTACCTTCACTATTTCATAGTTCCTCGTCTATAGGTCTAATTTGATTTGCCCCTAATCAAAGCCTCTCGCTAAAACTACCCCAATGAAATTATTTAGGACTCCTCCTAAATGTGTTAGGGGAGAACATTTAAATATTGGCATTTTTATTCTTAACAGATGCTTCAAACAGAGGGCAAAAGCCTGCACTCTTTTTACCTTTGCCATGGTTTTTCTCACCGGGGTTTTCTAGAAAAGTTTTTAACGAGGCAATTCCCACTAAAAGGATATTGTACTCTTTTTCCTTGACTAGAAAGTTTTTCCCACCAGGTTTTACCAAGTAAGGTTTTAATGAAGTATATCTTCGATGGAAAACCGAGGGGAGTGCTATGAATAAATATCATTAGTGGAAGCTTTAGTGGATGTCCATCCCATCCCTTCCATTCCCACTATACTTCCCACTAGTGAGTTGATTGTAAATGCATTTTTTCTTTCACTTTTTTGTTTGTATTCTAAAAATAGGACTCTTCAAATAGTCTAAAGACTCACACATGAATAGAATAATACAAAGCTTCTCTATATCTATTCTTTATATATTTTATCTCTAGAAATTTATTTCTAACAAAGTAAGAGTTTTATGAAATTGGAAGTTTTAATAATTGAGATTTGATTATTCTTATTCTATAGTCATTTAAAAGTATGTAAATTTTTTAGTACTGTACTAAAAACAAAGTACATAAACTTTTTAGTATAAATCTGAGCAACATTTCTTAGTCTAACAATCAACAAGTCAGAATTTTGGGTTGAAAATTTTGTCTTGTATTGGTTCATTCCTATCATGAATAGATAAATTTTAGGGTCTGAAAATCTTTACTTTTTAAAGAATCCGAACTTTAATTTTTGAAAATAGTGAATTGATTTTTGAAAAGAAAATGTAATCCATGTCGTAGGAATAGCGTTAAAGTGGTTAATTCTTTTTAAGCAATTAACAATTGTCGTTGCATTTTATATTAAAACTTGTTGGTGTTAAGTTAAATAAAAATAATTCTTTTGAAGTCGTTAACTTAACTTTGAAAATAAACTACTTAGTGTTGCAGGGGCTGAATCTTGTTGTAGAGGTGAGTTGATTTACTATTTGTATAAATAAATAGTTAAGAGGGTGTTAGTGACTTAATTCATAATGTAAAAATGAAAGATCGTTGGATTTGATTTTTGTTGTTGTGACTTCATCGTTGTTGCTGTTGTTGAAGGTCTGATATGTTTAACTCAAAGTTCCAAAATATGTAATGTTAGATGTTGTTCCGTTGATCTATATATTTTAGGTTGGTGTTGTTTGTTTGATTATTCTTATGATTTTGATGAACTCACTATGAGAGAAGCTGTTTTCTTTGAGGCTAGACGTATTCTCTTCTGATGATTGCCTCTAATTAAGTCATCCTTAATCATAGAGCCGTTCTAAAGTGTTCTCACTATCTACTATGATTTTCTATGCCTATGGTGGTTGAAGGAAGAATTGTTTTTATCTCTCCAAGAACTGGCTTTCAAATGTTTTAGCCAAAATTTTGCCAAAGGGGGAGATTGTTGGGTTTTTGAAGATTGGCTACAATTGTGTCAAAAACATATATTAGCCAGATGTGTGGTCAGTTGCTCATGATCACTGATGATAGGTCAGATGTTGTAGCATATGGAACAACATTACGTGATCTTCCAGCTCGCGCCAGCTCGCGTTTATTATTTTATGCAATCTTTTACAAGATTTGCTTTGGTTTTTCCTTTAACCATTACTTGGTGATTAAGTCACGTATTCTGAAGGAGTCTAAGGCGGTCAAGCCTAGATATATTTTACAAGGTGATATTGATATATTTTTCAAGAAGATTTCTTGTTCAAGAAGATTCAAGACTTGGACCTTACAACGTCCAAAGGTGTCTGAAGCCCAAACCTTGTGCTACTCTAGTAGTATAAATATATGTAATGATAGACCCTAAAAGTCAAGCTAAACCGTGTGTGTTCTCAAAGCGTTTGTTTAAGGTTTAGTCTTCTTTGTTAGTTTGTTAGTTTATTATTTGTTTGTGAGCCTTGCTTGCGTCGTAACAGATCAAGTATAGGACGTGTTTAGTAGAGTTGTAATCTTGCTTCTCCTAAGCCTTTAGGTACGGAGTTAGTATTGAGTCGGAAGAGTGTGTCTCTTGTCCAAAGAAAACATAACGAAGAAAAGAAAAGTAAAAGCAACGCTGAGTGTGTTGTTTAGGTTAGGAGGTGAGACGGGGTCTCATATCTAGGAGTTCCTAGGTCGGGCTGTCACGTGGGTAGTGTCTAGGTGGAAGACAAGTAGTGCAGCTACGTTGGTCCTTGCACTAGAACTATTATTGTGAGTTCACTCCTGGATTGGTATCCCCCAGACTAGGGCAAGTTGCACCGAACTGGGATATCAAACCTACTGTGTTATTTACTTTTCAGTACTTTTAATTACGTCTTTAATTGTGTGTTTGTCCTGAGCTAGACACGCGCTCGGACAGTTGTGCTTACATTGTTCACAACGTTTGTCTGTCTGGTAGCCAGAATTTCAAATTGGAATTATTCATTGAATTGTATATCAATTGAATTTGACACACTCCACGTGCTTGATCAAATTCAATTGATTTCCTTTGTTTGTGATAATCATAACCGTGACTGTCATACCCCAAATTTTGCCCTCTTGATTTTGTATATATATTTTTTGGTCAATTTACTTTTTGAAATAACAAGTTAGTCGAGATGGCAAACTTGTAAGTTGTAAGCAAAAGGTCATGGGGTCAACCCCCACTCGGTACATTTATTTTTTATCTCATTAATCATACTAACTTTTATTTATTTATTTTTCTAATAAGAAACTTTTTTTATTTTTGGTAATATTTATTATCTCTTTTTTTGTTTGTCCAAAATTATAAAAAAATAGAGCATGTATATAAAAAGAAGAAAAATATATAGACTTGTATAGAAACAAAATAGAATTAACACAAAAACATAAAAAAGAAGTGAATTAAAATAAAAGAGAACCAAATCTTGAGTCTTGAAGAGCAAACAAGGGAGAAAGACACTAAAACATAAAATAAGAGCAAATCAAACACAAAAATAAACCAAATCTCCTCAAATTAATTTACAAACCAAATCTCTCAAAGATTCAATTAAATTTTAAAGACCTAACTCTAACACTATAAATAGAGGGCTTATTTTCACAAAGACACACAACAAAAAATCAGAGAACAACAAATTCTCCACACACAAAAAATTCTGCAACACAAGGTAGAAAAAATAGAAGGCATAATAGCCACCCTCCTCCATTGTCAATAACCATTTTCCACCGCTGGTGCCGCCGCTAGTTTTCCTTCTCTCTCACGCGACGTCTCTTTTTTTCTCGGTAAATTTTTGTTCTCACTCTTTATGGTGTTCTGTTTGTCGTGAAGGTTGGTGTTCTACCACTTTTTCCATTCTTTTAGTCATTTATTTATTACTATTATGTATTTGTCTATTTGGCTGATGTATCATGTATAGTCATGGGTTTAGACCCGTTTATTTTATTCCCATCCCTTTAGTTTATTCTTAACAATGAAAACAATTATTACAAAAACTAATAAGTACTTTTTTTTATGAGTTTAATTGAATGTAAGAAAGCTCTTCTTTAACAAAAATAAAATATGGATTAAAAGGGGACGCCCGAGTGTACATTAATCCCTCTCTCGAATAATCGAAGATTAGCGCATGCTTCTTCTACCGATTGTTCGTCTTCCACTATTAAAAAAAATACCAACAAATCAAACTAAATTTTCGCCTTCGGGCCAATCAAAATTAAAATTCTTTTTATAATCGAACATGTATACAATCAATTCTAACGTGATACAAACGAAGTTTAAGCCTCCACCTTGCGAGCATATAAGCTGAGTTTAACCACTAGAATTCGATTAACACAACGTTCCCTAAAAAACACTAACAAACAAATGACCCAGAACTACGTAGCTTTGAATTCATCATCGCACCAGAGGATACGTAGGAGCAAGATTCTACATCTTGTCAAGCATAATAATAAAAAACCTAATTTTTCCCCTCACTTGTAAATAAATTCAATAATTAAAAAATATGTAAAAAAACTCTAAAAGTCTTAAACCCTAGAATTAATTAGGAGGTTCCCGTTGAGTACAACAGACGTGAGGGGTGCTAATACCTTCCCCTTGCATAATCAACTCCCGAACCTGGAAATGGTTGCGATGACCATCTTTCCATTGTTTTTAAGGTTTTATCAATATTTTCCTTAACAAATAAAATTTGGTGGCGACTCTATGTCATTCCGAGTGTCCTAAACGCTCGGGCGATTTTTGCGGCGCGACAGCAGGCGACTCTGCTAGGGACTAAATCTTAGTGAGTTAAGTCTATCCTTAATTTAGTTTTAGGGTTAAATGCTTTTATTTGTTTACTTGTTTTATTTTTATTTTACTTTCCTGCATTATTATTTACTGTATTTTATATATATTGTGGGTGGGTTTTTTTTTGAGTGAAGCTCCACACCTGAGCTTGAGAAAAAACCTAAGTTAAGTAAGGAGTTGTTAGTATGGACCTCGGGATGCACATCCCTCGGGTGATTTACGAAGACTCCGCCTAGAGTAGATCTGTTTGAAACATTCATCAGGCATTGGCTAGCCCATCCTCCTGTTGGAATTTCAAATAAGGTCAGCGACTTTAGGGACCTTTTTAGAACCCAATAAATCCACCTAAGGGGGACCCTGTAAAATCACATAGGGGTCTGTGACCTTGGTTGATATATTCTAGAGCCATCCTTGTGAGGAGTTGGGCAGAAAATCTTACAACTGTCCTATCAAAAGGGGCCATCCTTTGTAGGTTGTTATTTTATATCTTAAACATATCTCTCATCAAATTTGCATCAAAGAAAAATATTTTTTCATACTCATGCATTTTCATGCATCTGCATACATGCACATACATCCTCAAAACAAACATTCATATTTCTTCCTTCCTCAACGTCCCCAAACTATAAAACCAGTGGCACGGTATCCCGATACCCATAAACAGACTTGAAGCAACATATCATAAAAAAGTAGGGAGGAACTCAAAGAGGTCATGAACTATTAAAGGTGGAGGTTGCCCAATTGAAGAACTCATCAACAACTAGAAGTTAAGTTTCAAAGGAAGAATTTCATTCATCAATGGTCACCCTTTTCTTCAACAAAGTGCAAGAACTCCAAAAAGCACCCCTTAGAGTTGGCCAATCAACAAGAAAGCTCTTTCCAAAGATCATTAAGCTTTGGATTTCCAGTGTTAATTTCATTCTTTCTAAGTATTCACTTGCTTTTAAAATTGTACCTTTTAACTAGTATTCTTAATATAATAAACATGCATTTTTTGGAATTAATCCATTCGTGTTAACTCTTTTCTTGTTTTATTACTTACAAACTTGAAGCGAGGATGATGAAAATAAATAACTGATTTTTGTTGATATATGCTTTCAAAGGTAAGAAAAAAAAAACCTGGTTGATGATGTAAGGCATTGTTTCACTTCCTTTCACGATTTCATACATAAAAATAAAAAGTGTATAAAAATTAGTTAGTTCATGCTAAGTTGAGTCATTCTTGGATATATTTTCATTGTTGTCGGATTCCCCTAGTTTCTTGAGATATATCAAATTTTTAAGAAAAACAAGCAATTTTAGTTTGATACTTGACATGACACTTTAAGAGTATATAGGTTGTTTTGACACTTTAGGCTACATTATGAAGGTTAGTAATGATTCAATAAAATTGGTACCGTCTTAACACCTTAGACACCTAGAACTATGTAAGATAAATTTGAAGTACTAATGTGGACGAAGCATTGAATTTAAATTTTAAAGTATCTCTTACTAGTTTATCTTAGCAGTCGGCACCATCTTAAGCACAAACTAAGTGGGAAATCAATGAACAAAAGTGAATGATCCAGAAATGAAAGTATACATACTTTGGTTGATTTTAAAAAGTGGTAATGCACTTATTGAGTTAGATGACCATCACTCGATCATTTAATTCAACAGTCGTTGAACATACAAAGTAAACCATGGTAAATAAGCTCTTTTAGTAGTTGGTTCAGAGGTGTCTGATTCTGCACTTGGTAGGGCGGGTTACGATCCGATCCCCCACAACTACATTTGGGAGAGAAAAAGGGGTTTGCCAAACTTTTGTTATCAGCACCCCTCGGTATATGATCATAATCACTAACAGATTTTCCAACCATGAGCGTGTACAAGATAACGGGCTTAGTGTGATTGAACTTGAATGAAAAGGATAAGTAAAATTTAAGCAAAAGTTAGAGTCACAATAAAATACTTCAGATTTGTCTTCATATGATGGAAATCTTTGACCACAATGAGTGGTTTTGTGTTACTACGGTGCCCTTGGTATTTAATATTTATTACTTGATTTTTCTATCTAGCCGACAACCACATATGATTAGAGTTGTCGTGTCTTGCTTCAAACATGCGCTAAAAAGAGTTACTATTTCTTTGCTTGAGGGCAAGCAAATGGTCAAGTACGGGGGAATTCGATAACACAAATTTATATCATTCTTTGGCTTGATTTACATGAATTTTTAGTTGCATGTTATAATTCTCAAAATACCTCATTTAAGCTAGGTTCACTATGAAAGCATATTCGACAAATTTATTGTTAAGCTGACTCATCCTGTTTATTGTAATTATCTTTTGTACATACCATATGTGCTTCCACCAAAAAAATATTCAATTTCAAAAACTCGCATGTGCATTGTGTTAGAAATACTTGTCAAAAGAAATTATTTTTACTCACAAGTCAATACTACTCGACATCTGGTTAATTCAGCAAACGGTTCAATCAAAGGATAACTCAATCAAGACGCTCCTAATTAGAGGAAAGGCATCTAAGGGACCTACATATCAGTGGAAAATTCCTCAAAATCAGGGGCAGATCATTTAAGTTCCTACTAAACAGGGTCGAAAGTGTTCAAGAATTGGTCAGCCTGGGGCACTATCCCTAAATGCCAAGTAATTAAAGGGCATACCTCTCAAGAATTCAATTAATAGGACAGTTCGCAGCAATGTCATATTGTACCTGGATGGATCCAAATTCCTTTTCAAGCGACTCCCTTCGATCCAACATTGAAAGTATTACTCCCCTCAAAATACTTTCAAATCGTTCAAGTGAATCATATCAGACATTAGCAACTGTTGAGTTCAGAATGGGTGTCGGGATATCATGCTAGCAAAACTCCTATAACCTTCAAACAAAGAAACTCTGTTGCAAAATACATTTTCAAGACTTAAACAATTCAGTTACCTTCCACAAAGGAACTCTCATGCATATTCAGACATATCATGCATTTGCACAAAGCATACATACATAATAAAATCCCAAGAATAATCAACAAGACAAAGTCCAATCTTCATTGGCAAAACAAATTCATGCTTAAGCTTCCCCCGCATTTCATCTCATGCATCAATCATGCATAGAACACATCATACATTTACATGCATCAAAGAGTAAAATTTAAAATTCCCTAGGGATCGACTCTATGCATAAGATCAAATGGGTACCCCGTATCCCCAGCAAATTAGGCCGTGAATCCGCGGCAGGCAATCAATCATATCAACCCTTAGGGGCAGTGGTTATCTTTAGTGTAGGCACCATAAGGGGCAGCGCCTACCTTTTGTGAAACACCTCGTGAGTTGACGGTAATAAACCCTCGGATAGAAACACCTTTCGGGGTGATGGTAAGAAATTTTGGATAGATGCACCTTTCAATGTGACACTGGAGAATTTTTGGACAGATGCACCTTTCAAGGTGACAAATGGAGAACTTTTGGACAGATGCACCTTTCAAGGTGACAAATGGAGAATTTTTGGATAGATGCTCCTTTCAAGGTGACAAATGGAGAACTTTCGGATATACGCACCTTTCAAGGTGACAAATGGAGAACATTCAGATAGACGCACCTTTCAAGGTGACAAATGGAGAACTTTTGGATAGACGCACCTTTCAAGGTGACAAATGGAGAACCTTTGGATAGTTGCACCTTTCAAGGTGACAAATGGAGAACTTTTGGATAGATGCACCTTTCAAGGTGATAAATGGAGAACTTTTGTATAGATGCACCTTTCAAGGTGACAAATGGAGAACCTTTGGATAGATGCACCTTTCAATGTGACAAATGGAGAACCTTTGGATAGATGCACCTTTCAAGGTGACAAATGGAGGACCTTTGGATAGATGCACCTTTCAAGGTGACAAATGGAGGACTTTTGGATAGATGCACCTTTCAAAGGTGATAAATGGAGAACTTTTGGATAGATGCACCTTTCAAGGTGACAATGGAATTTTTTTGGATAGATGCACCTTTCAAGGTGACAATGGAAAACTTTCGGATAGAAGCACCTTTCGAGGTGACAATGGAAACATTCCGGATAGAGGCACCTGTCGAGGTGACAATGGTAACCTTTCGGATAGAGGCACCTTTTGAGGTGATGGATAGCTACCTTTTAGATTTAGGCAACTTGCGAGACAATGCCTATTGGTTTGAGCACACTTTGGGGCAACGGATATCTTTTAAGATCTAAACACCTTCGAGGTGACAATCGATTTTTTCAACTCCACAAAGCAAAATTTTGGGGTCTTCTAGTATTTAACTAACTTTTAACAAGTTAAAAGATATTTAAATACGGGTAGCTATCATACCCCAAATGTTGCCCTCTTGATTTTGTATATATATTTTTTGGTCAATTTACATTTCGAAATAACAAGTTAGTCGAGATGGCGAATTTGCAAGTTGCAAGCAAAAGGTCATGGGTTCAAGCCTCACTTGGTACATTTATTTTTTATCTCATTAATCATACTAACTTTTATTTATTTATTTTTCTAACAAGAAACTTTTTCTATTTTTGGTAATATTTATTATCTCTTTTTTTGTTTGTCCAAAATTATAAAAAAATAGAGCATGTATATAAAAAGAAGAAAACTATATAGACTTGTATAGAAAGAAAATAGAATGAACACAAAAACATAAAAAATAAGTGAATTAAAATAAAAGAGAACCAAATCTTGAGTCTTGAAGAGAAAGCAAGGGAGAAAGACACTAAAACATAAAATAAGAGCAAATCTAACACAAAAATAAACCAAATCTCTCAAAGATTCAATTAAATTTTAAAGACCTAACTCTAACACTATAAATAGAGGGCTTATTTTCACAAAGACACAACAAAAAATCAGAGAACAACAAATTCTCCACACACAAAAAATTCTTTATCACAAGATAGAAAAAATAGAATGCATAATAGCCACCCTCCTCCATTGTTAATAACCATTTTCCACTGCTGGTGCCGCCGCTAGTCTTCCTTCTCTCTCCCGCGACGTCTCTTCTTTTCTCGGTGAATTTTCGTTCTCACTCTTTATGGTGTTCTGTTTTTCGTGAAGGTTGGTGTTCTACCACTTTTTCCATTCTTTTAGTCATTTATTTATTACTATTATGTATTTGTCTATTTGGCTGATGTATCATGTATAGTCATGGGTTTAGACCCGTTTATGTTTATTTTATTCCCATCCCTTTAGTTTATTCTTAACAATGAAAACAATTATTACAAAAATTAATAAGTACTTTTTTTATGAGTTTAATTGAATGTAAGAAAGCTCTTCTTTAACAAAAATAAAATATGGATTAAAAGGGGACGCCCGAATGTACATTCATCCCTCTCTCGAATAATCGAAGATAAGCGCACGCTTCTTCTACCGAATGTTCGTCTTCCACTATTAAAAAAAATACCAACAAATCAAACTAAATTTTCGCCTTCGGGCCAATCAAAATTAAAATTCTTTTTATAATCGAACATGTATACAATCAATTCTAACGTGATACAAACGAAGTTTAAGCCTCCATCTTGCGAGCATACAAGCTGAGTTTAACCACTAGAATTCGATTAACACATCGTTCCCTAAAAAACACCAACAAACAAATGACCCAAAACTACGTAGCTTTGAATTCCTCATCGCACCAGAGGATACGTAGGAGCAAGATTCTACATCTTGTCAAGCATAATAATAAAAAACCTAATTTTTCCCCTCACTTGTAAATAAATTCAATAATTAAAAAATATGTAAAAAAAATCTAAAAGTCTTAAACCCTAGAATTAATTAGGAGGTTCCCGTTGAGTACAACGGATGTGAGGGGTGCTAGTACCTTCCCCTTGCATAATCAACTCCCGAACCTGGAAATGTTTGCGATGATCATCTTTCCATTGTTTTTAAAATTTTATCAATATTTTCTTTAACAAATAAAATTTGGTGGCGACTTTGTGTCATTCCGAGTGTCCTAAACGCTCGGGCGATTTTCGCGGCGCGACAGTGACCATATCAAGTTTTTGGAATTCTTAGAGTTAACCAGGTACAATATTTTTTAGACCGCAATTATTTTAAATTGAATTACCTACCATTTAAGTCATAAAAAATTAGATTTAATAAAAAACTCTCGATCTAGAAAAATATTTAATGAAGATAAAAAAGATAATCTTATGTTTAGCCACTTCACAATATGAGAGAATATACACAAATTTTGGCTATAAAATTGCCCTTTCGCACCCCATTTCAATGTATCATTCCTCACTATATTCACAAACACATCACCTTTTTCTCTTTTGTGTGCTTCAACCATGTCGAGCGAAAAGAAAACCCGAGGTCACCAAAAGATTGAGATGAAAAAAATCAGCAATGAGAGAAACATGCAAGTTACTTATTCAAAGTACCGTAGCGAGCTCTTCAAGAAAGCTAGCGAACTTTGCACTCTTTGTGGTGCAGATGGTGCTTTGATTGTATTTTCACCTAGTCAGAAAGTGTTTTCGTTTGATCACCCAAATCTTTAGACGGTCGTAGATCCTTATCTCTCAGGAGTCCCTCCTTAAAACGATGGCACAATGCAATCGAATGAGGTCATTGTAACATAATCGAGCAAAACCTTAATGATTTGGTGCTTCAATACTAAGCCTTAAATCAATACTAAGCCTTATTTGAGGCAGTAAATCATTTTCGTTTTGCACAATGACGTTACAACGAGCCTCATTCAATTACATTGTGCCATCATTTTGAGGTGGGACTCTTGAGAGATAATGATATATGACCGTCTCCAGATTTGGGTGACCAAATAAAAACACTTTCTCACAAGGTGAAAATACAATCAAAGCAACATCTACACCACAAAGAGTGCAAAGTTCGTTAGCTTTCTTGAAGAGCCCGCTACAGTACTTTGAATAAGTCACGTGGAGGTTTCTCTCATTGCTGATTTTTTTTTCTTCTAACATGGCTTTCCATCCTTAATCAAATCATCAACAAGTTCAAATGTTTCAAGAACAATCCTACAAATCATGATCCTCCTACCTAAATCGTACCATTTTATACTGGACATGGGTCATCCTCTAACATGTCTCTCCATCATCAGCCAAATCCTCAACAAGCTCAAGTATTTCTAAAACAATCTTTTCAAAATTATATGTTGGAACCTGATTCATTTGGCTTCAACAAAATCGAAGGAGGAGGATATGGACCCTTCATATATAAATTTGATTAATGATTCATGTTTTTTTTTTAAATATTTTCAATAAGAGCACATTGACTTAACTAATTTCATGTATGTGATTCGGCTAAGACTGAATATTTAGGTTATTTGGGTTTTTGTTTTCTTTTTTATATATTTTTAATTGTAGTGGTGTTGCATTTTATATCATTTGAATAAAGGAAATCTTAGTTATTTATGTTTCAATATCTCTCCAAACTTTTAATCTTTTGATGTCCAATTATTTCATTTTTCTTTATTGTTTTTTAATTATTAAGTTTGAATTTTTTTAAAATCATGATCTACTTACTATACATCTTAATAACAACTAAATATCATATCAATAAACATGTCATTATTCAATTATTAAACTAGTGATGGAGCCCGTGCGATGCACGAGAAATAGAACGAAGACGATTGTAAAAGTTAAAAAAATGGTTAATTGAGGCTTCATTTTGAAAATAATAATATTTATTTCATAGACAATTTAAGATTCAATTTAACAATAATAAAAATGATATCATATTTTTAAAGTGTTGTTAACTTATGTTCCTACTATAAAATGAAATTTACAATTGATCGCATATAATTGGAATAAGTTATGTGTGAAGTATATAATTTTTTTATATTTTATCTTGTTACATGGCTTCTCACTTAAAAGAAGGGGGTCTAGGTATATCACAAACAAAGGCTTGAGTGAGGAATTTTATCGAACACGTTGTGTGCAATATGAATAATAAAATTCTACACAACAAAATCAATAATAATGAACAATAAAGCGATAAAGCAAAAGCACACAATCGTTCCGGTTGATCCTCCGCCACATGTGAAGCTTTAAAATTTTGATACCTTTCAAATCTTGATGAAAACCTTGATGAGAAACTCTTGATTCCACGATCCACCATTGACGTTATCAACCAATTAATCGTTACCCTTTATTGAACTCATTGAAAGAGTAAGCAATTTGGGGTTTTGTTGAAAATTGGACGAAGATGATGAACTTGGAACGAATAAACTCTCTAGATCCTAAATTCCTTCAATTTAGATCAGAGACTTGTTTTTCACTTGTTTCTCACACTTTACAAAGTCAAGGCTCGTTGCTATTTATAGTGAAATAAGATAGAGTAAAATTTTGGCAATAAACAGTTTTACACAGCAATGTATCGATACATAACTTAATGATAGCATGAAAAATGAAATCTGGAACTTCTGTATCAATACATAGCAGGTTTGTAGTAGCAGGAGAATTACCTTCACTATTTCGTAGTTCCTCGTCTATAGGTCTAATTTGATTTGCCCGTAGTCAAAGCCTCTCGCTAAAACTACCCCAATGAAATTATTTAGGACTCCTCCTAAATGTGTTAGGGGAGAACATTTAAATATTGGCATTTTTATTCTTAACAGATGCTTCAAACCGGGGGCAAAAGCCTGCACTCTTTTTCCCTTTGCCATGGTTTTTCCCACCGGAGTTTTCTAGAAAAGTTTTTAACGAGGCAATTCCCACTAAAAGGATATTGTACTCTTTTTCCTTGACTAGAAAGTTTTTCCCACCAGGTTTTACCAAGTAAGGTTTTAATGAAGTATATCTTCGATGGAAAACCGAGGGGGAGTGCTATGAATAAATATCATTAGTGGAAGCTTTAGTGGATGTCCATCCCATCCCTTCCATTCCCACTATACTTCCCACTAGTGAGTTGATAGTAAATGCATTTATTCTTTCACTTCTTTGTTTGTATTCTAAAAATAGGACTCTTCAAATAGTCTAAAGACTCACACATGAATAGAATAATACAAAGCTTCTCTATATCTATTCTTTATATATTTTATCTCTAGAAATTTATTTCTAACAAAGTAAGAGTTTTATGAAATTGGAAGTTTTAATAATTGAGATTTGATTAATCTTATTCTAGAGTCATTTAAAAGTACGTAAATTTTTTAGTATTGTACTAAAAACAAAGTACATAAACTTTTTATTATAAATCTGAGCAACATTTCTTAGTCTAACAATCAACAAGTCAGAATTTTGGGTTGAAAATTTTGTCTTGTATTGGTTCATTCCTATCATGAATAGATAAATTTTAGGGTATAAAATTTTTACTTTTTAAAGAATCCGAACTTTAATTTTTGAAAATAGTGAATTGATTTTTGAAAAGAAAATGTAATCCATGTCGTAGGAATAGCGTTAAAGTGGTTAATTCTTTTTAAGCAATGAACAATTGTCGTTACATTTTATATTAAAACTTGTTGGTGTTAAGTTAAATAAAAATAATTCTTTTGAAGTCGTTAACTTAACTTTGAAAATAAACTACTTAGTGTTGCAGGGGCTGAATCTTGTTGTAGAGGTGATTTGATTAACTATTTGTATAAATAAATAGTTGAGAGGGTGTTAGTGACTTAATTCATAATGTAAAAATGAAAGGTCGTTGGATTTGATTTTTGTTGTTGTGACTTCATCGTTGTTGCTGTTGTTGAAGGTCTGATATGTTTAACTCAAAGTTCCAAAATATGTAATGTTAGATGTTGTTCCGTTGATCTATATATTTTAGGTTGGTGTTGTTTGTTTGATTATTCTTATGATTTTGATGAATATGATCATGCAATCACTCATGAGTCAAGTCCCCGCTGTTAATCTATACGGCAGCGATCTTTAAAGAAGTAAAACAACAAATTTTAAAGGCAAATGCAATAATTATGAAGAAAATGAGTTTATATGGGGATACAACGGTTTATATGGTGACAAACTATCGCTAATATGTTTTTGAAAAAGAAGTTGTATATGATACTTCAAGTGAAGCATTACAATGTTCTTGTAGATTATTATTTGATTCTCATGGAGATTCATGTTTGTAAATGCACCAGTTCACCTCCGCATTTTAATAATTGTCAAAACACATGAAAATAGAGTAGAATACATTTTGGGTAAATTAAACTTGCAATGACAACGAAAAACCTTTTTAAACTTTGAAAAATCAAATTACAAGACATTTGGATCGATACACCTTCAATTGGATCGATACAAATGGCTTGAAATATGTTATGGCTGAAAAACACGTTTTTGTATCGATACAGACAAAATTTGTATCGATACAAAATTAATCTCAAAGAGACAGAGGAGCTCATGTGTATCGAAACATGCTTGCATGTATCGATACACCTCAGCCTCACTTTTGATAAGAGAGATCATTGTGTATCGATACATGATTAGACGTATCGATACATATTAGGCTCTCTTTAAACCAGAAAGCCTTATATGTATCGATACACGCTAAACTTGTATCGATACATATCAGTCAATTTTTAGATTTCTTTTAAGCTGTCAACGTATTTGTATTGATACAAATCAACACTTGTATCGATACATATCATTTAAATTTTGCCAAAATTTGCTTCATTCTATTTTCTCTATGAATAGCTTTATGGGGTTTTGTTGTAGTGTGAGAAACTTTTGGAAAACACCTTTTGGTCAGAATTGTGTGATATTTTGGATCAAAAGAGCATTAGAACCAAGTTCATCATCTTCTACCAATTCTCAATTACTTCAAGGTTGAATATGGGTTTAATCATGCAGTTCTAGTTCGATTGTAAGATAGTGTTAGACACGGATCGCGGTGAATCAGATCATGCTCGAGTTGAATTGGTTTTAAGGGAAGGTTTCTCATCGGGTTTTCAAGAAGGTATCATTCTTGAAGGATTGGCGTATCAACAAGGGAATCATCCGAGTAATTGTCACGGGGTTCTTTGTGGAAGAACAAGGTGAGGATCAATTACGGTAACCGGAGGTTGAAGTTGCGGATTGCGTTAAGGTTTGCGCGAATTGTTCGAAACTACGCAAGTGAAGAAAGATTGGGTCTTTTGTATTGTCTAGCGTATTGTATTTGTTCGAATTTGTGCATTATTGTAACATGCAAAGGATTTTTTAATAAAATCTCAATTCGGTCTTTTAACGAGCTGGGGGGAGACGTACCAGCCGAATGCGAGGACGACACGAAAGTCACGGAACTCCCAGATCACGCTGTTTGTGTTTTTCTCTTTCTTACTCTTTAAATTGGAATTATTCGTTGAATTGTATGTCAATTGAATTTGACCCACTCCACGTGCTCGAACAAATTCAATTGATTTCCTTTGTTTGTGATAATCATAACCGTGACCATATAAGCTGTTGTGTTAAGTTTTCCAACTATAAAAATTGATTTACTTTGTTGATTGATCACGAAACATTGTCCATAAGTTTTTTTTTTATCATCATATGTATCAAGGTGTATACTACACTTCCTTTGATCGAACTAGGTGCAAAGTAGACTGCCGATCCAGTGGGCTTCCGCGCGCTCATTTTTTAAAATCTTTAATTGTTTGTCGGATCACATATTCACCCCCCTTTCTAAGTGGTAGCATAGTAGTCTAACCATGTTCTCACAATGGCTTTAATTACCACCTATTTTGACACTAAACCTAAATTTGTCACCTCCAACCACTAGTATTAGTATGAATAAAGTTTAACTTTATCCTTCAAGAGAGGTAATGACTTTGCTGAGTATCTAAACAATCGATGATTTCTTTCATTCCATAAAAATGAAATGCAAGCGAGCCATATGAGCCAAACGCAAACCACCTAGAGTAATAGTTAAGAAATCAAATACTCTCTGCATCCCAAAATTATTGACCTTTACTAGTTATAACATTGTTTTTCCTACTTTACCCCTTATTACTTCTATAGTGCAATGATTAGAGGAGTCAATAAAATAACTGAAATATCAAGTTTTTGGAATTCCAAAGTTTACTACCAATAAAAAAAAGAGGAAAATTTTAGTAAAAGTGAAATTCTCTCTTTTTCATTTACACATTTTTCTTAAAGTGTACTAGCGGGCCGTTTGTGTGATACGAACGTACCTATTTGTGTGATACATATTTTTTATTATTTTATATTTAAATTTGATATTTTTTAGTTGATGATTTCTTCAAATTTGGTTGTTATGAGAATAATTTGAAATTCAAATTTGGTTGTTATGAGAATAATTTGAAATTAAGGGTAAAATAGGAATAAAAATAGGCCATACTAAAATAGTGTATCCTCTTTATATAGGTATAGATGAAATGGTCAATTAGGTTAATTATTTTAGAAAAGAGGGAGTATAGTGATATGATATTGGAGTTTGTACAGTCAACTCATCAAAAGTCTAAAAAGTATTAAAAATGTTGATCTTTCAATAAGCTACGAATGTTAAAAATGTTGCAGGTAATTTGGTGTCACCACATTTGTATAACATTCTTCATCCGAGTGATATATTCACAAGTGATTACGACGACAACTATTTAGTGGGTAAAGATTCTTTTAGTTTTTTATGAGAATTTTTATTTAATTTTAGTATTGTTATTAATATTAACCACATATTGGTTTATCCATTTTATTTCAGATATTATGGGTATGTTGACTGGTGTGGGTGTTGAAAAAACATATGAGCGAAACAGTGTGCAGTAAAAAATGATTGCTATTGAACTTGCTCATGATAGTTTTATTTTACTAACAAATATATTCATTCTAATTGGGACAATACATAAAATACAAGCACAAATTTAATATTGCTAAAAACAAAAAAGGATGAATATGCGACCAAACTCAAATCATCCAAGGTAATAGAATAAAACGGCATAATCAAGCCTACAAATAATGTGACAAAATAAAAGTAACCGGAATATCCATGACTCCGGAAATGCATCGTTGAGGACCTAGTCATTGGTTGAATCTATGGTTGATTGAAGTTGATATTACAATTGAAACCAAACAAACATAGTAACAAGACAAAAATATCAAACACAACACCAAGACGGAAAATCACAAATTCCGCACTAAGACGATGAAATAACAAAATAAACTAATTGATTTTTTTAAGAAGCTAAATAAGCCCACCCAAATTGGTACCGGAGAATCAAACCTTAGACCTCGAGTTGGAGCACACTCTCAGGTCCCAAACCAATACCACCATGTCAACTCAAGTAAATTAAATAATAACATATTTATGTTAAATTCTTAGAGTTGACCAGGTATAATATTTTTTAGACCGCAGTTATTTTAAATTGAATTACCTACCATTTAAGTCATAAAAAATTAGATTTAATAAAAAACTCTCGATCTAGAAAATTATTTAATGAAGATAAAAAAGATAATCTTATGTTTAGCCACTTCACAATATGAGAGAATATACACAAATTTTGGCTATAAAATTGCCCCTTCGCACCCCATTTCAATGTATCATTCCTCACTATATTCACAAACACATCACCTTTTTCTCTTTTGTGTGCTTCAACCATGTCGAGCGAAAAGAAAACCCGAGGTCACCAAAAGATTGAGATGAAAAAAATCAGCAATGAGAGAAACATGCAAGTTACTTATTCAAAGTACTGTAGCGAGCTCTTCAAGAAAGCTAGCGAACTTTGCACTCTTTGTGGTGCAGATGGTGCTTTGATTGTATTTTCACCTAGTCAAAAAGTGTTTTCGTTTGATCACCCAAATCTTTAGACGGTCATAGATCCTTATCTCTTAGGAGTCCCACCTTAAAACGATGGCACAATGCAATCGAATGAGGTCATTGTAACATAATCGAGCAAAACCTTAATGATTTGGTGCTTCAATACTAAGCCTTAAATCAATACTAAGCCTTATTTGAGGCAGTAAATCATTTTCGTTTTGCACAATGACGTTACAACGAGCCTCATTCAATTACATTGTGCCAGTATTTTGAGGTGGGACTCTTGAGAGATAACGATCTATGACCGTCTCCAGATTTGGGTGACCAAATGAAAACACTTTCTCACCAGGTGAAAATACAATCAAAGCAACATCTACACCACAAAGAGTGCAAAGTTCGTTAGCTTTCTTGAAGAGCCCGCTACAGTACTTTGAATAAGTCACATGGAGGTTGCTCTCATTAGCTGATTTTTTTTTCTTCTAACATGGCTTTCCATCCTTAATCAAATCATCAACAAGTTCAAATGTTTCAAGAACAATCCTACAAATCAAGATCCTCCTACCTAAATCGTACCATGTTATACTGGACATGGGTCATCCTCTAACATGTCTCTCCATCATCAGCCAAATCCTCAACAAGCTCAAGTATTTCTAAAAAATCTTTTCAAAATTATATGTTGGAACCTGATTCATTTGGCTTCAACAAAATCGAAGGAGGAGGATATGGACCCTGTTGTACCCCAATTTTGGACCTAAAATCCAATTTGCATTCTTACATATGAAAAATATACAAAAATATATGTGCTTTATTATATGTGTCTTGATATTCCTTTTTCATGCATTTTTTATATTTTCATTCTCATATTTTTATTATTTCTTTACAATTATGTTTTCTAGAAAAAAATAGTGTTAATTTATTTCATACAAAAAATAACATCATTTCACGCATACTTTTAATTTTATGCGTAATTTTGGTTTTTCCACCATTTTGTTCTTTTCAATTTGTTTCGTTTAAAATTTATTTTAATTAGCGTAAAACGTTAAAAATGTTCATAAAATAGTTTTTATTGTTTTAGCCTTATTTCGTACTTTATTTACAAATATTCCAAAATATCAAAAATATTTATATTTTATCACATTTTATTTCAATTTATTTACTCTTTATATTTCTATCTTAAAGTTTGCCAAAAATAGAAAACATATCATTTTATTCTTTTTTTCCATCACATTTTGCTTTTAAAAACATAAACCAATCACATCATTCCACCTCACCATCTCTACCTCATAATCATTTTTATTTATTTTTTATTTATCATTTTCACATTATTACACAAATGCCACTCACCCTAATCTTTACCCTATAAATACTAATCATTCACTCACTGACCAAAAAAAACCTAGAGAGACACACCCATAGCCACCACCCCTCTCTCAACAAAAATCAAATAAACAAAAATGAAGAAAAGAAGTGTTGAAGGACGAAGGAAACAAAGGAGACAATAACAACAACAACAACAACAACAATTCACGATCCTTCATCAATTCTACCATCATCACCAATTACCATTCCATTCATTTCCATCTTTCAAAACAAATTCATTATTATACACTTTGCCATTTCCAATCTAAACCTCTAATAACAACACAACATCATCACCCTCTTTCTTTTGTTTTCATTTTTTCGGTCAAAACATAAATCAAGCAAAACCTCAACAAAATTGATTTCAATCCATCATACACCATCAAAACACTTTTAGAAATTCAAAACAGCCACAAAAACACCATTTAAACAGAATCTGAGACATCACAGAAACGAAGAAAAAATGGTCCGGTGGCGGGTTTGAGTTATTGTCGTTCCAGTTCGTTTAAAGCCTTCACTGAGGAAGAGTTACACTGCTGGACGCACCTGGAGCTGTTCGAGAGGTAAGGAGCAACTGGAAACGCAAGGGAAACACACTGGAGCTAACAACTTCAAAACACAAATTAGACTCAAATTTGAGGTATTCATCTTGAACGTTTTAGACCTTCATTTTAACTGATTCTTGTTGTGTTGTGTTCGTAATCATGCGTCTCAGTTTATCCATGAATTAGTTTTATGATTTGATGCTTAAAACTCATTTTCCATTTTTGAGATTCAAACTTTGAAGCTTCGTATCTTGAAATATATTGTTCTTTTGTGAAAACTAATTGTATATTTGGAATATATGCGAAATTTCATGCAAGAAAGTGTGCTCATTTGTTAATTTTGGATCAGATTTGAATTTTTGAATGTTTTGTTTGAGCTTCTTTAGTTTTAAAAATGGTTTTCACGTTATGTGTTGTTTCATGAGGTAGAAGAAGACTTTTCCATGCCACGTGGCGCGCACATATTGGCCCATTATTTTCTTTTATTTTTATTTTTTTTGTTTGTGGGTTAGTGACCGGGTTTGGTTGACCCACGGGTCAGACCGACCCGGTCCGGTTTAAATGTTCTGGGCTGGGTCTGTTTGGTTTTCTTTTTTCTCTTCCATTTTACTAATTTACACCTTATTTGCTGCTACACTACTACAACTTTTTTTTTTTTTGATAGTTTATTTGAATAAGTGATTTTTGGGACTATAGTTTTTCTACCCTTATTAAGTCCAAGTTTTTTTTTTACACTAATATTTAAGGTTCTCTTTTGAGATTTAAACTTTAATTTTATTTTTATTATTAGTTGTTTATTTGATTGATTTTTATTACTAGCTCATTTAATAAGTAATTTTTTGGAACAATAACTTATTTTAAGTTTATTGAGCTCAAAATTTTACACTAATATTTAAGGATCTCTCATGAGTTCTAATTTTAATTTCTAGGTGCTTTATTAATGCCTTTTTGCATAATAAGCTTGATTGGCTTTTTTTTTTTTTTTTTCATAATGATGTTTCATGTTCACTTTATTATTTTTATGCTTCCTTACTAAATGTATTTTGCATTTGCATATACTTTGTTACTACTTATTTTTCTTCTTACCTTATCACATAGTTGCATACATACATATTCATAACCATTTACTTTATGCATTTAGGGTCATTCATTTTTATTTTATTTTTTTGACATTCACATTATGCTATCATTTACTCCATTTCATTCTCACATGTTAGATTTTTATTTGGTACTCTTTGAGTTATATGTGAACTTGATTTACTAGCATGATTATGTGTGTTTTGTGAACATGTTTATGTGTGGTCATGCATTCTAAGATGAGATACATTTTTCACATTATATTTTCACATTACATTTTCTTTTACCACTCTTTCTCATTATACTACATCACATTTTTTACATTTTTACACTATTACATGACATTTGACATTACTCTTTTTTAAATCACATTACAATTTTGCATAACATGTTTCATTTCACAACTCTTACATGCATACATGCATCTTAGGTTAGGACATTGCATCATTCGAAAAATGCACGTTGGAGACAATATCTTACATTATAGATCATTGAGCTCTAACACTTGCAATAAAAGTTAAGGACCATTTTTTGGCCTAAATTCATGCATTCATGCTTTGGCTTTTGTTTCTTTTCTCTTGTGTGTTCCTTCTTGATTAAACTTGTGTTGTTTCTTGATATAATATAATTGGTATGGATCATAAACGCTTTTTGAATATTTTCTTTACATGCCATTTGATTTTTCCTTGCTTTGTTCCTTTGATAATTTTGTTGCTTGGTCTCATGAGTGTTCTATGTATTTGTGTCTACATTTGCTTTGTTATGACTAAGTATAAAAGCTCTTTTCTACCTCCGTCTCATTTTCACACACATTTCACTTCAATTTTAGAATACTATTTCTCTTTACTATGCTTTTTTTTAGGTGCATTTCATTCTCATATTTATTTTTGCACTTGCATTTTATTTTATTGTATAGCTTTTATGCATTGCATTTATTTATTTATATCGTTTATTATTTATTCGCTCAAATTCGATATGGTTGTAAATATTAATTATTCAATTGAGTTGTAATAGCGTAGGACTTTATTTATTGCTTTTTATTGCTTTCTTAGCTTACACTACACACACTAAGCCATAAAAAAATCATTTCCAAGCGAGAGAACTTGTAATCAAATTTCAATTGGTTATGAGATCTCTCGCGACAAAATCTCTTTCCTACCCAAAACGCGATATTTAAAAGGGTGTTAAAAAAAAAAACGCGTAGGTCCATTTAGTCGCAACGCCATTTCGTCTTACAATGCTTAATCTTTTTCTTACACAACAACGATTACTTTTTCTATTACAGTTACTTTCATAACTTCTTTACTCAACAACAACATTTTACAAACACAACACTTACACTATTCTTTTCTTTTCTAACAAAAAATGATTTTTTTTCTCTATCTTTATTATTTTGAATAAAATCATTAGGCTTTTATCATTCTTAATTTCAAGTTTTAAATAGTCATATAAACATTGCAAGAATTCAATCGTTCTCTTTACAAAAGGGACGATTTAGTGTGTTTATATTGAATATTTAAATAATGAAATTTAAAATGACATTAGTCTTTTCTTTTTCTTTCTTCTATACAACTTCTCCCTCCATACTTAAAGCATGTTTAGATAAGCACTAGAAGTTCATAAGAGGGTACCATGGGATACCATGGGCGCTTAAGGTGCACACACCTTCCTTTTGCGCAATTAATCCCCGTATCTAGAATCTCTCTTAGGTTTTCGATCTTTTCCCCTCCAATTGGAAATGAAAAAATCAACTGTAGTGGGGTATGTCTCAAAAAACCCGCAACAGACCCTTCAGATATAATTTTGATTAATGATTCATGTTTTTTTTTAATTATTTTCAATAAGAGCACATTGACTTAACTAATTTCATGTATGTGATTCGGTTAAGACTGAATATTTAGGTTATTTGGGTTTTTGTTTTCTTTTTTATTTATTTTTAATTGTAGTGGTGTTGCATTTTACATCATTTGAATAAAGGAAATCTTAGTTATTTATGTTTCGATATCTCTCCAAACTTTTAATATTTTGATGTCCAATTATTTCATTTTTCTTTATTGTTTTTTAATTATTAAGTTTGAATTTTTTTAAAATCATGATCTACTTACTATACATCTTAATAACAACTAAATATCATATCAATAAACATGTCATTATTCAATTATTAAACTAGTGATGGAGCCCGTGCGATGCACGAGAAATAGAATGAAGACGATTGTAAAAGTTAAAAAAAATGGTTAATTGAGGCTTCATTTTGAAAATAATAATATTTATTTCATAGACAATTTAAGATTTAATTTAACAATAATAAAAATGATATCATATTTTTAAAGTGTTGTTAACTTATGTTCCTACTATAAAATGAAATTTTTAATTGATCGCATATAATTGGAATAAGTTATGTGTGAAGTATATAATTTTTTTATATTTTATCTTGTTACATGGCTTCTCACTTAAAAGAGGGGGGGGAGTTGATTAAGTGATCCAAAAACCAAACGATGGTTTTAAAACTTTCATGTACACAGACCGTAGTCTACTATGTACCTCATATTTTGACCAAGAAAGGTAGCATAACATTTTTGGGACAAATACGATAAAATAAATCTAAACCAATATAGAATGATCAATCGATACAAGATAAACACGCTTAATCTTTTTAAAACATTTTTCACAAGTTTTATGGTTGAGTCTAGGTATATCACAAACAAAGGCTTGAGTGAGGAATTTTATCGAACACGTTGTGTGCAATATGAATAATAAAATTCCACACAACAAAATCAATAATAATGAACAATAAAGCGATAAAGCAAAACAACACACAAGATATAATATGGGAGTTTCCAGCTTTCTTCGTCGTAGCTTTGGCTGTTACATCCTCCCCCCCATAATCATGCGGAAATCCAAATCGAGACTTTATTTAAAAACAATCAGTTTACAATAATAATGCACAATTGTTTTAGAGGAATACAATACTCGAGTACCAAGACTAAATCTTCACTCTTGATGTAGCTTCCAATAACTTTTCGTGAACCTTCACACAACCCGTGACTTGAACCTCTGATCCCAACGATTCGATCTACCCCGTTCCTCAAGTCTAAAGAACCTATGCAAACAATCGTTCCGGTTGATCCTCCGCCACATGTGAACCTTTAAGATTTTGATACCTTTCAAATCTTGATGAAAACCTTGATGAGAAACCCTTGATTCCACAATTAAACCCAAAAGATCCATCAAACACGATCCACCATTGACGTTATCAACCAATCAATCGTTACCCTTTATTGAACTCATTGAAAGAGTAAGCAATTTGGGGTTTTGTTGAAAATAGGACGAAGATGATGAACTTGGAACGAATAAACTCTCTAGATCCTAAATTCCTTCAATTTAGAACAGAGACTTGTTTTTTGACTTGTTTCTTACACTTTACAAAGTCAAGGCTCGTTGCTATTTATAGTGAAATAAGATAGAGTAAAATTTTGGCAATAAACAGTTTTACACAGCAATGTATCGATACATAACTTAATGATAGCATGAAAAATGAAATCTGAAACTTCTGTATCAATACATAGCAGGTTTGTAGTAGCAGGAGAATTACCTTCACTATTTCGTAGTTCCTCGTCTATAGGTCTAATTTGATTTGCCCGTAGTCAAAGCCTCTCGCTAAAACTACCCCAATGAAATTATTTAGGACTCCTCCTAAATGTGTTAGGGGAGAACATTTAAATATTGGCATTTTTATTCTTAACAGATGCTTCAAACCGGGGGCAAAAGCCTGCACTCTTTTTCCCTTTGCCATGGTTTTTCCCACCGGAGTTTTCTAGAAAAGTTTTTAACGAGGCAATTCCCACTAAAAGGATATTGTACTCTTTTTCCTTGACTAGAAAGTTTTTCCCACCAGGTTTTACCAAGTAAGGTTTTAATGAAGTATATCTTCGATGGAAAACCGAGGGGGAGTGCTATGAATAAATATCATTAGTGGAAGCTTTAGTGGATGTCCATCCCATCCCTTCCATTCCCACTATACTTCCCACTAGTGAGTTGATAGTAAATGCATTTATTCTTTCACTTCTTTGTTTGTATTCTAAAAATAGGACTCTTCAAATAGTCTAAAGACTCACACATGAATAGAATAATACAAAGCTTCTCTATATCTATTCTTTATATATTTTATCTCTAGAAATTTATTTCTAACAAAGTAAGAGTTTTATGAAATTGGAAGTTTTAATAATTGAGATTTGATTAATCTTATTCTAGAGTCATTTAAAAGTACGTAAATTTTTTAGTATTGTACTAAAAACAAAGTACATAAACTTTTTATTATAAATCTGAGCAACATTTCTTAGTCTAACAATCAACAAGTCAGAATTTTGGGTTGAAAATTTTGTCTTGTATTGGTTCATTCCTATCATGAATAGATAAATTTTAGGGTATAAAATTTTTACTTTTTAAAGAATCCGAACTTTAATTTTTGAAAATAGTGAATTGATTTTTGAAAAGAAAATGTAATCCATGTCGTAGGAATAGCGTTAAAGTGGTTAATTCTTTTTAAGCAATGAACAATTGTCGTTACATTTTATATTAAAACTTGTTGGTGTTAAGTTAAATAAAAATAATTCTTTTGAAGTCGTTAACTTAACTTTGAAAATAAACTACTTAGTGTTGCAGGGGCTGAATCTTGTTGTAGAGGTGATTTGATTAACTATTTGTATAAATAAATAGTTGAGAGGGTGTTAGTGACTTAATTCATAATGTAAAAATGAAAGGTCGTTGGATTTGATTTTTGTTGTTGTGACTTCATCGTTGTTGCTGTTGTTGAAGGTCTGATATGTTTAACTCAAAGTTCCAAAATATGTAATGTTAGATGTTGTTCCGTTGATCTATATATTTTAGGTTGGTGTTGTTTGTTTGATTATTCTTATGATTTTGATGAATATGATCATGCAATCACTCATGAGTCAAGTCCCCGCTGTTAATCTATACGGCAGCGATCTTTAAAGAAGTAAAACAACAAATTTTAAAGGCAAATGCAATAATTATGAAGAAAATGAGTTTATATGGGGATACAACGGTTTATACGGTGACAAACTATTGCCAATATGTTTTTGAAAGAGAAGTTGTACATGATACTTCAAGTGAAACATTACAATGTTCTTGTAGATTATTATTTGATTGTCATGGAGATTCATGTTTGTAAATGCACTAGTTCACCTCCGCATTTTAATAATTGTCAAAACACATGAAAATATAGTAGAATACATTTTGGGTAAATTAAACTTGCAATGACAACGAAAAACCTTTTTAAACTTTGAAAAATCAAATTACAAGACATTTGGATCGATACACCTTCAATTGGATCGATACAAATGGCTTGAAATATGTTATGGTTGAAAAACACGTTTTTGTATCGATACAGACAAAATTTGTATCGATACAAAATTGATCTCAAAGAGACAGAGGAGCTCATGTGTATCGAAACATGCTTGCATGTATCGATACACCTCAGCCTCACTTTTGATAAGAGAGATCATTGTGTATCGATACATGATTAGACGTATCGATACATATTAGGCTCTCTTTAAACCAGAAAGCCTTATATGTATCGATACACGCTAAACTTGTATCGATACATATCAGTCAATTTTTAGATTTCTTTTAAGCTGTCAACGTATTTGTATTGATACAAATCAACACTTGTATCGATACATATCATTTAAATTTTGCCAAAATTTGCTTCATTCTATTTTCTCTATGAATAGCTTTATGGGGTTTTGTTGTAGTGTGAGAAACTTTTGGAAAACACCTTTTGGTCAGAATTGTGTGATATTTTGGATCAAAAGAGCATTAGAACCAAGTTCATCATCTTCTACCAATTCTCAATTACTTCAAGGTTGAATATGGGTTTAATCATGCAGTTCTAGTTCGATTGTAAGATAGCGTTAGACACGGATCGCGGTGAATCAGATCATGCTCGAGTTGAATTGGTTTTAAGGGAAGGTTTCTCATCGGGTTTTCAAGAAGGTATCATTCTTGAAGGATTGGCGTATCAACAAGGGAATCATCCGAGTAATTGTCACGGGGTTCTTTGTGGAAGAACAAGGTGAGGATCAATTACGGTAACCGGAGGTTGAAGTTGCGGATTGCGTTAAGGTTTGCGCGAATTGTTCGAAACTACGCAAGTGAAGAAAGATTGGGTCTTTTGTATTGTCTAGCGTATTTTATTTGTTCGAATTTGTGCATTATTGTAACATGCAAAGGATTTTTTAATAAAATCTCAATTCGGTCTTTTAACGAGCTGGGGGGAGACGTACCAGCCGAATGCGAGGACGACACGAAAGTCACGGAACTCCCAGATCACGCTGTTTGTGTTTTTCTCTTTCTTACTCTTTAAATTGGAATTATTCGTTGAATTGTATGTCAATTGAATTTGACCCACTCCACGTGCTCGAACAAATTCAATTGATTTCCTTTGTGACCATATAAGCTGTTGTGTTAAGTTTTCCAACTATAAAAATTGATTTACTTTGTTGATTGATCACAAAACATTGTCCATATGTTTGTTTTTATCATCATATGTATGAAGGTGTATACTACACTTCCTTTGATCGAACTAGGTGCAAAGTAGACTGCCGATCCAGTGGGCTTCCGCGCGCTCATTTTTTAAAATCTTTAATTGTTTGTCGGATCATTTATTCACCCCCCTTTCTAAGTGGTAGCATAGTAGTCTAACCATGTTCTCACAATGGCTTTAATTACCACCTATTTTGACACTAAACCTAAATTTGTCACCTCCAACCACTAGTATGAATAAAGTTTAACTTTATCCCTCAAGAGAGGTAATGACTTTGCTGAGTATCTAAACAATCGATGATTTCTTTCATTCCATAAAAATCAAACACAAGCGAGCCATATGAGCCAAACGCAAACCACCTAGGGTAATAGTTAAGAAATCAAATACTCTCTGCGTCCCAAAATTATTGACCTTTACTAGTTATAACATTGTTTTTCCTACTTTACCCCTTATTACTTCTATTGTGCAATGATTAGAGGAGTCAATAAAATAACTAAAATATCAAGTTTTTGGAATTCCAAAGTTTACTACCGATAAAAAAAAGAGGAAAATTTTAGTAAAAGTGAAATTCTCTCTTTTTCATTTACACATTTTTCTTAAAGTGTATGAAATGGTCAATTAGGTTAATTATTTTAGAAAAGAGGGAATATAGTGATATGATATTGGAGTTTGTACAGTTAACTCATCAAAAGTCTAAAAAGTATTAAAAATGTTGCAGGTAATTTGGTGTCACCACATTTGTATAACATTCTTCATCCGAGTGATATATTCGCAAGTGATTACGACGACAACTATTTAGTGGGTAAAGGTTCTTTTAGTTTTTTATGAGAATTTTTATTTAATTTTAGTGTTGTTATTAATATTAACCACATATTGTTTTATTCATTTTATTTCAGATATTATGGGTATGTTGACTGGTGTGGGTGTTGAAAAAACATATGAGCGAAACAGTGTGCAGTAAAAAATGATTGCTATTGAACTTGATCATGATAGTTTTTTTTTACTAACAAATATATTCATTCTAATTGGGACAATACATAAAATACAAGCACAAATTTAATATTGCTAAAAACAAAAAAGGATGAATATGCGACCAAACTCAAATCATCCAAGGTAATAGCATAAAACGGCATAATCAAGCCTACAAATAATGTGACAAAAATAAAAGTAACCGGAATATCCATAACTCCGGAAATGCATCGTTGAGGACCTAGTCATTGGTTGAATCTATGGTTGATTGAAGTTGATATTACAATCGGAACCAAACAAACATAGTAACAAGACAAAAATATCAAACACCACACCAAGACGGAAAATCACAAATTCCGCACTAAGACGATGAAATAACAAAATAAACTAATTGATTTTTTTAAGAAGCTAAATAAGCCCACCCAAATTGGTACCGGAGAATCAAACCTTAGACCTCGAGTTGGAGCACACTCTCAGGTCCCAAACCAATATCACCATGTCAACTCAAGTAAGTTAAATAATAACATATTTATGGCAAATTCTTAGAGTTGACCAGGTATAATTTTTTTTAGACCGCAATTATTTTAAATTGAATTACCTACCATTTAAGTCATAAAAAATTAGATTTAATAAAAAACTCTCGATCTAGAAAAATATTTAATGAAGATAAAAAAGATAATCTTATGTTTAGCCACTTCACAATATGAGAGAATATACACAAATTTTGGCTATAAAATTGCCCCTTCGCACCCCATTTCAATGTATCATTCCTCACTATATTCGTAAACACATCCACCTTTTTCTCTTTTGTGTGCTTCAACCATGTCGAGCGAAAAGAAATCCCGAGGTCACCAAAAGATTGAGATGAAAAAAATCAGCAATGAGAGAAACATGCAAGTTACTTATTCAAAGTACCGTAGCGAGCTCTTCAAGAAAGCTAGCGAACTTTGCACTCTTTGTGGTGCAGATGGTGCTTTGATTGTATTTTCACCTAGTCAGAAAGTGTTTTCGTTTGATCACACAAATCTTCAGACGATCATAGATCCTTATCTCTCATGAGTCCCACCTTAAAACAATGGCACAATGCAATCGAATGAGGTCATTGTAACATAATCGAGCAAAACCTTAATGATTTGGTGCTTCAATACTAAACCTTAAATCAATACTAAGCCTTATTTGAGGCAGTAAATCATTTTTCGTTTTGCACAATGACGTTACAACTAGCCCTCATTCAATTACATTGTGCCACCACTTTGAGGTAGGACTCTTGAGAGATAACGATCTATGACCGTCTCAAGATTTGGGTGACCAAATGAAAACACTCTCTCACCAGGTGAAAATACAATCAAAGCAACATCTACACCACAAAGAGTGCAAAGTTCGTTAGCTTTCTTGAAGAGCCCGCTACAGTACTTTGAATAAGTCACTTGGAGGTTGCTCTCATTGCTGATTTTTTTTCCTCTAACATGGCTTTCCATCCTCAATCAAATCATCAACAAGTTCAAATGTTTCAAGAACAATCCTACAAATCATGATCCTCCTACCTAAATCGTATCATTTTATACTGGACATGGGTCATCCTCTAACATGTCTCTTCATCATCAGCCAAATCCTCAACAAGCTCAAGTATTTCTTAAACAATCTTTTCAAAATTATATGTTGGAACCTGATTCATTTGGCTTCAACAAAATCGATGGAGGATGATATGGACCCTTCAGATATAATTTTGATTAATGATTCATGTTTTTTTTATAATTATTTTCAATAAGAGCACATTGACTTAACTAATTTCATGTTTGTGATTTGGTTAAGACTGAATATTTAGGTTATTGGGGTTTTTGTTTTCTTTTTTATATATTTTTAATTGTAGTGGTGTTGCATTTTATATCATTTGAATAAAGGAAATCTTAGTTATTTATGTTTCAATATCTCTCCAAACTTTTAATCTTTTGATGTCCAATTATTTCATTTTTCTTTATTGTTTTTTAATTATTAAGTTTGAATTTTTTTAAAATCATGATCTACTTACTATACATCTTAATAACAACTAAGTATCATATCAATAAACATGTCATTATTCAATTATAAAATTAAACTAGTGTTGGAGCCCGTGCGATGCACGAGAAAGAGAATGAAGACGATTGTAAAAGTTAAAAAAATGGTTAATTGGGGCTTCATTTTGAAAATAATAATATTTATTTGATAGACAATTTAAAATTTAATTTAACAATAATAAAAATGAAATCATATTTTTAAAGTGTTGTTAACTTATGTTTCTACTATAAAAAGAAATTTATAATTGATCGCATATAATTGGAATAAGTTATGTGTAATGTATATAATTTTTTTATATTTTATCTTGTTACATGGCTTCTCACTTAAAAGAAGGGGGGCGAACAAGCTCAAGTATTTCTTAAACAATCTTTTCAAAATTATATGTTGGAATCTGATTCATTTGGCTTTAACAAAATCGATGGAGGAGGATATGGACCCTTCGGATATAATTTTGATTAATGATTCATGTTTTTTTTTAATTATTTTCAATAAGAGCACATTGACTTAACTAATTTCATGTTTGTGATTCGGTTAAGACTGAATATTTAGGTTATTGGGGTTTTTGTTTTTTTTTTATTTATTTTTAATTGTAGTGGTGTTGCATTTTATATCATTTGAATAAAGGAAATCTTAGTTATTTATGTTTCAATATCTCTCCAAACTTTTAATCTTTTGATGTCCAATTATTTCATTTTTCTTTATTGTTTTTTAATTATTAAGTTTGAATTTTTTTAAAATCATGATCTACTTACTATACATCTTAATAACAACTAAATATCATATCAATAAACATGTCATTATTCAATTATAAAATTAAACTAGTGTTGGAGCCCGTGCGATGCACGAGAAAGAGAATGAAGACGATTGTAAAAGTTAAAAAAATGGTTATTTGAGGCTTCATTTTGAAAATAATAATATTTATTTGATAGACAATTTAAGATTTAATTTAACAATAATAAAAATGATATCATATTTTTAAAGTGTTGTTAACTTATGTTTCTACTATAAAAAGGAAATTTACAATTGATCGCATATAATTGGAATAAGTTATGTGTGAAGTATATAATTTTTTTATATTTTATCTTGTTACATGGTTTCTCACTTAAAAGAAGGGGGGCGGGGGGAGTTGATTAGCTGATCCAAAAACCAAACGATGGTTTTAAAACTTTCATGTACACGGACCGTAGTATTCTATGTACCTAATATTTTGACCAAGAAAGGTTGGATAAAATTTTTGGGACAAATACGATAAAATAAATCTAAACAAATATAGAATGATCAATCGATATAGCAAACAAAGGCTTGAGTGAGGAATTTTATCGAACACCTTGTGTGCAATATGAATAATAAAATTCCACACAACAAAATCAATAATAATAAACAATAAAGCGATAAAGCAAAACAACAAGATATAATATGGGAGTTTCCAGCTTTCTTCGTCCTAGCTTTGGCTGTTACATCCTCCCCCCCCCTGTAATCATGCGGAAATCCAAATCGAGACTTTATTTAAAAACAATTAGTTTACAATAATAATGCACAATTGTTTTAGAGGAATATAATACTCGAGTACCAAGACTAAACCTTCACTTTTGACGTAGCTTCCAATAACTTTTCGCGAACCCTTCACACAACCCGTGACTTGACCTCTGATCCCAACGATTCGATCTACCCCGTTCCTCAAGCCTAAAGAACCTATGCAAAAAATCGTTCCGGTTGATTCTCCGCCACATGTGAAGCTTTAAGATTTTGATACCTTTCAAATCTTGATGAAAACCTTGATGAGAAACCCTTAATTCCACAATTAAACCAAAAAGATCCATCAAACATGATCCACCATTGACGTTATCAACCAATCAATCGTTACCCTTTATTGAACTCATTGAAAGAGTAAGCAATTTAGGGTTTTGTTGAAAATTGGACGAAGATGATGAACTTGAAATAAGATAGAGTAAAATTTTGGCAATAAACAGTTTTACACAGAAATTTATCGATACATAACTTAATGATAGCAAGAAAAATGAAATCTGGAACTTCTGTATCAATACATAGCAGGTTTATAGTGGCAGGAGAATTACCTTCACTATGTCTGAGCAACATTTCTTAGTCTAACAATCAACAAGTCAGAATTTTGGGTTGAAAATTTTGTCTTGTATTGGTTCATT
Organism: Trifolium dubium; assembly: GCA_951804385.1. Lineage (NCBI taxonomy): Eukaryota > Viridiplantae > Streptophyta > Magnoliopsida > Fabales > Fabaceae > Trifolium > Trifolium dubium. Next base: position 20,299,920 of record OX638075.1, on the reverse strand, counting down.
CCTATCATGAATAGATAAATTTTAGGGTCTGAAAATCTTTACTTTTTAAAGAATCCGAACTTTAATTTTTGAAAATAGTGAACTGATTTTTGAAAAGAAAATGTAATCCATGTCGTAGGAATAGCGTTAAAGTGGTTAATTCTTTTTAAGCAATTAACAATTGTCGTTGCATTTTATATTAAAACTTGTTGGTGTTAAGTTAAATAAAAATAATTCTTTTGAAGTCGTTAACTTAACTTTGAAAATAAACTACTTAGTGTTGCAGGGGCTGAATCTTGTTGTAGAGGTGATTTGATTAACTATTTGTATAAATAAATAGTTGAGAGGGTGTTAGTGACTTAATTCATAATGTAAAAATGAAAGGTCATGTGTATTGATCTCAAAGAGACAGAGGAGCTCATGTGTATTGAAACATGCTTGCATGTATCGATACACCTTAGTCTCACTTTTGATAAGAGAGATGATTGTGTATCGATACATGATTAGACGTATCGATACATACCAGGCTCTCTTTAAACCAAAAAGCCCTATATGTATCGATACACACTAAACTTGTATCGATACATATCAGTCAATTTTTAGATTTTTTTAAGCTGTCAACGTATTTGTATTGATACAAATCAACACTTGTATCGATACATATCATTTAAATTTTGCCAAAATTTGCTTCATTCTATTTTCTCTTTGAATAGCTTTATGGGGTTTTGTTGTAGTGTGAGAAACTATTGGAAAACACCTTTTGGTCATAATTGTGTGATATTTTGGATCAAAAGAGCATTAGAACCAAGTTCATCATCTTCTACCAATTCTCAATTACTTCAAGGTTGAATATGGGTTTAATCATGCAGTTCTTGTTCGATTGTAAGATAGCATTCGACACGGATCGCAGTGAATCAGATCATGCTCAGGTTGAATTGGTTTTAAGGGAAGGTTTCTCATCGGGTTTTGAAGAAGGTATCATTCTTGAAGGATTGGCGTATCAACAAGGGAATCATCCGAGTAATTGTCACGGGGTTCTTTGTGGAAGAACAAGGTGAGGATCAATTATGGTAACCGGAGGTTGAAGTTGAGGATTGCGTTAAGATTTGCGCGAATTTTTTGAAACTACGCAAGTGAAGAAAGATTGGGTCTTTTGTATTGTCTAGCGTATTGTATTTGTTCGAATTTGTGCATTATTGTAACATTCAAAGGATTTTTTAATAAAATCTCAATTCGGTCTTTTAACAAGCTGAGGGGAGACGTACCGGCCGAATGCGAGGACGACACGAAAGTTACGGAACTCCCTGATCACGCTGTTTGTGTTTTTCTCTTCCTTACTCTTTAAATTGGAATTATTCATTGAATTGTATATCAATTGAATTTGACACACTCCACGTGCTTGATCGAATTCAATTTGTTGGGTTTTTGTATGTTGGCTACATTTTGCAAAAACAACTACTAGCCAAATGCTAAGACAAATGTTGTAGCATGTGGAACAGCATTGTGTGATCTGTGTGTTGCGCGCCAACTCGTGCTATATTTCTGAACAAGATCTTCTGAAGATTCTATGAAGTTTTATGTTTGAAATAGCGTGCTGATCAAGACAAGCATGTTTAATGAGTTGTAAAAGGTTGTCATGCCTTGGTGTATTTCCATAATTAATATTGATATATTTTTGGAAACAATATTCTTGCTCATGAAGAATTGTTGCTGGACCTAACAACGTCCAAGCTATGTTTTGAAGCCCAAACCCGTGCTAGCTCAGTACTATATATATGTGAAGACAAACCCTAGTTTGTGTGTGGAAAACCGTGTGTGTACTAAAGCGTGTGTCTTAAGGTTTTTAGGTTTTCTTGTTAGTTGTGAGTCTTGCTTGTATCTTCCTGATTCAAGTCAAGTACTCTGTGTTTTGAGTTGTAATGATGCATTGCTCCTAAGCTTTGAAGTACGGAGTTAGTTGTGTCTTTAGAGTGTGACTCTTATACAAACGAAAAGAACAAGTGTTGTTTAATAACAATGTTGTCTGTACTGTTAATGGGAATTGAGACGGGGTCTCATATCTAGGAGTTCCTAGGTTGGGCATTCATTGGTAGGGTCTAGGTGCAAAGACAAGTAGTGAGGCTACGTTGTGCTTTTCACTATAACTATTATAGTGGAGTTCATTCCTGGATTGGTATCCCCCAAACTAGGGCAGTTGCGCCGAACTGGGTTAACAAAGAAGGAGGACCTATGAATAGACCACCACTTTTGGTTGGTGATGCTAACTATGATAACTGGAGCAAGGAGGAAGAAGCATTAGCAAATGCAAATTCAAAGGCTCTAAATGCTTTATTCAATGGAGTTGATGCGCATATTTTCAAATTGATAAAAAGATGCACTATTGCAAAGGATGCATGGAAGATACTCCAAACTGTTCATGAGGGTACCTCAAAGGTGAAAAGCTCAAGGCTGCAACTCTTGACCAGTAAGTTTCAGAACTTGAAAATGAAGGATGATGAAAGCATTCAAGACTATCACATGACAATGCTTGACTATGATAATCAATTTGATGCCTTGGGAGAAAAGATTTCTGAAGAAAATTTGGTAAGGAAAATGCTTAGGTCACTACCTAAGAAGTTTGACATGAAGTTCACTGCCATAGAGGAAGCCAAGGATATCTCAGAATTGAAAATGGATGAATTAGTTGGGTTTTTACAAACGTTTGAAATGTCTGCAAATGAGAGATCTGTAAAGAAGACAAAGAGTATTGCTTTTGCCTCTAAATCTGAGGAGAGTGATATGGAGGCTGATGATAGTTTATCTGAAACTATTGTGATGTTGGGTAAGAAATTTAATAAAGCCTTCAAACGGTTTGACAGACATGCCAAGACATATGCTCTAGACAACAGTCACAGCATAAATAGAAATGTCAACAATCTGAGGAAATCAAAAATAGATGACAAGACAAGTCTAGGCAAAGGAGTTCAATGTCATGAATGTGAAGGTTATGGTCATATCAGGATTGAATGTGGAACGTATCTTAAGAAGCAAAAGAAAGGGATGATCGTCTCTTGGTCAGATGAAGATGAGTCTGAAGAAGAATCTGAATCTGCCAAACATGTAACTGCCGTAACTGGAGTATGTACATCTGATGTTGAATCAGACGATGGTGAAATGACTTATGATGAATTAGTTGATTGTTATAAGGGATTATGGCTTAAAAGCGTAGAAGTTGGTAACATAGTGATAAGGCAAAAGAAGACCATTGCTATATTGCAAGCTGAGAAAAACAGACTTCTGGAAGACAATTCATGACTAGATCGTGATGTTACTCTATATAAATCCAAGATTGACAACATGAACCAGCAATTGAGGATGCTGAATACAGGAACTGATACGTTAGAAGAAATCCTAGAGTTAGGACATAATTCTAATGATACTAAAGGTATTGGTTTCAACTACAGTTCACTAAACCATCAGAAATTTGTGCCTGTAAAGAAGTTAGTCTCTTTTGTTAGTACTTATGATCCAACTATGCCAAGACAGATGCCCCAGCATCCAGTGAGACAACAGACAACCAGAAACAATACCAAATAAAAGAAAAGATATTCTGGTTGGGTATGTTACCACTGTGGAAGAAAGGGACACATTAGACCTTACTGCTTCAAATTGTATGGGTATCCTGACAAAACTCATTCATCAAAAACTGAGCCTATTATGAATAATGTCAAGCAAGAATGGAAGCAGAAGAGTAATACTGTGGATCCTAATCAAGCAGAATCTGAAGGTGTGGAGATTTCTCAAATTGCTCATACCTTTCTAAGAGCACCATCTAGGAGTGATTGGTATTTTGATAGTGGATGTTCAAGACATATGACTGAAAATAGAGATTACTTGACAGATGTCTTGCCACATGCTACAAGCTTTGTGACTTTTGGCGATGGAGCCAAAGGAGAGATTAAAGGTATAGGGTCAATGATCAATGAATGGCTACCTAAACTTGACAAGGTTCTTCATGTGAAAGGGCTGACTGCTAATCTAATAAGCATTAGTCAATTATGTGACAAGGGTGTAAAAGTCAACTTCACAAAGAGTGAATGTTTAGTTACTGATAGTAAAGGTGATCTACTGATGAAAGGAGAAAGATCAAAGGACAACTGTTATTTATGGGTCTCTCAAGACAAAGCTGAGTTGTCTACTTGCCTAATAACCAAAGAAGATGATGTGAAACTGTGCACCAAAAGCTTGGACATTTAAACCTCAAAAGTATGAAGAAAGCTATTGCTGAAGGAGCCATCAGAGGTTTACCAAGACTTCAAATTCAAGAAGGAAGTATATGTGGAGAATGTCAAATAGGAAAACAGACAAAGATGCCTCACCAGAAGCTGCAACATTTGACCACATCCAGAGTACTTGAATTGTTGCATATGGACCTAATGGGACCTATGCAAGTTGAGAGCTTAGGTGGAAAGAAGTATGTATTTGTCATGGTAGATGATTTTTCTAGATATACATGGATTGACTTCGTCAAGGAGAAATCTGACACTTTTGAAAAATTCAAGGATCTTTGTTTAAAACTTCAAAGAGAAAAAGAATGTGGCATAGCTAGAATCAGAAGTGATCATGGGAAGGAGTTTGAAAATAGTAAATTCTCTAGTTTTGCACTGCTGGAGGAATATTTCATGAATTCTCTGCACCTATTACTCCTCAACAAAATGGAATAGTGGAGAGAAAGAATAGAACATTACAAGAATCTGCCAGAGTGATGTTACATGCTAAGAAGTTACCATTCTACTTCTGGGCTGAGGCTATGAACACAGCTTGCTATATACATAACAGAGTAACATTGAGAAAAGGAACATCTACAACTTTGTATGAGCTATGGAAGGATAGAAAGCCAACTGTGAAACACTTTCATGTGTTTGGAAGTAAATGTTATATCTTAGCTGACAGAGAACCAAGAAGGAAGATGGATGCTAAAAGTGATGAGGGCATATTCCTAGGTTATTCAACTAACAGCAGAGCCTATAGAGTATTCAAATCCAAAACTAATACCATGATGGAGTCCATAAATGTTGTGATTGATGATAAAGGTACTGATGATGCACCAGATGATAGTACATTTGACACAGCATGTGATCGTCAAGAAGAGACAGAAGATGAAGTTGTCAATGAGGAAGACTATGGAGTGATTAGTTCTGAAAATACAGTTAATAACAAAGGGTAATCTATCAAAGTTCAGAAGAATCATCCAATAGATCAAGTCATTGGTAATCCAAATCAAGGAATCACAACAAGAAGGAGAAACTATGAGGTATCAAATTCTTGTTTTATTTCCAATTTTGAACCCAAGAATGTTAAAGAGGCCTTGACTGACGAGTTCTAGATAAATGCCATGCAAGAAGAACTAACTCAGTTCAAGAGAAGTGATGTGTGGGATCTAGTCCCTACGCCAGATAATGCAAATATTATAGGTACAAAATGGGTTTACAAGAATAAGTCAGATGAAAATGGTACTATCACTAGAAACAAAGCTAGATTGGTTGCTCATGGTTATGCTCAGATTGAAGGAGTAGACTTTGGTGAGACTTTTGCCCCTGTAGCTAGACTAGAAGCTATTAGACTATTACATGGAATTGCATGTATTCTCAAATTCAAGCTGTATCAAATGGATGTCAAGAGTGCATTTCTGAATGGTTATTTGAATGAAGTAGTCTATGTGGAACAGCCCAAGGGCTTTATTGATCCAGACTTTCCAAATCATGTTTACAAGTTGAAGAAAGCGTTATATGGATTGAAGCAAGCTCCTGGAGCTAGGTATGAGAGGCTAACTGAGTTCTTGGTGAATAATGGCTATAGAAATGGAGGTAATGACAAGACACATTTTGTGAATGATGAGAGAAGAAAGCTTATGATTGCACAAATATATGTTGATGATATAGTCTTTGGAGGAATGTCTGATCGACGATTTGTGTATCAAAAATATTTTTAATAACTGCAAGTGCACAGTTTCGTCGTTGAGTTTTAAAAGATATCGAACCACAGAGACCAACAGTCGAGCTACCGTATTTCTGTCGTTACGTTGTAAATCTAAGGCGGATGATTTACGTTTTAGGATTGTTTCGAAATTTAAAAAGAAAGTTTAAATAAATTAAAGCGGGACATCGGTATGTAACTAATTAACCATCGGGGATTTAATAAATTAGTAGCGCGCAAAAAGGATTTATCTTTCAGAAGGACTTTCTTAATTTAAAGGTTTAAACCTCACACTCTCGTTTTATTGATAAAAACCATACTAACTAGACTAGGAGTTTTACTGTCACTTTTCTACCACCTTAGTTTCGAAAGTATATTTTGAAAATCAATTAATCCTAATTAATTCTAACGTGGCTCTCGCTCGTTCAAGAATTAATATCTAGTTTCTACTATCCGATTAAAATCTCAAACTCTCGCTCTATTGATTTTAACCTTAATTACTTTATTTTACTCTCGTTCAAAAGTATAGGAGTTTTACAATTAGAAACCAGAATCAGAAAAATAGTTTATGTGCGCGCGCTACATCATCATTAAATCCCCTTCGGAGAATTAGGTTACATACCGATGTCTAGGAATTTAGCTAGACAAGTTAAAGAAAGTAAACAAACAAAAACAGTAAATTAAATAATGCATAATTAAATAATTAAATAAAGACATAAACAAAACCTGGAAAGAATTGCTGAATAAACTTGCTGGAATTAAAGGAAATAAAATTCTTGACAAGGAACTGAAAACGGATCTGAAATCGGATTCCCGGTGTGGAAATACCGATACAGTTTACAAAGCGGGGAATATAAACTGACTGAAATAAAGGAAATAAAAGACGTCGAAAAATCTGAATTTGAGCTTCCTATTTATAGAGGAATTTTGACTTCCACGATCCTCAAAAGTAGGAGAGGATAAGCTCACTTTTTGATGTCATCCAGTAACCATACGATTAGGAACCGAACTGATCAGACGCGTGCTTTTCCCCCACGTTACGTGAAATTCAGTTTCAATTGGATCTGAATTGGTGGCGGGCGCCGTGTAACTGGTGGCGGGCGCCACCAGCCCAATTTTGTTGGGTTTTGCTGATTTGCTCGTTTGCACCCCCTTTTTGCTCCGTTTTTGGCCCTTTTTGCTCAATTCTCTTTTCCGGCCCATTTTATTCGACATTACTGAAAAGGAAACAAATACCCGCATAAAAAGACATAAATGAATTAAAAACATATGCAAATGCAACTAAAGTTCACCTAAACTAAGCTAAAAATACGATATGATTTCATGTCATCAATGTCTGACTAGATGGTAGAGCATTTTGATCAGCAAATGCAATCTGAGATTGAAATGAGTCTTGTAGGTGAGCTGAATTTCTTTCTAGGTCTTCAAGTAAAACAAATGGAAGACACTATATTTATTTCTCAGAGTAAGTATGCTAAGAATATGGTCAAGAAATTTGGTATGGAGAATACTGCCACCAAAAGAACTCCTGCTCCTACACATGTCAAGCTATCAAAAGATGTCAAGGGAGAAGATGTAGATCAAAGTTTATACAGAAGTATGATAGGAAGTCTTCTCTATCTAACTTCAAGTAGACCTGATATCACATTTGCTGTTGGAGTGTGTGCTAGGTGTAACACCCGGCGCAAGCACAAAATAATATTGCAATGAAGCCGCCACCATATTTTATTTATCCCGTGAGGGGAAAGGAAAATAATGATAAAACCTTTAAGAGTCGGGTTCGGGAGTTGGTTATATGAGGGGAAGACGTTAACACCCCCTCATATCCGTTGTACTCAACGGGAACCAATTGAGGAATGTGGTTTGCATAAACAGAAATAACCGCATACAAGAAAATATTATCGCATATTGAACAGAAAAGGAAAAAAGGAGTTTTTTATTATTTGGCTTGACGAGATTACGATCTCGCTCCTACGTATTCCCCATGTGCAATGAGAAATTCAAAGCTCGCGTAGTTCTAAAAAGAGTTTTGTTAATTATTTTTAATCGAAAAATACTTAGGTCGCATTCCTTTGGAACAACAGCATGCTTGTATACTCAACTGATGTTTAAGCGTTTGTATGTGTCAAAGGAATGGATAAAGTATCATTCATTTAAGAAAAGAAGTTGTAGATTTATTAAAAAAAGTTCGTTAATTAAGATGAGAATAGTACGCTATCCACAATGTGCATCATGGACTATACTATTCAGGCCGAGAAAAGTGTGCACTAGACTCCCTTTTTTCACCTTAACTAATTAAGAAAAAAAACATTGATTAAAATGAGAATAGTATACCATCCGAGATGTGCACTAGGGACTGTACTATTCAGGCCGAGAAAGGTGTGCACCAGACTCCCCTTTTTTCATTTTAATCAATTAAACGTTCGTTAATCAAAATGAGAATAGTACGCTATCCATGATGTGCATCATGGACTGTACTATTCGGGCTGAGAAAGGTGTGCACCATACTCTCCCTTTTCACTTTAATTAACAAATCATTATTTAGTCATTTTTGGAAAAGAAGTTTTCAAGTTCCAAGGTTCAGACATATCAAAGAAAATAAAAGAAGGGTAGAAGATGAGAGATGCATGATAGACAATAATACCAATGATAAATGAATGACGATGTAAGAATTAAATAGCTCGAAGTAAATGAAGCACAAGCAATTAAATGAACGCTAAATAAACGAGCACAAATAAATCTTCAAGCATCAAGTATCTGTTAAGTGTAGATTAACTGATTAAAATAAGCCGAAGTTGAAATAAGCGATTATTATATAAGTGAATATGTATATAATCATTTTTTATAATAATAGCTTATTTGAAATAAACTTTTATTATATAAATAATTATTTGCATAATCACTTGTATAATAATAGCTTATTTAAATAATCACTTGTTCTCAAAAGTGATTATGTCAATAATCAATTTTGCTAACAAATAATTATTTCACTTAAGCACTTTTTTCTAAAATGTGAGTCAAAATTAATTAAGTTCAGTTGGGGGTGCAGTAGTAAACTAGGGGTGCAGGCAGCAAAACAGTTAAAAAAACAAACTGAAAGCAAGCAAATTAGGCCCAAAAGAAAAGAGCCCAAACAAAAATCGGGTCAGATCCAGCACATGGACCGGTTCAACCCACCTAGTCCTGAAACGGTTGGGGGGCGCGTTTAGTAATCAGGGGGGCGCGCGGAGAATGGATTCTGGCCACCCAGAAATTGACACGTGGCCAGAGAGGAGATCTTCTTCTTCCTTTCTCGCGTGTGATACCAGTTCGGTGAGTTTCTTTTGCCGTCGCGGTGGCTCAACGACCGGCCAGCATAATCACGCCAAAGCTTGCGAAACGAACACTAATCCCACTCGGTTTTGTCCAATAAACTCAAATCCGAACCCAGATTTTGCAAAGGAAGCGTAGAACAACGAGATCGAGCGATAAACTAACCGGATCGGAGAAGTTTGCTAAACACAATCTACACAAAACCTTGTGAAACTGGAAAATGGAAAGGGTTCAGAAGGATTGCAGAAACGAAAATCATAAGGAAACCAGTCGATTTGGTGTGGGAATTGATGGAAACGGAGATCTAAATTCTTCCGAAAATGAATATTCCGATTTGTGCGTTTGCAGCGGCGTTTTGGCGAAAATAATGATGGATTTATGTTCACCAAGTGATAAGAAATCTAACGGTGTTTTTAATTTTTGATTTCGATGATTTTTTGAGTTGGCCAGAAGTTGGCCGGAGTTTTGGGCGGTGGTTGCCGGAAAATGGACGGTGGTGGAGGAAGGGAGGAGTTTTTTTGGTTTTCTTGGAATTTGTGCCTCTCTTTTTTCTGATTAAAATAATGGTATATATAGTGGTAGATTAGGATAAATGGCATTGATGTAATAATTAACACTTTTGAGGTTAAGGGGAAATTAATGTAAAGAATGATAATAACAAAAAAAGGTTAAAAATGGTTATGAGGTGGCACAACGTAATTGGTTCATGGAGAATATATTTTCTTGATGATTAAAATGCGACAAATAAAAAATAAGCGAATGAAAATGAAATGGAATATATTTATGATTTTAAACAGAATTAGCGGAGAAAGTGAAAACATTATTTTTGAAATAATTTTTGGGCGTTTCTATAAAAATAAGAAACAAATTTAAAAATAAATTTTTTATTTTAAAAAGGTGCAAAATTAGGGTATTATAGCTGCCCCTATTTAATTGTCATATACTAGAATGCGTAAATGACTTTCGTCTTTAGGCGTTCGAAGTAAAAGGTAATTAAATACAAATGCCCTAATTTTGTGATGTGAAAGTGATGTAATGAGATGAATGTTGATGGGAGGTGAGGGTAGAAATTATACCTGGAGAAATTAGGAACTGGATACCTGATAAAGAAATGATCGTCTCCCGTCCGGGTGCTTTGATCTTAAAACAAGTCATCTCCCGTTCGGGTGTTTGAACTCTAAAAACAAACTGATCTTCTCCCGCCTGGGTGCTTGAATCATGAAAAGAAAAGATGAATCGTCTCCCGTCCGGGTGCTTGAATTCAAAAGTATACTGAGTTGTCTCCCGCCCGGGTGCTTTAACTCAAAAAGAAAAAGAAATGATCTTCTCCCGCCCGGGTGCTTGAACCAAAATTAAACAGAGTTGTCTCCCGTCCGGGTGCTTTAACTCCAAAAGAAAAACTGATCGTCTCCCGTCCGGGTGCTTGAATCATGAAATGAAAAATTGAATCGTCTCTCGCCCGGGTGCTTGAATTCAAAAACTGGTTGTCTTGAAATGTTCTTCACTTCGTCTAAAGAATCAATAACCAATTCATGCACTTATGACAAAAATGAGGCTAGTTTGAATCATTCTCCACTTAATCAGAAGAATTGTAGACCCAACCTGTATGCTCAAAACAAAAGATAAGACCAACTTGAATCATTCTCCACTAATCAGAAGAATTACCGACCGATGTCGTACGCTCATGAAAAAAATGAGACTAGTTTGAATCATTCTTCACTTGGTCAGAAGAATTGTAGACCCAACCTGTATGCTCAAAACAAAAGATGAGACTAACTTGAATCATTCTCCACTTAATCAGAAGAACTACCGAACCAAGTCGTACACTCATGACAAAAATGAGACTAGTTTGAATCATTCTTCACTTGGTCAGAAGAATTGTAGACCGAACCTGTATGCTCAAAACAAAAGATGAGACTAACTTGAATCATTCTCCACTTAATCAGAAGAACTACCGACCCAAGTCGTACACTCATGACAAAAATGAGACTTGTTTGAATCATTCTTCACTTGGTCAGAAGAATTGTAGACCTAACCTGTATGCTCAAAACAAAAGATAAGACCCACTTAAATCATACTTCACTTAATCAGAAGAATTGCCCCTCTTCACTGAATCTGAAGAAAAGTCGAGACTAAATTTAATCATTCTCCATTTAATCAGAAGAGTTATAAATCCAAAGACTCACTGCACGCTGTCGAGACCAAATTTAATCATTCTCCACTTAATCAGAAGAATTGTAAATCCAATCCTTAAAACCCTTTGTGTCTGCTTCCCACTCATTCTGAAAAGCTTTAAGACTGAATTCTTGAAAGGATGAGACTGGCTTGAGTTTATTCTCCACTTAATCAGAAGAATTAATAACCCAATCCGTACGCTCACTGAAACCTTGCTGAAGTAATTTGCTGAGATTTGAGGTATCTTGAAGAAGATTACTCGCTGGGAAGAGAAAGTTGAATATTCTGCCATTATTCTTAATAACTGTCAAGTAACTGTCTTATTGAGGAATCAATCAATTTATTAGAGATGCAGTGTACTAACTTCATTGATGATATGGTTCAGAAACCAACTTGTTGAGGTACGGAGTACCAACTTTACCGAGGATGCATTATGCTAACTAGCTTACTGGGTACAACTTATTGATCCATTCACCGGGGATGCTATGCATAAGCCAAATTTACTACGAAGAGTGGTTTAACGACCGACTTGCTGAAGTTGCGGTGTTCAAACCGACTTATTGGAGATGAACAATTATCAACTTACTCGCTGGGGAAAGAAATGATTCATCATCCTTTCTCTTTGAGAATATGGTGCACTGACCGATCTGTTTGGGGATGACACTTTGTTGACCAATTCACTGGGGGAAAGATTCATCAACCCTTCTTGTTGAGAAATTATGATTCAATAACCGTCTTGTTGGAGAATTAGGTTCATCAACATTTTTCACTGAATGAGAGATCCAAGTTCACAACCTGTTAAAACAACATTTTGAACATGTACTTCATGAATGCATGATTATGTATATCTAATGCCTAAATACGAAACTAATGCAGATGAAATGTCTGATCGTATACAAAAATTTGTGTGATCTTTTTTTGAGTTTGTATGCATGCATTTGCATGGATGAATGCATGAGTTTATATGCATGAATGCATGACTTTATGAGTTTCTGCTGAAGAGAGTTTGAATTTCCCGGCACCGTGAATTTGAGTAACTCTGAAACTGTTGAGATGAGGACCTTTGCAAGCTTCTGTTGCAGGACATGTGTTCAAATAGGCTTCCAAAGAAGAACGACAACTTTCTTTATTTGATGGGTATGCCCCAAGTACTTGAATCTTTGAAGGATATGCCCCTGACCAACTGATACTTGCAGTGTAACCAATCTGACCTTAGTAAGAAGGGTATTCCACTTGTTTGACCCTGATTGGCAGAATCTGTAGATAACTTGCCCCTCGCTACGAGCGTTTCAAATCAGCTTTGACCATGATCATACCATAGCTCAAATTTCTTTAATGCCAAGTATTAATTTGCAAGAAAAATCATTTTTTTTGAAAAGTATTTTTCATATAATGTACATGCGAGAGATTTTTTTTTCGGACCACACATGATGTGTAAAGAAAGAATGATAATTATCACTCAATAAACAGGAGGAGTCAGCTTAACAATACATTTGCTGAATGCTTTCAAAGTGAACCTAGCTTCAACTAGGTCTTTTGAGGGTTATAATATGGAACAACAATCATGTGAGTTGAGCCGAAGACAATGTCAATTTGTGTTATCAGTTTCCCCCATACTTGAGTTTTTGCTTGCCTTAAGCACAGAGATAATAACATTTTTGTAGCACATGTTTGAAACAATACACGACAACTCTAATTATATGTGGTTGCCGGCTAAAGAAGAAAATCAAGTAATAGATATCAATACCAAGGGTACTATGGTAACACAAAACCACACATTGCAGTCAAAGACTCTCATCAGATGAAGACAAATCTGAAGCATTTCATTGTGACTCTAACTTTTGCTTAAATTTCATTCAACCTTTTCATTCGAGTGCAACCACATTAAGCCCGTTATCTTGTACACGCTCATGGTAGAAAAATATGTTAGTGATTATGATCATATATCGAGGGGTGCTGATAACATAAGTTTGGTAAACCCCTTTTTCTCTTCCAAACGCAGTTGTGGGGGATCGGATCGTAACCCTCCCTACCAAGTTCAGAACCAGACTCCTCTGAACCAACTACTAAATGGGTATACTTACAATGGTTTTTCTTTATGTGTTCAACAACTGTTGGATTAAACAACCGAGTGAGGGTCATCTAACTCAATAAGTGTATCAACCAAAGTATGCAAATTTTCATTTCTGGATCATTCACTTATATTCATCGATTTCCTACTTAGTTTGTGCCCAAGATGGTGCCGACTGCCAAGCTAAACTACTAAGGGTTACTTTAAAACTTATATTCAGGTCTTTGTCAAAATTACTACTCAAATTAATCTTGCATACTCCTGAGAGTCTAAGGTGTTAAGATAGTACCGATTTTATTGAATCATTACTGAAACTTCATAATATAACCTAAAGTGCAAAACAACTATCATACTCTTAAAGTGTCATGTCTAGTATCAAACCAAAATTGCTTATTTTTTTCCTAAAAAGATATGTCTCAAGAAACTAGGAGAATTAGATAACAACAAAACATATGCAAGAATGGCTCAATTCAACATTCTTTTACCATTGAAATAAATGAAAGGAAGTGAAACAATGCCATACATCATCAACTAGGTTTTTTTCCATTGAAAGCATATATCGACAAAGATCAGTTATTTATTTTTCATCATCCTCGCTCCAAGTTTGTAAGTAATAAAACAAGAGAAAATAGATGGATACAAATGGATTGATTCCAAAACATGCATGTTTATTATTTTAAAAGTACTTGACAAAATACATAATCTTAAAAACAAACAAATGCTTGACAAGAAAGAAAATAAAAGCCTAGCAATCATAGGGATGAACATTCTAGCATCACCGACTTTGACTAGATGACTTCTTTTTCTTTTTTTCTTTTTTTTTTGAATACCCAATTTGAACAAACCCTTGGTCCATCAGTTTTTGCAAACAGTCTTTCATTTCAACGCAATGATCAGGGTTCTTTTCACAAACTTCATAATAAAGAAACATTTTTCTGACAGATCACATAGAAGTCTTGACCATAGAAACATCTTTTATCTAGCCTTCAAAAGTTTCAAACTGATTCACATCGGTTCCTGAATGCCTCGACGACTATTAATATTTCATAACCGGCTCACCCTCCTCGAAGGACAACAGTTGTTTATCAATAAGCAATTGCACCTTGTATTTAAAGGACTTGCAGTTATCTGTAGTATGACCCTCAGTACCAGCATGATAATCACAATTAGCATTAGCATCACACCAAGCCGGAAATGACGCAGTCATTAGCTTTAGAGCTTTAGGAATCACCATTCCACTGTGTACTAGATATGGAAGAAGTTGACTGTATGACATAGGAATCGGATCGAAGACCTTCTTGGGCTTTTGTTGGGCCGGTCTTTCCTTTTGAGTTTCTTGCGGCACATTCACAGGCATTTGAAAAGGATATCTTGGGTACTGTTGATGTTGCATTGTTGCCACACATGGATATGGGAAATATGGGAACTGAATAGGCATTATTGGCGGAGCCTTGTCAATTTTAGAAGTAACAACATCAGTTTCCTCTTCTTCTTTTTCCCTAGAGTTATCAGATGGCTCCCTTGTACTGTTTTGAGAATTGGCGGCAGTGAGCTGAATCTTGCCACTTTTGATTCCCATCTCAATTCTTTCCCCAATTCGGACCAGATCAGAAAAGTCAGAGGAAACACTACCAATCATCCTTTCAAAGTATGCCCCTTGCAGAGTATAGGTGAACATGTCCACAAGTTCTGTTTCTAGGAGCGGCTGACGTACTTGAGAAGCCAGTGCTCTCCACCTTTGTGCATAGACCTTGAAGGGTTCTCCTTCATTTTGAGTCATATTCTGAAGTTGAGTACGACTCGGAGCCATGTCTGAATTGTATTGGTATTGTTGAATGAAAGCATTTGCCCAATTTCTCCATGACTGGATGTGAGTACTTTCGAGTTGCATGTACCAGTTGAGAGACGCACCAGTGAGACTATCTTGAAAGCAATGTATCATAAGCTTATCATCATTGGTATAGGAAGTCATTTTTCTGAAGTACATTGTCAAGTGATTCTTTGGACAACTTAGACCTTTGTACTTTTCAAAATCTGGAACTTTAAATTTTGGTGGGAGCACCAAATCTAGTACCAAACACATCTTAGTGAAGTCTAATGGATCATTGCTTCCTTCCACCAAATTCAACCTCTCCTCTAGAGCTTGGAATTTCTGATTGGCCTCCTCTAACTGATGGATAGCAGAGTCCACTTTTGACACATCAACAGGCATCTGAGGAACTTGGTGAGAAATCATAGGGTCACTCAAATTCTCTTGTGACAAATTGAGTCCTTGATGAACTGGAGGTCCTCTATTCTGATTCTCGACAGCTTGGGAACCAGATGAAACATCAAACACGAATGGTACATATTCAGGTAGAGCATATCTAATTGGTACACCATGAGGTGGCCAATCCACTGCATTCACCGAAGCATTCTCTTGTGGGACCTCAACTGTAGGTGCAAGAACCTCATTCACAACCGTTCGGGGTGGCAGATTCAAACCAGACAACATCTCAAGAACTCTGTCCAATTTTCCACCCATCTGATTCACTTCGCCTTGCAAGGCATCATGTTTTTCTTGCCAATTGTCCATGATGTAGGGAAGAGCCTTTCTTGTCCAAATACTGGTGCCGGGAAGGTAACTGTTGGAATGAATGAACGAAAATGAGATTTCTTGATTGAAAAATGCATGATTTTTTATGATTGAAAATGCATGGTTTTTATGCAAAAACTTTTTTTATTTATTTTTTTGGAAATGTATGCAAAATGGATATGCATGATTATTTTTCATGAATGCATGGATGTCATGAATTAAATGCATGTATGGATCAACTGTTGTGTAACTGTATCACTCGGCGAACTTGATTTTCAAAGTTACAACTTCTTTCACATTCACAACAATTGGGTTCATTTCAAAGTGGAATCTCTGAGGCCAAAAGTCCAAGGTCACCTGTAACCCATCCCTCTCACATGTTGTTCTAAGGTTTGACACGGTTCCCAAAATGTCGATTACTTTTTCCCAAAAAGCAACCTCATTTGGGCGAGATTATAACACCAACTGGATGAGTCGACATTATAACCTCGACACAGGTTCTAAACGGTGGTCCCTAGACAAATGTTTCGGATACCTAGAACGGATAAAAAGGCTCCAAGAGTTGCTAACCCAACACGAAGTAATTGGTGCTCAAAGATGTGCATCATAGAACCCAACACTTCGTGAAAATCTATTCTGGGCGGAATTTTTATGTCAGCGCTCAAAGATGTGCATCAGAGAACCCAACATAAAAATCCCTCAACTAATCCTAAGTTTTTCTCAAGCTCGGGTACAGAGCTCCACACTGTAACCAAGAACCAAGCCATGAAGGCAAAAAGAAAAAAAAGGAGTAGAAGAGAAAACAAAGCCAGCAAATCCAGACAGTTCAATATTTTGCGGTAAAGTAAAAGATAGGACAGATACGGCTAACCTGGAATAAGCAAACCAAAAGCCTCAAACTAGGCTTAACTCACTAATCATCTTTTCCCCAGTGAAGTCGCCAAGCTGTAACACCCGGCGCAAGCACAAAATAATATTGCAATGAAGCCGCCACCATATTTTATTTATCCCTTGAGGGGAAAGGAAAATAATGATAAAACCTTTAAGAGTCGGGTTCGGGAGTTGGTTATATGAGGGGAAGACGTTAACACCCCCTCATATCCGTTGTACTCAACGGGAACCATTTGAGGAATTTGGTTTGCATAAACAGAAATAACCGCATACAAGTAAAGATTATCGCATATTGAACAGAAAAGGAAAAAAGGAGTTTTTTATTATTTGGCTTGACGAGATTACGATCTCGCTCCTACGTATTCCCCATGTGCAATGAGAAATTCAAACCTCACATAGTTCTAAAAAGAGTTTTGTTAATTATTTTTAAACGAAAAATACTTAGGTCGCATTCCTTTGGAACAACAACATGCTTGTATACTCAACTGAGGTTTAAGCGTTTGTATGTGTCAAAGGAATGGATAAAGTATCATTCGTTTAAGAAAAGAAGTTGTAGATTTATTAAAAAAAAGTTCGTTAATTAAGATGAGAATAGTACGCTATCCACAATGTGCATCATGGACTGTACTATTCAGGCCGAAAAAAGTGTGCACCAGACTCCCCTTTTTCACCTTAACTAATTAAGAAAAAAAACATTGATTAAAATGAGAATAGTACACCATCCGAGATGTGCACCAGGGACTGTACTATTCAGGCCGAGAAAGGTGTGCACCAGACTCCCCTTTTTTCACTTTAATCAATTAAACTTTCGTTAATCAAAATGAGAATAGTACGCTATCCACGATGTGCATCATGGACTGTACTATTCGAGCTGAGAAAGGTGTGCACCAGACTCTCCATTATTTAGTCATTTTTGGAAAAGAAGTTTTCAAGTTCCAAGGTTCAGACATATCAAAGAAAAGAAAAGAAGGGTAGAAGATGAGAAATGCATGATAGACAATAATACCAATGATAAATGAATGACGATGTAAGAATTAAATAGCTCGAAGTAAATGAAGCACAAGCAGTTAAATGAACGCTAAATAAACGAGCACAAATAAATCTTCAAGCATCAAGTATCTGTTAAGTGTAGATTAACTGATTAAAATAAGCCGAAGTTGAAATAAGCGATTATTATATAAGTGAATATGTATATAATCATTTTTTATAATAATAGCTTATTTGAAATAAACTTTTATTATATAAATAATTATTTGCATAATCACTTGTATAATAATAGCTTATTTAAATAATCACTTGTTCTCAAAAGTGATTATGTAAATAATCAATTTTGCTAACAAATAATTATTTCACTTAAACACTTTTTTCTAACATGTGAGTCAAAATTAATTAAGTTCAGTTGGGGGTGCAGTAGTAAACTAGGGGTGCATGCAACAAAACAGTTAAAAAAACAAACTGAAAGCAAGCAAATTAGGCCCAAAAGAAAAGAGCCCAAACAAAAACCGGGTCAGATCCAGCACATGGACCGGTTCAACCCACCTAGTCCTGAACCGGTTGGGGGGTGCGTTTAGTAATCAGGGGGGCGCGTGGAGAATGGATTCTGGCCACCCAGAAATTGACACGTGGCCAGAGAGGAGATCTTCTTCTTCCTTTCTCGCGTGTGATACCAGTTCGGTGAGTTTCTTTTGCCGTCGCGGTGGCTCAACGATCGGCCAGCATAATCACGCCAAAGCTTGCGAAACAAACACTAATCCCACTCGGTTTTGTCCAATAAACTCAAATCCGAACCTTGATTTTGCAAAGGAAGCGTAGAACAACGAGATCGAGCGATAAACTAACCGGATCGGAGAAGTTCGCTAAACACAATCTACACAAAACCTTGTGAAACTGGAAAATGGAAATGGTTCAGAAGGATTGCAGAAACGAAAATCATAAGGAAACCAGTCGATTTGGTGTGGGAATTGATGGAAACGGAGATCTAAATTCTTCCGAAAACGAATATTCTGATTTGTGCGTTTGCAGTGGCGTTTTGGCGAAAATAATGATGGATTTATGTTCAGCAAGTGATAAGAAATCTAACGGTGTTTTTAGTTTTTGATTTCGATGTTTTTTTGAGTTGGCCGGAGTTTTGGGTGGTAGTTGCCGGAAAATGGACGTTGGTGGAGGAAGGGAGGAGTTTTTTTGGTTTTCTTGGAATTTGTGCCTCTCTTTTTTCTAATTAAAATAATGGTATATATAGTGGTAGATTAGGGTAAATGGCATTGATGTAATAATTAACACTTTTGAGGTTAACGGGAAATTAATGTGAAGAATGATAATAATAAAAAAAGGTTAAAAATGGTTATGAGGTGACACAACGTAATTGGTTCATGGAGAATATATTTTCTTGATGATTAAAATGCGACGAATAAAAAATAAGCGAATGAAAATGAAATGGAATATATTTATGATTTTAAACAGAATTAGCGGAGAAAGTGAAAACATTATTTTTGAAATAATTTTTGGGCATTTCTATAAAAATAAGAAACAAATTTAAAAATAAATTGTTTATTTTAAAAAGGTGCAAAATTAGGGTATTACACTAGGTACCAAGCTGAACCAAAGATTAGCCATCTGATTCAAGTGAAGAGAATTCTAAAGTATGTGAACAGTACCAGTGATTATGGTTTGTTGTATTCTCATGGAGAGAGTACTTTGTTGGTAGGATATTGTGATGCTGACTGGGCTGGAAGTGCAGATGATAGAAAAAGTACTTTTGGTGGATGTTTCTTTCTAGGTAACAATCTTATATATTGGTTTAGTAAGAAACAAAATTGTGTTTCCCTATCAACTGCTGAGGCTGAATACATAGCAGCTGGCAGTAGCTGCACACAATTGGTGTGGATGAGACAGATGCTGAGTGAGTACAATGTCAAGATAGATGTTATGACATTATATTGTGACAACTTGAGTGCAATCAATATTTCTAAAAATCCTATACAACATAGCAGGACTAAGCACATTGATATCAGACATCATTTCATCAGAGATTTGGTTGAAGAGAAAATTATTGCTATTGAGCATGTTTCAACTGAGGAGCAATTAGCAGATATATTTACAAAAGCTCTTGATATTTCCCAATTTGAAAAACTTAGAAGGCGGTTAGGCATTTGCCTAATTGAGGAATTGTAGCAGTTATTGTGTGTAAGGCGTGCAGCAGTTATACTTTCTCTCCACAACCGCTCTTTGCACGCCTATCAAGGAAGTAAATCAAAACTTCCCTTAAACAAAACAATCACACGCAATCATCATTATTTCTTACAAAGCTTTTCTAAACCTCTCAACTGCTCACTTGCCGCTCCCATTGTTATTCAAAAATTCTCAATATCTCAAATCTTCAAACATCTCATCTTCACTATGTCTGATTCCACTCAATCTCCAATCGCAAACGATCAAACATCCCCCACTGTTCCAGAAATCACTTCACCGGTGTTTATGGATGTTCAACCGCTTGCAACTATTACTGATTCAAAAGCGATCAAACAGCGTCCCAAAGCGCTTGTTGCAAGGAGAAAGAGCACTAGAAAAGAATCGACTTCATCTGCAACGAAGAAGATCTCGAAACCTAAAGGTAAGAAAACTCCTGCTGTTCAGCGTGTAGGTCTCACCATGCATGATGTGTACTGTAAAGAAAATCCGTTTAAATCAACTGTTGTAGAACCAGATGTTGACACTTCTGTCACTGGATCTGATAAAAAGCGTTTTGAGGGTACTGAATCGATTGATGAAACCCTAGGTTCTGTTAATTCTAAGATAGATGACAATTTGCATGTCGAAAATGTTGATAATACTGGTGTTAATGACAAGACTACTGCTGATGATGTTAATGTTGCTGAAAACATTGTTGTGACAGAGAATCCTGTTGATTCTTCTACTAATGTCCAGAATGTTGTGCCAGATGCTCAAGCATCTTTGGCACAAGCCAATGTGGAGTCTTTGGTTGTTCCAAACACTCTTGAAACTATGAGAGTTGATGAGAATGGCTCTCCCAAGTCTCAAAGCCACATTGCTAAAACTCAGAAAATTGTTAGTCAGACTGAGAATGTAAACATTGAACCAGATGTGGTTAATGTTGATGAAGTAGAGTCTGAAGATAGGTCTTTGGAAAAGACTCCTGCTATTGGTGTTGCTCGTAGGACAAGGAGCAAATCCATAAGTGTTGCATCTACTGCTGGTAAAGATGCTAAGGGTAACAAGAAGAAAGTAGCTGGTACTGGGAAGAAGCCCATTGATCCCCCAAAGTCTGGGAGTAAAGTCACTCCTAAGCTTGATCAGAAGAAGAAGAACCTCAAAAGAAAGGATTATCCTACAAGGGATTCTGATTTTGAAATTGTTGTGACAGATGCTGCCCCATCTGGTGGAGCATCTAGAAAAACTGTCAAGGGAATGAAAGTCCCTTTGGATATTCCTCCAGCCCCTCTGGATAATGTTTCCTTTCATGTGGAAAGTGGAGCTACTCGCTGGAAATTTGTTTATCATAGAAGACTTGGGCTAGAAAAGAATTTGAAGGCTGATGTGTTCAAGTGCCAAGAGCTTGTTGATGTGTTGGAGTATGCTGGGTTGATGAAGACTAGGAAGGATCTGGGTCACTGTTATGACAAGCTGGTGAGAGAATTTATTGTCAACATATCTGAAGACTGTAATGATTCTAGGAATCTTGAGTACATGCAGGTATTTGTTCGTGGCAGGTGTGTAAACTTCTCTCCTCAAGTTATTAATGCTTATCTTGGAAGATCTATTGAAGACATTCCTGAGTTAGAAGTGACTGATGACACCATCTGCAAGGCTATCACAGGTAACAAGCTTAGACACTAGGCTGGACATTTGTCCTCTGCAAAATTGTCTCCACTTTATGCTGCCTTAAACAAAATTGCTACTAATAACTGGTCCCCCACTACTCACTCTAATTCTGTTGCAACTGGCTTGGCTAAGCTTATCTATGCAGTTGGTACTAAATCTGCATTTGATTTTGGTTCTTACATTTATTATCAATTTTTGGAGCAAGCTAAATCTTTTGCTGTTAAGTTTCCCATTCCCTTTCCAACTCTGGTGTGTGGTATTATTCTTCAACAACACCCTGATATTCTAGTTAGCTTAGATGAGCCTGTTAGGAGGCCTAGTCCTTTGGGTTTGGATTGCAAGTTGATATCCCAGCCACATGTTGATGATTTGGCTGGCGCTTCTGTCTAGTCATCTGGTGTTATGTGTAAGCAGAATATGATTGCTGAGCTTACTGAGGTTAGTTTGGATCTGGGTGTTAAGAAGCTGAAGGTTGACAGGGTTATAGCTGCTTTGAAAGCTGAGGGTGAGCTTAATGAGCAAGGTCAGGACAAGGAAGAAGAAGGAGGAAATGGAAATGCTTCTACTGCTGGTGATACTGAGGAAGTGTCAACTGCCTCTGATGAGACTGCCTCTTTCCAATGCTTGTGTTTTTTCTCTTTCTTTTATTCATTTACTATGCACCTGTGTGTGCTCTATGGTCTGTAATAACTCTTTTGTGGCCTCTATGTGCCTCTGTGACTCTGTGACCTATGTGACCTGATGTGCTACTCTATGGTCTGTAATAACTCTTTTGTGGCCTCTCTGTGCCTCAGTGACTCTGTGACCTATGTGACCTGATGTGCTACTCTATGATTTCCCTTATGCTTGATTGTTGTTTGTCAGAATTTATGGCTAAAAAAGGGGAGTAGAATAGATGTTAGAATTATTTTTCTTATGACTGAAGATGCTCTGACACATGCTCTCGAAGTTGTTATGTTATTATTATGAATGAAGACGCTTGGACAGATGCTCTGACATTTGTCTCATTGAAGTAAGTATGTTATGTTATATGCATGCATGTTTTGAGAGGGAGCACTTATGGTATGTGGATGTGCATGTGTTGAGGGGGAGCGCGTATATCTAATTATCTCCTCAATGTTGTGGAATTATCTATTCAAGAGTATGTTTTCATCTCTTTATATGAACCCACTATATATATGTTCTTTTTATCTGGCTATTTCTGTGAGGCTAGGCGTATTATGATTATTGATGATGAATGCCTCTGATACTATTTACAAGTTATCTTTATTCAAAGAGTTCCCTTGGAAGTAGTTTCATTATATGCTATGATTGTTTTAGTTGGTATGTGAATGCATGTGCTGATGTGGACTGAAGAAACTCTGTGTATCTCTCCAAGAGCTGGCTATATATTGTTTTAGCCAAAATTTTCCCAAAGGGGGAGATTGTTGGGTTTTTGTATGTTGGCTACATTTTGCAAAAACATCTACTAGCCAAATGCTGAGACAAATGTTGTAGCATGTGGAACAGCATTATGTGATATGTGTGTTGCGCACCAACGCGTGCTATATTTTTGAACAAGATCTTCTGAAGATTCTCTTGAAGTTTATGTTTAACCTAGCGTGCTGATCAAGACGCGCTTGGTTGATGAGGTGTAAAAGGTTTTCATGCCTTGGTGTATTTCCATAATTAATATTGATATATTTTTGGAAACAATATTCTTGCTCATGAAGAATTGTTAGCTGGACCTAACAACGTCCAAGCTATGTTTTGAAGCCCAAACCCGTGCTAGCTCAGTACTATATATATGTGAAGACAAACCCTAGTTTGTGTGTGGAAAACCGTGTGTGTACTAAAGCGTGTGTCTTAAGGTTTTTAGGTTTTTTTGTTAGTTGTGAGTCTTGCTTGTATCTTCCTGATTCAAGTCAAGTACTCTTTGTTTTGAGCTGTAATGGTGTACTGCTCCTAAGCTTTGAAGTACAGAGTTAGTTGTGTCTTTAGAGTGTGACTCTTATACAAACGAAAAGAACAAGTGTGTGTTTAATAACAGTGCTGTCGGTACTGTTAGTGGGAATTGAGACGGGGTCTCATATCTAGAAGTTCCTAGGTAGGGCATTCATTGGTAGGGTCTAGGTGCAAAGTCAAGTAGTGAGGCTACGTTGTGCTTTTCACTAGAACTATTATAGTGGAGTTCATTCCTGGATTGGTATCCCCCAGACTAGGGCAGTTGCGCCGAACTGGGTTCACAAACTAACTGTGTTCTTTATTATTCTGTCACGCTTATTTTACTTTTCTACGCTGCGTTTTATTATTATTGTGTGACAAGTGCTCGGACAAGTGCTCTAACGTTGTTCACAGCATTTGTCTGTCTGGTTGCCAGAATTTCACAATTGATTTCCTTTGTTTGTGATAATCATAACCGTGACCATATAAGATGTTGTGTTAAGTTTTCCAACTATAACAATTGATTTACTTTGTTGATTGATCACGAAACATTGTCCATAAGTTTGTTTTTATCATCATATGTATCATGGTGTATACTACACTTCCTTTGATCGAACTAGGTGCAAAGTAGACTGCCGATTCAGTGGGCTTCCGCGCGCTCTTTTTTTAAAATGTTTAATTGTTTGTCGGATCACTTATTCACCCCCCCCCCCCCCCCCCCCTCTAAGTGATAGCATAGTAGTCTAACAATGTTCTCACAATGGCTTTAATTACCACCTATTTTGACACTAAACCTAAATTTGTCACCTCCAACCACTAGTATGAATAAAGTTTAAATTTATCCCTCAAGAGAGGTAATGACTTTGCTGAGTATCTAAACAATCGATGATTTCTTTCATTCCATAAAATTCAAACGCAAGTGAGCCATACGAGCCAAACGCAAACCACCTAGGGTAATAGTTAAGAAATCAAATACTCTCTGCGTCCCAAAATTATTGACCTTTACTAGTTATAACATTGTTTTTCCTACTTTACCCCTTATTACTTTTATAGTGCAATGATTAGGGGAGTCAATAAAATAACTGAAATATCAAGTTTTTGGAATTCCAAAGTTTACTACCAATAAAAAAAAGAGGAAAATTTTATCAAAACTGAAATTCTCTCTTTTTCATTTACACATTTTTCTTAAAGTGTATGAAATGGTCAATTAGGTTAATTATTTTAGAAAAGAGGGAGTATAGTGATATGATATTGGAGTTTGTACAGTCAACTCATCAAAAGTCTAAAAAGTATTAAAAATGTTGATCTTTCAATAAGCTACGAATGTTAAAAATGTTGCAGGTAATTTGGTGTCACCACATTTGTATAACATTCTTTATCCGAGTGATATATTAGCAAGTGATTACGACGACAACTATTTAGTGGGTAAAGGTTCTTTTAGTTTTTTATGAGAATTTTTATTTAATTTTAGTGTTGTTATTAATATTAACCACATATTGTTTTATCCATTTTATTTCAGATATTATGGGTATGTTGACTGGTGTGGGTGTTGAAAAAACATATGAGCGAAACGGTGTGCAGTAAAATTTGATTGCTATAGAACTTGATCAAGATAGTTTTTTATTACTAACAAATATATTCATTCTAATTGGGACAATACATAAAATACAAGCACAAATTTAATATTTCTAAAAACAAAAAAGGATGAATATGCGACCAAACTCAAATCATCCAAGGTAATAGCATAAAACAGCATAATCAAGCCTACAAATATTGTGACAAAATAAAAGTCACCGGAATATTCATGACTCCGGAAATGCATCGTTGAGGACCTAGTCATTGGTTGAATCTATGGTTGATTGAAGTTGATATTACAATCGGAACCAAACAAACATAGTAACAAGACGGAAAATCACAAATTCCGCACTAAGACGATGAAATAAAAAAATAAACTAATTGATTTTTTTAAGAAGCTAAATAAGCCCACCCAAATTGGTACCGGAGAATCAAACCTTAGACCTCGAGTTGGAGCACACTCTCAGGTCCCAAACCAATACCACCATGTCAACTCAAGTAAGTTAAATAATAACAGATTTATGGCAAATTCTTAGAGTTGACCAGGTATAATTTTTTTTAGACCGCAATTATTTTAAATTGAATTACCTACCATTTAAGTCATAAAAAATTAGATTTAATAAAAAACTCTCGATCTAGAAAAATATTTAATGAAGATAAAAAAGATAATCTTATGTTTAGCCACTTCACAATATGAGAGAATATACACAAATTTTGGCTATAAAATTGCCCCTTCGCACCCCATTTCAATGTATCATTCCTCACTATATTCACAAACACATCCACCTTTTTCTCTTTTGTGTGCTTCAACCATGTCGAGCGAAAAGAAAACCCGAGGTCACCAAAAGATTGAGATGAAAAAAATCAGCAATGAGAGAAACATGCAAGTTACTTATTCAAAGTACCGTAGCGAGCTCTTCAAGAAAGCTAGCGAACTTTGCACTCTTTGTGGTGCAGATGGTGCTTTGATTGTATTTTCACCTAGTCAGAAAGTGTTTTCGTTTGATCACCCAAATCTTTAGACGATCATAGATCCTTATCTCTCAGGAGTCCCACCTTAAAACGATGGCACAATGCAATCGAATGAGGTCATTGTAACATAATCAAGCAAAACCTTAATGATTTGGTGCTACAATACTAAGCCTTAAATCAATACTAAGCCTTATTCGAGGTAGTAAATCATTTTTCGTTTTGCACAATGACGTTACAACGAGCCTCATTCAATTACATTGTGCCATCATTTTGAGGTGGGACTCTTGAGAGATAACGATTTATGACCGTCTCAAGATTTGGGTGACCAAATGAAAACACTTTCTCACCAGGTGAAAATACAATCAAAGCAACATCTACACCACAAAGAGTGCAAAGTTCGTTAGCTTTCTTGAAGAGCCCGCTACAGTACTTTGAATAAGTCACTTGGAGGTTGCTCTCATTGCTGATTTTTTTTTCCTCTAACATGGCTTTCCATCCTCAATCAAATCATCAACAAGTTCAAATGTTTCAAGAACAATCATTTCCTACAAATCATGATCCTTCTACCTAAATCGTACCATTTTATACTAGACATGGGTCATCCTCTAACATGTCTCTCCATCATCAGCCAAATCCTCTACAAGCTCAAGTATTTCTAAGACAATCTTCTCAAAATTATATGTTGGAACCTGATTCATTTGGCTTTAACAAAATCGAAGGAGGAGGATATGGACCCTTCGGATATAATTTTGATTAATGATTCATGTTTTTTTTTAATTATTTTCAATAAGAGCACATTGACTTAACTAATTTCATGTATGTGATTCGGTTAAGACTGAATATTTAGGTTATTGGGGTTTTTGTTTTCTTTTTTATTTATTTTTAATTGTAGTGGTGTTGCATTTAATATCATTTGAATAAAGGAAATCTTAGTTATTTATGATCCGATATCTCTCCAAACTTTTAATCTTTTGATGTCCAATTATTTCATTTTTCTTTATTGTTTTTTAATTATTAAGTTTGAATTTTTTTAAAATCATGATCTACTTACTATACATCTTAATAATAACTAAATATCATATCATTAAACATGTCATTTTGAAAAAGTTAAAAAATGGTTAATTGAGGCTTCATTTTGAAAATAATAATATTTATTTGATAGACAATTTAAGATTTAATTTAACAATAATAAAAATGATATCATATTTTTAAAGTGTTGTTAACTTATGTTTCTACTATAAAATGAAATTTACAATTGATCGCATATAATTGGAATAAGTTATGTGTGAAGTATATATATTTTTTATATTTTATCTTGTTACATGGCTTCTCACTTAAAAGAAGGGGGGCGGGGGGTTGATTAACTGATCCAAAAACCAAAGGATGGTTTTAAAACTTTTATGTACACGGACCGTAGTATACTATGTACCTAATATTTTGACCAAGAAAGGTTGTATAAAATTTTTGGAACAAATACGATAAAATAAATCTAAACAAATATAGAATGATCAATCGATACAAGATAAACACGCTTAATCTTTTTAAAACATTTTTCACAAGTTTTATGGTTGAGTCTAGGTATATCACAAACAAAGGCTTGAGTGAGGAATTTTATCGAACACCTTGTGTGCAATATGAATAATAAAATTCCACACAACAAAATCAATAATAATGAACAATAAAGCGATAAAGCAAAACAACACACAAGATATAATATGGGAGTTTCCAGCTTTCTTCGTCCTTGCTTTGGATGTTACATCCTCCCCCCCCCCCTATAATCATGCGGAAATCCAAATCGAGACTTTATTTAAAAACAATCAGTTTACAATAATAATGCACAATTGTTTTAGAGGAATACAATACTCGAGTACCAAGACTAAATCTTCACTCTTGACGTAGCTTCCAATAACCTTTCGCGAACCCTCACACAACCCGTGACTTGAACCTCTGATCCAACCGATTCGATCTACCCCGTTCCTCAAGCCTAAAGAACTTATGCAAACAATCGTTCCGGTTGATCCTCCGCCACATGTGAAGCTTTAAGATTTTGATACCTTTCAAATCTTGATGAAAACCTTGATGAGAAACCCTTGATTCCACAGTTCAACCCAAAAGATCCATCAAACACGATCCACCAATGACGTTATCAACCAATCAATCGTTACCCTTTATTGAACTCATTGAAAGAGTAAGCAATTTGGGGTTTTGTTGAAAATTGGACGAAGATGATGAACTTGGAACCAATAAACTCTCTAGATCCTAAATTCCTTCAATTTAGATCAGAGACTTGTTTTTCACTTGTTTCTCACACTTTACAAAGTCAAGGCTCGTTGCTATTTATAGTGAAATAAGATAGAGTAAAATTTTGGCAATAAACAGTTTTACACAGCAATGTATCGATACATAACTTAATGATAGCATGAAAAATGAAATCTGGAACTTTTGTATCAATACATAGCATGTTTGTAGTGGCAGGAGAATTACCTTCACTATTTCGTAGTTCCTCGTCTATAGGTCTAATTTGATTTGCCCCTAATCAAAGCCTCTCACTAAAACTACCCCAATGAAATTATTTAGGACTCCTCCTAAATGTGTTAGGGGAGAACATTTAAATATTGGCATTTTAATTCTTAACAGATGCTTCAAACAAAGGGCAAAATCCTGCACTCTTTTTCCCTTTGCCATGGTTTTTCCCACCGGGGTTTTCTAGAAAAGTTTTTAACGAGGCAGTTCCCACTAAAAGGATATTGTACTCTTTTTCCTTGACTAGAAAGTTTTTCCCACCAGGTTTTACCAAGTAAGGTTTTAATGAAGTATATCTTTCATGGAAAACCGGGGGGAGTGCTATGAATAAATATCATTAGTGGAAGCTTTAGTGGATGTCCATCCCATCCCTTCCATTCCCACTATACTTCCCACTAGTGAGTTGATAGTAAATGCATTTATTCTTTCACTTCTTTGTTTGTATTCTAAAAATAGGACTCTTCAAATAGTGTAAAGACTCACACATGAATAGAATAATACAGAGCTTCTCTATATCTATTCTTTATATATTATATCTCTAGAAATTTATTTCTAACAAAGTAAGAGTTTTATGAAATTGGAAGTTTTAGTAATTGAGATTTGATTAATCTTATTCTAGAGTCATTTAAAAGTACGTAAATTTTTTAGTATTGTACTAAAAACAAAGTACATAAACTTTTTATTATAAATCTGAGCAACATTTCTTTGTCTAACAATCAACAAGTCAGAATTGCGAGGACGATACGAAAGTCAGGGAACTCCCAGATCACGCTGTTTGTGTTTTTCTCTTCCTTACTCTTTAAATTTGAATTATTCATTGAATTGTATATCAATTGAATTTGACACACTCTACGTGCTCGATCAAATTCAATTGATTTCCTTTGTTTATGATATTCGTAACCGTGACCATATAAGCTGTTGTGTTAAGTTTTCCAACTATAACAATTGATTTACTTTGTTGATTGATCACGAAACATTGTCCATAAGTTTGTTTTTATCATCATATGTATCAAGGTGTATACTACACTTCCTTTGATCGAACTAGGTGCAAAGTAGACTGCCGATCCAGTGGGCTTCCGCGCGCTCATTTTTTTAAATCTTTGTCGGGTCACTCATTCACCCTCCCCTTCTAAGTGGTAGCATAGTAGTCTAACAATGTTCTCACAATGGCTTTAATTACCACCTATTTTGACACTAAACCTAAATTTGTCACCTCCAACCACTAGTATGAATAAATTTAACTTTATCCCTCAAGAGAGGTAATGACTTTGTTAACTTATTGTTTGTCGGATCACTTATTCACCCCCCCCCCCCCCCCCCCTTCTAAGTGATAGCATAGTAGTCTAACAATGTTCTCACAATGGCTTTAATTACCACCTATTTTGACACTAAACCTAAATTTGTCACCTCCAACCACTAGTATGAATAAAGGTTCTTTTAGTTTTTTATGAGAAGTTTTATTTAATTTTAGTGTTGTTATTAATATTATCCACATATTGTTTTATCCATTTTATTTCAGATATTATGGGTATGTTGACTGGTTTGGATGTTGAAAAAACATATGAGCGAAACGGTGTGCATTAAAAAATGATTGCTACTGAACTTGATCAAAATAGTTTTTTATTATTAACAAATATATTCATTCTAATTGGGACAATACATAAAATACATGCACAAATTTAATATTGCTAAAAACAAAAAAAGATGAATATGCGACCAAACTCAAATCATCCAAGGTAATAGCATAAAACGGTATAATCAAGCCTACAAATAATGTGACAAAATAAAAGTAACCGGAATATCCATGACTCTGGAAATGCATCGTTGGGGACCTAGTCATTGGTTGCATCTATAGTTGATATTACAATCGGTACTAAACGAACACAGTAACAAGACTAAAATATCAAACACCACACCAAGACGATGAAATAACAAAATAAACTAATTGATTTTTTTAAGAAGCTAAATAAGCCCACCCAAATTGGTACAGGATGTAATACCCTAATTTTGCATTTTTTTAAATAAATATTTCATTTTTAAATTGTTTCTTATTTTATAGGAAACACCAAAAAATAGTTTAAAAAAAAATAATAATGTTTTCGGGCTCTTCACTATTTTGCATAAAATCATAAAAATATATACCATTCCATTTTCGTTCGTGTATATTTATTTATCGCAGTTTAATCATTCAAAGTATTTCATCCATGAACCAATTACATTGTGCCACCTCATCACCTTTTACTAATCATCTTCTTAATCACAAAACTACTTTTTATTACACAAATGCCACTTGCCCTAAATCACCACTATAAATAATAAAATAATCATATCTAATGATAGTGAGCACAGATTCCAAGAAAAAACCTCTCCTCCCTCCTCCACCACCGTCACTTTTCCGGCCACCCTAACCACCTCCGGCCACCACCTCTTAAACCACTGTAAATCAACAATCAAATATATCATTTCGAAGCTAAAGACCTTGATAAACTCAAATCCGAAGCCTAAATCGCGAAACAAACACTGCAGAAGCTTCAAAAACGACCTCGAAAACATGGCCAAGACGAAACCCTCGATCCGGCCAAACTGAGCAGAATCAAAGGTAAAGAACGATAGATTCTCGCTATTGGGACAATTCTGAGCATTCCTATTCAATTAGTTTTCGCCAAATCTTGCCGGAAACTCGTGTTTGTATTTCGGATCCTGTTCTTGTTTTCCGTTCGATTCGAGTTATCCATTTGTTATTTGTTGAAACTAAGTTTAGATTTGGATTCTACACGAAATTTCGAGCAAAATGGTATAATTATATGATGTTTTGGTAGCCGGAACTGAATTCGGTGGAACGTCCGCCGGCGGTTAATCTTTTTTCCGTTCCTCCATTGTTGAGCTGTTTGGAGAAGAAAGAAGATCCGCCACGTGGCAGCGCGCGGTTGGCCAGTGGCCTTCTCGCGTGCGCCCCCTCTTTGCTAGACACACCCCCAGTTGGGTGTGGACCGGTTCGGGTTTGGTCTGACCCGGACCCGGTCTGCTTCATATTTGGTTTGGGCTTGCTTTTTTTTGTTCTTCTCTGTTTTTTTTAATTATTTTCTGCATACACCTTCTTTTTTACTGATGCACCCCCGGTTGTGAAATTATTTTCTTTGTGACTTTTAAATGGAAATATGCTTATTATAAAATAAACACTTATTCGAAAAGTGTTTATTCTCATAAGCACTTTTGGGATAAGTGCTTAATTCACTCTTTGACTTTTTTTTTTAGTTTTTTTCTCAACTGTTAAAACTTGTTTAAAATAAAAATAAATCGAACCCTGACTGACGACTCGCATCTTGAATTTATTTTTATTTCATTTAAAATAATTTAATGGTGAACGTAGAAATAAGTGAGAGCCTGTCGAACGACTCGTCTCAAATCTATTTTTACGTTCGCTTAATTCACTTCGTTGCCTGACAATATGTTTTGTGCCTGTTTATTTAATTGCTTGTGTATTTATGTATATTCAAATATTTATTTCGAGCATTATTTAATTACCGCTTTATTTATATTGCCATCATATTATACTATCATTATCATTCATCATGCATTTGCATTTCACTCTTCTTCTACCTTTCTTTTTTTTCTTTTCTGGCCTAAAATCTGGTTTGTAGAAAACTTGTCTTTCAAAATGGAATGGGAATAAATCGGTCCCTGTCGAACGACTCGTGACTTTGAGTTATTCTCATACCGATTAAAATGGAACTTTTTAATTAAATGAAATGAGAAGGAGCCTGACTGACGACCCGCCTTCGGCTTATTTCACTTTAATTAATAAAGTTCAATTAATAAACTGAATGAAAAAGGGGAGCTTGACGAACAACTCGTCTCCGCCTGAATGATCTGGTCCCTGTTGAACGACTCGTGATTTAGAGTCATTCTCATTCTCAAAACAAATTAATAAGAGTCATTCTCATTCAACACGCTCAACTATTTTTCCTGCCCTTGCGCAGTCACTTGTTTTTCAATTGCTTTTGCGCAGTCAAACTTTTTCAACTTCTTTTCTTAAAAGGGCGATGTTTTATCCATTCCCCTGATACCATCAAATTCTTAAGCCTCAGTCGAGCATACAAGTAAACTGTCGTATCAGCGGAATGCGACATAAACGTTGTTCATTAAAAACAACCAACAAACAAACTTTTTTTCAGGAAGAACTACGTGAGCTTTGAATTTCTCATTGCACATGGGGAATACGTAGGAGCGAGATCTTAATCTCGTCAAGCCAAATAATAAAAAACTCTTTTTTTCTCTTTTCTGTTCAATATGCGGTAATCTTTTCTTGTATGCGGCTAATTTCTGTTTATGCAAACCAAATTCCTCAAATGGTTCCCGTTGAGTACAACGGATATGAGGGGGTGTTAACGTCTTCCCCTCATGTAACCAACTCCCGAATCCAACTCTTAAAGGTTTTATCATTATTTTCCTTTCCCCTCACGGGATAAATAAAATATGGTGGCGGCTTCATTGCAATATTATTTTGTGCTTGCACCGGGTGTTACAGCTTGGCGACTTCACTGGGGAAAAATGATTATAGTGAGTTAAGCCTAATTTGGGGCTTTTGGTTTGCTTATTCCAGGTTAGCCATATCTTTCCTATCTTTTACTTTACTGCAAATATTGAACTGTCTGAATTTGCTGGCTTTGTCTTCTCTTCTAATCTTCTTTTTCTTTTTGCCTTCATGGCTTGGTTCTGGGTTATTGTGTGATTATGCTTCGTACCCGAGCTAGAGAGATACTCAGGTTTAGATGAGGGATTGTTATATTGGGCTCCCTGACGAACGTCTCTGGGCTTGAATATAACGGTCTCAACCAGAATAGATCCTCTTGGAATAAGTGGACTCCTTGATTGACGTCTTGCGGGCTTCATGTTTCCTTGATGGGTCAGAGACGCTGGTGACCTTTAGGTGTCCGAAACTCCTTGACTGACGTCTTGCGGGTTTCATGTTTCATTGATGTGTCGAGGTTATAATGTCGACTCATCCAGTTGGTGTTATAATCTCAGCCAGATCAGGTTGCTTTTTGGGAAAAAGTAATCGTTGATTCTGGGAAACCGTGTCAACCTTAGAACAACATGTGAGAGGTGTGGATTACAGGTGACCTTGGACTTTTGGCCTCAGAGATTCCATTTTGAAACAGCCCTATTCGTTATGAATGTGAAAAGTGTGGATTTGAGATCAAATTCGCAGAATGATACATTGTGCTATAGTTGATCCATACATGCATTGCATTTATACATCCATGCATTCATGAGAAAAATCATGCATATTCATCTTGCATACATTTCCGAAAAAAATATGAGAAAAGTTTTGCAAAAAAAATCATGCATTTTCAATCATAAAAAAAATCATCAATCAAGAAATCTCATTTTCATTTATTCATTCCAACAGCTACCTTCCTGGCTTAGGTATTTGAATAAGAAAAGTTTCTCACTATATCATGGACAATTGGCAAGAGAAGCACGATGCTTTACAAACTGAAGTAACCCAGATGGGTGGAAAGCTGGATAGGGTCCTTGAGATGTTGGCTGGTTTGAATTTACAACCAAGGGCAGTTGAAGTCCCTACGCCTGCGGTTGTGGTCCCTCAGGGAAATGCCTCCGCTGGTTATGATTGGCCTCCTTTTGGTTTGCCCAAAGGTTATGTTCCCCAAGGGTATGTGCCTGCGAACTCTGTTCCGCCCAGAGAAGCTCCAGTTAGGGTAAATATTGTGCAACAAGAGGATGATCTGTTGCAAGAAATGTTTGATGATCCTAGAAATGCTTATCAGGGTCCTGAACCTTATGGGCCTAGATTTACTTATCAAGGAAATGTGTCTCCGGTTGATGAACCAAAGTTTGATTCTGCTATCCATCAGCTAGAAGAGAACAATCAGAAATTTCAAGCTTTAGAGCAAAGGTTGAATCTGGTAGAGAATGGCATTGATCCCCTAGATTTCACAAAGATGTACTTGGTTCCTGACTTGGTGTTCCCACCAAAATTTAAAGTGCCCGACTTCGAAAAGTACAAGGGTGTGAGTTGCCCAAAGAATCATCTGGTCATGCACCTCAGAAAAATGGCTTCTTATGCCAAGGATGACAAATTGTTGATACATTTCTTCCAAGATAGTCTTGCTGATGTGCCTCTTAACTGGTACATGCAACTTGAAGGAACTAACATCCGCTCATGGAGAGATTTGGCAAATGCTTTTCTAAAACAATACCAATACAATATGGATATGGCTCCGAGTCGTGCTCAACTTCAGAATATGACTCAAAATGAGGGAGAATCCTTCAAGGTCTATGCTCAAAGGTGGAGAGCATTGGCTTCCCAAGTGCGTCCACCACTCCTAGAGACTGAGCTTCTGGACATGTTCACCAATACTCTGGAAGGGGCATACTTTGAAAGAATGATTGGTAGTGTTTCCTCTAACTTCTCTGATTTGGTTCGAATTGGGGAAAAAGTTGAAATGGGGATAAAGAGTGGTAAGATTCAGCTCAGTGCTAGTCTACAGAACAATATCAGGAAACCAGTTGGTAGTTTCAAAGGAAAAGAAGAGGAAGAGACTAGTGTTGTCACTTCTGGAAATGGCAAAGTTCCACCGGCGATGCTTGTACAGTTTCCTTACTTCCCATATCCTTACTTGGCAGCTACTCAGCATCAGCAA
The DNA here is from genome assembly GCA_951804385.1 of Trifolium dubium. Classification (NCBI taxonomy): domain Eukaryota; kingdom Viridiplantae; phylum Streptophyta; class Magnoliopsida; order Fabales; family Fabaceae; genus Trifolium; species Trifolium dubium. The sequence goes on along the minus strand of OX638075.1, from coordinate 20,264,462 downwards.
TTTCCTGGATATCCATATCAAATGCAAATGAATCATGTGCCTCAACAAACTCAAAAGGAACGACCGGCTCAGCTACAGCCCCAAAAGGTCCTTGATCCGATTCCAATGCCATACAGTCAACTTCTTCCGTATCTGGTACAAAGTGGAATGGAAACTGCTGGGACCATGAAACCCAAAACTGCACCATTTCCAGCATGGTATGACGCCAATGCCAAATGTGAGTATCATGCAGGAACTGAAGGTCATTCCACTGACGACTGTAAAGCATTTAAGTACAAAGTGCAAGAACTTCTTGATAAGCAATTATTGTCCTTCGAGGAAGGTGGGCCGGTTATGAAAGATAAACAGTAGGTGGGGCATTCAGCATGTTTCTCCAGTGTGGGTTTCAAGTGAAGATCAGATTGCCATCATAAATGATGAAGAGAAAATGGAAATAATCAAGATAGGCTGCACCTGTGTCCTTCAAACACAGTCTTTGCAAACTATGAATTTTATCCCTATGATCGCTAGGCTTTTATTTCTCTCTTGTCAAGCATTTGTTTGCTTTTAACATTATGTATTTTGTCAAGTACTTTTGAATATAATAAAGATGCATGTTTTTGGAATTAATCCGTTTGTATTCATCTCTTTTCTCTTATTTTATTACTTACAAACTTGGAGCGAGGATGATGAAAAACAAATAACTGATCTTTGTCGATATATGCTTTCAATGGAAAAAACCTAGTTGATGATGTATGGCATTATTTCACTATTTCATAAAATAAAAAGAAAAAAAATTGAATTGAGCCGTTCTTGCATATGTTCTGTTGTTATCTAATTCACCTAGTTTCCTGAGACATACCTTTTTAGGAAAAAAACAAGCAATTTTGGTTTGAAACTTGACCTGACACTTCAAGAGTATATAGGTTGTTTTTGCACTTTAAGGCTGCATTATGAAGGTTCAGTAATGATTAAATAAAATCGGTATTGTCTTAACACCTCAGACTCTCAAAAGTATGCGAGATCAATTTGAGTACTAATTTTGACAAAGACCTGAATATAAGTTTTGAAGTAACCCTTAGTAGTTTATCTCAGTAGTCGGCACCATCTTGGGCACAAACTAAGTATGAAATCGATGAACATAAGTGAATGATCCAGAAATGAAAATTTGCATACTTTGGTTGATGTACTTATTGAGTTAGATAACCCTCATTCGGTTGTTTAATTCAACAGTTGTTGAACATACAAAGAAAAACCATAGTAAATATACCCATTTAGTAGTTGGTTCAGAGGAGTCTGGTTCTAAACTTGGTAGGGTGGGTTAAGATCCGATCCCCCGCAACTGCATTTGGAATAGAAAAAGGGGTTTACCAAACTTATGTTATCAGCACCCCTCGATATGTGATCATAATCACTAACAGATTTTTCTACCATTAGCGTGCACAAGATAACGGGCTTAATGTGATTGCGCTTGAATGAAAAGGGTGAATATAATTTAAGCAAAAGTTAGAGTCATAATAAATGCTTCAGATCTGTCTTCACCTATTGAGAGTCTTTGACTGCAATGTGTAGTTTTGTGTTACTATAGTACCCTTGGTACTGGTATCTATTACTGGATTTTCTTCTCTAGCCAGCAACCACATATGATTAGAGTTGTCGTGTCCTGTTTCAAACCTGTGCTAAAAAGAGTTACTATTTATGTGCTTAAGGACAAGCAAAAGCACAAGTATGAGGGAATTTGATAACACAAATTGACATTGTTTTTGGCTCAATTTACATGGTTGTTGTTGCATATTACAACCCTCAAAAGACCTAATTGAAGCTAGGTCTACTTTGAAAGCATTCGGCAAATGTATGGTTAAGCTGACTCATCATGTTTGTTGAGTAATCAATAATTATCTTTTGTATATACAATATATGTTTTCAAAAAAAAAAAAAAAACTCGCATGTGCATTATATGAAAAATACTTTTCAAAAGAAATGATTTTCTTGCAAATTAATACTTGGCATTAAAGAAATCTGAGCTATGGTCTGATCATGGGCAAAGCTGATTTGAGACGCTCCTAGCTAGGGGCAAGTTACCTATATGTTCTGCCAATCAGGGGCAAACAAGTGGATTACCCTGCTTACCAAGGTCAGATTGGTTACATTGCAAATATCAGTTGATCAAGGGCATACCCTTCAAGGATTCCAGTACTTGGGGCATATTATGTCAAGACTATATTTCTCTGAAAAGTACTTTGGGCATACCCATCAGATAAAGAAAGTTGTTGTTCCTCTTTGGAAGTCTATTTGAACACCTGTTCTACAACCGAAGCTTGCAAAGGTCCTCATCTCAACAATGTCAAGATATTCAGATTCTCGGCGCCGGGAAATTCAAGCTCTCTTCAATAGAAACTCAGAAAGTCATGCATTCATGCATATAAACTCATGCATTCATCCATGCAAGTTCATACAATCATGCATACAAATTCAAAAAGGACCACACACATTTCTGCATACGATCAAACATTTCATCTGCATTAGATTTGCATTTAGGCATCAGATGTACATAATCATGCATTCATGAAGCACAGGTTCAAAATGTTTGTTTTAACAGGTTGCGAACTTAGATCTCTTATTCAGTGGAAAAAGTCGATGTACCTAATTCTCCAGCAAAATGGTTAATGAATCGTATTTTCTCAACAAGAAGGGTTGATGAATCTTATCCCTAGTGAATTGGTCAACAAAGCATCATCCCCACCAGATCGGTCCATGCACCAAACTCTCAGACAGAAAGTTTGATAGATCACTTCTCCAATGTTTTGGTTGAAATGGATATCTCCAGTAAGTCGGTTAGAACACCGCATCTTCATCAAGTCGGTTGTTAAACTGGTTCCCCCAGTAAAGTTGACTTATGCACAACATCCTCAGTGAATGGATCGATAAGTCATTACCAGTAAGCCGGTCAGCATGCCGCATCCTTAATAAAGTTTGTACACTGTACCTCAGCAAGTTGGTTTTCGAACCATATCCCCAATAAAGTCGGCATACCGCATCTCCAACAAGTTGAATGATGGACCATGTTCCTCAGCAAGACAATTATCAAGCAGTTCTTTCAAGGTTTTGTTAAAGCCATGGCAGAATATTCAACTTTCTCTCCTAGTGAGTTTCTTTCTTCAAAGATACCTGCAACTCCAGCAGAATACTCTAATACAAAGATCAGTCTTCATTGAAAATCAAGACAGTTCAGTCGTCACTGAAAACTAAAGTACAATCTTCAGTGCTATCTCAGCTCGGTCCTCACCGAATTTCAGAAAAGTTCAGTCTTCACTGAATTCCTAGAAAACACGGTCTTCACTGTTATCTTAGTTCAATCTTCATTGAAAATAAAGAAGAACACAGTCTTCACTGTTATCTTAGTTCAGTCTTCACCGAAAATCAAGAAGGGCACAGTCTTCACTGTTATCTTAGCTCAGTCTTCACGGAAAGTTAAAGAGGGTTCAGTCTTCACTGTTCGTCTCAAAAATTCAGTCTTCACTGAAAATCAGAAAGAAATACAGTCTTCATTGTCATCTTAGCTCAGTCATCACTGAAAGTTAAAGAGGGTTTTGTCTTCACTGTTCGTCTCAAAAATTCAGTCTTCACTGAAAGTTAAAGAAGGTTCAGTCTTCATTGTCCGTCTCAAAAGTTCAGTCTTCACTGAAAGTCAGAAAGTAAAGTTCGGTCTTCACTGAAAGTTATGAAGGGTTCTATCATCACTGTTCGTCTCAAAAGTTCAGTCTTTACTGAAAATCAGAAAGTTCGGTCTTCATTGAACACCAGGAAAAAGTTCAGTCTTCGCTGAATACTAGAAAAAGTACAGTCTTCGCTGTCATTTCGATTCAATCTTTGTTGAAAATTAAGAAAAGTTCAGTCTTCGCTGAATACTAGTAAAGTACAGTCTTCGCTGTCATCTCAATTCAGTCTTCGTTGAAAACCAGAGAAATTCAGTCTTCATTGAAAGTCAAAAGAAAGTTCGCTGAAAATTAAGAAAAGTCCAGTCTTCACTGGCAATCAAAAGGAATTCATTCTTCATTGTTCATCCCAAAAAAAAAAAAACCAGTCTTCACTGGCAATCAAAGGAAGTCCTGCCTTCGTTGGCAATCATAGATTCAGTCATCGCTGTCAATCACTAAAGTTCAGTCATCGCCGTCAATCAAAGAAAAATTCAGTCTTCACTGGCAATCAAAGATCAACGCACCAGGGCGGGAGAAGATCAGTTTATTTTTCTTTTAGAGTTAAAGCACTCGGGCGGGAGACAACTTTGTTTATTTTTGAATCAAAGCACCCGAGCGAGAGACGATTCAATTTTCTTTTTACATGATTCAAGAACCCGGGCGGGAGAAGATCAGTTTATTTTTCTTTTAGAGTTAAAGCACCCGGGTGGGAGACAACTCTGTTTATTTTTGAATCAAAGCACCCGGGCGGCAGAAGATTCAATTTTCTTTTTACATGATTCAAACACCCAGGCGGGAGACGACTCATTTCTAAGATCAAAGAACCCGAACGGGAGACGATCATTTCTTTCTCAGGTATTCAGTTTCTAATTGCCCCAAGTATGATTTCTAAAACGCCAAAAAATAGTTTTAAAAAAATAATAATGTTTTCGGGCTCTTCACTATTTTGCATAAAATCATAAAAATATATTCCATCCCCTTTTCGTTCGTGTATATTTATTTATCGCAGTTTAAACATTAAAAGTATTTCATCCATGAACTAATTACATTGTGCCACCTCATCACCTTTTATTAATCATCTTCTTAATCACAAAACTACTTTTTATTACACAAATGCCACTTGCCCTAAATCACCACTATAAATAATAAAATAATCAGATCTAATGATAGTGAGCACAGATTCCAAGAAAAACCCTCCCCTCCCTCCTCCACCACCGTCACTTTTCCGGCCACCCTAACCACCTCCGGCCACCACCTCTTAAACCACTGTAAATCAACAATCAAATATATCATTTCGACGCTAAAGACCTTGATAAACTCAAATCCGAACCCTAAATCGCGAAACAAACACTGTAGAAGCTTCAAAAACGACCTCGAAAACACGGCCAAGACGAAACCCTTGATCCGGCCAAACTGAGCAGAATCAAAGGTAAAGAACTATAGATTCTCGCTATTGGGACAATTCTGAGCATTCCTATTCAATTAGTTTTCGCCAAATCTCGCCGCAAACTCGTGTTTGTATTTCGGATCCCGTTCTTGTTTTTCGTTCGATTCGAGTTATCCATTTGTTATTTGTTGAAACTAAGTTTAGATTTGGATTCTACACGAAATTTCGAGCAAAATGGTATAATTATATGATGTTTTGGTAGCCAGAACTGAATTCGGTGGAACGTCCGCCGGCGGTTAATCTTTTTTCCGTTCCTCCATTGTTGAGCTATTTGGAGAAGAAAGGAGATCCGCCACGTGGCAGCGTGCGGTTGGCCAGTGCCCTTCTCGCGCGCGCCCCCTCTTTGCTAGACACACCCCCAGCTGGGTCTGGACCGTTCGGGTTTGGTCTGACCCGGACCCGGTCTGCTTCATATTTGGTTTGGGCTTGCTTTTTTTTGTTCTTCTCTGTTTTTTTTAATTATTTTCTGCATACACCTTCTTTTTTACTAATGCACCCCCAGTTGTAAAATTATTTAATTTGTGACTTTTAAATGGAAAGATAATTATTATAAAATAAACACTTATTCGAAAAGTGTTTATTCTCATAAGCACTTTTGGGATTAGTGCTTAATTCACTCTTTGACTTTTTTTTTAGTTTTTTTCTCAACTATTAAAACTTATTTAAAATAAAAATAAATCGGACCCTGACTGACGACTCGTGTCTTGAATTTATTTTTATTTCATTTAAAATAATTTAATGGTGAACGTAGAAATAAGTGAGAGCCTGTCGAACGACTCGTCTCAAATCTATTTTTACGTTCGCTTAATTCACTTTGTTGCCTGACAATTTGTTTTGTGCCTGTTTATTTAATTGCTTGTGTATTTATGTATATTCAAATATTTATTTCGAGCATTATTTAATTACCGCATTATTTATATTGCCATCATATTATACTATCATTATCATTCATCATGCATTTGCATTTCACTCTTCTTCTACCTTTCTTTTTTTTCTTTTCTGGCCTGAAATCTGGTTTGTAGAAAACTTGTCTTTCAAAATGGAATGGGAATAAATCGGTCCCTGTCGAACGACTCGTGACTTTCAGTTATTCTCATACCGATTAAAATGGAACTTTTTAATTAAATGAAATGAGAAGGAGCCTGACTGATGACCCGCCTTCGGCTTATTTCACTTTAATTAATAAAGTTCAATTAATAAACTGAATGAAAAAGGGGAGCTTGACGAACGACTCGTCTCCGCCTGAATGATCTGGTCCCTGTTGAACGACTCGTGATTTAGAGTCATTCTCATTCTCAAAACAAATTAATAAGATCATAAAAGATATTCAACACGCTCAACTATTTTTCCTGCCCTTGCGCAGTCACTTGTTTTTCAACTTCTTTTGCGCAGTCAAACTTTTTCAACTTCTTTTCTTTAAAGGGCGATGTTTTATCCATTCCCCTGATACCGTCAAACGCTTAAGCCTCAGTCGAGCATACAAGCAAACTGTCGTATCAGCGGAATGCGACATAAACGTTGTTCATTAAAAACAACCAACAAACAAACTTTTTTTCAGGAAGAACTACGTGAGCTTTGAATTTCTCATTGCACATGGGGAATACGTAGGAGCGAGATCTTAATCTCGTCAAGCCAAATAATAAAAAACTCTTTTTTTCTCTTTTCTGTTCAATATGCGGTAATCTTTTTTGTATGCGGCTAATTTCTGTTTATGCAAACCAAATTCCTCAAATGGTTCCCGTTGAGTACAACGGATATGAGGGGGTGTTAACGTCTTCCCCTCATGTAACCAACTCCCGAACCCAACTCTTAAAGGTTTTATCATTATTTTCCTTTCCCCTCACTGGATAAATAAAATATGGTGGCGGCTTCATTGCAATTTTATTTTGTGCTTGCGCCGGGTGTTACATCGGAGAATCAAACCTTAGACCTCGAGTTGGAGCACACTCTCAGGTCCCAAACCAATACCACCATGTCAACTCAAGTAAGTTAAATAATAACATATTTATGGGAAATTCTTAGAGTTGACAAGGTATAATTTTTTTTAGACCGCAATTATTTTAAATTGAATTACCTACCATTTAAGTCATAAAAGATTAGATTTAATAAAAAACTCTCGATCTAGAAATATATTTAATGAAGATAAAAAAGATAATCTTATGTTTAGCACTTCACAATATGAGAGAATATACACAAATTTTGGCTATAAAATTGCCCCTTCGCACTCCATTTCAATGTATCATTCCTCGCTAAATTCACAAACACATCCACCTTTTTCTCTTTTGTGTGCTTCAACCATGTCGAGGGAAAAGAAAACCCGAGGTCACCAAAAGATTGAGATATAAAAAATCAGCAATGAGAGAAACATGCAAGTTACTTATTCGAAGTTTTGTAGCGAGCTCTTCAAGAAAGCTAGCGAACTTTGCACTCTTTGTGGTGCTGATGTTGCTTTGATTGTATTTTCACCTAGTCAAAAAGTGTTTACGTTTGATCACCCAAATCTTTAGACGGTCATAGATCCTTATCTCTCAGGAGTCCTACCTCAAAACGATGGCACAATGCAATCGAATGAGGTCATTGTAACATAATCGAGCAAAACCTTAATGATTTGCTACTTCAATACTAAGCCTTAAATCAATACTAAGCCTTATTTGAGGCAGTAAATCATTTTCGTTTTGCACAATGACGTTACAGCGAGCCTCATTCGATTACATTGTGCCATCATTTTGAAGTAGGACTCTTGAGAGATAACGATCTATGACCGTCTCAAGATTTGGCTGACCAAATGAAAACACTTTATCACCAGGTGAAACTACAATCAAAGCAACATCTACACCACAAAGAGTGCAAAGTTCGTTAGCTTTCTTGAAGAGCCCGCTACAGTACTTTGAATAAGTCACTTGGAGGTTGCTCTCATTGCTGGTTTTTTGCCTCTAACATGGCTTTCCATCCTCAATCAAATCATCAACAAGCTCAAATGTTTCAAGAACAATCATTTCCTCTAAATCATGATCCTCCTACCTAAATTGTACCTTTTTATACTGGACATGGGTCATCCTCTAACATGTCTCTCCATCATCAGCCAAATCCTCAACAAGCTCAAGTATTTCTAAAACAATCTTTTCAAAATTATATGTTGGAACCTAATTCATTTGGCTTCAACAAAATTGAAGGAGGAGGATATGGACCCTTTGGATTTAATTGTGATTAATGATTCATTTTTTTTATAATTATTTTCAATAAGAGCACACTGACTTAACTAATTTTATGTATGTGATTCGGTTAAGACTGAATATTAAGGTTATTAGGGTTTTTGTTTTCTTTTTTATTTATTTTGATTTGTAGTGGTGTTGCATTTTATATCATTTGAATAAAGGAAATCTTAGTTATTTATGTTTCGATATCTCTCCAAACTTTTAAACTTTTGATGTCGAATTATTCCATTTTTCTTTATAGTTTTTTAATTATTAAGTTTGAATTTTTTTTAAATCATGATCTACTTACTACACATCATAATAATAACTAAATATCATATCAATAAACATATCATTATTCAATTATAAAATTAAACTAGTGCTGGAGCCCATGCGATGCACGAGAAATAGAATGAAGACGATTGTAAAAGTTATAAAAATGGTTAATTGAGGCTTCATTTTGAATACAATAATATTTATAGGATAGACAATTTATGATTTAATTTAACAATAATAAAAATGATATCATATTTTTAAAGTGTTCTAAACTTATGTTTTTACTATAAAATGAAATTTACAATTGATCGCATATAATTGGAATAAGTTATGTGGGAAGTCTATAATTTTTTTATATTTTATCTTGTTACATGGCTTCTCACTTAAAAGAAGGGGGGGGGGGGGGGGGGTTGATTAACTGATCCAAAAACCAAACGATGGTTTTAAAACTTTTATGTACACGGACCGTCTACTATGTACCTAATATTTTGACCCACAAAGGTTGTATAACATTTTTGGGACATATACAATAAAATAAATCTAAACAAATATAGAATGATCAATCGATACAAGATAAACACGCTTAATCGTTTTAAAACATTTTTCACAAGTTTTATGGTTGAGTCTAGGCATATCACAAACAAAGGCTTGAGTGAGGAATTTTATCGAACACCTTGTGTGCACTATGAAAAATAAAATTCCACACAACAAAATCAATAATAATGAACAATAAAGCGATAAAGAAAAACAACACACAAGATAGAATATGGGAGTTTCCAGCTTTCTTCGTCCTTGAACAATAAAGTGATAAAGAAAAACAACACACAATAATAATGAGTTCAATGGTGGATCGTGTTTGATGGATCTTTTGGGTTGAATTGTGGAATCAAGGGTTTCTCATCACGTTTTTCATCAAGATTTTAAAGGTATCAAAATCTTAAAGCTTCACATGTGGCGGAGAATCAACCGGAATGATTGTTTGCATAGGTTCTTTAGGCTTGAGGAACGGGGTAGATCGAATCGTTGGGATCAGAGGTTCATGTCACGGGTTGTGTGAAGGTTCGCGAATGGTTATTGGAAGCTACGTCAAGAGTGAAGATTACCGGAGAATCAAACCTTAGACCTCGAGTTGGAGCAAACTCTCAGGTCTCAAACCAATACCACCATGTCAACTCAAGTAAGTTAAATAATAACATATTTATGGCAAATTCTTAGAGTTGACCAGATATAATTTTTTTAGACCTCAATTATTTTAAATTGAATTACCTACCATTTAAGTCATAAAAAATTAGATTTAATAAAAAACTCTCGATCTAGAAAAATATTTAATGGAGAGAAAAAAGATAATCTTATGTTTAGCCACTTCACAATGTGAGAGAATATACACAAATTTTGGCTATAAAATTGCCTCTTCGCACCCCATTTCAATGTATCATTCCTCACTAAATTCACAAACACATCCACCTTTTTCTCTTTTGTGTGCTTCAACCATGTCGAGCGAAAAGAAAACCCGAGGTCACCAAAAGATTGAGATGAAAAAAATCAGCAATGAGAGAAACTTGCAAGTTACTTATTCGAAGTACCGTAGCGAGCACTTCAAGAATGCCAGCGAACTTTGCACTTTTTTCGTTTGATCACCCAAATCTTTAGACGGTCATAGATCGTTATCTCTCAGGAGTCCCACCTCAAAACGATGGCACAATGCAATCGAATGAAGTCACTGCTACATAATCGTGCAAAACCTTAATGATTTGCTGCTGTTGTACCCCAATTTAGGACCTACAAATCCAATTCGCATTACATTTATAAAAAATATAAAACTATTTACTTTCTTTATTATACATGTTTTAATTTCATTTTCTTTGCATATTTTCTTATTTTTCTCATATTCTCGAAAAAAGTCAAAATAATATAAAAAATGATTTTTGGTTTTATTTTACGCTTTATTCTAAAAATGTCAAAAAATATTTTATTTCAGCTCATGATGTTAATTTTCTTTAAAATAGCGTAAAAGTTTAAAAATATCAAAAATTAGCGGTTTCTATTTTACGTTCATTTTATATTTCATTTCCGTATATTTCAAAAATATGGAAAATTTACTTTTACACATTTTATTTTATATTATTATCATTTATATTTTATTTTAAGAGGAGGAAAGAGTAGAGCATAAATTGCTCTATCTCTATGACTCACCATTTCATCTCATTCTTATCCCTTTATCATTTTTCTAAAAAATCAAATACCATTTTCTACCTTAACCAATCAAATTGCTCCACCTCACCATTTTTTCATCATTATTCTATTTTCTATTTTTTCTTTTTAATCAAATTACCTTTTTCTATCTTTTTTACCTAATTATCTCACATTTTATCCTTATTCTCCTTCTATCCCTTAACCTTAATTTTTCATCTATAAAAGAAACCTCGCATCACACTCATACCTACACATTCATTCGCCAACTTCCAAAAAATTCATTCTCTCATTCTCTCTACCTCACCAATCATAAAATAAACAAAAAAAATAATAAAGAAAAAAGACAAAGAAGTTACGTTACTTTTTTTTCCCTGTAAAGCTCACATCAACAACATCCATCATCCTTCACCAAGAGCAAACACAAATCAACCCAAATCTCACAAATCTCAACCAAAATTCAATACTATTCATACAATAAGCATCTAAACCGTTTCAGAACAAAGAAACCAACACCGTTTTCGTCGAAATCGAATCACAAACTCGCAACCGAGATCAATTTCTACTCGAACGTGAGGTAGTGATTTCTCACGTTTTACAACTCCGTTTTGAACAAAACTTGGTTCATTAAACTCGCAAAAGAACAACGAAACTGGTGTACAGATCAGTTTTCGTCAATTTTGCGTACAAATCACTTTTGATCTTTTAGATCTAAATTTCGACTTCTATTATCTCAAAATTTAAAACTCGTTTCTGAAAAATAATTGCGTATTTGAGATCTACGTGGAAAACACTATGAAATCGGATATTTATTTGTTATTTTTGGTGAGAAAACGATGAACATGGTTTATGGGTTGAAGCTTGGCTTCCATTTTCATGGAGTTTTCTGGTTTTGTGAGTCAAGGAGGAACAAGACTCATGTTATGGACCTTCATTTATAACCTTATATCATGTCCGTCTGATCCTTTCTTAAAACGAATCAAGGGATCTAGATTAAATCTCAGAAACAAGCTCACGCACGCGAACCGTATAGAATCCAAGATCTGGTTCGGTTCAATCCTGGGGTTGAACCGGATGAACCGGTTTGGTTCAGGCAGTGGTCCGGTTCAACGTGTTGGGCTAGCTTTCTGTTGGGCCTTTGTTTGTTCTTCTTGTTGATTATTTTATTTCTTTCTGCACCTCTATAATTACTTACTGTTTCATCTGTTTCATTTATTTATTTATTTATTCATTTTCTTTCTTTTCTCTTTCTAATATTTTCTTAAGTAGAAATAAGCACTTATTTTCAAAAGTTATTTCCTCATAATCACTTTTAAAAATAAATGTCTTATTTGAATAAACTTTGATTATAAAAGTGATTTTCTTATAATCATTTATATAATAAATGGTTATTCAAATAAGTTGATTATTTCTATAATCACTTATACAAATAATCACTTATTTCTAGCTACTTCACTTAAGTCTTTTATTCCTCTTTATTTTTATGCATTTCTTATTAGTTCATTTATTCTATGTCATTTATTTTTTTTATTATTTACATTACGCAATTTATTTTATGTTTTTTTACTTTATGTTATTTATTTTCTTTGCATTTAATTTCTAGTCATTTTATTTCTTTATATTATTGCATATTGTTTATTGTGTTGGATTGTGATTTGGACTTGAACTAAACCTAAGCTAAATTGGAGACGGACCAAAAAAATAATAGTGCTAGAACCTAAAAAATATAGTTAGAACCTAAAAAATAGTTTATCTAGTTAGTATAGTTTTAGTTCATTTTTTAATTCCGACGGACTTGTAATTTTATTTTTTGTGTTTGCATTTCATTCAAGTGTTGCATTCGTTCATGTTTATTTTTTCGCAAAATACTTTAGAATGTAATTAGGAAAAATGTAACCCCAAAGTGGATGTAGAAACTTGCATTGCATGCATTTTATTTTTATCGCTTTCCGTCAAAACGCTAAAAAACAAACGAATGCGAATCTTTCATTTCTAAAGGGGTACGAATAGTAAAATCATTAGAAAAAATAATAGAAAACAAACAACATCTTCTCTCTCTCAAATAAAACTTCTTTAGTCCAATAAACCAAAATTAGTCGCACGATTAGATTTAAGTTTATTTTTTCAAAACACTTTAAATTTCGCTTTAACCTTCTCTTCTCAATCCAATCTCCACTTGCACACACTTTTCTATCTATACTACTTCTCCATCTAATTCTTACTACTTATCTCCCATTTCTTCACATTAAAAATAAGTAAAAAAGCAATAAAGTAGAGGTTACTATAGGATACTATAGACGCTTAGGATGCTAAAACCTTCCCTAGGTGTAACCAACCCCCGAACTTAGAATTTCTTTTTAAACGGTTTTTGATACTTTCCCCTCTTTGGAAATGAAAGATCAATGTAGTGGTGGAAATCGCAAAATCCCCGCAACAGCTGCTTCCGATGAACAACACACACGACATCGATAAAGGGGCGTTGTGACGAGACGAGTGTTGAACGCAAGATGACTAAGAATCCGTATTAGGGGGTTTGTCTCATTAATGGGATGAACGTTCCGCGGTTTAAATTATGAGAGAAGGCTTTGAAGGAATCGAAGATACTTGTTGATCAACATGCTAATGGGTTTGTAATTTCGGATCCTCCTTCATAAACCCTACCATTTTTTGTTGCAATTGGATCATCCTCTGACAAGTCTTTCACTCATCAGCCAAATCATAAACAGACTGTTACAAAAAATACGTCTTTTTTTTTGTAACAGCACGAGCCTCACTCAAATATAGTCGATAACCCAGCTTCCACCTCACGATATTCTCTATTCCCCTCAATAATAATGGTGAGACATTATTAGATGATGACCCATTATTATTGAGGGGGATAGATGTTAAACTATGTGGCTACGCTTTCAAAGTGGCGAAAACAAGCGTTCTGAGAATACAACACACGACTTTTCGGATTTTAAACGAGTGAGCGGAAGCTACCTAGAACGGTAGTATATTTGCACCTCGCCAGAGGAAAGGTAGTATGGCCAAGAAGATATAACGATGATAATTCGAATACAACAACAAATATTCGAATTCAAGCAATTATCAAATATAGTTTTTCCTTTAAAATCGTTCACACACACAATTTGCGGTATCGAATTGTCTTATAGCAAACAAAGTAATCAAACGTTAATTTTGTCAAACACTTGGCGTGTATGACAAAATCGCGTTTGTGAATTAACAACAAATCGTAAAGTAAAGAGATAAGGGATTAGTAAATGACACACGTAGATGATCAGGGAGTTCCCTAGCTTTCGCGTCATCCTCACTATGGGCCGGTACATCTCCTCCCAACTTATTAAACGGATAAGTTGAGACTTTTATTCGAAAATCTTTACATGAATGCACAAGTACACAATTGATACAATATGTAAAGATATAGACTCTATCTAATGACACCATAGCTCTAACTTGTGATTGTGCAACCTCAATCCAATCTTGACTTCAATTACCGTTTCCAACAATCAAACCCTCACACCTATCTTGAACCAAGAACTTTGTGATGATTGTCCGGATAATTCCCTCATCAAATTGTATTGATCAATCCAAGCAACACTTGAATCCGGATGAGAAACTCTATACCTTCAAGACCCAATCAACTCGGATGTAATTCAGATTCACCACGAACTTACCCTGAACGTTATCCTTCAAGCTCCTCTAAGAAAGATCAATTGAACCCATATTCAACTTCAATTTGATAGAGATTTGGAAGGAAGATGATGATTGTTCTTGAATGCTCTTTGATGCAAAATACTCAGCAATCTTGATCAAAGGAATGTTTACCAATAGTTTCTCACTCTTACAACAATAACTCATAAAGCTATTTATAGAGAAAATAGAATTGAGCAAATTTAGTCACAATCTAACAGACTTGTATCGATACATCCATTCTTGTGTATCGATACAAGTAACTTAACAGCGTTGGAAAACTGAAGTTTTGTGTACATGTATCGATACAACCACGTGTTTGTATCGATACATACACCAGTAAAAACAGAGTTGGACTGATATGTTTCAAAACAGAAAAGTATGTTTCGAAACACAAGGCTCTTACTGGTTTCCAGAGAGTCTTCATATGTTTCGAAACATACAAATGTGTTTCCAAATACAGAGGCTCATCTGGACTCCAATGAGAAAGATTTGTATCGATACAAAGCTGTTATGTATCGATACAAATGTATGGTAATCAGCCTGAACAAGTTTCAGGACATTTGTATCGATACAGGTATATATGTATCGATACAAAACACCTAAAAATTGGTTTTTCAAAATTTCAAAAAGTGTTTTTGCGGTCAAGTCAATTTCAATTGTTATCTAAACATATTCTACTCTATTTTCATGTGTTTTGACAATTATTAAAACTCGGAGGGGAACTGGTGCATTTACAATAGAGAAGATCGTGATGTGCCCGCTGGGTCATCGACTATATTTGAGTTAGGCCCAGGCTGATACAAAGAAAGTGTATTTTTTATTTTTTAATAGGATTTGTCTGATGTGTGAGAGATATGTCAAAGGATGACCCATTTGCATCAAAAAAAGGTAGGGTTTATGTAGGAGGATCCTGAATACAAGTCTATGAGCATGTTGATCAACAAGTATCTTCAATTCCTTCAAACCCTTCTCGCATAATTCAAGTCGAGGCAGGTTCATCCTATTAATGAGACAAACCCCCCAAAACTAAGCCTTAGTCATCTTGCGATCAAGACTCGTGTCGTCATAACAACTCTTATTTGAGGCAGTAAATCATTTTGGTTATGCACAATGACGTTACAGCGAGCCTCATTCGATTACATTGTGCCATCATTTTGAGGTGGGACTCTTGAGAGATAACGATCTATGACCGTCTCAAGATTTGGGTGACCAAATGAAAACACTTTCTCACCAGGTGAAAATTCAATCAAAGCAACATCTACACCACAAAGAGTGCATAGTTCGTTACCTTTCTTGAAGAGCCCGCTACAGTACTTTGAATAAGTCACTTGGAGGTTGCTCTCATTGCTAATTTTTTTTCCTCTAACATGGCTTTCCATCCTCAATCAAATCATCAACAAGCTCAAATGTTTCAAGAACAATCATTTCCTCTAAATCATGAACCTCCTACCTAAATCGTACCATTTTATACTGGACATTGGTCATCCTCTAACATGTCTCTCCATCATTAGCCAAATCCTCAACAAGCTCAAGTATTTCTAAAACAATCTTTTCAAAATTATATGTTGGAACCTAATTCATTTGGCTTCAACAAAACCAATGGAGGAGGATATGGACCCTTCGTATTTAATTTTGATTAATGATTCTTTTTTTTAAAATTATTTTCAATAAGAGCATTCTAACTTAACTAATTTCATGTATGTGATTCAGTTAAGACTGAATATTTAGGTTATTGGGGTTTTTGTTTTCTTTTTCATTTATTTTGAATTGAGTGGTGTTGCATTTTATATCATTTGAATAAAGGAAATCTTAGTTGTTTATGTTTCGATATATATCTCTCCAAACTTTTAATCTTTTGATGTCAAATTATTCAATTTTTCTTTATTGTTTTTTAATTATTAAGTTTGAATTTTTTTATAATTATGATCTAATTACTATACATCTTAATAATAACTAAATATCATACCAATAAACATGTCATTATTCAATTATAAAATTAAACTAGTGTTGGAGCCCGTGCGATGCATGAAAAATAGAATGAAGACGATTGTAAAAGTTAAAAAAAATGGTTATTTGAGGCTTCATTTTGAAAATAATAATATTTATAGGATAGACAATTTATGATTTAATTTAACAATTAAAGTGTTGTTAACTTATGTTTTTACTATAAAATGAAATTTACAATTGATCGCATATAATTGGAATAAGTTATGTGTGAAGTATATAATTTTTTTATATTATATCTTGTTACATGGCTTCTCACTTAAAAGAAGGCGGGGGGGGGGGGGGGGGGGGGGGTGGGGGGGGTTGATTAACTGATCCAAAAACCAAACGATGGTTTTAAAACTTTTATGTACACGGACCGTCTACTATGTACCTAATATTTTGACCAAGAAAGGTTGTATAACATTTTTGGGACGGATACGATAAAATAAATCTAAACAAATATAGAATGATCAATCGATACAAGATAAACACGCTTAATCTTTTTAAAACATTTTTCACAAGTTTTATGGTCGAGTCTAGGTATATCACAAACAAAGGTTTGAGTGAGGAATTTTATCGACCACCTTGTGTGCAATATGAACAATAAAATTCCACACAACAAAATCAATAATAATGAACAATAAAGCGATAAAGAAAAACAACACACAAGATATGACAAGGATGAAAATGGCAAAAGTGTATCTGAAAAGGAATATAGAGGAATGATTGGATCTCTTCTATATCTAACTGCACGCAGACCTGACATAGTATTCTTAGTGGGAATTTGTGCAAGATTTAAAAGTGCTCCCAAAGAATCACATTTAACTACAGTCAAGATAATTTTCAGATACTGGGTTGGAACACCAGATCTAGGCATATGGTACAAAAAGGGTACACATTTTGATCTAAAGGCCTATTGTGATGCTGATTATGCTGGTGACAAGTTAGAAAGAAAAAGCACAAGTGGTGCTTGTCAACTTCTTGGTGAAGCTCTAGTCAGTTTGTCATGCAGAAAGCAAAACACTATAGCACTCTCAACAACTGAAGCAGAATATGTCTCTGCAGCAAATTGTTGTTCTCAAGTGATAAGGATCAAAAACCAACTTGAAGACTTCTCATTAAGGTACACAAACATTCAAATTTTGTGATAATACTAATGCTATTAACTTGTCAAAAAATCCCATTCAGCATTCTAGATCAAAACACATTGAAATCAAGCATCATGTTATACGTGATCATGTTAGTAAAAAGGAAGTTGAATTAGTTTTTGTGGATACTAAAAATCAACTTGCTAACATTTTTACTAAACCATTGGTTGAGGATCGTTTCAATTTTATCAAAGAAAATTTGAAAATTATCAAAAATCCCGATTCCTTGTGAAACACGTTTTTTGGAGAATGATCTGAGAACATTCTCTAAAAATTTTATGACTGATGTGCTTGCTTGCATTTTTTCGTTTAAGTCATTTTTTTAAGTGTTTAGTTTTTCAAAATAGATAGTACATGTTCTTAGGGAATGTAGTGTTTTAGTCCTCTTGTTGTACTTAGGCTATCTCCCTATTAATCCTTTGTTTATGGCTAAAAGTACCATCATTACCTATCATAAATAGTGTCCTACTTTATCCCACACATCTAAACTATCAAGTCTTTTCTTTTTTCCTCAACTGCCCACTACCTTGTCTCTCTCTAACCGTTCCTTCTTCTTCTCACCATAACCAAGTCAGTTTCCTTTCTCTCTAAACCGTTTCAAAACTCATCAATGGCCAGAACCAAAGTTCCAGTAATGCTCTGAAACAGAACACCATCTCCAACTCCCTCACCTTCCTGTTCTGCTTCACCACCGTCACCACTGTCACCTCCACCGTCAAAAGCTCACTCTGATTCGTCTCACAGTGTTGAAATGGGTCATGAAGATTTATCAAAGGCTCTGATAGTCTTCGTTCCTCCACATGAAGACTCATTCTCTGATCATTCTTTGAACGATCTCCAAGATGAATGTTTTTCCCCTAAACCCACATCTCTGCTGCCTAAACCTTCATCCCCAAATGTCACTATTCAAAACGACCCACATGATTCATCTTCACCAAAAAATCTCTCTCCTGAACCTATTGTTGAAACCCAAACAAATGTTCAATCTTCACCTCCCAAACCATCAAATGAAAATCCAATCTCTGAACAAATTCATTCATCTCCTGACGCACCACAAACTGATAAACCTTTTCACTCCTCTCCCAAAACTGTTGAAATTCCATCAATTGTTGCTCTTGAACCAAACTCACCAAAATCAAACTCTTCATCCTCAACCAAATCTTCTTCTTCCCTGCATTTTTCCAGTCCATCTTCACCTACTCCAAACACAGTTGAAGAAGCACATAAAACACCTCTTGTTGTTTCAAAAGTTAGAAAAGCTATATCTTTTGATGCATGCAATGTTAGAAGATCTGCACGTATATTATTTGGCTTTGGCACGAAGAAGAACATTGTTATTGACAATATTGTCATTTCAATAACTGATTCTTATGAGGAAGAGAAAAATGAAGAATAACGTGAACCATCTCCTCCAATCATCACTCTGAAACGAAATGTTCCATCTTCCAAACCAAAACCAACTTCTTGCCCTACCAAAACTGAGTTTGTCAAGGAGAAGAAGAAAAAGGAAAAGGTGGTAGTTGCTGAGAAGAAGCCAAGACTGAGAAATGTGCCACTAATCCATTATGAACAAAGGGAAAAGTTTGATGATTATTGGAAAATCAAGCCAATCAGTGCTGGCAAGTACTTTTATTTTGATGAGCTGAAAAAGAATGGCATTGACTTGACCAAGTTCACTGATCCAATGAATTGGACTTCTTTCTTCAAGATTAAAGAATCCATATTTCCATTATTGATTCAAGATTTCTACTTTAATGCCAAGGTTAGTCCTGACAAGGATGTGTTAGTATCAAACCTTAGAGGAGTTGAAATTAAGCTTACTCCTGAGATTATTGGAAATCTGTTGGATATTCCTTGTGATGGAACCACTCTCTATGGGGGAGACTGGTACAAAGATCTCAACTTGAACAAGGATGAATTAATTGTTGAGATGTTCACAAGTGAAGGTGCTATGATGGCTACACCTACCTCCTCAAAATTACAACATGACTACAAGATGCTGCACAGCTTATGCCTCCACAATATCTTTCCAAAGAGTGGAAGCAAGGACAAGGTTACAAATAATGACATGCTGGTGATGTACCATCTGTTTAAAGGTAAGAGATTGTCACTCCCTCACACCATTTTACAACATATGATGCACATTGCCTTATCTGGTACTAGGAAAGTTGCCCTTCCATATGGTATGTTGTTGACTAGGATTTTTGAACACTTTAAGGTTGATTTGTCTGGTTATACTAGTGAAAATGCATGCTCAATTTTTAATGGAAAGAATTTGAGCCATATAAAGAAGGAGGTAGATGAAAGTGTTGTTAAAATCACTGGTTTAAAGAGGAAAAGAGAAGCTACTCCTGAGGAGAATGTTGTTGGAGAACAACCAGAGAACATTCCTCAAGAAGAGAATGTTGCTGGAAAACGTCAGGAGAACAATCTCCCAGAGACTGAGGCTGCAGGAGAACAACCAGAGAACGTTCTCCTTGCTAAGGAAACTGCCTCCACTCTCTTTGGGGTCTCAAGTGACACTCTCCCTTCCTTTTGGGACACCTCTCTGCATTTTGGGTCACCCTTTAAAAACCACCCTCCTAGGACTGGCAAACAGCTTCAAGGGTTCTTCCCCACTTCATCGATGAATTCCACACTATTTTCTCCTGTCATGAATTCTTCTCAAGGAAGTTTAGAGAATATGTTCAACACTGAGTTTGTGCAAAATTTGCTGAGCCCTGATAATCATTTCCAAGGAGGAAATTCATCCCAGTCACTACCTTCCATTCCTTCATCCTTTGGAACTTTGAGTAATTTCCTCTCTCCTGGTAGTAATGCTTCTGCTGAAGCTTGGGATAAGTTTTTAGGATACTCTCCTAAACTGATTGGTGGACCATCCTACACTAGACCTACTCAGCAACAAAAGTTGGAAAAGGATAATTTGAAGCTTAGAAAAGGTCAAGCTAAGATCATGGTTGCTTTGGAAATTCAGAACAACATGATGCAACACATGATGAACCAGCAGATGATCATGAAGAAATGGGCTGAGACTGAAGTTTGCCCAAAGTTTGGCATTACACCACCCTTTGCTAACCCCATGCCAGATTTTGATCCATTCCCATCCCTTAGTGATTCATCATCATCATCCTCCTCATCTGAGTTTTAACCTTTTTTACCCAGCCCCTTCTTTTTGATTTCTGACAAAGGGGGAGAATAGTTTGGGTAAACAAGGGGGACTAGGAAGAAGTTTTAAATAATCAAGTTTTCAAGCTTTTCAAGTCTGCAAGAACATTCCCTGATCATTCTCTTAAAATTGATCTTTTTGAAATAGATATTACAGGAAGTTCTTTTGAACAAAACTTGTTGTGAACTTCTAATAGTATGTATTATTATATTTCTTGTCATGAATCCTTTTGTATTAATCCTTGTACTCTGATGATTGTTATTTCTCACTTTTCTGAGTTTATAGATTAATTAATATGCATGATTCATTTTATGTCTCAATTTTCATCATATCAAGTTTTTACATTTTATTGGATTTATGAATGCTTGAATTGAGGGGGAGCTTGAAAAGATAAAAGCACTAATATTTCATATTACTTTAAGATTTGATTAAACCAAAATTAATCATTTAAAACATAATCAAGAAGTTTGTCATCATCAAAAAGGGGGAGATTGTTGAGGCAAAATCCCAATTTGATGTTTTAAAGATAACAAACATCTTAATTATATTTTAAGTATAATTTTGGTCATTGTGTTATCTAACAAGTGCTTTTGAGTGATATTAAAAAGATAGGTTTCATTGTGCAAAGTAAATAATTTAATATCAGCTCATGAGAATGATACAAGAAAGTCAGTCATCATTCTCTGGCTCCAGCGTGTTTGTTCTTCAATGCCAAAGCACCTATTTATTTTAGGTGATAAATGAACAAGACAAAGGAACACTTTTCATGAGAATATTGCACAAGATCTCTACAGCAACTTATTCCATTATGGCAAGTCAAAGTGATTAATATCTTATGGGACTTTCCTTCTTGAGCCATATCACATGGAGCATGTGCAAAGAATGTTCTTTGACCTCAAGACACAATAATATATCATTTGAATTTAATATGGAAGAGAAGAACATAGACCAATGAGGAGAAGACAACAATTTTCTAACTATGAGTTGTTATGTACTTGCAAAGGATTATTGACTGATCTTTCTCCAAGAAGTAGTTGTCATTTCTCCAACAAAGGCTACACTCTATTTTCTATCAAGGTTGTACTTGCAAAGTACTTTTCTAATATGCCTTGATCAGATCACAGCTGGTTGCTTGCATAGAAATTTGTCCCCACATCATTCTCCACTATTCCATGAAGCTTCTCAACACAGTTCTGTGAGAATGTTCTCTCATCATTCTCCCTGAAGCATTGTTCTCATATGACAGCACATTTCAACTACAACGGTCACACTTGTTCAGCAAGCAATGAAAGTACAATGCCAGCTCATCAAGACGCTCCTCTTGGAGAACATTCTCAGAACATTCTCCAGCTTACTCCAAGTTTGTGAGTAACGGCTAGTTCATTGTTCTCTGATTTTCTAACACATTCTCCAAGACTCCAAAGGCTCTCCAACATCTATAAATAGCATGGATTACAGCAGGAGCAAAGCAAGAGTTTGAAGCAACACAAATCAGTTCATAACTTGTCTTTCAAGCACAAGAATCTCACAAACTCTTTTTTATCTCTTTCACTCCAATCTTCACAATTGCATACTTGGATAAGCAAATTCTTTAGAGTGATTTTAAGAGAGTGTTTTACAGTTACTTAGAAAGCTTTATAAACCTAGTTTGGTTTGTTGTTAAGCTTTAGATCCAAACAACTCTTTGTAATAAAAAAGAACTTGCTCAAGAATACGTAACTATTGGTTGAGCAACTACCTTAGAAGGAAAGGTAGAGATCACCTTGGTGATAAGGTGGAAGATAAGCTTGTGATAGCTTGACAAAGTTTTGGTCTTGGTTTAAGATCAAAAGAGAATAGTGGAAACCCTCACTTGGTGTGGGAAACTGGACTAGCCCAATTAAGGGTGAACCAGTATAAACTCTTTGTGTTATACTTCTCTTTATCTTAACACTTATGCATAACTGACACACTTGCACACACTTGAATATTCTGTGAGAATAATCAAAGAACGTTCTCTGCCATCTTTCATAGATTAATCAGAGAACATTCTCTCAACATTCTCTAAGTCAGTTTTGATTCAATACACTTACAACAATATTCTGTGAGAATATTCTTTGAACGTTCTCTGCCTTCTTTCATAGACTGATTAGAGAACATTCTCTCACCTTTGTCTAATTCTGTTTTAACTTAATTCTTTTCATTT
This sequence comes from Trifolium dubium, assembly GCA_951804385.1. Lineage (NCBI taxonomy): Eukaryota > Viridiplantae > Streptophyta > Magnoliopsida > Fabales > Fabaceae > Trifolium > Trifolium dubium. Next base: position 20,241,497 of record OX638075.1, on the reverse strand, counting down.
AAGTTTGATTTATCATACAACTTATACCACTAACAAATTGAGTTCAATTTTAAAAGGGTTACAATTCAACCCCCCCCCCCCCCCCCCCCCCCCCCCCCTTCTTGTGATAAACTTTGCTACTTCAAAAACCTTTAAGAGTTGGGTTCGGGAGTTAGTTACATGAGGGTGTTGTACCCCAATTTTGGACCCAAAATCCAATTTGAATGTTTTACATCAAAATATACAAAAATATATCTGTTTTAATACGCGTATTTTGACATCCTTTTTCATACATATTTTTTGCTATTATTCTCACATTTTTCTTTATTTCTTCACAATTACATTTTTATTAAAAAAAAGTTTTAATGTATTTCTTACAATATTAATTTTATTCCATGCGCATTTTTATTACAGTTTTAATTATTCGTGTAATTTTAATTTTCCGACAATTTTACTCATTTTAGTTTATATTATTTTAAATAATTTCTTAAGTAGCGTAAAAGCTCAAAAATATCAAAAAAAACAATTTTTTTCTATCTTTTATTTTCACTTTATATTTTATCACCACATATTATAAAAATACCAAAAATATTTGCATTTTTATTTTTTATTTTCACAAATTCTATTTTAATTTAATTTACATTACATTTCTTTATCATTACATTTTTTAATCATTTTACCTCATCTCTATCTTTTATCATCCAATCACATTCATCCATCTCACTATCTCTATCTCATAACCTTTTTTTCATTTCATTTTTCATTTATTTTTATTTACCATTTACCATTTTATTACAACAATACCATTTTTTTGTCTATAAATATGTGTCACATCATCAATCATTGGAGAACAATCATTGGCACAATTCCCTAGAAAAAAAATCAGAAAAAATCAAAAAACCCTAATTTCTTTCTCCCTTTTCCGGCGCCACCTTAACTTCGGCCACCACCAACAACCATTTTCCGGCCCCCACAAAAACCTCACAAAAACAACAATCAAACACATGTTTCCAAAGCTTTTGACCTCGTAGAATCCATTTACGGCCTCTGTTTCGTCAAAAAATGACCAAAACATCATCAGATCTAAGTTTTAAGTGACGGCCGAAAAACAAATCTCTGTTCCGTCCGTTTCGTACACAAACGGACAAAAATAACAGTCGATCTATGCTCCTTGAATGTTTCTGAAACTGTTACAGTCTTTGTTTTCATGTAAATCCATCGAAAACTTGGTTTTCTCGTTTTTGGATCCCGACGGATTCACGTTCGTTCTCTTTGATTTGAGTTTCGTTTGCGAAATCTAAAGCCATAATCGTGTTCTATGTGAAATTCCGAGTGGGAAAGAGTCCGATTTTGCAAGGTTTGGTGGTCGGAGCTGTCTCCGGTGGGATGACGATGATGGCGACGGAGGGAGTTATGTTCGCACGCGAGAAGAAGAAGGAAGAAGGAGACTAGTTCAGGCCATGTGGCATCATGTGATTGGGTATGGAAATTGCTCTGCGCGCCCCCTACTTGCTCTACGAGCCCCCAAGTCCGGTTTACCTATAGATCCGGTTCGGTTTTTTTGGTCTAATGTGGTCTGGTTGGTTTTCTGGTTTGTGCTGGTTTTATTGGACCTGGCTGCTATTCACACCCTGCGTTTTGCTGTTGTACCCCTGGCTGGACAGACTTGCTATTTGGGCTTTGGGCTTGTCTTGCTGATTTTCTATTATTATTTTCTCCACACTATTTTTCAGGTTTGCACTCCCTTTCGTTCTTTTATTTATTTACGCGTTATATTTTTATTCGCTTATTTTATTTTGCGCATTTTATGTTATTATCTATTATTTATTCATTTGATTCGATATGGTTGTAAATATTAATTATTCAATATGGTTGTAATAGCGTAGGACTTTATTTATTTATCGCTTTATTTACCGCATTATTTATTGCTTTCTAGTTACACTCACACACAACGCCAAAAAATATATAATAACGTTTCATTTCCGCGGGGGAAGGACTCGTAATTAAATTTCAATTGATTACGAGATTTTTTCCAACAACCAAAAACCTTTAGACAACAATATGCGATCTTTTTAAACAAAAAAATAATCGTAGGTCCATTTTAGTTGCAACGATTACAATATTTTACCATGCTATGTTACAATTTATTTCGCTTTCACAAACAACAACATTTACACTTTCTTTATAACAATGAAATTTTCTTCACAAACATCTTTTTCTCAAAAACAACAATTTCTTTTCTTTACAACATTTTTTTTACAACAACGGATACACTTCCGTTTTCAAAACAACAACATTTTCTTTTCTTTTACAAACAACATTTTCTTTACAACAACACGTTACATTTTCTTTTCAAAAACAAACCGCTTTCATAATTACAAGACATTCTCAAAAATCTTCTCTCTGTTTTATTTAATACATTCTAATCAAACTTAAAGTTGTTCACAACTAAAAGACACAAACCAACACAATTCTATTTTTGCCATCTTTGGCTCCTTAAATTACATTAGATCTTTATCATTATTTGTCTCAAATTTTAATTGTCCTTATAAACATTAGCAAGACTTAGATCATGCTTGTCGTTGTTGGGGAAGGGTGTCCCCGAAGTTGATTTTGGGTCGTACATCTCCCAATCGTGATAAATATGGTTTAGCGTGTTTATATTGACATTTAAAAAGTGAGACTTAAAATGACATGAATCTATTGTTTTCATAAAAAACATACAACACACATTCTCTTTTTTAGAGAACTACACGAGTTCTGATCCTTTACAAAGGGTACGTAGGCAAGAGGGGTACATACCCTTTTCCGAATTCAAAACATTAAAAAATACACACTTTTTCTTATCTCTTTTCTTTTACACATCTTCTCTCTTACATTTCTTCTTACACAAACAACCAACACAAAAGCACACACTCTCCTTCATACATCTTCTCTCTCACTTCTTACATCTTCTCCCCCCATTCTTAAAGCACACATTTAAAGCACAAAAAGTATTTCAAGAGGTTACCATGGAGTACCATGGGCGCTTAAGGTGCATACACCTTCCTTTTGCGCAACTAACCCCCGTACCTAGAATCTCTCACAAAAGGTTTTCGATACTTTCCCCTCCCTTGGAAATGAAAGATCAACTGTAGTGAGGTATGTCTCAAAAAACTCGCAACAGAGGGGAAGACCTTAACACCCCTTCATATCCATTGTACTCAACGGGCACCACAAGAAAAAAAGAATACAACGGCGGTCGGATAGCGGCGGATAACCGCCGCCGCTTTCACATTTACCGGCAGTTTTAGAACTGTCGCAGTAAACAGACCATTAGCGGCGGTTCAAACCGCCGCTAGATGTATTTTTTTATTTTTTTTTTATTTTTGTGGTTTCCGGCGGTTTCAAACCGCCGCTGTTTGTGTTATTTTTAATTTTTTTGGTATTTGAGATTACCGGCGGTTGGGAACCGCTGCTACTGCATTTTGTTCAATTTTTTTTTTTGGCTATTTGGTTTAACTTATTTTTTTAAATTAATTACAATTGAAAAGAATTTTAAAAACGAACTCATTTATGGGAGTTTGCATTCCATGATTTATTTTTTTTGCGTTTATTTTTGGCTATTTGGTTTAACTTAAATTTTTTTAAAAAAATTAATTACAATTGATGAGGCGAAAATTTGTTAACATTCATCGATACTCTTGATGAAACTTCTCCTTTTTTTTTGGTACATCGAAAAATTGATGAAACTTCTCCTTCAGCGTCATATTTTTCTTGTATTTTGTCAAACGAGTCTTCAACTTTTTCTTCCTTTTGAATATTCATTAGTCTCTTTTTTTTTTTCCCTCAAATCTGTTATTTTACTTTACACTTGAAAATTTTAACAACATCCACTCATCTTATTTATAGAATTTAAAGTCTTCTAGGTTTTTTTTTTACTAAAGAACCATTATTATATGTAACCTTTTTTTTTTTATATTTGAATGTATATCCACAAATTAAACAAACTTTGCTTTGAAAAGGAAAAAATTGTTTAAAATAACAAACTTTACTTTTTCAAATATATATATATATACACACACACACTATCCCTTCCACTTACTGGAAAAAAAAACCAATTCCATGTATTTTTTTTATATTTAAGTTTTTTTTTTGTCGGGACCGGGATATATATCGCTGAACTAGTGACTAATCCTTCGCTAGATTAGAGACACCTCTTGATGGGTGGGTTTTATATTTAAGTTTATAATTATATTAAAAGTTGAAAACTAATTTAAAATAAAATATTTAAATTATTCAAGTAAAATTACATTTAAGAGTATAAAATTTTGAATATTATTAAAATTGATGAGGACCAATTAAATAATTTGATAGCAATAATTTTTTTAATATATATTGTTAGTATTTTTTTTGATTAACTTTTTTTAATGCTAAACTTATATAAATTTTGTTTGTTTTGGTAAGACTATAAAAAAATTAAAAAAAAATTTGATACGGCAGATAACAGAACAACACTAGGCAAAGGGAAAGCAAACAGTAAAACGCAAACGCAAAAACAGAACTCAACAACGCCACGATCATCGATTCATTCCGTCCACGGCTGTCCTCATTACCGGTAGTAGTGACCGCAAATTATTCCGACCACCGTTGTTCCTCTGTCACTAGCTCCTCCTCCACAGGTTTCACAGCTCTCTCTTCCTCTTCCTCTCTCTCTCTCTCTCTCTCTCTCTCTCTCTCTCATTACACTCTATGTTAACTTGATAATGATGATTTTCAATGATAATAATTTGTTAAGTTGTTAATTTCTTGGATTCTTTACAAATTGATTTTAGGGTTTTCAGTTTAGTGGTTTAATTTCTTGGACTCTTTTTAAGTTTAATTGTTAGGGTTTTGACAATGTTATAGTTCTCTTCCCTGTTGTTCAGAGGCTGCACAGTTTCAATATAATTTATAATAAGAGCTATTTGAATTCATGAGACGTGTGTAAAAGGTGTTGAAACTTTCGAGTGACTCATTACTCATTTGAGTAAGGTATAAGGTATAGGGAGTTAAATTCATATAGAAATTATGCCAGGTTGAGAAACCACTTTTCATATAGAGTTAAATTCATATATTTTTTTTCAAGTTGTTTTTTTGGTACGCGGTCAAATGTGAATTCTGGGCGAATTTGTGTGAACCGGGTTCGGAAAAGTACCGCGAACCGGTTCGGACGAATTGGTTCGCGGTTCGCAACTATTTGAGCGAATTATGTTACTATGGTCCGCTCTTCCAATTCTTTCCTTTATAACCTAAGCATGATTTTTTGCAATCAAGTTTAAGTTTCTAATTACTGCGTAGAGTTTATAATCATTTACGGCATAGAGTTACTCTTACGAATTCAGATTTAGTCATTGAGATTTATTCAAATGATGTTGTGAACACTTGTCACTAGGCATTTGTTTGTTACTTCGTATTTGGTGCTTTGTATAAGACCAAACCTGCCACTGTTTTTAAATTGTACACATCCACAGGGCCATAGGCCACCCCTTAGCTCAAAAAATTAATTTTGTATAGATGTATATACAAAAAATTAATTTCGTATAGATGTATATATACATATTTTACTTAGTGTTTATAGTATATATATTAAAATCGCATAACAATCATCAGTAATATAGCGCGCCCCAGTGGTGATGATGTGTTGTTATTATGAGCATGGCACTGTTTTGATTCCCATTGAGGACATTTTTTCATTTTAACTCAATTTTCTTTTGTTGCGTTACTTTTCGGAGACATAATAGTTAATGATCATGAAAATTCAAATGAATTCTTATAATAAAGGGTGAGTAAATTTGACAGAATGACATTATAACCAAGCCTATATATTCAATCCCCTCCTACAATTAACTTATGTGTAAGTAACTTATGGTTGTGTAAAATACAAACCATTTGGGGTTGAATAGGTGATCTCATGCTTTGCCCAAAATCAACCATTACACAATTGGATTCTCTTATAAAAGGCAGAACCATTATTTTATATATGTTTGATGTATTATATAATCACAATTTTATGTTGGGTTTGGTTAAATTAGTTTGTATGCAAATGATAAATAATATGTGCTCTACATCCTCTGCATCTATTACATGGCGTTATACTTCAAATGCTATTTACAGAGTCATTTTTTTTGTAGTCAATCACTAAATATGAAGTTTTGAATTTGAGGCACCATTTATAAATTTAAAACAGAGTTGGTTGTGAAGTAGCATGAATCAGTTTAGCTTAAACTAGGCCATATGAAGCCTATTGATCTTTTCTCAATATTTATTTAGTAATTGATCAATTTTCTTATTTGGGTTTTTATTTGGATTTTGAAGCCATTTTTTGATGTCAATGAAAGTATCCAAAAACACTATATAACTGGTGTTATTGGAAGGAGGTGGAGAGATAGTCGTAAGGTTGCATATGATGAATGTTACAATTCAGCACGAACTTGGGAAGAAAGTCTTAATAATCGCCCAAAAGGATGTAGTGAGGACCAATGGGCTTCTTTTTAGACTTATAGATTGAAGCCTGAGACTCTGGTAAAAGTATATAGATTACGGAAAATGTCGAGTGCTCAGACAACATTTATTCTATAATATTTAACTATTTTATCCATCTGTGGTTATAAAATTATTAGGAGAAAGCAGCTAAAAATGATGCTAATCGTGCAAAGCAAACAATCCCACACACTCTTGGGACAATGAGTCTGGCACGACTGAAGCATCGATTGGTAAAATAACTTATGCTTTCAAATACAATCAACATTAAATGACTATTTATTTATTTTTTTACTTACTTAGGTATCAATTTTAGGAAACGGAAGACCAGCGACAATATACAAGAGGTGACATGTATGGCATCTCACACAAGAGCGATGATGGAAAATTTATAAATGAGGAAGCAAGAAAAAAAAGTGTAAGCATTTTTCCAATTTAGACAACTACGTAGACTAATATTTAACATCTTAAACATCTGAAAGTATTCCTAATTAACTAGCTGATAGAGAAAGAAGAGAAAAAGTGAATAAAGTTTTAATTTTTATCAGATTTGTTGTGATAGTGTGTGAGCATGTGTATTTAACTAGCTGGCATAACTCCCCTAACAATAACTATACACCAGATACTAAAATGGATCATACATGCCTTTAGTAAGAAGCACATGAAGATGTGGTGTACTAAAACAAACTAAATGTAGATTTCTAAATGTTAGCCTTTATTCATATGTCTTTATTGTGATGAGGTTTCTGTGGATATAATCTAAATGATCTAGCATTAGTTGCAAAACCATTTTAACAATAGTGTCTCTAAGGGAAAATTAGGCCAATATCAGTTACTTTTATAAGGGAAATTTGTAGGAAGGAATTCAGCCCAATATCAAAACAACACATTATGGTACAAAATCTATAACTTTGGGGAAGATAGAGAATAAAATATATGATTCTCAACAGCCCGAAAATGCATTTTCACATCTGAAAGTATTCCTAATTAACTAGCTGATAATGTTTTTATTTTCGGCTTTAATTTGTTTTTTACGGGTGTGTTTCGGTGGTTTTGTTCCCACCTTCTGTTTCGGTGGTCAGTTTCAGCTTTGCTTGTACTTCATACTTTGGTCGAGCAACTTCTTTAGTTGATTCTTCTGCATTGATTCTTACTTGTTGAATATATTTACTATTATACAGGAGGAGTTAGAAAAACATCGTCAAGCAAATTCTTCTATAAATGATGATGGATACATTGAAGTTTTTGGAAAAGAACATTCAGGATATGTTCGAGGCATGGGGTATGGTCCTGTCCCATCTCAATACTTTGGAAGTTCATCAAGAGCTCCAGCATCATCTAGTGGTGGTAACAATTTTACTACGAGAGAGGAGTTGGATGCAAGTAATGCAAAAATTAGAGCTTTGGAGGAACATGTTGCTATGTTGACGCAACAATTTGCTTTATATTCTAGAGGCAATCAGGTAATCAAGTCAAAACATAATGACATAGTGATTTATAAAACTATTATATAATTATATTTATGACCATGTATGGTCTTGAGAGATATGATATATATACTTGTGATGATGGCTGATCTTGTCATAGATGATAATCTTTTTTTTAATTCTAATTTTTTTATGGGTTTAAACTTCAGGTTTCAGACATGGATGCTCCCACAAGAGGAAGACCTTCTTCAGCTAGTCATGAAACACTGGATTAGGGTGGTAAAAGTACGTAAATTTTTTAGTATTGTACTAAAAACAAAGTACATAAACTTTTTAGTATAAATCTGAGCAACATTTCTTAGTCTAACAATCAACAAGTCAGAATTTTGGGTTGAAAATTTTGTCTTGTATTGGTTCATTCCTATCATGAATAGATAAATTTTAGGGTCTGAAAATCTTTACTTTTTGAAGAATCAGAACTTTAGTTTTTGAAAATAGTGAATTGATTTTTGAAAAGAAAACGTAATCCATGTCAAGGAATAACGTTAGAGTGGTTAATTCTTTTTAAGCAATTAACAAACGTTGTTGCGTTTTATATTAAAACTTGTTGGTGTTAAGTTAAATAAAAATAATTCTTTTGAAGTCGTTAACTTAACTTTGAAAATAAACTACTTAGTGTTGCAGGGGCTGTATCTTGTTGTAGAGGTGATTTGATTAACTATTTTTATAAATAAATAGTTGAGAGAGTGTTAGTGACTTAATTCATAATGTAAAAATGAAAGGTCGTTGGATTTGATTTTTGTTGTTGTGACTTCATCATTGTTGCTATTGTGGAAGGTCTGATATGTTTAACTCAGAGTTCAAAAATATATGTTGTTAGATGTTGTTCTGTTGATCTATATGTTTTATGTTGGTGTTGTTTGTTTGATTATTCTTATGATTTTGATGAATATGATCATGCAATCACACATTAGTCAAGTCCCCGCCGTTGATCTATACGGCAGAGATCTTTAAAGAAGTAAAACAACAAATTTTAAAGGCAAATGCAATAATTATGAAGAAAATGAGTTTATATGGGAATACAACAGTTTATACGGTGACAAACTATCGCAAATATGTTTTTGAAAGAGAAATTGTATATGATACTTCAAGTGAATCATTACAATGTGTTGAGTCCTTTGGTATTGGCTGCATTTTTTGTGTGATAAACCTTGTAACAGGATGTGCGATATAATGCTTCAAACATTGTATCATCCCACTGGAAGTGTTCGCGCGCTTTTTCTATTTATGGAATATCCGTTTCTCTCGCTTGACGTGGTTAATGCATCAGATTCTTGTCAAGAATATTTTTATAAAGAATCTCCATGAAGTATTTTTCTGCAGAAGATCTCTTTTAATGATTGTGGAGTAATTGGTTGGGCTAAACACAACAAGCCCAAGTTACTACTGAAGCAAGAATGTTTACTGGTTATTTAAAGGAGAAGCTATATCTAATCCTACTGTAAGAGTTGTTCATGCTGTCTTGTGTTGTTGTCTAGAATTTTAGGTTTTGCGTGTGTGTTTATTTGTGAGCCTTTCTTGTGTTTCATTGATGCAAGTTTAGGACTGTGTGTTTTTGTAACATAATGTTTGTTATCCTCTCCTAAGCTTTGAAGTACGAAGTTAGGATTTGTGTGGTTATAACACTCTAAGCCTTTAAGTACGAGTGTGTAGTTTTTAGGAGTGTGTCTCCAAGAAAAGTATTCATATCTGTATTGGTGAAATCCTTGTTGTATGTAAGGTTGTAAGGGAGAGAGATGGGACCTCTGATCTAGGAGTTCCTAGGTTGAAGAGTCATTGGTCATGCCTAGGTGATAAGTTGTAAATGGGGCGTTTGTTGATAACTTAGAACTAAGACAATCATAGTGATATTCCTTCCTAGATTGGTATCCCCCATATTAGGTTGCCGTTGTGCGCTGAACTGGTTAACAAATATTGTGTCTCCTTTATTTGTTTTGTTTATTTACTTTGCTTTATTACTTGTTATGTTTGATAAAGTGTTCAACACACTATATCACACACTGTGCTTAGCGTGCCAGGAATTTCAATTGGTATAAGAGCAGGCACCGTGCCTGTTCTTAGGGTGAGATCCAGGACCTAAAATCTCTAGCATCATGGATAAGGAAGAAGGATACATGAACAGGCCACCTTTGCTCAATGGATCCAGCAACTATGATTCTTGGAAATCTAAAATGACCGCATTTTTAAAATCCATTGATAGCAAAGTATGGAAGGCTGTGTTTACTGGATGGGATCAACCTACCATCGCCAACAAGGAAGGTACCTCAACGGGGGTACTAAAACCTGAAGTAGAATGGAGTACAGATGAGGAAACCGCAGCTCAATATAACAACAAGGCCATCTATGTGTTGTTTAATGGTGTAGACACAAATGTTTTCAAACTCATTAAAAATTGTGTGTTAGCTAAAGATGCGTGGGAGATATTGAGAACTTGCTATGAAGGAAGTACTAAAGTGAAGCAATCAAAGATTCAACACCTCACATCCAAGTTTGAATCCCTTAGAATGAAAGATAAAGAGAGTATCCAAGAGTTTCATCTAAGTCTACTAGACATTGCAAATTCTTTTGAAGCCTTAGGTGAGAAGATAGAAATTATCAAGAAAAATTCTTAGGTCTCTTCCCAAGAGGTTTGACATGAAGGTTATAACTATTGAGGAAGCGCATGACATATCCACCATGAAAATGGATGAACTGGTTGGATCTCTCCAAACTTTTGAAAATGTGTTAAACGAACGAGGGGACAAAAAGAACAAGAGCATAGCATTTGTCTCAAATACTGATTATTGTAAAGATATTAGTGAGGATGAAGGTGAAGAAAGCATAGCAGATTCCATTTCCTTGCTTGGGAGATAGTTAAAAAAGCTGCTGAGGAGAGTTGATGATAGGAATCGACAGAATGGGCAGAACATCATATTCGACATCAACAAGCAACCAAATAGTTTGAAGAAAACCAAACCTGAAGAGAAGAACGGTCAAAGAAAGGGTGTACAATGTCATGAGTGTGAAGAATATAGACACATAAGATCTGAATGTGGAACTTACCAGAAAAAGCAAAAGAAAGGGTTAACTGTTTCTTGGTCAGATGAAGACTTTAAGGAAGAAAATGAATCAGCTAGACATGCAACTGCCTTCACAAGAATCTGTAGCTCAGAATGTGAATCAAATGAAGACAGTGAAGTATCATATGAGGAACTTGTTTGTACCTTCAAAGAGTTACTCACTAGATACAATGAATTGTGCAAAAATTTTGAGAAACAGAAGAAAACCATCAACAAACTCCAGGCTGAAGTGAATATACAAGTTGAAAAGGCCTCACAAGCTCAGGATGAAGTCACTCAAGTTAATATCCAAATGAATGATTTAAGAAAACGTGTAAGTCAGCTTAACTCTGGAACTGATATGCTTGAAGAAATTCTGGAGAATGTATCAAGTGGTAAAGCCAGGGCAATTGGGTTCAACTATTCAAATCTAAATCAACATCAACAGAATCATGAAACCAAGTTTACTTCTACTGAAGATGTGTTTGATCTTTACACTGGGAAGATAATGTTGCAGCATCATACTCAACACCATAAAGTGTACCCCATTCCAGAATTTGCTCTTAACTCAAAACCCCAAGATCAACAAAGAACCAATAATCAGAAGAAATATCGTAGGTAGGTTTGTCATCACTGTGGTAACCGAGGACACATTAGACCTTTCTGCTACAGACTGCATGGGTATCTTGACCAGAAGTCAAAATCAAATGAAGTGCAGGAAGCTAGAATTACTAAGAAAGAATGGAAATCTAAAGCTGAAAGTGTTGGGTTAATTGCTCACACATCTCTCAAAGCTTCCTCAAGTGAAAATTGGTATTTTGATAGTGGATGCTCTAGGCACATGACTAGTGTAGAGAAGTACCTTACAAATATGAAATCCTACAAGTCTGGTTTTGTAACTTTTGGAGATGGCTCCAAAGCAAGGATAATGGGAATTGGTGATTTGACCAATCAAGCTTTACCCAACTTGGAGAATGTACTTTTTGTTGAAGGACTTACTGCTAATCTAATCAGTATAAGTCAACTGTGTGATCAAGGATTGGGAGTAAAATTTATCAAGTCTGAGTGTCTTGTCAATAATTAAGAAGGACAACTGCTGATGAAAGGGACTCGATCTAAAGACAACTGTTATATGTGAAAGTCTCAAGAAGAAGCTCATACAGCTACATGCCTTCTCACCACTGAAGATGAAGTACAAGTATGGCACCAAAAACTAGGTCATCTCAACCATAAAGGGATAAAGAAAGCCATGTCAGCTGATGCTATTAGGGGATTGCCCAGACTAGAGATCATAGAAGCCAAGGTTTGTGGTGAATGCCAAATTGGCATGCAAATTAGGATGTCGCATCCAATGTTGGAACATCATACAACTTCCAAGTTTCTAGATCTACTCCACATGGATCTTATGGGACCCATGCAGGTAGAAAGTTTGGGAGGTAAAAGGTATGCTTTTGTAGTTGTAGACGACTTTTATAGATACACTTGGATGAATTTTATTAAAGAAATGTCAAATACATTTGATGTCTTCAAAGAACTATGTATTCAAATTCAAAGGGAGAAAGGAAGCAATGTAGTAAGGATTAGGAGTGACCATGGAAGAGAGTTTAAAAATGCCAAGTTTGATGAGTTTTGTGCCAATGAGGGAATCAAACATGAATATTCATCTCCTATCACTCCACAACAGAATGGTGTAGTTGAAAGAAAAAATAGAATTATTCAAGAGTCAACTAGAGTCATGATTCATGCCAAAAAGGTTCCTTATTATATTTGGGCTGAAGCCATGAACACTGCATGCTACATACACAACAGAGTGACTTTGAGAAAAGGTACCTCTTCAACTCTATACGAACTATGGAAAGATAGAAAACCAACTGTCAAACATTTTCATGTATTTGGAAGTAAGTGCTATATTCTTGCTGATAGAGAACCAAGAAGAAAGCTTGACCCTAAAAGTGATGATGGAATATTTCTTGGGTACTCTACAAACAGTAGAGCTTACAGAGTCTTCAAATCAAGGACTCAAGTTGTGATGGAATCTATAAATGTGGTTTTGAAAGATTCACCATTAGAGAAGAATGATGACATAGATCAAGGTACCCCTGTAAGTGAAAATGTTGAACAAAGTGTTGAAACATCTGAAAAGTCCAATAATGAAGAGATCAATCAAGTGGAAGTTGATACAAGTACTGAACCTCAAGTTCAAAGCAAAGGTCCTTCAGTACGTGTTCAGAAGAATCATCCCAAAGACATGATTATTGGAAATACTGAACAAGGCATAACCACTAGAAGGAAAAATGATGTGATTGCAAACTCATGTTTTGTATCATTATTTGAGCCCAAGAACGTGAAGGAAGCTCTAACTGATGAAGCCTGGATAGAGGCTATGCAGGAAGAGTTGAATCAATTTGAGAGGAGTGAAGTGTAGGACATAGTTTCAAGGCCTGAAGATGTGAATGTTATTGGAACAAAGTGGGTGTACAAAAACAAGTCGGATGAGAATGACACCATTACCAGAAATAAAGCAAGACTTGTGGCACAAGGATATACTCAGATTGAAGGGCTTGACTTTGAAGAAACGTTTGCTCTAGTGGCCAGATTGGAATCTATCAGACTCCTACTAAGAGTAGCTTGCATCCTTAAATTTAAGCTATATCAGATGGATGTAAAGAGTGCATTCCTAAATGGTTACTTGCAGGAAGAAGTGTATGTTGAGCAACCCAATGGGTTTGTGGACCCAGAACATCCTAATCATGTTTACAAATTGAAGAAAGCCTTATATGGGTTAAAACAAGCACCTAGGGCTTGGTATGAAAGGCTGACTCAATTCTTGGAAGATCAAGGATACATAAAGGGTGTATCAGAGAAAACACTGTTTGTTAAAGAAGAAAAAGGAAACTTCATAATAACTCAAATCTATGTTGATGATATTGTGTTTGGTGGAATGTCTGATACGATGGTCCAACACTTTGTCAAGCAAATGCAATCAGAATTTGAAATGAGTCTTGTTGGAGAATTGACTTATTTTCTTGGACTTCAGATTAAACAAATGGAGGATACCATCTTCATATCTTAAAGCAAGTATACAAGAAATATAGTCAAGAAGTTTGGAATGGAAAATGTTACCCACAAGAGAACACCAGCACCTACTCATTTGAAACTCACCAAGGATGAGAAGGGAATAAGTGTTGATCAAAGCCTCTATAGAAGCATGATTGGTAGCTTACTATACTTGACTGCAAGTAGGCCTGATATCACATATGATGTTGGAGTATGTGCCAGATATCAGGCAGATCCTAAGGTAAGTCAGTTGACTCAAGTTAAGAGGATCCTGAAGTATGTAAATGATACTTGTGTCTATGGCATAATGTATTCTCACTGTGAAGATTCTGCTTTGTATGGATATTGTGATGCTGATTGGGCTGGGAATGCAAATGATAGGAAAAGTACCTCAGGAGGTTGTTTCTTTCTAGGCGAAAATTTAATCTCTTGGTTAAGCAAAAAGCAGAATTGTGTGGCGTTATCTACAGCTGAAGCAGAGTACATAGCTGTTGGAAGTAGCTGCTCTCAACTAGTTTGGATGAAGCAAATGCTGAAAGAATATGATGTTGAACAAGATGTTCTAACATTGTAGTGTGACAATATGAGCACCATAAATATTTCAAACAATCCTGTTCAGCACAGCAAGACCAAACATATTGACATTCGTCATCACTTTATTAGAGATCTTGTTGAAAACAAAATTGTAGCTTTGGAGCATGTGGGAACAAAAGAACAGGTTGCAGATATTTTCACTAAGGCACTTGATGCTGTACAGTTTGAGAAGTTAAGAGGCAAGTTAGGAATTTGTCTTTACGAGAAATTGTAGCAATTACAGTTAAGAGGGGTGTGGTGTGCAGCAGTTACTTTTCCCTCTTTCCATCAGTTACAGCACACTATCAAGGCAATCATGGGCGTAACCATCCTACAAACACGCCACTCATCATGGTTGGTTATTTTTATTTTAAATCTTTTCCATTTATTCCTCTCCAAAATAAACCCACTTACACCTTCAACTTCTCAACTCCCTCCTCACACATCTCTTTCAAACGTATTACTCTTCTTCTCTGCAAATCCCATTCTCCCAACCTCGCGATCTCAACATTGTCTCACTCATCCAACTCAAACTCACCGTCAAACACCACCGAACCCTCATCCATCAATGCTCCTCAGCCACAACCCTCCGATATCATCACCAACGCAAATCCCATCTCCAGCATTCATCCATCTTTTGCCTCCGCTCTCAAACCCAAAACTTATAAACCTTCACCAAAACCGAAATCCAAAAAGAAACCCACACAGAAATCGAAACCCAAACAATCAAAGTCGAGATACTCCTCCAACTTCACCATGCAAGAAATTTATTCTGATAATCAAGGATCTGCGAGTGCGAATGTTACTTCTAATGTCGCAACACTGCTTCCTACTACTCCAATCGACATCTTTGATGCAAATCTCACAAAAACCCCAACTGCTGAAAAAGGGGAAACTAAAGTCAGATTTGAAGGGTCGCCGGCAACTATACCTGATTCACCTGATAATGAGATTGTTGATGAAGATGTAAGGAACATCAAAACTGTTGAAGATGTTCTAAACTCCTTTGCGCAAGGTGATCCTGCAGACAAAGTTGTAATACCCTAATTTTGCACTTTTTAAAATAAATATTTTAGTTTTCAAATTGTTTCTTATTTTACAGGAAACGCCCAAAAATAGTTTTCAAAAATAATATTTTCATGCCCTTCGCCAATTTTGTTTAAAATCATAAAAAAAAAATATTTCATTTCATTTGCATTCGCTTATTTTTATTTGTCGCTTTTTCATCATCAAAAATATATTTTCCATGAACCAATTACGTTGTGCCACCTCATAACCTTTTTTAACCTTTTTTTTATTACCATTTTATCATTATTTTTCTATTAATCTATCCTTAAGCACAAAACTACACATTATTACTCAAATGCCACACCACCTAATTCTACCACTATATATACTATTTTTTTATTATTCAATCATTGGACACATATCCCAATACAAAAAAAAATCAGAAAAAAGAAACTAGTCTCTCCTCCCTCCTCCACCAACACTTTTCCGGCATCACCGCCGGAATTCTCAAACCACCACCGGAATTCCAAATTCCGGCGACCTAAAAAATTTACCAAAACTCAAAATAAAATAGTCGATCTATACTAATTGGACATTAAGGAACGCAAATCCACCGTCCGTTTCGTCAAAAAGTGCCCGGAAAACCATTAAACCAACACTCAAACTCGCGGCCGAAGCATAACACTTCGATCCGGCCATTTCGTTCATCAACGAAGGTAGATAGCGGTTGATAATTGCTCCTGGAACTCCTCTGAACATGTTTGTTTTGATAGATTCTTGATTTGAGTTGTTGAAAACCATTTTCAAAAAATGTAGATCCGAAACTTTCGAGCTTTTTTCTCTTATTGTGTTTGTTATCTGTGAAATATAAGCATAGATTCATGATCCTTGCGAAATTCCGCACAATTTGATGTACTCACTTGTTAATTTGGATAAATATTTGAGATTTGTGGACGCCGGCAATGGCGCCGGCCGCCCTCCCCATCTTCGTCGCTGGTTTTTGTTTTGAGGAAGAAGGAGACTAGGTCTCCGCCACGTGTCGCGCGCGGAGAGGCTGAAAGCCTCACACGCGCGCCCCCCAAGTTTCTCACCCCACCCCCCAACTGGGTGGATGAGTGGGTCGGTTGACCCGTTTCTGACCCAGACCCGGCCCGGCCTGGTTAAATGAAATTGGGCCAGACCTTGTTCTGGGCCCAGTTTCTGTTTTTTTTGTAATTACTTCTTGCACACCCCCTTTATTACTATTTACACCGGCTAAACTTATTTAATTTTGACTTTTTTTATTTTTTAGAAAAAATGCTTAAGTGAAATAATTACTTATTAGCAAAAGTGATTATTTGCATAATCACTTTTGAAAATAAGTAATTGTTTAAATAAGTTATTATTATAAAAGTGATTATGTACATAATCACTTATATAATAAGAACTTATTTCCACTTTGGCTTATTTAAATCTGTTAATTTACACTTAATTGATACTTGATGCTTGGTGATTTATTTATGCTCGTTTATTTAGCGTTCATTTAATTGCTTATACTTTATTTACTTCGAGCTATTTAATTCTTGCACCGCCTCTCTTTTATCATTGATATCATCATAATTCATACATTATTCATACTGTCAAGTTCATCTCTCTCATCTTCTACCCTTTTTTTTTTCTTTTCTGGCCTGAATTTCTGGTTTGTGGAAAACTTGTCTTTCAAAATGGAATGGGAATAAATCGGTCCCTGTCGAACGACTTGTGACTTTGAGTTATTCTCATACCAATTAAAATGGAGTTTTTTAATTAAATGAAATGAGAAGGAGCCTGACTAACGACTCGCCTTCGGCTTATTTCACGTTAATTAATAAAGTTCAATTAATAAACTGAATGAAAAAGGGGGAGCCTGACGAACGACTCGTCTCTGCCTGAATGATCCGGTCCCTGTCAAACGACTCGTGATTTAGGGTCATTCTCATTCTCAAAATAACTTAATAAAATCATAAAAGACATTCAACTCACACAACTGTTTTTCCTACCCTTGCGCAGTCAACTCATTTTCAACTGCTTTTGCGCATTCAAACTTTTTAACTTTCTTTTCTTACACGGATGATGCTTTATCTATTCCCTTGATACATACAAACGCTTAAGCCTCAGTTGAGCATACAAGCATACTGTTGTATCAGTGGAATGTGACCTAGGCATTGTTCATTAAAATCAATCAACAAACAAAACCTTTTTCAGGAAGAACTACGTGAGCTTTGACTTCCTCATTGTACTTGGGGGATACGTAGGAGAGAGATTGTAATCTTGTCAAGCCAAATAATAAAACTCTTTTTTTCTCTTTTCTAGTCAGTATGCGGTAATCTTTTCTTGTATGCGGTTAATTTTCGTTTATGCACACCAAATTCCTTAAATGGTTCCCGTTGAGTACAACGGATATGAGGGGGTGTTAACGTCTTCCCCTCATGTAACCAACTCCCGAACCCAAATCTTAAAGGTTTTATCATTATTTTCCTTTCCCCTCACGGGTTAAATAAAATATGGTGGCGGCTTCATTGCAATATTATTTTGTGCTTGCGCCGGGTGTTACAGCTTGGCGACTTCACTGGGGATGCTAAAGATTATAGTGAGTTAAGCCTAATTTGAGGCTTTTGGTTTGCTTATTCCAGGTTAGCCGTATCTTTCCTATCTTTTACTTTACCGCAAATATTGAACTGTCTGGATTTGTTGGCTTTGTCTTCTCTTCTACTCCTTGTTTTTCTTTTTGCCTTCATGGCTTGGTTCTTGGTTATAGTGTGATTATGCTCCGTACCCAAGCTAGAGAGATACTCAAGATTAGATGAGGGATTGTTATATTGGGCTCCCTGACGAACTTCTCTGGACTTGGATATAACGGTCTCGACCAGAATAGATCCTCTTGGAATAAATGGACTCCTTGACTGACGTCTTGCGGGCTTCATGTTTCCTTGATGGGTCCGCAACTCTGGTGACTTTATTAGGTGTCCGAAACTTTTTTCTAGGGACCACTGTTTAGAACTTGTGTCGAGGCTATAATGTCGACTCATCCAGTTGGTGTTATAATCTCACTCAGATCAGGTTGCTTTTTGGGAAAAAGTAATCATTGATTTTGGGAACCGTGTCAACCCTAGAACAACATGTGAGAGGGATGGGTTACAGGTGACCTTGGACTTTTGGCCTCAGAGATTCCATTTTGAAACGGACCAATTCGTTGTGAATGTGAAAAAGTGTGACTTTGAGATCAAGTTCACCAAATGATACATTGTGCTACAGTTGATCGATACATGCATCACATTCATGACATCCATGCATTCATGAAAATAATCATGCATATTCATCTTGCATTCATTTCCAAAAAATGATGAAAAAAGTTTCACATTAAAAAATCATGCATTTTCATTCGTAAAAAAAATTATACATTTTTCAATCACAAAAAAATCACATTTTCATTTATTCATTCCAACAGTTACCTTCTCGGCACTATTATTTGGAAAAGAAAGGTTTTTCACCACATCATGGAAAATTTGCAAGAAGAGTTTGACGCCTTAAAAAGCGAAGGGACACAGATGGGTGGAAAGTTAGACAAAATTCTGGAAATATTGTCTAGCTTGAATTTGCAACAAAGAGTGGTTAAGAAAGAGATTCTTGCACCTACAGTTGAGGTCCCACAAGAGAATGCTCCAGTGACATTTGTGAATTGGCCACCTCATTGTGTACCAATTAGATATGCTCTACCTGAAATTGTATCGTTTGTGTTTGATGTTCCATCCGGTTCCAAAGTTGTCGAGAATCAGAATAGAGGACCTCCAGTTCATCAAGGACTCAATCTGTCACAAGAGAATTTGAGTGACCCTATGATTTCTCACCAAGGTCCTCAGATACCTGTTGGCGTGTCAAAAGTGGATTCTGTTATCCATCAGTTAGAGGAGGCCAATCAGAAGTTCCAGGCTCTAGAGGAGAGGTGGAATTTGATGGAGGGAAGCAATGATCCATTAGACTTCACTAAGATGTGCTTGGTACCAGACTTGGTGGTCCCACCAAAATTCAAAGTGCCAGATTTTGAAAAGTACAAAGGTCTGAGCTGTCCAAAGAACCACTTAACAATGTACTTCAGAAAAATGACTTCTTATACCAATAATGATTAGCTTATGATACATTGCTTTCAAGACAGTCTCACTGGTGCGTCTCTCAACTGGTACATGCAACTCAAGAGTAGTCACATCCAATCATGGAGAGATTTGGCTAATGCTTTTGTCAAACAATACCAGTACAATTCAGACATGGCTCTGAGTCGTACTCAACTTCAGAGTATGACTCAAAATGAGGGAGAACCCTTCAAGGTCTATGCACAAAGGTGGAGAGCATTGGCTTCTCAAGTATGTCCACCACTCTTAGAGATAGAACTTGTGGACATGTTCACCAATACTCTGCAAGGGGCATACTTTGAAAGGATGATTGGTAGTGTTTCCTCTGACTTTTCTGATCTGGTCCGAATTGGGGAAAGAATTGAGATGGGGATCAAAAGTGGCAAGATTCAGCTCACTGCTAGCTCTCAAAATAGTACAAGAGATCCATCTGATAGCTTCAGCGAAAAAGAAGAGGAGGAAATTGATGCTGTTACTTCTGAAAATGACAAGGCTCCGCCATTAATTCTTGCTCAGTTCTCAGGCTTCCCATATGTGGCAACAGCGCAACATCAGCAGTACTCAGGATATCCTTTTCAGATGCATGTGAATCATGTACCACAACAGACCTAACAACGGTCTAAGGAGGTCTTTGATCCGGTTCCTATGCCGTATAATCAACTCCTCACGCATCTTATTCGAGGTGGAAGAGTGAAACCTAAAGCTTTGAAACCTATGACATGCACCGTTTCCATCTTGGTATGACGTCAAACAAAACCCAGAACCGAACACACACCATAACCAACAAAAATCTTCAATCTCTCTCAATACTTAACCAAATTCAAAACTTCTTGAACCTAAACCACACAAAACCCTTTACCCATTACGCTACAACCATCAATTTAGTGGTTAACTTCCTCCATCTCTCACACTCAAGGCTAGGGTTCAATTTGGGATTTTTGGTTCATGTAAATTTCGTGAAGAATATAAATATTTGTGTTGAAGATTGTTGTTTCCAAGGTTTTACATTGAAGAATTCATTGTTTGGTGGGTTGTGATTCAAGCAAATTCTAAGCTCTTTGTTCTCATACTTAAAGGTAATTTCTCCTTCTTTATCTCTAAAAATGGCACCTAGGAAGAAGACTAGTAAGAGTAATTCCGAGAGTAGCAATTCGGCTTTAAGTGACATTGGACTTTACGAGGCAGAGTATGTTCATCCTGAATGTGTTACTACTTATACTAGATATTGTAGGACTAGGATAGTTATACCACAAAGAGCTATTTGTGCCACTAGTCTTCAGGGCATGCATTTGCCTAATATTGTTGAGATGTTAGAACAAGAAAAACTTGATGTTTTCTGTGATTTAAGAACAAAATATCATGAGACCTTGGTTAGAATATTCTATGCTGGTTTACAAGAACGAAATGGTGCTGAATTTCAATTTCGTTTTGGACAAAATGTATACAATTTTACTGCTGATTTGTGGTTCAACCTCTTTGAGATGAGTACCGATACAAGAATTACCGGAGAGGAAGTATTGCAGTACACTGAAACAAGTACTGTTGATTATGACTCTAATATGTTTGCTGCTTCTATTACTAAAAATGGAAGGATTCCGGTACTCATGGGAACGGGAAAATTGTCTCTTAATGCCAAAGTGGTGTATTGGATTGTTAGCCACATCTTGCGTCCTCAAAGTGCACAATCAAGGATGGACAAGAAAGACCGTGATCTGATGTACCTTTTGATGGAAGCTAAACTGGTTGATTGGCCGTATTATATTGTCAGTCGGATGTTTGACTTGAGGAATTCTAGTCGTGATCAATGCTTTGGGTATTGTAGTATGATTGGAAGTATTCTTAAGCACTTTCGACTTGTGCAAAACCTTCCCATTGAGTACACTTCTCCGGGAAAGTTGCAAATCTTTAGTGGTACACAATTGGCAAAAATGCATTGGTTCTTGAACAATGACAATGAGTATGAGTACCATGGTCAAGCTTCGGACAATGAGAAGGAAGCGGAAGGTGTAGCTCCAAGAGTTAGGAGGCCTAGGTGCAATGCTAGGCAACAAGGTGAAGGTGATGGTAATCAAGGGGTTGAAAATGAGCAAGGTGGCAATTGGAATGAAATGATGGAGATGATGAGAAACATGAGCATGCAACAAACCGCCTTCTACGATACATACAACCAAAACTACCAAGCCACCACCGCTAGGATTGAGGAGCTTCACACCAATCAAACCGAGCTTCGTACATATGTCACCACTTGCTTTGATGATCTGCAAGCCCAAATGAATGCCTACTTCAATCCATCCACAAATGTCGACAACTATCTCAATCCTAACCCCGACAACATGAATGAATGATTTGAATGCTTTAAAGTTGTTTTGTATTTTTCTTTTAGTATTTCTTTAACTCATGAACAATTTGTCCTTTTAATTTCATAACACTATGACTTATCTATAGTTTTGATTTTAATTTGGTTGTACGGATAATTAGTAATGCCAAACTTTTAGGCATTTAATTTTGTGTATGACTTTATTTTATTTCATGTATGGATTTAGTTATGCATGATGCGTTGTTTATTATTCGTCCGTAGAATATGTTTAAATGCTCAAAATGTCGATGTTTTGATAATCATGTGATTTGGTTTGGCTTGTTGTTCTACATGCCATGTTTATCATGATTCTTTGTTGATTCGTCATTAGAACACATTTGTGCATATTTTGCTTAATTATCTTGGTCAGGTTATTTTTATCATATAATGCATTTCGACAAATGTAAGTGCACCATATGACCTATATTTTTTTTTCAAAAACTCTTCGAATTTCGATACTTCTCATGGGTATTCTTTTCTTCTTTTTGATATTGTCAAAGGGGGAGAGAAGAATTGCAAGCATAAGCTAAGGATAAAGAGCTTTGCAAGATGGCATTTTTAGTATATGCAAGATGGCATCAACTAAGGGGGAGCTTCGTAAGTGGTTAGCCTTGTTTTTGTTAGCGTCTGTATCATATAGCTATTTGTAATTGCATTTTAGGTAGGCAAGCTTATGCAATAGTTTTGACAATTATCAAAAAGGGGGAGAATGTAAATGCACCAGTTCCCCTTCGAGTTTTAATAATTGTCAAAACACATGAAAATAGAGTAGAATATATTTTGGAAACAATCAAAATTGACTTGACAGCAAAATACTTTTTGAAACTTTGAAAAACCAATTTTTAGGTGTTTTGTATCGATACATATATATATGCTTATATCGATACAAATATCCTGAAACTTGTTCAGACTAATTACAACGCATTTGCATCGATACAAAGCACTTTTGTATCGATATAAATTGTTCTCATTGGAGTCCAGATAAGCCTCTGTGTTTCGAAACACATTTGTATGTTTCGAAACACATGCAGACTCTCTTGAAACCAGAGAGAACATTGTGTTTCGAAACATACTTGTGTGTTTCGAAACATATCAGTCCAACTTTATTTTTCTGATGTATATATCGATACATAATTGTGGTTGTATCGATACATACATACAAAACTTCAGTTTTTCCAACGCTGTCAATCACTTGTATCGATACACGGTAATGAATGTATCGATACAAGTCTGTTAGATTGTGCCTAAATTTGCTCAATTCTATTTTCTCTATAAATAGCTTTATGAGTCATTGTTGTAATCATGAGAAACTAGTGAAAAACACTCCTTTGATCAAAATTGCTGAGTATTTTGGATCAAAGCGCATTCAAGAACAATCATCATCTTCTTTCAAATCTCTATCAAATTGAAATTGAGTATGGGTTCAATTGATGTTTCTTAGAGAGTTTGAAGGATAACGTTCGGGGTAAGTTCGTGGTGAATCAGAATTACAGTCGGGTTGATTGGTTCGTGAAGGTTTAGAGTTTCTCATCCGGATTCAAGGGGTCGCTTGAATGATCAACACAATTTGGCGAAGGAATCAGCTGGACAATCCTCACAAAGTTCTTGGTTCAAGATAGGTGTGAGGGTTTGATTGTTGGAATCAGAGGTTGAAGCCAAGATTGGGTTGAGGTCGCACAATTCACAATTGGAGCTATGGTGAAGATAGTTGATTGAGTCTATAACGTTCACATATTGTATCATTTGTGTACTTGTGCATTTGTAAAAGATTTTCGAAGAATTAGTGAAAATCTCAACTTATCCGTTTGATAAGTTTGGGGGAGATGTACCGGCCGACCGCGAGGACGACACGAAAGCTGGGAACTCCCTGATCATCTCCGTGTGTCAATCTCTTACCCTTATCTCTTTACTTTCCGCTTTATTGTGAAATCGCAAACATAGTTTTGTCATGCACGTCAAGGGTTCGACAAAAGTATTGTTTGATACTTTGTTTGTTATAGAATAACTCAATACCAATAATTGTGTGTGATTAAGAGATTTTCAAAGAAAAACATTATTTGACAACTGCTTGAATTCGAATATTTGTTTGTGTATTCGTATTATTATCGTTATATCATTTCGGCTATATTATTTTTCCTTTGGTCGAGGTGCAAATAGACTACCGATCTAGGTAGCTTCCGCTCACTCATTTAAAATCCAAAAAGTCGTGTGTTGTATTCTCGGATCGCTTATTTTCGCCACTTTAAGCGTAGCCACGTAGTCTAACAGTATCTAGTACAAATTTTGTGCTAGATACATCAACATTCTTTGACCAAAATTTATTTACATTTGACACCAGAGAGAGTACACAATTATCAAAATATAAAAATATGTAGTGCTTAGTGCACACACAACGAAAAAAAAGTTATTGGACAGCCATTAAAACAAGAAAAATGCTATTCTCTCCGTCCCATTTTAAGTGTCGTAGTTGACCAAATCACACACTTTAAGAAAAGTGTGTTAATGCACCAGTTCCCCTCCGAGTTTTAATAATTGTCAAAACACATGGAAATAGAGTAGAATATGTTTAGGCAACAATTGAAATTGACTTGACAGCAAAAACACTTTTTGAAACTTTGAAAAATCAAATTTTAGGTGTTTTGTATCGATACATACATACATGTATCGATACAAATGTCCTGAAACTTGTTCAGGCTGATTACTATGCATTTATATCGATACATAGCATCTTTGTATCGATACAAATTGTTCTCATTAGAGTCCAGAAGAGCCTCTGTGTTTCGAAACACACTTTTATGTTTCGAAACACATGAAGACTCTCTTGAAACCTGAGAGAACATTTTGTTTCGAAACATACTTGTGTGTTTCGAAACATATCAGTCAATTTCTGTTTTTCTGATATATGTATCGATACATACACGGGTTTGTATCGATACAAAAACACAAATCTTCCTGCTGTCAATTGCTTGTATCGATACACACTAATGCTTGTATCCTCAAAGTTATCAACGTGCCATCAATGTGGAATAAAAAACGCCAAGTTCTCCACTCATTCGATTCGATTCGAATTTGGCATTTTTTTGGGGCAATTTTTAGCCCATATTTTGGTTAAGTCAAAATATGCACTAAATGTTCTTTGAATGCAATCAATAAACCTTGAATCATGGAAACTAATATTTCCATATCATTTAATTTCATATGAAGGTCAAAGGTAATGCATTTAAGCAAAAAGAACATTGTTATAAGAAATATTCATGAATTTGAGAAGATGGGAGGCATTCACAAGTCCAAGAAGCAAATCAAGACTTGGTTCGAGTCATCAACACTTCGAGTAACCATCAGAATCATTCGAACTCGAAGACGTTTTGTAACTTGGTAATTTATCAACATTTCTGAAGATTCAAAATTCAAACCATTGCAACTCTTCATTCAAATGTGGCAACTATTGGCATTCAAGAATGAAGATTAGGTGGCAAGACACTTGTCAAATGGATGTTATTTAGTCGTTATTAGATAGCTATAGAATTTATCTATAAATACTAGTTCATTTGATGTAATTTCTATCACAAATTCACATACAAACAATCCTTACAATTTCTGAGTACCCAAGCGTTCGAGTGAAAGGAAAGCAATAGGAAACAATGTATGATCTTGTGATCACTCTCTTTTAAATTCAATGCAATTTAATATTTTATGCAATTTACTTGTTTTCATTTACATTCTTTGCATTTTATTTCATTGAATCATTTACTTTTTCTTGTCAAATACGTACTCATTTTGAGTATTTTTACATTTCTTGTCAATCAAGTCATTTATTTTTCATTTACTTTACTTTGTCAAACAAACTAGTCCATTTGCGTTAATGAACATTGTCATTTTCAAACATAAACAATGAATACACAAAACATGTTCCGAGATTCTCTAGTTGGTCTCTCAAGCATTGCAAACTAGCGGTTGTTTACCCAAAAATCAGTGTAAACAAATTGGCACGCCCGGTGGGACTGGTTTTGTGTGTTTTAGTTTAATATTTTATGTCAAATTTTTCTGAAAACTATTAGTGCATGAGCATTGCATTCTGCATAAATTTTTTCTGGAAAAGTTTGCAAATTCATTGTTGTATAGTGTATGCATTTAAGAAGTGGTAGAATAAAACCAGAAATGGTGAGATCCAGAGGAACAAACGCTAATAATAACAACAACAATAACAATAATAATAATAATAATGAGAATAATGATCCACGTGATGATCAAGACTTCGATGATAGCCATCCAACAATAGAGTTTGGCACATCAAGGGCTATGACTGGCCCAAATCAGGTTTCGAATTCCACAGGGACTACACAAGAAATTCCTGTGTTAATACCTACGGGGTCTACCAACCCCTTAGGGAATTCGAATGTATCCACAACATTATTGGATCAGTCTTCAACAGCCCCTGCCATAATTTCCTCCCAAATGGGGACTGGCAATGGCAGTTCAGGGCCAGCATTTGACTTTAGAAGTCAATCAGGGCCATTGTATCATTCGAATAGGCCAAATCCCTATGGGATGCCAACATCATTCATGCAGGGTGTGTACACGCATCAATCTACATACTCTGGTAATGCAACAGTTCGATCCCCACTCCATGGGGGACAAACATCTAATAATAACCGTACTAGAGGAAGTGCACCAACCTTTACTACAGATTCCATGTTGGCTATAAGGCAACAAATGGATGAGAGTAATCATCAAATGGTGAATTTACTCACAACACAAATGGGTATAGTAATTAACCCATTAATTCGAGATACTAACAATAGTTACCAAGCATTGGCCACCCAAATGGGTAGAATAGCAGATTTCTTTGGTGGCCCTCAAATGCCTAGGCAACCATTCCAACAAATATAGGCCCCAGAGCCTGAACCAGTTGCAGAGGCTCGAAATGAAATACTGCAGAGGCCACAACCATTGCCTCGAGTAATTGAACAGCTTGTGCAAAGGAATATTGAACCTGGAGTGGTGTTAGTTAATCGAAACCAAAATGCTGATGAGGTTTTGAGAAATGCCCAACAAAATGATTATGGGCAAAATAACTTAACCAATTTGGTAGAGGCAATTCTTGCCCAAAATGGTCTTAATGTGGGCCTACATAGGCCAAATTTTGTGTCACCATTAACTGAGTTTGTGTTGCAAACAGAAATACCTAGGGGTATGAAAACCCCAAAATTTACTAAGTTTGCTGGTGACACCACAGAGTCCACAGTTGAGCACATTGCTAGGTATCTAACAGAGGCTGGGGACATAGCAAATAATGAGAACTTGAAAATGAAATATTTTCCAAATTCTCTGACCAAGAATGCTTTTACTTGGTTCACCACATTGCCTCCCCATTCTGTGTATACATGGACCCAATTTGAAAGACTTTTCCATGAACAATTCTACATGGGTCAAACTAAGATTAGCCTCAAAGAACTAGCAAGTGTGAGGCGTAAAACACCAGAGTCAGTTGATGACTATCTCAATAGGTTTAGGCTTCTTAAAGCAAGATGCTTTACCCAAGTTCGTGAACATGAGTTAGTAGAAATGGCTGCTGGTGGCCTTGACTACTCAATTCGAAAGAAATTAGATACTCAACATCTTAGGGACATGGCCCAACTTGCTAATGGAGTTAGACGTGTTGAGAGGCTTAAAAGTGAAAAGGCTAGAAATTCTAAATTCCATAAATCAAAGGAAAAAATAGCCTATGTTGGACATTATGAGAGTGATAAAGACTTCGAGTTAGAGTATGAAGAGGTTGAAGAAAATGAAATAGATTTGGCTGAGTTAAAGCCAGGGCCTCCTTATACTTGCAAGTTATTAAAACCCTCGAATGGAAAAAATCCAGTTGATCCTAAAAATGATAAGTATGTCGCAAAAACCTACACATTTGATGTTACTAAATGTGATGAAATTTTTGATTTATTGGTTGCTGATGGCCAAATAGTTGTTCAAAAAGGACTAAAAATTCCTGCATTAGAACAAAGAAAGAAAAGAGGTTATTGCAAATTTCATAATTTTTTGGGTCATAAAACTTCTCAATGTGTTGTTTTCAGGGATCTTGTTCAGAAGGCATTAAGTGAGGGAAGGCTGAAGTTTGATGAAAAATCCAAACCTCCAATGAAAGTGGATGCTGACCCTCTCCAAGTGGCTGAAACTTCTTATGTTGAGCCATTCGAGTGCCTAATGGTGGATGCCATGGAAGCTTCTCCAGTTCGAGCTGTAACTGAGAAGGAGTATGAAGAGAAAGTTCAGAAGGTTTACCCTCAGGCTGAAGAGGAATTGATCGACTTTCTGAACAGGTGCAAGTTAAGCAACACAGAAGTCATGCTATGCCCTCGTTGCAGTGCTGTGTGTGACAAAGAGGCTACTGCAGGCCTTAAGAATGTTATGCCCTGTGTGGATAACAAAGACAAATGGTCTCATGCTAGACCAAACAAAGGAAGCTATGTGAAGCAAGGCCCTTCCATCCATGACAGGTTGGGGAAGAGGCAAACATATGTTCCTTCCAATAAAGTCTCAATCAATCAATGGTCATCTGGCCAACACCAAGCCTTCCAAAAAAGGAAGATGGAGATTGGAAGCTCGAGTCATTCTGCTTCGAGCAACAATGCTGAAGCTAAGAGGTTCGCTTATAATAACAATTATAAGGGAAAGAACCCAATGACTCGAACACAAATGGGTAGGTAATAACACAGTGGCGTAGGTATCAACGCCAGAAAAAAGTTAGAAAGGGAGATGGCCCTAGCTGGGGGCAAATC
Source organism: Trifolium dubium (assembly GCA_951804385.1). Taxonomy (NCBI): domain Eukaryota; kingdom Viridiplantae; phylum Streptophyta; class Magnoliopsida; order Fabales; family Fabaceae; genus Trifolium; species Trifolium dubium. The sequence goes on along the minus strand of OX638075.1, from coordinate 20,212,574 downwards.
TCATCAAATTGCCCATGTTGGGGCCAATTCTAACAAAGTTGCCCATGTTGGGAGCAACATCAACAAAGTTGCCCATGCTAGGGGCAACACAAATAAAGCTATCCATGCTGGGGATAACAAGAACAAAGTTGCTCATGTTGGGGGCAACAAATCTAATTCTAGGAATAATAAACAAATTCCCAACAAGGCTGAAAAAGCCTTAATTGCTGATCAAGGCTCTTCCTCGAAGAGGCCTGTTAAAGAAAGAATATCACTTCTTGATGACAATATGGAAGATGATATAATAGACGAGGATCTACTCGAATCTAGATCTGAACCAAATTTCGATGTGTTGGTCAATGTGGTGTCCATTTTACCACGTGAATATGATGTTAGGTCAACTTCTGACCCTGAAGAGGAGTTTGAAGAACCTGAATTGAATGATTACACCCATGTATGTTTCTATGTGATGAATAATGGATGCATAGAACAACAGAAGGCCTCATTCGAATGGCCTCACGAAGGAATGAGGAACCATCTGAAGCCTTTATACAGTAAGGCTAAGGTTGGTGGTGTGGGTGTGAATAAAGTCTTAGTGGATAGGGGTGCTGCAGTTAACTTAATGCCCCATTTCATGCTAAGGAAATTGGGAATGTATGACACTTATATGCATTCTCATAACATAGTTCTCTCTAACTATGAGGGAAAAAGTGGCAAATCTATGGGTGCCATTCAAATGGATGTTGTTGTAGGCAGTACCATTAGGCCAACTCTATTCAAAGTTGTGCCATCAAGGGCTAGTTTCAACTTGCTTCTAGGAAGGGAATGGATTCATGGAGTGGGTGTTGTACCCTCCAACCTTCACCAAAGGTTAATACTTTGGAGGGAAGATAAAATAGTTGAAAACATTGAAGCTGACCAAAATTTTTATATGTGTGAGGTTGATCACATTACAAAGAAAACTTTTGATAAAAACTTAGCTTCAATTTCTCCTTGTAGGGAGAAAGATAGTAGCTTTCGAGGAGCCACCAGTAATAATGTGTACCATTCCATAAAACTCCATCCAACACATGGGTTCTGTTGGAAAAGGGAAGTAATTGATGAATTCCCTCCTGAAGATGGAGTAATCCCACCATCTGGTTGTGATGATGATGAAGAATCAAGCAATGTCTGAGCCCTCTGCATGGGCCAAGATAACGGCATATGTTGCCGAGAGAAATGGCCCTAGAGGCTGCACTCGAACAGAATATGGTTGAAGAAACCATTGATGAAAACAATGGCAATTTGTTGCCAATTGAGCAAAGGTTGGACTGCATTTATGATGATGAACCTTTAGGGTTTGAAAAGGATCCATTAAATTCAAATCCAAAAATGCAAGCCCAAGACCCTTTGCAAGAAATTGATATTGGAGATGGCCCCACAAAAAAGCCAACATATATCAATGTCAATATTGATTTCGAGTTAAAGCAGAAACTGGTTAATCTACTCAAAGAATTTAAATATTGTTTTGCCTGGGACTATAATGAAATGCCAGGATTGAGTAGAAAATTGGTGGAACATAGATTACCACTCAAACCAGGGAAGAAGCCAATCAAGCAGTTACCAAGGAGATTCAACCCAGAGATCCTGTCAAAGATCAAAAGTGAGATTGAAAGATTGCTGAGGAGCAAATTCATTCGAACTACAAGGGGATTTCCTTGGTTTTGTGGTGCATATCAATCAAAATAAAACGAAGGCTATTATGGAAACTCAGCCTCCAAAGACAAAGAAGCAACTTCAATCCCTATTGGGAAAGATCAACTTTTTGAGAAGATTCATTTCGAATCTAAGTGGGAAAGCTCATCCATTCTCTCCACTACTTAGAAAACAAAAAGGTGATCAATTTCATTGGGGGCAAGATCAACAAAAAGCGTTTGAAGACATAAAAAATTATCTGGCTAATCCACCAACGCTTATGCCTCCTATTCGAAACAAAGCAATGAAGTTGTATATTTCAGCATCTGATTCAACTATTGGTAGCATGCTTGCCCAAGAAGATGAAGATGGTGTTGAAAAAGCAATATATTATTTAAGTAGAATATTAAATGATGTTGAAACTAGATATAGTGCTATAGAAAAACTATGTCTATGTTTATATTTCTCTTGTATTAAACTTAAACATTATATAAAGCCTATTGAAAAATTGGTCTTCCATGAACCATTATCCTCAAAGTTATCAACGTGCCATCAATGTGGAATAAAAAACGCCAAGTTCTCCACTCATTCGATTCGATTCGAATTTGGCATTTTTTTGGGGCAATTTGTTAGCCCATATTTTGGTTAAGTCAAAATATGCACTAAATGTTCTTTGAATGCAATCAATAAACCTTGAATCATGGAAACTAATATTTCCATATCATTTAATTTCATATGAAGGTCAAAGGTAATGCATTTAAGCAAAAAGAACATTGTTATAAGAAAATATTCATGAATTTGGGAAGATAGGAAGCATTCACAAGTCCAAGAAGCAAATCAAGACTTGGTTCGAGTCATCAACACTTCGAGTAACCATCAGAATTATTTCGAACTCAAAGACGTTTTGTAACTTGGTAATTTATCAACATTTCTGAAGATTCAAAATTCAAACCATTGCAACTCTTCATTCAAATGTGGCAACTATTGGCATTCAAGAATGAAGATTAGGTGGCAAGACACTAGTTAAATGGATGTTATTTAGTCGTTATTAGATAGCTATAGAATTTATCTATAAATACTAGTTCATTTGATGTAATTTCTATCACAAATTCACATACAAACAATCCTTACAATTTCTGAGTACCCAAGCGTTCGAGCGAAAGGAAAGCAATAGGAAACAATGTATGATCTTGTGATCACTCTCTTTTAAATTCAATGCAATTTAATATTTTATGCAATTTACTTGTTTTCATTTACATTCTTTGCATTTTATTTCATTGAATCATTTACTTTTTCTTGTCAAATACGTACTCATTTTGAGTATTTTTACATTTCTTGTCAATCGAGTCATTTATTTTTCATTTACTTTACTTTGTCAAACAAACTTGTCCATTTGCGTTAATGAACATTGTCATTTTCAAACATAAACAATGAATACACAAAACATGTTCCGAGATTCTCTAGTTGGTCTCTCAAGCATTGCAAACTAGCGGTTGTTTACCAAAAATCAGTGTAAACAAAGAGTTCTTTGATCAAGATTGTTTGAGAGTTTTGCATCAAGGATCATTCAAGAGCAATTATCATCTTCCTTCTTATCTCTATCAAATTGAAGATTGAGTATGGGATCAATCGGAGTTTCTTAGAAGATCTTGAAGGATAACGTTGGGGGAAAATTCGCGGTGAATCAAAATTTGTCATCCGAGTTGATTGGGTCTTGAAGGTAGTGTTTCTCATCCGGATTCAAGTGTTGCTTGAATGTTACAATTCGATTTGGCGAGGGAATTATTCGGACGATCATCACGGGTTCTTGGTTGAAGATAGCGTGAAGGATTGATCGTTGGGAACGATAATTGAAGACAAGATCGAATTGGGGTTTGCGCAATTACAAGACGGGTTTATGTTGAAGATGGTGAAGATTGTGTAATCGAGTCTATATCTTACATATTGTGTCGTTGTAGTTTGTGCATTGTTAAAGAGATTTTTGAAGTAAAGTCTCAACTTATCCGTTTGATAAGTTGGGGGGAGACGTACCGGCCCACTGCGAGGACGACGCGAAAGCTGGGAACTCCCTGATCACTCCCTTGTGTATCTCTCTATCCCTTATCTCTTTACATTCTATTTTGTTATTCACTTGCATACATAATTTCGTCACACACGCCAAGTGTTCGACGAAATTATTGTGTGATCACTTTGTTTGCTATACGAATTTACAATTCCGCAATTTGTGTGTGAAGCAATTTTAATAGATAAGTGTTATTATAAAATTGCTTGACTTGTTAATTTGGATTGCATTCCTTGTATCACCTTCATTCCATATCGGCTTTTACTACCTTTCCTTTGGTCGAGGTGCAATAGACTACCGATCTAGGTAGCTTCCGCGCTTACTCGATTAATTTACGAAATTTTGTTGTTGTTAATTGGAACGCTCTAGTTCGCCACATTTGAGCGTAGCCGTGTAGTCTAACAAGTGGTATCACGATCCCGGTTGATTTTTTATACAAAAAATTCAGCGGATTTGTGCCAAATATTAGACAATATGACTTTTGCACCAAAAGGGGCGTACAATCGCGCGCCAATCTTCAATGGCGAACATTTCGACTATTGGAAAAGTAGTATTATGAGGATTCACATCACTTCTTATGATGTTGAAGTTTGGAACATCATCATCAACGGTCCCTTTGTTCCGATAAATACCGATTTGAATGGTGTTGTTACCAACAAGCCTATGGCACAATGGAATGACGATGATAGAAAGAAAGTAGGTTACGATGCGAAGGCTCAAAATATTTTACTATCCTCATTGGGGATTGAACAATTTTACCATGTCTCGCATTGTACCTCGGCAAAACAAATGTGGGATACATTAGTCAACCACTTTGAGGGGATTAATGAAGTAAAGCAATCGAAAATAAATACTTTGACACAAGAATTTGAACTTTTTCATATGAATGATGGTGAAACCATCAATGAAATGCAACAAAGGTTCATAAAAATCACACATAAATTGCATGGTCTTGGAAATCCTATAGCAAATGAAGTTGCTACTAACAAAATTTTGAGGTGTTTATCTAGGAAATGGCAACCAAAGGTCACGGCAATCAAAGAAGCCAATGATCTCTCTCAATTGAGCCTTACAACGCTCTTTGGAAAGCTAGAAGAGCATGAGAGTATGCTCAATGCCTTAGATAAGCATGAGAAAGGATCTAAGAAAGAAAAGCACACGGAGAAAGAAAAAGAGAAGGGAATGAAGTCAATTGCTCTAAAAACTTCATCTTCCAAATCCAAAGGAGAAGAGCAACGTGATGATAGCTTAAGTGACGACGAGTGGGATGAAGAAGAAATGGATATGTTTGTTCGAAGATTTCATAGGTATGTAAAATTACATGGTATAAAATTCTCGAAGACAAATGATCCCAAGTCACGGAAGCAATCAAGGGATAATATAGAAAAAGAGAAGAGCATGCCTAAAAGATTATGTTATGAATGTGGCAAATCGGGACACTATAGACCGGAATGTCCAACCTATAACAAACGAAAGGGAAAGTCCTCCGAGAAAATTCACAAGAGTAAGAGAGCTCATGTTGCTTGGGATAGCTCAAGCGAAGATGGATCAAGGTCCAAGAGCTCAAGTGAAGAGGATGAGGAACGCGCTCATGTGGTACTCATGAATGGTTCACCTAGTAAAGGCAAGAAACATCACAAACGTCAAGTAAGTGATTCTAGCTCTATCTCAAATGATAATCCCTCATATGATGAACTTCAAAATGATAATCCCTCATAAGAAATTGGCAAAAAGGAAGAAAGTAATTTCTAACTTGGAGTCACAAATCAAAAAATTACAAGATAAATTAGAGGCATTAAAACTTACCATGGTTCCTTCAAAAGACGATTTTGACAATAAGACATCAAAGAATGAATGTGATTCTTGTTATAATTTGAAAGGAGAAGTGAAAACCCTTCAAGAAAAATTATACAAGTCTCATATGTCATCTTGGAATGAATGTGAAGCTTGTTGTGTTTGGCAAGGAGAAGTTAAAACCCTTAAGCCAAACTAGACGAAGCCCTTGTACCAAAAATTCTTTTTGTGGATGTGCCAAAGATTTTTAACAAGTCTAAAAATAGGCCTTCTAAAAATGACAAATTTGTTAAAAAGAAAATAAATCCCAAAAAAAATATTTTGCGTCACAAGGATCATTCCAATGTTGTGTGTTACTATTGTTGTGATAAGGGTCATACAATTGCAAAGTGCCAAGCTCGAAAAACTTTTGTACCAAAAGGCAAAATGCAATGGATACCTAAATCTATCAATAGTTTTGTTACTAACCACCTAGGACCCAATGAGAGTTGGGGACCTATTTGCAATGTTTAAAGTTTTAGGAAAAGGTCTTGAACCATTGACAAGAGACACCGGTAACAATGGCGTTCAAGACTTATAAAGGTGTAAATGGATGAGAAAAGATTTGACTCAATATTCATGAAAGTAGTGGAACTTGATCACTTCCTATACTTGACACTTAAGGGAAGATTCTTATTGATATGATCCTAATATGGTCTCATTTAACGAAGAAGAATTGATTAAATAAAAACCAATTAATTTTGGTTAAATATATTATTTTCGTATGCTTAGACCTATCTGTCTTGTTTTATCCATATCTTGAATTCTAGATATCTGATGAAGATGATTTTTAATGCGTTGGAAAGCTGGCGAAATTCTCTATAATTTGTCTGTTGAGCTCAAGAGCAAATTCGGTTTCTTTTAAGGTGAAATATGGGCTCGAAGCGGATTAACGTGATTTAAATACATGGCCAAAGATTCTAAACTATTTGGGCTGCACATGGTTCATTGTGTATATCCTATTGGTTGAAAGAATTATGTTTCATCGCATTCATTTGCTGATCATATGGAAGATATATGCTTGAAACCATTATTCTATTACTTCTGAATAAATGATCAATGAATTGCTACTAAATATCATAAGTTTGAAGGTTAAGTAGTGCTATAGTTACGTTAGAAATTATTGTAAGGCTAATTGCCATTTAATTTTAGTTTGTTAGAGCCCTTTGAGTTGATTCTAACAAGAGCTCTATAAATTGTAAGTTTTTCTATGAAATAAAGAAGTTTTGGTTTAAGTAAAAATATGAGAGTTTTTCTCTTTGGTTCTCTGAACCTTATTTTTAGCTTATCGGTTCGCCGTGGCGCTAATCCTTGACTTATCAACCGGAATTTCCATAGTCGGTTATGGCGTCTTCCCGACTTATCAATCGGTTTTCCACCCCGATTGTGGCGTCTTTCCACCATCTCCATCATACAACTCTTGTTTTTGGCTCCAACCGCTTTGCGACACTCATCATTTGGTAATCAGAGCTTAGGTTCAAATCAGGTGTTTTCTATCCTTTTAAGTTTTATCTTCTTTGTATCTTGTTTGTAGTTTTCATAGTTTGAAGAAAAAAAAAAGAGTGAAAAAAAAATATGCAAGTAAACAAGTTAAGAAAAAAAGAGAGAAAAAAAAAATCAAAAGTTTCATTTTTTATTCTCTTTCTTTCTAGAAAGTTTTGTCTATTGTAATTTTTATTTGTAGTGATAAATCATGGAACCCAAACAAAGGAAAAAGAATTTCTTTACAAAATGTCTTGTGAATGATAAAGATTGTGACTTGTTCATTGATAGAAAATATTGGATTAATATGGCAAGTACAACCATGGTGGAGAAATGGGGACTTCCGGTTCTTGAACATCCAAGACTATATATACTTTATAGTCTCGAGGATCCGGAGTTTAAAGACATGGCTGATTATTTGGTGACCAAACAAGTACGAGTTTCATTCACACTTGGAGAATATAAAGATGAAGTGTTATGTGATGTGGTGCCTTCCAAGACGAGAAATTTCTTACTTGGACTTCCATGGAAGCATAAACGTCAAGCAAGGTATGATTACCGTACCAACACATACTCATTTTCATTTGAAAATTGTCAAGTCACTATTGTTGAAGACGAAGCCCGTCAACACCAACTCTTGAAACAAGAGAGTAAGAAGATTCTTGATATTGAGGTTGGAGAAAAAGAGCGAGTGCTTGAGAAAAAAGAGAGTGAGAAACAAAAAGAAGATATTATTGAAAAAGAAATTGAGAACATTTTTGTGGCTACCGAAATTCCAACCATTCCCACTAATAATGCATGCATTACTTCTTGTACTCTTGAGGTGAAGTTTAATTGTTTATCTCCAATAGAAGTTAGTGAGGAAAAGAGAAATGTCACTTTTGAGACAAGTAAAGAGAAAGAAGAAGAGGCAAAGGAAAATAAAGAGAATATAGAGATCAATAAAAGGGAAAAAGAGAAAAGTGTTAAGTGGTCATGTCATGCAACTACACTAGTACCTTCCTCCAAGTTGGTTTGTGTGGTCAAATGTTGGGATTCTTATAATATTATTTCATTCTCTAACATTTCTTCTTTTTATGATGAAGGGAACAAAGTAACTCAAGAAATTTTCCAACAAGTGAAAAATAAATATGACCTTTGGAAAGATCATTATGTTCATGAACCAGGAAAGGAAGTTAAGCGCGCAATTTTTTTCAATCAAAATAAAAAGTTTACTAAAGAGCATATGGTTACATTCCATGCGTTCTTTAGATTCATTTTTGATCCAGGAGGTTTTGTGCTATAAATTCGAGGTCGAATTCTCTTGAAGAGGGAGAGAATGATATGATCCTAATATGGTCTCCTTTAACAAGAAGAATTGATTAAATAAAAACCAATTAATTTTGGTTAAATATATTATTTTCGTATGCTTAGACCTATCTGTCTTATTTTATCCATATCTTGAGTTCTAGATATCTGATGAAGATGATTTTTAATGCGTTGGAAAGCTGGCAAAATTCTCTATAATTTGTCTGTTGAGTTAAAGAGCAAATTCGGTTTCTTTTAAGGTGAAATATGGGCTCGAAGCGGATTAACGTGATTTAAATACATGGCCAAAGATTCTAAACTATTTGGGCTGCACATGGTTCATTGTGTATATCCTATTGGTTGAAAGAATTATGTTTCATCGCATTCATTTGCTGATCATATGGAAGATATATGCTTGAAACCATTATTCTATTACTTCTGAATAAATGATCAATGAATTGCCACTAAATATCATAAGTTTGAAGGTTAAGTAGTGCTATAGTTACGTTAGAAATTATTGTAAGGCTAATTGCCATTTAATTTTAGTTTGTTAGAGCCCTTTGAGTTCATTCTAACAAGAGCTCTATAAATTGTAAGTTTTTCTATGAAATAAAGAAGTTTTGGTTTAAGTAAAAATATGAGAGTTTTTCTCTTTGGTTCTCTGAACCTTATTTTTAGCTTATCGGTTCGCCGTGGCGCTAATCCTTGACTTATCAACCGGAATTTCCATAGTCGGTTGTGGCGTCTTCCCGACTTATCAATCGGTTTTCCACCCCGATTGTGGCGTCTTTCCACCATCTCCATCATACAACTCTTGTTTTTGGCTCCAACCGCTTTGCGACACTCATCACTTATCTCAAACTTTATTCCTATCCTTTACTTTGCATTTATATGTTTGTGTGGTTCTTTGTTCATATACATATAATTTCAACTCAATATAAAATTTGGAATGATAGTTGTTCAATCCTCCATTTCCAAAAATTTTGCTCAATGATAGTAATAAGTTGTTGAGACTCATATTTAAAAATGGGGATTTGACAAAGATCAAGCCAAAAGTCATATTAAGTTCATTCTTGTTTGTATATGCTTGTGTATCATGTTTTGACTTATTATGCATAATGGACATAAATGCTTTGTCTTGGTACATTGATTGAAGTGTGAATTTTTTGCTTTAACAAGTTTCTGTCACTTTCATAATTTTGTACCTTGGTGAATATATGTGTTTCATACATACATGCTTGATAGAGTCATAAGGATGTTTTTTTCAAACCTTTTGTTTGTTATAACTCTATGACTTTAATATCTAAACTTTGTTGTATGAATCTTTTTACGTATAATGGCCTATGCATGAAGCATGTTTGTTTATTTTATTCGTCCGTAGAATATGTTTTGAATTGATTATAATGCCAATGTTTGATAATCATGTGATTTGGTTTGGCTTGTTGTTCTACATGCCATGTTTATCATGATGCTTTGTTTCGTCATTGGACTATATTCGTGCATATTTTGTTTAATTATTTGATCAGGTTATCTTTATCATATAATGCATTTCGACAAATGTAAGTGCATTATGTGACCTATATGGTCTTTACTTCAAATTTCGATACTTCTCATGAGTATTCTTTTCTTCTTTTTGATAATGTCAAAGGGGGAGAAAAGATTGGCAAGCATAAGCTATGGATAAAGCTTTGATTCTTCGTCGGATCCGTTATTCAACATATGTGCAAGATGGCATCAACTAAGGGGGAGTTTCGCAAGTGGTTAGCTTTGTTGTTGTTTGCGTCTGTATCTTAAAGCTATTTGTAAATTGCATCTTAGGTAGGCTTAGTTAGCTTATGCAATAGTTTTGACAATTATCAAAAAGGGGGAGAATGTTAATGCACCAGTTCCCCTGCGAGTTTTAATAATTGTCAAAACACATGGAAATAGAGTAGAATATGTTTAGGCAACAATTGAAATTGACTTGACAGCAAAAACACTTTTTGAAACTTTGAAAAATCAAATTTTAGGTGTTTTGTATCGATACATACATACCTGTATCGATACAAATGTCATGAAACTTGTTTAGGCTGATTACTATGCATTTGTATCGATACATAGCATCTTTGTATCGATACAAATTGTTCTCATTGGAGTCCAGAAGAGCCTCTGTGTTTCGAAACACACTTTTATGTTTCGAAACACATGAAGACTGTCTTGAAACCTGAGAGAACATTTTGTTTCGAAACATACTTGTGTGTTTCGAAACATATCAGTCAATTTCTGTTTTTCTGATATATGTATCGATACATACACGTGTTTGTATCGATACAAGAACACAAATCTTCCTGCTGTCAATTGCTTGTATCGATACACACTGATGCATGTATCGATACAAGTCTGTTAGATTGTGCCTAAATTTGCTCAATTCTATTTTCATTATAAATAGTTTTATGTGTTATTATTGTAAGAAAATGAGAAACCAGTATTGAAGAGTTCTTTGATCAAGATTGTTTGAGAGTTTTGCATCAAGGATCATTCAAGAGCAATCATCATCTTCCTTCTTATCTCTATCAAATTGAAGATTGAGTATGGGATCAATCGGAGTTTCTTAGAAGATCTTGAAGGATAACGTTGGGGGAAAATTCGCGGTGAATCAGAATTTGTCATCCGAGTTGATTGGGTCTTGAAGGTAGTGTTTCTCATCCGGATTCAAGTGTTGCTTGAATCTTACAATTCGATTTGGCGAGGGAATTATTCGGACGATCATCACGGGTTCTTGGTTGAAGATAGCGTGAAGGATTGATCGTTGGGAACGATAATTGAAGACATGATCGTTGACGATCATCAGAATTATTCGAACTCGAAGACGTTTTGTAACTTGGTAATTTATCAACATTTCTGAAGATTCAAAATTCAAACCATTGCAACTCTTCATTCAAATGTGGCAACTATTGGCATTCAAGAATGAAGATTAGGTGGCAAGACACTAGTCAAATGGATGTTATTTAGTCGTTATTAGATAGCTATAGAATTTATCTATAAATACTAGTTCATTTGATGTAATTTCTATCACAAATTCACATACAAACAATCCTTACAATTTCTGAGTACCCAAGCGTTCGAGCGAAAGGAAAGCAATAGGAAACAATGTATGATCTTGTGATCACTCTCTTTTAAATTCAATTCAATTTAATATTTTATGCAATTTACTTGTTTTCATTTACATTCTTTGCATTTTATTTCATTGAATCATTTACTTTTTCTTGTCAAATACGTACTCATTTTGAGTATTTTTACATTTCTTGTCAATCAAGTCATTTATTTTTCATTTACCTTACTTTGTCAAACAAACTTGTCCATTTGCGTTAATGAACATTGTCATTTTCAAACATAAACAATGAATACACAAAACATGTTCCGAGATTCTCTAGTTGGTCTCTCAAGCATTGCAAACTAGCGGTTGTTTACCAAAAATCAGTGTAAACAAAGAGTTCTTTGATCAAGATTGTTTGAGAGTTTTGCATCAAGGATCATTCAAGAGCAATCATCATCTTCCTTCTTATCTCTATCAAATTGAAGATTGAGTATGGGATCAATCGGAGTTTCTTAGAAGATCTTGAAGGATAACGTTGGGGGAAAATTCGCGGTGATTCAAAATTTGTCATCCGAGTTGATTGGGTCTTGAAGGTAGTGTTTCTCATCCGGATTCAAGTGTTGCTTGAATGTTACAATTCGATTTGGCGAGGGAATTATTCGGACGATCATCACGGGTTCTTGGTTGAAGATAGCGTGAAGGATTGATCGTTGGGAACGATAATTGAAGACAAGATCGAATTGGGGTTTGCGCAGTTACAAGACGGGTTTATGTTGAAGATGGTGAAGATCGTGTAATCGAGTCTATATCTTACATATTGTGTCGTTGTAGTTTGTGCATTGTTAAAGAGATTTTTGAAGTAAAGTCTCAACTTATCCGTTTGATAAGTTGGGGGGAGACGTACCGGCCCACTGCGAGGACGACGCGAAAGCTGGGAACTCCCTGATCACTCCCTTGTGTATCTCTCTATCCCTTATCTCTTTACATTCTATTTTGTTATTCACTTGCATACATAATTTCGTCACACACGCCAAGTGTTCGACGAAATTATTGTGTGATCACTTTGTTTGCTATACGAATTTACAATTCCGCAATTTGTGTGTGAAGCAATTTTAATAGATAAGTGTTATTATAAAATTGCTTGACTTGTTAATTTGGATTGCATTCCTTGTATCACCTTCATTCCATATCGGCTTTTACTACCTTTCCTTTGGTCGAGGTGCAATAGACTACCGATCTAGGTAGCTTCCGCGCTTACTCGATTAATTTACGAAATATTGTTGTTGTTAATTGGAACGCTCTAGTTCGCCACATTTGAGCGTAGCCGTGTAGTCTAACAAAGTGTGTAAAAGAAAGAGAGAGAATATGACTTTTACTAAATACCCTTTATTTTTATTGGTAGTAGACATTAGAGTACTAAAAAGTAGATTTTTTAGTGTAATTTTTCTCTTACCTAATGATTGCTTTAAGAGATAAAATAGTAAAAACAAATGTTACAAATAATATATGACACTTAATTTGAAACAAACAATTTTGGAAAACATGACACTTATTTTGAGACGGAGGAAGTAGATTGCACGATACAATCACTCGTGCATAAATAACGACATGACGTGGCATGCTTCATTAAACTCTTATTAAATAATATTTACAAACATAACTGCTGTGATAAAAAAAATCAGCATTCTCCCTTCCCTGCAACTTCACCGCTCATTGACAAATGACAATTGATTATTGAAATTTAGCCACAGTGACAATTGATTATTAAATAATATTTACAAAAATAACTTATGTGCATTTTTCACATATTACATTTTGATTATATTTTTTTACTAACATGCGAATGTAAATATTAACATATAAAATGTTATTTGATTTGTCCTCACGAGCCTAACTCAATTGGTAAAGGACATTGCACATTTGTGCAGGGACTGAGTTCGAACCCAGTATACCCATTTATTCACCTTTAAAGGGTGAATTTATAGCCGATAAGCTATCTGACAAAAAAAAATGTTATTTGATTTGTTTCGATGAGTCTTTTTAAGATATATAATTTTTATAATTTTAAAAAATACATAATTAAAAATATTAACGATAAAAATTGTATATTAACAAACGTTAACTTATCAGTTCATGTAGGAGAAAATTGTTCCTTCCACCCCTACATTTAACCTATCACCCCTACAAACAATTCAATATTCCCATTTTATCCTTTTATTAATCTACTCTACCTCTATACTTAATTATCCATGGTCAAACTGTAGCTAACCCTAAAAAATTTCGGAACATACAAACCCATCTTCCGGTAACAATATCTCAGCACAGAACAATTGAAAAGTTTTTGCGAAAAAACAATTCGCCACGGTTAGAGTCTGGAAAATTTGTTCTCCTGCTTCAACCCTTCAACCGACGTTGATGATATTTTTTCGCTGTTTCATCTTATTGTTGTTCAGTTGCGTCTCTGCATGTCCGACTTCATTTTATTGTGAAATAGATCGATATTCAAGGGAAGAACAGAGTTCTGAGTTTAGTTGTGTTTGGATTGAAGAAGGGAAAAAAAGAAATTGAGAATTTTGCAGATGGGAAGTTCATGGTGTTTAGACCCTATATTCGGTAATCAATTACTAATATTTTCTATTGATTCGTGATTGAGACTGAGAAACATAATGGAATTGTTGGAAATTTTTGAGAGTGTAAAATTATTGGAATTGCTTTACCTTTGAAAGAGGAACACAATTTTTTTTACTTTTATTGTTAGCCACGGCTAATGACTACAGGAAAACTATTAAATTGTTTTGTTGAGTAATGTTGTTACCGGAAATCTTTATAAAATTGAGTTCCGAAATTTTCTCATTTAGTTGCTAAAAGTTCATAAGGGGGTGGAGTGAAATAATAAAAAGGATTTACCAAAAAAAATAATAAATAATAATAAAAAGGATAAAATGGGAATATTAGATTGTTTGTAGAGGTGATGGGTTAAATGTAGGGGTGGAAGGGACAATTTTCCATGTAGGATAGCTCAAGTGTTAAGAGTTGATTGACATATAGGTTGAGTAGGAAAATGTCCATGGATCAATTCCTAGAAGAAGCGATTTATTTTTCTGATGTACCAAAAAAGAAAGAACTTATCAATTATCAATTATTTTGAAACGGAGGGAGTAATAAAAAAGAGTACACTTTGTACTCTTATATAATGCTATTAGTGGCTTAATTAACTAACTACTCTTTCCATCTAAAAATATAAATAAAAATTGATCAATAAAAAGTAAATATATTGGACCCTATATCAATAACATCATAAAAATCCGCCAAATCAATATATAGTTTCTACAATAATTACCATTTTACTATGCAATTAATTAAAAAAAATAAAGAATTTGGTCGTGCCATTCGTCGGTGTGGAACCTGTCGTTCCATATAGCATCATTCTAAAACCAAACAGCATTAATAAAAATGTAAAAAACAATGTACCAAAATAAAAACGTAAAACGAACAAAAAATACGTAAAAAATAATAAAGAGAAATGAGTGATTTTTTGCAGCATTTAAAATATTAAGGCTAAAAATGAATTTCAATTAAAATATTAAGGGTAAAATTGGAAAAAAAATGATAAACTATAAGCTATAAGCTATGAAGCCCCGATACTCCAAAAATGATTAAGTATCGTGTCAGATACCGTATCTGGTACCGATACGCGTCAGATACTTCCCGATACGTATTGGGGGAGTATTCAATGTTTAAATTTTATTTTTTTAAATTAAAAATTACAGACACTTCTGCGATACTTGTCTGATACTTCCAAATACGTATCAGAGAAGTATTCAGTATTTATATTTTATCCATTCTTTGAAAATAAATAAAATGGAACCAAGAATGGCTAAATATTTAGTTTATGTGCATACCATTTTTTAACATTTATCCAAGAAAGATGAAAAATATAGGAAATGAACAACAAGATTATAGGTTACCAGTGAATATGTGCATGATTCGCTATTTGGATAATACTTAAGATATGTAATTCACTAGTTTTGATAATTTTAATAATATGAATGTTTCTTTATTATCAAATTTAGTTATGTTTATATATTTAATTGTTTTATTAAAGTATCCTAGTTGTATCGTATCTTAAATTTTAAAATTTTCTCGTATCGCCGTATCCGTATCGTATCTCGTGTTAGGGCTTCATAGTCTATAAGCTAAAACACTATACAAAATAACATTTGAAAAATAAGTTAAAAATCAATCAAATAAGCTATAAACTAATGTTGAAAAATCTTTACCAAACAGAATTTTTTATGTTATATGAGTTTATAAACTATAAGTTATAAGTTCAAAAATGTATTTTTCCAAACAAACCCTTAATAAATGTGCAAATTTGTGTATTTGTTTATAAAAAAGGCTTTTTTATTTTGTTTTATATCCGCGCCAAAATATGAAGAGCAAAAAACACACTATTTTATCCCTTTAGTCCTATCCAATTGAAACCAAGAAGTGGATATTGTTCCTTATCTAGTCAACAATGCCCAATATCTCATTTCTCTCTTTCACTGCCACACATCAACTCACACACTAACAATGGAAGCTGTATTTGTTACCAAACCAGTTTCTCACTTCAAAACCAAACACTGTCTAACTCCCAAACACCCATTTATCTCTCACCACCACCAATCTCTCCCCTTCCGCCACAAACCCATCAAATTTCCCGCCATCACCGCCGCAACTCAAAACCAACAACAAACAACACCCAAAGACATTGAAGATAAAGACATCGAAGATGAATCTTACGGCGAAGTCAAAAAAATCATTGGAAGCAAAGCCCTCGAAGATTCCACCGGCATGGAGTATCTCATCGAATGGAAAGACGGTCACGAACCCTCCTGGGTTCCCGCCGATTTCATAGCCAAAGACGTCGTTTCCGAATACGAAACTCCATGGTGGACCGCCGCAAGAAAATCCGACGAAAACGCCCTCAAAGAAATCCTCGAAGTCGATGACAACCGCGACGTAAACGCAGTGGACGCCGACGGAAGAACCGCACTACTCTTCGTGGCAGGTCTCGGCTCAGAGCCATGCGTTAAACTCTTAGCGGAAGCCGGCGCGAATCTCGACCATCAAGACAACAGCGGCGGCTTATCGGCGCTTCACATGGCAGCCGGATACGTAAGACCCGGCGTGGCGAAACTGCTTTTAGAATTCGGCGCGGATCCTGATATCACAGACGACCGTGGAAAAACGGCGTTGGATCTTGCTAGAGAGTTACTTAAAGCGACGCCGAAAGGGAATCCGATGCAATTTGGGAGAAGAATTGGGTTGGAAGGGGTTGTTAAGGTTTTAGAAGGGGCAGTGTTCGAGTACGTGGAGGTGCAGGAGATTATGGAACGGAGAGGGAAAGGTGAGAATTTGGAGTATTTAGTGAAATGGAAAGATGGTGGTGCTAATGAGTGGGTGAAGGCGAGATATGTGGCGGAGGATTTGGTGAAGGATTATGAGGCTGGTCTTGAGTATGCGGTGGCGGAAGCGGTGGTTGGTCGGAGAGTTGGGGATGATGGGAAATATGAGTGTTTGGTGAAATGGGTTGATTTGGAAGAACCCACTTGGGAGCCTGAGGAGAATGTTGATTCTGAACTTGTTAAGGTGTTTGACTTGAGTAATACTAATAATCAAGCCCAGCCCAAGCCCATGCCTAGTGTTGATAGTGGGCTTTCTGATGTTGTTTTTAGTCAGGATGGCCCAACTAGTGTTAGCACATGATGATAATTGTTATATGTCAAAAATTGATTCCATTACCATTTTTTCTCCATCTTTTACATGTTACTTATGAGTAAAGAAATTAGTAATTGTTTGTATTGCCTAGTTATTGGCAATGCTACTTCTTCCGGTTAATTTATAAACAAAAGTTATTTTTTAGGTTTATTGAATAATTGATGTATTTAGTCTTATTTATGAATTAGATACATCATTTGTTCAATAAATCTAAAAAACAATTTTTACTTATAAATAAGATCAAATGGAGTAAGATTTTACGATTGTGTGCGTGTGAATTTTAAATGATACTTTATCTTACCTTGATTATAAGTAAATGTCACTTTTAAGATATATTAAATAATTAATAAAAGTAATATTTATTTATACAGAGCTGCTAATTTTGACCATGTAGGTCGAAGTTAAGAAGTATGACTCATGTGAAAAATACAAGGAGAGTGGGGGGCGCGCGTGGGGGTGGTGAGCAATGGAGGGCGCAAGAGTACAAACAAGTGGGGGGGCACTAAATAATTCATGTGGGTCATAACTATGATCTAAGTCGAAATTAGCAATCTCCTTATTTATAAATATAATTAAGGTTGGAGAGTATATAATAGATGACATATAATTTGTAAGGAAAAATTTAGGAATCAAATCCTGAATTTATCTTTTTGATTTTTTGATGTAACAAAAAAAATACTAATTAATAGTAATATATAAAAGTTTGACAAATGCTTGTATGTTGTTTCCTTATTGATAACCCTTCCTAGCCTACATTTCAAGTTTTCAACGTTGCTCTGCTGGCGCCAAATTGTAAGCCACACCGTAAGCTTCCATGCCTCAGTCAAAGAAAGAAACATACGAGCATGATTATCACAAGGTTCTACAGCAGAATGTAGAACCTGTGTCAGCAAAACCACCACTAATTGATTTATGTTGGGTGGTATTTTTTGGATAGTATCCATTAACAGCACCGGTGTCATTCCATTGTTTTTCATTACTTTTCATATCTTTTATTGTTATTTATTATATGGCGATTGCATGAAAAATATTTTGTAGGACCCATGTTAATATTTTGGAGAAGTGGTATGGATATTTAGAAAATATAGTTGAGTGGTATAAATAATTAAGATGTGTGAAATAATATAATATATTGAGCGGGACCCATTTATTCCATGGAAAATTGGTGAGCATGAACCCACCATACAATGCACTACTAACATTGCATTTAAAATCTTTCCTTTGGAAGAAATGCATTTAAATTTTAAAGTCTTCAATTCAAAACACAAAATTTAGAACTTGGATGACAATTGCTAAAACATTGAATTCAAGTCATTAATGAATTTTATCAAAAGATATATTTTGACATAATTAGTATTCAATTTCTTAGAGAAGTAATTTTCAACCAGATTTCACACCTAAATTATGGACTAAAGTCTCTTCCTCTAAAATTTAAAGGTTAATACCTAAAAAAAAAAGTTACACTATTCCTTTCGTCTCAATTTAAATGTTTTAATTGACTATTTCACACACTTTAAGAAAAGTGTGTAAATAAAAGAGAGATAATATAATTTTTATTAAAATGTCCCCTCTTTTCATTGGTAATAGACATAAGAAAAAACCAATATTATAAATAACATAGAACATTTATTTAAAAAAACAATTTTGGTAAATAAAACATTTATTTTGGGACCGAAGGAATATGAATTATGGACCACATTCTATCCATCTCTACCATGATATCAACTAAACCAACCTCAAATGGGCATGAGAAGGGAGAAGACCATAAAACAATACACTTTTAATACCTTATTTTTTGCCACTCGAATGCGACCTTTGTACTTTTTGTATGATAAAAATTGTAACCTTAGTACTAGAAAAATGTCGCATGAGCAAAAAGAAATAACTAATCAAAAAAAGTTTGACATAAAGAAAACAACGGTCTACTCCTATGTGTGTTGGGGCAGTGGAATTGAGCCACAAATAATTAATCAAGAATGTAGAGAGAATGGTCTAAGATTGATCTCTAAGAACCAACACATGAACAAAGAGAAAAAGAGAATTTTCTTGAAATGCAAGCAAGAAGCTATATCTAATTAAGTAAGAGTAATAGAGAGAATATTGCAAAAATCAAAATTTATTTTATGAGTGAGTGAGTGTATATTACAAAGTGAACACAAACTTTGTATTTATAAACAAAGCACAAACTAATTTTTCACTTTGCCTAGGTAGTTTTAATAACTACTTTTTTAACAAACTAAATTCTAATTTTTATTATGAGTTACTCAATCTCAACAATGTGTACTGCAAATCTTGGGACAAATTTGGTAAGCATTGTTGTTCTCCGAAATTGAGTATAAAATGTTAAAATTCTTCTTTAATAAAAAACATATGACAATTATTGTAGGTATGATAGCCATATAAACATATTTCCTTTGATTTGTTTGATGTGCACCAACTAACAACTCATACTTAGGATTCAAATTATAGTTAGATAGACATGTTAGAATATTTTTTTATTTTTTTGAGATATAAAATTATTGATGGCTTATCATTTGTACCTTTCCAAAAATTAAAATATTAGTTAAAAACATTTTATCTTTCTTAATAAAGTAGGTTAAAAAAGACTTAACTTATCAATTTTTGTTGTTTCTTATTTCACGTGGATAAATCTAAATATACAATATATAATTCTAGGATGAAAGGAGTATTTTTTAAGAGACCTATTACATTATAAACTTTTTTTAGGCCTCAAAAAAGTTAAGGCACAATACATTAGAGCACCTTATACACCCTAATGGTCGACCTTGTGTCCATAGCTTGTTTTGACTCTACCATATGCACATTGTGCTTCAATCTAAAATCCTTGCATTTCCGGCATGAACTTCAATCATTGCACACCGCTAGAAAACGCCTTGCGACACGGGGCTCGTGTTTCAGATAGATTTAAAGAACTATAAATAAAAACTATATCATTCTCCTCTTAAATTTTATTTAAATTATTTTTCTTCGTATTCTATATCGTAACATGTGAACTTTGATCCTCTAATGTGATAATTTCACACAATTGATTGTATAGTTTAAATTTGAACTTCTCATTTTGCATTATTATAATTTCAGCCGTTTGTTAAAATCAGAGAACTCAAAACTATAACTGGATTGTAAGTTATAACATTGTTACTTTCACATGTTGAATTCGAACCTATAACCACTAATTAAATTGAAAGAGATTATTTATCATTTCATTCAAGTATTTTGAATGGTTCCACCTAATCTAAAATGAAAATAACATAAATACTTTCACCAAATGTTAAAAAAATGTGAAGATCCTTTCACATTCGAATTTAAAAACAACCAATAAAACATTACCAGTTCAGTCCATGCCTCTTTTTCTATCTAAATATAAAAAGTGTAGTTATTTCGAAAGAGGAAAATGTAGCTTTTGTTGTTGTCAGAAAAAAGGAAAATGTACCTTAACAATTCACACACTCAGGTTTGAAAAACAAATCCACATAATTAATGCCAACAGAAGAAATAAGGCAATACCATCACTACTTTTTAATATTGTTAATATATTAATTATATAAATAACATAATTAGTATTATATTCGTTCTGTCATGAAATATAAGAGAAAAATAGTTAAAAAAAACATTGATTTAGTTGATAAGGAATTTGATTCAAATACATTAACTTTATTTTATTTGATCAAAATTTTTTTATATTTGAAACAAAGTAGTAGTACTAGTGTATAATAATATACCCAAAAACATATAGATAAGATGATATGAGATCTCTTTAAACTTAAACACACTTTATGAGATCGAAACAAATTCTAGAAATGCAGAACAATATTAAATTCTTTTAAAGGACAATTTGACATCTTTTATAAAATAAATAATAATACTTACTGGGTACAGTTGTTGGTATTAGTTCAAGAAACAGAACAAAAACAGAGGAATGAGATGAGAGGAGGAAGAGGAGAAAGAATGCACAGAAAAACAGATTCCGAAGAAACAACAAACAGCATGGAACAATCTTCATCAACACCAAACCGTTCACCTTCTCGTCGACCACTTTACTATGTTCAAAGTCCTTCAAACCATGATGTTGAGAAAATGTCATATGGTTCTAGTCCTATAGGTTCACCACCTCACCAAAATTACTATCTCTCTTCTCCCATTCATCACTCTCGTGAATCTTCTACTTCTCGTTACTCTGCTTCGCTCAAAAACCCTCGTAATATTTCTTCTCTCTCTTGGAAGAAACTGAACCAGAGGAATATTCATGGTGATCTTGTTGAAGAGGATGAAGATGATGATGATGATGGTGTTTATGATTCTGGTCGGAATGTTCGGTTGTACTTTTGTTTCTTCTTGCTTTTTGTCGTGCTTTTTACTATGTTTTCGTTGATTCTTTGGGGTGCTAGTAAAAGCTACAAGCCTCGTGTCATTCTTAAGGTAACATTTTCTTCACTTTCGTGCTTGTTTCGTACCTTTCGTGCATTTTTTCATCTTAATTTATTTTTTTACTTTTATCGACAAAATATCAAAATCATTAAAAAACTCCTACATAAAAATTAAAGTGATTGGAGTTCGAACTCTGATGATAAACATTCATCCCTAACAATTTTAATATTTTCTACCATTTAATCTAAGAATTTTACACTAAACTTTCAAAATTGGATTCTTTCACACTTTCTTCAACTTTTCAGTATCAACAGTCTCAACTTTTCTTTTTTTCCTTCATTGTTTGGCGAAATGTCAAAACTGCCCTTTTCTTTTTTTTCTTTCTCTATCTATTTCTAATCTATTTTTGATATATTTAAATCTGATTCATAAATGGAAGATAAAATCAATTCCAGATTATAGTAGTAGATAGGATTATTAAATATTGTGGGGTCTTATTTATGTTAAGTTGAGAATAATGATGAATCTTTGTTAAATAAATTTGGCAGAGCATAGTGTTCGAGAATTTGAATGTACAATCTGGTGTCGATGCGTCGGGGGTACCAACAGATATGTTGTCATTGAATTCAACGGTTAGGATGTTATACAGAAATCCTGCAACATTTTTTGGTGTTCATGTCACGTCTACACCTCTGCATCTTACCTATTACCAGCGCACATTAGCTTCTGGTCAGGTACCACATACTTCTATCACCTTTTAAGTTCTCAGAGGTAAATCTGTGATTTCTAATAATATTAATTTGTGGATAAGCTACAATTTATTGATACAACTAATAATATTGATATTTGTCTATATATATATATAATTATTTAAGGTATGTTTAGTATCAACTTGATACTACTATCAAGTATCTCAGAGTCATGATAGTTCTTTAATAGTTATACTACTCCTTCCATTTCATTTTAAATGTCGCAATTGACCAAATCACACACTTAAAAGTGTATAAATGAAAAAGAAATAATACGACTTTTACTAAAATACTCTCTCTTTTTATTGGTAGTTGATATTGTAATAATAAAAAATAGATATTTGAATATATCTTTTCTCTCACTTAATGAATGTTTTAAGAGATAAAATAGAAAAAACCAATGCTATAAATAGTATAGGACATTTATTTTGAGATGGAGAGAGTATGTAGTTTCAGTGTAAATTATAGTAGATCACTATGATTTTGATATAAAAGTGATTTATGTTTGGATATATTATATAAAATTGAGTTGAACAAAATATGAGTATAAAAATAAGTTATAGAAATTAGAAGTTATAATTTCTAACTTCAAATAAAATTAATTTTCTAGAATCAATTTTACATGAATCAATTCTACCTAACTCTTTTAGAATTGAAATCAAAGTACACTTACTTTATTATTATGTTGATATATTTTAAACAAAGGTCTTACTAACTAGTACCTCAAAGACACTAATTAAGATTATCCAATTACATTGAAAATTATATTTTATTATTTTAAAAAAGTAAAAAATAAATTTTTTAAATGTCTCTATATTATTTTTGTTTTTTTAACCACCATTTCCCTAAGGGTCATTGCCCTTATGTTTATCAATTTCCTTTAAACAGTGTCTTTAGACCACTTAATACTCTCCTTTTTTTATTAAACTATAGAAACAAAGAAAAATAGTTACAATATGATGAAGTGAGGGTTGAGGGTTAGGAAAGGGCAAATGTGAATGAATGGAATATTTCGTGAGGGTTTGGGAGCTTCCAAGTTCCAACGGTTGTTTCAAACTTGTTTGCTTAGAATCTGTGAGTGGGGACAAATTTGTGCATTGATTTGAGTAGAAAAGTGAGGAAAAAAGAGACTGTGGGAACATAGGCATATATGCTGAAAAAGTTGAATTTAATTGGTCCGTCCACTTTATGGGGCCATGTTAAATAGCTGGGTCTCATGCCTCTTATACATCACCCTACTTATGGGTAGGGGGACCTAACAAGTTTAATACTTTTTCATATTAGTAATTTGTTTCTTTTTCTTTCTATTTTATCTTTTAAGGTCCGTTTGGTTAGAATGAAAGAAAATATGAAGAAAAACATAGAAACCAATGCATATATTTGAATTATTTTATAATTTAAATACATCCCTTGAATTTCGTGTTTTTCTTCCTTTATTTTTTCTTTCCTTCTAAGTAAACAGAGGCTTATAAATATTTTTAAAATTGCATATAATAAGTAGGGTAATTTAATAGAAGTTTTATTCTCTATTTTATTTATAAATTTTCTTAAAATGTGTAAATTGATTAACAAAATCGATTATTGTGGAAACAGAGGTAGTAATGTAATAGTCCTACGACATGTTTTTCCGTTTTTGTTTTAAAAAATTGATTGAGTATTCTTTTCATGAATTCCCATTTCCCACCTTGCAATGGCTATGGTAATGGTTAGTTCGACTTCTTTTTTTCACATTATTACTCGGTCAATTGAACCGACTAATTTGGTTTTTGGTTTGAGACAATGTTCAGAAAAAACTAACACATTTTAACTAGTGAATGTTATTATACTAATATTTTATTTCTGTTTATTTTCTTCGTAGACCATGTTCAATGGTTTTTTATCATTCAACACCCGTTTTTCCACTTTTTACACTCTACATTATCATTCAACACAGATTCAATTTTTAATCTCTCCAATAATTTTTTCATTCAACACCCTACCCCACCACTTTCTCTACCCCACCACTTTTTATTTTACATTCTTATTTAAATTTAAAATTTTGTTTTTATGATTAAATAAAATTACAATTATGATTAAAATAATGAACACTTAACAAAAAAAATTTAAGAAGTGTTAGGATTTTGATAAATGTTTGGATTTTGAGAAGTGTTGGAATTTTGGGTGTTGAAATAATTATTGAGATTCATTTTACTAAAAAAAACACTTAAACTTCAAAATTAACACTAATAATATGATTAAGAGAGTGAAAAATTAGGATTTTTTTATGTGTCCAAATGAAATGAACCAAACCTCTATTTATAGAGAATTTTTTTTTACGAATTTTGGTGAAAAAATAAAAAATTAATTTGCAGTGAAATAATTAAGTTTAAAGATAAGGATACAATTTAAAATTCGGCCAGCCAATAACAGACAGCCACGCGTCCCAATCTTACTTTTCTGTCTTCTCTCTCCGTCCCCTCCTGACACACATGCGCCCTGTCGGCGATTGCAGCGCACGTGCCTGATATCAACGAATCTGAAGCTTCCGCGTGTCCATGGTTGTCAAATTCACAAATGTTTAATGCTCTCAACACTGAACCGGGTATTAATCATTTTTCTCCTGGTTTTTTTGGCAAAACAGTGATTCAACATACCATTTTCATTCCATTGAACATGGTCTTATAAATGAAAAATAAATAGATAAATGAAATAAAATCAAATTGGGTAATGGTATTCTCCCTTGGCATATTTTACATGTATGTCCTTGTCAATTGAGCTATGCTCACGGAGAAGGAAAATGTTTTATACAAATTAAATTCTTGTCTTATAGGAGTTGTGTGCAAATGTATATAAGAATCAAAATCATGAGTACTATATGTCTATAAATTTTTGTTCTTTGATGCATATAAATGAGAAACCATCAATACATAAATGGTCATCTAACTAGTTGGCGAAGAACAAATATATACTAGTATATCATATCATTCATTATAAGTTATTTCTTTCATTTCATCATGCTTTCATTACAACTTGTTAATTAATGTAACTATTTGGTTGATTTATCTGTAATAGATACACGAGTTCTATGAATCAAGGAAGAGTCAAAGGAAGCTAGCAGTAGTGGTGGCTGGATACCAAGTTCCTCTCTACGGTGGAGTGTCAGTTCTTGGAAACACTAACACAGAACACATGAAAAATGTTGCATTGCCAATGAACTTAACATTTGTTGTGAGATCAAGGGCTTACATTTTGGGAAGATTGGTTAAGTCTACATTCCATCGAAGAATCAGATGTTCAATCACTTTTCATGGCAACAAACTTGGAAAACATCTTAATTTCACAAATTCATGTGTTAACAAGTCATAATTTAATTTATTGATGTTTTTTGGGTCTATGTTTCTAACTTGTAAAAATACCACGTTTCTCTAGCAGTACTACGTTCCTTTTAGTGATGTTTGTGTTTGATCTTTGAATCACAGTGTAATTTTATAAAATCGCAAAACAAAGCTAAGATGTGTAAGTGTAGCTTTTGTAATATCACATTGACTCGCCATAATTTTGTCAAACTTAACTTGAGTTCAGTAAAATCACATCAACAATGTGATTCTGGTGAAGTTATAAAGTGCATTTTTGTTAAAATCATGATAGTTTATTGTGATTTTGTGAATTTAACGGTCAATCAAAATATATAATCACTTGATTTAGCTACATGAAATGCTATTCGTAGGAAGTAGGAACTTGAAATGGTAATTCTACACTAGGAGCAAAATGTTGATAAATTCTTTAATCTTTGGCTTAAAATTAAAATGATACTATAGTACTCTGTGAGCTAAGCACGGTTGATAATTTTTTTTGCTTGAAATGATATTATAACTGTTGAAAATACAGTTAATATCTACAATGATATTTGATAAGTTGAAGTGTGAGTTTAAATTCTAAATTCTTAATTTCTCTTCACATAAAGTGTGTAGTTTTTGCCACTAGGATTCTATTTTGTACAAAAATAATAGTCATGGCAATTCCTTATTATGGTTTGAAGAAGTTAGCATGTAATCCTTTATCAGCCAAATTCCTTATAGCAGCAGCCACCAAAAGAACACTAAGAAGCATCCCTAAGCAACCAAGTACAAGGTTGAAGCACCATACTACACTCTTTGTACGAGGTTTCTTAATAGCTAGCCACATGAAACAAGGGTATGCATATGTGATGGGCACAATAGTAATTCCACCAAGGAGAGCTGCAAGACTAGGCAAGAATGGGAATGTGACCGCTATAAAAAATGTGAACCCTCCAAAGATTAAGCGAAAACATGTTCTCACAATTCGTGGACATTTTTTATTCTTTATGATTGTGTATTTTAGCTCCAAATTGTCAAAAACTGGCATGGCATAAACTTGGAAGCTAGTTAAACAATGTAGTATCACTAGAACATAGATTGCACCTATTGAGAATTTTGTTACTTGTTGTTTGTGGAACTGTGGGAACGCGGTTAACAATCCTCGAGCAGGTATCTGAAATAAACATAAATACAAAAAATTAAATATTTGTTAGGATTTAATTTATATAAGTTGTTTGAACTTTATGATAGTCACTTCAATAGTTATATTATACACGTGATTGATTGTAATGTGCTGACCTGATTTCCATATGCCCAAAATCCGGCAATTGCGAGGGGAAAGAGGCACGCGGCAATGAGTATGTATGAAATGGTTACTCCTCTACGCATTGGTTCTTTTGATGTTTCTTTGAAATTTGAAGGAAGTGTCCCCTGTAAAACAAAGTTAGAGTTGTTCAGCTTAAGTTGAAGTGTTTTAATTCCAACAAGACATTATTTTGAAGCATTTAAAATGACAAAAAATCTTTTGCAATGACATTAATTTGTAGTACATGCATTCTGAATTTCTGATCAACCATTCATTGTTTTGTCTGTATGTAGTCAAAGTCGATTGTAAAATATTTGAATGGTAAATTTTACACTGAAATCTCTCTGGTGAAAATCTTACTGGAGAGAATATTGATTCATTCAAAATTGTGGCTTACGAATATATGTACTTCATAGTAACCTAGTATATGATGAAACATAGTAATTGAATAGCATATATATCATAATGTTACCTGTATTTCTAGCACAACATTGTGCCCTCTAAAAGCTAGCACAATAATTCCAATAGCATTAATAATGTCACTAATCTTCACCAAAGTGGATTCTTGTGACACCAATGTAGTACTATAGGACACACCCTCTGGCCTACCCTTCTTAACAGAAAGCGACCAAAAGAGTGTGCAGTAAGTGATTGAAGCAACAGCCCCCACCAATGAGACAGCAGCCACTGAGTTAAGATTAGGCAACTGAGCAACAAGTATGGCTGCACAAGTAAACACCAAGAACCATTCCACCCCACTTAGCGAGTGCGCGCTACACGTCTTAACTCCGTTATCATTTTCGCAAAGAATCTTGAATAATTGCTTCATTGTCCCGCCACCAGTGATTATAAGTATGACACATGTACCTCCTGATAGGTACATTACTGGAAATAGTGCTGCTAATTTTCCTAACCTTTCCCCTAAAATTAATATGCATGCAAAGCATATAGTAAGATTAAATGTGATTACAATATAAATTAATTGATGGCTAAGAGTGGAAGGTAAATGTGCTTAATTACCAAAGGCAGACATTGCAAGGAAGAGGTATCTACTGTGACGTTTTCCAGAGGCAGATTCATGAAGCTCAATTAGGAGAAACATGGTATAAAGTTGCCAAATGAATGCTATTGACAAACATACACTACCCCATACCCTGCAACAAGTAATTCATATTGATATATGTTAGTATTATTCGACGATGAGATGTACCAGAATTCAAACTCTAGTTTTCGTATATTACATGTAATGTTAGGTAAACGGTGCGTTTGTTTGAGATTAAAATAAAATAGATTTTTAAAAAAAAATCTATTTTTAAAAAATAGATTTATTTTGTAGAGATTTTGAAAAAAATCTAAAGTTGTTTTGTGTTTGTTTGCAATTATAAAAATCATTTTTGAGAACAAACATATGGTTCATGTTGTTTAAAAAAATAGATTTTGAAAAAAGCTATTCAAAATAGCTTTTCATTTTGAAGGAAAAAATGATTTTTTTAAAAAATGATTTTTAAAAAATCTGAAACAAACACAATAAAATAGAAAAAATGATTTTTTTATAAAAAAAATAGATTTTTTTAAAAAAAAACTTAAACAAACGCACCCAAAATTTGGTTAAATATTCTAAGTTGTTGTATGATATACCATGTTTATTTGGTTTGTAAAAGGATTGAAAAATTGTGTGCAACATGTGATATATTTTTTTATTCTAATATATAAATATAAATTGATTAATACACATGGCCTCCAGCATATATACCATGAAGACCAGAGTCCCACATTTTTCTATAAAATTAATAAAATATTGTAACCGGGACTATTTTCACTTTGAATTTTCAACAAAGAAAAGTTGAATAAAATACTATCGGAAAAGTTAGGTGAAACTTCCATGAAGCTTTTAACATAATTTTAAATTCAGTCTGGGTTGAATTGTTTGACTTTGAATTCAAGACAAATACTAGGATACAATTCATCAACAGCCTAAATGCCTAACGATGAATCGAAAGATTGCTGTTAACGATGATTTAATTTATGTTAGAGAATTTATGTGAAATATAAAGTAGATTCTTTTTCTTTTAATTGAAATTTTTGCTTGTATACGAGTTAGGAATCGAAGTTATAACTATATATATAAATAAAGAGTCATGCTAAACAGTACCTCCGGGGCACTCTTTAAATATACTATTTAAAGAAATATTTTATTCAAAAAATTAAACAACACAATTTCCAATGCGTTGACTTTATACATTTTCATAAAACTTACTATTTTGAGGGCTTAAATAGTGCCCCGAAACACTATTTAGCATTTTCTATAAATAAATTAAGACTCTTATCACATAAATCAATTTATTATTGGTATATAATAATATTTAAAATAGAGGTTAGTGTAACAATATACAAAAATTAGTTATTGGTAACTATGTTATTATTGGTGCCAGCCTGCCAGGTATTCACCAATTTTGTTTAGGGAACTAAATTGACTGGTTGTAGTAGAATCTTCTATTTCATTTATATTATTTTTATCTACAAAATTCAAAATTGAGACATTTTTTAAGAGTTATGAAACTAATTCTATTTGGAACCTGGTAATGTTGGTTATCAAATTCAATTTACGAAAACTTATTAATATAATTATGGAGGCTAATGAACACAAACTTTTGAATAAATGAATATACATGTCACTTTTGTTCTTGATTATTTCCCTTAAAAAATTACTTTTGAGAGTTTTAATTCAATTTTTTTTTATAGATTTTTAAAAAAATGACATTCTGAAATAAAAAAAATCTAAGAATTTCTACCAAAGAGAAGTTATTTTTAGTACCTTCTTCTAAAATTCATTTTTAAAATGATTTTTATTACAGTAGATAAATACAAAAGTACTTCTATATTTATTTTAAAATCTCTAAATTATTAAAAACCAAAATTAACCTATAACAAATTAGTCCATAATTTCAAAATGTGATTAATAATACAGCATTCCTATTTATGGGAGGTCATGGATAAAGATTATTAAGAAAAAATATTTAGTAAATATACAGCTCATGAAATTTTTGTGAAGTTAGCTAATTTTGTATTTGAATTCATAATCTCTGCTAAACTTAAAGAGATCATTTATCTTCTTGTACGTGTTTGTTAAATTTTCAAAAGAGATTCTGAAAAGATAATATGAATCTAACTAGCTTATTTAATAAAATGTCCAAAATAATGTTACACAGAATATTCCTATGCATTATTCATATTATACAGTATTATTTTGACAATTAGTACTAATTAATTCAATATATAATAATGTTACGTACCAACCAAGAGTGGCAAAGGCAACAGGAAGCATGAGAGCTTGAAAACCAATATTTGAATTAAGAATATGGAAAGCTGCATAATAAGCATTTCCATTTCTTGATTCTGTTATCGGAAGCCACTCGTCTTTTGGATGATTCTCCTGAACTCGATCACTTTGTGACGATGAGTCAGACTCAGAAGCAAAAGCAGTAATTTGATCATCATCGTGAATACGTATGAACAAAGAAGGAGATAATGGTGATTTGAATTTTGCATCAGAGTATTGTAAAAGAGCTAGTTCTGTTCTGAAATATTCAGCTTCTTCATCATGTACTTCTCCCATATTGTTTACGTAATATTGTTAATACTAATTAATTAATTAATTATAATCACAGTTAGTGATGAAAACACTAAATTGCAAGAAATTGATATTGAAGGTGTTTTGGATGGAGTTGTGAATTGAAGATGAAATTCAATTGCAGAGGAATTGGTTATATATAGTATGATGACACTAATACTAATTAAGTACAATACATATTAAACATTAATTGAATCAACTACAAGCTTAATTAAGTCCTATAACGCGTGGTAGATTCCACTCACTTGAAAGCAATTACGTCATGTTGCTGATCTCACTGCATACCATGTGAACAACAACATCAATTACTCCCTCTCTCCCCCCATTATATACCCATTATATAAGTACCTTTTC
Source organism: Trifolium dubium (assembly GCA_951804385.1). Lineage (NCBI taxonomy): Eukaryota > Viridiplantae > Streptophyta > Magnoliopsida > Fabales > Fabaceae > Trifolium > Trifolium dubium. Next base: position 20,181,675 of record OX638075.1, on the reverse strand, counting down.
ATAAAAAGTCTAGTCTCAAAATATAAGCGTCTTTACAAATTATTAGGTGTAATTATTACTTTTTCCCTACACATACTTTTAATTATTACTACTCCTTCTGTCCTAAAATAAGTGTCATACTTGCCAAAATTGTTTGTCCCAAAATAAATGTCATATACTATTTATAACATTGTTTTTTTCTATTGGCTTAAACATCATTTTGGTCCCTGTATGTATACCAAATTTTGCTTTTCGGTCTCTGTATGTGATTTTACTCCAAAACAGTCCTTGTATCGACCAAATTTTTTGCTTCTGGTCTCTAAAGCAAAAATCTACAGAAAAATTCTCAAATTTCTTGCAGATTTTCCTGCGAATTTTCTGCAGATTTTTGTTTTAGGGGCCAGAAACAAAAAATTTGGTCGATATGATGACTGTTTTGGAGTAAAATCACATACAGGGACTAAAACCAAAATTTCGCGTACATACAAGAACTAAAATGACGTTTAAGCCTTTTCTATTTTACCCATATCACTTTATATATAGTCTAATAATTAAGGGAGACAATAAAATAACTAAAGAATCTACGTTTTGATATTCCAATGTCTACTACCAATAAAGAGTTGGGGTATTTATGTAAAAATCTTATTCTCCCTCTTTCATTTACACATTTTTCTTAAAGTGTGTGAAGTGGTCAACTATGATACTTAAATTGGGACGGAGGGAGTACTAACTTGCATTGGAATACAAAGAGTCAAATTTATACACATACAAACAAAGGACAATTTGATAAAATTTACACACAAACTAGACAAAATAATTACATTACTAACATTTCTTAATAAGCGTGAAATTAGTCTAGGGTGCTTATATAATGGGACGGATGGAGTATTAATTAACTTACTCCCTCCGTCCCAATATAAGTGTCATACTTGCCAAAATTATTTGTCTCAAAATAAATATCACATACTATTTATATCATTAGTTTTTTCTATTTTATCCCTCAAAACAATCATTAGGTAAAAGAAAAAATAATTTCAAAGATTTACTTTTTAGTATTTCAATGTCTACTACTAATAAAAAGAAAGAGTATTTTAGTAAAAGTCATATTCTCTCTTTTTCATTTACACATTTTTCTTAAAGTGTCTGATTTGGTCAACTGTAATACTTAAAATGGGACGGAGGAAGTATAACTTTTTATATTTTAGTACTCACTCCGTCTCAAAATAAGTGTCATATTTGCCAAAATTGTTTGTTCCAAAATTAGTGTCATATACTATTTATAACACTAGTTTTCTCTATTTTATCCTTTAAAACAATCATTAAGAGAGAGTATCTACTTTTTAGTATTACAATGTTTACTACCAATAAAAATAAAAGGTATTTTAGTAAAAGTCATATTCTCTCTCTTTCATTCACACACTATTTTTAAAGTGTGCGATTTGGTCAACTGCGGCACTTAAAGTGGGACGGAGAGAGTATTATCTTATACTTGAATCAAAAGTCAAAACATTAAAATCAAGTTTTCAATGAACTCCACTAAAAAATACAGTAATGAATTTTAGAAAAAAAATCGAGTTTAAGTAATTAGATAGAATTATTTTTGATTAAATTTTATTTAGTTTATGATCGAATTATAAATTACTGATGTTTTTCCTTTAATAGCCAGATAACCAAAAAACAATTCATTTATGATATTATTTTGTTTGAAAATTATTATCATTATAAAATTTATAAAATTTTATTTATTTTTTCTCACGAATATTTATTTATTTATGATCTCACCCAATCAGAAGGAACAGTCGTTCGTCGTTTCATCGCATAAGCTTGATGAAGCGAACGAGGGTAGTACCTGCAAGGCACACCAACGCTCAAGTCAGTAAACAGTGTCAGAAGCAAGTACGGAGGTAGAAGATAGAATATCTGACCATTGCAGATAATGACATATTTATACCTCAGCGCTGGGCCAATGCTAATGATGAAGAGAGAGAAGAATATATCCTACCATCGATGGCTGTTGAGATTCTGACTTACAGTCATGATGAGCAGTAAATGTTCATCATCCCAATGTCGGACTTACGGTCTTGAAGTGACAGTTGACTTTTGAGCGCGTTGTGTTGGGCCTGTGTAATGGGCTGATCAACTAACGGGGTAATGGGTCTGGACATTGTTAGATTCGGTCGAGAACAATTTATGATTAAAACAAGTTAATAAATAAAATTCATTTTATTTTATTATATTAAAATCGACAGAATGAATGTTTTTTTAAAGAACCACGAAGAATTCAGATAAGTCTTTGTATGGTACGAGGGAGTATTAAATATGAAAAAAATGATTACTTAAGCCAAAATATATGATAATCTGTATGCAGCCCTATACTTTCTGATCTCACTGCATGCATACTCATTTTTTTTTTTCGACACAAATGATCTCACTGAATGCATACTCATGTTAACACTTGACCAATCTACTTGATCAATATTATTTTTTTAATTTGACAGAAATGATTACTTAAGCCAATATATATATGCAGCCCTATATATTGTGATCTCATGGGATACGTACTATATTTTTGTAACACACTGTGGGCTCTGCGATGAGAGTTTCAAATTTGTAGAAAATAATTCTTTTTATTTTATTTCATAATAATTCATATAGAAAAAAGAGTTTAAATTTAGTTAATGTCACCGTTATTAATAAAATTACTTATAAAATTGTCAAAAAAATAAATGAAATTAGTTATAAAGAGTTGCAATATATAATCATTAATTTACAACATACTAGTATAAAATTATGAAAGTATACATTAATAATCTACACTTTTTCCTTTCGTTACATAATCTACACAGTATTTATTTGGACAAAAATCTCCACTCACCATTTTAATAAAATAAAATTACTTAAATGAATGGACATACAAAGATGTCATTTAGTTTAAAACATTATGTTTTTATAATGATGTCATTTAAAATTTTATTTGAATATAAAATTGTTTAAATTTTTTTTACTAAGTTCCAAGAAATATTCTAGATTTATTTTTTTCCAAAATTAAGATTCGGTATAAATATAAACTTATAGCAGTTTCCTAGTAAAATCTTCCTTGCACCACTGTTTGATCTTTGTACTACTTGCAACCAAAGAGACTATGTTTAGTCTTTGTCAAATTAAATGGACAATATTAGGCCGTGACTCAACTGCAAGTCTAAATTTGGCACCAAAGTCAAATGTCATAATGGCATTAATGAATAGTAATAAAAATAATTACTATAAGTCACCCGTGATTTACTTATAAAAATATAAATTGGTTTTAATTATGATATAATTTTTTTAAAAATAATTTTAATAATAATCAAATTTAAATTGATGTCTTATATTTGGATTTGAATCTTACCTTATTTTTGTGGTTGTTGAGTTTGGTTTTGCCCCCTTAGCTGTTTGTACTATTTTTTTATTTTAATCTATTATATTTTCTTTACTTGAAAAAAATATCTCTCTCTCTCTCTATATATATATATATATATTTGTCCATCGATAATTCAATCGGTAATATAAATATAAACTTATTTTTACTCCATTTTGCATTTCTCAGCCCCATTGAATTTTTTAAATAAAAATTACTTATGTGATATTTTAAATAAAATATGCTTTTAAATGTCTTTGTACATTCTTACCAAAAAATGTGTTTGTACCTTGTGTGCTTTCTTATAATTTTTTGAATGTGTGTGTACCACTGTATTTTTAATTGATATCTTGAATATGTGTGTATCCCGTGCGTTTTCTTATAATTTTTTATGAATTTTTTTAATTATATTGAACGGTATCTTAGATTTGTATGTGTCCCTTGTTATTTTCCACAAAGATTTTGCATTTATAATTCAATTAGTTGATTTTAACTTCTTAAGTTTCAAAATTGCTCGATTTTAGTCAAGTTTATCTCGTTTTTCATTTCTTAGCCTCATTATTATTTTTAAATAAAAATTACTTATTTGAAATTTTAAATAAAATATTCTTTTAAATGTGTTTGAACCTTGTGTGTTTTTTTTATAATTTTTTGAATGAGTGGACCCTATGTGTTTCTAAATGATATCTTCAATGTGTAAATGATGCGTTTTCTTTTAAATTATTTTAAAATAAAATATTGCCCCGTAAATTTATTTATGAATAATTTCTTACATTTTTTTTATCACCATAACAAATATCAAATAATAAAGGTTAAAAGGAAAGATGAATAATATTTCTTACATTTTTAGATTTCCTTAATAAACTTTATTTTATTAAAGAACTTAATTTTGACCCATTGCAAATACTTAATTATTATCAATAATAACAATTAATAATTCATTTAACTTAAAAAATAATATAAATTTATATTATATTCAATGTTTAATTACAAAAAAAATTATTAAAATAAAACATTTGGCAGTAATAAATATGAAATGGCTATGAAAAAATAATATATATTTAGGAATTTTAAATTGATAGAATAAGGTGCGGAGTGATCGCCCTCTCTCCATTTCCAACAATATGGTGTTTTCATTCTCGTCCCCGTAGAAATTACAAAAAAAAAAAAATAGGACCATGAATTATTATATAAGTATAAATATTTGTTCCTATGTAAATTAAAAAAAGTAAAAGACACTTGTATTAATAATGAGTGTAAATATAAGTCATAATAAAAAAAAAGTTTCCATATTATTTTTTTAAAATTCAGAAAATTTCTAGGAAATTTTAAATAATGATTAAAATTTTCTGAGAAATTTAAAGTACATTTTTTTTATAATGTGTATGATCTTATATGATTAGATCAATGTGAATTAATTACTATTATAAATTTCATAGATTGATTATTTATTATGTGAATTATTACAAAATTAATCTTAATTAAACATGTATTGAGAAAATGACATGTGAGGTACTTGTTGAGAACATGCCACATTGGATGAATTAAAATTAAATTTCATAATAAAATTACACATGGATTTATTTTCTTATTAAAAAAATTCATAAATACACTTTTGATCCTCTAAGTATTTTCAAGGTTTCACTTTGGTCCTTTAACTATTTTTCGTTCCGTTTTGTTCCTCTAACTTTCATTTTGTTAACCTACTTAGTCCTAACCGTTAGAAAAATGTAAAAAAATGAGAGGTAGAAGGCTCTAATGAGAAAACGGACATCAGATGTGGATTCAGCAAGAATAATGAGAGGTTTTAGAGTATCGTTTCGTAAGCTTTCGTGACTGGAAATATCACCGGTGATGTGGACAGAGACGGTGATAGAGGAAGCTCCATAAGCGATGAAGAATAAGGTCTCTGGCCACGTGACATTTTCTTATTGGATTTCACATCAAAGGCACCAAATCCCTAAGTGCCACGTACGCAAATTTAACATTTTTTGCATTTTTCTAAAGATAGTTAGGACCAAATAAATTAATATAATAAAAGTTAGATGACCAAAACGGAACGAAAAAATAGTTAAAGGACCAAAATGGAACAAAAAATAGTTAAAGGACTAAAGTGAAACCTTGAAAATATTTAAAGGACCAAAAATATATTTAAGCCTAGATTATATATAGATAATCAAGAATTTGATATTTTAAAAAAAATAACCTAAGAGTTTTTCAGCACTTGCCATCAAACATTGTGGCATTGAATTTTCACACTCACAACTCATGGGTATATATATTATGAGAGAAATAGTATCTCCTTCTTTAAATATATGATTTTGTTTGACCGTATTTTTTTAATAATATATAGATTTTGTTTGATTTGTTTTGATGAGTATTTTTAAAATATCAAATTATTTAATTTTTACTGCTAAATAATTAAATGTATTAATGATCAAAATTGTGCACTAACGTATGTGTAGTGATCAAACAAAATGTTATATTTATCGACGAAGGTAGTATGAAACATAAAATAACCTAAAGAGATTTTCACACTTTTTCCATGAAACATTTTGTATACTATTGTGATTTGTAAGAGATGCACGGGTATTCCGTTTTAGGGAGAGTATCGGTACCAGGTACGTATCGGGTACCGGTAAGCACCCGGTACTCAATGGGCACACACCTGTTAATGCACCAGTTCCCCTCCGAGTTTTAATAATTGTCAAAACACATGGAAATAGAGTAGAATATGTTTAGGCAACAATTGAAATTGACTTGACACCAAAACATTATTTTGAAACTTTGAAAAATCAATTTTTAGGTGTTTTGTATCGATACATATATACCTGTATCGATACAAATGTCCTGAAACTTGTTCAGGCTGATTATCACGCATTTGTATCGATACATAGCACATTTGTATCGATACAAATTGCTCTCATTGGAGTCAGAGGAGCCTCTGTGTTTCGAAACACACTTGTATGTTTCGAAACACATGCAGACTCTCCTGAAACCAGGGAGAGCCTTGTGTTTCGAAACACACCTTTGTGTTTCGAAACATATCAGTCAATTTTTGTTTTTCTGGGGTATGTATCGATACATACGCGTGGATGTATCGATACAAGAACACAAACCTTCCTGCTGTCAACTGCTTGTATCGATACACACTGATGCATGTATCGATACAAGTCTGTTAGATTGTGCCTAAATTTGCTCAATTCTACTTCCATTATAAATAGCTTTATGTGTTATTGTTGTAAATATGAGAAACCAGTATTGAAGAGTTCTTTGGTCAAGATTGTTTGAGAGTTTTGTATCAAGGATCATTCAAGAGCAATCATCATCTTCCTGCATTACTTCTATCAAATTGAAGATTGAGTATGAGTTCAATTGGAGATTGAATAGAAGAATTCGAAGGATAAAGTTCGAGGAGAATTCGCGGTGAATCAAAATTTGTCGCTCGGGTTGATTGAGTCTTGAAGGTTGGGTTTCTCATCCGGGTTCAAGAGTTTGCTTGAAGGTTACAATTCGATTTGTTGAGGGAATTATTCGGACGATTATCACGGGTTCTTGGTTGAAGATAGCGTGAAGGATTGATCGTTGGGAACGATAATTGAAGACAAGATCGAATTGGGGTTTGCGCAATTACAAGACGGGTTTTTGTTGAAGATGGTGAAGATCGTGTAATCGAGTCTGTATCTTACATATTGTGTCGTTGTAAATTGTGCATTGAAAGAGATTTTTTCCGAAGTAAAAGTCTCAGCTTATCCGTTTGATAAGCTGGGGGGAGACGTACCGGCCGACTGCGAGGACGACGCGAAAGTTGGGAACTCCCTGATCACTCCCTTGCGTATCTCTCTATCCCTTATCTCTTTTACATTCCAATTTGTTATTCACTGGCATAGATAATTTCGTCACACACACGCCACGTGTTCGAAAAAATTATTGTATGCTAGCTTCGCTTGTTATTTGAATTTGCAATTCCAAGTTTTTGTGTGTGATTCTATTTTCAAAAGATTCGTGTGATTTGAAAATTGCTTAACTTGATAATTTGAATTGCATTCATTGTATCGTATTCATTCCATCGGCTTTTACTACTTTTCCTTTGATCGAGGTGCAATAGACTACCGATCTAGGTAGCTTCCGCGCTTACTCGATTATTTTACGAAAAACCGTAGTTGTTGTTTGAAACGCTTTTGCTCGTCACATTTGAGCGTAGCCTTGTAGTTTAACAAGTGGTATCACAATCCCGGTTGATTTTTCATAAAATTCAGCGGATTTGTGCCAATTATTAGACAATATGGCTTTTGCACCAAAAGGGGCATACAATCGCGCGCCAATCTTCAACGGCGAGCATTTCGATTATTGGAAGAGTAGTATGAGGATTCACATCACTTCTTATGATGTTGAAGTATGGAATATCATCATCAACAGTCCCTTTGTTCCAACAAATACCGATTTGAATGGTGTTATTACCAACAAGCCTATGGCACAATGGAATGACGACGATAGAAAGAAAGTATGTTATGATGCGAAGGCACAAAATATTTTACTATCCTCATTGGGGATTGAACAATTTCACCATGTCTCGCATTGTACCTCGGCAAAACAAATGTGGGATACATTAGTCAACCACTTTGAGGGGATTAATGAAGTAAAGCAATCGAAAATCAATACTTTGACACAAGAATTTGAACTTTTTCATATGAATGATGGTGAAACCATCAATGAAATGCAACAAAGGTTCATAAAAATCACACATAAATTGCATGGTCTTGGAAATCCAATAGCAAATGAAGTTGCTACTAACAAAATTTTGAGGTGTTTATCTAGGAAATGGCAACCAAAGGTCACGGCAATCAAAGAAGCCAATGATCTCTCTCAATTGAGCCTTACAACGCTCTTTGGAAAGCTTGAAGAGCATGAAAGCGTGCTCAATGCCTTAGATAAGCATGAGAAGGGATCTAAGAAGGACAAGCATACGGAGAAGGAAAAAGATAAAGATAGGAAGTCCATTCCTCTAAAGGCTTCCGTCTCAAAGTCCAAAAAGGTTGAGCAAGAGGAGAGTAGCTTAAGTGACGACGAGTGGGACGAAGAAGAAATGAATTTTATTGTTCGAAGATTTCATAAGTATGTTTCAAAACATGGTATAAAATTCTCGAAGACAAATGATCCCAAGTCACAGAAGCAACCAAGGGATGATATAGAAAAGGAGAAGAGCAAGCCTAAAAGATTATGTTATGAATGTGGCAAATCGGGACACTATAGACCGGAATGTCCATCTTACAACAAACGAAAGGGAAACTCCTCTGAGAAAATTCACAAGAGTAAGAGAGCTTATGTTGCTTGGGATAGCTAAAGCGAAGATGGATCAAGGTCCAAGAGCTCAAGTGAAGAGGATGAGGAACGCGCTCATGTGGTACTCATGAATGGTTCACCTAGTAAAGGCAAGAAACATCACAAACGTCAAGTAAGTGATTCTAGCTCTATCTCTAATGATAATCCCTCATATGATAAACTTCAAAATGCTTTTGAAAAACTATATGGTTAAGCCACTAGTTCGTTTAAGAAATTGGCAAAAAGGAAGAAAGTAATTTCTAACTTGGAGTCACAAATCAAAAAATTACAAGATGAATTAGAGGCATTAAAACTTACCATGGTTCCTTCAAAAGGCGATTTTGACAATAAGTCATCAAAGAATGAATGTGATTCTTGTAGTAATTTGAAAGGAGAAATGAAAAACCTTCAAGACAAATTATACAAGTCTCATATGTCATCGTGGAATGAATGTAATGCTTGTAGTGTTTGGCAAGGAAAAGTTAAAACCCTTCAAGCCAAATTAGACGAAGCCCTTTGAAGGTGTGAAAAACACAAGAAGGGGGGGTTGAATTGTGTTTTGGTAATTTTAAAAACTTCTTCAATAAGTTTAGAAAACTTATCAGAAGCACCAGCGGATAAAGTAAACACAAGCAACGCACGTAACAGAAACAGAAACAGAAAGAGTAAGAGATAAAGAGAGAGAGAGAGACGAGACAAGCAATTTTATACTGGTTCCTCTCACAAACCGAGAGTAGTCCAGTCCCCTTGCACTTCCAAGGGATTTCACTATAATCACTTTGATTACAATTGCTCAAACACACTAGTAAGAGACTTCCTAATGCTCAAGTTCTAAACAAGAGACTTCCTAACACAAAAACAAAAGATAATTGAGTTTTGAGCAGTTGATATTAAAATCAAAAGCTCTTAAAAACAATACAACACAACTGTAAAGACTCTAACAAATGATTCCTAAGAAAGCAAAAGTCAGAAGCACAGACAGAATAACTTCAGAAGCAGTGCTTGAAGTCTATAAAAGCAGTACGTTACCAAGTGCAATTTACTCAACACTTCCACACATTATTTTCAGAATAATGGATAAGGATAGAAGAGCAAACAAAGGTAAGATGCCACAAGAAGTGAAGAAAGAAGAATCAGTTTCAAAATCCAAGCCAAAAGGAAGGAAGTTGAAAGAAGAAGGTTCTTCTTCAGCTCCATTAAGAAGAAGTAATAGACTCAGATCAAAAGCAGCACCAAAAGATCCATTGTATATAACACTTTCATCAGATTCTGATGAAACTGATTCTGATTATGCAGAATTTCTCAGAACATATGATCCATCTGTTAATGAAGGTTCAGAATCCCCTTCTGATTATGATAGGATAGATTTTGATTATATGAGTTACTTAGAGATTCTTCAATCTCCAACAGTGAACTCAAGCTCTGCTAGTTCTCAGAAGTCAGATGTAGACTCTAAATAGAATTAGGATCTTATGTACTAATTATTCTTTTATAATCAATAAAAGTCTCATGGTTTATGCTTTGAATTGTTTCTATTATTTCTCTGTGCTTTTTCATTGAAAAACGTTTTCTAAAAAAAAAAATATATATAATGAAACACAGATAAGATATAAGATAAGATGTTCATGCAATTAAAAAAAAAAAAACATGTTCAAGCATTACAACCAAATTGAAATGCAATAAAAAAATGTGCACAAACATAGAATCCTAGGGTTGAGATGAAGAAGATTTGGGTAGCAAATGAGTTTCAAACAGAGACAGCAGTTTCTCAAACTGTTTGTTAGTCTTCTCAGCATTCTTGTCAATAGTTTCCTTCAGATCTTTCTGATTAGACTTGACTTCATTTACCCCAGCTTCCAAAGAGATTAACTTGTTTGTATGCTCCTTCTGAATTTCTTCAAGCTTCAGGAATCTTGTCTCATGATCAATATGTGCATTTTCAATTATCATCTTTGTTGAATCTCCACTATCATATTTGTTTATATCATTCAACTTCATCAGCTTCTGTTCCATTTCCATTAAAACCATCTCTTCATGTGAGCAGTTAGTAAGAGCAAATTTCTGTTTCTAAATAGATTTTTCAAAAGCATTCTCAGATTCATCACAGAAATGCAGATGTTCATAAGTAAGCTCTTCAACATACTTCTTCTTCAAGGCAGCCATAATTAACCTCTGATAACCATCAATTTCATCAATCTTCTGCACAATCTGACTAGGCATGATAGCATGAGAAGATTTCAAGGCATGCAATCTTCTAATATCATTATTAATAAGCCTGTCCAAAATCTCAATACTAGACACAGTGTTGTTTGAGTGTTGAGACACTATATTGTCAAGTATAGATTGATAGGAAATTTCTGGCTCATAGAAGGTTTGAGAAAAGTTTTGTGGCTCAGAAGTTGTTGTATTATGAATTGGAGATAATGGAGGTGAAGTAACAATGTAAGGTAATTCAGAAGTAACTTCAGTTAAAGGATTGATGATTTGAATGGTTGGTTTAGATGGAGTTGGTTGTTTGACAGGTGTTTTGACATGTTGTGGGGTTGGAGGTTGTTCATCTTCTGAAGAAGAGTCAGAACTAAAGTCAATAACAATCTTGAAGAGTTCCTCTTCAAGTTCATCTAACTTAGTTTTCTTTTTCTCTTCAGAGATTGGTTTGGATGGTGTTTCAGGCAATTTTGTAGTTTCAGTATGAATGGTTTGAGGAGATAAATGCTCAAATCGCATATCTAACACAGAGGGCTCATACAAAGGTTCAGAAGAAGGTTCAGGCATAGAAGACACATCATTCCTAGACTTAACATCCCTAGATTGAGATTCAGTAGGCTCATTAACAATGTTTTTAGAAGACATACCTTGATTCTGCATTTGATTCATGGCTACTTCTTCTTCCTTGAGCTTCTTAATCCTTCTCCTTTTTACTTCCACAGGTTCCTCATCAGTTTCCTCATCATCAGAACATACAAGCTTCCTCTTGTTCTTCTGATTCTCGTTTGACTTCTTTGTTCTAGCCTCCTTCTCACGCTTCTCCCTTTCTTGATCACTTATGATAGAGATACCAGTATTTGGATTTTTCTTTGGTATTCTTTCCCTTCTCATAGTAGTTTTCATCACAAAGTCTTGTTTCATGTCAAAACCAAGTTTGGTGATATCCACCTCATTACCAGCAGTCTCAAAACCATACTCCTCCCAGTGCTTGATTAAACCTTTGACAATTACCATTGCTCCTTCTGTATTCACTTCAGGGAAGGTTGACAACAGTCTTTGATCCTCTTTAACCATCAGAAGTGGATTGTTTGGAAAAACCACTTTTCCACTTATCAGATGCATCTTCTTGAGAGACCTTCCATCAACCACTCTCTCTTCCAAATAAGATGCCTTCACAAATCCAGGATAATCCTTCTCAAGAATTTGTGGAAAGTTGCTTAAGAAAAACATATGTGAGAGTAACCTAGCATGATGACAATTGGTGTGACCAAGTTCAATGCTACAATTGATTACTTCACAGAGATGATCAAAGATGTATTTTGGAATGTTCATCTTTACAAACTTATGTAAATAGAACATAAAGTATTTCTGTTCAGAAGAAATACAGTTTGTACCACCAGCCTTAGTAGCAATAGATTCAAACAAAATTTTGTAGACAACCTTAAACAGATTCTTTAAGTCTCTTTGCTCAGAGGATTTTTCTTTATCAAACAGCTGAGTTTGAATAGATGAGTTGTGACCCTTGTTTTTGTATCCACCCAGATACATTCCATTGTTGGGTAGGTTGAGAACTTTGGCTATGTGATCAGCAGTAATCACAATATCCATTCCAGCAATATTGGATCTGATTTCTGTTTGAGTAAAAGCTGGAAGCCCTAATTCTTCTCTTGTTTTTCCTTTTAAGTGAGGAGCTGTCTTAGCCAACTTAACCACCTCTTGGTAAGCAGCTTCTCTGTCAAAAACATATGCCTTAATCCAAAATTCATTTACCATTTCATCATAAACTGGACCGTTTAAGATGTTAAAGTATTTTTCTAGACCTTGTTCAAAGAACATTTTCTGTACATCATAACCATTTGCCTTTAAGCTGTTGAAATCCACTCTCTTTTCAACAACGCACTTGAGATGAGAACTCTTGAACTTCATCGTATCCGTAGCGATTGAGAACTTCTGTTGTTTCTGGAGATTTACGATAGGACCAACTTCAGGTACGAGTAAGGATGTAGCAGTTTGAGACGAAGCATTAGGTTGAGCAGAGGATGACGATGCCATTGTTGAAGGTTTAGGGTTTTGGTAAAGCTAGAGATGAGAAGAATGAAACGTTTGGAGGTTTAGAAGAATATGAAAAGTGTTTGTAGTGAGTGCTTGTGTGTAAGTGTATAACGTGTATGACATGTATATTTTTAGAAAACAAACAAACAACAATCAGTACCACGCAAAAAGGACAAGAGAGTCATTTTCTAAATAAAGCACTTAATCATCATTAACCAACATACAATCTAAATAAAAACAGACACGTGTATAGAGGTTTATTTGAATAACTGACAAGTTAGTTGACAACAGTTAAAAGAATATAGGACACAAACTGTTCCACTACCATATCAGAACCATTCTTTGATTCTGATTATTATCAGAAGTAGTTGTCTATCAGAACTTCTGACCTTGAGGTTCTAAAATCCAACAGCTTCTGATCAAAATCAGATTTTAAAAGAATTTCACTCTCAAAAGCTAACAATCAGGAACAAACACTATGTTTAGATTTTTCTTTATAAACTCAAATCTTTCAACAGATAAAGGTTTAGTACAAATATCAGCCCATTGTTTTTCAATCTCAACAAACTTGATATTTATAACCCCTTTTTCAACATAGTCTCTAATAAAATGATGTTTGATCTCTATGTGTTTAGCTCTTGAGTGTAAAATAGGATTTTTAGAAAGCTGAATGGCTGCAGTATTATCACAATATAAAGGAATATAGTGACTGCTTATATGATAATCCTCTAATTGATATTTCATCCAAAGAAGTTGTGTTCAACATTTAGCAGCTGAAATGTATTCTGCTTCTGCTGTTGACATAGCAATGGTGGTCTGCCTTTTGCTACACCAAGAGATAAGATTTTTACCCATAAATTGGCAACTACCACTTGTTGATTTTCTTTCAAGCTTATCTCCAGCATAATCAGCATCACAGAATCCATTTAACTCATATTTATTGGATTTCTTGTAAAGTAATCCATAATTACAAGTTGCTTTCAGATATCTAAAGATTCTCTTCACAGCAGTGAGATGAGATTCTCTAGGATCTGATTGAAATCTTGCACATAAACAAACTGAGAATAAAATATCAGGTCTAGATGCAGTTAGATAAAGTAAGGAACCAATCATACCTCTGTAAACTTTCTGATCAACTTTGCCTTCAGATTCATCCAGGTTCAGGCTTGTAGTTGGATGCATAGGAGTGTTCATAGGCTTGCAATTTTCCAAGTTGAATTTCTTCAGAAGCTCTTTGGTATATTTGGTTTGATGAATATAAGTTCCTTCCTTTGTTTGATTAACTTGTATTCCAAGAAAGTACTTCATTTCACCCATCATACTCATTTCAAATTCTTTCTCCATAAGCTTTGAAAAATTCTTGCAGAGAGTAGCATTTGTTGACCTAAACACGATATCATCAACATATATTTGGACAATCAAAATGTCTTTCTTTAAAGTCTTTCTGAAAAGTGTACAATCAACTTGCCCTTTCTCAAAACCATTATCAATCAAAAAGTTGTTTAGTCTATCATACCAAGCTCTAGGTGCTTGTTTAAGACCATAAAGTGACTTTTTTAGTTTGAATACATAATCTGGGTTTTGAGAATTTTCAAATCCAGGGGGTTGTTTGACATAAACTTCTTCAGAGATAAAACCTTTAAGAAAGGCACTCTTCACATCTATTTGATATAAGATGATACCATGATTAACTGCATAGGATAGGAATAGTCTGATTGCATCCAATCTTGCAACTGGAGCAAAAGTTTCTTTGTAGTCAATTCCTTCTTGTTGACTATATCCTTGTGCAACTAATCTTGCTTTGTTTCTTATGACTTCTCCTTGTTCATTTAGCTTGTTTCTGAAAACCCATTTTGTTCCAATAATGTTTTTGTCTTCAGGTTTAGGAACAAGATCCCAAACATCATTTCTTTCAAACTGATATAGTTCATCTTTCATAGCTAGAGTCCAGGCTTCATCCTTTAAAGCTTCTTCAACATTTTTAGGTTCAGTGGTGGAGACTAAACACACCATTGAATCTTCCTTTTGAAAGCTTGATCTGGTTCTTCTAGGACTATCTTTGTTTCCCAAAATTAACTCTTGAGGATGAGATGACTTATATTTGAATGATTTCTTCTTGATAACTTCTTCAATCTCAGCATCTGATTCACTATCTTCTTGAGATATTGGAACAGTTTCAGAAGCAGCTTTGTCTTTAGAAGGTGATTCAGGTTCTGAACTCATATGAACTTCTGAACTTTCTTCTTCTGAATCATGTTTATCTGCAATAACTTCAACAGACTCTGATTTTTCATCATCAGACACTTTATCATCAAATTTTACATGCATAGACTCCTCAACTGTATTAGTTTCAGAGTTATACACTCTGTATGACTTTGAATGCTCAGAGTATCCAATGAAGATACCCTTTGATGCTTTAGAGTCAAATTTCTTTAAATGGATTTTTGTATTCAAGATATAACAAGTACATCCAAATTGATGAAAATAAGAAATATCAGGTTTTTCTTCCTTTGAACAATTCATATGCTGTTACTTTCATCATAGGTCTGATATAGATCCTATTTTGAATGTAACAAGCTGTGCTTACTGCTTCTGCCCAGAAATACTTAGCCAAATTATTGTCATGCATCATGGTTCTGGCCATCTCTTGTAAAGATCTGTTCTTTCTTTCTACAACCCCATTTTGTTGTGGAGTTCTAGGAAAAGAGAACTCATGGAGAATTCCATTATTTTCACAAAAGATTTCAAAAAGTTCATTTTCAAATTCACCACCATGATCACTTCTTACTTTAACAATTTTCAAATCTTTTTCAACTTGTATTTGAGTGCAGAAGGTACTAAACACATAATATGTATCATCCTTGGATCTGAGGAATTTAACCCATGTCCATCTACTATAATCATCAACAATGACAAGTCCATACTTCTTACCACTTATTGAAGCAGTGCTAACTGGTCCAAATAAGTCAATATGAAGTAATTCCAAAGGTCTAGAGGTAGAGACAATGTTTTTATCTTTAAAGGAGCTTTTGAAAAGTTTCCCTTTTTGACAAGAATCACAAACTGAATCTGAGTGATACTTTAAATTTGGTAAGCCTCTCACAAGATTTTGTGTACTAAGCTTAGAGATTAATCTCCAATTAGCATGACCCAATCTCTTGTACCAGACCCATTTTTCTTCACTCAAAGTCAATAAACAAACAACATCTTGTTCTTTTAGTTCAAAAATGTTGATTTTATAAACATTGCTTTTTCTCTTCCCTTTGAAAACAATAGACTTATTAGAGTCTTTGTTTACAGTACATGTGTTCTTATTAAATACCACTTCATATCCACTGTCACATAATTGACTTATGCTTAGAAGATTATGAAATAATCCATCAACTAACAAAACATCAGAAATAGTTGAGAAAGTGTTACCTACTGTACCAGTACCAATTATTTTTCCTTTCTGGTTCCCACCAAATCCTACATTCCCTCCCTCTTTGTGAGTTAGGGTGAGGAACAAATCCTTTTCTCCTGTCATGTGACGTGAGCAACCACTGTCCAGGTACCAAGTACTTTCCTTTTTCTCTCTTTGAGTGCAAACCTGTCAAATAAACTATTTCAGATTTTGCTACCCACAACTTGTTGGATCCTGATTTGTTAGTGTAGGCCTTGTAGAAGTATGATTTTTGAAAACTTGTTTGAGATGCATACTTCTTCTTGCCAAAGCTTCTAATAGGTTTCACACACTTTGTATTAGAAGTACTAGCTTCTGAAGTTATCAGAACCTGAGTTTCCTTAGGAACTGGTCTCTTCAGAATCTTAACTTCTGAATACTTCATTTTTGAATTAGAGTTTGTCTTAGTCTCTGAAGTGTTACTTTCAAAAAATTTTGACTTACCCTTATTCAAAATTGTAGTTTGTGAAACTTTCTTAGAGTTTCCAGATTCTGAAACAAAAGTTGAATAGAGAGGAGGAGGGGTTTTGCTTAAACAATCAGATTGAGTTGATTTATCTTTATCAGAAGATGCAGAATAACCAAGCCCATAACCTTTGTTTTTGCTAACACTATAGATCATGGAAGCAACCTTGCTCTTATTGACATAATGTTTCACAAATTCATGAAGAGCAACTTCATGCTTATCATGAGATTTGTTACAAGCAACACAACCTTCTTCAAGCTCTTTGATTTTCAAAATAGATTCATTGTATTGAGTTTGAAGTAGATTAGATTTCTCTATAAGCAAGTCAACTTTATTTTTTAAACTTTTGAAATCATTTGACTTGTTTATATATTGCTTCATAGTGTCTTTAAGTGCAATCAGAAGCTTATCATGAGGGAGTTTAGAGATTACCTCATCAATATCATCAGTATCAAATTCATCATCCATGTCTGATTCATTTTCAGAAGATGTTGTAGCCATTAGAGCTATGTTAGCCTCTTCATCATCATCATCTTCATCTGATAACTTTTCCAGATCTTCAAAAGTTGCCATAAGACTTTTCTTCATTCTGTTTTTGAAACTGCCCTTTTTCCCTTTATCATTTGAGCTTAACTCAGGACAGTCAGCAATGAAATGACCAGTCTTTTTGCAGTTGAAACAACTATTCTTAGAGCTGTCTTTCTTGTCTTTCAAACTTGAATTTTTGTTTCCATAACTCTTTGAACCAGAACTTTTCCCAGAGGCTTTGTTGTTCTTGTATTTGTTCCATTTTCTGAACTTTGAAATTAAAGCAAAAAGTTCCTCATCTGATCCATCTTCCTGTTCATCTACAGAAGATTCCTCAGCATCAGATTCAATAATTTTAGCCTTTAGAGCCTTAGGAGACTTCAAAGTTGCTGGCAAAGCCAATGACTTTGATTTCTTCTTTGGCTCATCAGAAGCTAGTTCCATCTCATGACTTATGAGAGAACTAGTTAACTCTTCTAGGCTCAAAGTATTGAGATCTCTTGCTTCTTGAATAGCAGTGACTTTTGGTCTCCACTTGGGTTGTAAACACCTCAGAATCTTCTTCACATGATCAGAAGTTGTATAACTCTTCTTTAAGACTCCAAGACCTGAAACCAAGATTTTAAACCTTGCATACATTTCTTCAATGTTTTCAGTGTCTTTCATCTTAAACATTTCATACTGATGGACTAGAAGATTTGCTTTTGCTTCTTTCACTTGTTGGTTCCCTTCATATGTAGCACACAAAGAGTCATAAATACCTTTAGCACTTGATCTGTTTCCAAGTTTCAAAAATTCATCATGAGTGATGCATTCAGCAAGAACAAATATAGCTCTATTATGTCTTTTCCACTTTTTCTTTTGTTCAGCTGTGAAAGTCTTCTTAACAGCAGCAGTAGTTTTGCCATCTTCATCAAGGTGTTCTTGAAAGCTAACACCTTCTTCAATGATATCCCACAACCCTTCATCTTCAGCTATAATGTGTGGATATATTTTGTATTTCCACCAATTAAAGGTTGATTGGTCACCATTGAACTTAGGTGCTTTGCTGTAAACACTTCCAGTTTTCTCTCCTTTCTCAGAGTTGTAATCATATGGAATTTCAATCTTCTTAGAACTCTCAATAGTTTCAGTCATTGTGTTTTTCAAGATCTTTTTGTTTCACTGTTAAGTGATGTGTAACAACCAAGCTCTGATACCAATTGAAGGTGTGAAAAACACAAGAAGGGGGGGTTGAATTGTGTTTTGGTAATTTTAAAAACTTCTTCAATAAGTTTAGAAAGCTTATCAGAAGCACCAGCGGATAAAGTAAACACAAGCAACGCACATAACAGAAACAGAAACAAAAAGAGTAAGAGATAAAGAGAGAGAGAGACGAGACAAGCAATTTTATACTGGTTCCTCTCACAAACCGAGAGTAGTCCAGTCCCCTTGCACTTCCAAGGGATTTCACTATAATCACTTTGATTACAATTGCTCAAACACACTAGTAAGAGACTTCCTAATGCTCAAGTTCTAAACAAGAGACTTCCTAACACAAAAACAAAAGATAATTGAGTTTTGAGCAGTTGATATTAAAATCAAAAGCTCTTAAAAACAATACAACACAACTGTAAAGACTCTAACAAATGATTCCTAAGAAAGCAAAAGTCAGAAGCACAGACAGAATAACTTCAGAGGCAGTGCTTGTAGTCTTGTATGAAAAACAGAGTAGGTGTTGTTGCTTTTTGAATTTTGCGTCACTAGATCTTCAAAAGTTGTTCTCTATATATATAAGGTAGAAGAAAAATAGACGTTTGATGTTACTGACCGTTGCAGAGGTCATTGTCACACCAGCTGTGTAAGGACAAAGGTAACATGGGATATTTGCCATTTCTGGTAAAGCTTATCCATTTATTCCTTTTGTATGAGAATATTCGCCCTTATGTAGTAAAATAGTACTAACGTCACTATCCTGATGATAAGGATGTAGTACTATGTGTAACGCCCCAGTTTTAATATTCTATTTTTATTAATAATTTTAGTATTATTTTATTTTATAAATTATTTCCTATGTTTGTGTTATTAAAATTATTTTGTGTATGTGGAATTTGGGTTGAGAGTTAATAAATAAAGAAGTAAAACAAATGAAATTAGAGTTTAGAAAATAGAAGAACCAGAGAGATTGAATATTTGTGAGTATGGATAGTAATTGAGAAATGTGACGTAATGGACGAAGTTAGAATATAATATAGGTATATTTCAATTTAGTGCAGAAAAATAGAAAATAAATAAAATAGTGGGTTGTATGAGAATTGTTAAAAAAAAAAAGATTAGAGAAAAATAATTGAGTAGAGGAAATAAAACATTATAAGAAAAAAAAAAAAATACAAGCGGGCTTGGGTAGTGGGTTGTGGGTAAGACCTATTAGAAAAGAAAGACTTAGTTAGTTATAAGAAAAAGAAATTGGCTAAACCTAACTCTTGCACATAAAAAGAAAGAAATTCAGAAAATTGGGAAGTTGAGAAAGAGAGAGCAACCGCCGGTGAGGAAGAGATAAACCTTGCAGCTTAGGATCAAAGAAAGAATTCAGAAAACTCTAAGGTGAGGGATTAGTTTTTGGTTTAGGTATTATTGTTGAAATATGAATTTGTAAGGAAGTTAACGATTTAGTTAATACTTATAAATTCAATTTAATATGATTATAGTTTATATGTACTACTATAGTGTTAAATCATATCATATAACTAACTTTAATCTTGTTTCTATGACTGAGATTCCTAATGGGGTCTGCGTTTGTTTTTCTTAGTGACTTAAATGCCTTGTTTTTATGGTTCATGTTTGGTTTATTTAAATCTGCCAATTGTTGTAGTTTGTGGGGTGGAAAGCTTTTGTTTTATTTTAAGGTTGGGTGACAACATAATATCATTTAGTTGTGTGTACGTAGTGGTCTTTTAAATTGAGTACACTTGGTTGGTTAACTAGTCTTAAAGTAAGTATTGTTGGTACTGATATTCGAATAAAATTAGACTCTTTACAAAAAAATAAGTAAATAAATAAGTAGTTAGTTTGCTTGTGTTTTGTGTGGTATACATATTGAATTTTTATTGGTCATCACTTGTTTCATACATAAAATTAGAGAATATGATATGTACAAATCAATGGAAGCCTATGAGAATTAGTTTCTTGTTTTGGTCAATGGCAGAGATAATAAGTTGGGGTTATTTGAGTTTAGCTTACAAGTTGTTCAATTGAAATAAATTATAATCCGTAATTTGTATACTTAGTATAGGTGTTGCTATCTTATTTAAAAATTCTGAAAAAAAATTAAGGAGTGTATTGTTCATAATCAAAACAAAATTGTGTTTTCATATAAATCGAGAATTTTGACAATTGAAGAATTTAATCGGTGTTTTTGGAGTCAATTGGAGGTGGAAGTGTTTTGGAATTTATCTTATAAATTTTCTGAGTCTAAAACCTCTTAGGATTAGAGTCTTTGAATCAAAACTCTTTGATGAATACAAAAAAATTTGAGAAAAACTTTCATTTTAATCAAAAGTAAATAATTAGTGTTTCATCAAATGCTTTTCTGTTCCTGATTTGAAAGAGCGTGTCATGGCTGGTCTTTGTAAAAGTAGTGATAATGAGGTTACTGGAGGTAACAAAATTACTAAAGTGAAATGTTTGTTTCATTGATTTATACAATCTTTTCACTAAAAATTGGCTTTCTGTGCCTCTTAGAAGTTAGAAACGAGTTTTGAGATCAGATCAGAGTGCCCAATATCATGGGTTTTGAGTTAATGCTTATGCCAGCTAGTAATGAATTTGCTTTTTTCAAAAATATCTTATCAAATTTAATTTATAAGTTTTATGCCTTGCCTTAATTCCTAATTTGATTTTGTTATAAGGTTAAGAATACTTATTGTTTTGCTTCAGTCATTATAGTTGTGTTTAAGAATGAGAATTTTGTCGTCGTTTCCTTTTGATTCTTTTGTTGTGTTGTGGCTATTTGCTTTGAGTATTTTATGTTTGAGCATATATTCATACACATTCATGTTAGTGCTTATGCACAGTGACGTTGATTAGTGCTTATGCACAGTGACGGTGAATTAGTGCTTATGATTGGTTGTGTTGTGGCTGTTTGATTTGAGTATTTTATGTTTGAGTATACATTCATGCATACATTCATGTTAGTGCTTATGCACAATGACGTTGATTAGTGCTTATGCACAATGACGTTGATTAGTGCTTATGCACAGCGAAGTTGATTAGTGCTTATGCACAGTGACGGTGAATTAGTGCTTATGCACAGCGACGGTGATTTAGTGCTTATACACAGCGACGTTGAGAAGTGTTCAGTAAAATAACTCTGACCTTCGACTCTGGTACCACATGCATATTAGAGAGTCTTAGAATTTGACATATCATTCATAATTGTCTTTAATTTAATTGTTTGTGTTTGTGTCTTGACATTCTTACTTGTCTAAATATTATATTATAATGCTATTATTTATTATTGAGATGTTGTTATTAATTATTATTATTATTATTATTATTATTATTATTATTATTAATAGTAGTAGTAGTAGTAGTAGTAGTAGTAGTAGAAGAAGTAGTAGTAGTAGTAATAATAATATTTGCATTCGACTATAACCTATGTATGCCATTACTAATTCCCTTCTGGTTTGACCCTACGACTTACAATCGTAGACTTTCAGGAAAGGAGTCATCTTAGAGTTGGTTCAAAGTTTTGTTCGGCTTTTCAGTTGTTGAGTTTGGAGTCTCTCTGATACCGTGACGTTGGGGGAAAATTACTTAACTTATTTTGCTTTTAGTATCTTGAATCTTAAAAAGAATTTCTGTGTTGAGAATTTTTATTTTATGTATCTTATTTTATTGAAGACTTAATTTCAATTTGAATTATTCACACGCTTTATTTATTTATTTATTTATCAATTTAGTATTGAAGCATTTTGGCTTTTTAATTTCCACTATGTATTTCTTAATAAAAATATATAAATTGTGTCTTTAAGTTTAGACGTGACACCCTTTTTTATAAATAAATATCATTTTATATCAATAATAATCAGTCGGGATTTGAGGGTGTTACACTATGATTTCACAATCAATCACAACCTTTAAATTCAAATGATTTCCAATCATTGAATTACTATCAGTTAACACTGACATTCTCTGATAGTTTAATCAGACTTTTATGTTTCCAACATAACTTCTGATTCCTTAGCTTCTGAAATCTTATGATCTTCAGACTCAACATAACATCTGAGTTATCCAGCTTCTGTTCATTGGAGTAACTTCTGATCAATGTTGCTTCTGATGTCGTTGCCTCTGATATCGTTGCTTCTGATATCGTTGCTTCTGATATCATTGCTTCTGATATCAATTTTTGGCGCTTGTTTCAGAGCTTCTTATATCAAGTGTGATCTTAGTATAATTTTAATCCTGCACACTTAAATAAAATATTAAAATGCCCTATTGTTCATTAATACTTTTGTTATCATCAAAACTTTAAGGACTTAGTTAGAACCACATTTGTTCCAACACCCTTGTACCAAAAATTCCTTTTGTGGATGTGCAAAGATTTTTAACAAGCCTAGAAATAGGCCTTCTAAAAATGACAAATTTGTTAAAAAGAAGATGAATCCCAAAAGAAATTTTTTGTGTTACAAGGATCATTCCAATATTGTGTGTTACTATTGTTGTGATAAGGGTCATACCATTGCAAAGTGCCAAGCTCGAAAAAATTTTGTACCAAAAGGCAAAATGCAATGGATACCTAAATCCATCAACGATTTTGTTACTAACCACCTAGGACCCAATGACAGTTGGGGACCTATTTGCAATGTTTAAAGTTTTAGGAAAAGGTCTTGAACCATTGACAAGAGACACCGGTAACAATGGCGTTCAAGACTTACAAAGGTATAAATGGATGAGAAAAGATTTGACTCAATCCATGAAAGTAGTGGAACTTGATCACTTCCTATACTTGATACTTAAGGGAAGATTCTTATCTCAAACTTTATTCATATCCTTTACTTTGCATTTATATGTTTGTGTGGTTCTTTGTTCATATACATATAATTTCAACTCAATATGAAATTTGGAATGATAGTTGTCCAATCCTCCATTTCCAAAAATTTTGCTCAATGATTGTAATAAGTTGTTGAGACTCATATTTAAAAATGGGGATTTGACAAAGATCAAGCCAAAAGTCATATTAAGTTCATTTTTGTTTGTATATGCTTGTGTATCATGTTTTGACTTATTATGCATAATGGATATAAATGCTTTGTCTTGGTACATTGATTGAATTGTGAATTTTTGCTTTAACAAGTTCTTGTCACTTTCATAATCTTGTACCTTGGTGAATATATGTGTTTCATACATACATGATTGCTCAGAATCATAAGGATTTTTTTTTTCAAACATTTTTTGTTTGTTATATCTCTATGTCTTAAATGTCTAAACTTGGTTGTATGAATCTTTTTATGTATAATGGCCTATGCATGAAGCATGTTTATTTATCATTCAATAGACTATATGTAGTTATGCATATTATGTAAATTGTTATCTTGGTACTTGATGTTACTATGTGAAAAGTTTATCTTGCATTGTATGGATTGACATGTATTCTCATGTTAATAATATGCTTTGATAGTTGTGGTCACATGCATACTTGGTGTACCTTGGTGATTATATTGTTTTCATACGTGTATACGTTTGATAAGTCATAAAAGTGACTTTAAAAGGTATTTTGATTCATGAGTTTAAAGATATTTTTAAAATAATGCATTTTGTATCGATACAAAATGACTTTGCATCAATACAAGTAAATTTTTCTGCATAATTTTGAAACTGAACTGATATGTATCGATACATACACGCATGCATCGATACATGCTGCAGAAAACAAACTTGTATCGATACACAGGTTCATTTGTATCGATACAAAAACGCGAAATTGCAGTTTATCAGTATTTTTTTCTGTCATTCATTCACAAACCACTCAACCCCAACACAGAACAGAAACTCATCCGAACCAACACCATAACCACCAAAAATCTTCAATCTCCCTCAATACTCAACCAAAATAAAAAATTCTTCAACCAAAACCTTTCCCATTCATTACCCATTCATCTACAACCATCTATTTCAAGATAAAAATCCTCCATCTCTCACATTGAAGGTTAGGTTACAAATTAGGAATTTTTGGTCTTGTCAATTTTCGGGAAGAATTCAAGTGCTTTGGTTCAACAAGGTCCTACATTGAAGAATCCATTGTGTTGTGGGTTCTTACTACAAGAGTTTCTTCTTGTCTCATATCATATATACAAGGTAAATTCTCTCATACTTCTCTCAAATGGCACCTAGGAAGAAGATTAGTAAGACTAGCGGTGAAGGCACTAGTTCAGGACTGAGTAATCTTGGATTTAATGAGGCAGATTACGTTCATCCCGAATGTGTCACTAACTACACTAGATATTGTAGAACTAGGGCTGTTCTACCACAAAAGGCTGTTAGTAATACTAGTCTAGAGGGAGTGCATTTATCTGATGTTGCTGAAATATTGGAAAGGGAAAAGATAGATGTTTTCTGTAATTTGAGAACAAAATATAGTGAAAGTTTGGTGAGGATTTTCTATGCTGGATTACAGGAAAAGAATGGTGCTGAATTCCAATTTCGTTTTGGGCGAAAAGTGTATCATTTTACTGCTGATTTGTGGTTCAACCTCTTTGATATGTGCACTGGCACAAGAATCACAGGGGAAGAATTATTATCGTACTCTGAGACAAGTACGGTAGATTATGATTCAAATTCATTTGCTGCATCTATCACTAAAAATGGAAGGGTTCCGGCACTCATGGGAACCAGAAAATTGTCCGTGAATGCAAGAGTGGTGTATTGGATTGTAAGCCACATCTTGCGTCCTAAAATTGCATCATCAAGGATAGACAAAAAGGACCTTGATTTGATGTATCTGTTAATGGAGGACAAACAAGTTGATTGGCCTCTTTATATTGTGAGCAGGATGTTTGATTTGCGGAATTCTAGTCGTGATCAAAGCTTTGGCTATTGTAGCTTGATTGGAAGTATCCTAAAGCACTTCAAACTTGTGCAAGATCTTCCAATTGAATACACTTCTCCTGGAAAGCTGCAAATATTCAGTGGTTAGCAATTGTCCAAAATGCACTGACACTTGAATAATGATGATGTGTATGAGTATGATGGTCAAGCGTCTGATAATGAGAATGAAGATGAGGATAATGCTCCGAGGGTTAGGAGACAAAGGCAAAATGCTAGGCAACAAGGTGAAGGTGTTGGTAATGAAGGGGTTGGTAATGAGCAAGGTGGTAATTGGTAAGAAATGATGGAGATGATGCGGAACATGAGCCTTCAACAAACCGCATTCATTGAAACTTACAACCAAAACTACCAAACCTCAAGTGCTAGAATGGAAGAGCTTCATGTATACCAAACTAAACTTTACAACAACAAAACCGAGCTTCACACTTATGTCACAAACCGCTTTGATGAGTTACAAGGCCATATCACATACTTCAATCCCTCCAACAATGTTGACAACTACCTCAATCCAAATCCCGATAACATGAATGAATGATTTGGATGTTTTGTAGTTTCTATGTTTTAACTCATGAACTATTTGCTTTTTATTTTCATTGTTATGAATTTGGTATTCAATATGGTTGTACGAATATTTGGTAATGCCAAACTTTTTAGGCATTTTTTAATTCTTGTATGACTCTTGGATTTTTTCTATCTCATGTATGACTTTCTATGCATGATGTGTTGTTTATTTTATTCGTCCGTAGAATATGTTTTGAATTGATTATAATGCCGATGTTTGATATTCAGGATATTTGGTTTGGCGGGTTGTTCTACATGCCATGTTTCTCATGATGCTTTGTATCGTCATTTGACTATATTCATGTATGTTTTGCTTAATTATTTGATCAGGTTATGTTTATTATGTGACCTATATGGTCTTTATTTCGAAATTGATACTTCTCATGAGTTTCTTTTCTTCTTTTTGATAATGTCAAAGGGGGAGAAAAGATTGGCAAGCATAAGCTATGGAAAAAGCTTTGAGACTTCGAATCCGTTATTCAACATATGTGCAAGACGGCATCAACTAAGAGGGAGCTTCGCAAGTGGTTAGCCTTTTGTTGATTGAGTCGGTAACTTAAAGCTATTTGTAAATTCCATCTTAGGTAGGCTTAGTTAGCTTATGCAATAGTTTTGACAATTATCAAAAAGGGGGAGAATGTTAATGCACCAGTTCCCCTCCGAGTTTTAATAATTGTCAAAACACATGGAAATAGAGTAGAATATGTTTAGGCAACAATTGAAATTGACTTGACAGCAAAACATTATTTTGAAACTTTGAAAAATCAATTTTTAGGTGTTTTGTATCGATACATATATACCTGTATCGATACAAATGTCCTGAAACTTGTTCAGGCTGATTATCACGCATTTGTATCGATACATAGCACCTTTGTATCGATACAAATTGCTCTCATTAGAGTCAGAGGAGCCTCTGTGTTTCGAAACACACTTGTATGTTTCGAAACACATGCAGACTCTTCTGAAACCAGAGAGAGCCTTGTGTTTCGAAACACACCTTTGTGTTTCGAAACATATCAGTCAATTTTTGTTTTTTTGGTGTATGTATCGATACATACGCGTGGATGTATCGATACAAGAACACAAACCTTCCTGCTGTCAACTGCTTGTATCGATACACACTGATGCATGTATCGATACAAGTCTGTTAGATTGTGCCTAAATTTGCTCAATTCTACTTCCATTATAAATAGCTTTATGGGTTATTGTTGTAAATATGAGAAACCAGTATTGAAGAGTTCTTTGGTCAAGATTGTTTGAGAGTTTTGTATCAAGGATCATTCAAGAGCAATCATCATCTTCCTGCATTACTTCTATCAAATTGAAGATTGAGTATGGGTTCAATTGGAGATTGATTAGAAGAATTCGAAGGATAACATTCGAGGAGAATTCGCGGTGAATTAGAATTTGTCGCTCGGGTTGATTGAGTCTTGAAGGTTGGGTTTCTCATCCGGGTTCAAGAGTTTGCTTGAAGGTTACAATTCGATTTGTTGAGGGAATTATTCGGACGGTCATCACGGGTTCTTGGTTGAAGATAGCGTGAAGGATTGATCGTTGGGAACGATAATTGAAGACAAGATCGAATTGGGGTTTGCGCAATTACAAGACGGGTTTATGTTGAAGATGGTGAAGATCGTGTAATCGAGTCTGTATCTTACATATTGTGTCGTTGTAAATTGTGTATTGAAAGAGATTTTTTTCGAAGTAAAAGTCTCAGCTTATCCGTTTGATAAGCTGGGGGGAGACGTACCGGCCGACTGCGAGGACGACGCGAAATTTGGGAACTCCCTGATCACTCCCTTGCGTATCTCTCTATCCCTTATCTCTTTTACATTCCAATTTATTATTCACTTGCATAGATAATTTCGTCACACACACGCCACGTGTTCGACGAAATTATTGTATGCTAGCTTCGCTTGTTATTTGAATTTGCAATTCCAAGTTTTAGTGTGTGATTCTATTTTCAAAAGATTCGTGTGATTTGAAAATTGCTTAACTTGATAATTTGAATTGCATTCGTTGTATCGTATTCATTCCGCGCTTACTCGATTATTTTACGAAAAACCGTAGTTGTTGTTTGAAACGCTTTTGCTCGTCACATTTGAGCGTAGCCTTGTAGTCTAACAACACCGATGCCGCACCAACTTTTTATTTTTTATTTTGGTCTAGATACTCGCCGGATACTTACCGGGTACTCGAACGACTCTAAAATTTAAAAAAATAATTTTTTTTGTTTTTATATTTTTTTTAGAAATATTTTGTCCAAAAAAAACTTTTATTTTGTCTAAATCTTCAAGAAAACTATAAAAAGAGTAAGAATTATTATGAAGGAGCAACAAGAATGTGAGATATTGGTAGAGATGAATTTGATTTATTTGATGGAGCTGATATTCACGAAGTTGTTAATCTTTCTCTCGATGAACCTGAATTAGAGGCCGCTCTTTTTAAATGATGATGAAGGGGAAAATATTAAGATTCGGTTTTGAATCAATGAATAATGACATTTTTTTAATGTTTTTTTTGTTATTGCTTATAATTTGACTCTTTTTGAGCAAATTGTTTTTTAATTTGATATGATTGTTTTGATGTTTTTGAACAATTTTAATTACTTTTAGTAGTATATTTTTATTATTTTATTTATATAATTATAAAAATAAAAAAAATGATAACAACGTACTCGTATCCTAATTTTTTCGAAAATGTCGTACCTCGTTCCCGTACTCGTATCGAGTACTGGTATAGTACCCGTACCATGGCAACGCTTGTGAATCAGTTGCCTGAACAATTGACACACTACAGAATAAAAATCTTATTAATTTACTTTGCAAGAAAATTTAGGCACCGTTTGTTTCATTTTTTTTTTCAAAAAATCTATTTTTCTTTTAAAAAAATTGCTATTTTTTATTTTACTTGTGTTTGTTTCAGATTTTACTAAAAATCATTTTAGTAAAAATATTATTATTTTTTCTTTAAAATGAAAGCTATTTACAAAATCTATGTATTTAAACATCACATACGATGTACAAAGTGAAGTCAACCGAAAGAAAATAACTTTTTATTATCGTAAATAAACAAAAAATATCTTTAAAACTAAACCTCTAAATGTTTTTTTAGAAAAAAAATCATTTTTTCTAAAGGTTAGAGTTTGTGAAAATTAAACATTTTCGAGAAAAATAATGTATCAAAGTTTTTGTTAAAAACATTTCCATGACTTTTTTCCTCATGATGCACAGAGCCAATCCAACACTAAGTGAGATTTAAAGTGAATTTTAAAATAGAGCGTTTTAATTTCAAAAATAATAATTTATTAAAATAATTTCATATTAGCTTTTGAAACTTAATAATTTATTAAATTATCATAATTATAGGTTTGTTTAACATTTCTTGTTCAAATTGGCAATAAAGCCAATACATAGTTATTGTTGTTTGAATTCTTGAGAAATTGAAAAATTTGTTTTTTTTACTAAGAAAAATTGTAAATTTGTTATCTCATTTTTATAATTTTTTTTTTTTTAATTAGAGATGTCCAAGATTTTTTCTATTGTGAACTAAGAACATCTCTATTGGTAAACTACCATAATTGTTCTTTGGGTCCCATTAAAACCACGTCATCTTGAAATAACTCACTCATTTTTCATTCCAACAGTACAACTTTAAAAAATCTATATTGGGTCCCACAATTATACTTCACATATCATTATTTTATTCATATTTAATTTTAGGGTTAAATATGTTTTTAGTCCTTATAAACATCTGACTCTTCTACTTTTAGTCCCTCTAAATTTTTTTCCCACTTTTTGGTCCCTACAAAATTCTCTAATATGAATTTTGGTCCCTACTTTTAAGTCAACTCATGTATACTAATTAAAATTTGGAGTTATGTATTGCAGTAATGTTTAGTATATTAAAAATTGAATTGATTGGCAAAATTTGAATTTTTTTAATTAGTGATGAATTAAATATGAATTTTTGAAGTGTTTGCGCTTAAAAATTCATAGTTAATTCATCATTTGTTAAAAAATTATGAATTTTGGTTTGAGTAATTTTTATAATATTATAAACATGATCACAAAACCTAGTTAAAAAATTTGAATCATACACATAGTTGAGTGAAAAGCAGGGACCAAAAATCATGATCGGAAATATTTTGAGGACCAAAAAGTGGGAAAAAAATTTAGAGGGACTAAAAGTAGAAGAGTCAGATGTTTATAGGGACTAAAAACATATTTAACCCTTAATTTTATTACAATTAAAAATACACTATAAGACAAGTTCTATAAATTAAACTTAATAAAAGAAATGGTAAATTTTATTGAGAACCGTGCTACCAAAGTTACTTCACCAAGTGATGGTACTCCACTTGGCAAACTTCAAGGACAAACTTTAACCAAAATATAATATTTTACATTGCCACTTGGAGAATAAACCATGAAATACCCTTCCAATGGAGGTGCTCTAATAGACTTATGACTTATGAGAGACATTTTTTTTAGTCATTATTTTATTCTTTTTCTGAAACTTAAAGCTATTATTTAGATTGTCTTATTCTTGGGCCGATCCTGATAATGCATGTATTGAGTTTTGTTTCTCACTATGCCACTAATTTTACTGTTACATTCTATTGAGATAAATTGATGTGTTTACAGGTTAATTTAGGACTTGTTTTGTTAGACTAAAATTTTCCCATACTTAAATTTTTTTCTAACATTGCCCATATTATAATCGGTAAATTGAGCTAATAACAGTAGTTTCATAAGTAACTGAGGTAAGTACGCCAAGTGCTCTATTTTGTGGATATCATTTGTGTGTTTTTGTAGAGAGTTCTGATGAGCATAACATTGAATGTTGAGAGTAAGAAGTTAGAACACATTATTCAAAGAAGTTGAACCTTTCATAATTACAGTGCCACATACAAAAATTGTGCTAGCTTTTGTGCGGAGGGAAATCAAAATTACCTCTCTCTATTTCTCTCTTTCACACATATATAGGAGAAAGATCAAAATCTAGCATAATGTTTAAAAAGAAACAAAAAAATTATGTTAGAATAATAGTTATTATGAAACAAAGGAAGTACTTTTTACACGTCAAACACTATATATACAACCTCGATATATCTAACTCCAAATCTCTATCACGACATTAATACATATAATTACATTTAATTATTTTATTTCTTGAAATTAATATTGGTTGCTAGTTTTTTATTATTAGTAAGATTTGAAGATAAATGAAGCACAACTTATTTACAAAATGAAATGATGAATGAACTTTTGAAGTTTGTCTCGATTCCACTTGGCAAATGGCAATGTAAAGATCCTTTCATGCATTCGTGAGTGTCCACTTGGTATATGGTTTATCGGTGGAAGATGGGACTGATCAGAGATTAACAAGAACCAAGGAAATATATATTGAACAAAGGAGATAATTATGAAATTTGTAGGTATTCACAATCCAAAGTCGTTACGGTGATGATGGGCCATTTTAATTTGAATTAAAAGTTGGGGAACTTTAGGGGCCAAATTGTGTGTGAAATGCACCAGACAAAAAATTTATGTGGCAACAACCGAAAATGTGAAGTACTTTTCATTGCACTACAAAGTTGTTGATCTCAGACTTTCAAAAAAAAAAAAAAAGTTGTTGATCTCTAAAGGAAACAGTTATAGAGGCTTACTTAGCTCAAATAATTGCATAGATAGATGGAGTCAGATTTGTATCCACTTGTCTTAGATTTTTATTTTTATTACGGATTGTTGGTAAAGATTTGTATTCTTTCTCTTTTATTCTTATAACATAGTCTTTAAATTGAAAATTGGATTTGACACTTTTTTTATAAAATCAGTTTGTAAAATGAAAATTTACTTTCATTTATAAACATTTGAATACATTTCATCGTGTCCAATGCTATTCAACTTGGTTCAGCTTAGCGAAGTGGTCTAATAAATTGTAGAAAGGTGAATTAGAGTTTAACTCATTATTATAAAATTGACTTATAAGATGATGATTGTCTTCACTTATAAACATCTATGAGCAGACTTGATCGCTTTCATTTGTCTGAAAAGTGGGTCGAGGTTTGGCCTAATTGTGATTCAAATCACTGTCCCATTGTTTTACGTGAGGAAATTGAAGACTGGGCCCTCGGTTCTTCGTATGCTAAAGTGTTGGTCGTCTTTTCCGGGTTATAATGTGTTTGTTCAAGAAAAGTTAAATAGTTGTATGGTTGATGGCTGAGCAGAGTATGTTTTTAAAGAAAAATTGAAATTTCTCAAAGGTGTGTTAAAGGAGTGGCATTGTCACCAACATCTCGGGAAGAATTGTGAAGACTAAAGACCGGATTAGTGTTGAGTGAACAGGAAATTATGGAACGGCGCAATCTGACTGCTAGTTTATTTTCCTTGGCTCATGGTGATTGCAGTATTTCTTGGCAACAATCCAGGTTTAGATGATTACGTGACTGGCATGTTAATACACGTTTTTTCCACGTGCTAGCTCAACATTAGCGACATAAAAAATTGATTATCATACTTACTGTTAATGAGACTCAAGTTGAGGGGGTGCAGCCGATTCGAGAGTCCATTTTTAATCATTTTTCTAATCACTTTAAGACTACTAGAAGGATTCGACTGGAGGTTAAGGGTTTACAATTTAATACTCTTAATGATGTTGACGCTGGTTCGTTAGTGGTTCCGTTTGGTGACGAAGAAAATCCAACAAGTGGTATGAGATTGTGACAGTTTCAGGAGTCTAGGGTCGGATGGGGTTCACCTTGGTTTTATTAAAGATTTTTGTTCTAAATTTAAGGGAGATTTGTTATGTTTTTTTTTGTAGAATTTCATCAAAATAGTCGCTTGGTCAAAGGGGTTAATTGTACTTTTATTGTTCATATTCTTAAGGTGGAGTCGCCTCAGCAGATCTCGGACTTTAGGCGAATTTCGTTGATTGGTAGTATTTATAAGGTCTTATCGAAGGTGTTGGCTAACCGTTTGAGTTAGGTTATTGGGAGTGCGATTTCCGAGTTTCAGTAGGCATTTGTGAAAGGTTGGTAGATTTTAAATGGGATATTGATTGCAAATGAATTGGATGATGAAGGTAAAAAATTAAAAAAGGAATTGGTTATGTTCAAAGTGGATTTCGAAAAAGCGTATGATTCAGTTGAATGGTCTTATCTTCTTTCTGTTATGGCTAACACGCGTTTCCCTGCTCAGTGGTGCCGATGGATTTCCGAGTATGTCAATTTTGCGTCTGCTTCAATTTTGGTTAATGGCAGCCCGACAGATGAGTCTACTTTTGAGCGGGAGCTTCGGCAGGGTGATCCACAATCTCCTTTTCTCTTTCTCATAGCAGCCGAAGGGTTAAGTGCGATGATGTTGGCTGCAGTTCACTTTGGTTTGTTTTCTGGTTTCTAGTGGGGGAGGCTGGGGCTTTGTGTGTTTCTCATCTGCAATTTGCAAATGATACTCTACTGATTAGATGTAAGACTTGGGCGAATATGAGAGCCATTAAGCCTGTGCTGCTTCTGTTTGAGTTGATGTCAGGCTTAAAGGTTAACTTTCATAAGAGCATGTTGGTTGATGTTAATGTAGCAGATTCTTGGCTGATAGTGGCTGCTAATTTGTTGAATATCTGAGTTGGCTTCACTCCTTTTACTTATCTTGGTATTCTGATTGGTGGTAATAAGAGAAGACTTTTGTTCTAGAAACATGTCGTTGATAAAATCAAAACCCGTTTAACCATTTGGAAATGTCGTAACTTCTCTATGGGGGGTCACTTAGTTCTCCTCAAAGACGCCTTGTCCTCTATTCCGATTTATTTTCTTTCTTTTTTCAAGGCTCCCTTAGGTATCGTTTCTTTGATAGAATCACTTTTTAAATATTTTTTTGTAGGGTGGGGATGTGGTAGCTCGTAAGGTATGTTGGATTCATTGGGATAAAGTTTGTTTAGATGAGAGTTAGGGAGGTTTAGGGAGTTTAATCTAGCTTTGTTGGGGAAATGGTGTACGTTGGAGGATGAAAACTAACAGAGGGTGCTTTTGGTGGCGGGTTTTGGAACATAAATATGGCGTGGTTAGAGTGGTGTTGATGGATGTGGGGCAAGGGCGTCGTCTTGGTGGAAGGATATTGTGGGTGTTAGTAAGGGGTCCTTCCATGGGGTAGAGGGGTGGTTGATAAAGGTTGTGGTGCGGGTGGTGGATGATGGTGAATCCACTTCTTTTTGGCATGATTGTTGGTTGGACGAGGGGGGTTCGTTGAGGGAGAGGTTTCTGAGGTTAGCCAGACTCAGCATGGCGTCTGAGGTGTCGGTGGGAGAGATGTGTCGCCGTGGGTGAGGAGTCGGCGGAAGGGGGTGGGAGTGGCGGCGTCCTTTGTTCGTTTGGGAGGAAGGCTTGGCGTGGGAGAGTGTTGTGCTTTGTTATGTAACACTGTTTACATGATAATGTGGTTGACAAGTGGCGGTGGATAGGTGTTTCCTCTAAATCTTATACAGTAAAAGAGGCATATTGTTACTTGACTAGCCAGGCTGATCTTCTCCTCGAGGTGTCACATGTATTGGATCACATTCATCTCAAGTGTGGTGGTGGCTAAAGGCGAAGATAAAAGAATTTTTGTTTGATTATAATTCTTAGTACTCTAATCCCTGGCTATGCTTAGGGCGGAGGGATGACTGATTGTGTTTGGGATTGTCCTTTGCTACCGTGTTTGTGCTTTTCCTTCTTGGTTGGAATTTTCATTTATAATTAACCTTTTTTGTTTTAGGTGAGTATACCTTATACTTACTTATCGCTATTTTAATATATTTTATTTGGTTGATTCAAAAAATATAAACATATTTAAATATTATTAAATTTGACTCACCTTTACAAAACCGGTGTGTAAAATAAGGATTATTCTCACTTTTATATGTATATATATATATATATATATATATATATATATATATATATATATATATATATATAGGCCTTATTACAACTTTTTAACAACATATTAACATTTTTTATAAGAAATATAATTATTAATTAGAAAATATTGGTTAACAAATAATTAATGCATTTAAAATAAAAATTCAAAAGAGTCTTATTTATATAATACATAAACTAATTTCTGAAACATAACACCCCACAACTCATACTTTTTAAAATAAATATTTAACTACATGTAGTTAAGTGTATTTTTTAAAGTTGTGAGATGTACATCTCACAGTTTTTTAAAACAACAATGTAAAACCAAAAAAAGTAAAATATCAATTTAAAGTATGGAAAAAACTAACACATATCCTTAAGATATTTGTTAGTGTACTATATATAATAATTTTATATTAAAAATTCTGTATTTTATCTTTCTAGCTAGAATACTAAATTGTTAGTATGACCCTTAAAGTATGTCAAATGCACTTCGATGCAATATGATATTTGAAATATGAAAGCTATACGGAATCAGAGGTTTATATAGTAATATTGTAGAACTATTAATTGTAGAAAAAAAAAGGTAATATACAAAACTCATTTCAATAATTAGTTATATATACAAAACTGATTCTGAAGTATATCAGAACAAGCTACAATGGCCCTGCAATCTATATTTGTAATTTTGTAGACAAAAAGTATATCAAATCAAAATATCTTCAAAAGCCATAGATAATTATTGGTTCATTATTTTGCCTAAGAACATGAAAGGAAGAGGATGCCTCGTTTTGACAAGCATACATGAAAGTGATCAAAGCCTTCTCCACATCTTCAGGAATCTGTTCTTGAACTAACGAGATTGCGTAGTCCAAGAAAACACTATCGCACGGCAACATAATAGGTCTATTTCCTGGTAATCCGAACACTTCCTCAGACCATTTAAAGAGTTCTCTAAACACGTTTGTGCTAAGATACTTTAGAGGAACCACAAACCTCTTACGTTCGATGCTGTAAACAACAAAGTGACCCTTATTTACCGATGAAGATTTCATATCCGCTTCATTTCTCGGGTAAGAGATCCTCTTGCGTTTTTGAACGGCCAATTTTTGCCACTTTTTTGCCATTTGTATTAGCCTCTTTACACTTAACATGGTTTGAATTTATGAGAACTTAAAAGAGAGTAAATTAAACTATGAAGCAAATTCTTATCTAGGCTGTATTGAATTTGAACAATCGGTCTAAAATATATATACTCAAAAAATTTAGACAGCACCATATGGTATTGTATGAAGTGTGTTGTGTTGATAAGGTGCATGCTCATGTGGAATAGTTCATTCACTAACCAAACAAATGACAAAATAGAAATTGAATTTAAGGGCAATGTATTTTGGTCTAGACATGACAATTAATTTAACAAGATAAGTGTTATTTAAGCCCAATTTGTTCTTTGGAAGTTTTGTGACATAAATGCTAAAGATGCACAATCGTTTTCTATACAGCAGGGCATGAACTATAGTATAAGTTAATAATTAACATTTTGGGCCCAGCAGCTGAGAAGATAAGTAACATATACCTAAATAATTATAAGATTAATATAGATAACACACACACCCTACTGAAATAGTACTTAGCAAGATGCATGAATATAAAGCAAAAGGAACATGGAAACAGTTATATGTGTATGGCAAATGGCATGTCTTTTGCCTAATTGGTTTTCTCAAGTATACAACTTCCTATATTGTCTAAATGTACTATAGTCTGTACAATTTATTTTTTGATACACTAGAATTTATGAATATAGGGGTGATTATTAATCTTCAAAAATAATTCTTGATACTAGAATTGTGTTGATAATAATGTTGAGAAATATTTCATATTGGGCCAAATCACAAATTAAAGCCTTTTTGCTGAATATGGGAAATGGCCCTTTTGTGATATATTAACGCCTTTATTGAAGAATAAATACACCAAACGTTATGACTAGAAGTGGTTCATGCTACAAAACTTACCAAAAAAGACTAGAAGTGGTTCATGCTACAACAAATCATCACGTCTTTGGGAATTTTGGGAAGTTTTAACATCGTTCAAAAATATAAGACTTCACCGCATATTAATTAGTTCAATTGTAATTGATGTTGGATTTAGTATAGAGGATCACAATTCGATAGAACCGACCTAAATGCCAAGCCACCTAAGCCCTTGCTTTAGGCTCCAAAAAATATATTATTAAGAAAGGTTCCAATAAATAACAAGTCCAATAATCTATAGTTTCATAATGCATTAAACAAAAAGCCTCCTAAACAAAATCAAGCCATCACTTTAAGAAGAAAAAAGTATAACTCAATTCAATTTTCCATTCATATAAAAAGTTGAGACTTAACTACTAAGAAAAAAAGTTTGAGACTTTTATATTCTAAAAACACAATTAAGTAACATTTATTTTATTTCTATTTAGTATTAAGATATTAAAGTTTTGTTTAGAAATTGAAAATTTAAAAGAATTTTGTCTTAACCTTGACCGTTCGTTAAAACAAGATGACAACTCTGATATTTTTGGATTAAACTTATTTTATAATTGCAAATTTTAAGAGAAATCATACAAGTTGAACATGATACTATTCCTGTAACCTTTGCTTTAATATAACGAACTTTTTCAAAACTAAAATTAGTAAAATCTTATTTTAGATCAACAATAATTATTGGTCCAAATAAATCTTGAAAAATAAATTTTAAATAAAATTTTCTGATTTTAACATTATGTTCCCTCACTATTTGTCCTTCTTTTTTATTTTGTTTAATCTACCTTGAGTGTTGCAGAAAAAACAATATTTCGTGTTTATTAAATTATGTCCCTTCATTTAGTGTTGGACCGGCCATAATTTTTATAACATACTTGAAAGAGGTTGAAACTGCTTGATACTGAAATTAACTTCAAATCAATTAGTTGGTACTAATACCGATTGTAGAAAGAAAGAAAAAAAGACTTCTGAGTGTAATTTTAGATGCGAAGAAGAAAAAAAATGCTATTTTCTAAATGGGTTTTGGGTATTTGTGATGGCACCATAGGAGAAAGCAATGATGTGGAATTTTTAAAATAAATAAATTTTACTCTAACATTAACAAGTTAATACTTACTGTGAATAAATAAAAAAAGTTAATACTTCATGATCATACTTTAAACTTCAAGTTATTTAGTCTCTCTCTGATAATAATAGGATTAACATAAAAAAGTAAATATATAAATGTAAAAACTATTAAATTAATCTATGCCTTTATTGTTTTTTTTTAATTTAAAATTGCAAAAGAGAGTAAAACAAATAGGATCTTAACACTCGAAATTCAATAAAAAATAAACTAAATTAAAAAAAAAATTCTTGTTTGATATCATGAGATGGATAATCAAATATTTGTTGTTGAAAATTTTATAAAAATTAAAATTCCAAGAATAAAGTTTATAATAACAAAATAATAATTGGAAGATGAAAAAAAGTAGAAATAAGTTTGATCGCGGTAATCAATAGATGAACAGAAGAAATTTTGATGCAAGGCAAGAAGAGATTTTGCATTTTACAGTTTTACTTATAAACTTTATTTCTCAATTTTGTGTTTAGGTTAATGAAATTATAGGGTGTGAAAATGAAAACGTTGAACTTGGGGTGTGAAAAACAAAACTTGTTGAGTTAGTAAAGAAAATTTGAAGGATAGTTGGGCTCAAATTTGATAAGTATTTGGGTCTTCTTATACACTTTTTACTATAAACACGCACCCCAGACCAACCCTGCTCCAGTTTCCTAGGTTCCAATCTTAGTTTCCAAGTGTGTATGTGTGTGTATATATATATATATATATATATATATATGGATGATAACTTACTCCATGTTAAGAAGTCTCACATCGATTGTGAGATGATCTGAATTTATTTATAAAAAAAAGGCAATCAATATTCATTTTACAAACCGATTTTTGTATTTGTGGCAATTTTAGTCAAAATTCATTCAATGATTTTTCATATTTTTCTTTCTTCCTACTTTCTTTCCATCCAACCAAACGTGTGAACATGATATGAGAGAAATATAAGACATACTTAGAGAGAAATAAAAATAGAGATCCAATGGTTCTCTACACAACCTAAAAGGTTCATACTAAAAATGATCCAAAATAATATTTTCACTCCCTATCTCGTTGTTCCCATAATCCTACATACCTGGAGAGATAAATAACAATTGAGATCCGATGGTTGCAATTAGTGTAGGATAGACAACAAAAAGTACCAACATGAGAAAATTCATAC
This sequence comes from Trifolium dubium, assembly GCA_951804385.1. Lineage (NCBI taxonomy): Eukaryota > Viridiplantae > Streptophyta > Magnoliopsida > Fabales > Fabaceae > Trifolium > Trifolium dubium. Next base: position 20,142,445 of record OX638075.1, on the reverse strand, counting down.
CCATATGAGTTTGAATCTTCCCCTTCCTTAATGTGTTATGTGATATCTCCTGTCTTAATCTAATGGTTTGAAATTGTAAGGAAAAATAATATGGTCTGGAGAGAGAAACAACAACAGAGATCTAATGGTTGCAATTTGTGCAAAGGACAAACAACAAAAGAGTGCCAATAGGAGAGAATCGAAATCCATATAAGTTTGGATCATTTCCTACCTTAATGAGTTCTTCCATCTCTCATGTCTTAATTTAATGGTTGAGACTGTAAAGAAAAATAAAGTGGTATGGAGAGAAAAACAACAGTAGAGATCCAATGGTTACAATTAGTGCAGAACAAACAACAAAAGAGTACCAAACAAAAGAGAATCTAGATCCATATATATATGAGTTTGAATTCTCTTATGCCTTAATGTGTTATGCCTTCTCTCATGTCTTAATCTAATGGTTGAGATTGTAAAGATAAATAATATGGTCTTTGTAGAGAGAAACAACAACACATATCCAATGGTTGCAATTAGTGCAGGATAAACATCAGGAGATAATCCATATTTGTGGTATATTTGTATTTAATTTATTGTTAAAAATCTTATGTGAAGGTTTTTTTTTTGTCGAGGTCAAAATTTCCACCGCCAAACACATTGATTACTCCCCTCGTTGGATTAGAGACACATCAAAGGGTGGGGCAACTGGCTCCGACCCAGAGATTTAAATTTTCTTTGTATCTAAGGCGATAATCGAACTCTCGATCTTTGGTCAAGGGAGAATTAGCCTCAACCGCTCAACCACACCCTGTGGGTTAAAGTGTTTTCCGTTTTGTTAAAAAAATATAAAATAGAAATAGCACAATTAAGATGTGTCAATAATAAGACTAAAAAACAATTAAATAAGTGTTTTTCACATATACTTGAGTTTCACTGTGTTTTTATCCATCTAAATAAGTGTTATTCATATATAATTGAGTTAATTTTTGTGTTTTTGTTGCCTAAATGGAGCGTTGTTGGTTTGCTTGTTGTATTGTGCGACGTTTTTTGTAGTCTCGTTTTAGTGCGGTGTTTTTTTTGTTCGGAGTGATAGATCAATTTTGTCTCATTACAAGTGCAAACAATGAAATACGAATTCAAAAGCATTGATACTATAGTTCAGGACTTATGAGATGTTATTACTAAGGTCAACTTTCTCTCAACCTCGCAAATATCTTGTTAGTATGCGACATAATCGGTCATCTCATAGACTACATATAGTCGATTGTTTGTGCGAACACATGCAAATATCTTTTTCCGGAGTTAAATGTCATCAAAGATTGTGGATATCAAATTATCATTGACATTTGCTCATATGTGGAAGATTTTATTTAAGGTTGTTAAGATTTAGATTTTGGTCTGTTAACGCTATATTGTCATTTGAAAGTTTCATATGTATCTTTAGTAAGTATTTAACTATCTTCATCTCTTTTATTGTTGCTAATTTAGCATATGAATTAATGAAATTTCTTTTATTATAAAAAATTAAAATAATAATACTGAAAAAAATATTTTTTGTTTACAAGAAAATTAATTGAAATGATTTTTGCCTATGTATAAATAATTATTTTATTTTATTTTATCTTTATTAAAAAAATATGTTTGAATTTATTCAGTCTCCTCTCAAATGCAATTGCAGAGGATCAAACTAAAAATATTTTTAAACTTCAAATGTATTCATTCATATTCATACTTGGCAAATGGGGCATGAGTTGTAAACTTTGTTCCTAAGTTCCCACCGAAGAACAAGACAATCATTCCCCCATTCCCACCATCTTAAAACTTTCTTCCTTTTTGTTGTCTTGGAGAACCATACGCGGAAGCAAAAAACCAACAACCGACATGCCAAATCACCACGTTTTCTGTCTTTTGATTATTACTTTTTGGTTTGATTACTTGTTTTCTAAAATACTAGTACTATATACGCTGCTATAAAATCTTGATATGATTCTTACTTCACAGCTGTAATAGATATGCTATGATTTATATTGATGGAAACATCCGAGGTTATTGATTTATTGTTAATTTGTTATGTTAGTGTTTGTTTTTTCTTTATTAGAATTTTAATTTTAATTATTTAACCTATGTAGTTTTCAGTTTAAATAAATTGAGTTATCCAACCATTCACTTTCTATGGATAGATATAGGTGACAACTTGTGTACACCTCAAGATTTGAGCGTATTTATCCCAACTATTACAAAACATTTTAAGTGATATAATTTTTTATAAAATATATCGTTTGATTGAAAATTTATATCATATAGATCATTTGTGTAAAATTTCAGATAACTCTAAAATCATTTGATATATTATTTAGACAAATAAAGATTAACGGTGTTTAAGAAATCACAGAAACTGTTAATTTTGATGCGTTTCAATAACATTATCAAATGATTTTATATTTGTCAGAAATTTTACACAAATAATCTATATATATGATATAAAATTGTAATTAAATGGTGTATTTTATAAATTAAAAATATATATAAATTAAATTTTTTAAGTGGTTAGAGGTAAATATCCTCAAATCTTAAGGGAGTAGACAAAAATAAACCATCAATATATTATATATTCCCCTTATAAGGTGTGATTTAAGTAATGGACATATACCATATATAGTTGAGTTTAGCCGAGGATATCAAAAAAAAAAAAAGTTAGTATTCTAATATGGATTAGGATTTGATGAAGTAAAGAAAGCACATATTTTCTATTTAAATCAATCTTGGCCACTGATTTTATATCAGACAATTGAGATTATATATATATATATATATATATATATATATATATATATATATATATATATATATTAAAATTATTCTAATTGTTAATTAAAATTGAACAAAACTCACTTGAGTTGTCTGATCTGATTTGGGACTTGAGAGTATACTTTTCTCGAGATTTCAATTTCAATTCTCTCTAATACTAATTTATATAGATAAATTTAGTTTTTCCAAAATATAAACTAACAGTTGATGATGTAACTGCGTCAGTTGATGATATATAAGGAATCAATATTTGAGTATTATTAGTTGAAAGAGAGTCGATCTCTGTAATTGATTGTGTGTTAGCTAGCCACCTATGGCAAACAAAAGAAATTACATAGGTGATTACTTAAGAGAAAGTAATTGGCTTGTAACTAAAGTTATGTTGGGTTGAAGTGTGGGATTTATTAGACACATGGAAGTAATATATTAATAATTGTGTGTGCGCGCGTATATGTGTGTCTTATATTTTAGATGAAGATGTAATTTCTTTCTTTTGTGATTTTGGAGTATTGACATGTTCTTACTTCTTACACCTCGCATTTTTCTGAACCCAGCAGTAATAGAATTGTAATTTGGCGAAATAGGTAGAAGGACGGGAGTGGGATCTTGGTGTTTAAATCAAGTATAGGATGTGACTGACTCAATTGAAGGGGGATCGTAGAATTCAAGTGTGAGTGGTTTGTCTTACAACGACAATGAAAATGCCATATACCTGCATGAAGTTGTAAGATTTTAAATATAATGAAGATGTGGTATCCCAATTATTGTAAAAGAGAATTGACATTATGTTGCTCATTCTATCCCCCCAAGACTCGACGATGAAAGTATAGGTTGTGCCTCATACTTAAAGGAGATATTGTTCGATTCAAGTGTGAGTGATTTATTTCATATCAATTATATTGAATGAACTAAATTTAGACAAAGAAGAGATGTAATCCATAAATTTAATATCTTAAAATTTAATATTTTTTAATTAAAATTAAACAAAGAAATAAAAATAAGAAAAACTTTCAAAAGTGCGAATAAATTTAAACACCAAACTTTCAAAAACATAAATAATTTATAATCATAATTTACTCCTCTCACAACCGAACTTCAAATCAAAGTATCATACTTTTTTCTAAAATAAAAAAGACAACATCATAAACAATGCAAGATTCCATCTTAGCTCATAAGCCTAAAAACGGGTAAACGCACTTGAATGTCTTCCAATACCACACGGCCACAACACACTCTATTAAGCTAAAAAGGAAATTAGTTACTCACAACACAACTAGCACACAGCTATTGTGCATAATACAATACTACAACAAATCCACAATACAACAAGTCGGTGAGTGACTCACCAAAACCGTGTCCTTCTCACTCATTCATTCTTATCCAACAATAAAATTGCCTTTTTATTTTTTAAAGGATAGAATTTCCATTTTTCAAAATTAAATGCTTACCTATAATAATATACTTAATTTAATTAATTTATTCTATGTTGTATACTTTTTTTATTTTTCTTCTCTATATATAAATCACCCTCTATACTCCTTTCTTTTGTCAACTGAGTTTTGTAGTTATTCTTTCTTCTCATTCCTCAATATCATAAATATGTCTTTCTTTCTTTGCTTCTTCTTTTTCTTTCTTGCTTCCTCTGCCACTGCTTGTGATCGTTGCTTACACCAATCAAAAGCTTCTTATTTCAACAAAGCTTCTTCTCTTTCATGTATGTAACAATCATTCACTAATATGTTTCATTTTTCATCTTATTTATAAAATTATGTTGTTAATATTTTCTTTTAATATATATATTCAGCTGGAGCATGTGGCTATGGTTCTTTAGCACTTGATTTTAGTGGTGGACATCTTGCAGCTGGTGTTTCTTCCCTTTTCTATAATGGAGCTGGTTGTGGTGCTTGTTTTCAGGTAAATTTTTACACAAAAATCATAATAATCACATTAAATTTTATAGTTTTAAATTGCAGTTGTAGTCGTAGTTGTCGGTCCTATTAGTATTATGCGGTGCTATTAATATATTGCGGCCACGATTGCGGTTGCAATAATGTGGTTATTGTAGAAGTCGTCACCAGAGTCATTATATTGCGACCGCAATTTAAAACTATGATGATGGATGAATGACAACAATATGGCATTTAGCCAAATTAATTTTATTTTTCATGTTAATGTAATGAACATTTTCTTTTCCTGAAAATAATGAACAATTTGATGCAGGTAAGATGCAAGAACCAAGCACTATGCACAAAAGAAGGTACAAAAGTGGTATTAACTGATCTTAATCACAATAATCAAATTGATTTTGTTCTAAGTAGTAGAGCCTTTTCTGCCATGGCTCAAAAGGGTATGAGCCAACAGATTTTGATGCTTGGCATTGTTGACATTGAATATAAGAGGTAAGATACTTAAACCACTTTTTTAGCTTTACTTTAGTTCTTATAATAAGTTTTCTTATAATAAGTTTTTATAATAAGTTGTTTCTAGAAAATGAAGCTTTTGTTTGTTTTACACATTGTTGATATGCCAACATTTTTGGTAGGCCCCACTTCCCACCTACATAGTGGACATTTGCACCGGCCCACTTTGTGAAAACATAACTTCATTCACCATTGTGTACCAATTATATGAATATCTCTAAGACAATATATGTAACGCAATAATAATGGTAACGGTCTAATCTGCACTACAATGTAGTGCATGATAATGTAATGTATTATTGTTATAATGTCAGATATTATTTTATGTCTGTGCAATTGTGCAAGCACCAGATGCGAAGTCATGAATAAATGAATGTATAAGAAATCAAATATCAAGCACATTGAATTATGTCTATGGGACAATAATGACTTGGCTTCGATTTATTAATGGAGCACTAAATTCAAATTCATATATTTATTTATTTATGTTTGCTGAACAATGATTCATTCATCACATGGGTTTTAATGGTGCAGAGTACCTTGTGAGTACAAAAATCAGAATTTAGCTGTTCGTGTTGAAGAATCAAGCAAAAAATCAGATTATTTAGCAATTAAATTTTTGTATCAAGGTGGTCAAACAGAGATAGTAGGTGTTGATGTAGCTCAGGTATATATTACAATATCATATGTTACACTAATACTATATCCCATATATACTATAGCAAGTGTTATTGATTTGACTTTGAATGAGAATAATAAAATAACTAACCTATGGTTTTTCTGACTTATTAATAAATTATAGGTTGGATCTTCACAATGGACTTACATGAGCAGAAATCATGGAGCTGTGTGGGACACAAGTAGGGTTCCACAAGGGGCATTACAACTTAGATTAGTGGTTACATCAGGGTATGATGGAAAATGGATATGGGCAAAAAAAGTGCTTCCAGTTGATTGGAAAAATGGGGTGATATATGATTCTGATGTTCAGATTTCAGATATTGCACAAGAGGGTTGTTCACCATGTGATGATGATACATGGTCATGATTATTAAGGGGAAATTCAAGTGCTTAATTACTACTCACATAATTAATTAACATATATATATAGATAGGTTTTAGGTGGTTTTGATTTTTAATCATATACTGTGTATTATAGGTTTACAAACCAACTCATGTAATACCCAGAAATCATATCTTAATAAAATTTATAAAATGTGTTCTCTGTTGTAACTACTCAACTTTATTGTGTATTCTTTCTTTTCTTTATAATATAATATTCATTTATCAATTTATTGATAAAATAGGAATTGTGTCTTTATGTTTTAACAATGTTGATAAATTGATGTTCTCAAAAAAAAAAATGTTGATAAATTGATACTCCAACCTCACATTTGGGACATTGATAGTTGTTTTCAATCAAAGACGGTCAAAATTTAAACTTTAATATTTTAAGTTATAAAACAAAAATTAAAATTTGTATCATAAATCCAAATTATTTAACCAGATGTTTTAGGTGTAAAGTGAGAAGTGATTCAATACTACTTCATTATAAAAATCAATACTTCAGAAACTTGTTTGTAAGTTGTTGGTTTGTATAGGTGGCCAACCAAAATAAATTTTCTAATATTACTTTTTTTTTCTTTGGTCAAGCCCTTATTACTATTTCTCTTATCTTCGTGCTCAAATATTTAAAATATATACTAACATAGTGTCATATAAGTAGTAGATATTTGAATCCTTTAACTATCTGATCAGTGTGTATGTAAAATTATTTGTTGAAAGATGTCAACCGTTTAAATGGATCTCAATATTTTAAGAGATTTTACTCGAAAAGGTATATCTAAAATCTATCTTTCAAACAAAATAAAACCTAAAATCCAAGCATATGGAACTTAAATTCATCATTGAATATAACAAAAAAAATTCATCACTGAATATATATATTGGACCTACTAGGCTTGACACATATTCTATTCTTAATGGGCTTATGAAAATTAATAAAATGAGAAAATTTCTCTTCTCACCCCCCCTCCCACACTTCTCTAATCCCCCCCCCCCAATTCTAAAATACCCTTCGGTTCGTTCATGTGTAAATATGGTTCGGATTTTAAAATTCAAACTTTGTGCGTGTCTTAACAGGTTTGGATTATAAAATCCAAACTTTGTGGCTATATTGTGGCTAATTCGTAGCTACCGTTAGTTTGCTGCACAACAAAAACAATGGCTTTCATATCAAAAACAAACTTCGGATCCAAAACATACACTAAATATATCCCGATTTTAAATTCAAAGAGTCCGATCAAGTTAGCAAGCAATCTAACAAATTAGATCTAAATGAAGTATATTCCAAATGATTACAACATTCAATCAAATTCTCCATTTCAAAGTATGAATTACAGAATAATAGATCTACTTTACTCAAAGTGCAAACATTTGAGCTACCATTTAGAACAATAACATTACCATGTGTGGTTGGATGATGACAAAGAGAAAGGTAAGAGCTTGAGTTCTTGACTTGATTCCCATCGACATACACAAAGGAGATGTGAATGGAATACCATGTGTGGTTGTATATGGATTTGAGTAACATGAAGCTTTAATGGGGATTTTGGGTTGAGAAAAATAGAGTTTGATGAGAAAGAGAAAAGGACATTGATAGGTTGTTGTTGTTGGCCCGTGGAGAGAGAACAAAGAGGGAAGAACGAGTCATGATAGAGAATAAGGAGAGAGAATGAACAAGGAGAGAAAATGAAAATTGTTGTTGTTGTTAGCTATGACAAATTTTGTAGCTAAACTTGTAGCTAATTCATAGCTAACCACGAGTTCGGGTTCTGTGACCCGAATATTTATCCGGTTCAGATTTTAGAATCTGAACTTATCCTAAACACCCTTAACTCATATTTAAGGGAAAGAATGGTAGTTAGGGGGAAAAAAGAGTATAAGGGGGTAGGATGAGAAATTTTCATAAAATGAAAGCCCATGAACCATATATTAACTTGGGCCAGTATCTAAATCTTTCTTCTATAGGATACAATGATAACTACTTTTCGCGCCCCCTGCGTTACCATTTTTACTCTTTCAATGTTCGTTGTGTAACCAACCAAGTCTAAAACAGCATGCTGAGTTCGCTACTTAAAATACGAACGTTATAAAATTCAAATGTTTTGTCCCTCTCACTATTCTCTAACCCTCAAAGTTATTTTTGTTGAATAAAACATCATTTGCAACGTAAAGTGTGAACCATTCCTTCACCTCCAATTGTGATTGATCAATACTATTGGATAATCATAAAGCAAATCAAGAGATCATGCACATAAATGGAATTATACCATATTTCAATTTATAATAATTGGTTACTGATTAAAAAATAAAGATATTTCAATTTATAGAACTATATTGTGTGTCATTAGTCGATACTATGTCACAACCACTTAAGTGTCAATCAAAATATGATCTTGATCAGTGGTTAAATCTTGATAAGATTTGTTCGGTACTTTAATCAACGAACTACAGTTATTTCGCAACTTTAATTAACGAACTTCAGTTTTGTTTGGATTCTACAATGCGACCTGTGTTTTTTTCACAATTTTTTTCTCCAATTGAGTCATGTAAAATACCGTTAGGTAATTAGATAGCAAACTAAAAGAATATTCTGATCATTTTTGAAGACGCGTGAGAAATGCCAAGAGGCGCTAAAGTTAATTTTGGAGGACAATTATACCACATACCCGACCCCTAGTATACTCCCACTACCAAACACCTAAACTTCTCATAATAAGCTTGATTTTAACAAAAGATCCTCATTGTGAAAGCTCTTATATTAGATTTTTTGTTTTTGGAAAGATATATCTCTTTCATATTTATTTTGTATTTTTTTTTCTCTGAATATTTATATTAGATATGTTCACAATGAAAATTCTTATATGAATATTGATACAGGTAGTTTTGAAGCTGAAAAAGTTTGGGAATAAGAAAAAATAATCATTTTATATTTGTTAAAGTTAAGAGTATTTTGAGAGTTTTGTTTGTTGGTAGGGGTAGGAGTATAATTGGGGGTATGAGGTATAACAAAATTATAAGGGTTAGCAAGGAGATTATCAAATTATTAAAATATAATGGGAGGCCACAAACCATATATAAAAATTAGAATTATACATAACTCAAATTTAAACCAAAGGGTCATTATAGTTGAGCCCTTGATATACAGGATCTTTACAAAAGATCTCGGAATAAACAAATTTTTAAGATTAGTTCAGCTCAATTCAATAATAATAAGATAAGATGGTAGAGTTTAAGTCTCTCTGAACACAATTTAGTTGATAGAAACATTATATAGTAAAATCTCTTTAAATTAATACTCGGCAAATTAATAAACACTCTAAAATAATAAAGTTATCAGGTCCCGACTTGGACCAGGGTAAAAAATTGAAAATTTTGATAAAATAATAAGATAATAATTTTTCGGGAGATCCCTTTGTAATTTTCGGTCCCAAGAAAATCATAAATTAATAATATGGCAAACTTGTGAGATATAGTGTTAATACTCTATCACTTTCATGTAGTTTATATATTGCAAACTTGCTTAAGAATACATTGAACTCATTTGTTCCTCTTGTTTACATCAAAAGTCATTATTGGTTTCCAATGCATATTACTAAAGTCATTATTGATTTCCAATGCATATTATTAAAGTTATTATTGATTTACAAGTCATTAAAAACTCTTTAAATTAATAATTATTAATTTATCGATAAATTAATAATTATTAATTTATCGATAAATTAATAACTCTCTAAATTAATAAATTTCTCCAGTCTCGACTTTATTAATTTAAAGAGATTTTACTGTGTTTTTATATGTATGAGGTGGTGTTTGAAATCTAAATATTCTACCTAGTGCTTGACCATAAGAAAAGACGCTCGATTCAAAACTCTTTTCAAATCCCTTAGTTCCAAATGACAACACACTTACGATATAGCTCTAATTTAGGCCATTTTGGGTAAAAAATTTATTTAAAGAATTAATTACATTTTACTTCCTGTAAAATAAGTCAAAGTTGTTTTACTCCCTTGTAAACATATTTGTTGTTTTACCCCTTGTAATATAAAATTTTGCGCTTTACTCCTTGTAATATAAGATTTAGCACTTTACCCTTTGGTCAAAGTCAAGAAAATTTAACTTGGTACAATCTGTGACGTGGAATGCCACGTGACATTTTCTTTTATTTTTTCATTTTTTCTCAAAAAAACTTCTGCCAACTCAGTTTTTTTTATCTTTTTTAAAAAAAAAAAAATTTAATTTTTTTTTCTTCTAGATTTGTTATTTAAAGGCAAGTTTATTATAGCTCTGTTTTGCTGCATTTTTTTAGTATAATTTATAGCGGTTTTATTATATTACGCGGAAATTATATTTAGCGAGGGTTTATAACCACCACTAAATTATACTAAAAACCGACGCTAAATAACAAATCTATATACTAAAAAGTGTATAGACTATTTAACGAGGGTTTTAAACCGCCACATCATAGAACCTCCGCTAAATATAATAAAAATGCCGCTAACTATAATATAACCGTGGAAATTGTACTAAAAATCGCCGCTAAATAACAAATCTACAAAAAAAAAAATTAATTTTTTTTATAAAAAAAGCTGAGTTGGCAGATTTTTCTATATAAAAATTAAAAATAAAATAAAAATGTCATGTGGCATGCCACGTCACATATTCTGCCCAGTCAAATTTTGTTGACTTTGATCAGGAAGGTCAAGCGTAGAATCTTATATTACAAGGTAGAGTAACAAAAAGTTTTTACAGAAGATAAAACAACTTTGATCTATTATACAGGGGATATAAGGTAATTAACCCTTATTTAAATGTTTAAAATAAAAGCGTTTATCATGTAAGTGCTTATTTGCAAATTATTTTTTAAAGAAATAAAATATAGTTTATTGTTTTTAAATAAACTATAATCGATTTTCATAATTTCAAATAAACATTTAGGGTGCTCCACATAAACCTCTTCATTCAGATAGTCATTTAAGAATGCACTCTTGACATCCATTTGATATAGTTTGAACTTCATCATGCTTAAAATAGTGAGTAGTAATCTTATTGATTCAAGACGTGTTACTTGAGCAAATGTTTCACCAAAATCCACACCTTCTACTTGAGTATAACCATGTGCAACAAGACTGAAGTAGCAAAGTTTTTCACAAGAAAGGGGGGGGAGGGGGGGGGGGGGGGAGTTTGAATTGTGAACCTTTAAAAATTTAACTATAAAATCAAATGTTAGATTTATCAAGAACAAAATGTAAGACTGATCTTAGATTGATCTCAACAAGTATAAAGTGAAGCTTTTAACAAATTATAAAGGGTGCAGTGTGTGTTGTGATTTTGTAAAAGCTTGAGAAGAGTAAGAGGAACACACAAACAATTTTTATACTAGTTCACCCTTAATCTTGGGCTAGTCCAGTTTCTCCACTATGTCTTTTGAGATACTATCGATCTCTTGATACAAATCTTCTTTTGATCTCACACAAGATCAAATTTCTTAAACTACCTTATCATAAGGCAACACTCAAACAATATGAACAATTGACTTGAGCAAATCTTTCTTACAAAGAAATGTGTTTTTTGTGTCTAAGCTTTTGTAGTAAAATCAACTAAGTTGAAGAAAGCTTATGAAACTATTATCTCTAAAAATCACTCTAAGAGTTTATACAGATCCAATATAGAATTTGAGAGTGTTGGAGTGATTGAGATATAAAGAAGAGCTTTGAGATTGCTTGTATGATAATGATATGATTGCTTTGATGTGTGCTAAAACTCTTGCTCTTCAATGTTGTTGTTGAGGCCTATTTATAGGAAATATTTGAGCCTTCAAGCCTTGGACAACAAGTAAAACCGTTACTCACAAGTAACTAGCCGTTGGAGCCTTGTCCAATTAAATTTAATCAATTAAATTCAAAACAGGAGCCTCTGGCAGATCGGTCTGAGACTGATCTTCAGGCAGAATAGAAATGAGGAGCGTGTGGGGCCTTTGCTTGATGATCTGGAGTGAAAGTACAAAGCTTGGGCATCAAGAACAGTCGTTGGCTTTATTTAGCACATGATAAAAATGCTGTTGGTGAGCTGTCTTCAAAGTACATATGAAATCATTTTTTAATTGATCACTCTTAGACCAGTCTCAGAACTGAGCTGATGAAAGACAATAAAAAATTGTTGGAGAATGATCCTTGTACTAGACATAGTGGTAATATACAGCTGGTGTTTCTGTCATGGCTGCATAATGTTTGTACTTGGCTTTGTCCTTGCATTTGTACTTCTCCATAAATAAAGGAACACTAGCATAGCCTTTAAATAAATAAATCTTCTTTAATGGTACATGACAACCATTAGATAGAATTTGTTGTTGTAACTTGATTGGTCTATGTATCCAAGTAAATCAGATATGATAATAAATAACAAAACACTTGGAGAATTATTCTTGATCCTTTGCACATGTATTTTGTTCTTCATAAGTCCAAATAATGGAGGAATATTATTTATGACCAAAATATTCCTTCCTAAAAATTGAACTTTGCCATAACTGATAAGATGCTTCAAAAAGTGTTGATTTGTCCTTGGTATGGTTGACTTATCATTAAATGCAGCAAGCTTGATCAAATGTTCTAACGAACCCAGATCAGAGACCAGTCTTGGACTGATCCTGAAACCTTCACTTTGCTTAAAAAAATGAACTCATAATAGCTTAAATGATCCATTTTTTCCTGTCTTAATAAGTACACTCAAAAGAACTTGTTAGACAACTAAATGATCAGAATTACACTTAAAATATAATTAAATTAGTTTGTTATAATTAAAACATCAAATAAGGATTTTTCCTCAACAAAGACGAACTTTCTTTCTAGTTACATTACCTGATTCATTTGACATGTTTTTGTTCATCTGACTTGTTTTTGTATACCCACTTAGTGTCTATGACATTTTTATCTTCGGGTCTTGGTACAAGTTCCTAAACTTCTTGTTTTCTGAATTGCCACAGCTCTTCTTGCATTGCATTGATCCATAATTCATCAGTCAAAGCTTTCTTGATGTTCTTTGGTTCAATCATGGATATGAAGCATGTATTGGAGATCATACCTTTTGATCTGGTGGTGATCCCTTCACGTACATCTCATATGATATTGTATTTTGGATGATTCTTTTGGACTCTAGTTGAAGGTCCCTTGTTTTGCTTTAGTGGTTCTTTAGTGTCAGATTTGACAAACAACTTGTCTAAATCATCTTGTAGATCATCTTACTCTATAGACCTTGAGTTGTCAACTTGTGTATCTTCATCATCACTGAGTGTAGTTTCTTCAAATTCACCATTAATGATAACATTGATAGACTCCATCATGACCTTTGTATGAAGGTTAGATACTCTATATGCTTTACTAATTTATCGAGCATCCTAGGATTCAACTTTCTTCTTTGCTCTCTATCTATAAGTATGTAACATTTGCTTCCAAAGATATGGAAGTGTTAGACATTTGGCTTCTTTCCTTTCCATAGCTCATAATGAGTTAAATTTGCTCCAGACCTGATAGTGACCAAATTGTGAATATAACAAATTGTGTTCATTACTTCAGCCCAAAAGTGATAGGGGAGTTTCTTTGCATGAAGCATAACTCTTAATTTGCACATTCTTGGGCAATACTTTTTGAAATGTAAAACTCAGTAAATTTGAAGTTTTCAAACTCCTTTCCATGACACTTATGATTCTGACTATATATGTCAATCCTTTTTTCTCATTGTACTCTTTTGCATAACTCTTGAAAAGCTTCAAATATTTCAGACTTGTCTTTCGAGAAATCAATCCATTTATATCTTGAAAAGTCGTCAACACATAAAAAACCTATTTATTTCCTCCCAAGCCTTTAGTTTGCATTGGTCCCATGAGATCCATATGAAGAAGTTCAAGTATCCTAGATGTTATGGTCTGATGTTGTAGCTTTTTGTGTGACATCTTGGTTTGCTTCCCTATTTGGCATGCACCACATATTTTTCCTTCTTCATAGATGAGATTTGGTAGTCCTCTGACTTGATTCTTTCCATGCCCATAAGATGGTGCCATAATTTCGCTTCATCTACCTTAGTGATCATGCAACTTAGCACTTGGTCATGAGCTTGAGAAATCCACATGTAGTAGTTGTCTCTTGATCTAGTTCCCTTCATAATAGGTGATTGATTTTGGTCAATCACTATACATTCACCCTTGTTGAAATACACTTTCCTTCCTTGATCACATAATTGACTTTTGCTGATCAAGTTTGGTGTCAACGTTTCTACTAGTAACACATTATTAAGGCAAGGGGAATCAGGATACACAAGCTTCCTAGTGCCTTTTATTTTTCATTTGACTCCATCCTCAAAAATTACATACTTGTTTCTTTTTGAAGGTTTGATCTCAATCAAGTAGCTTTCTTCAGTTGTCATATGTCTATAGCATCCATTGTCAAAGTACCGGTCATCTCTTGATGTAACTTTGAGAGAGGTATGAGAAATTAAACTTACACATTGAGTTTTGGGTTTCCACACTTCTTGGATTTGTATGGTATCTTCGTGATTTCTCTTCACTCTAGGTTTTCTATCATATGGATATCCATGGAGTTTATAACAAAAGGGTCTGATGTGACCATATACACCACAATAGTGACAAAACCTAAGTCATTTAAATCTTTAGTGGACTTACCGGTTTCTAGTATCTGATCTAACACATTTGAACCATCGTTTAACATCCAAATAGATTTGGACATTCCATCTTTTTTGGACTTTAGTAGCGTGTTTTCTTCAGACAAAACAAAGATAGTGTTAATCAGCTTTTCTTTCTCAGCATTCAAGTTGCAGATGGTTACCTTTTGTTCCTCAATCACTAGAAGAACTTCTTGATATTTAACATATAGAAGCTTATCGATAGACATAGTGCTTAATGGTCCCCAAGTTATTCATCAGTAATGTCTTCGCCATCTAAATCATCATCAAATTTCCCAGAGAATGCAATGACTCTATTTGCAGTTTCATCATCACTGATTTCACTATCCGAATCATCATCTGACCATGAAGCACTCTAGCTCTTTTTTTGCCTTTTGAAAAAGGTAAGACATTCTGATTTGATGTAACCACATGCTTCACATTCATGGAACCTTATACTTTTACTTGGTTTTTCATCATCTCAGACTTTCTCTGAGAACTGTTTCCTGTGGACTTGTCAGACAACTTGTCTCTCACATTTTGTCTAGATCTTCTGTCAAACTTCTTGAAGGCTGGTTAAACTATTTATTGATCATGTTTACAACCTCCATCATACTATCATTAGTTTCCTTTGAAGGTTGATCTTTCTTCCCTTTATGACACAAAGGCAATACATTTGGTCTTTATCTCAGATTTATCATTCAAACCCATCTCGAAGGTTGGCAGAGAGCCAAGTAATTCTTCCAAGCCAATAGTACTTATATCTTGAGCTTCTTCAATATAAGTTACCTTCATGTCAAATCTCTTTAGTAGAGATCTGAATATCTTTCTTGCTATTTTCTCAATTGGTATCCTTTCTTCTAAGATGAAAGATGAGTTTGCAAGGTCTAGAATCCTTCAATGAAACTGATGTATTGTCTCATCCTCTTCAATCTTCATATTTTCATACTTATTGTTAATGAGTTTTAGTCTATATACCTTTACCTTAGATGTTCCTTCATAAGTGTTTTGTTAGATTGTCCAAGCTTCATTGGCAACAACACATAAGTTGATAAACTTGTAGACATGTATGTCCACACCATTGAATATGACATTTAAGGCTTTGTCATTGGCTTCAACAGATTCTCTCTCATCTTTAGTCCGTTGATCTTCTTCCTTTAGCTCATGAGTAGATGTGTCTTCTTTAGTAGCCATAGTTAGTGGTGTCCAACCCCTTCTAACTGAGTTCCAAGTACTTCTTCAAGGGATTTAAGGAAGGAAATCATCTTACCTTTCAAATAATCATAGTTAGAACTTATCAAAAAATGGTGGTTTGTTACAAGATTCTCCATCTTTGTCAACATCCATGGGGAATATAATATTTTTCCGTATCGCTCACCTTAATCAAAGCAGGGTGCATACTTTGATACCAATTGAAATTCTAATTCCCTTGTGGAAAAAATGTTTTACAAGATGTTTGTGACAACTTATATTGCTTTGTAGCGCAACAGTAAACAAAACAATAAGTGCATAAATAATAAAGAACACAAATAATTGTTTACCCAGCTTAGTGATAATACACTAAATCTAGGGGATACTAATCCAGGAGAGTAACCTTCACTATATCGTAGTACTTAGTCTATAAGGTCTTATTTGATTAGCCCTTAATCAAAGTCTCTCACTAAAACTACCCCAATGAAAAAATTTAGGACTCCCCCTAAATATGTGACTCTCCCCAACCAATTAATCAAGTTTAAAGAATGAGATTAACTCAAAAAGTAATAATGCAAGTCTATTATGACTACAAGCTAGAACTTGGACAACAATGAACAAAAATAAACAAAGCCTCAATTTAACTCTAAGAACTTCGTAGAATTGATCTCTCTAAATCGGTGAGCCTTTTTGTGGAGCTTCAACCTCTATATATAGTAGTTTCATGGATCTTGGGCTTAAGCTTTAATAAAAGATTGACTTCAAAAGTTTGTTGCATAAGATATCTTTTCCAAAACTATAAAAACTTGGGCGGCGCTAGTTATACCAAAAAGGTTGATAGCTGGACAAAAATATATCTTCAAAGAATATTTGTTTGATACGAAAGAAGTGCAACAACAAAATTATATTTGTTTAGGATATTGAAAAAAAAAATTCAAACAAGATGTCTAAGACATTTTGTTTAACATGTTTATTTATTAAAATGTATGACAACAAAATGCACATTTATGAAGAAAGTTGGTGCGCACAGACTGTGACAAAATGCACATTTATGATCCAATTAAACTGGTGCACACAAACTGTGACAAGATGTCTAAGACATCTTGTCTAACATGTTTATTTATTAAAAGGAATAACAGAGAGTTTATTCAGGGGATGACTATGAAGAAAGCTATCAAGGCTATACAGTTAATGCACCATATTCTTAGTTAAAAGATTCACAGAGTGAGCTTCTTCTACTTCGATCATGCATCAATATTTCAAATAACAATTGGTATAAGGACGTACCGACCAATTATTCACATGGAAGGAGTAACTATTTTGTTTGGTAAAGATTTGCAAGTCGCGATTGAAGATATTGTGGTTCGTTGAGGGTGACTTTCTTATCATTTTAGGTTGGAGGGTTAAGCTTATACTCACCCGTAGAGGTCGCCTAGTAGGATTTGGTGGCTTTTAGGACCCAATCTTGGGTGTTACAAGATCATATTTTGAGAGATAGTGGAGTATGTGGTGTGGACTTTGATTTTGACAATGTTTTGAATGAACTTAATGCTACGATTTCAAATTTCGACTTCAACAATTTCACTAGCAAGGACATTATTCCCCTTAAAGTCCAACATAATTTGGCGAGTGCTCTTTTAGTAAAATTATTCAAGACATGAAAGTCAACTTCAACATGACACCAAGACAGAAAGCAATTTTTGGATGGTAGTAAGCAGCCGATGCTCGGGATACATTTGGGGAACACATTTGGTTATGTGTGTGTTACCAGTAGAGTATCAAACTATCCTCCGCTATTGACACACAATTCATTGATGAGATATTCTTTTTGATATTTTTAGACGTGCAATATCTGTGAAGAAAGAGGCGTCTGTGAACTTGTTACAAACCCACAAGAAGGAAGATATGTAGTTAGGCCAAAATATGTTTTGGTGTATGGGTCGGTATGAGGGAAACATGAATATGTAGACTTGACTAAGGTTTTCCAACTTATGGAATTGATGACTCAAGATTTCATTGTGGGACAGACGGTCTTTAAAGCTGCTTCAAACAAATTGACAAAACATGATAAATTTTATTCTAACAATCAATATGTTTTATACAATTTATTTCTATAAGATTTAATAACCTATTTTACAGATAAAAATATATTATTCTTAACCAACCATTTTTATATATCCATATTTAAAGTCGACCTTAAATCATGATGATAATATATTATTTATAATAAAGTTACAAGAAAAAACAATTTATTTTTACTCAATGGAAAAACTAACTAATATTATTAGAATATACAATAAAAACAAATACTATTTGTGTGTCTTGTCATAGAACACATCACTTAGAAGCAGCATTTTGTAGAACCTATGAAAAAAATTCGTATTTCATCAATATTCGATTTTGGAATTGCTTGTTACGAAATTTCCTTTCCACTAAAAATAATTTTAATTCATACATGTATTTTTTGTGTATAAAGTTTATGTTGTATTATTGTATACCATAGTAGTGCAAGCAGTGCATGTGACAAATTTAAATTGTTCTTATTGGCTATAAGGAACCTATCAACTAGGGAATCAAGAAAATTCGTGGAAAGAGCCTATGAAGTTGCTCTTTGGTTTATAAGTGTACTTAATTAACAGAACAATTTTGTAAGACTTTGATTTGGTAAAAGCTATTTTCAAGATTGAAGTGGGGTACTAGAAGAAATTAGAAAGTAATTGATTAATATGAATGAATGGTGGCTTAATATCATGATTTAATTGAAAAAGTTAAAATAAATGACTTCTTGAGGTCTTCGCATAAGACTTCCAAGTCAAAACTAAGGTCACATCCACTAGGGAAATTTCATTTAATTTTAGCTTTTTGCGTTATGGAAAGTTTGTGGTTTCAAACAATCGTACATACATGAAAATAATGTTGCTAACGCGGAGAAGCCTTTGAATTGAAAATCTATCTATTCTATAGAAAGAAAAAAATACCACTATGTTTTTTGATTTTTTGTTTCTATGGTTAAAATTTCACTCATTATAAAATAAAAAATAACATATTTTAACACATACAGTTTGTTTTGTTTAAAGGTTGTGACTCATTCATTGTCCCTTAATCAATGGTTGAGAATTTGATGTTCGTTTTATAAATTTTTGAGTCAATTATCTCTATCATTGATGATTGATGTGCCTCCAATCCAATAAAAAAAATAGTTACTATATTCGACTGTGGATATATAGTCTTGACAAAAATTAAAAATATTATTTTTTATATATAAATAAAAGTATGTACTAAAATTTGAATTTCAATCTTTGTATATTTTATGCATTTTCTACCAACTGAGCTAAATTTAAGAAGATTATTTTATGATTTTTTTTTCTTAAACTTATAAATACTACAAGAATTCACATAAAGGATAAGATGATTGTGAATTTAAATGAAGATAAAGATATTTCAGCTTTATAATATAAATATTTCTAAGTTAACTCAAAATTTATATTATAGATAATATACTAATACCTTGTTATTTGGTGGCTCTTATAATTCTCTAATAATTTAAATACTTCGATACTACGAACAAAAGTTTATTGATAAAAGACTGACTTTTAGAAATTTTTAATAGCTGAGTGAAATTAAGTACATACTATACAAAAAAAATGTGATATAATAGTTATCTACATATTTTGAAAGGGTAATATAGAAATGTACGTTACATTCTACCATAAAAAAATGTTACATTCACATTAATGGATGCATGTATGGTGTACAGGATTGAGCAAAAATTCAGTCGTTTCGATTAAACCTATCAAATCTATTCTAAAAAAGTGGATTGTGTTAGTCAAATGGATGGATATAAATTTTTAAATGAAAAAATTCATAAAAAACTTGGGTTTCAAATAAAATTGGACCCCATCAAACCCAGTGACCCACTATCTTAGTATAATATTATGATTTTTTAAAATATTTTTTTATTTAAACATCAAATATTTTGCTTTTGTCATTTGATCATTAAAAAAAAAATCAAGGTTCATTGAAATTTCCAAAATAAGATGTATATATGTATATTCCAAACAAAAAATGTATTAGTCTTCAATACTTTACATTTTCTATGCATTCTCTAATCATTTCCATTGGGTTTCTATTTTTTCACTTCTTTATGTTATTTAAAAATAATAATGCAAATTTCTTACCACTAAGGAGGGAGAAGCTATGGCATTGATGGTTGCTATGCAGAAGTTGGTTCAAAGGGACTTTACAAAGGTGATTTTCGAAAGTGACTCAAAGGTTGTGGTAGATGCTATCACCTCTACTCACGTCGGAATCTCAGAATTTAATGTGCTTATTTCTTATATTAAATCTTTGTTATTGTCAAATCCAAACTTTGAGGTTATGTTTATTAGGCGACAAGCGAATATGGTGGCTCATTTGTTAGCAAGCGCGGCCTATTCCTTAGCAAGTTGCGGTGTTTTTGATTTCATTCCTCCCTGTATTGCTACTCAGTTGAATAATGATATGAGTTAATCTTCTTACTGTCAAAAAAAAATAATAATAATAATGCAAATAAAATATAATTATTTGAAAATAGTGAAAGTAGATTAATTTTATGGAAATACACTAATATTATTACTTTATGGTGCTAAAAAAATAATGAAAATAGGTTACGATGTTTTTTTGAAAATAAAAAAGTTGAGTCATTTATAAGAAAAAAAAATACGACGATTCATGATATAGTAATTTAATATGAGCTAGAAAACAAAAATATAATTTGAATAATTCACTAACCCATCCAACCCAATTCTAAAATGAGAAGGTTTATCCAACTCAATCCAATGCTAAAGTAGGTAGTTATTTTGCTTAACCCAATTCATATTACCTTAAGTGGTTCGAGTTTTGGTTTTAGTAAAACTCAACCCAATCTAGCCCATGTATACTCCTAGACAATGCATGTGCTAAAAATATAAATAAAAATGATTTTTTTTTACATTTTTTTTAAGAAGCTAAAATAGATTATATTATTAAGAAGATTTGGGATCTTTGCATAAGGAAAGGAGTGCCAAAGAAACCAACAAAGAAATATTAAATTACATTTGTTTTTTGTTAAAATAATTCTAATATATATATATATATATAAAATTTAATTACATATGAATAGAAGGTAATTAGACAATAAATTGCACCGCTATTAATAATTAAGCCATCACGAATGATAAATAAATATAAAATTAGCGCAATTTATTTTCAACCAACAATACAATTGAATTTTAATTTTGTTTAGCATGTAGCTGAAAATGCAAAGCCGTTATTGATTAAAAACTTGAATTTTCTTTCGCTTCAAATCATCCATACACGAGAGAGTTGAGTGAGAATCAATTTTTTTTTTTTTTTTTTAAAGTTTGGTATCTGGCCTAAAGACTGACTAATTTGAGGGGATCAATCTCACCTCCCACTTGCAGGGACTCCATATATAAATCTAAAGTTTTTTGCTCTGTATGGACTTAGCCTACTGAAATTGGCATCAGTGAGAATCAAATCTGAAACCTTGTGAGGAGCAAACTCCAAAGACTCAATCCAACACCACTAAACCAGCTCAAATGGGTTAGTGAGAATCAAAATTGAACTAATATTTTTTTAAAAACCGCCTTAAATAAGCTTATTTGGAATAAGGAAGTTCTCTCAAAGTATTGTTAATAAGCCTATTGCAGCCATATATTTTGATTGAAACAATTTTGTCTCTTAGCTAATAATTTTGTCTCTCTCAAAGTATTGCTTTCATGTCCTTGCTCGTTGTTTAACTTTAACCAATATGAATAATGCTTGCGTCAAAAAGAACTTGTTTCTATTACATACCATTATCTAATTACTACTAGCTAGTATAAAGTATAAACACACTTATATAATTTATTTATTTTTATGAGAATGCCTACTTATAGTAATTAATAATTACATTAGTCACTTTAGTAGAACTAATAGTGTTTTTTAGCTTTAATAAAAAATTGTACAAAAGAAATGGACGTTAGCTAATATTTTATTTGCTTGATGACCATAAGAAAAAAAGCTTCTATATATTTCATATGACTTATATAAACCAAATGTAATAAAACAATGAACTCCAATAGATAATAGGTTTGCTTGAAAAGGATATAGTTGATGGCCCATTCTAATGATAATAACCAATATGAATTATCGATAATATTATAACGAATATGAATTATATAAAATTTAGATTGAAAATTTATATATTGTATAGATCATATATGTTAAATTTTAAATAATTTAAAATCTTTTAATATGTTATATATATGGAGATCCATCAAGACAGTATATGAGTTTGATATGTTATTCAAAAAATTGTTTTCCATTCTGATTTTAATAATAAATTAGTATAACTTACCTGTGCAACGGACGAGTTAATATATGAATTATTGAACTTTTTTAGTTCTATTGTATAAAATTACACCAATATACATTATCAAGTTTAAAGTTGATTTTACTCAAAAAAAAAAGTTTAAAGTTGAGCAGTTGCTCTATTGATTTTTCGATTTAATTTTCAGTCTCTTTAGTTATTTTTAATTTTGTTTTTAATTAATACATTCAACTTTTAGTCCTTAAAATTTTAAAAAATATATGCCTTTAGTCCCAAAAGAGAACTAAAAATGTGCAATTTTGAATATTTAGAGGCTAAAAATTGATGCACAGTACTAAAAACAAAAAACAATGTAAATTTTTTGGATACTGATATCATATATAGGGTTTATGGTTCAAAGTCTTATCAAGTAAATATGGAGTGGAGAATGGTGATTTCTTTAGGAGGCCAGCCAGGAGTAAGTCTAAGTTTATCTTGGTGGAAATATTTGTGTGTAGTAGAAAAGGATGGTGGTAGTGTTTCTAGCAGTGTTTTTCAAGCGATATTCATTTTAATTTAAAACATTAAAGGATTATTATACTTTCTTCATTTCAAATATTTTGTCCTTATAATATTTTATTCTAAAATTTTGGCTCTTTTAAAAATGTAAAGTAGAATTAATGTTATTTTACCATTTATAACTTTACAAAAAATAAAACATTCGTTAAATGTATTTTATCTTTCATAATAAAGAAAGAGTAAAAAAAGTTTAACTTATCAATTTTTATTTTTTAATTCTAATGTAAAATTTAAAGGACTAAACTTTTAGGATGAAGGCAATATTCAATTTTTTTTTAAAATAATATAATAAATTAGAATTAGAATGTTGATCATGAGTCATGAGCAAGAATGGCAATGAGAGTTAAGAGGAATCACCGGGTAAAAGTCCAAAATAAGAAGAAAGAAAAAAAGAAAGTGTGTAGGCATGAAATGTACAACATGCTCGTCCTTCAGTCTCCTCTTGACCCCACACCACAATTAGTCTATAGTCAAGACGCGTGGGTCCCAACTCTACTAGGCCCTACCACACATATCTCATCATAATCATAAAATAATTTAATGTCATATCATCGATTATCCCAAAAGCTTAAGATATTAGGAAAAATTATATCAATAATTTTTATATTATTTCTAACACAAAAGTTTATTGAGTTTGAAGCGTGGATAATGCAAAGATCCACATACTATATGTTTAAAATTCCACTTTTTAATTAAAAAATGAAGGAAGCGAAAATCGAATTCTAAACTATTTAATCATAGAGACTCTGATACCATGTCAATGTCAGATGACCAATTATCTCAAAAACTTAAGCTATTAGGAAAGACCATATTAATAATTTAATATTATTTTCAACAAAAATGTTCATTTTCTAACTTATCAAGATTTAGACAATCTCAACCATACAAAAACATTACAAACAGTATTGACGAACATTGTGAACCGTTAGATTCCTACTTCACCTCTTGCATGACCAAGTCATACACAATCTCAATCAATTAATTTATAATTAAAATATAAAAATAAACATAAGATCACACAAGTACTAATCAATCACCAAACCAAACCATTCCTTGTTCCTTATAAATACACATACACATTTCATTACATGTTCACTCAACAAATTAAATTAAACAAGTCTTTTCATGTGTTTGTATAACAAGCAACATTAACTTTTGTGTTCCAAAATATAGCTAGCACATACATAAACATAAGATACAAAATATATTGATCAATGGAAGACATCAACATGTGTACTGAGGAAATTACACTTCCTGGATTTCGATTTCACCCAACAGAAGAAGAACTTCTTGATTTCTACCTTAAAAACATGGTTGTTGGTAAAAAACTTCGTTTTGATGTCATTGGTTTTCTCAACATCTATCATCACGATCCATGTGATTTGCCAGGTAAATTTTTTGTTACATATTTTCATAGACATTAATTTAATTTTGAAATTTTAGTGATCATATTATATAATTATAATTATAATAAATGTTCTGTATGAATTATAGGTTTATCAAAGGTTGGGGAAAGAGAATGGTATTTCTTTGTGCCAAGGGACAAAAAACATGGTAGTGGAGGAAGGCCTAACCGCACAACTGAAAAAGGATTTTGGAAAGCCACCGGTTCGGATCGGAAAATCGTGACCTTATCCGATCCGAAGCGAATAATCGGGTTGAGGAAGACGTTGGTTTTCTATGAGGGAAGAGCTCCAAGAGGAAGCAAGACCGATTGGGTCATGAATGAGTACCGTTTACCTGA
Source organism: Trifolium dubium (assembly GCA_951804385.1). Classification (NCBI taxonomy): domain Eukaryota; kingdom Viridiplantae; phylum Streptophyta; class Magnoliopsida; order Fabales; family Fabaceae; genus Trifolium; species Trifolium dubium. Next base: position 20,117,661 of record OX638075.1, on the reverse strand, counting down.
CAATAGCCCCTTGCCTAAGGTATATACATAATACATCTTTTTTATTCTACATTTGATTTTAAACTATATAGTTTACATTATTAGACACACTCTGTATATATTTTTGGTTACTATCATATGATGACTAATTGACCATAAGCATGAATTTCGACCATGTATGTATGAATGTGAGCAAACTTTTAGATAATTAATGGACAAAGAAAAGCAAGTGACATAAACCCGTGATATCAGAAACACATGTGCAGAAAAATCTAAAGCTATGTATGAATGTGAGCAAATTTGAATGACATTCAACAAAATTAATTAAAGTTATAGTTGTTTCAAAAAAAATTAAGTGGTAGCAATTTAGGATCATTTTAAAACGTTAATTGCAAAACGAATTTGAATTTTGACTCATCAGATTATTTATTTATTTTTGGTCAAGTAGTCTAATGGCTAGAAAATTCACCTTTAAAGATGATGAATAAGTGGGCATACTCGGATTTGAACCTAGATCATTGCACTTTCGTGTAATATGTCCAACCAATTGAGCTAAGCTCATGGGACTGACTCTTTAGATTATAACATATTAGTATTATACTTTTATCAGTAAACAAACAGTTTATAAATATCGTCAAAACAAAAAACAGTTTATAAATGTCACAAAAATTACAAATATAGTTAATTTTCTCATTGGATTAGCTAGGAGTTTTATTAAGTAGAAAGTAAATAATTAATTAAGATGCATATCTTTAACATGGAGGGAAGTTTCCATGAACATATGTAGGTAGTGACACTTTATTTTTGTACATGATATGTATAGTGGTCCCCTCACGAAATACCTATTGAATTTCTTTTATAAGGAAATTCAAATTAAGACTTGCAACTAATAAGTTATAATCATGATATATTAAATGCCTTCACATTTCAACCAAACATAATGAAGTCATAAAAAAAATTCTAATAATATATACTATGGTACATATGTGACAGGACATAGTGTTATGCAAGATATATAGAAAGGCAACTTCCTTGAAAGTGTTGGAACAAAGAGCAGCAGCAGAAGAAGAAGAAATGAAACAAATGTTAGGTTCCCCTACATCATCCCCACTTTCATCAACGGACACAATCTCTTTTAGCTACACACAACAAGATCAATTACCCTTATTGTTCCAACAAGTCATTCCTAAGAAAGAATCTGAACATGAACATGAACATGAACATGAAATTGAAACTCATGATGACATGGTACCAATAAGTCATGAAATTGAGAAAATTGTGAAAGATAATAATAAAAAGAGTAGTTGTGGAACATCTTTGCAATTACCTTTGGGGAAGGATAATGTGCCCGAGTTACAGTTACCTATAGCTGCGGATTGGACTCAAGATACATTTTGGGCTCAGCTTAATAGTCCTTGGCTACAAAATTGGACTGCTTACTCCAACATCCTTAATTTTTAATTAATGATTAATGATGACTTTATGTGTTACATTAATTAATCAAATGTAAGTTTAATTAATATTATTATTGGTAGTATCTGTTTAATTATTTTGGAAAATATGTATATTCAGTTATAATTAATTAATAACTTCAATTATAATACTAGTAGTACTAGGTGAATTAATTAGGCAGGTAGCACTATATTGATTCATTCATGTCATGCAATTATATCTATGAAGTTTGACAACTCTACCTCGCTCTTAGATGATGTAATGTGTAACGCCCTAAAAATCAAGATTTGTTATTTTATTAAATATATATGTTTAATAATTTTATTATAGTTAATATTTATATGAATATTTATTTGAGTTGTTAATTCTTTGTCAAGGTGTGTCTATTTATTAAGTAAAATAAATAATTAAATTAGGAATTATTAGTGATTAGTATATGAGAAGAAATAAAATAAAATAAAATAAAGAGGATATATAGAGGGTCGGCGTGAGAGAGATAATAAAGGGAGTAGAGATATCAACGGGGCGGGGAATGAGTGGATGTTGTTTCCCCGTTTCTCGCCCCCAAAACTTTTCCTCGTCCCGGGGGTAAATTTCCTTCCATCCCCATCCCTTCAGATCTCCACAGTATCCTCGAAGTTTCGCGGATATAAAAATTAAACAAAATTGTTATACATTTTAATCAAAAATACGATACTAATGTCATTTTAATCAATAAAAAAAATGCAAAAGCACTTTCTAATATTTATTTTTGACAAAAAAATAAATATCTAATTGCACTTGTTGTTACCATGCATAATTATAATCTTTATGACATATTAATTATTATTTTTTATAAAAAAAATACACATATAGTTATATAATTATAAGTTATATATATAATTTAAATAATATAATCGGGGTCGGGGAATCCGCGGTGGCGGAGGGACATTCCCCGTTCCCTGCCCCGAATTACCCATGGGGGGATTTTTCCCTCCATCCCCGTCCCCACGGGGAAAAAATCCGTCACTTCGAATCTCCGTACGGGTAATTCTTCTTTTGCCTTGATGAGAAAGAGAACCTAAAGCCTATAATTAAGTGATTAAAATATAAAAATAAGGTCAGTCTCTTTATTCATAAAAACAAGAGAAATGGAGAAAGTTATAGAACGACAAGAAGAACTTAAGGACATGGGAAAAAGACATAATCGAGTAGCTAAACAAAAAAAAAAACCTACAGCTTCGGATCAAAGAAAGAATTTATAAACATAAGGTTAGAGGAAAGTCTAATATTTGAGTATTGGGTGGGATAGTTTTCCTTGTGTTGTCTTTGATTCTAATCTTTCCTCTTTCTTGATAATGATGTTGTGATGATGTTCGATTCCTATATAACTTTCTGAAAATCATAACATGTTGTCGTTGTTGCCAATTTTTCGTTTATGTTTTGCTTCACTGTGTGTTTAGTAATTGCGGTGAGAGTACTAGAGAACTTATATATATATATATAAAAGACTCACATCAAAAATCCAAAATTTTATTGAGTCACAAAAAAAAAGGAGAAAAAGTAAGAGTCATCAATCATCAATTTATCAGGTTTCTTCAAAAATATATATATATTGTTGAGTTTTCAAGGTTGGTGGTCGACGATTTGTGTATCAAAAATATTTTAATGACCGCAAGTACACAGTCTCGTCGTTGAGTTTTAAAAGATATCGAATCCACAGGGACCAATAGTTGAACTACCGCGTTTCTATTGTTACGGTGTAAATCTAAGGCTATTGAATATTAGGATTAGTTTAGAATCTTAGAAATTTAAGAAAATAAATTAATTAATAAAAGCGGGATATCGGTATGTAATTAATTAACCTTCGGAAATTTAATAAATTAGTAGCGCGCGAAAAAGGGTTTATTTTTCAGAAGAACTTTCTCAATTTAAAGGTTTAAACCTCACACTCTCGTTTTGTTGATAAAAACCATATTTTCTAAGCTAGGAGTTTTACTGTCACTTTTCTACCACCTTAGCTTCGAAAGTATATTTTGAAAATCAATTAGTTCTAATTAATCCTAACGTGGCTCTCGCTCGTTCAAAGATTAATATCAAGTTCCTACTATCTAGTTAAAACCTCAAACTCTCGCTCTATTGATTTTAACCTTAGTTGCTTTATTTTACTTTCGTTCAAAAGCATAGGAGTTTTAAAATTAGAAACCCGAATCAGAAAAATAGTTTAATATGCGCGCGCTACATCATCATTAAATCCCCTTCGGAGAATTAAATTACATACCGATATCTAGGAATTTAGCTAGACATAGCAAAATAAATAAACAAAGAAAAACAGAAAATTAAATAAAGCATAAATAAATAATTAAATAACGACATAAAAAAAACCTGGAAATAAATGCTGAATAAACTTGACTGAAATAATCGGTACAGAATTCTTGACAGGAAAGTGAAAACAGAACTGAAAACGGATTCCCGATGTGGGAATACCGTTACAGTTACTGTAACAGAAAACTAAAACTGACTGAAAAGTAAAGAAAATAAGGCGTCGAAGTTTCTGAAATTAAGCCTTCTATTTATAGAAAAATGTTTGCTCGTACGATCCAAAAATATAGGAAGAGATATGCTTCCTTCAGATTATCCAATTGCCGTACGATTAGGAGGACAAAACGGATAAGACGAATACTTGCTCCCCACGTTGCGCAAAAATCAGTTTCACTGGTTTTGGGCTTGGTGGCGCCCGCCACAAGCTTCTGGGGGCATTTGCCCCTTTTTGCTGGGCTCCTTTGGTGAGCTGCGCGAATTTGTGCTTTGCACCTCCTTTTTGCTGTGTTTTTGGCCCTTTTTGCTCAATTCTCTTCTCCGACCTATTTTATTTGACAAAACTGAAAACAAAACAAATACCAACATAAAAAAGACATAAATGAAATAAAAACATATGAAAATGCAACTAAAGTTCACATAAACTAAGCTAAAAATACGATATGATTTCGTGTCATCAAATTCCCCCACACTTGAACCATTGCTTGTCCTCAAGCATAAAAGAATAGTGAATTGCATAGCACAAGTAAAAACACATGACACGATCATCCTACTCATACGTGGTTGCCGGCTAAGCCATGAAGATCAAATAACAGTACAAATAACAAAAACACCGTAATGACACAAGAGACTCCCATTATATGAAAACAGACCTGAAGTATTTCCTTTTGACTCTACCTCTCACCTAAGTTTCATTTACCCTTTTCATTCTAGCGCAATCACATTAAGCCCGTTATCTCGTACACGCCCATGGTAGGAAACCTGTTAATGATTATGATCATCATATAGCGAGGGGTGCTGATAACATAAGTTTGGTAACCTCTATTTGTTTTACCCACTTCGCAGTTGCGGGGGATCGGATCGTATTCCGCCCTACAAAGTTCAGAATCAGACACCTCTGAACCAACTACTAATGAGTTTCTATACTATGGTATTTTTTTCTTTTCGCATGTTTCAACATTTGTTGAATTTTCATCAATTATTTCAAAGAATCAACCAATAGTATTCATAAACATTTATTTTCAAGATCATTCACTTATATTCGTCGGTTTCCCACTTAGTTTGTGCCTTGAGATGGTGCCGGCTGCTAAATAAACTACTAAGGGTTCATTAAAACTCAAGTTCAAAGCTTTGTCAAAGTTAGTACTCAAATCAGTTTTACACATTTCTGGGAATCTAAAGTGTTAAAACGGTATTGATTTTATCTAACCGTTACCCAAATTTCACAAAATAGCCTAGATAGTGCAAACAACCTATATACTTTCATACGACCAATATCAAGCATCTAAACTCAACACTTTGCTTTTCACAAGAAAATTTTTGGTATAGCTCAAGAAATGGGAAAATCAAACAATAACAAAACCAACACGCAAAAACTACTCAATTTAAGTGAACTTTCCTAATGTTTTATTATGCATGCAGACTAAATGACTAAAAGTATAAAGGAAAGCGATAAAGCTTCCTCCCCCACACTTAAATCGAGCATTGTCCCCCAATGCAACGACTAAAGGTGAGATTGGAAGAATAGAACCTGAATAGCCAAGAACTTTCACAACTATGAAGTCGTCAAGCGTGCTTTCTCTTTATTACCTGCAACATAAAATGAACTAAAAAGAAAAACATTAGACTCAAAATCAGTGGGTTGCCTCCCACCAAGCGCTTTGTTTAACGTCGGTTAGCTCGACTTCAAAGGGGTGAACTTAGTTCACGTTTTAGCGGACAGGGCGGATAGGTTAAAATTTGCAAAAGTAGTGTCACTATCCTTAAGATTGTAGTGTTTCAACCACTGTCCATTAACTCTGAACGTGTCACCGGAGTCACTCATTATTTCAATTGCCCCATGAGGATATGTCTTAGAAATTGTGAAGGGGCCTGACCACTTGGAGCGAAGTTTTCCGGGAAAGGGTTTAAGTCTTGAATTAAAAAGAAGTACTAGCTCTCCTACTTTAAACTCTCTCCTAGATAGACGCTTGTCATGCCATTTTTTAGTTCTTTCCTTATAGATTCTAGCATTCTCATAAGCATCTAGCCTAAGCTCTTCTAACTCATGGATATCTAAGATCCTTTTCCTACCGGTGGTGGTGTAATTAAAATTTAGGGCTTTAATAGCCCAATAAACTTTGTGCTCTAATTCCACCGGTAGATGGCATGATTTGCCATAGACAAGTTTGAAGGGAGTGGTCCCAATTGGGGTCTTATAGGCTGTCCTATATGCCCACAGTACCTCATTTAGCTTTAAGGACCAATCCTTCCTAGAGGTTGCAACTGTTTTTTCTAAGATTTGCTTGATCTCCCCATTGAAGACCTCCACTTGCCCACTTGTTTGTGGGTGGTAAGGAGTTGTTACACGGTGTCGGACCCCATATTTAGATAGTAGCCTTTCAATGATCCTAGAGATAAAATGGGAGCCACCATCGCTGATGACAAGTCTCGGCACACCGAACCTAGGGAAGATCTGGTTCTTGAAGAGTCTAATCACTACTTGGGCATCATTAGTTGGAGAGGCAACGACCTCGATCCATTTGGACGCGTAATCAACAGCCACAAGTATGTATCTGTTTCCTAAAGAAGATGGGAATGGCCCCATGAAGTCTATCCCCCATACATCAAACACTTCCACTTCAAGGATGCCTTGCTGAGGCATCTCATCGCGCCTAGAGATGCTACCAGTGCGCTGGCACTGACCACAACTCTGAATGGCAGTGTGGACATCTTTCCAAAGAGTGGGCCAATAAAGGCCGGCTTGCAAAATCTTAGCGCAAGTTTTGGAAGTACTTGCATGTCCCCCATATGGCGCAGAATGGCAATGGGAAATAATGTTTTGCGCCTCATCCTCGGGGACACATCGACGGAAGACTCCATCGGCTCCTCACTTGAAAAGGAGAGGATCATCCTAATAGTAATGTTTCAAATCACTGAAGAATTTCTTCTTTTGTTGGTAGGTCAGATCAGGCGGAAGAACTCTCGCCGCTAGGTAGTTGACAAAATCAGCATACCATGGCAGTGAGTCCCTCATGCAGACAGAATTGACAACTTCAATGTTGCTATCGATTAAGGGGCACTCGGAGGTGACACTTTCCATAAGGTCTACAAGCCTCTCATACGGGAAATCGTCATTTATGGGCACCTTTTCAGGCACCATTCCCTCCATTCTTGACAAGTGGTCTGCAACTGTGTTGTCGATTCCTTTCTTATCCTGGATCTCTATATCAAATTCTTGAAGGAGCAGGATCCATCTTAGGAGCCTTGGTTTGGCATCGTTTTTGTTCACTAGGTACTTAATTGCGGCATGGTCAGTGTAGACAATGATTTTGGCCCGTATTAGGTAAGAACGAAATTTGTCGACTGCGAATACAACAGCCAGGAGTTCTTTTTCTGTGGTGGTGTAGTTCATTTGCGCGGGGTCTAAGGTCCTACTAGCATAGTAGATAGCATGAAGTTTCTTGTCTTTCCTTTGACCTAAGACTGCGCCTATTGCATAGTCACTAGCGTCACACATGATCTCAAATGGCAGACTCCAATCGGGTGGCTGCATGATGGGTGCAGAAATGAGAGCTGCCTTTAACTGTTTGAACGCTTTCAAGCATTCATCATCAAATATGAACTCGGCATCTTTTATTAACAGCCCGGTTAAGGGCTTGGTGATCTTGGAGAAGTCCTTAATGAATCGCCAATAGAAACCGGCGTGTCCTAGAAAGCTTCGGATTTCTCGTACAGACTTTGGAGGTGGTAGATTTTCTATGACTTGGATTTTAGCTCTATCTACCTCAATCCCCTTACCTTGTATAGCTTTAGGTTTCCAAGGCCCCTTATTAAGTGATCTCACATACCCCTCGCTTTTTCTCTTTTTTCTCCTATAGGGCGGTTCAACTTTCTCGCCCTTTTCTATTATTTTATGCTTTAGGGGAAAAGGATGTTTTCTAGCTTGAGGCGGGGGTTCAGCTGTCCTTCTTTCTTTTGACTTAGTATGTTCACTCGCCTCTTTGAGTGTTACCCTCATCCTCTTTGCACTAATGACTCCCTTAAACTTTCTTTCCCCAAATTTTCTCTTTGTTTTATCGCCCTCAACCCCATGTGTGTTGATTTTTATAATTTCTTCCTTTCCACATGTTTGGGGTTTAGTGTCTACTCTAGCCTCTACTAACCCTTGGGGAATAAGGATCGGTGGGTTATAGGTAGAAGGAAAAACACAAAGTGGTTCCTTTTCTACCTCTTCGACAACCTCTCTTTGGAGTGGTTTCGGTAAAGTTTTCTCAATCTCAACTTTTTCCTCACCTAAATCCTCGACGACCTCGTTCTCATTCTCCTTAGGAATTTCAATCTCAGTTTCACTAATGTTTACTACAACATCTACATGTCTCTCTTGGGAGATTCCTAAGGCTGATTGTGCGAGCTGGGAGATTTGAGTCTCCAGCAATTCAGAGTGGGACGTAGTAGAGTCGACCATATCATTCAATTTCCTTAGGTTTTCATTAATTTGCTTGTTTACGAGGGTTTGTGATTCCATAAATCTTTTAAATGTTCGCTCTAGCCTAGCATTAGCGGAGGTTTCCATAAATTCATCAAATACCGCTAAAAGGCTTGGACTCACGGATTCTTCCGATTCCTCGAAATGCTGAGAGTGAAAGTTGTAGGGAGAATTAAAGTTTTGTCCTTCATAATACGGGGAGGTTTGACGTTGGTAATTATGGAGAAAATTTGGGTTAGGGTACCAAGTATTTTGGGGATAGTCATTATAAAGGTAATTTGGATTATACATCAAGTTAAGCGCAAGGGACTTATCCTAAAGTTCTTTCAATTTTAAAATTTTAAAATTTTTTTTAGAAAGTTAAAAGTTCTGATTTTTTTTTCGAAATTTAAAACAAATCTTTTTTTTTTTTTTATTAAAAATTAAATATGCCTTAGTCTCTACGGTGTAACAACGAAGTTACGATATCGACTAAATTGGTCCCCGCCAACGGCGCCAAAAACTTGGTCGACGATTTGTGTATAAAAAATATTTTAATGACCGCAAGTGCACAATCTCGTCGTTGAGTTTTAAAAGATATCGAATCCACATGGACCAATAGTTGAACTACCGCGTTTCTATTGTTACGGTGTAAATCTAAGGTTATTGAATATTAGGATTAGTTTAGAATCTTAGAAATTTAAGAAAATAAATTAATTAATAAAAGCGGGATATCGGTATGTAATTAATTAACCTTCGGAAATTTAATAAATTAGTAGCGCGCGAAAAAGGGTTTATTTTTCAGAAGAACTTTCTCAATTTAAAGGTTTAAACCTCACACTCTCGTTTTGTTGATAAAAACCATATTTTCTAAGCTAGGAGTTTTACTGTCACTTTTCTACCACCTTAGCTTCGAAAGTATATTTTGAAAATCAATTAGTTCTAATTAATCCTAACGTGGCTCTCGCTCGTTCAAAGATTAATATCAAGTTCCTACTATCTAGTTAAAACCTCAAACTCTCGCTCTATTGATTTTAACCTTAGTTGCTTTATTTTACTTTCGTTCAAAAGCATAGGAGTTTTAAAATTAGAAACCCGAATCAGAAAAATAGTTTAAAATGCGCGCGCTACATCATCATTAAATGCCCTTCGGAGAATTAAATTACATACCGATATCTAGGAATTTAGCTAGACATAGCAAAAGAAATAAACAAAGAAAAACAGAAAATTAAATAAAGCATAAATAAATAATTAAATAAAGACATAAAAAACCCTGGAAATAAATGCTGAATAAACTTGACTGAAATAATCGGTACAGAATTCTTGACAGGAAAGTGAAAACAGAACTGAAAACGGATTCCCGATGTGGGAATACCGTTACAGTTACTGTAACAGGAAACTAAAACTGACTGAAAAGTAAAGAAAATAAGGCGTCGAAGTTTCTGAAATTAAGCCTTCTATTTATAGAAAAATGTTTGCTCGTACAATCCAAAAATATAGGAAGAGATATGCTTCCTTCAGATTATCCAATTGTCGTACGATTAGGAGGACAAAACGGATCAGACGAATACTTGCTCCCCACGTTGCGCAAAAATCAGTTTCACTGGTTTTGGGCTTGGTGGCGCCCGCCACCAATTCTGTGGCGCCCGCCACAAGCTTCTGGGGGCATTTGCCCCTTTTTGCTGGGCTCCTTTGGTGGGCTGCGTGAATTTGTGCTTTGCACCTCCTTTTTGCTGTGTTTTTTGCCATTTTTGCTCAATTCTCTTCTCCGACCTATTATTTGACAAAACTGAAAACAAAACAAATACCAACATAAAAAAGACATAAATGAAATAAAAACATATGAAAATGCAACTAAAGTTCACATAAACTAAGCTAAAAATACGATATGATTTCGTGTCATCAGTTGGCTACATTTTGCAAAAACATGTATTAGCCAGATGTGTGGTCAGTTGCTTATGATCACTGATGATTGGTCAGATGCTGTAGCATATGGAACAACATTATGTGATCAGCCAGCTTGCGCGTTTATTATTTTATGCAATCTTTTACAAGATTCGCTTTGGTTTTTCTTTTAACCTTACTTGGTGATTAAGTCAAGTGTTTCTGAAGAAGTCTAAGGCGGTCTTGCCTAGATATATATATATATATATATATATATATTTTAAAAGGTGATATTGATTTATTTTTGAAGAAGATTTCTTGTTCTAGAAGATTCAAGACTTGGACCTTACAACGTCCAAGGGATGTCTGACAAGTAGTGTGGTTACATTGGTCCTTTCACTAGAACTATTATAGTGAGTTCATTCCTAGATTGGTATCCCCCAGACTAGGGCAGTTGCGCCGAACTGGGTTAACAAACCTATTGTGTTGTTTACTGTTTCACTGCTTTTAATTCATGTTATAATTGTGTTATTGTCCTGAGCTAGACACGCGCTCGGACAGTTGTGCTTACATTGTTCACAGCATTTGTCTGTCTGGTAGCCAGAATTTCAATTGGCATCAGAGCAAGCACCCTGTTCTTATTAGGGTGAGCTCCAGGGAGGTTATTGATGACTCACTAAAAGTGGGGAATTTAGGCCTTTATTCATGAGTTATTTCCTGCCAATATGGTGATCAAACCATGTTTTAATTCACTTTCATTAGTTTATTTAGTGTTTGAGTCTAGAATTATGTAATAGGAATAATTATGTAATTTTAGTGAAAAAGAGTTAGTTTAGAGGCAATTTATGTCAAGGCATGATATCTGGTTTTGGATCGTCATCAAAGGCATCTACTGGAAACCATTGTCAAGACATTCTGATCCGTACAAGTCAACAAGTCAAGCGCCACATGCAGACATAATAAGGGTTTGTAGTACAACATTGTGAAAGGCATCTATTTGAGGATAAGGATGACGGCTGACTTGCCAGCTGTCAGCATCACAAATGATTGTACTATGATTTGAGGTCCTTGCAAAAGGAATATCCTTTATTCCTTAGGCCTTATGACAACATTTAAGGTTGCACCCGATCCAAGAAGGATTTGCCTATAAATAGACAACCCTAAATCATTTGTTGGTGGCTTGAAAAACCCTAAAGAGAGGATTTGAAGAAGAAGAGAGGAGGCAATGCCGTTCCAGCTTCTGAAGAGACGACTGAAGATAACGAGAGGTACGACAGTGTCTATAGGAGTATCTATTGCTTTGTAATGGGTATCACTATTTTACTTGTTATTTTTGTTGTTGTTTCCATGCTCAATCTGAGCTAAACTCTTTGTAGCTTGAAATTATGTGAAGTTTAATATATTGAATGAAGCTTTTATGTGAATGAACGGTTATTATCTTGTCATCTTTAACTTTATATTTTTATGAAAATACATTTGTTCTTAGGACTGATCAACTTAGGAATGAATACAAGTTGCATGTGTAGAGACATATAGCGTGTTAATGGAAATAATAAAGTTATTAAGGTTAAGTGAGAGCAGACACGTAAACTCTACCTTTTCTTATGGATAAGTTGAGGGCCTTAGTGAGATACCAAACAAGCAAGTGTTTTCTGAACTAAAATGGGATTAAAAGTGAACCTCGACAGAGTCAGTCCAAATATACCCTGTTTTAATATCTAATGTTGTAGTCATACACCACAAGGCAAGTTTGCTCACAGATGACATGCCAGTAGTTATCATTCACTAGACTTCATTCATATGTATTAAATGGATCATAGTTTCAGCTACCTCTTTACCTTTGTTTTTCAACCATCATCTTATATTCTTGTTATTTAATTTATTGCATTAAAAATCAATCATGTTTTGTTACTTTAACAATAAGCTTAACACTTTGAATGAACTTGGTATGCATAACCAATAAGCTATTCACTGTGGGTTCGACACTCTATTTTTACTTATTACTTGCTACTGATTGACTGTGTATACTTGCACATTGTTAAAATAAACCCTAACAGTTATTTCTAGCAAGAATGGACAAGGAAGGAGGAACTATGAACAGAACACCACTTCTGGTTGGTGACTCTAACTATGATAATTGGAAGTCTCGTATGACAACGTTTCTGAAATCCATGGACCATAAAATATGGAGATCTGTGTTGAAAGGATGGGAACATCCAGTGATTACTGATAAAGATGGCGAAGTTACCACTGCACTAAAACCCGAGGAGGGGGCATTGGCTAATGCAAATTCAAAAGCTTTAAATGCTCTATTCAATGGAGTTGACGCGCACATCTTCAAATTGATAAAAAGATGCACTGTTGCAAAGGATGCTTGGAAGATACTTCAAACTGTTCATGAAGGCACCTCTAAGGTGAAAAGCTCAAGATTGCAACTCTTGACTAGTAAGTTTGAGAACTTGAGAATGAAGGAATATGAAAGCATTCAAGAGTTTTACATGACAATTCTTGATTATGACAATCAATTTAATGCCTTGGGTGAGAAGATATCTGAAGAAACTCTAGTAAGAAAAATGCTTAGGTCCCTGCCTAAGAAGTTTGACATAAAGGTCACTGCAATAGATCGAGGAAGCCAAGGACATTTCAGAATTGAAAATGGATGAATTAGTTGGTTCTCTACAAACTTTTGAGATGTCAGCAAATGAGTGATCTGAAAAGAAGACGAAAAACATTGCTTTTGTCATTAATGCCGAGGAGACTGATCAACAGAGTGATACGGAGGCTGATGAAAGCATCTCTTAAGCTATTGTGTTGTTGAGAAAAAAATTTAATAAAGTCTTGAAATTGATGGACAGACGCCCTGAGACTTATGCTTTGGACAACAGTCGCATCATCAATAGGAATGCCAACAATCGAAGGAAACCGCAAACTGATGACAAGATGAATCAAGGCAAAGGGGTCCAATGTCATGAATGTGAAGGATATGGTCATATCAGGACTGATTGTGCAACATATCTAAAGAAGCAAAATAAGGGGATGAATGTTTATTGGTGTTATGAAGATGAATCAGAAGAAGATTTCAAAACAACTAAACATGTGATTGCTTTGATAGAAGTGTGTGCATCTGACAGAGATTCTTTTGATGGAGAGTTAACCTATGATGAACTGGCTGATCTTTACATGAATTTATTTATCAAAAGTGAAGAAATTTGTAGAACTTTAGTAAGGCAAAAGAACACCATTACTCTCCTACAAACTGAAAAGAACAAACTATTGGAAGTGAACTCAAATCTCAATGATGAGGTTATTTTACTTAAATCCAAGATTGACAACATAAATAAGCAACTGAGGATGCTAAATAAAGGTATTGATACTCTAGATGAAATTCTAGAGATGGGACAAAAACCAAGTGACTTTAAAGGTATAGGCTTTGACTACAGATCTGTGCCTCATCAAAGAACACCATCAGTGACACAATTTGTACCATCTGTTAGTACTTATGATCCAACAATGTCAAGACAGATGCCTCAACATCAAGTAAGACAACAGACAACTAGTTATAAGCCCAGACAAAAAGGTAGATACTATGATTGAGTATGTCACTACTGTGGAAGAAAGAGACATATTAGACCTTTCTGTTTCAAATTACATGGTAACCCCGACGGAACTTATTCATCAAGACCCGAGTCTACAAAGAAAAACATCAAGAAAAAGTGGAAGCAAAAGAATGACAAATCCACAATGCAAGATCAATCATCCACTCTTCCGTCCGATTCTATTTCCAATCTGTTAGTGTTTTTGTGTTGGCCTCATTTTTGGCAAAACACAATGTGGAGGACAATGTGCGCATATCATGATGTGTAGAACCATGTGTACACATTATTAGAAGTCTGGAACCTGAACACTTATTTACGCGCCATATCTTTCTTGAAAGATATGTTTTGTTTTTACTTCGCTTGCTTACAGGCTAAGTCGCGCGCGTCCAATGAACCTTCAAGGTTACTTGTTAACCTAATTTTATTTGTAAATAATTTTTTCCAATCATGGGAATATTTTATTTGGTTCAAATTTATATTTCTTGGGTAAGAATTGTTACAAGGAATTATTTGCTTGAAGCCCAAGACTTGTCTGAAGACCTAGAAGATTCTGAAGACTATATATATGTGAGAAGACTAAACCTAATATTCACGCAAGCCAATATTGAAGATTAGAATTTTAGGGTTTGAGTCTTTTGTTAATTGTTATTTGTGAGTCTTTGCTTGTGTCACCTAGATGCATGCATAAGGACTGAGTTTATTGAGTTGTAATCCGAAGCTTTTAAGCAAGGAATATTGTCAATCACTCAAAGCTTTGAAGTACGAGTGATGTTTATTGTTTTGGGGAGTGTTCTCTAATTCTGTTGATTGTATTTGTTTTGAAGTGGAAGTGAGACGGGTTTCTCTTACCTACGGGGTACCTAGGTAGAAGTCTATACGGGTAGTTACAAAGTGAGAAGTGCAAACGGGGAGTTTGACTTTGAATTTGTTTTATTTAGTGGATTTCCTTCCTGGCTTGGAAGCCCCCAGATTAGGTGTGGTTACACTGAACTGGGTTAACAATTCTCTTGTGTTGTTTACTGCTTTTATTATTTGTTAGTTTATTACTTGTCCTGCACGTCTGATTAATGTGTGCACATCTTATCGCACATTATTCTGTTTGATTATAATTTATAAAAAGTACACCAGAATTTCAATTGGCATCAGAGCAGGCACCCTACCTGCTTTTGGGTGAGATTCAGGAAAGATGAATTCTGGAAATATAGACAGGGAAAGATTCATTATTGTGCCACCTCTACTTGTTGGCACAAACTATGATGAGTGGAAACTCAAGATGATTGTGTTCCTCAAATCCATAGACAGCAAATCATGGAAATCAATTCTAAAAGAATGGGAACCACCCATGATCACTGATGAGGATGGAAAGGCTACTGATGTTCTAAAGCCCCCTATAGACTGGACCGAGGATGAAGATGAACTTTCACGTGACAAAAACAAAGCACTAAATGCAATATTCAAGGCAGTTGACAAGAACATATTCAAACTAACCAGGAATCAGACTGCAGCTAAAAATGCATGGAACATATTGGAGTCGTATCATGAAATAGTGTTTCTTGGAACAAAATTTTGAAAAATTGTGGAGGAAAGCACAATCCTCTTAGGAAAAATGTTGAAAGAAAGGACAGGAAATTGAGATGCTTTGAATGTGAAGGATATAGGCACATCAGATCAGAATGTCCCACCTTTATAAAAAATCAAAGGCAAAAACCCAATGCCACTTTAACAGATGATGGTTCAGAATACGAAGACAGTAAAGAAGAGAATGCAAAATTCATAACTGCACTAACTGCCAGATGTGTGATATCCAAGTCAGAATCTTGCAAGGAGGAAGCTGGGCATAAAAGGTCAGATGTTATAAATGCAAAAAATCCCTATATGGAAATATATGAGATAAGGTTAAATGAGCAAAATCAAATCAGAAAGCTAAAGAGAAAAAAACCTGAGAAACTCAGAGGAATTGGTACTCTAAGCAAAGTCAAAAATTTATACCCACAGCATCAACTGGTTCCAAGATGTGGAGTAACATGTGGACACATTCTCCTAAGATCATAGGTATACAACTCAGAAATAAATTTCAGTACAAATCTAAGAAAAGATGGATCTGTCATTACTGTGGTATGAAAGGACACATAAAACCTTACTGTCATAGGCTAGTTGGATTTCCTGACTATCAAACTCTACAGCAGCCTAAAAGAAAATATGAAATGAAGAGAAACTGGGAATCTAAAAAGTGCTATGGACTACTTTCTGCATTCAGAGTTTTGTCAAAAGGACACTGGTATCTTGACAGTGGATGTTCAAGGCATATGACAGGAGCAAGCAACTATATAACATGTTTAAATCCTTACATAACTAAATATGTGATTTTTGGGGATGGCACCAAAAGAGAAATCATAGGAATTTGAAATCTAGTTGCAAAAGAAGCACCAAACATTGAAAATGTTTTGCTGGTAAAAGGGTTAACAACAAATCTCATCAGTATCAGTCAACTTTGTGATCAAGGGTTTGATGTCAGATTCTCTGAAGAAAATTGCTTAATTACAGATGGATCTAGGAATACAATTATGAGAGGAACTAGGTGCAAAGCAAACTGCTATATACTAACATCTCAGGAGAAAAGGAACTCAGCTTCTAAAAGATATCATCACAACATAGTTCCTAAAATAAATGAAGAAATCTCTATGAAGTCTATTAATGTGATTAACAATGAGCCAAGTGTACAAATAGCACATAGGCACTGGTATGTGAAGATGTCACATCAGAGTGATAATCTTGATAAAGGCCATTGTGTAAGTATATTAATTGAACATCAAGAAAAGCAAATTGAAAGACTGTTTAAACAACTGAAGATGATTCAATACCACTTGGCTGATGGTTATGAAAGGAATATGGTATGTGCTCAAGAATGTTTCCAAATAATTTGGATAAAGCAAGTATCAATAGGGTACAATGTAGAGGGAAATGTGGTTACATTATGGTCTGTCAATCCAAGCATCACAAAAATACAAAAAAATCATGACCAGTATGGTGAAGCCAAGAACATAAATGTTGTACGGTACTATTTGATGGAAGAAAAAATCACTTTGCTTGTTACAAATACTGAAGAACATGGTGATGACATAGGTAATGATCAGTTTGAGAAGTTGAAAAGCACTTTAGGCAACTGGCTGATAAAACAGTTGCAGCAATTAAAGTACTGCGCGTGTGCAATGGTCATATTACACTTTCATTACGTGTACGAAAAATCAAAAGGAAAAATCATCACTTGCCATAACCGTTCCGACTCGCTACTTTCTTCCACTTGTGCTACAATCTACTTCCACAAAACGCACTCGCTTTGTAACTTGTCTTCTCAACCCTAATCTTTCAACCATGACTAAGAAGTCAAGCTCCACAACACAAAAATCATCTTCAAAAACTCTGTCTCCCTCTCGTTCAAATAGATCAAAAGTCATGGAAGACAAAAATGTGCTAATCACAAATGCAAAACCAATAACCACTGTTCATTCATCTGAAAAAGTAGAAGCTCCGCCCGTAAAATCAAAGAAGAAATCAATCTCCAAAAAGAAGGCGCTTACAATGTCAGGCTTGTATCTCTCATGCAAAGATGACACTCAAAAGATCGAAACTCAAGACAAGACCATGACAGCAGATCTAACCACTTGCACATCCAAGCTGTCAGAAGTTGAAACGTTTCCACACACTTCTGGATCCGATAAAACTACTCATACCTCTCTTGTTCTTGAAACAAATGCTGTTGAGGGTAATGTTGATGAAAAATCACCAAAAAGTCATTCCATGGGTGATGAACTCACTTCCTCCAAAACCACTTCCTCAAAAATCCATGTGTTGCCTGATGTCGTCACATCATCGGCACAATCTATTCCTACTGATAGCTCTAAGAAAAGGAGTGAGCAAAGAAAATCAAACTGTGAATCTGAGAATGAAAAAGAAAAACCTAAAGATACTGATGGTGTAAATGTTGAAAACTCTGGAGAAATCAAAGAAAATGACAAGGATGAATCTAATGAATGTGACAGCACTGAGGAAACCAATAAATCCTCATCAATTAACTCCAGTTCATAAAGTTCAAGTGTGAAAGTAAGTGAAGAATCTGAGGAGGAGCAAGATATTGTTGACAACTATGAACTAGTAGCAAGAACACCTACTGCTACTCCCTGTATTAAAGAAAGACTCAGACAAAGAATTGTCTCACAAGCTGCCACTGAAAAATCCATACCAAATGTTATACCTGTTTCTGATACAAAATCTGCTCCACAATCACATCAGACTACTTCCAAAGGTAAAAATAAGATCTCAATGCATGGTCCACCAAGAGGATGGAGCAAAGTTCAAATCTCCAATACTGAAAAAGGAAAGAAAGGTCAGAAAAGGAAGTCCCCTGCAAGTGAATCTGACTCAGAATACAATGTGGACAATGAGGTACACACATCATCTCCAACATCTGTCCCTGCCAAGAAATGCAAAAAGACTGTTGAAGTTCCTGATATAGAGATAGACAATGTCTCTTTTCACAAACTTGTAAATGCTCAGAGATGGAAATATGTTTATCATAGAAGGATCGCTCTGGAGCAGGAATTGAGTGATGGGATGCTGGCAAACAATGAGGTAATGGATCTAATTGAAAAGGCAGGATTATTGAAGACTGTTACTAATTTAGGAAGCTGTTATGAGCAATTAGTTAAAGAATTTATGGTCAACATTCCTACAGAATGTGATAACCCCCTTAACAAAGAATTTCACAAAGAATATGTGAGGGGTAAATGTGTGGAATTCTCTCCCACTGTCATCAACAAGTTTTTAGGGAGAAGTGAGGACTCTAAGGATGAGCTGGAAGAAACTGACAATGAAATATGCAAGGCCTTAACTGATAGCAAAGTGAAGGTATGGCCAACAAAGGACAAACCACTAGTGCAGAAATGACATTTTACATCGAGTAAAACTTACTTTTTACATCGGTTGGCATACTGATGTGAATGAAGGGGTAATAGAAAGTCAGAGACCTTTCACATCGGGTGGTCACCCGATGTGAAAACACTATTTTTCACGTCGGGTTTATGTATGGGCCGTTGGTATAAGGCTTGGTTTGGAAGATATTGCGTTCCTTTTCACATCTGTTAAATTTATACGACTGATGTGAAAAGGTATAGTTTTCACATCTGCTGTTTTATCCACCGATGTGAAATGTTCTTCTTTTAAAAAAAAAAATCAGCCTTTTTTTCCCTGCTATTTATTCAGTTTTTTTTTCCCTACTATTTCATATCCAAATCAACACAATATATATATTCATGATTGTAGCAATATTAATGAAATTACAAGTCATTGTCATAATACTAATCCAGCATACAAACAAATAGGCCAAAGTAGCATAATAAACACACGACATACAACAAAACCGGTGAAGTAATCTGTGTAAATGTGACAAATCCGTTTCCTTTATCCTCCCCATCAATAAATAAATATAAAAGAAGTAATGTTATACAGGATAATATAGACTCACGGATCATACAAATTGTAAATTGTAACACTCATGCCAGTGTCCGGAACCAACCAAGCAACCGAAGCAGCATTTGCATCCAAAACCAGTGACTTTTTCTCCAACCCTGTTGTTTAATTAAAAAAATGTCAAAATGAGGAATCTTGAAATTTAAGTCACAATAAATTTAATTGAGTTTTAAGGACAGATTTAAACTGTAGAATTTTATAAACCAGTGCCTTAAGAGTACTAGTTAAGAATAAAATAATATTATATATTAAATATGTTCAATTACATAAACAGCAAATATATTAATGAATTTCAACACTTTCAGAATAATAAATATATTCATTTTCATCATAATATACTTTCAATTTGCAAACAGTTTCCAGCTATGGAATGTGAGAGCTTTGGCTTACCAATATCTGCAGCTACTCGATGAGCACACATAACTCCGGAGAAAGCTACAGCAATAACACCCTGTCCTGGGAAGCAACTGTCTCCAACACAGTAAAGACCAAAGACCAACTATGCTCTGAAAACAAGTTAGTTTTAATCAGTGCATTCTAAAAGCATAGCATAGCAAATTGTTCTAGAACAAAACCTGTCATTCAATCAAAAAATTGTATAGTTCACTTACTGTTGTATTAAACGGCATTCCTAATAATCCCTTTGGAATGCTGCATGGCATTGGTCCATAAGAGGGAGCCTTAACATAAACTTTCTGGAAGTCCTCTTCCTCTTTTGGAAGTGTGTCTCCTTTTATTAACTTTCCTATAATGTAACATTATGTAATTTACCATTACCTCTAAGTATTAATGAAGGCATAGAAAGATAATAGATGAAAATCATTCAAACTTTAACAATACAAAATAACTTATAAACTTTATTATTTGAAACTAACCAAATGTATCCCATCTGGTAGCATTTGATATTATGGTCTTCGTAAAGAACTATCTTCCATCTAAAAGCCTCACTCCTACGTGCCAAAAGTAAAGTACAAATCATGAGAAATAAAATATATTTTTTCTGAACATGCCATCCTTGTTCGTAATATGATATCTCACTTACGGCTTTGCCCTCCTCGGTGATTATACTTGTGACATTTTCCTTGTAAAGTATCTGACTACCCTGATCAACTAGACCTTTAGCTAGACCTTTAGCCAACGACTTTGCAATCCCACCAACACCCCCAAGGGGATAGTTAATCCCACCGAAGTGTCTGTCACACAGAACCTAGAGAAAATATAAATCAAATAAAGAAGCAGTCAATGTCAGATTGAATTCAAGTCACTTTCATTTTGGTTATATGGTCAATAAATGATCTTTCTGTCCATTACCAAAGTCCTATCCCAACTTCATAAAGTGAAAGTATAGGTAACAAAAAACTTATAATAACTTGCAGCAAACTCATACACCCATTTATCTAGTGTCCTTTATAACTCCTAATTTATGATCATGTCATGCCAAATTGTAGCCATAAAAGTAAAACAACATCAATATCACTTCATTAACTAGTTTTAAAAAATCTGATTATTATAACCAGAGTATATATTAAGAGTTAGAATTGTTTATAATCAAAAAGTTAATTCTAACTCTTATATTGGGATTGGAACACTGTTAATCATGAACCACAGATTGGAGGATTGGAAACGATATCGTTGGGCTGCAGAGGCACACATCCAATTGATTGACATACTATATACCTAAAAAACAGAATTAAATCCATTTAATTAAGTCAAACTTACAAAGGAAACAAATAGACAATAATTAGATATACAAGCTACTGCCTAAGGATACATATTAATTAGTGGGATACACATGCACACAAGCAATATATGAAGGCAAATGATACATGTACAGACAAGCAATATATGAAGGCAAAGATAACATTCCAATACATATCCTTGCAATCAAAGTATGAAGCAATTATAATACATAAACCAGTTTAAAATAAGTATAAAAACCAGTACAAAACACATCAATTAGAACACAAAAATCAGTAATTTGAACATAAATAGATTTTCACCCAAAAACTAATAAATAAAAAGAGAAGTGCTCAGGACTAATAGAACCCAAAAACTAGTAATTACAAACTCACACCAAACTTCCATCTTACAAAGAACCAAACCAACCAACCAATTAACACATTACTACTATCATTATCAAATGCAAAGTAACGGATAAGACTAATTTGCAAACACATTACTAATTACTAATTTAGACAAAAGAGGAGTATTTGAGCTTATCTTAGACAAAATAGATGTCAATAACTTAATCAATGGGTGTATTTGGGCATATTAACAACTGAAATGTGGAGAATTCATGAAGATCTAACATCAAAACATTAACTCAAATGATAACTAAAGCAAACCAAATTTAAAAATCCAATGTTATGATACTTTAGAAACTTATGAACAAAACCAGAAAACCAAATGTGAAGTTAGTTTAGAAAAATTAAGAACTTAAATTATAATGTGTTTGAGATTTTGAGAATATATGAACTAAACCAAAATTAGGGAAAATGAATCTAGGTTTTACTGCCAAAATTGAATTCCATGAAAGACAAAATTGAAACTAGGTTATTGATAACAGGGGAAAATGAATTCGATGATAGCCAAAATTGAAATTATGATCTGAACACTAAATCAAATCAAATCTAAAACCTAACAGTGATGGTGAAAGCTCGGTTGGGATAAGCTCCAAATCAGTAAACTCAGAATTGTGTACTTTGTAATGGTTTAAATAAAATCAGTACCTATGGAAAAACGATTCAAGCTTCGAACACAACCAACACGAACAGAATCAACACGAATCGAACACAACCAATATGAACAGAACGATTCAAGGACTTGGGCGACGACGTTTCATGGATTTGAACGAATGATTTGTGTTTTGCAATTTTGCGATTTGTGTTTTGCGATTTGGACGGCGGAAATGATTGAGAGAGATGAGAGTTAGGGTTGCGGCGAAGATGAAATGGCGTGTTGCTGCGGCGCCGGCGATGACTCAATTAGGGCGGAGGAAGTGAGTGAGAGAGACGAGAGAGATATGATTTAGGGTTTGAGTGTGAGAGATGAGACGAGTGAGGAACATTGAAGGGAAAGAGTCATAACATAATTTCAATATAATTACATGTATGCCACCGCGTCTAGCAAAGAGTCATAACATAATTTCAATATAATTACATGTATGCCACCGCGTCTAGCTTTTCTTTCAGGTATAAATTCAACTGATGTGAAATGTGTTGCATATTAACATTTTCTTTCAGGTTAAAATACGCACAGATGTAAAAACTATTACATATAACCTTTTACATCTGATATTTGAACACTGATGTAAAATCTAGTAAGCAAATGTCATATTTGTACTAGTGAATTATCAGCTGCCAAGCTTACACAGAAATATTGCGTTTTAAACAGAATAGCTGCTGCTAATTGGGTCCCCACCTATCATCACTTCAGTGTAGCTACTGCTCTGGGTAAGTTCATATATGTTGTTGGAAATTCCATTCCCTTCAATTTTGGCAATTATATTTTTCTACAAACGGTAAAACATGCCAAAAGTTCTACTGCTGTGAAAATGCCTATTGCATTTCCTACCCTGCTATGTGCTATTATGCTTGAACAACACCCCACCCTAAAAAGGGAAGGTGACTTTGCTATGAAGCGGGGAAGCAAGTTGAATATTGTCTTTCAGACCTCCAGTAAGCCAAATGTGCAGCAAAATGTGGACACATCTGCCCCTGTTCCTCTTTCTAGGCATGATATAATTGCAGAACTGAAAGCTACTTGCAAAGAGTTAGATGAAAGGAAGAAAAGACTTGAGGTAATTATTGTTGCTCTTGAAAAAGAAGAAGTTACTGACAAGGACATGGAAAAGGAGAAGGATGAAGAAGAGCTAGTGGAAGAAAGCCCCTCTGCTTAATCACTGCTCTGGTTATGTGTTTCTGTTGGATTATTAATTCTTCTTTTGGGCATTTGCCCTGGATCTTATTATGTAGCACCTTTGTGTGCTTATGGTCTGTAATCCTTGAATATTTTGATTCTCTCTCTGCACTATCTGTTTTATGCTATGCACTCTTATGCACTATCTGCGCCCTATGAATCTTATGGTATGCACTTCTCTTATTATCTACCATGAATTGTTGCTATGCGAATCTGCTAGCTTGTTTGTTCTCTTGCCAATATCTCTCTAATCTTGAAGACCTCCTACATGGTATGCTCTGTTTGGCAAAATTTTATGTCTAAAAAGGGGGAGTAGATGTTAGTTGTTAGTCTTTAGCTCTGATATGTGAGCTGTTTATTCTCTTTTATTCTCTACTACCTGGTTATGTCATGAAGATGTTGTTGAAGTAGTAGTAGTTGCTGTTATTATTGTTGGTTGATTGTTACTCATTATGAGTTGTCTGCACGATGTGCATGAAAATGTTGACACATGGTTAGTGTCACTATGTCACCAGTCATTTGTTATTTGTCTAAAGTATGATGTGCATAAATATGTTGGCACAGTGTTTGTCACATTGAAGATGTTTATTGTTGATTGTGAGTTGTTTGCATGATTATGCATGAATGTGTTACTTATGAAGTATGTTCATTGTCTGCATGATTTGAGGGGGAGAAAATCTTTCTCGTGTTTTATGTGAAGCTACTATTGAGGGGGAGTGCCACTTATGTGAAGCTGTTATTTAGGGGGAGTTTTGACTCTCTTATTACCTGTTACTTGTTGATTGTGTGCTTGCATGCGAATGTGCTACTTTTAGCATGTCAAGCCCTATGTGTGTTTTTCTAAAACACCTATGTGAGGACTTCTCTATCCTCTGTGTTTCTTGTGTGAGGCCGTCGTTTATCCGCTGTTGTGTGCCTCTGATGTTCATTGTTGAAAGCTTTTTGGTAAGCATTTCTATAAGAAATCCACTATGTGAATTGTTGATTATACTCCTTCAAAGTCTCTATTCTCTGATCAATGTGAAGGAGTCTGTCTTTTATATCTCTCTGGCATGTCTATCCGGTTCAAGATTGTTTTAGCCAAAAATTTGCCAAAGGGGGAGATTGTTAGTGTTTTTGTGTTGGCCTCATTTTTGGCAAAACACAATGTGGAGGACAATGTGCGCATATCATGATGTGTAGAACCATGTGTACACATTATTAGAAGTCCGGAACCTGAACACTTATTTACGCGCCATATCTTTCTTGAAAGATATGTTTTGTTTTTACTTCGCTTGTTTTTACTTGTTTTTACTTCACTTATTTATATGTGAGAAGACTAAACCTAATATTCACGCAAGCCAATATTGAAGATTAGAATTTTAGGGTTTGAGTCTTTTGTTAATTGTTATTTGTGAGCCTTTGCTTGTGTCACATAGATGCATGCATAAGGACTGAGTTTATTGAGTTGTAATCTGAAGCTTTTAAACAAGGAATATTGTCAATCACTCAAAGCTTTGAAGTACGAGTGATGTTTATTGTTTTGGGGAGTGTTCTCTAATTCTGTTGATTGTATTTGTTTTGAAGTGGAAGTGAGACGGGTTTCTCTTACCTACGGGGTACCTAGGTAGAAGTCTATACGGGTAGTTACAAAGTGAGAAGTGCAAACGGGGAGTTTGACTTTGAATTTGTTTTATTTAATGGATTTCCTTCCTGGCTTGGAAGCCCCCAGATTAGGTGTGGTTACACTGAACTGGGTTAACAATTATCTTGTGTTGTTTACTGCTTTTATTATTTGTTAGTTTATTACTTATCCTGCACGTGTGATTAATGTGTGCACATCTTACCGCACATTATTCTGTTTGATTATAATTTATAAATAGTACACCAGAATTTCACAATCTTATCACTCAACAAGTGGATCCAGCGACGGTTATTACTAATGCTCAACCGCTTGCCACTGTTTCTAGTACCGGAGTAACCACACGACGCTCTAAGGTGCTAGTATCAAGGAAGAAGAGTTCAAGAAAGGTCTCTTCGTCTTCTAAGGGTTCAAAAACTAAAGGTAATAAATCAAAACCCTCTAATGTTCAACGTGTTGGATTAAGCATGCACGATCTTTACTTTAAAGAGAATCTGTTTGTTTCGACTGTTGTGGAACCAAGTGCTGACACTTCAGTCAGTAAATCTGAAGATACCCAAGTTAAGGGTACTGTTAATGCCACTGCTACTGAAAACCTAGGTCCTGATAATCCTAAGATAGATGACAAATTAGAGGTTGATAGGGCAAATTTTACTAATGAACAATTTGTTGATAATGAGAAAACTAGTGGTTTTATTGCTGATCATGATGTTAGTGTTGCTGAGAACCTTGTTACTGGTTCTGATAAATTGACAGATGTTATGCCAGATGCTCACGCATCTTTGGCACAAGCCAATGTGTAGACTACTGTGGTTCAAGACACTTTGGATACTGAGACTGTTCATGAGGAAGGTTCACCCAAGCCTCAATATGAAGATACTGAGACTTAGTAAGCTGTTAGTCATGTTGAGAATGATAATGTGTTACAGAATGATGTGGTTATGGTAGAAGAAAATGGTTTAGAAGAAAGGATTGTGGAGGAAACTCCTGTGACAGGTGTTGCTCGTAGGACAAGGAGCAAATCTCTCAAAAGTGCACCTACTGTGACTAATAGTGCCCAAGAGGGAAAGAAAAAGAAAGCTAAGACTGGGAAGAAACCATTGTATGGTCCCTCTAAGTCTTGGAGCAAAATTGTGCCTCAATCTACTCAAGAAAAGAAAAATCTCAAGAGAAAAGATCTTCCTACTTTGAGGTTGCTGAGACAGATGCTGCCACTTCTGGTCAAGCGTCTCATAAAACTATCAAAGGTATGAAGGTACTGTTCGGTTGGAATTGTGAATACGCAAGTATACGCAGTCCACTGTAGCAAGTAATAAGTAAAGAGTGTGTCGAACCCACAGGGAATAGTCTAAGGGTTATGCATTCCAAGTTTAGTCTATTGTAATGGTAACAAAACATATTTGGTTTTTAACACAATAAATAAAATAACAGTTATATAAAGTGATTGTTGAAAACAAGAATAAAAGGGTAGCTGAGATCATGATCCATTTAACACATGAACGAAGCATAGTGAATGATAACTACTGATGTGCCATCTGTGAGCAAGCTTGCCTTGTGGTGTATGTCTACAACGTTAGATATTAAAACAGGGTATAATGGACTGGCTCTGTCGAGGTCACTATTAATCCCATTAGAGTTCAGAAACGCACTTGCTTGTTTGGTTTCCCACTAAGGCCCTTAACTTATCCATAAGAAAAGGTAGGGATTACATGTCTGCTCCCACTTAACCTTATTAACTTTATTATTTCCATTAACATGCTAGATGTCTCTACACATGCAACTTGTATTTAAATCTAAGTTGATCAGTCAAAGAAATAAATGTATTTTCATAAAAACATAAAGTTAAAGATGACACAAGAACAATCATTCATTCACATAAATACTTCATTCATTATATTAAAATTCACATAATCCTAACTACAAAGAGTTTAGCTCAGAATGAGCATAGAAACAACAACAATAATAACAAGTAAAGTAGTGATACCCATTACAATGCAATAGATACTCCTACAGACACTGTCGTGCCTCTCGTTATCACAGGTCGCCTCCTACGGCAAAGTAGCTGAAACGGCGAAGTAGCTCTTCTTCTTTTCAGATCTATTCTCTAAGTTTCAAGCATGCATTTTTAGGTTTAGGGACGTGTATTTATAGGACAATCCTTCTTGGATCGGGTGTAACCTTAATTGTGACTACTAGGCCCAAGGAATAAAGGATATTCCATTTGCAAGGACCACTTAATCATAGTACAATCATTGTGATGCTGACAGCTGGCAGGCCAGCCAATTCATCCTTATCCTCCAAAGATATCCTCTACAATGTTCTAGCACGTTCCCAGATTTTGTCTTCTAGCAATGCTTGACTTGGTTTGACTTGTACGGAACATAATGTCTTGACAGTCATTATCAGTAGATGCCTTTGATGACGATCCAGAACCAAATAACATGCCTTGACATAAATTGCCTCTAAACTAACTCTTTTTCATCCAGATTACATAATTATTCCTAATACCTAATTCTAGACTCAAAAGTAAATAAAACTAATGAAATTGAATTAAAACATGGTTTGATCACCATATTGGCAAGAAATAATTCATGAATAAAGGCCTAAATAACACACAAATAGTGAGTCATCAGGTACCTATGACTATTACTCCAGCACCTTTGGATAATGTGTCTTTCCATCTGGAAAGTGGTTATGCTAGGTGGAAGTTCATCTACCACAAAAGGCTTGGATTAGAAAGGAATTTGAAAGAAGATGTGTTTAAATGTCAAGAGCTTGTGGATCTTTTATCTCATGCTGGTTTGATAAAGACAGTGAAGAATTTGGGTTTTTGCTATGACAAGCTGGTCAGGGAATTTTTGGTGAATGTGTCCGAAGATTGTGATGATGCTAGGGATACTACACTATGTTCCGTTTCTGCATTTTAGTATGCATGGATAATGTTTGCCAGAATTTGTGGCTAAAAAGGGGGAGTAGTACTTTGTTGAAGCTCTTATACGTAGCTCCGATACGTTTTAATGAAGATCTGACAGAGGCTCTGACATTTGTCCTATGATGGTGTGTGTGCGTGTATTGAGGGGGAGCGAATATCTTTATGATATGTTCTCATGTTTGTACGCATGTTTTGAGGGGGAGTAGTTATCTACTTATCTCTGCTTGTGGAAATTTATTTTTTCCAAAGGGATTTATCTCCTCTCTCTATGAACTCACTATGTGAGAGGCTGTTTGTTTATGAGGCATGAATCTGATGCTACGTGTAAGTTATCCTTAACCATAGATCCATTCTGAAAAGTGTTCTCACTATCTACCATGATTTTCTATGTCTATGGTGTTTGAAGGAAGATTTATTTTTATTTCTCCAAGAACTGGCTTTAAAATGTTTTAGCCAAAATTTTGCCAAAGGGGGAGATTGTTGAGTTTTGAAGGTTGGCTACATTTTGCAAAAACATGTATTAGCCAGATGTGTGGTCAGTTGCTTATGATCACTGATGATTGGTCAGATGATGTAGCATATGGAACAGCATTATGTGATCAGCCAGTTCGCGTCAGCTCGCGCGTTTATTATTTTATGCAATCTTTTACAAGATTCGCTTTGGTTTTTCTTTTAACCTTACTTGGTGATTAAGTCACGTGTTTCTAAAGAAGTCTAAGGCAATTTTGCCTAGATATATTTTAAAAGGTGATATTGATTTATTTTTGAAGAAGATTTCTTGTTCTAGAAGATTCAAGACTTGGACCTTACAACGTCCAAGGGATGTCTGAAGCCCATAAACGTGCTACTCTAGTAGTATAAATATATGTAATGACAGGCCCTAAAATTCAAGCTAAACTGTGTGTGTTCTCACAACGTGTGTTTAAGGTTTAGTCTTCTTTGTTTTTATTATTTGTTTGTGAGCCTTGCTTGCATCGTAACTGATTCAAGTATAGGACGTGTTTGTTAGAGTTGTAATTGTACTTCTCCTAAGCCTTTAGCTACGGAGTAAGTGTTGAGGCAAAAGAGTGTGTCTCTTGTCTGTTGCGGGGAATTTGGGATTTCCCCCACTACAATGATCTTTCATTTCCAAAGAGGAGAAAGTATCAAAAACCGTTTAAAAAGAAATTCTAAGTTCGGGGGTTAGTTACACCTAGGGAAGGTATTAGCACCCTAAGCGCCTATAGTATCCTATAGTAACCTCTAATTTATTGATTTTTGCTTATTTTTATATGTGAAGAAATGGGAGAGAAGTGGTAAGAAATGGGGGGAGAAATAGTATAGAAAGAGTTTGTGTGTGCAAGTGGAGATTGAATTGAGAAGAGAAAGTTGTAACATAGTTTAAAGGGTTTTGGAAAAAAGTAAACTTAAATCTAATCGTGCGACTAATTTTTGTTTTTGGGCTAAAGAAGTTTATTTGAGAGAGAGAGAAGATGTCGTTTGTTATTTGCTATTATTTTTCTAAAGAATTACTAATCGTACCTCTTTGAAAATGAAAGTTCGTGTTTGTTTGTTTTTAGCGTTTGACGGAAAACGATAAAAATAAAATGCAAGCAATGCAATTTTTACATCCTCTTCGGGGTTACATTTCGCCTAAATACATTATAAGTTCTTGCGAAAATTTAAACATGAATGAATGCAACAATTGAATGAAATGCAATAAATAAACTAAATTAAATTACAAGTCCGACGGAATTAAAAAAAAGTGAACTAAAAACTATACTAACTAACTTCTATATTTTTTTCTAAGGTTCTAACTCTATTTTTTAGGTCCGTCTCCAATTAAGCTTGGGTTCAAATTAAGTCCAAAATATATTCCAAAAAAACAAATAACAATATGCAATGATATAATAACAAGAAATAAAAGTGCAAAGAAATGCAAATAAAAATAAATAATAAAAAAATGCATAAAATAAATGGCTAAATAAAAAAAAGGTAACATGAAACGAAATAAACCAATAAATAAATGAGCTAATAAAGAGGCTGAAATAAATAAATAAATAAAAAACGTAAAAAATAATAATAAAAACTAACTAGCAGTGGGGGTGCAAACAGTAATGGCGGAGTGTGCTGAAGTAAAAAAAAGCATAAAAGAAGGCCCAAAGAGGCCCAACGCGCCTGAACCGGACCGGTTCATCTGGTTTAACCCCAAGGTTGAACCAAACCAGATCTATCGGTTCAATACGGTTTTGCACGCGCGAGACCACAGTGAGTCTTATGATCATCATCGTTAGATTTTAATCAGACGGACCTGATATAATCTGTGAATCATATGATCCAGAATTAAAAGAAGAATCAGACGAACGAGATCAGCAGTTGCAAAAACGGTCTATACCATGACCCTTCTTCCTAAACCGGACGAGTCACTGACTCAGTGAGCGAGTCATGACTCGTCCGCCATGGATGAGTTTGAGAAAGCTTCGGATCTAAATGAAAAAACGCGTATAAGTAGTCCATTTCACTCGATTTTTTGCGTAGATCTCAAATCTATGATTAGTTTTTAAAAAAGAGCTATATATTTTCGAAACCAAGCGGAATATATGATTTGATTTTAGATTGGTGTATGTTTGAATGAATTTGAGGATTTGATTTTGGGTTATGGTGAGGCGAGACAGAGAAAGAAGCTTTTACTGCTTCTTCACTTTTTATGTTGTTTTTTCTGTTTGTTTTAATTTTTGAGGAGAGAATGAGAGAGTCATTTTGATTGGTATGAATGTGAGTGAAATTGAATCCCCCAATAAATGTGATGTGAGGTTTCTTTTATAGAGCAAAAATTAGGGTTAAGGGACAAAAGGGGTATAATGATAAAAGATAAGATAATTGGGTAAAATGATCAAAATCTTAATTTGTATTTAAATGGGAAAATAGAAAAAAGGAATAAAATGAGAAAAGGTGATGTGGTGTAATTTAATTGGTTTAGAGCATGAAATGACTATTGGTTTATTTTTAGTTTTACGAATATGAGGTGAAAATATCGACGAGTCATAGAGATAGAATAACTCGTATTCCTCTCTTTTTCTCTTTTGGCATATATTTTTTTGAAATAAAAAATGCAAATGTAGAAATAATAAAATAAAGAAAAAATATTAGAAATGAAATAAAATGTAATTAATTTATTTTTGAAATATATGTAAATGGAATATAAAACGAGCGTAAAATAGGAAAAACGCTATTTTTTAACATTTTAGACTTTTATGCTAATTACGAAACTATTTAAATGTAATTGATGCATTACAATATGTGTAATAAAAGAGTAAATATTTTTATATATTTTTTTAATGAATGTAATGCGGATTGGATTTGTAGGTCCAAAATTGGGGTACAACAGCTGCCCCTATTTAAGTTTCTTCAGCCGGAGAGATGAAAATGTAAATTTTTTTGTCTAGACGGGGTTGAAGAGACTTAAATATAAGTCGTGCACCATTTTTGGACCTAAAAATCCTTTAACAATGCTCATGATGCAAATGTATGAATGCAAAAAATGCTGATGATTTTTTTTTAATTTTGTATGAATGTCATAAAAGACAAACAAAGGAAAGCATAGTTGAGACTACACAGGGGAAAAAGAACAAGACATGGCCCGATTGGTAAAACAATAAGGTGTACCCTGAGTCCATTAGGGAACGAACTTTACTGGGAAACGTAACCAAACACTGGGGAAAGGTGTTACTGACTATCGTCCGACCGACAGTAAGAATGTTGTACTCTGACATACAACATTTGGATATCAATAAACTATCGACTGATCGACAACAAGAATGATGTTATCCACTGACACACCACATTTAAATATCCTCAACTATTGACCGACCAACAGGAAAGATGTTATGCACTGACACACAACATTTAAATAAAACAGACTATCGACTGACCGACAGTTGGAACATTGTATACTGACATACAACATTTGGATATCAATAAACTATGGACTGACCGATAGTAAGGATGTTATGCACTGACACACAATATTTAAATCAAACAGACTATCGACTGACCGACAGCTGGAATGTTATGCACTGACGCACAAAATTTGAAAATCAACAGGCTATCGACTGACCGACAGCTGAAATGTTGTACACTGACGTACAACCATTTGAAAATGAACAAACTATCGACTGACCGACAGCTGGAATGTTGGCACTAACACACAACATTTATATACGATCAACTATCGACTGTCCGACAGTACGAATGGCGTACACTGACATACAACCATTTGAAAATCAACAGACTATCGATTGACCGACAACTGGAATGTTTGCACTGACACACAACATTTATATGATTGACTATCGATTCACCGATAGGAAAGATGTTATGCACTGACATACAACCATTTGAAAATCATTTATTATCGACTGACCGACAGTAGGAATGGTGTACATTGACATATAACCATTTGAAAATCAACAGACTATCGACTGACCGACAACTGGAATGTTTGTGAAACAATATCATGTCATAAAAACACAAGATCATTGTCCACCGCCTTACAAAGAGACGACTTGTAGAAAAAGAAGAAAAAAAATGTCTAGAATATTGTCCACCGCCTTACAATGAGACGGATTGTAGAAAAAAGACAATATCTGCAGAAAATAAGAATGTTGTCCAACGCCTTACAAAGAGACGGATTGTATAAAGAAGACAACGTCTACACAAGAACAGGAACATTGTCCACCGCCTTACAGAGAGACGGATTGTAGAAAAAAAGACAAAGCCCGTACAAAAACAAAACATTGTCCACCGTCTTACACAGAGACGGGTTGTAGAAAAAAGACAACGTCCAGAATATTGTCCAGTGCCTTACAAAGAGACGGATTGTAGAAAAAAGACAACATCTGCAAAGAATAAGAACATTGTCCACCGCCTTACAAAGAGACTGATTGTAGAAGAAGAAAAAAGACAATGTCTACATGTCACCACTAGTAACGTGATTCTCTGAAAGAGAAATAACTCTGATGAGTACTTCGAAAAAGTGATTCAAGTTGATCAACTGTATAAGTGTATGTATAGATTTGTGTGATGTCTGAATAGGATTCACTGGGGATAAAACCACATGAGGAATTGTAAATGTATATGATCAAACACAAGCTTCTTGTATCGAAAACTTGTCATTTGTTGTTTTTGAATTGATGTTCAATCCGGGAACAAACCGGAGGGAAACTGTGAAGCAAGACTATGTGTCCCATTGAAGAATAAATTCAACTGGGAATTTTCCATTTGTTGTAGGAAAAAACTGAAACAACCATCTTCCACAAGAGAGGAGTCTAGTGGGGAGTTTTTGAAACAAGATATGTACACTTATCTGCCTAAGCTGACACTCTAATTGGAAAGAACAACATGCCCATCCTGACTCTATTTTGTAGACACAAACAAGACAAAAGAGACAAATTTGTATGTGATGTAACAATGTATGAACGATGTAAATGTTTATGGCACATGTAAATGCTATGTTTGAATATATATATATATATATATATATATGATTGTATGTATGTATGAAAATGTATGTTATTAATGTATGCTGACAAAACCGATAGGACGAACGAGAATGGAAAGAAGCCAACGTCGCATTGTAACTCAAAGTGTTTTAAACAAGGTGTATATGTTGTTGTAGATGAAGCAAGAGAACTCCTTGGGGAAGGAACAACTTCTCTGGGAAATGACTGTTTTAACCGAATGATTTGTATAAAAACTTGATTGTACTTAGAACAACAATTTCAACTTTCATTGGGGATGTACCCTTTTCCTGGAAGAAACCCTATATCTGTCAATATGAATCCAAGTTTTGTTGGATGTAGAATAACTGTATAAACCTCACTAAGGATGTGTCCATCTTCGAGTGAAAAAACCCAACATCAATAAAAAATTGAATCTAAACTTTGTTGGAGATACCAGACCTAAGATCTCACTAGCGTATAAGAAACTGCCTTGAGACAACTGTTGACACCTTCTTAGAGCAAAATGTCTGTTGTTGATGAATAACTTGAGAGAATAGAGACGACTTGCCCCTTGCTTTAGATTATTTGCTTCAGTCTAATAAATTCTTGAAGAAATCGCTCGGAGAGCGTGACTGGTTGACCTTTCACATTAGGCATTGTTTCTGTTAACTGTAGCAATATGCACTAGGAGTAAAAGCTCTTCTCTGTTCATGATAATAACGACCACAATCTTGTCATTATTTCACAACATGTAATTATCAAGAAGATATGATGTTGACATAATATGCCCCAAGTGTTTGAAACCTTGAAGGGTATGCCCTTGACTAACTGATGTTTGTAGAGAAACAAAATCTTGAATTGTTTCCAACCCTTGATAAGCAGGAAATTCAACTTGTTTGCCCCTGATTGTCAAAATCCATATGTAACTTGCCCCTAACTAGGAGCGTCTCAAATCAGTTTTGCCCTTCATCAGACCATAGCTCAAATTTCTTTGATGTTAAACATTGATTTGTAAGTAAAATTATTTCTATTGAAAAGTATTTTTGATATAATGCACATGTAAGTTTTGAAATTGAATATTTTTTGTATTTATTTTTATTTATTTTTAAATGGAAACATATATGATATGTACAAAAGATAATTGTGATTACTCAACAAACAGGAGGAGTTAGCTTAACAATAAAATCGCCTAATATGCTTTCACAGTGAACCTAGCTTCATTTAGGTCTTTTGTATGTTATAACGTGGATAAAATTCATGTAAGTCAAGCCAAACACATATATAAATTTGTGTTATCAAATTCCCCCATGCTTGAACATTGTTTGTCCTTAAGTATAAAAACAGTAACTTTTTTTTCTTAGCACAAGTTTGACACAGGACACGGGAACTCAATCATACGTGGTTGCCGGCTAGGTATGAAAATCAAGTAATCGACATCAAAGCCAAAAGTACTGTAGCAACACAAAACCACACATTGCGGTCAAAGACTTTCACCATATGAAGGCAAATCTGGAGTATTTTATTGTAACTCTAACTTTTGTTTAAGTTTTATTCACCATTTTCATTCAAGGGCAATCACAGTAAGTCCGTTATCTTGAACACATTCACGGTAGAAAATCTGTTAGTGATTATGATCATATATCGAGGGGTGCTGATAACAAAAGTTTGGTAAACCCCTTGTTCTCTTCGAAATGTAGTTGTGGGGGATCGGATCGTAACCCGCCACACCAAGTTCAAAATCAGACTCCTCTGACCCAACTACTAATGGGTGTATCCACTGTGGTGTTTCTTTGTATGTTCAACAATTGTTGGATTAAACGACCGAGTGAGGGTCGTCTAACTTAATAAGTGCATTTCCATTTTATTTTATTTTTAAAAAAAACAACCAAAGTATGTAGACTTTCATTTCTGGATCATTCACTTATGTTCATCGATTTCCCACTTAGTTTGTGTTCAAGATGGTGCCGACTACTAAGATAAACTACTGAGAGTTATTTTAAAACTTAAATTCAAGACTTTGTCAAAATTGGTACTCAAATTAATCTTGCATACTTCTGAGAGTCTAAAATGTTAAAACAGTACTGATTTTATTGGATCATTACTAAGTCTTCAAAATGTAGCCTTAAGGTGCAAAAACAACCTATATACTTTTAAAGTGTCATGTCAAGTGTCAAACTAAAATTGCTTGCTTTTCTTAAAAAGATATATCTCAAGAAACTGGGAGAATCAGATAACAACAACAACACATGCAAGAGTGGCTTAGCTTAGCATGAATTCTTTTTTCGTTTTGTTTTTATGAAACAGTGAAAGAAAGTAAAACAATGCCTTACATCATCAACTAGGTTTTCCACCAGTAAAAGCATATATCAACAAAAATCAGTTATTTACTTTCGTCATCCTCACTCCAAGTTTGTAAGTGATGAAACAAGAAAAAGAATGAACACAAATGGATAGATTTCAAAAACATGTGTGTTTATTATATTAAAAGCACTTGATGAAAGACCTAATTTTAAAAACAAACAAATGCTTGACAGGAAAAAAATAAAAGCCTAGCGATTATAGGGATACGTTTCCTAGCATCACCGACTTTGACTAATACAAAGAGCAGTAGAAGTAATTATCAATAGCAGCCCAATTCAATCAAACCAATTTATGTGCCTTAAAGCTGACACTTATTTCAAACTCTTTTTCAACTGTAACCTCCAAATCTGGAGTGATGGGATAAACAAAACCCGCACTCTTGACATCTTTGAGAGGCTTGATCGCAACGTTTGAGTCAGAATTCTTTTTAGACGCAACAAAACCCAGACCTTCTCCATTCTTGTTCTCTTGCAACTCAACTGGCTTGCCCCAGCCTGTAACAGATTCGCTCATTAGTGCTTGTCGTGCATCCTTCAAGGAGGCCATGCATACCATTCCTCCTTAGCATTCTTTCTATCAACAATAGTCAAACATTGGAACTGAGTCCCATCAACAAAATCAGCGTTGGTATAGGAATAGGAATCCAACCGGCTCTCTAGCAAAGCATGTCGTCCTTCCACGGTCACAATCCCTCCGTACTTCTCATATTTCAACTTTTTATGTAGGGACGAAGTCACAGTGCCCGCATCATGAATCCAAGGGCGACCCAATAAACAAGTGTAGCAGCATTAACATCCATGACCTAAATGTAATCTAGAAGGTATAGGGCTCAACTGTGAGAGGCAAATCAACTTCCCCTATCACTGTCTTTATTGAACCATCAAATGCAGTAACCATCCGTCCATTATACCTTACCGAACATCCTCTGTGACTCATTTGATCTAAAGTGGATCTCGGCATCACATTTACTGTCGAACCAGTATCAATAAGAACATTCCTTAAAACATCAAACTGACAAAACACTGTTATATACAAAGCAGAGTTGTGGCTTCTTCCTTCATTAGGGAGATCATCATCACTGAAGCTCAAACTATTACCAGCTGTGATTTTTCCCACAATATCGTCAAAACGACCAACCGGTATGTCATAATCAACATGAACATGTCCCAAGGCCTTCATCAGAGCATCTTTATGGGCTTTAGAATTCAACACTAGCGACAATATGTAAATCTTGGCAGGAGCCTGAACCATGGCTCTTCCAGTATGTCGAGCATCAAACATTCGGTGACTACTTTGTATCACGTTGATGTCAGTTGTCCCATGAGGTGAAAGCGGATCTCTTGCAAAAGTGGGATTACCATCTTTGAATGAAAGGATATTATCCTTGATCAACTTTTGATCTTCTGACTGTAGAAGATAGCAGTGTTCAATATCATGACCAGGTGCCTCTTAGTGAAAAGCACAAGAGAGTTCTGGTTTGTACCAATAAGGCAATTTTGCAGGTACCCGAGGCGGTGCTCTAGTCTGAATCAAATTACCCTCAATCAACACTGAAAACAAATCAGCATACAACATAGGGATTGGGTCAAATCTGCCCGAAGTGTGATGACTTCCTCACGAAGTTGAATGTTCTCTTGTATCATTGCTTCCATTCCTTTCTCTTGATTAACACAAGTGTTGTACTTGTAAGTTGAATTTTGAAAAGAGTGTCGGATCACTGAGAAAAGGAAATAAAACTTAGACTTTTTGGAGAAGACCATGAATGCAAAAAGAATGATGCATGATAAAGAAAGTTTGTTCTTTGATTCTCAAAGGATCTTAGGATATCAATCATAAATGACCTTATTTTTGTTTGTGTATGATTAAACGAATTTTCTTTTTGTTTTCAAAGCATTCTTCTTTTTCTTTCGAGGTCCATGATGATTGTGAAGTTTGTAAAGAGATTCCTCTGAGTCCTTTGAAAACCAATGGAATGAGATTTTCATGGATGCATGAATGAATGAGATGTAATGATGTAATAAGCACAAACATAAACAAACATGGTTGGTTGGGATAGTATAAGGTTGGAGTCAAAAGGTAAACCTCCCACAATGTATGAACTATTGGTTTTCTTCTTTTCGTAACACTTGTTCTAAGAAATTCCCAAGGTCATCAATTTTTCTATTGAATACCATGTGCTCATAACTACTTATGGCCCACTGAAATATCCAAAGAAAGAGCCTCATTTGGGCGTAGCATCGCGGAACAACCAAAGCCAAAACTCTTCGTGACTTTAGCCTATCGCGCTACATCCTAAAAAGTCAAGATGGGTTAAATGTATCTAAAAGGTCCTTGAGCTTCTCGGGATCCACAAAAGATGGTGTTGCTAACACAACTACTTGCGCCAACTATTCCACCTTTCATAAACCCTCCACCCAAGCGTAGCCATATCACTTGCGTTTATGCATAAACTACTATATACATAATCGCTATGATTTCACCACAATTCCTATCCTATTTGCTCTCTCATGAAACCTATGACATAATAAGTAAATCATTTAAGCAATTAGGAAAACAATAAACTAGATCGGTTCAACCCTCTTAAGGAGGATGTCCCCAGTGAAGTCGCCATTTTTCTGTTGTGGGGAATTTGGGATTTCCACCACTACAATGATCTTTCATTTCCAAAGAGGGGAAAGTATCAAAAACCGTTTAAAAAGAAATTCTAAGCTCGGGGGTTAGTTACACCTATGCAAGGTATTAGCACCCTAAGCGCCTATAGTATCCTATAGTAACCTCTAATTTATTGCTTTTTGGTAATTTTTATATGTGAAGAAATGAGAGAGAAGTGGTAAGAAATGGGGGGAGAAATAGTATAGAAAGAGTTTGTGTGTGCAAGTGGAGATTGGATTGAGAAGAGAAAGTTGTAACATAATTTAAATTGTTTTGGAAAAAAGTAAACTTAAATCTAATCATGCGACTTATTTTGGTTTTTGGACTAAAGAAGTTTTATTTGAGAGAGAGAAGATGTCGTTTGTTGTTTTCTATTATTTTTTCTAAAGAATTACTAATCGTACCTCTTTGAAAATGAAACTTCGCGTTTGTTTGTTTTTTAGCGTTTGACGGAAAGCGATAAAAATAAAATGCATGCAATGCAATTTTTACATCCTCTTCGGGGTTACATCTCGCCTAAATACATTCTAAGTTCTTGCGAAAATTTAAACATGAATGAATGCAACAATTGAATGAAATGCAATAAATAAACTAAATTAAATTACAAGTCCGACAGAATTAAAAAAACGTGAACTAAAAACTATACTAACTAACTTATATATTTTTTTCTAAGGTGCTAACGCTATTTTTTAGGTCCGTCTCCAATTAAGCTTGGGTTCAAATTAAGTCCAAAATACAATCCAAAAAAACAAATAACAATATGCAATGATATAATAACAAGAAATAAAAGTGCAAAGAAATGCAAATAAAAATAAATAATAAAAAAATGCATAAAATAAATGGCTAAATAAATAAATAAATAAAAAGTAACATGAAAGAAAATAAACCAATAAATAAATGAGCTAATAAAGAGGCTGAAATAAATAAATAAATAAAAAACGTAAAAAATAATAATAAAAACTAACTAGCAGTGGGGGTGCAAACAGTAATGGCGGAGTGTGCTGAAGTAAAAAAAAGCATAAAAGAAGGCCCAAAGAGGCCCAACGCGCCTGAACCGGACCGGTTCATCTGGTTTAACCCCAAGGTTGAACCAAACCAGATCTATCGGTTCAATACGGTTTTGCACGCGCGAGACCACAGTGAGTCTTATGATCATCATCGTTAGATTTTAATCAGACGGACCTGATATAATCTGTGAATCATATGATCCAGAATTAAAAGAAGAATCAGACGAACGAGATCAGCAGTTGCAAAAACGGTCTATACCATGACCCTTCTTCCTAAACCGGACGAGTCACTGACTCAGTGAGCGAGTCATGACTCGTCCGCCATGGATGAGTTTGAGAAAGCTTCGGATCTAAACGAAAAAACGCGTATAAGTAGTCCATTTCACTCGATTTTTCGCCTGGATCTCAAATCTATGATTAGTTTTTAAAAAAGAGCTATATATTTTCGAAACTGAGCGGAATAAACTTGGATCTAAAATTTTTAAATCACTTTGTACGCAAAATTGATGGAAAAAGGTATATAGACCAGTTTCCTCATGCTATTGCGAGTTTAATAAGCCAAAAATCAGCGTGAACGGAGCTATATTGAGTTCGGAATCATCACCTTTAGATTGAGTAAAAACGGGTTCAGATTGAGCGTTTCTGGCTCGTTTCAGACGCGATTTGTGGTGTTTATAGGTTGTTGAGGGTGATATGAATCTTAGAAGATGATTTGGTTTGAGATTGGTGTATGTTTGAATGAATTTGAGAATTTGATTTTGGGTTATGGTGAGGCGAGATAGAGAAAGAAGCTCTTACTGCTTCTTCATTTTTTATTTTTTTTTTTCTGTTTGTTTTAATTTTTTAGGAGAGAATGAGAGAGTCATTTTGACTGGTATGAATGTGAGTGAAATTGAATCCCCAATAAATGTGATGTGAGGTTTCTTTTATAGACCAAAAATTAGGGTTAAGGGACAAAAGAGGATAATGATAAAAGATAAGATAATTGGGTAAAATGATCAAAATGTTAATTTGTATTTAAATGGGAAAATAGAAAAAAGGAATAAAATGAGAAAAGGTGATGTGGTGTAATTTAATTGGTTTAGAGCATGAAATGACTATTGGTTTATTTTTGGTTTTACGAATATGAGGTGAAAATATCGACGAGTCATAGAGATAGAATAACTCGTATTCTTCTCTTTTTCTCTTTTGGCATATATTTTTTTGAAATAAAAAATGCAAATGTAGAAATAATAAAATAAAGAAAAAATATTAGAAATGAAATAAAATGTAATTAATTTATTTTTGAAATATATGTAAATGGAATATAAAACAAGCGTAAAATAGGAAAAACGCTATTTTTTAACATTTTGGACTTTTATGCTAATTACGAAACTATTTAAATGTAATTGATGCATTAAAATATGTGTAATAAAAGAGTAAATATTTTTATATATTTTTTTAATGAATGTATTGCGGATTGGATTTGTAGGTCCAAAATTGGGGTACAACATTGTCCAAAGAAAACATATCAAAGTAAGAAAAGAAAAAGCAACGCTGAGTGTGTTGTTAGGTTAGGAGTTGAGACGGGGTCTCATATCTAGGAGTTCCTAGGTAGGGCTGTCACGGGGTAGGGTCTAGGTGCAAGACAAGTAGTGTGGCTACGTTGGTCCTTTCACTAGAACTATTATAGTGAGTTCACTCTTGGATTGATATCCCCCAGACTAGGGCAGTTGCGCTGAACTGGGTTAACAAATCTATTGTGTTGTTTACTTTTCCCCTGCTTTTAATTCACGTTATAATTGTGTTATTGTCCTGAGCTAGACACGCGCTCGGACAGTTGTGCTTACATTGTTCACAGTGTTTGTCTGTCAGGTAGCCAGAATTTCATATATATATATATATATATATATATATATATATATATATATAGTTCTCTTAGTGCCGGATGTGTCAATGAAATAA
Source organism: Trifolium dubium (assembly GCA_951804385.1). Taxonomy (NCBI): domain Eukaryota; kingdom Viridiplantae; phylum Streptophyta; class Magnoliopsida; order Fabales; family Fabaceae; genus Trifolium; species Trifolium dubium. Next base: position 20,076,345 of record OX638075.1, on the reverse strand, counting down.
GTCCCGATAAATGTTGGTTTCATGAGTAAGGAATAGTAGTGGATACCTAACTCCAAATTAACCTATTTTCCCAAATTTATCCACCCCCACCTAAGCCAAAGTTACAACCCAAAAGTCCTCGTAAATGTGTGTGATGCATTTACTTTGATTGACTATTTAGAATATTGTTAAGCCTATGGTAAAATTGCATTTCCATGTTCATTGAGTGAATACCCTTTCAATTTTGAGAGAATTTGTGAGCGAGAGAAAAAGGTTGAGCTCAGAAATTCTTGTAGAACTTACTTGGACTGAATTTGATCAAAGTCTGGAAAGTCAGTGTGTTGATTGAGCAAGATCACTGAAGTTAAGACCGATGATTCCATTCTCGGACAAAGAGTAAAAGCTCGTGAGATTTTTATCATGCAAACTAATTTGTTAATTCATTGACAATTTTGTTTTGGCATGCAATGTTACTTGAGGACAAGTAACAGTTCAAGTTTGGGGTTGTGATGACACTTCATTATTTGTTAGTTTTTATTATGAATTTACAGTTTATTAGTAAGTTATTAGTAGAAGTTACATTGTTAATTCCTAAAGATCTAGCACAATTGAAGAAAATCAAGAGTTTGAAGAAAAGTTGAAGAACAAGTGAAAAAATGAAGAAAATTCAAGTTTGCAAGTTTCTGCCTAGCACGCGGAACGTGCTCTTGAGGAGGCACAACATGCTTTAATCATGAAACACGTCCTTTATATTCCGCCTAGCACGCACAATGTGTTCTTGAGCGCGTGCAACATACTCGCGCCAATCATGTTATGACATGTCAGCAAATGATAGCACGCACAACGTGCCTGCGTGAGCTATTTATACACCAAACAAAGCCAGATTTTAGAGTTCCGAATTTTTACCAGAGAGTGGAGATCTAGGGTTCCAAAGTGGAGGTTTTTAGCTTGGAAAGAAAATTGGAAGCTTTCATCTATCAACTCTTGAATGTATAATTTCTATAACTCTTTTGTAATGGTTATTATTATCACGAGTAGCTAATTCTCCAGTGATTGGGTTATGAGATGATCTTTCTTTGAACAAATTAAATCATGTAATTGTTGAGGATCTTATTATGCAATTGATATCCTAATATTATTCAATTATCTTTATGTGTAATATTTTTTTTTATAAATTGACGGATTTATGAATCGTTCTTAGGAATCAAACGATTACTAACCTTAACTTTTGAGACTTGAATATGAGATAATTGTTTGGTCAATAGATATCGAATTATTGAACCATGATAACTAGAATTAACAGACGATAAAACTTTCTATGAATTTGAATTGGCCTAAGATATTAAGAAATTACTTTTATAGAAAAGGGTTCTTGGTCGTTAACACCGATCTAAACCATTTAGTTAATTCATCGCAATTAGGGAAGCAATTGTAGCATAAGACCGCATCTACCAATTTGTGACAAGAAAGTGATTCGGATGACCTGATCATCCTCATAACTTTGAAATTAATTCATCTTTTTCTCAATTTTATCAATTGAAACTTACATGCAAACAAATCCCCCTTGCTTTTAAATTACATTCTAAATCATATATAATTGCTTTACCGAAATTTAAACAATCCCCGCGGATACGAATCTTATAAATATTATTATTTGATGACAGTTAAGTACACTTGCTAAATTATTCACCAGTGTTAATGACAAAGATCTTTATAAAATGGTTGTTAACAATTTTACTCAAAAATAAAATGTGTTCAATTTCCTTATTTACAAATTACAGTCATTGGTGTTTAGTGCATTACAATTGTTGCAACTGAGATATTGAATTTTTGCAATTAGTACATTATTTTTGTTTAGAAATACTATATTTAGAGACATTTATTAGGAGATTGGGATTGTGTGTAGGAGCAAAGTGAGATGTATTTATTAGAATATGCTTTGAATATAATCCATAGATCTTGTGCAAAAGCAAAGTGAGATTTGGTAGGGGAGAGAAAGAGAACAACAGAACAAGGTTGCAGAGAAAAGAAGAGATAAGATAATTCAGTGATGTAATAAATAATGAGATCATATGGTCTAATTTAATTTAAGTGTGAAATTAAGTGTTACAACCGGTGAGGGACTTAGTTGAACCCTCACCAGAAGCATGATCGATCATTTTGTGTATGGACATAGTATGAAATGAAACATGATGAATCATAAACTTTGTGAGTCTTTGTAACAATGAATTCTTAATTTCTGATCAAATTACTTCTTTTTGGTGTGAATGAAGTCAACTAACGGGCTCGTTGTATTTTTCCAAATTTGAGACCCATGGAACTTTGAATTAAAATAGGCTTAAACATCATTTTGGTTCATGTATGTACATTAAATTTTGTTTTTAATCCTTATTTTTTCAGATTTTCCTACGAATTTTTCTGCAGATTTTTGCTTTATGGACCAGAAGCAAAAAGTTTGGTCGATACAGGGACTATTTTAAAATAAAATCACATACAAGGACTAAAACCAAAATTTCGCGTACATACAAGAACTAAAATGACGTTTAAGCCATTAAAATATGGTCACCGGCAACACGAACTGGTCCCTTATTGAAATCCAAATCTTAATTCACAGCCAACTAATAATATTTTTTTATTTATTTATTCACCCTCTAGAGAATTCGGCCGCGAATTAAGTTAAGTCTAGTCAAAAAATTATTACATCCAGGAATCAAACTCAGATTCTTTTGAAATCTGTCTTTTAATAAAGCTCATTAACCACTTGAGCCAATAACTTAGTTAACTAATAATATTTTTAATTGAGTTTAAGTTGTAAATGAACTTCACTAAAAGACAGGGTTCAATTGTTGGGTTAAACAATTTTTTAAGCAAATTTTACTTATTTTATGACCGAACTCTTGACCACATGGAAGGACCTAAGTATATGTAAAACGGGGCTGCCAGCACCCTTATATCATGTAGCATATAAAACCCTATAGATATCACCACCCTTATATCATGTAGCATATAAAACCCTATAGATATCACCACCCATGTGTAATAAATAAATTGAATGTTTGCACCTTATTAAAATTATAAATTATAATATAATATGAATTTAATATATACATTGATAATGTAGTATTTTTTTTAAAATATGCATTCAATGAAATCATGTCGTGAGATATTTGTAGAGATATTTTAAATAAAAATTTATTTAGGTCCTGTTTGGTCCGGCTTATTTTCTACTTTTCTATTTTTTTAAAATAAAATAGAGAAGTATAAAATTAAATATAGCCATATTACTTCTTAAAAGTATTAGAGAAATAAAATAAAAAAGTAAAAAATACAAAGAAGTGGAGTCAAACACAATTTTTCCTTCTTTACTATTTTTAAGAAGAAGAAAAAAATTAGCAAATAAGCTGGGCCAAACGGAGCCTGAAAGTAGCATTATATTGTGATTTAGGGTCTGTTTGGCAAGTTCCAATTTTGAACTTATAGCTTATAATTTATAAGCTCATTTGACATAAAAAGCTCTGTTTGGTAAGATTTATTCAGAATTAGCTTATAGCTTATTTTGGTGACTCTTAGTTTATTTTCCTGGCGCTATTTCAGATAGTGTTTCAGCTTATAACTTATCATTTTTTCTTCCACTTTTACCCTTATTATTTTATGTAAAATTCAATTGTACCCTTGATCATTTATTATAATGTAAATAAAATAAATTTGTTTTCCAACTTCCTATGCCAAATCTGTTCATTCACGTACTTAATTCAATTGTACCCTTAATTATTTGTTAGTGATATGAAAAATTGAAACATCATATAATTTTGAAACAAATAAAATATAGAACTTGAGTAAAAAAAACTATACACTAATTAAATATTATATAATATTAAAAAATTTAATAAATAAAAATTAATTTAATTATAATACTTAAAAGATATATGAAATTAATAAATTCTAAGTTGTTTTTTCAATACTAAACTAAATTTTAATTATTTTAAATATAAATTTTACTATGAATTAATAATGTCCTATTTTGTCAATTTATGTTTATCAGTTACTTGAACCGCTAATTTTACCAAACACTCAATTAACTTATCAACTTTAAATTATCAGTCATCAGCTATTCGCTATTTTTACTAGACAGACCCTTGATTGAATGCATGTATAACTTTAGTGTGTGTGTGTGTTTGAGTGTGCGTGCATGCGATTTTTCATAATTTAATTTTATGTTGAATCTCCTGATTTCAAATTTCCACAATGCGTAATTTATAGGCCATGAAACTTGAGAAAATAAAACTTCACAATAATATTAACGATGGTTTTCGTCAATGGCGGAGCCAGAAATTTTAAGAGCCTAGGTAAAATTTTAGTTTTGAATAAAAATTGTAGTTTTGCTATAAATTAACCCTTAAAAATCTCAGTTTTGAACAAAAAAAATTGTAGTTTTGCATTAAATTAACCTTAAAAATATCAAATTTGCCCAAAACTAACCGCTAAAAATACCTAAATTTATGGCTGAAGCCTGAGCCTTAAAACCACCCATGGTTTTTGCAATATTTATTCTATTCCACTCGGTTCTATTCCACTTCACTCTATTCTGCTCTATTTCATTTCATTGTATTTCATCAATCTAAACTGAGCTTAAGTTTCTACTTCTAAAATATGTCATCAACCTTTCGAATAACTTTTAATTATTCCATAGTTATTGTAACACATTTACCCAAATTAATTAGGGGAACTTTGATCATATTAGTCAAAGTTAGCAACATTGACCCGCGTGTAATTATTGGGGGGTGGGAGCGCGTATGTGGGGGCATGTGAATACCTAATTACATGTGAGTAAAACATTGACTTTGACCCACGTACCGAAGTTCGCAAACTCCAATTAATTATTCAATAATTATTATCATAATTGTTCGTGTGTGTGGGGTTACCTTATGATAGGAATTTATATGTTGTTTTTAGATATTCCCTCCATCTCATAATATTTGTCTTAATTAATCATTTCACACATTTTAAGAAAAGTGTATAAATGAAAAAGAGAATGTGATTTTTATAGAAATATCCCCAATTTTTATTGGTAGTAGATATTAGAATACTAAAATGTAGATTCTTTAGTTACTTTACTGTCTTCCTTAATCATTACACTATAGAGTAATAACGGTAAAATAGAAAAAAAATAATGTTATAAATAGTATATAATAATTATTTTTGGACAAACAATTTTGGCAAATAAGTCAATTATTTTGGGATGAGAGAGTTGTTTTTAGTAGTCTTTTGATAACCAAATCATAAAAATTAGCTAATGAATGAAGTTACTTGTCAAAGAAGCAATCTTTCTCTTCTTCAATCTCTTATGGGGTAACCGTGCAACTTCGATTTTGAATTGAACACAGTTTCTCAAGAAAAAAATTATATCTTTCTCTTCTTCAATCTCTTAAGTCGATTTGCAACTTCAATTTGTTGTTATGAGCAAAATGACACTCTTTGAATCAATGTTATGGAAATAGTTTTGTTCTAGTGTGCTTACTAGCATATAATGATCTTAGGAACATAACATTCTATGATAGAATAAACAAGTGCTAATTTGATGTTGATTCATTATTTGACCATTATATCCAGATTTTATTAACTCAGCATTTAATTTGGAGTTGCTATTTTCATTTTTAATATGTATCTTTTTCTATCATCCTTTAAATATATCTAAAGGTTAAAAAAATAGCAGATTGAGAGATTGATGTAGAGAATTGGGATTGAGAGTATCCATAGGCATCTTCATCATAGAACTTTAAAATAATTTTATTTTAAAAGGGAGGGAATACATTAGATTATTAGACACCCTCCTTCTTCTTTAATCTCTCCCCCATATCCATGGCTTCCCACACATGTTATTAAGGACCCAAGCACAAACAATTATCTTCCATAAGTGTTTTTCAATTGATCAATTAGCCATTATTAAAATTAATTAAAAAAATCATAATGAACCACAGTTGATAATGTGAATGATTCTCACTTATAAGTAATATAATTCACAAACTTAAAAAAGAATTCAATCAGGATAAGTAATCAAATCCAACGGCTGCCAAGCAGAGGCAATCAACAGTGAAAGATCCTTCCAACCAAGCTTGAGAGAACCATTCTCTTCCACTAAAGTATACCCTCTCCAAGGGAACATCCCCAACAACAAACTAGCTTGTGCAGCTGGGTTACCTCGAAGCGAAACGGGTCGAAATCCGACCCGTTTCAATTCATCACCCCATCTCTCAACTTTAACTTCACCAGTCCTCTTGGGCCCACCAACAGCAATAATGTTCCTTATCTCACACCCCAACAGTTGCTGCTCCACCATATGCCTCTCAATACTATCCACACCCAATCCATCCCCAAGCGCGTCGAACAACGCGCTGTAATAATGCAAAGCTTCCACAAACCTCGCGAGGAAGCTACCAGCGTGGCTAAGATCCTGTTCAACGGTTGTGATTAGCTTTGGCCGAAGCTGACTCAGCAATCTCAACGTTCCTAAATCGCTTCCGGTTATATCGTACAAACAATGGTGCATCCAGTGAACAACGATTGCTTCGTTTGGTCTAACACCGAGTTGACTCGGTTCCGTTACGCTTCCGATTTTGCCTTCAATTGGATGAAACTCAAACGGAAGACCGAGTGAACTCGCGAAATCGGCGAGTCTTCTTCCCGTTGATTCTAATAGCTCTGATGAAGATCCAAAACCGGTGATTCTCACCGACCGGATTTTCTTAGATCGTGAAGCGAGGATGTGGAACAATCCTGGCCATTGAAGTCCTTGCATGATATCTAAATCGATGATGTGGATACGATCCTCACCGTCCACGGCTTGGAAAATTGCTTGATTAGCGGTGAAGTGCGAGAATTTCACCAACGGTGAAACTGAGTTATACGACTGAAACGCGTTGAAGATTCTCTGCGACTGAGTTAGGGTTACCGATTTAGTCGTCAACGGCGAGTAACTACCGAGGCAAGAACTCACAACACGCGCTTGCAACGCTTGTGCGAAATACGCTCCAACGCGCTCAGGCGAAGTTCCAAACGGTGATGATAATTCAGTTATCTCCGGTAACAGGTCGTTGGCAAAATCGAGATTATCCATTGCAACGCACTCAGCACACTGAAGCAAAAGCCCTAGGAGTTTCAAACCGGTAGATTCACCTTCGTTTTCATTTTCATTTTCATTTTCAGGTTCAAAAGCGTGTTCCTCCTCGTGTTCTTCGCCTTCCACAACAACCGTTTTCTCGGCGGAGTAATTAGGTCTTTTGAAAGATGGTGTGGAATTATCGTCGTTGTCGTCGTCGTCGTGTTCGCGTTGAGGGCGTTTGGCATTCATGTTATTAGGTTTGGAAGGGAGAGGGGGACGAGGGACCAAGCTTTGAAGCATGATCGTGATGATGAGGAGGGAGAAGGAATCGAAAGGTTTGGAGGAAAATTTTGAGAGAAAAGTGACAAAAATGAGAGGGAAAGACAAGGAAAGTTTGTACAGAAGGGTATGTCAGAAAAGGAGTGTTGAGTTTCAGTGTTTGGTGAGAGAGAGAAAATTTGTGATGAGGGAAATTTAAAAAAGAAAGACAGAAAGGGTTATGACTTTGTAGCCCAGAAAAGTTTGGGTGTTATGCTATCTTATCATCTTTGGGTGCTCCGTTTTGTTTTGGCTATGTCTTTACCTTCGTTTTACATGTACAAATTGTGTCATTGTTTATTATTATAAGCTCCTAATCATAGATATTAGGGGTGGAGCGACACAGTTCTTTGTAAGTTTAGCTCAATTGATTAAAAAAATTATATAATAATATAGATATTGGATTTCGAACCCTAGTCATCACTTATCCATCCTGTTGATCATTATCCAACGTGAATTCTCTTTTGATATTGGTGTAAAGATTCTCTTACCAAGTTTAGCGTCAATCATCATTAGATCAAATCTAATGTAATTGCAGAGATTGAACTGTGATCCTCCTATTAAATCTAACGTCAATCAAAACTAAATCAACTAATGTTTTTGTAACGAATCAATTGTGATGATTTTAACAAGTCTTTATGTTATGATCCAATTCACCTATATTTTCATATATGAAAGAAAATGGGAGTAAACGATTAGTTAAAGAGGATTAGTTTACTAATCACGTCATGTTTGGTTGGCTGGAACTTTGGGTGTGCCAAAAACCTTTTATTTAGTTCTCATCTAATATTTTGTCCTATGTCCTATGAGCAGGACAATTAGACAGTGATATGTCTCATGTATTGTTTAATTATTGATCTTCTTACCAGGTTTAGATTAAAATACTCCCTACGTGATCACGACCCATTATTTGATTATCATATTTGCATGATAGCTTTTCACCTAAATTGCATTTCTCTTTCACGACACATTATTACTCTACTATCCTTATCTTTTTGTATAACGAAATGATGACAAATTCTATGATCAATCACTTTAATAATCGGTCCACACTAGTCTGTACTTGGACGGAGAGTATGACTGATGAAGAAAACATACAATTTGCAATTTACATGGTGGATAGAGTGATACCTATAAACATTTTAACTCTTAAATAAGTAAATAAAAAAAGGTGAGATATATATTAGGTTAAATAATCTATTAGAATTTTAGAGGTCTATATTCGATCATAAGTTTTTGTAGTTAAGTATAGACCTCTAAAATTTTAATTTAGAAGACTCTCATATTCTCCCTCTTTGATGCCTAAGGATTGGTATAAACCCTTCAAAAACTTGTTTTCTTTCTTAGCTAATTTATACTTTTTTCAAGTTCAAAGCCGACTCAGAGGCAGGGCAAGCAGACCCACAACTTTGGGCCTCAATTTTTTGGGACCTCTATATTTTTTTCAGACCATCATTCAAAACATGAGTTAACTATGTATTTCGGAGAAATTATAACATGAATGAAGTACTAGTTGGTGGAGTGGAAGCTTGTTCTTGGCTAAGGTTCAAGGAGGGTGACGTAGTTGGTTCCAATCTCGCTCCTATAATTTTGGTATTTTTTTTTTAAATAGCAACTAATATAAGTAATTTAAGTTGTTAAACAACATAGAAATTGTGTGGAGAGATTAAAACCACTACAATAAACAAAATTAGCTTCAAATATGGATCATTGGGCAATTATTAAATTTATTATAGGAAAATTTATTTTTTATCACCAAATGATATTAACTATAAAAATATGTGATGACACTCTGGCATTACGTAATATTTATTGTATTTCCATGAAATTCTGAGTTCAAAGCAGGTTTACACAGCAAGAAAAAGCAGAAAAATACGCAAGTTACAAACAGGTGCAAAATCGTGTCACGATTTGAAGACAGAATGTGGTGTTGAATTTTGACCTGAATCGTGTCACGATTGGGCTAAATCATTTCAACTTAGACGACATAATTGAATTGTTCAAATAAACATGGTTAGTCTAGGGATCGATAATCGTTTGTTTGTGATAATAAGTTAACGGTCTTAAAACCTTCGAAAAATATTAGATCACCTAAGGGATTAAGGACTGTAATCTGAGAAGCAGGTCCTAAGTCAAAGGATTGATTAGGGCTATTTTATTGACTATCGTAAAACTAGTGAAATATTCATAGGGAGTAGGTGCAGTGTATCGAATAGAATAACTCAGATGATACGAAAGACCTAGTCTCATCTCTCTTTATATTCAAAACAACTTCTAAATTCTATACAATTGTTTTGTAAGATTAAAACAATCCGTGGATATGAACTTAAATTTTATTATTTGACAACAGTTTAATACACTTGTTAAATTATACATCAATAAGAATCACGCATTCACTACTTTATTTTATAAAATAAATTATATTTTGTCAATTTCTTTTAAAATACAAAATTAAGCATTATTTGGTAAAAATGCTATTAATTTTTAAACTGTATTTTTTATTATTTGCCTTCGACCTCCAAAACGTCGGAACCATGCCTGCTCAAATCGCGACATTTTTGCACTTATCTTTCAAACATTATCTTTTGATTCTAATCTTACTCCGAGAACTTTCATTTCCGCCACCACCAAGATTTTTTACCCCTATGTCCATAAGCTCTTATTCTCCTAACTTCTCTTTTTCTACTTCCCTAATATCTTGTGTCATGTCTCATATCATTTGCGCTTCCTTGTACCTGACCAAAACCTCCCTCTAAGATCTTGTTTCCGAAAATTACTTGTTTTTCACCCTTCAAATGCCGCCGCTTGATCTGAAAAGTCAGGGCCGGCTCAAGGGTAAGGCAACTCAAGCAAGGGTTTTAGGCCTCCAAAATATAAATAAATTTATTAAGGAAAAAGGCCTCAAATAAATCATAAGCAGATTAATCTTTAGTAAAAAAAAGGCCTCAAAAAAATACAAAGATATTTGAGAAACAAAGTTTTAAAAATAATACAACAATTTTACAACTCCTCGATCAAGCAACTATATAACATTGAATTTTTATATGATAAAATTATAATTAATAAAATCTTATCTTAAATAAACAAAGTCTCAACAAAGATTAAATATACTGACTTTATAATAAATTGAAAAAGAAACGTTAAATAAAATTAATTTGATAAATTAATAAATAAAACGCCCTACTTAAAATTTTGCTTTAAGCCTCACTTAGTGTTGAGCCGGCACTGTGAGGAACTTCCTTGTGGCTTTTCTCTTTGCACTCATCTTGATCCTTACATCCATAACTAATACTCTAGTCAAGCTTTCTCCGGGTATGACTTTACATCCAATCAAACAAATCTTTTTGATTTTACTCACATTCATTCACAAAATTATGGGAACCCTTGCTTATTTTTTATTGCATCCGGGTAGAATGCAGCGACCCTTGCTCATTTGACACCGTACTCGAGCCAATGTGTTGCTTCCGCGATTAACACAACCCTCTACCCCGAGTCTGGGACTAGCAATGCATAACAAAGCTAAACATATCGGCAGGATTGGAGCATATAAGAAATCGTTTGAAATTTTAGCAAAACAATATACGTCACCTTCTAAAATACTTGATCAATATGTCAATTTGATAAAATTTGGAACAACGAACATGTATGCCTTAAAATTCAACTCACAAATGTCTTTCCTTGTTTTTGTCAAATCAACTTCAATCAGATTATCATCTTAGTCGTAACTATCAAGGTCGTCCCAATTAAATTACAGGCACTATCTAATATAAAGAACGGTCCCTTAATAAAAAATTTCAAAAAAAATGTTAGAGAAAACTAAACCCACAACCTTTCAAATAAAAGGTTAAGCATTTACCACTTGACTATTATGAATGATTTGTGCTTTATTTACAATATTAATATATATTACGAATTACTCAAGGCATATAATTTTATTTTTGAGGCCCAATATATTGGAGGCTGAGGTCCTACATGCCCAATATGAAAAGGTTAAATATATCTCGTCCACATAAAAAATTACACTTTTATGAACGTAAAAAATTATCCTACAATATATTGGGATTACGTTTGTTATAAGCACACAACTTGAAAATTATTTTACGTTCATAATATTTGTTCCTACGTTTGTTTCACATAAAAGTCAAATTTGTACATTTTACAAAGGAATGAGATGTAATTTTCTTGTTTCTTCTATCTTTTCTAGGCAAAGACGTTACTTAGTGGCATATCAAGCTATTTTTGTCCTACTTAATTTTCTGTTTGGATGGCTATTAGCTATATCCCATTGATTGAATAATATTGTATTGTATGGCCCTACACATAAAATATAAAGTCAAAAGTTATGTTGTTTTTTTACCTTGTAGTATATGGAACAGAAACTCACTTGTGTTTAACACTTTAACCTTTGTTTTTGGAATATCATCATTCCAATATTCACGTGACAAACATTCCATCCAAACAAAAACCATTGTTTTCTGCTGCCTTGTTTTCTAAGCCAACCTGGCTCGTGCCAAATAAACTGCACCTACCTTTATGTTACTCTTTTTCCATTGGAGTAAAACATTTGTCTTATAAGAAACAAAACGTGTAAATCATCAAGATAAAAAAAAATGGTAAATAGTTATTTATATTTTGTATTTGCTTGGATTGTCTTACCCTTGAGTCGGGTCTATTGCACTTGTTCCCAAAGGAAAAGGAGATGAGAAAACTTCTATGAGAGATTGAAGATTGAATGTCTTGTAAAGTGATTGCTTAAGTTCTAGCTAACAGTATGCATGCTTAAGAAATTTTTAGATGAGTGCATTTCTGACGATCAATCAACTTTTGTACCTATAAGATCTATTTTGGTTAATGTTTTGGGAGCTATTGAGTTGAGCTTGTTCATCATATGAAATCAGAAACTCGAGGGACGTTAGGGCATGTTACTCTTAAGCTAGATATCAGCAAATCTTATGATATACTCCCTCCGTCTCAAAATGTAAGAGAAAAAAACTCAATTTTTTTGTCCCAAAATGTAAGAGAAAAAATTCAAATATTTATCTTTTCAAGAAAAGTTTACTCTCTCTCTTACTTTTTCTATAACCAACAACCAATAAAAATTGTTTTTACATCTTTCCATACAACTTTTTTCAAAAAAACATACTCTCAATCATTATATTTTACTTTTTTTTAATAAGTGTGATTTTTATTTTTTCTCTTACATTTCGGGACGGAGGGAGTATATTGATTGGGAATATCTTTGAGATGTGTTAGTAGTAATGAGTTTCTTGCGCAAAAATGGATATATATATATATATATATATATATATATATTGGATTATGCTTTCTATAGAGACGTTAGACTATTCAATCATTGTTAATATGGTAGGTCTCGACATCTCGAGAAGAAGTATTTGTCAGGGGAAATGCTTCAATTATTAAACAAGCTGAGAGTAGAGGAGAAATTCATGGGTCAAACCATCTGACGAAGTATTTTGAGTGCAAAATTTGTCGTTCGTGGAAGACATAAATGGAGCATTGGAATAGGTGACAACATTCCTGTTTGGAATCATAATTGGCTTCAGGCTCCATGCTTGTAAAACCAACTATAATTTGGATCCAATTTTTAATAACATTACAGTTTCAGACTTGATGATGATCAATAGGAAGGCTTGGGATATGAAAATGATACAAGAATACAAGATCCTGTAGATAGCTAAACTGCCATGAAAATTCTCCTAACTACTCATCTTGATTCGGTTTATGAAGACAAGGTATCGATGTATGAGCGGACAAGCATAGATTCCGTAAAAAAATGCCTGTTGTTTTTGTGTAGAGGAAGTTATTGAAACGGATCAACTTCGTGTTGATTGAATTTGAGACCTTATTATGCAAATGAATACAAATTTTTGAAATATTATTCACAATAAGGAGGAGATAAGGGAAAAATAATGGTCTTTACACTTTACAGTTACACCATAGCTCACCAGTTTAGTAACTGTTCTATAGCTTCCCTAAGTCCTCCACTCAATATATCAATTGAGAAGAAAAATGTACTCCAAATCAAAACCATCCTCATCCAAATTGTAAAAATCCAAAACTACAACCAATACATTGTTCAACTCCCATTTCTTTTGCACACAGGCAAGGGATAATAGACACAAAAATAAGTTCCCTAACCAACTCAAGACTCAAAGTTTGAAACCATGCTTAGAAAGCTTTCAATCTTATAGAAAAACCATGAAGAATAAAAAGAAAAAAACGAAAGACATGTTGGCATTATTAGTAACGCTTCCCAAGAATTATGCCGAAGATAATGGATACAATAGCTACTCCGAGAATGACCTTGAAATTTATGATAGGCGAATCCTGGCTGGTTTGAATATGAGTCTCGGATGATGAGGATGATGCTTGAGTAGGTGTTGCTTCTGACTTTTTCTTGCTCTTCCTTTTCGATGGAGATGAGATGCTAAAGTCTCTGGATTTCACTTCTAACCCATCTTTCTTATCAACATTCTCCTCACCCTGGAACGTCATTAGAAAATGGAAACATGAATTTTGCTAACAGATTATAACATGACATGAGTTCAATGATTCCTACTCTAACAAGTGTAAATTACTTTTATAAGAACTTCCGAGCATAGTATTACACTTACATTGTGATGAGATTGTAAAATATGGTTAGACTGACACGTAAAATCTGTCTATATTGTTATGCAGTAATCTTAGATGTTATGTTTGAATTTTTCGATAATGAAGCTTTTTGTTAGTCATGTTTGGGAACTTTTGGGAGGATAATTACCTTGACAGAGATTTTCTCACCACCCTGTTGCAATTTCTGCTCAAAATCTGTTATTTGTTTCTGCAGAAGAGAGATTTCCTTTTTCTTAGTTTCAAGCTCCTCTTGAGAATTCTTGAAGGCTGCCTCTAGTTCCAACTTCTGAGATTCTGCTCCTTTCTGCTTTTTTATATTCAAAGAAAACAAAATCAGTATGAGACAAATATTAATATATGTCATATTTATCTCAATATCAGGATCTCAGCATACAAGAACGCCGTTGGTAATAAAAGGATTAAGTTCAAATATTAATTGATTGAAGAGTTCGCGTGCACACCTGGTTAGCTATAGTATCCTGTGCAAGTTGCAACTCTTTCTCAAGTTCTACCACTTTTCCATTCAGCAAAGTTATTTCATTGATCTTTTGATCATAATCTTCAAATTTTGAGCTCAAATCAATTTCTCTTTGAGAAGCAGCAGCCTGAACACTTCCAACCTGCAAAACATCAGATTAATCAGCAAATCTCTTTCAACTTACAATTTAGATTTGAAAGATACTTTTGCTTCTGAATATATATGCATTTTAATACTTTATCATTACCTCTTCATGTAGTCTAGATTCAGCTTTCGCGAGTTGCACTTCAATTTCTTGCAGCCGGCTTTGCAATGCAGTTTTCTCGGCAATCTCAATTTTGAGAGTTTCGACCTCAGATTTCAAAGAATCTTCATTTTTCTGATGCTCCTTCAACTTTTCTTCAAGGTCAAGTATCATAGACTCAAGTTGCTTCTTTAAACTCTGATTAGTCTCATTGAGCAAGTTCTTCTCATCAAGTATCGAAGATATCTGCAAGTTGATAATATTTCATTGAGATCAATTCTCTACTAACCATGGTTTATACTCATTTCATAAAATTGTATTACGCAAACAGCAATAGGAGAAGAAAAGAAAAGAAAAGTAAATGAATATCAGTGTTTCTAGTTCGTATTTATGTACCTGAGACTTCAATGTCTGCACTTCTTCACTGTGCTTTGTCACTAAATCTTCAGCGGCATTTTTGGATGTGAGTATCCCTTTAACTGTTTCCTCCTTCTCGACAAGTGCTGCAGAGAACTTTGACTGTAAATCACGCGCCTGTTCTTCATAAATCTTTATCTGTCCCTCTAAGGTACTCAGCTTCTCATTCAATTCTTTGGTTTCTGATTCCTTCTCAGTATGCTTCTGCAATGCTTCTTGCAATTGTGATTCAACTTCGAGAATGCGAGCTTCATTGGCAGATTGAATTTCTGAGGATTTTGATTTAAAATCATTCAATTCAGCTAGTAAGTTCTTATGAGAAACAAGTTCTTGAGCAGTGACATCCTTCTCCGATAGAGCACTGTTCAATGACTCCTGAAGTTCATCAATCTTGGTTTTCAGTTGAATGTTTGTTCCAACCAGTAATTCATTCTCAGAAAATGACTGTGAAGTCTTGTTCTCAGCTTCAATAATTTGTCTTTTCAAATCTTCATTTTCGCTTTGCAAAGAAGCTAGTTTGCTCAAACTCTCTTCAAATTTACTCTTCAAAGATACAGACTGTTCCCCGGCTCCCGCAATATTTTCCTCCAAAATCATGATTTTCTCAAGTAGAGATTGAACCTCAGAATCTTTACTGTTGAGTTTCTCTATAGCTTCTTTGAGCTTATGTTCGGAATCCCTCGTCAGAGATTCATGTAACGATTCAAGTTCTAAGTTTCTTGCAGCAGTATGCTCTATGTCTCTTCCCCTCACAGTAAGATCTTCTTCACTAGCTTTAAGTTTTTCAATTATCTCACTCTCTCTCAATTCTGCAGCCTTGAGATCATTTTCAGTGTTTTGCAGCTTAACTTGTGTAAGATTTAAATCATCCCTCACAATTTCCAATAGGTTTTCCGCCTCAGCAAGCTTCTCACTCAAACTGTTTAAACCATCTTCTAACTTTTTCTTTTCATCCGTTACAGCATCTAAAGAACCTTTTAATTCTATTTCCCTTTCATTCGCCTCTTGCAGTGTACTTTCAAGGCTTGAGGTTCGCGCTTGAAACGCTTCGAGCTCTGATGTCAGATAAGACACATTGTCAAGATGTTTATTGGAATTTTCTTCTGAATCGCTACATCTCTTTTCTAATGTGCTTATTTGTTGTTCTAGCTCCTGAATTCTGTATTTCTCTGTTTCAAGTAGCAACTCCAACTCACTCACTTTCTTTTCAGCACTTTCCGATTTGGAATGAGAGCTCTGAATCAAATCTTCCAGTTCTCGGCTGCGCTCATTGTACATGGTGGCTCGATCTTCATGTTCAGAACATTTTTCGTTTATTGTCTTCAGCTTCTCCTCTAATTGTGAATTCTGATTGGATGATTGAATTAAATCTGATTCAAGTTGACTTACCTTATCCATGTGCTCTTGCAGTAAGCTATTAATAAGATTCTTCTCTTCGGCAGCCTCTTTCAATTTCGCATCAAGATGCGCAATTTTCTCGGAGAATTCAGTCACGTCTCTTTCAGCATCATTAGATTTCAATTGTGCTAAACTTAATTGTTGCTCAAGCTCCACGTTCTTCTGCTCTGCCGCTATGAATCGTGTCTCAAGCTCTCTTAGCTGCAATTTTGCTTCTTCTGCAGCTGCATTTGTAGCTTCAATATGTCCCTCAAGCTCGAGACTCCTTTGACTAGCTGTAGCAGCAACAGCTCCGGATTCATTATGAAGATCTTCCAAAGACTTAACCTTCTGCTCAAGTTCTGAATTGTTCGAAAGCGCTTGAGATAAAAGAGAATCCGTTTTATTAAAATTTTCGTCCGAAAGCTTTAGTTTCTCCTCTAAATCAGTGCTCAACTCCTTAAAATGTTTCACATTAACGGTTAGGCCTTCAACAGTTCCCTCAAGTCTTTCTTTTTCTGCTTTAAGATTAGTCAGCTCCTCTTGTACAGCAACAAACTGTGCTTCTTGACTCTTGAATGCAACTTCTACTGATTCTTTCAATTTTTCCTCCTCCTGCAGCTTCAGCCTTGCACTTTCCAACTCAGAAACTTTTTCTTCGAGCTCCTCTTTTGTAGTTCCAATTAGATTTTGAAGTGCTGACAAGTCTTCTTTTAGCTGAGCTTCTGAAGTCTTTTTGAGGTTTAATTCCCCGGTCAACTCGTCTACTAGAGAGTCTTTTGAAGACAGTCTTTGCTCAACTTCCGACAGCTGTGTTTTGGAGAGTGTCAACTCCTCTTGGATGGTAGAGAGTTCTGCACAAGTTGTTTTAAGTGCTTCTTCAACCTTTTGATTATCAGCAATCTTATCATTAACTCCCTCCAGTTCTTCCTTCAGAGATGCAATCTCATCTTCCATGGTTTTCGCACTTGACTTCGCTTCTTCAAGTAGTCTCTCAAATTCTACCACCTTGTTCCCCTCAGATTCAGCATGCGAACTACTTTGCTTATGCAGCTCCTCAAACTTCTGTGCCTCGTCTTTATAAAGTTGCAGCTCATGCTGCAATTCCTGTGTCTTCTTTCTCGAGCTTTCGAGCTCAATGTTCATTTCATCAATTGCTTCCTTCACCTTAAGAAGCTCTGTCTGCTTAGCTTCTTGAATTTTCAGTGCCTCTTCAAGAGTGCTGAGCTGCAGATTATATTTTTTCTCGGCTTCAACAATCTGCTCTTGCAGTTTATTGTGACTTTGTTCAAGCTCTTCGTGTTTCTTTACACTTTCTTCGAGTTTTTTTTTTGTGTCTGAGATCTCTCCCTTCAGCTGAGAATTTTCATGCTCAGAGGTCTTTAAAGATTCTGCTAGTGTTTTCAGTTCAACCTCGAGTTCATGAACCTTCTCTTGTGCTTCAAGAAACTCTCTGCTCGGAGGATCCGAACTTCTTTCTGTTTTGTGAGATGTATCATCCAACACATTCTCTTCCTTCTCGACTTTAATGAATTCTCCATCAGAGGCATTATCTTCCTCGTCTTTCTTTCCTTCACCTATTTCCTTAGGCAGCAAGTCTCCATTTGTTTCCTGCGATAAATCACAAAACAATGATATTTAACCAATATGGATTATTCTTAATGACTTTATGTAAACATATTAAAGAAAAATTAAAATACTATATTAAAAAAATCAAACCAAATGAAACATCTTAAGCATAATAAATATAATGTCCTATCCCAAAAAGTAAAATTGAAGTCCTAAGCAAATACTATTAGGTTTATACTCTTTCAAGTGATCAACAACTATCAAAAAATCTTACTCAATACAACTACATAGTTAAAACTAATACATGAGTATACAAAGAAAAACCAGAACATTGGCATCTCCTTCATTTGCTCGATTGGTGAGTTTATGGTTAGTGAAGGAATTTGAAGAAAATCTTGGGTTCAGTCACCAAAAACTAACACAATCATTAATTTACTAACATTTGTCTATAAAAGATAGTATACATAATTACTAATTTAGTAACATTTATCTATAAAAAAAGTATTGTATATAGTAAGTATAGTAAGCAACTACTTAAATAATGAATGCAAAGAAAATGATACCTTAATGTTAGCATCTTTATGATCCACCTCTTCAACAACCTTTGTCACTGAAACTTCTGAAATGGATTTTGAATCTTCCTCCATGTTGCTTTGAATTGACTGTTTTACAAGAAAAGAAGAAAAATGAATGGAGATGCAATTAGTTAAGATAGACTTGGTTGTCATTGTAGCCTATGTTTGATACCACGGTAGGTATGTCAGAAATGATACCAAATATGCACATAGTCTAGTAGAGATACCTCATTGACAATCCATTGTGTTACATAATATTAAGTAAGTCAAAATTAAAATATAAATCATTTCACTTTACAACATTGAAGTAACTCAAAATCACATATAGGAAGTCAAACACACTAATTAGTTATGCCCCCAAAAGAGTTAGTCCACAAATATTATATTTAAATAACACTTTCTTTCAACTATTACTAGACAGTAGACATTGTATCACAACCGGAAATATTAGTCCCAAATTATAAGCACCATTTCAAAAAAAGTCTAGTCTTAAAATATAAGTCTCTTTGCAAATTATTAAGTTCATTTATTATTTTTTTCCCTACACGTATCAGTAATTATTACTACTAACTTGCATTAGAATACAAAAAGTCAAATTTCTAAACATACAAACAAAAGACAATTTAGTAAAATTAACACACAAACTAGACACAATAATTACACTACCAACTTTTTTTAATATGCGTAAATTAAGTCAAAGAGGATTATATATTATATACTAGTAGTAGTACATTATACATAGCAATGGACCAAGATCCTTTAAATACATGTAATAATAAATTGGCCACTGGACTTGGCTTATGCAGTTATGCTGGATAGGAATAGGAATAATATATGATGGCATGACAGAAGAATATTTTTATTATTTTTATAATATGACAAGATAGATAATTTGTTACTTATAAAATATACAACCTCAAATAATGAATTGTAATAATTACAAATCAAATGGCATAGATCTTGTCGACAACGGGTGAAAATATTCCAGTAAAAATAATTATTGTCAATATTAATTTATTAATATTGACATCCATTTATCATTTTTTTTTGACAAATATCAGGAGAAAAATACATAGCTACCAACCAAACCCTCTTCCACCTACTACTTAAAACGTGCACAACAATAAGCTTGACACCACGTGGAAAATACAAACATGACAACAATCACTAAGAATATAAATAAAAAAAATCCGGCATTTAACAAAAATTAAAATTATAAAAAAAAATAATACTATACTAATACAGACAATAATGTTAATTAATATTCATAAAATAAATAAAAAAAAGTAGTAGTGCTGTATTAGTAATTTATAATCAATAGTAACTCTTAGTACAAATATTAGATGTAGTTCACTGGTTTGTATTGTGAGGACAAAGATGTCACATGCTAGCAGCACGCATGCGGGTCCCACATTGCTGTTTTACAGCTTGATCTCATTCTCACACATATAAGACATTTCCTTTCATGGCTTTGGTCTCTTTCCTTTTTCCTATTTTTCTTCTAAAATCAATTCAATCTTTGTTGACCCAAAAAATAAAAAGAAACCAAGAAAAATGAAAAATCTAGCGTTTAAAGAAGGTTGAATCTGGAACGTTGGTTAAGACTTAGACATCATGGAACCCACAGAGATCAACCTTCAAAAAAGAATAAAAATGAATAAACCCGGAATTTGCTTGAATCAACTTTAATTCCTTTGATTAGTCAAAAAAATACAACTTTAATTCCTTTGAGTGGGTCCATTTTTCATGGTAAGCAATAAGCTACTAGTACACCTCCACCAAAACTTCTTCTATTTAGGAAACATATATATATATTTAAATTGAGAATAAGGATATGTGTGAAACAATTTTGATTTTTAATTTAAAAAAAAAGAAAAACAAAATTTATTAAACATGTTTTATTTTTTTTAGTTTTAAAAATTGATAAATAGAAAATTGTTTTTAAAAATAGTTTTGTAAAATTAGATTATCAATCAAGTTTTTTAGTTTATAGTTTAAAAACTAAAAAATTGTTTTTGATAAGTCAGTCAAATAAACCATAATTCTCTTACTGAGTTGAAAACATTTTAAAGAATAAGATAATTAATACAGAGATTTTAAAAAAAAAATTGTTACACAAAGATTTAAAGTACAATGCATTTAAAGTGAAGATCAAATTCTCAACAATTATTTAAAGAAGAAAGAGTGTCAACCATTCAACTATACGTTAAGTTTTACAAAGTGTATATTAAATATTGAGTTTTGTTTTTGTAAATCAAATTCATTAAGTTTTTTTATTTCTTGACCAAAAAAGATAAGGTTATTCTTTTTTAAATTTTTGCTTGACAAATAATTTTTTTTTACTTGAATATATTCAGCTTTTTACTTAACAAATATTAATAAAAGTGTTTTTTTACATGAATATTAAGATATTCTTTTTTATAATATAGAAAAGTTTTGTTGAGTAAAGGAATAGTAAGAAAAGTTAAAGGGCATTAATTTCATGCTTTTCATTAGTTAATGATAAATCATCTGCGCTATTCACGTTGTTACTATAGTTTTTAAAAATTGATGATTGTGTGTTAAGATATTACATCAATCTAAATTGTATGCTAATTGTTTAGTGTTTTTTTTTTCTAGATTCTAAGTTCTAACGAGTTTGTAAAAAAAAAGTTATAGTATATATATGAGACGAGAAAGATTATGATTATTTGTTTTTTTGACGAAAAGGACTATGATGTTAAGCAATATTGAATATTTAAAATCCATAATTATTTTTTTCAAAAAAAAAACCCATAGTTTTGTAAAATAATTAGAATTATAACCTATACAACTTGTTTTCCACCCTCTAGTTATTATGGTTATTAGGGGAAGAGACACTTCAAATTTTGGGGTGAGTTTTACAATTAAGTGGTTTCGGTCTTTTTACAGCTTGATTTAATAAATTATTTAGTCTCTTCAAAAAAAAAAAAACAAATGCAATTGTGAGGATATTAAACTGTAATTTTTTCTACCAATCAGATTTAGTGTCAATCACTACTAGACTAATTTATATTTGATATAACTTATACGACTTTAATTAACTCAATAAAATGATATCTAAACGGATACAAATTGAAAGTTATACTTCAAAAAAAAACCCACCTAACGCCTAAAAGTCAAAGTCAAAAAAATCAATTAAATTAAAAGCTTCTAAATTAAACTTTATAGTTTATAGAAACGGCTGATAATACTAGTACTTTTTCACAGAGATGGATCTGATAATAAACAATCAAAACATGATCAAATTAGAGAAACCAAATATTCATAGAAAAATATGAACAAATTAAATCTCAATATATATAACATGATCGCATAATTGATTAATTCCAAAACTGAATAATGATCAGAGCAAAAACAACCATTGATCATGATGACACTATGCACAAGCACACCACAAAGTAACAAAAACTAGAATCATGAATCATGAATCATACATATACAGCAATACAGCATCATAAAGCAGATTCTGATCCATACGAATAACAATCAAGTTTCAAAAGATCAAAGAATCAAAGTACAGTATCAAACAGATTAATATATAGAAGCAAAAAAAAAAAATAGTAACTGAAAATAGATCAAAGGTTGTATAAGCTGATTATTTAAATAACGATTAATAAAAAAGGAAAAAGGAGAAAATTCTTGCCTGAGAAAAAGTTGAATTGCTTTGGATTTTGCTTGAAGAAAACGTTTGCTTGAGATTGAGTGAGAGAAATGAATTTGAGAAAATGAGGGATTGGAAAAAAGAATAGTGAAGGTGAAATTTGAAGATGAAGAAATAAAAGAGAAAGAAAGGGTAATGTATATAAGTTGAGAAATGAGAATTTTATTTTCTTTTTTGGTCAATAAAGTTGAAATAATAGTTTTTGTTTTATTTTATGTTTGTGATGAAAAAGTTGAGAAAGTTGAAAGAGAGAAATGAAAATTTGAGAGAATATCTGTGGGCCCGGTAACAGCCAATCCGGCAATAAATGGGCCGGAACGCCGCTGCTTTAGCCACCGCTTTTTCATTTTCATTTATATCTCAATCTCATTTAACTTAAATTAAGAAACTTTTATTATAAATAAAAATATTTCTTTCTCTGTTTTAGTTATTTTACACAAATTAAAGTGAAAGAAATAAAAATTATAAAAAAAATAATTTTAAAACATAAAAGTCTAGATCAATTGGATTTCACTTATTCAAGTACTAAGAGATGTTCTTAGTTTTATAGTGTGTTTGTCCGGTTAGAAAGTCAGATAGATTGAGGTTAAAAGGTTGGGCAAAAATAGATATTTTGTTATTCATAAAATTATGGGATAATTTTTTTATCTTTAATACGAGTTGTTTAAAATATTAAAATAATATTTTTTTTACTAAATATTGTATAAGATAAAATTTGTTCAATACATTCATGTTGTTATGACTAGTATTGTTCGCTTTAGTATTTATATTTTGTAGATCAAATTTTTTATTTTTGGTTACCATGATATAAGTACAAAGTTCTCGCCGCAGTTTTAGTACTGACAAATCTTCCTCGAGGAACTTGTGTGGCACACAATGTGGGTTCTCCCCTCCTAACTGAACTTTTTTCATACGTATGAGCCAGAAATTAAACTTTTGATAATATGTTTAAGAAGTCACCCTTACCACTTGAATCAATTTATTGTTGTTTTTTGCAAACGAATATAGTGAACCCTTAAAGAATGTTATGTGTGTCTGACTCAACTCCATTATCAATTGAATCAACTTTTATTAAATGTTTGGCTAAATTGGATATTTAATCCCCTAATTTATTTATTAGTTTTATTTTAGTCTCTTAATTGATTATTGATATATTTTGATCTTTTAACTATATTATGTCTACCAAATAAGTTCTTTTGTTAAGTTTTGTCAAAAATGTTACATTCATCTTCATCATGATACCAACAAATAAATCTAGAAATATATAAAATTCACCACAATCATTATCAAACCGAAAAATAAAAAATCCGACAATTTTTTTTCTTCATTACCTACATATTTCCAACAAATATTTTTTTTGGGAATTTTTCTTTAAGGTAATGAATCTTATGCATTTTTTATTTGTTTTCTCGATTTGATGGTGAAGGTGAGGCAGGTGGAGATGAAAATTAACCATTTTTTTATAAAATTTAAGGAAATGACTTATTTGGCAGATATAAGAATAAAGTTAAAGGACTAAAATTTTATCTGGTAGAAAAAAGTTGAGGTCTTTATGATTGATTTGTGGTGAGATTGAATACTGGCCTTGTCAAAGGGGGAGGTACCTGCAAAAAAGCTAATACTCTGACGTCCAAGTCAGTATTTACTTGAGAAAAAGTGTATGAAATGGATAAGAGTGTTTACTTCGAGAACTAGAGTTTTAAGAGTATATATATATAACACAATGAGAGTGTCTTTGCATGGGAATTGTGACTCAACTAACGAATGTACGCTGCTTCCATAGTACAATGAGTCATCGGTTCTGCTACAAATGGTTGGCACCACAAGTTTCGATAGAGATGAATAGTACTATCATATCAAATTTGTACCTTTGTGATGAATAAGGTCTTTGCTTATTGAATTGAGCTTTAGTCTTGTTTAGAACAGTAACTATACTTAATTAAAGGATTAAAATAAAATCATTAAATAAGTTAACGAACAAATATTATGTTTAGCCTATATTGTTTTAATTACTTGTGTATGTATTGTTATCATAGTAAAGTATAATATCTATGATTCATTTTTGATAAAACTAATTATATGATACAATTAAAATAAAATAATGACATTTATTTTTTAACTATTTTTTTAATATGATATTTTTTCCCATACTTTTTAATTCGACACAATATCGATATTGATAGTTTGGACGTCTTCATTCAAAATTTTATGGTGTGTGTTAGTTTTAATAGTATTTACTTCAAGCTAGATAGAAATTCAAAAAATCATAAAATCTCCGTCATGAGAATTTAAAGTTCAGTATGGCATATTAACCTATTTAAAAACTTATTTCATTTAGTAAAAAAAAAAACTTATTTTATATTAACATAGTATATCTAAATAAATATTACCTTTGTCTTTAAATATAAGACCTTGTTTGATCACTACATGTACGTCAATCTACAATTTTGATCACTAATATCTTTAAATAACTAGCAGTAAAAATTATAAATTTTGATATTTTGAAAATTCTTATCAAAATAAATCAAACAATATTTTATATGTTAATATTTAAATCTATATATTATTAAAAAAAAATACAGTAAAAACATGATAAATGAATAATACTTCTGTGTTTTGTTAATAAGGAAAGATTGTAAGAGGGAGTGAAAGTGGAATGATTGAAGGATTTTCTCTTGTATGAAACAAAAGAAAGTGACAAGGAAGTGGGAAGTAGATAATTTTTTGTTACATTATAACCTCTATTTACATGTATTTGATGTAAACACACACTAACACTTAAATATAAGAGTGTTTATGTCGTTTACTAAATATACATATCTTTTTTTTTTCTTCTCATTTTCACTCATATCAAACAATTATAAAAGCATCTCACTTTCTCATTATTTTCATTCTCTTTATATTCTTTCGTTCTATTTTCTTACCTTTTAATTTCTTTTACAATCCAAATACATCCTTAAAGACGGAAGTAGTAATTATATAACACATTTAAATAAATGTAATCATATTTAAATAGCTCATGAATTAATAGAGTTGAAGATTATACTCCCTCCAGTCATAAATATAAAAAAACTTTTACTTTTTAGATTTATAAAATGATTGATGTATTTGGTTCATAATATAGACCAAATACATTAATCATTTTATGAACCTAAAAAATAAAAAAATTCTTATATTTAGGATTGGAAGTATTCATTTTCATTGATATTTAAAAAATAAAAAAAAATTAGACGGCATAGACTCTATAATGAAGAGGCAAGCATTTGTTTGTCCCACTAAAAATAAGGCAATAGAAAAGTAATGGCTTTATTGGCTCTCAAGTGGCGGCCATAATCAACCGACCAAACCGCCCTCCTCTTTTGTTGAAGTGCAATTACTAACAAAACATGAATGACGACTGCTACTGTCTTTTCTTGGAACCAATCAAATGCGACACGCAAGATCATGTCATATTGTCATGCCTAGCAGTAGTAGTAGTGTAGTACCCACCTCCCTTATCAAATTCTTAGTAAGGAGGGCGTTTAAAACTTTACCTAAATCATGTTTTCAATCAATTTAAGTTGGATTGATGAAATATATTATGTCTGTATTAAAATATACTCCTTCCGTTTTATTATATAAGCCTTATTGACTAATATCATACTTATTAAAAAATATTGATAATGTAATTGTTCTAGACTGGGCCCGACAATAATCGCGTCCAGCACCACTATTTGTCAAAGGACATGCATGCTCGACATAGGCATTACATAAATCCATAAGTCATGTGCCCGCCATGGCTCCACAAGTATGTTGACTCACTTGTGCTCACCATATGCGCGAGAGACATTCAAACGTTTCCATTAATCGTAACGGACAACTCTCGGGATAATGAGCATTTACTGCCCATTATGACCACAAGTCAAAATCCCGACAGCCATTAATGGCAAGGACGGATTTTTGCCTCCTCATTAATGGTCTTAGCCCAGCGCTGGATATAAGTATGCCATTCCTCACAATGGTACAGGTATCTTGCATTCTAACCTTGTACTCGCAACTCTTACACTCACTAACTTGAGCGTCAGAGTCCCTGCAGGTACAACCCCCTCCTCCTCTGTTGACGGAGCTTTGCACGACGGAACTGTGGTGACCATACTTTCTGATCAGGTGAGATCAGTAATTATTGTGTCTAGTTTGTGTGTAAATTTTATCAAATTGTTTTTCGTCTATATGTGTAGAAACTTGACCTTTTGTATTACAATGCAAGTTAGTAGTAATAATTAAGAATATGTGTAAGAAAAAAAGTAATAAATGCACATATTAATTAACAATTTTTTGAAATTGTGTTTATAGTTTGGAATGGAGGGAGTAAGTCATTTTGACCATGTTAATCATTGTTGTATTGAAAAGAAAAATTATGAAGAATGTACTTTCTCCATCCTATATTATAAATAAAAAAAACAAAAATCACACTTATTAAAAAAAATATATAATAATTGAAAGTATGTTTTTTTTAAAAATGTTGTTTCGAAAGATCTAAAAACAATTTTTATTGATTATTGTTTATAGAAAAAGTAAAGAGTTTTTTTAAAAAGATAAATATTTAGTCATTTTCTCTTATTTTATATATTAACAAAATTTATGTTTATTTAAACTTAGTACTTTCAATCAACCAAAAACAAGGGTCGAGGGTTAGATCCTCACCTTGAGTATGAAGCATCTTTAAATCCTTGAGCCAACTATCCACCCATCGAGGTGCTTCTAATCTAGCAAGGGATTAATCACTACGTTCGGCGGTGGATACCTCAGTCTTAACCCAAAACAAAAAATCAACCAAAAACAAAATTCCACCAAAACAATCTGAGTATTTTCAACTAAAGAAAACTATCTAAAACAAAATGATCAAATCAAATAGTACATTACAAAAATAGAGGATGAAACATTTATCATAGTAAATAACAAACAAATAGTACAAACATCCCCGTAACTACGTTTGAGAGAAGACTGAAATCACTTGATGTCAGAAATCGCTCGGAACTCTGGACTACAAGAGCTTCCTTCCCTTATGATGGATATTTTCTTGAAACTGCAAAAGATTGGAAAAACATAACAAACATGCAATGCTGGGCGCGGGGCGCCAAAAAATGAGCGCAGTGTATGCATGGGTGCCAGGGTACATTGGCAGAAGGGATTTGTGTTAGACTATATGACTATTTACTTAGAAAAGGTGAATAAGTGATTCAAAAATAAACACGGATCGTAGTCTACAATGCACCAATTTGATCAAAGAAGAAGTTGTATGCACACCCAATAGATTAATAATGATAAAAACAAAATTATGTGATACAATTAAGCCAATTCAAAGTTAATTCACTTTTTAAGTTTTTGAAAAAAGGTTTGACATTTTTTTATGATCAAGTAAGCAAATATCACAACAAAGGTTTTTGTAGAGGAATTTTGTCAAACACTTAGAGTGTAATGTGAATTTTAAGTTTTTGCTTGAAAGAGATTGTGAAATTTTCACTAAGTGTTTTTGTCGTCAAACACTTGGTGAGCAAATTTCACTTAACAACTAAGCAATTTCACACAAAATTCAAACACAAAAATTAAAAGCAATAAAGCGATAAACGAACACAACGATATGATTAAGGAGTTCCCGAGTTTCCATCGTCCCGCCAATTCCACGAAAATTGGAATTGAGACTTTATTTAGAAAATCAATTGAATACAAAATAATGCACAAGAGTAGATTTACAAACAATTAGAGTACTAAGCTCGGTGACTTCACTCTCAAACGCATATCTAGATCTTGTACGAACACCTTCACCTTCGAGACTTGAACCTCTAGTTGCCACAACCCAATTCACACTGTTCTTCAACCCAAAGAACCCTTGTAATTGATCGCTCGACTGATCCTCCGCCTCCGTAGTGAAAACCTTAAGATTAAACAAACACTTCTTCGAAACCTTGAAAACTTGATGAGAAACCTTGCTTCCAATTCTCAACCCAAAAGTTGCCTCAATGAAACCACCATGGAAAGTTATCAATCAATCACTTTTGAATCGTTCTTGAATCCACTTAAAGAATCAACAAAAGTTGGATTTTTGTGATTTGATTGAAGATGTGATGAGACCTGAAAAACCTAACCTATAGATCCTAAATTCTCTCAATTCTGATCTTAGAATATGTTTATCATGAATTTAAGTGAAAAGGCATGTTGCTATTTGTAGAATGTGCGGTACCGATCCAGACAAAGCATATATCGATCCAGTTGTCTTAAAACTATATATATCGATCCAGATACTATATGTATCAATCCAAATGACCTGAAAATTGACTTTTTAAGTTTTACACAAAAAAATTGCTACCAAATCATAGCTAAATATTTCCAAATGTATTCTATATTATTTTCACATATTTTTGACATTATTAAAACATAGAAGAGAACTTGTGCATTTACATTTCAGTCTGGTTTTGTGAGCAGATTTAGTGGAAGTTTGTTCTAATTTTGTTTTCATTTAAAATAGATTTGTTTCTATCTTGAAGGCATATTATTTTCTATAAATATAGGGTGTTTTATTCACAGAAATATTGTTGGGTTTTTGTATGTTGGCTACATTTTGCAAAAACAACTACTAGCCAAATGCTGAGACAAATGTTGTAGCAAGTGGAACAGCATTGTGTGACCTGACTGTTGCGCGCCAACACGCGCTATATTTTCTGTGCAAGATCTTCTGGAGATTCTATGAAGTTTTATATTTAACCTAGCGTGCTGATCAAGACGCGTAGGTTGAATGAGTTGTACAGGCTGTCTTGCCTTGGTGTATTTCCATAATTAATATTGATATATTTTTGGAAACTATATTCTTGCACATGAAGAATTGTTAGCTGGACCTGACAACGTCCAAGCCATGTTTTGAAGCCCAAACCATTGACTGCTCAGTATTATATATATGTAAACACAAACCCTAGTTTTGTGTGTGGAAAACCGTGTGTGTACTAAAGCGTGTGTCTTAAGGTTTTAGGTTTTCTTGTTAGTTGTGAGTATTGCTTGTATCTCCCTGATTCAAGTCAAGTACTCTGTGTTTGAGTTGTAATGGTGTACTGCTCCTAAGCTTTGAAGTACGAAGTTAGTTGTGTCTTTAGAGTGTGTCTCTTATACAAACAAAAGAACAATGTATGTTTAGCAGTGATGTGCGTATTGTTAGTAGGAATTGAGACAGGGTCTCATACCTAGGAGTTCCTAGGTAGAGCAGCCATTGGTAGGGTCGTGGTGCAAAGACAAGTAGTGAGTCTACGTTGTGCTTTTCACTAGAACTATAATAGTGGAGTTCATTTCTGGATTGGTATCCCCCAGACTAGGGCAAGTTGCGCCGAATAGGGTTAACAAACTCATTGTGTTCTTTATTATTCTGTTACGCTTATTTTACTTTGCTACGCTGCGTTATATTATTATTGTGTGACAAGTGCTCAGACAAGTGCTCTAACATTGTGCACAGCATTTGTCTGTCTGGTTGCCAGAATTTCAATTGGCATCAGAGCGGGCACCCTGCCTGATTGGGTGAGCTCCAAGGAAGATATTTCTGGATAAGATGGACAAAGAAGGAGGACTAATGAATAGACCACCACTTTTGGTTGGTGATGCTAACTATGATGACTGGAAGTCTAAAATGACTACGTTTTTGAAATCCATGGATCACAAAACATGGAGAGTTGTTGTTGTAGGATGGGAACATCCTGTAGTTACTACTAATAAGGAAGGGGAGACTACCACTAAGCTGAAACCTGAGGAGGAATGGAGCAAGGATGAAGAAGCATTAGCCAATGCAAATTCAAGGGCTCTAAATGCCTTAATCAATGGAGTTGATGTGCATATTTTCAAATTGATAAAAAAATGTACTATTGCAAAGGATGCATGGAAGATACTCCAAACTGTTCATGAGGGTACCTCAAAGGTGAAAAGCTCAAGGCTGCAACTATTGACCAGTAAGTTTGAGAACTTGAAGATGAAGGATGATGAAAGCATTCAAAACTTTCACATGAGAATACTTGATTTTGATAATCAATTTGATGCTTTGGGAGAAAATATTTCTGAAGAAAACCTGGTAAAGAAAATGCTTAGGTCACTACCTAAGAAGTTTGACATGAAGGTCACTGCCATAGAGGAAGCCAAGGACATCTCAGAATTGAAAATGGGTGAACTAGTGGGGTCTTTACAAACGTTTGAAATGTTTGCAAATGAGAGATCTGAAAAGAAGACAAAGAATATTGCCTTTGCCTCTAAATCTGAGGAGAGTGATATGGAGGCTGATGATAGTCTATCTGAAACTATTGTGATGTTGGGTAAGAAATTTAATAAAGCTTTCAAACGGTTTGACAGACATGCCAAGACACATGCTCCAGACAACGGTCAGAGCTTAAATAAGAATGTCAACAATCTGAAGAAATCAAGAACAGATGACAAGACAAGTCTAGGGAAAGGAGTTCAATGCCATGAATGTGAAGGTTATGGTCATATTAGAACTGAATGTGGAACGTATCTTAAGAAGAAAAAGAAAGGGATGACCGTCTCTTGGTCAGATGAAGATGAGTCTAAAGAAGAATCTGAATCTGCCAAACATGTGACTGCTCTAACTGGAGTATGTACATCTGATGTTGAATCACACGATGGTGAAATGACTTATGATGAATTGGTTGATTGTTATAAGGGATTATGACTCAAAAGCGTAGAAGTTGGTAACACTGTGATAAGGCAAAAGAAGACCATTGTTGTACTACAAGATGAGAAAAACAAACTTCTGGAAGAAAATTCAAGACTGGATGGTGATATTACTCTATACAAATCCAAGATTGACAACATGAACAAGCTATTGAGGATGCTGAATACAGGTACATATATGCTAGAAGAAATCCTAGAGGTAGGACAGAAGTCTAATGATACGAGAGGTATTGGTTTCAACCACAATTCACTATTTCATCAGAAAATTGTGCCTGTAAAGAAATTTGTTCCATCTGTTAGTACCTATAATCCAACTATGTCATGACAGATGTCTCAGCATCCGGTGAGACAACAGACAACCAGAAACTATATCAAATCAAAGAAAAGATATTCTGGTTGGGTTTGTTATCACTGTGGAAGAAAGGGACACATCAGACCTTACTGCTTCAAATTGTATGGGTACCCTGATAAAACTCATTCATCAAAAGTTGAACCTATTATGAAGAATGTCAAGCAAGAATGGAAGCATAAGAGTAATACTGGTGATCCTAAACAAGCAGAACCTGAAGGCATGGAGATTGCTCAAATTGCTCATACCTCACTAAGAGCATCATCTAGTAGTGATTGGTATTTTGATAGTGGATGTTCAAGACATATGACTGGAAATAGAGATTACTTGACAGATGTCTTGCCATATGCTACAAGCTTTGTGACTTTTAGTGATGGAGCCAAAGGGGAGATTAAAGGTATAGGGTCACTAATCAGTGAAGGGCTACCTAAACTTGACAAGGTTCTTCATGTGAAAGGGCTGACTGCTAATTTAATAAGCATTAGTCAATTATGTGACAAGGGTCTAAAAGTCAACTTTACAAAGAACGAATGCTTAGTTACTGATAGCAAAGGTAATCTACTGATGAAGGGAGAAAGATCAAAGGATAACTGTTATTTATGGGTCTCTCAAGACAAAGCTAAGTTGTCTACTTGTCTAATAACCAAAGAGGATGATGTGAAGCTATGGCACCAAAAGCTTGGACATCTAAACCTCAAAAGTATGAAGAAAGCCATTGCTGAAGGAGCCATCAGAGGTTTACCAAGACTTCAGATTCAAGAAAGAAGTATATGTGGAGAATGTCAAATAGGAAAACAGACAAAGATTTGGAGCAGAAGCTGCAACATCTGACCACATCCAGAGTGCTTGAATTGTTGCATATGAACTTGATGGGACCTATGCAAGTGGAGAGCCTAGGTGGTAAGAAGTATGCATTTGTCATGGTAAATGATTTTTCTAGATATACATGGATTGACTTCATCAGGGAGAAATCTAACACTTTTGAAAAATTTAAGGATCTTTGTTTAAAACTTCAAAGAGAAAAGGAATGTGGTATTGCTAGAATCAGAAGTGATCATGGGAAGGAGTTTGAAAATAGTAAATTCTCTGAGTTTTGCACGGCTGAAGGAATATTCCATGAATTCTCTGCTCCTATTACTCCTCAACAAAATGGAATAGTAGAGAGAAAGAATAGAACATTACAAGAATCTGCCAGAGTGATGCTACATGCCAAGAAGTTATCATTCCACTTCTGGGCTGAGGCTATGAATACAGCCTGCTATATACATAACAGAGTAACTTTGAGAAAAGGAACATCTACAACTCTGTATGAGCTATGGAAGGATAGAAAGCCCACTGTGAAATACTTTCATGTGTTTGGGAGTAAATGTTACATCTTGGCTGAAAGAGAACCAAGAAGGAAGATGGATGCTAAAAGTGATGAAGGCATATTCCTAGGTTATTCAACTAATAGCAGAGCCTATAGAGTATTCAACTCCAAAACTAATACCATGATGGAATCCATAAATGTTGTGATTAATGATAAGGGTAATGATGCTGCACCAGAAGATAGTGCATTTGGCACATCATTTGACTTACAAGAAGAGACAGAAGATGAAGTTGTCAATGAGGAAGACGGTGAAGTAATAAGTTCTGAAAATATAGTTAATAACAAAGGGCCATCTATCAGAGTTCAAAAGAATCACCCAATAGATCAAGTCATTGGTAATCCTAATCAAGGAATCACAACAAGAAGGAGGAATAATGAGGTATCAAATTCTTGTTTTATTTCCAACTTTGAACCCAAGAATGTTAAAGAGGCTTTGACTGATGAGTTCTGGATAAATGTTATGCAAGAAGAACTAACTCAGTTCAAGAGAAGTGATGTGTGGGATCTAGTCCCTAGGCCAGATAATGCAAATATTATAGGTACAAAATGGGTTTACAAGAATAAGTTAGATGAAAATGGTACTATCACCAGAAACAAAGCTAGATGGGTTGCTCAAGGTTATGCTCAGATTGAAGGAGTTGATTTTGGTGAGACTTTTGCCCCTGTAGCTAGGCTAGAAGCTATTAGACTATTACTTGGAATTGCATGTATTCTCAAATTCAAGCTGTATCAAATGGATGTCAAGGGTGCATTTCTGAATGGTTATTTGAATGAAGTAGTCTATGTGGAACAGCCCAAGGGCTTCATTGATCCAGCCTTTCCAAATCATGTTAACAAGTTAAAGAAAGCTTTATATGGATTGAAGCAAGCTCCTAGAGCTTGGTATGAAAGGCTAACTGAGTTCTTGGTGAACAATGGCTACAAGAAGGGAGGTAATGACAAGACACTTTTTGTGAAAGATGAGAGAGGAAAACTTATGATTGCACAAATATATGTTGATGATATAGTCTTTGGAGGAATGTCTGACCAGATGGTACAACATTTTGTTTAGCAAATGCAATCTGAGTTTGAAATGAGTCTTGTTGGTGAGCTGAATTTCTTTCTAGGTCTTCAAGTAAAACAAATGGAAGATACTATATTTATATCTCAAAGTAAGTATGCTAAGAATATGGTCAAGAAATTTTGTATGGAAAATGCTGCCACCAAAAGAACTCCTGCTCCTACACATGTCAAACTATCAAAAGATAACAAGGGAGAATATGTAGATCAAAGTTTATACAGAAGTATGATAGGAAGTCTTCTCTATTTGACTGCTAGTAGACCTGATCTTACATTTGCTGTTGGAATGTGTGCTAGGTACCAAGCTGAACCAAAGATTAGCCATCTGACTCAAGTGAAGAGAATTCTAAAATATGTGAACAGTACCAGTGATTATGGTTTGTTGTATTCTCATGGAGAGAGTACTATGTTGGTAGGATATTGTGATGCAGATTGGGCTGGAAGTGCAGATGATAGAAAAAGTACTTCTGGTGGATGTTTTTTCCTAGGTAACAATCTCATATCCTGGTTTAGTAAGAAACAAAACTGTGTCTCCTTATCAACTGCTGAGGCTGAGTACATAGCAGCAGGCAGTAGCTGCACACAATTGGTGTGGATGAGACAGATGCTGAGTAAGTACAATGTCAAGACAGATGCTATGACATTATATTGTGACAACTTGAGTGCAATAAATATTTCTAAAAATCCTATACAACATAGTAGGACTAAGCACATTGATATCAGACATCATTTCATCAGAGATTTGGTTGAAGAAAAAATTATTTATATTGAGCATGTTTCAACTAAGGAGCAATTAGTAGATATATTTACAAAAGCTCTTGATATTGCACAATTTGAAAAACTAAGAAGGCGGTTAGGCATTTGCCTAATTAAGGAATTGTAGCAGTTAATTAATGTGAGGCGTGCAACAGTTATTTTTTCTCTCCCCAACCGCTTTATGCACGCAAATCAAGGAAGTACATCAAAACTTCCGTTAAACAAAACAATCACACGCAATCATCATCATTCCTTACAAACCTTCTCTCAACCTCTCAACTCCTCTCTTGCCATTCTCATTGCTGTTCAAAAATTTTCAATCTCTCAAACGCTCAAACATCTCATCTCTACCATGTCTGATTCCACTCAATCTCCTATCGCAAACGATTCAACTTCCTCCACTGTTCCAGAAACCACTTCACCGGTGGTAATGGATGTTCAACCGCTTGCAACGATCACTGAGTCTACTCCGATTAAACAGCGTCCCAAAGCGCTTGTTGCAAGGAAAAAGAGTACTAGAAAATGGATCAACTTCATCTGCAACGAAGAAGACCTCGAAATCTAAAGGTAAGAAAACTCCTGCTGTTCAGCGAGTAGGTCTCACCATGCATGATTTGTACTGTAAGGAAAATCCTTTTAAATCAACAATTGTAGAACCAAATGTTGACACTTTTGTCAACGGATCTGATGAGAAATCCCTTGAGGGAACTGAAGCGTTCACTGAAACCCTAGGTTCTGCTAATCCTAAGGTAGATGACAAATTAAATGTTAATGAATCAAATTTGTCTGCTGATAATGTTGATGCTGGTGTTAATGACAAGACTATTGCTGATGATGCTAATGTTGCTGAGAACATTGTTGTGACAGAGAATCCTGTTGATTCTTCTGCTGATGTCAAGATTGCTCTGCCAGATGCTCAAGCATCTTTGGCACAAGCCAATGTGGAGTCTTTGGGTGTACCAAATACTCCTGTGACTGTGAGTACTCATGAGAATGATTCCCCCAAGTCTTAAGATCAGAATGATGAGACTCAGAAAGATGTTAGTCAGGCTGATACTGTGAATGATGAACCAACTGTTGTGGTTAATGTTGAAGAAATGGAGTCTGAAGAAAGACCTTTGGAAGTGACTCCAGCTACTAGTGTTGCTCGCAGGGCAAGGATCAAAGCTGGTAAAGTTGTATCTACTACTGGTGAGAGTGTTAAAGGAACTAAAAAGAAAACTGCTGATACTGGGAAGAAGCCCATGGCTGGTCCCCCTAAGTCTTGGAGTAAAGTGACTCCCAGGACTGATCAGAAGAAGAAGCGTCTCAAAAGAAAGGATCACCCCTCAAGTGATTCTGATGCTGACATTGCTGAGACAAATGCTGCCCCATCTGGTGGAGCATCTAGAAAAACTGTCAAGGGAATGAAAGTTCCTTTGGATATTCCTTCAGCTCCTCTGGATAATGTTTCCTTTCATCTGGAAAGTGGAGCTATTCGCTGGAAATTTTTCTATCATAGAAGACTTGGGCTTGAAAGGAATTTGAAGGCTGATGTGTTCAAGTGCCAAGAGCTGAAGGTTACTGATGACACCATTTGCAAGACTATCACAGGTAACAAGCTTAGACACTGGCCTGCGCTTTTGTCCTCTGCAAAACTGACTCCACTGTATGCTGCCTTAAATAAAATTGCTGCTAATAACTGGTCCCCCACTACTCATTCTAATTTTATGGCCACTGTGCTTGGTAAGCTCATTTATGCAGTTGGAACTAAATCTGCTTTTGATTTTGGTTATTACATTTATCATCAATTTTTGGAGCAAGCTAAATCTTTTGCTGTTAAGTTCCCTATTCCATTCCCAACTCTGGTGTGTGGTGTTATTCTGCAACAACACCCTGATATTTTGGTTAGCACAGACGAGCCTGTTAGAAGGCCTAGTCCTCTTGGTTTGGATTGCAGGTTGATTTCCCAGCCACGAGCTGATGATTTGGCTGGCACTTTTGTCCAGTCATCTGGTGGTATGAGTAAGCAGGCTATGATTGCTGAGCTTACAGAGGTTAGCTTGGATCTAGGTGCTAAAAAGCTGAAGGTTGACAGGGTTATAGCTGCTTTGAAAGCTGAGGTTCCAGATGAGGGTGAGCCTCTTGCACAAGGTCAGGACAAGGAAGAAGAAGGAGGAAATGCTTCTGCTGCTGGTGATATTGAGGAAGTGTCAGCTGCCTCTGATGAGACTCCCTCTGACTAATGATTGTGTAATTTTTTTTTCTTCTTTTGTTCATTTACTATGCGCCTGAGTGTGCCCTATGGTCTGTAATAACTCTATTTGTGGCCTCTTTGTGCCTTTGTGACCTATGTGAACTGATGTGCTACTCTATGGTTTCTCTTATGCAATATTGATGTTTGTCAGAATTTATGGCTAAAAAGGGGGAGTAGAATAGATGTTAGAAATTATTTTTCTTATGACTGAAGATGCTCTGACAGATGCTCTGACATTTGTCTTATTGAAGTAAGTATGTTATGTTATTTGTATGCATGTTATGTTATTATCATGCATGAAGACGCTTGGACAGATGCTCTGACATTTGTCTTATTGAAGTAAGTATGTTATGTTATATGTATGCATGTTTTGAGGGGGAGCACTTATGGTATGAGAATGTGCATGATTTGAGGGGGAGCGCTTATATCTGATTATCTCCTCTATGTTGTAGAATTAACTATTCAAGAGTATGTTTTCATCTCTCTATATGAACCCACTATATATATGTTCTGTTTATCTGGCTATTTCTGTGAGGCTAGGCGTATTATGAGTATTGATGATGAATGCCTCTGGTACTATTTACAAGTTATCTTTATTCAAAGAGTTCCCTTGGAAGTAGTTTCGTATATGCCATGATTGTTTTAGTTGATATGTGAATACGTGTGTTGATGTGAATTGAAGAAATTCTGTGTATCTCTTCAAGAACTGGCTATAGATTGTTTTAGCCAAAATTTTGCCAAAGGGGGAGATTGTTGGGTTTTTGTATGTTGGCTACATTTTGCAAAAACAACTACTAGCCAAATGCTGAGACAAATGCTGTAGCAAGTGGAACAGCATTGTGTGACCTGACTGTTGCGCGCCAACACGCGCTATATTTCTGTGCAAGATCTTCTGGAGATTCTATGAAGTTTTATATTTAACCTAGCGTGCTGATCAAGACGCGTAGGTTGAATGAGTTGTACAGGCTGTCTTGCCTTGGTGTATTTCCATAATTAATATTGATATATTTTTGGAAACAATATTCTTGCACATGAAGAATTGTTAGCTAGACCTGACAACGTCCAAGCTATGTTTTGAAGCCCAAACCATTGACTGCTCAATATTATATATATGTAAACACAAACCCTAGTTTTGTGTGTGGAAAACCGTGTGTGTACTAAAGCGTGTGTCTTAAGGTTTTAGGTTTTCTTGTTAGTTGTGAGTATTGCTTGTATCTCCCTGATTCAAGTCAAGTACTCTGTGTTTGAGTTGTAATGGTGTACTGCTCCTAAGCTTTGAAGTACGGAGTTAGTTGTGTCTTTAGAGTGTGTCTCTTATACAAACAAAAGAACAAGTGTGTGTTTAGTAGTGTTGTGCGTACTGTTAGTAGGAATTGAGACATGGTCTCATACCTAGGAGTTCCTAGGTAGAGCAGCCATTGGTAGGGTCGTGGTGCAAAGACAAGTAGTGAGTCTACGTTGTGCTTTTCACTAGAACTATAATAGTGGAGTTCATTCCTGGATTGGTATCCCCCAGACTAGGGCAAGTTGCGCCGAATAGGGTTAACAAACTCATTGTGTTCTTTATTATTCTGTTACGCTTATTTTACTTTGCTACGCTGCGTTATATTATTATTGTGTGACAAGTGCTCAGACAAGTGCTCTAACATTGTGCACAACATTTGTTTGTCTGGTTGCTAGAATTTCAAATATGATAGGGAGCCATGTAGCTATAAGATAAACAATAGTGAACAAGGATTTGCCACTGATGACAATAAATTATATTATGTTTATAGGTAGTTTTTTGGATAGTTTTTATTACATTTTGTAGTATTTTGATAACCAATTCATGTAAAAAGCCTAAGAAATGAATTCACACAGCAACAAATGAAAAAAAAATACACGAAAAGGAGGCAAAAATATGAAGAAACAAGCTCAAATGCATCATGCCATTATAACATGATGAGAAAGACATATTTTCGACAAGAATTTACAAAGAAACAGGAGCGAAACGGAAGCCATATATCGTGCCACGATGGAAGCAACGTGCCACTTTGGGGCACCAGCGTACTACGCCACGTAGTCTACTGCGATGACATGGCGTACTACGATGGCATCATTGTACTGCACCAAGCTTCAGTGCACCATTCTCAACTCATCGTGCCACAATGACCTATATTGTGCCACGATGACGCGCAGTCCAATCCCAAAATACGCCTATATAAAGAGGTCTCCCTCATTAAGAAAAATCATCTTTCATTAAGCTTCTAGAGCTCTCTTTTAGGAGTGTTTCTACAACAACCCTGAAGGTTAATTTGAGGTGGAGGTCTAGAAGACAGAATCAACTTCCAACATTAGGAATTGTTTTCAGCACTTAAAGAAGGTTGTTTTATATGTGTAATTTCTTAACTGTCTAGTTGTTATTGTGCTTATGAGTTGCTAAATCTCTTAAGGTTAGGTAACTTAGATAAACTTCTTTATGACTACTTGAAACATGTAATTAGGTTGAGAAAGTTTATACTATCCGCATTTGAAGTTATTATATGTGCTTATTCTTGTTTTAACACATATTTATGATAAAGCATGATTATAAGTATGTTATCTTAAGAGTGGGACATTGTAACATACTTCTATTTTTGGATCTGGAATAAGCAATCTAATCATTAATAGGACGGTTAACACTCATTATCATGAGATTAACACACACTTAATTATTGCTTAGTTGGATTAGCTGCTGATTGTCCTAGTGTTTCCAATTGTGAAGGTAACTTTTGTATGAGAAATGACATGTCATTACATTGTTAGTCCACTCTGATAATAACTAAGATTGTGAGTAGATATAGCACCATATTACCACGTAGGCACAGAGTAATTAATGCTCAATTTAAATTTATTTACTTTATATTGTGCATCTAAAAACCAAACATAAAGCGGGAACAATCCACTTTAAAACTAAATTCCTAAATTATGCTTGTTATCTTGGCATGATCCTTGTGGAGACGATATCTTTTATTCTATTATGCGACAAAGTACTAGTGCACTTCCTAGAACAAAGTCAGCCACCAACACAAAAGGCTAGGGTTTTAGAGAGTAACAAAGGAGTTGGCTCTTGGTATAACTCTAGGGTGTGCAAAAGTTTGTTTGGTTTCACCTTGCGTAAACACTATATTAAATTGAGTCTCTTAACCACGGGAAGAGATTCAGGATTAGGGTAGAATTAGGATTGAATGTTAATTCTTGTAACTCTATTGAAAACTCTTTGTGTAACGAACTCATTGATTATAATGGACCGAACTTGGTAAACAATTATTGTGTTCTTTTTCTCTTTCGTATTTTACTTTGCATAAGATTATTATTGTTTTCTTGTTTGGCTGCCATTAATTTTGCTCCACACATCAAGTTTTTCATTGGTGTAATTTTAGATGAATTCACAACGAAACAGAAGGTGATAACCAAACAAACAGTACAAACGCATGTTCATGAAAGAAAAAAATTCGAATAGAAAAGGAATACCTGTGCGACAAGAGGAAGTGAAGAGACAACACAAACTCAACTTAGAAACAGTAAAAATAAATAAAAATAAGGAAAAGTGGAATATGAAAGATAAAAAGTCTTTTTTTTAAAAAAATTCTGAGAATTTTCTTAGTTGGATCGTCTCTGTTGTTTAGAAGTTTGTCGTATCCGTATCTGGTATGTCCCATTTTTTTTGCATCGGACACTGCAAAAATGTGTCTGGTACGTGTTGCATGGGTGTCGGTGTCCGACACGAAGACACACCTTACTTTTGCCGTGTTAGAGCTTCATATGGTATCGGTATATAATTTAGTTGTTTTACCTTGGAGACTTTGTGGTTGATCTTCTGCCTTACATGAATTTGAACATTGCCACGAAATGTTTTAAAGGGAATGATCTAAGTCCGGGAAGGGTTGGGTCAGTTTTATACACCTTAGGGAGAGTTCTTTATTAGTGATTGTTTAACCATAGATGGAACGCAGATAGTTTTGAAGTGTAAAAGTGCAACAGTACAATAGAGTAGAGGCAGACTCGGTTCCCTTGCAACCAAGATTATCTGCATCCACGCGATCGAAACATTTGCTTTCCTTCAATCAAGATCGGATGATTCAAGTTTAAGTTTGATATTTTGAATTATAAAATAAAAATAAAAAAACATTTTTTGAACGGTCTTTAATCCAACGGCCACCGATGTTCAAACTGTGTGAATGTGAGATATATGATGGTAGGAAATCTGAATTTGGTAGAAAGTAGAAACATATCTTATCTCATATCTATAGCTCCTTAGTG
Organism: Trifolium dubium; assembly: GCA_951804385.1. NCBI lineage: Eukaryota > Viridiplantae > Streptophyta > Magnoliopsida > Fabales > Fabaceae > Trifolium > Trifolium dubium. Next base: position 20,035,227 of record OX638075.1, on the reverse strand, counting down.
TATCACATATTCACATACAGAAACACAAAAAGACAGACCCAGAGAAACAACACAGAGAGACATATCAGACCAAACATAAAAAAGAAACACAGAGAGAGATATCAGATATGGATGGAATGCAAATAGCTCTGCCAGTTTTGGGTATTGTTGCTGCTGCAGCTGTAACCTTCTATGCTGTGAGTTTCAATGAGCTTAGAGAGGTAATTAACTAAAAAACATCGTCAATTATGTATATATATTATATGCTTTCTCTCTTTATCTATCTGAATAAAATTGAATTATGACAGAAATCACTTAATAAAGATTGGGATGAATCTGAATCAGAAAATGGAGGTTATGGACTAACATCCAGCTCCCGAGAGAGGCGAGCTAGAAGACAAGCTAGAAAAAATAACAAAACCGATTAATTAAATCGGTTTTGTTATCATCTTTCAATCAATGTTCTGTTGCCTTTCATTTCTTTATTTTGATGTTTAGTTAATTAATTATACTAGTCCTTGTTATTTATAATGGTTGCAGTCTAATTTCAGTCACAAAAAACTTAAATTATTGAAATCCTTGTAGATTTGTCCATCCAGCATTACATGTAATTTAAACACATAAAAAACCCTCTTAAATATCTATCTGCAGGATTAAATAGAAAGTAAACACGCAAAGGATAAAAATCATAAATCACAATGATGTTATAATATCAAACAATTAATAATATAGAGATTCAGGAAAGGTTCAGCAGACACTTCAATTTCATTATATATATATTTTTTTTTTTGAAGTTAATTTTATTATATATTTACCATATTCAGTTGTAGTCATAAATTTGGGCAAAGGTATATATGATACTGTTAAGAAGTCTCACATCGGTACAAGATGGTCGGAAGATATATTTATAAAGCAAAGGAAACCCTCACCTTACAAGCCGAATTTGTAAGGTTGAGTTAAGCTCATCCCTCAATTCTAAGATGGTATCAGAGACTCCTCCACAATTCATTGGGCCACTTTGCCGGAGTATCATTGACCATTTATATCCACCAACCAACGTATAACCTCACTCACATTCGACCAATGTTCATCACCTCATTACAGTTTGGCATATTAAGATTCCTGCACACTTACCTTCAGATGTGAAGCAAGCATTATTGAATTGTTTACTTAACCGTACTGGAATGCTGAGTATCAATTTCATCACTTCCCTTGATATTTTGTATCAAACGACATTTTTATTTGAAATTAAATTTCCTCTGCATTATATACTTTATCAGGAATCCAAATTAAGCACAAAGGTTATTCACATTAATATTTACAATAACGAAAAGGTTGGAACAAAATTCTATTAAGAGTAATTTGCCTGATAAGTTATTACAACAACCAACAGAGTTTATTATTTCATCATCATTGGCCTCAACTAGTGCGTTGAGACTTGAGCTCTTGGACTCTCTTTTCTGTATCTCTCAAAGCTTTCCCATAAATGCTTATTAACTGGTAAAAAAAAGGAATAGAAATCTCACTTACAATAAAGTCTGCATTATAGTATCATATGGCACAAATTAACAAAACTTTCTTCAATTTTATGAAGTGGCAAGAACAGAAGTTTGTTTGTGAAGTTACCTCATCAACTTCTTCAGGTGATATAATAAATGGCGGAGACATCATGATACTATCTCCAGCTACCCGAACTAGCATCCCATGCTTCTCACATTGTGCTCCAAAATAAGCACCTATTCCTGTAATGTACGTCAAGTGTCAGTACAGAACAAGCTGGTAGATATGCCAACATCCGCATAAATAGTAAAACGGCAGAGATGAGCCATTATAGACCTAAAAACAAATATATCTCATTCAGATTGTAATTGTTTATCAGAGGATAGCCATATATTAGATAGTATGCTTCTTAAACCACTCATAATAATATCACCAAACAGAATAAAAGCCATGTTATATGAATTAATGGGGCGAAAAATAATTCTTGAACTTGCCCCATTCAGGAGGAAATGGATCATTGGGCGATTTGTTGTCTGTGAACTCAGTTCCTAGGATCAAGCCAGTTCCCCGTATCTGCAGATGGAGAAGTGTTACATTTTTCAAGCCCTTATATCAACCTCAAACTTAAAATTAACCAGCAAATAATATATACCTCTCCGATGATGGGACTGTCAGAAAAAGCCTTTATGCCATCTTGAAACCTTGGAGCTATCTTGTTCACTACGTCAACAATATTTCTTTCCCTGTGAAGATAAGGAATTATCACATTCCACAGCCAAGCGATGAAAGAATAAGCAACATATCAGTTTTAAAATGGTAGAAATAAATGAACATACTTGTAGATTTTGAGTGCTTCAAGTGCAACAACACAGGGTACGGGTGATCCAGAATAAGTGAATCCGTGAGAAAATGAACCTAAAATAAGCAAACATGAGTCAAAAATACTAAACCAAAAGATGACGTGTTGAACGAATGAAAATGAACCATTATACCAAGTTTGCTGCTTTGTGAATGTATTACTTCTGAAATTTCTTGGCTCACAAGGACAGCTCCAATTGGCATGTATGCAGAAGAAAGTGCCTAGAAGTCAAACAGAAAATGAAAATGAGGAGCATGGTGCAAACTTCTAAAATTATGAAAAAGTAAATCTGTAATTAGAGCTGTTAATTTTACCTTAGCCAAAGAAACAAGGTCTGGCTTAATGTTATATTTGTCTCATCCAAACATCGCCCCAAGTCTCCCAAAGGCACAGATCACCTTCAAAAGGAAACAGGGAGACATAAAGAGACATATAAGACAGGATCACGAGAATGGACAATTCCAAACAGAACATCTTGTATAATAGCATTTGAAGAGTTAACGAATTACCTCATCCGCAATAAAAAGGATATCATACTTCTTGACAACAGCTTGGATCTGCATAATTAAACGGAAAATTTTAAAAGTGCAAAATGGTATCAGTTCCTTCTCATTGCATATAATCATTGTTCAATGTATTCCACTTGTTAAAAGCTTTTTAAAGGTTTAGACAACAAAAATCATAAAAAGAAAACTACGGCCAACAATGAATTATTACATAGGTAGTCGTGAGACGTTACACGAAAATACACTTATTTAATATACTTACGTAATACATAAGTAAAATTGGGTTAAATATGAAAATGAAAATGTATTACTGTAAAAATACTTCAAAGCAAATTTGTCTATTTGGTTTGAAAAATAAGAAAATATTTTGCTTTTCTTAATAATTTTGTTTTCACCATTTGATATCGAAATCTTTGAAAACAGAAAATAAGGTGAAAACAAAGTGATATTTTTGTAAGAATGTGGAACTCATGTCAGAAGCATTGATAATGAGAAAAAACCTTATCAAAATAAGTTGCTGGTGGAAGTATTACACCTCCAGCCCCCATCACTGGTTCTGCAATAAACGCAGCAATCTGTAACAAAAAATAGCATACAAGTCAGGGATAATGTTATCGTTCTTGAAGAAGGAAGCACTTGGCATGCATATTAATATATTATTACCGTCTCCGGCCCCTCTTTCAGAATTAGCTCCTCCAAATTGTTGGCTAATCTGGTCGAAAATTCTTCTTCTGTCTCACCTGAGATGTCATAATCATGCATAACATTTATACCATATCATAGATATCTAACATGTTATTAAAAAACATTGTCCAACTAAATAATCACCTGGAAGATGATACCGCCAGTAGTGTGGACAATCAGTATGCAAAACAAAAGGAGCTGGCAGATCAAACTTTTGATGCAAAGCCGAAAGACTGAAATACACATTGTCCATATAATTGAATAAAGATTTTTTTATAAATAACATACAACCGTTCTACATGAGCAAAAGTTTACTGGGAAAAATGGTTGTTCATGGTACCCAGAAAGACTGGCCGTTATCAATGTTGAACCATGATACCTGACAAAATGCAGAAATACATAAGTTATTACGCATACTATTAAGGTAGTATATTAGAGACAGCAAAGTTGATAAAGATGTCACGCGTACGATTTAGTCCGAGCTATGAATTTCTTCTTATTTGGTTTTCCAAGTGCATTGTAATAATACCATACAATTTTGACCTGTGAGAAAAAATATATGTGAAGGTGAAATATAGCTAAAATTAATTCTACATAAACAGTTTACTTCAATATATGTTGACACGACATCTACTCAAACCCTTACGTGGATTATATTTATTTTTAAAAAACTGCATTTTGTGTTCCTGTTTTTTAGGTGCTTGAACTTTATAGTTCCTACTCCTAGATTTGTCCTGCCAATGAATGGTACATGTTGTATGGAGTATATGTTTTCACGTTTATAGTTTTGATGCTAATCTTCTATTTTGAAATAAAGTACACACATTTGATTTGAATTATCAGTCCTAAAGTTGAATTAAAATTTATATGAGAAAACATGAGACACTAAAAATAAGATGATAATTAATCTAACACACCTGAGTGTCATTGGCTTCTGAACCACTATTAACAAAAAAAGCTTTGCCCATTTTTCTGGCTGTAAAAAAATCTAGGAGCTCCTTGGCTAGATCCTGTGGAAATATATATTAATACAATATCAAAATGGAAATCAAATAATTCATCATCTATTGTGTACAACACAAGGTAATTGATTTCTTGCAGTGAAAGGCACCTGGAAGGTTTAAAGGTTTAAATAAACCAAGATATCATTCCCCACCATTTCCCTCCCCACAATTAAAAGGGTAAAATTCACTTCCCTCCTCAGAGAGCTCAAATTACAGTGGTCTTCCATCTAAGAGGGAAACATAGTGCCAGAAAGTTCCCGACATGGCTAGGTTCCGTGACAGATATTTCATTGTGGATGTATTGGAAGAATTATTACCCTGAATTTACAAGAGGTTTTCATTTAATTGAAAAATGACACTTCTCTCCATTAGTTCATTTAAATGTAAGAAATCATCTTGGTAGTGATGAACAATTATGAAAGTACATTTTCCTCGCTCTGCAATTTTTAATATCACAGGTAGATAATTTTAACACCTACCATCAACTTTGGAGCATTGAAAAGCATTATGAACCACGAAAATCTTGATATGCAATCTACTTTATTGCTAGCTCATTTATTTTCTGTGAATTAGATTCAACTAAGATTTAAGAAGCATTTTCTCATGTTAAGAAGCTTTTGACCATATTACATACATCTTCAAGAAACTTTTTTGTTCAAACATAAATTCCAGCAAGTAATTGACAAAACACTAAGTATCGGGTTTTTTTTTTGGTTACTAGCAAGTATCAGATTTTTATTGAACTCATTATTCAATCAATTACCTTCATAGTTAAATTACTCAAAATAAATTCATTCAAACACTTGTTAAATCTCATATAATAAAATGGTAACATCAAGTTTATATCTATTATTTATTTTTTATACTGCATTACCGCATTCTGAAATATTCAAAACTTCTAAAAATTAAAAGCTTCTTTAATACTCTGATAAACCATCTGAACTCCAAGTAACAAATTTGGAGAAGCTTCAATACTTTTGAGCTTGAAAATTTTCAAGGGTCCCATTGCTACTCAACCCTTCTTTCTTGTGAACCTCTCTAGCACTTCAATAATATCCTATAGTAAATTATGTCTAAAAAGAAGCCGTTTAAATAATAAGTATAATAATTATATGTTTTTCAATAACAAGAGCAAAAACCTTATTCAAAGAATGATGTTTTAGTGCTTTCTCGAATGTTTAAAAATAATAACTTCTAATAAGAAGCCATAATAAAAGTTATATTATAAAATAAGCAACGCATAAAATAATGTTGGGTAAGCTATACGAGATTGATATGAATACCAATGATGGTTTTGTGGTTCGATTCCAAAAGGAATGGTAAAATGGCAACTTCTTTAATTGTGCAGTGGCAGCATCAACAAGGCGCTGCTCGCTTCCCCCTGGAAAATAAAATGCATTTTCTGTCAAAGTAAATCCCTTCCATTAGCTATAACTTTCCTATGTTAATATACTGTCTTGAAACAGAAAATATTTGGGTAATATTGAGTGTCTAGGCTTGCACATTGGTCTTTTTTTTTTTTAATTTAACAAGATGATATAAATATAATAATCTATAATTATCTAAGGTGACCAGGGCATTCTGCAAAAATAGCCACACAACTCTGCCATTCATTCTTGTTGCCGAGAAACAAATAAAAACTGAGTTCCACATTAAATAGAACCTAGAGGGAAGGGAGATGTATCTCCGAGCAACTTGGCATAATTCGGAAGTTGGTTGAAGAGATAGAAAGCTATATACCTAAAGCGGTGCACCATAGACCAGCAAGTGCGTCAAGATATTTCTTCCCATTAATGTCATATACATAGCTTCCCTGGATTCATTAATCAGGTAAATTTCACACAAAAACATCAGTTTTTATCTTTTGAATAAAACAAAGTGAATCGTCTTTTACTGACATATATTACATTCCAGTAATACTATAAACAAAGAAACATAGCATGGAAGTATACCTCAGACTTATCAATAATCAAAGGATTCAAATCAGTAGTCTGCCACCCAGCTGTGAAAGGGGCAAGCATATCATGGCCCTTGAACCTGAAATAATCAAAAATATTTCAGCAGATTTCCACATTGTAATCATATTAAACTTAAACTTAGAATAATTTTTCATTGTGTTCTTTTTTAAAATAACTAAATAAATAAACTTCATGCATGGACTCTACACCAGAAAAAGCTCAAAATAGGAATCTAAGGAGAAGAGGTAGGAATCAGATTATGTATCTAACTATTTTCATGAATGAATCTGAATTACAAACACTCATCTAAAGAGGTGACTGTCCCAATCATTCAATTCTCTCATTGGGTAATAAAAGGGTATTTAAGCCTTCGCTTTAATACAATTAGCCTGTTCGAAATCTTAACAATCAACATAAGAAGAGTGGTAAAATTTAGCACCGTGGTTTATCATAGAAAACAGTGGTTGTCTTATCAAAGTTCAAAGGTGCCAAATTATATAAGTTCAAGATAGTGCTACACTCAGTTCTTAAATGCGCACATGCAAGAGTAGTAAACAGTTAACACATAAGAACCATATACATTTGGTCAGTTTTCACATCAGAATCCGTCGCCAAAGAAGATTCCGTACTACTTGATCTAGACCATAAGGTAGCCTGAAGTGTATTTTCCTGAAAACTTCTGCGAACCGCTGCACATACTAAAGCCGAAGCTGTCTGTAAATAGAAATTAAACAAAAAAAACACAGTAAGAAGGGGAAATAACATGTAAAAAAGAGAGTTGCTAACGGTCATGGACCATGATCATCCATCGATATTGAATCAGATCAATAAATTAGCACATAGAGTAGATCCCTGTTAAGAAACCAGCAATACAAAAAGGCAATGCAACCAAAATGCTAACGTTCTGGACAACATAATTCAACACCTTCAGAAGCGGATAACTTATAAGATAGCTTATAGCAGATGAGCTTATAGCGGATAAGATAGTTGATTGAATTTGAAGTGTTTGGCAAAATTAGCGATTGAACTAACTCATAAATATGAAATAACATAAAACAAATTTGTTTAATTTGTTTTGGTAACAATTTGATCCCTTGTTGAATTTCATATATTTCTATTTATGTTCCCTATAAAGTGTATACACATGAGTATGAGAAATAATCTAATTTTGTTCTAGATAAAACCAGCAAAAGGTGATTGAAGCTAAGTAAACTCCTAAAATTGGCAATAGGTGTTTAACATTCAGCTTAGATACTCAAAAAATTCCAAGAATAAAGGATTAATCAGTAGATTTCCATTTTCATAAGCTTGAATATTCCTCAATTTCAGAGGTGAGGGGTGCGTTTGATCAGCTAAAAAATAATGGACTGAAAAAGACAATTCCTATTATACTGTGTTGTGTTTGATTTTATAACCAAAAATCTAATCCGTGTTATCTCATTGTAAAGGTAAATAAATTAGTTTTTGTTGCAATTACATGTTCAAAAAGGTAATTAAAGGAGGATAATGGCGGATTAAGAGTTGGATCAAAGATGAATGAAATCAACAAGTTGATGAAGTTGATTTTACAGAAGTGGAAAACATAAGAAACAGATTGAAGTGACAAAAATGAGGGAAAAAAAGACATGCCTTGGTTCTGAAAGTGGATCGGATGAGGCTATTCATTGTTTTGTTTTGTGCGAAGAAGAGTGAAACAATGAAAGAAAGAGTGAAGAAGTGAGTGTGATCAGTTACGTAAGACTATGTGCATCGGTGCACTTTTTGCTTGTTGAATTACTGTTGTGGCGGGATAAATCAGAAAATGCATTCACAAAGTGTACTATCAGTTGATCAGATTCACAAATTTTAATCTGCCATATTCGGGACACGCGGCGCTGCGCCATTCGTCCAAGTCCGGCGCGTGTGGGGCAGAGACGACGCGGAAAGAGAAGAGAGATAAGATAGAGACTGACATGCGGCAACATCTGATTGGCTGGGCGGATTTTAATTCATCTTTATCTTTAAACTCAATTATTTCACTGCAAATTAATTTTTTATTTTTTTATTTTTTCACCAAAATTCGTAAAAAAAATTTCTCTATAAATAGAGACTTGGTTCATTTCATTTGGACACAGAAAAAAAATCCAAATTTTTCACTCTCTTAATCATATTATTAGTGTTTATTAGTGTTAATTTTGAAGTTTAAGTGTTTTTTTTTAGTGAAATGAATCCCAATAATTATTTCTACACCCAAAATTCCAACATTTCCCAAAATCCAAACACTTCTCAAAATCCTAACCCTTCTCAAAATCCTAACTGATGGAGAATTATATGGAAGTATCTAGATGAGATCATACTCAAGAATATTAAGGAAGCTTCTAGATATATCTACTAAAATAAGATGAAATAAGGCATTAGGAATATCTTAACTTTTCTAGGTCTTTCTACTCATTTGAACTAAGTATCCATATTTCTAGATTTATCTTTATAATAAATGTTTCTAGACTTTTCTATTATGTAATGTAAAACCCTACAATAGTAGTATAAATAGGGCTCATCACTAAGCAATTGTAATCAATCAATAATGAAGCAATGAAGCAATAAACAATCAACAATTTCTCTCTTGAGAAATTAGAGTGTTCTCTTAATTTTTTCACCTATCCTTGGTCCCTGAGCCAGATTTGGCATCAGAGCAGGTTACAATACCTCGGAGTTGAGTTTGAGCGAAGAAATCAACGGAAAGTGAGTTACAAGTGAGCAAGGAGTTGCTTTCTCAAAACTTCACTTTGCGGCTATTTGTTCGCAAAACTAGCACCGCCATTAGGATCCAACCTCGGAATTGAGTTTTAGTGAGAGAATCAACGGAAAGTTTGAGTTATCTTGAGGTGTTGTTAGTGCAAGAGAGTTGCCACCCTCAAAACTCTACTTTACGGCCATTCTTTCACAAAACTAATCGGAGTTGAGTTTGAGTGAGAAAATCAACGGAAAGTTTGAGTTATTTTTGAAGTGTTTGTGGTGCAAGGAAGCTGCCACCCTCGAAACTCTACTTTGCGGCCATTTTTTCACAAAACTAACACCGCCATTGTGTACCAAGAAAATGCATCGAAGCCGCCAACATCGTAACAAATTAGAATTGGAAGATTTGAGGATACAAATCCAACAATTTCAGAAAACGGTAACCATAATGCTTAAAAGGTTGAACTACCTGGAAGATACGGTGTTTCTGCAACTTTCAATGTCACAGATCTTTCGCCATACTTTGGCGATGAAGAAGATTTTCGACTCGAGGACGAGTCTTCTCCAACCCAGAGAGAATGATGGAGAATTATATGGAAGTCTCTAGATGAGATCATACTCAAGAATATTAAGGAAGCTTCTAGATATCTACTAAAATAAGATGAAATTATGCACTAAGAATATCTTAACCTTTCTAGGTCCATCTAGTCATTTGAACTAAGTATCCATATTTCTAGATTTATCTTTATAATAAATGTTTCTAGACTTTTCTATTATGTAATGTGAAACCCTACAATAGTAGTATAAATAGGGCTCATCACTAAGCAATTGTAATCAATCAATAATGAAGCAATGAAGCAATAAACAATCAACAATTTCTCTCTTGAGAAATTAGAGTTTCTCTTAATTTTTTCACCTATCCTTGGTCCCTGAGCCAGATTTGGCATCAGAGCAGGTTATGATACCTCGGAGTTGAGTTTGAGCGAAGAAATCAACGGAAAGTGAGTTAGAAGTGAGCAAGGAGTTGCTTTCTCAAAACTTCACTTTGCGGCTATTTGTTCGCAGGTTACGACCCCTTGGAGTTGAGTTTGAGTGAGAGAATCAACGGAAAGTTTGAGTTATCTTGAGGTGTTGTTAGTGCAAGAGAGTTGCCACCCTCAAAACTCTACTTTACTGCCATTCTTTCGCAAAACTAATCGGAGTTGAGTTTGAGTGATAAAATCAACGGAAAGCTTGAGTTATTTTTGAGGTGTTTATGGTGCAAGGAAGCTGCCACCCTCGAAACTCTACTTTGCGGCCATTTTTTTCACAAAACTAACACCGCCATTGTGTACCAAGTAAATGCATCGAAGACACCAACAACGTAACAAGTTAGAATTGGAAGATTTGAGGATACAAATTCAACAGTTTCAGAAAACAGTAACAATAATGCTTAAAAGGTCGAACTACCTGGAACATACGGTGTTTCTGCAACTTTCAATGTCACATATCTTTCACCATACTTTGGCAATGAAGAAGATTTTAGACTCGAGGACGAGTCTTCTCCAACCCGGGGAGAATGATGGAGAATTATATGGAAGTATCTAGATGATATCATACTCAAGAATATTAAGGAAGCTTCTAGATATATACTAAAATAAGATGAAATTAGATACTATGAATATCTTAACTTTTCTAGGTCCTTCTAGTCATTTGAACTTTTCTAGATTTTTCTATTATGTAATGTGAAGCCCTACAAGACTAGTATAAATAGGGTTCATCACAAAACAATTGTAATCAATCAATAATGAAGCAATGAAGCAATAAACAATCAAAATTTCTCTCTTGAGAAATTAGAGTGTTCTCTTAATTTTTTCACCTATCCCTGGTCCTTGAGCCACTAACACTTCTCAAAATCCAAATCAATTTTCTAACCAACATCCTCAAAACATGCATAATCTTGGTCATCCACCAAATTTCATTAATTCATATGATCCATACTTTTATGGATCTATGATGAGAAATTTATCTCAACCACTACCGTTGCATCGTATTAATTATGTTACTTGTGTGTTGTATTTAATTTAAGTTAATTTGTACTGTACTAATTACGTTATTTGTGTGATGTACTGCATTCGATGTTAAGAAAATATAAAAAAATATTTAAATTTTTTTGTTAAGTGTTCGTTTAATTTAATTTAATGTTAATCAATAATTGTAATTTTATTTAATCATAAAAACAAAACTTGAAATTTAAATAAGAATGTAAAATAAAAAGTGGTGGGGTAGAGAAAATGGTGGGGTAGGGTGTTGAATCAAAAACTATTGGAGAGAGGGTTTTGTGAATGTGTGTTGAATGATGATATGGAGTGTAAAAAGTGATAAAGTGAGTGTTGAATGAATATGACCAATGTACATAGTCTAATGAAGAAATGCAGAGATATAGTAGAGCTTTGTCAGCAGTGCACTAGTGAAACTGACTCGGTGGGACCCATTGAATATGTGGATTATTTGTTTTGATTCACTCTTTGGAGTGTTTTGAAATTTGATACATCATTCATTCATTTCTCATTTTATTAATTGTGTGTCATTAATTACTCCTTCATTCTATTTTAAGTGTCGCAGCTGACCAAATCACATACTTTAAAAAAAGTATGTAAAAGAAAGAAAGAAAATTTAACTTTTACTAAAATATCTCCTATTTTTTATTGGTAGTAGACATTGGAATACTAAAAGTAGATTTTTTAGTGTACTTTTTTTCTTATCTAATGATTGATTTAAGGAATAAAATAGTAAAAACTAATGTTATAAATAGTATATGACACTTAAGTTGGGACAAATAATTTCGGTAAGTATGACACTTATTTTGAAACGGAGGGGATATTTAGTTGGTGGATTTTTTATTAATCCATAATTAACATGCTAATGGTAAGATTACGCAATCATTCAACCTTACTTAACACGGGTGGACGTACCATTTCCGAAGATAATTGTCCACGTGTTGTATATATGACTGTATGAGTCAAGTGTCAACGTGTCATGCACGGCTAAATAAACAAACATTGGGTGACTTTTTCACTAATATATCCCTCTTTCAAACAAAATATACTTAACTATCCCTCTTTAAAAAAAATATGGATATGCCCTACTTTAGGACACCAACACAAAGTCGCTACTTTAACTAGCGAAGTTCTGCAAAAAAGTTGTGGGGTGGCAGAGCGGTGGTCCCCGCTGGGACCCACCAACTTCGCTACATGAAGTAGCAATTTTCTACGGCATTTTTTTTCCATTGTTTGCTTTCATTTTTTTATTCAAATTTTTTTAAAAAAATTACCAAACATTTTAAGATATTTAAAAACATAATAAAAAACCTTAAAAAAAACATAAACTCGATAAATTTACTACTACCTCAGTTCCTTTTTACTTGTCGTTTTAGAAAAAAAATATTTGTTCTTTTTTACTTGTCGTTTTAGCAATTTAGATTATATTTTGCCTATTATATCCTTCTTCTTATTTTATTTTATTGACTAAATTTTGTATAATTGTTTTTGTTGAAACGATAAAATCTTTTTTATTGTATACAAATTTTGTTTGTTTTTAAATAAAGTTTGTTACAATTTTTTTGAAAATAGATAATGTTTTTTTTTTGTCGAGACCGGGGTATCCACCGCCGAACGCAGTGACTAATCCCTCGCTAGATTGGAGGCACCTTGAAGGGTGGGATAGCTGGCCCAGGGATTTAAAGCTGCTCCATGAAAATAGATAATGTTTGTGAAAAAGAATGAATTTATTGGTGGATTAAAAATATGATATATTTAAAAAAAGGGTATATTAAGAAAATAAGGTGCAAAAATATATCCCTCCTATTTTGGTTTTTTTTTCTTCTAAAACGACAAGTAAAAAGGAACGGAGGTAGTAGTTTATAATTAGTAAAGAACAATAATTTATTACATTATAATAACATGTATCAAGTGCCACATCCTGGACGTTTAATAGTTCGTTGTGGCCGACGACGTGGTTGTGGTTGTTCTTGCTCTTCCTCTTCATCTTCCTCTTCTTCTTCTTCATCAACATATTAAACGCTTAGGATGTGGCACTTGATGCATGTTATTATAATGTAATATATTATTGTTCTTTACTAGTTATAAACTACTCTCTCTGTTCTTAATTATAAGACCCTTTTTTACCATAGCACGTACGCCAATGTACAATTTTGATCGCTAATATCTTTAATTATCTAGCAGTAAAAATTATAAAAAAATTGATATTTTGAAAATACTCATCAAAACAAATCAAACAAGATCCTATAAGCTAATATTTACATCTATATATCATTAGAAAAATACGGTCAAAATATGATAGATAAATAGTAAAATTTAGTCAAAAGGGATCTTATATTAAGGGACGGAGGGAGTAGTAAATTTATTGAGTTTATGTTTTTTTTAGATTTTTAATTATGTTTTTAAATATCTTAAAATGTTTGATAATTTTTAAAAAAAAATTTGAATAAAAAAATGAAGATTTTTTCACCAATATATCTCTCTTTCAAACAAAATATACCCAACTCTCTCTTTTTCAAAAATAAATACAGATATACCCTACTTTGGGACAACAACACAAAGTCGCTACCTTAACTAGCGAAGTTCTATAAAAAAGTTGTGGGGTGGCAGAGTGGTGGTCCCCACTGTGACCCACCAACTTTGCTACTTGAAGTAGCGATTTTCTACGGCATTTTTTTTATTTTTTTTTTCTTTCATTTTTTTACTACTATCTAAAAAATGCTTTCATTTCTTTCTACAACATTTTTTTTGAAAGCAAAAAATGAAAAAAAAAAAAAAAAAATGCTGTAGAAAATCGCTACATCAAGTAGCGAAGTTGGTGGGTCCCAGGGGGACCACCGCTCTGCCACCCCACAACTTTTTTACAGAACTTCGCTAGTTAGGATAGCGACTTTGTGTTGTTGTCCCAAAGTAGAGTATATTTGTATTTATTTTTGAAAAAGGGGCAGTTGGGTATATTTTGTTTGAAAGAGGGAAATATTGGTGAAAAAGTCACATTGGGTTGAATTTCTTTTTTCTTAAATCAAAGATCAAAGATATCTTCAATGAACATAGACTAATTAGAGATTCATTTAAAGAATTGATATTTTTTAACAAATATTTTTCTATATACAATCAGTCAAAGATTAAATTTAAAATCAAATAATTAAGAAACTCAAATATTTATTATTTATATCACACTGTGTTGATTTGTGTCGAATTTAAATATTCTTTTTTAAAAAAGAGAATCAAAGGTTAAAAAGAAAAAAGAAAAATATATATACTACTATGTTTCAAAAATTATATAATTTTGATCGTTAATATCTTTAATTATGTATCATTAAAAATTAGAAAAGTTGAAAAAAAAAATTAGAAAAGTTGTAATCTTAAAAATATTCATCGAGATCAAATAACATCTTATATATATATATATATATATATATATATATATATATATATTAGTAAAAATATATGGTCATATATTATGTGAATAATGCAAAATGATCAACTAAGTCACTTATTTTATGACAGAGAGAGTAGTTAAAAGGAATGCTAGCAAAATAAATTTTGTAGTGGGAAGAAAAAATCAAAAGGAGAACATGTTAGCAAATCAAATTTAATATCACTCAAAAATTTTAGATTATTTTATTGTTATTGTTATCTTTATAGCAGAATTTTACTTTGTTGTTATTCTCTCCGAACCAAATTATACTGTGGTCAAAACCAAAAAAAAAAAAAACGAAAACTATAAAAGACAAGTTAGCAAATTGCCCTATTTGAATTGATAAAATATAATAAAATTGAGTGAAGCGGGATAAAGTGGAGTGGAATAAAAATTATACTCTATTGTTTGGATATTTTTCATTCCATCACTTACCTCTCAAATTGAAAAAAAAAACATTAATAAAAAGTAGTTTTGATGGAGTGCTATATAACAGAATCTATTTCATCCTATTTCATTCCATTGTTATTTTTAAAATCTAAACAAAATAATAATATTTCATTTCACTTCATCACATTCCATCAATCCAAACATAGTCATAATAATTATTTTATAAAAAAATCCAAATAAAATTTTGATCAATAACATATTAAATAATTTTCAATTTCTGTAAAATTTGACATAGATTATTTATATGATATAAAATTTTAATTCAATCATAAAATTTATATTCTTTATAGTGATTATAGTGTTATCATGAACTTGTGCACCGTCATATGCAAAGCCATTTTTGGAAATAGAGTGAGTAGTATATGACCGTTTTCTCAGTAATCAAAATTTTGAACACGTCTTTGAGGATTCAAACAAGAATTTCTGTTTAAACAAAGTCCCAAACCAGCAAAACCCTTAGATGTTGCAAATGCAATCAACTAAACGACACGCATTGAGTTTGTTTTCTTCATTAAATTACGCTAGACAATTTTCTACAAGAACAAATTATTTATTTATTTTTTGTTGAAAAATAACATCAAATTTCAACATGGCTAATTGGCTATACACGAGAGAATGTGACAGAATGACTATTATAATTAATTGTAGGACCAGTAAAGTTAACAAGAGAACAAGACACATTTATCTGAGTATTTCTGCAATAACTTTTTACATGAAAGTTGCGATTAAGCGACTCCAAATGACCCAACTTTGAGTGACAGTCCTCTTGATCTTTGGCTCCATGTCTGTGTGCGAAATTTCTTCACAAAAGATTGTTCATACTGTTAGAAAGGATGAACATGAACTTAATAATCTTTCTCTTATTGAATCAGAGATAAAATTGAATAAATGATACATAAGAGAGAACTTCTCTTATAAAATGAAGGGAAGGCCTAAGAGAGAAAAAGAAGGCATAAAATAAGTTGAAATCCTAACAGAAAAACTAACATAGCAACCAATTTATTACTATAAAACTAACTAAAAAAAATAGGAAAAAAGAGATATGCCAACATCCCCCTTTAT
This sequence comes from Trifolium dubium, assembly GCA_951804385.1. Lineage (NCBI taxonomy): Eukaryota > Viridiplantae > Streptophyta > Magnoliopsida > Fabales > Fabaceae > Trifolium > Trifolium dubium. The sequence goes on along the minus strand of OX638075.1, from coordinate 20,019,050 downwards.
GTCGGAGCAAAGATGTCGATCATGTTCAACTTATTGACCTGAAACTTGAAAGTGGCAGGTTGCAAGGCTTTAGTGTGCAGTAGAGGGTACAGGTACAAGAGAAATGAAACCTTCTTGAAGCTTATTTCTAAATAGATGACAATCCAATTCGATATGTTTTGTTCTTTCATGGAATGTAGAATTTTGTGTAATTTGGATGGCGGATAAACTGTCACAATAGATAGATACAGGCTAAGTAAAAGAAATGTGTAGGTCATTAAGAAGGAACCTCACAAGTTGTATTGGCTAGGGCACGGTATTTGGTTTGGGAAGAAGAACAAGATATAACAGTTTGTTTCTTGGACTTCCATGAGATGACTGTAGTGCCAAGAAAAATTTAAAAATCTGATTGATTTGCGGGAATCTGGGCAAGCTACCCAATCCCTGCCACTAAAAGCAGATAGGTGAAGATTAGAATCAGATGGGAAGAATAATACCTTAGCAGGAAAACCTTCGATATAGTGGAGGATGCGAAGGGCTGCATAGGATTTGTTCGGTAGATGAGTTTGCCAATGAGTCTTCTATATTATTTTTTATCATCATCATCGGCCTCAGCTATTTGGGTTGAGACTTGAGCTCTTGGACTCTCTTTTCTGTTTCTCTTAAAGCTTTCCCATAAATGTTGATTAACTGGGGAAAAAAAGAATATAAATCTCATTTGTAATAAGGTCTGCATTATAGATAGTATCTATCATATGGCCCAAATTGTCTACTTAAACACAATAAAAATGAGGGAAATAAAAAAAGTGTCCCAAGATATATGGCCAATTTAATATTTATGTTATGTTCATTTACAGAGGAAATGCGTAACAAGTACACATTGGACTTCTGTCCCTTTAAAAAATCACCCAGAAAAATTCAATAGAACCTTGAGCTATCATATCATATTAGTCAATTAATTTGGGTGTTGCAACTTTTATTTCCCAATTACAGTGTATGTATGATTTTTAAGGCAAGCCCAGACAAATAAAAGAGTGTGTATTCCCCTTCATTGAAAGTTTTGTAATGCAGATACGAATATGTATATGGATAGAAGCATGCATGCATGCATGCATGTATGCCCCTAACAATGAGGTCGCTAAAGACCCATGGATGATTGAACAGAAAAGTGTGTTTCTTCACGGTCATATTCAATAATTTTATTTTTGTGATACTTTTTTCAATTTTATGAAGTGGCAAGAACAGAAGTTTGTTTATGAAGTTACCTCATCAACTTCTTCAGGTGATATCATAAATGGCGGAGACATCATGATAAGATCTCCAGCTACCCGAACTAACATCCCACGCTTTGCACATTGTGCTCCGAAATAAGCACCTACTCCTGTAATGTACATAGTGTCAGAACAAACTAGTAAATATGCCAACATCCACATAAAAACAGCATGCCTGTTCAAAGTTTTAACCATTGAACTGATTTAATACAATAAAGAAGAGTAAAGGGGCAAAGACTAACGATGAGCCATTATAGACCTAAAAACAAATTTATCTGTAGTTTTTTATAGAATCTAAACTTGAAAGGAGGCAGCCCATTTAATGTTTATGTCCCACTCGTATTGAAATTGTTTATCAAAGGATAGCCAGTATTAGATAGTATGCTGCTTAAACTACTCATAATATCCACCAGACAGAATATAAGCTATGTTATATAAATTAATAGGAAAAAGGAATGGGTTAAAAATAATTCTTGAACTTGCCCCATTCAGGAGGAAATGGATCATTAGGCGATTTGTTGTCTGTGAATTCAGTCGCTAGAATCAAGCCCGTTCCTCGTATCTGCAAATGGAGAAGTCACATTTTTCATGCATTTATATCAACCAAAAGCTTAAAATCAACCAGAAATACTATATACCTCTCCAATGATGGGACTGTCAGAAAAAGCTCTAAGGCCATCTTGGAACCTTGGAGCTATCTTGTTCACTACAGCAACAATATTTCTCTCCCTGTGAAGATAAGGAATTATCACATTCCATAGCCAAAAGACGAAAGAATAAACTTCATATTAGTTTTAAAATGGTAGAAATAAAGGAACACACTTGTAGATTTTGAGTGCTTCAAGTGCAACAGCACAGGGTATGGGTGATCCAGAATAAGTGAACCCGTGAGAAAATGAACCTAAAATAAGCAGACATGTGTCCAAATTAAATATACTAAACCTAAAGATGAGGTGATAAATGAAGGAAAATGAACCATTATACCAAGTTTGCTGCTTTGTGAATGTATTACTTCTGAAATTTCTGGGCTCACAAGGATAGCTCCAATTGGCATATATCCAGAAGAGAGTGCCTAGAAGTCGAACAGAAAATGAGGAACATAGTGCAAACATCTAAAATTATGAAAAGGTAAATCTGTAATTAGAATTTAGAGCTGTTTATTTTACCTTCGCCAAAGAAACAAGGTCTGGCTTAATGTTATATTTGTCACATCCAAACATCGCCCCAAGCCTCCCAAAGGCACAGATCACCTTCAAAAGAAGATATAAAGAGACATATAAGACAGCAAGCAGAATGAAAAATTCCAAACAAGATAACTTATACAATAGCATTTGAAGAGTTAAAAAATTACCTCATCCGCAATAAAAAGGATATCATACTTCTTGACAACAGCTTGGATCTACATAAGAATTAAATGTTACAATGAAATTTTTAAAAGTGCAAAATGGCATCAGTTCCATCCTATTCCATATATTCATCCTACTTTATTCAAATTATTCGACCTATTATAAGCTTTTTCAAAGTTTAGACAACAAAACTCTCAAAGAAAAGTACAACCAACAATGAATTATTATTAGATAAGTAGTAATGAGATGTTCCACAAAAAAATACCAATGTATATATACCATGTAATACTAATACTTGCGTAAGAAAAGTGTGCCAAATATTAGAATGACTAGTTCAAGCAGAAGCACAATATTACTAGACTAGAAATACTTTAAAAATAATTCCTTCTGGTAAATTTTCATCTCTTTGGTACCAAGAATACAATACAAATGAAAATATATTACTGTAAAATACTTAAAAGTAACTTTTAGGGCCTATTTGGTTTGAGAAATAAGAAAACATTTTATTTTCTTATTTTTGTTTTCGCCATTTCACATAGAAATCCTAAAAAGTAAAATAAGGTGAAAACAAAGTAATATTTTTGTAAGAACTTGAAAATTGGAAATAAAGAATGTTTTATCATGCAAAACAATCCTTGTATCCAACTTGAAAATGTGGAACTCAAATCTGAAGCATTGATGATGTGAAAATACCTTCTCAAAATAAGTTGCTGGTGGAGGTATGACACCTCCAGCCCCCATCACTGGTTCTGCAATAAATGCAGCAATCTGTAAGACAAAAAAAATATATAGGTCAGTGATAACATTGATAATCCAGCAGAAGGAAACACTTTGTATGCATATTAATTTCTTATTACCGTCTCCGGTCCCTCTTTCAGAATTAGCTCCTCCAAATTCTTGGCCAGTCTGGTTGAAAATTCCTCCTCTGTCTCATCTGAGATGTCATAAGCATGCATAATATTTATACCTCCAGAGTCAAGATAGACATCTAACATATTATTAAAAAACATCCATCTAAATAATAACCTGGAAGATGATACCGCCAGTAGTGTGGACAATCAGTATGCAAAACAAAAGGAGCTGGCAGATCAAACTTTTGATGCAAAGCCGGTAGACTGAAATACACATTTTCCAGATTTTTTTTAATATAAACATTGACCAGATAATTGAATAAATAATAATTTATAAATAACAAAACTGTTCTACATAAGCACAACAAGTTTACTGGAAAAAATGGTTTCTCATCGTACCCAGTAAGACTGGCTGCTATCAATGTTGAACCATGATACCTGATAAAATGCAGAAATACATGAATTATTATGCATACAATTAAGGTATACTTGAGACAACAGAATTGATAAAGATGTGATGTGATGCGTACGATTTAGTCCGAGCTATGAATTTCTTCTTATTTGGTTTTCCAAGTGCATTGTAATAATACCATACAACTTTGACCTGTGGGAAAATACATATATGAAAGTGAAAATGTGAAATGTAGCTAAATTTTATTCTACATAAACAGTGTACTTCAATATATGTTGACAAGACATCTACTAAAACCCTTACATGGGTTATATTTATTTTTAGATAACGACATTTGGTTGAGAATATATTTTGTTTTGTCTTTCTGTATTTTAGGTGCTTGAACTTGCTACTACTCCTGGATTTACCCTGCCAATGGCATGTTGTATGCAGTATATGTTTTTCGAGTTTATACTTTTGATGCTAAACTTATATTTTACAGAGAAAGTAACCACATCTGATTTTAAATATCAATCCTACAGTTGAATGAAATTTTATAGGAGAAAATTTAAGACACTAACAAATAAAAGGATAATTAATCTAACACACCTGAGTGTCGTTGGCTTCTGATCCACTGTTAACAAAAAAAGCTTTACCCATTTTTCTGGCTGTAAAGAGTTCTAGGAGCTCCTTGGCTAGATCCTGTATGTTAATATATATAATAAAATATCAAAATGGAAATGTTATAATTCAACATCAATTGTGTACAAGACAAGGTAATTGATTTCTTGCAGTTAAAGGCACCTAGAAGGTTTGGCCTGTATAGAAGTTGATGTAGGATAGCTTCACTAAACCAATATATCATTCCCCATTCTTTCCCTCCTCACAATTAAAACGGTAAAATTCACTTCCCTCCACAGAGAGCTCAAATTACTCTAGCCTTCTATCTAAGAGGGCAACCTAGTGTCAGAAAGTTCCTGCTATGGTCAGGTTCAGTGAAAGATATATTTCACAGTGGATGTATCATGTATCGAAAGAACTATTACCTTGAATTAGAGGCTTCCATCTAATTGAAAATTTACACTCCTCTTCATCATATTGGTAGTGACAAACAATTTTGAAAGATCTCGTAAAATACATTTTCCTCTCTCTGCACTTTTTAATTTCATAGGTAGATAATTTTAACACCTTCCATCAAATTTGGAACATTGAAAAGCACCATGAACCAGGATAAATCTTTATATGCAATACTTTATCGCTAACTCATTTATTTTCTGCGTAATCAGACTCTACTAAGAAGCATCTGCTCATATTAAGAATCTTTTGTCCATATTACATACAACTTCAAGAAGCTTTTGTTGAAACATAAATTCCAAATAGTAATTGATAAAACAGGAAGTATCAGCTTTTATTGAACATGTTATTCAATCAATTACCTTCATAGTCAAATTACTCAAAAGAACTTCATTCAAACACTTGTTTATCATAGTCTCATATAATAAAATGGTGATTATTATTTTATAGTGCATTACTTTATTCTGAAATATTCAAAACTTCTAAAAATTAAAAGCTTCTATAATACTCTGACAAACAATCTGAACTCTAAGTAACAACTTTAGAGAAGCTTCAGTACTCATATGATGTACGGTACACTCATTGGTACTAATAAAAAATATACATTTTCAATTATAGGATGTATATTTAAAGAAAAGTATAATGATTATAATTTATATGTTTTTCAATAATAAGAAAGAGCAAATCCCTTATTCAAAGAAAAGTGGTTTAGTGCTTTTTCAAAAGTTTAAAAATAATTCTAAAAGAAGCAATAGTAAGATTAATATTATAAAATTACTTGTTTTTCAAGCTTGAACAAACAAGCCTGTATTCCTTATTGATGCATCATTAAGTCATTCTCCATGCATGCATGAACTACCTAAGGCCAGATTGTACATCTTCCAATTAATTTTACCCAGACATTACCTCCAATGAATTCATTCTTAACTCTATCTTGCCTTGTGGCCAATGTGGTGGATCTCTTGTATAAAAGGGAAGAGAAAATGAAAATTAATAAATTAATATAGAAGCAAATTATACAACAACCGTGCCTCATCCCACTAAGTGGGGTCGGCTACATGAATGAAACGACGCCATAGCGTTCTATCAAAAGCCATGTCTTTCTCCAACTCATTTATCTCTAGATGCTTCCTAATATTTTCTCTTATAGTTTTTATAGGTCTACCCCTACCTCTAGTGATCTGATTCCCCTCCATCCAATCTACTCCTCCTACTACATAATAACCACCTGAGTCTGGTTTCTACCATCTTTTCTACTATAGGTGCTACCCCAACTCTCTATCTCTAATGTCATAATTTCTAATTTTATCCCATCTAGTCCTATCACACACTCAACACTATATAGAAGCAAATTATAAATAAGAAAAATAAGCAAGCATAAAATAATATAGAGTAAGCTATAAGAGATTGATATGAATACCAATGTAGGTTTTGTTGTTCGATTCCAAAAGGAATGGTAAAATGGCAATTTCTTCATTTGTGCAGTTGCAGCATCAACAAGGCGCTGTTCGCTTCCCCCTGAAAAATAAAACGCATTTGCTGTCAAAGTAAATCCCTTCCATTCACAACTATACACACACACACACACAGAGAGAGAGAGAGAGAGAGAGAGAGAGAGAGGACATATCAAGTGAGAATAATGAGAACACTTATCAACCATTTGATAAAAAATAGACAGTCTAGACTAAAAACTCTATTTTAATATATAAATGTCATTCTCATATATAAATGGTTGAAACAGAGAAAATTTGGGTAATGTTTAGTGTTTAGGCTTACACATTGGTCTGTCTCACTCTTTTTTATTTTATTTTAACATGACATAAATCAAACCAAATACATCTGAGAGGCGGCAATATTGTGTATGTAGGGAGAAACAAAGGATTAAACCTATATGTGTTAGTGTTAGGAATAGCACTCCACAGTTCCAGCTTTTAAAGTATATAGAAGAAGAAGGAATAAAAGTGGTAATTAACTATGTGTTTCCATTGTTTAGTTAGTTGCTGTTTTAACTGTTTGAGTTAGTTTCGGAATTAGTCTTTTGTAGCCCTTGTGGCAATTGGGTGGTAGTTATCCTTGTGGCAATTAGGTGGTCTATATATCCCAAGTGTAGTTCAGAGATTAGAATTTATTTTGTTTATTTGACTAGATTACCATTTACAAGTACGCAGTGAGTAATCTCTCATGTGTATCATTCTCTTTTGTGATTCAATAAAAAAATACAAGGGATGAATAATTCCTTTTTTGCTTGTGTTTCTTCTTAAGAAACATGGCAGTTAGTAAACAAGGAATTCCGTTATAATAAATAACTACCTACAGCTAGTTAGTTGAGAACTAGCGAGGAGAATAAAAAGATAGAAAAGGGAAAATTAAGACACCAGAAAGTGAAATTTGTGGACTAGAGACGGTCTCTAGAACACCCGAGTGTAATTCATTCATTCAATTCCAATAGGGAATTCTTTTCTTTCTTTCTTTCTTTTTTTTTCTTTCTTTCTTTCCTTCTCTCAAATCCAGTTCTCATCAAACTGACAATATCTTTCTTTTATTATATCAAAACCACACTTTAAAACTACCAAAAATTCCTTACTCCTTCAGTAACTCAGATATTTTCCAATAATTTTATAATTGCTTAGCACAAGCTAGCGGAAGTAAAAAATTACTGAACCTTTAAACAATTCAACCACAAACCTACCGCAAAACCACAAAGCAAGTGAAACACTCCATGACCTCACAGGACATCTTTCTGATTAATGAACTAAAAATCATATCTCTTCCAATCCCCTAAAGTTCAATGACCAGGGCATTCTGGAAAAATAGTTACACAACTCTGCCTATCATTCTTGTTACTGAGAAACAAATAAAAACAACTCTCCATAATAAATAGAGCTTAGAGGGGAGGAAGATGGAACCCTAAGAAAGCTAAGGTATCTATATATATTACTTAGATTTTATCGCACCCTTTCTGCAAAAGATGGATTGAGAACATGAACCAAAGGAATATGTCACTAAGAAACGACAAAAAAGGAAATATGAGTATTAGAATTTGGGAGACCTATACTCAACCACAAAAACTAGCTTGAGAGTTGAGGTTTGCACTACCCTTATAAAGGATATCTATGCCATATCTCTAGCCAATGTGGGACTTCTAACACTGAGATGTCAAAGCTCAGGAAAAGATAAATAAATAAGCAGAAATAAAAATCATATATACCTAAAGCGGTGCACCATAGACCAGCAAGTGAGTCAAGATATTTCTTCCCATTAATGTCATATACATAGCTTCCCTGGATTCAGTAATCAGGTAAATTACACAAAAACACTAGTTATTATCTTTTAAAATAAAACAAAGTGAACCTTCTTTTAGTAACATATATTACATTACAGTAATAATTCTAGAAAAAACAAAGAAACATAGCATGGAAGTACACCTCCGACTTTTCAATAATCAAAGGATCCAAATCAGTAGTCTGCCACCCAGCAGTGAAAGGGGCAAGCATATCATGGCCCTTGAACCTGAAATAATCAAAATGTTTTAGCAGGTTTACACATGGTAATCATATTTAGCATCATAGTTTATCGTACAATGCAGTTAGCACAGAAGAACCATATACCCTTGGCCAGTTTTCACATCAGAAGTTGAACTATCTGTACTACTTGACCTAGATCGTACCGGAGGCTCGAGTATATTTCCCTTGACCGCTGCACACACCAAAGCTGAAGGTTTCTGTAAATAGAAATTAAACAAAAATATAGTTAGAAAAACAAAATCGGCAGGTAACAAACAGGGTTGCTTATGGTCATGGACAGTGATCATCCATCAATAGTATTAAATTGCTTCTTACAACACCTTGAAAATACCCTAAACTTTTTATTTTACACTTATTTCACTGATAATCAAATTTTGTTAAAGCTCTAAAAAAGAAACAAACAGTCCCTGTGAGTTTAGCTCAGTTGGCAGGGACACTGTATTATATATGTAGGGGTCAGGGTTCGAACCCCAAACATCCCACTTATTCACCTTAAGGGTGGATTTTCTGGCCACTAGACTACTTGACCAAAAAAAAAAAAGAAACAAACAATGAAATACAAGAAATCTAAAAGCATGAGACAGATTATCCCTTTTGTTTTTCATCACATTGCATCAGTCATCAATCATCATATCTCTCCCTTTCTCTTTCTTATTTTCTATTGTTTTTATTTCTTTTTCTATTCTTTAACTTTCTATCTCTTTTCCTTGTAAAGTGTATACACACAAGTGTGAAAAGTAACCTTTTTTCTATAATATAATAGCAACAAAGGTAAATAAGATTAGCTATGAAGTACGGACACGACACGGATACAAATAATTATTTTTAAAAAGTGATATAATTTAATATAATTGTAACTGTACACGCCTAATCCAAAGGTAAGTAAACTCCAATAAAAAATTGGCAAAAGGTGATTAACAATCATTGACCTAAAATTCTAAAAATTCAAAGGATTAATTAAATAATTAATTAATAGATTTTAAGCTTGAGTATTACTCAATTTCATGAAGCTGTAATAATACGTGTTCTCTCATTGCTTTTTGGTTGCAATGGCATGTCCAAAAAGGTAAGTAAACGTGAATAATGGCAGGTTAAGAGTTAGATTAATTTAAACCAGATCAAAATGTTTGATCAAACATGAATGAAATCCACAAAATTGAAGAGTAATCATGAGAGAAAGAAAAAGAATACATGCCTTGGTTTTGAGAGTGGATCGAATGAGAGTAATCATGGTTAGGTTAGGTTAGTTTTGCGCGAAACTGAGACGCTGAAGAGTTATTTTGATGAAGAAAAAGTGAAACTGAAGAACGTAAGTTAGGGAGTAAGTGAGTTCTGTGGAGTAGAGGAAAAATCGTTGGGGTATATTTATAGTGCATATGTCGGTCAGTCAACAAAGACCACTCACCATTTGGTTGGTTTGATTTATTTTTTTTGGTAAATAGGGAATCCTGTACAATACGTAGATTTTGCAATATTCCTGGTAAAAGAAAACAAATTTGAGAATTGTCTTTAAATTTTGTAATACCTTTGAACTCAATCAACCAAAATAAAACTCAAAGGGTGTGGTTGAGCGGCAGTGGGCTCATCCTCCCTTAACCAAGGGTCGATGGTTCGATTCTCACCTTGGGTATGGAGCAGCTTTAAATCCTTGGGCCAGCTATCCCACCTTTCGAGGTACCTCCAATCTAGCGAGGGATTAGTCACTGCGTTCGGCGGTGGATACCCCGGTCTCGACCAAAAATCAACCATAATAAAACCTCCACAAAATAAAACTGCCGCAAAATATAATTTTAGCGAGGGTTTTTAACCGCCGCAAAATACAATTTTAGTGGGGGTTTTATTATGGTTGATAGAGTCCAGGGAATATTACAAAAATTCAAATAAATTACAGGGGTGTTGCAAAATTTGCATATTTTACATGGGGTATTAACCTATTTACCTTTTTTTTTGCAAAACAAAGATATCCTCCATGCGCAACTACAGATAATAATTCTCTTGGGGTAACGACCATCTCCAATGGGAGGTGCTTATCAAGTAGTACTTAATAAGAACAAGTACTTATTAAGTACTACCATTGGAGTGCATGTAAAAATGGTACCTATTAAGTACCTATGCTTAAATAAGCACCTTCTCTTTCATGGTACTTAATGGGTCCCACATGCTTTAATATTATAAAATAAATAATTATGAAATAGTAAATAATAATTAATTATTAAATTAAATGATATATAGTTATTGGTGGGACCCCTTAAGAACTTATTAGAGAGGTGCTGGATTGGAGTGAGTGAGTGCTTATTAAGTAATATTATTAAAAAATTATAAATTAGTGATGTGTACAAGTGGGGGCCATATAAGTACTCAAAAATGGGGTTCTCCATTGGAGATGGTCTAAGATCTATTTAAAGAGTTGACATCTCCTAATAATAATTGATCCTCCATACGCACTGGTCGGGGATCGAACCCAAGACCAAATGGTTTCATTTGAACTCAATTGTTAGATAGATTGGACGTTAATGACAGATATTTGAATTTTGGTCTCTTTATTTTGTGTGTGATTTTTTAATTACTTGTTGTTTCGTCTATTTATTAAAAAATCTCTCAAGCAAACATGTTGACGTGTATTGGTAAATATTGATGTGTCAGTTCAATTTAATGTATAGACAAATATGGAGAAGATGAATGTGCGTGTGTTTGGTTTGGCGGTGAACATATAATTGATTTTGATAGAATTGAGCAATTGATTTTAACATAATTGAGTCTAGTGAAATTGATTTATGTTTGAATACACTCAACTAAATGTTAGTTGAACGGTAAATTTATGTGTAAAAATCAATTTTAAAGTTAGAAGCTTTAATTTCTAGCTTCAAGTAGAATAAATTCTAGAAGCATAATCAATTCTACTTCACATCAATCAAACATGCCAGAATTGATTCTACACACCTAGAATCAGTTTCAAGCCCTCTAGAATCGATTTTAATACTCTTTGTGTTTTAAAATAATTGTCTTTTTAGCAATTTTTTATTTGTCTCAACATAATTGTCATTTTAGAATATCAATGCAATATTTTTTCCATTGTTATAACCTTATTTATTAAACTTCATCTACTTAACTATTCATCTAACTACAATTAATAAAATTGTTTTAGTAAATGATACTACTAATTTTATCATTTATATCATAACAATTAATCATTGCCTTAAAAATTGTGTTGAATCCTTAAGACTATTAGTTTGCGACGGAGGGAGTAGTAAAATTTGACTGGAACAAATTTAATGTAAAATTTGACATCATAAAAATATTCAAGATATTTATGATTTGAATTTTTCTTCCCACACCCCAACAAATCCTAGTTACACCCCAAAATGACCAAATTACCCTTGAAATAAATAAAATTTTCATATCTATCCTAAAAACCCTTCGGTGCGTGTAAAGAAAATCAGAAAATCTCTGTTGAAGAAAATTCAGCCGCCGTCAATCATCGATCACCAACCATCACCGTTGCCGTCCTTCATCGTTCACCATCACCCATCATCGTTCAGCCATCGTCCGCCATCATTCACCGTCACGACATTCATCAAAGGTACGTTTCCGACGCCCATCATCGTTCAGTCATCGTCCGCCATCATTCACCGTCACGGCAGTCATCAAAGGTACGTTTCCGTGGCCCATCATCTTTCAGCCGTCGTCTGCCATAAGTTTCTGCATTTAAGCGTAAACGTAAACTAAGATTACGCTCACCATTTTCCTATACGTGAAACAAAGATTGCGCTCACAGTTTGTAATTGCGTTTTCCATTTGATGAATATGCAAATTGAGATTGCGTATGATCTATACGCAAACTATGATTACGTATTATACGTGAACTGAATTTGCGTATGCTATGTAAATTAAGTTTGCGCACGTTAAGTGAATTCTGTTTACTTTACGCACGTTACGTGAACCCAAATTCAGTTTATATTGGTTTTCAATCTTTGAGCTTTCTCCCGTTTGTCATACTGAAACTTGCTTCAAATGCAGGCATGGTGAGGACATTTATTACTGATGGAAACGGCCGTGTTAGGTCTCTTGCGTCTGTAGACATGGTAGGACACAAGCAACTAATTTATCAAAATAGAAGAAGAGAATTAGAATGAAGAAGAAAAGAAGTTTTTAAAAAGGGCAAATTTGGTATTATGATAAAATTTTAATAAAATTTAGGTGTAACTAGGTTTTTTTGGGGTGTGGGAAGAAATTTTCTTATGATTTTATCTTCCCACATCCCAATATTTAAGTAATTTGAGTTTACGTAACTCATGTAAACTCAATTTGCGCAGGTGATGTAAACTCGATTTCGGTACGTCTGGTCATGTAAACTCAATTTAGGTACATCTAAATTTAATTTGCGTATGCAATTTCAATCTACGTAGACTATTAAAATTTTGTGTGATGGTACGTAAACTTATATTACGTTAACATATGTAATTTTTAGTTTACATATGTTTAAATTATGTAACGTAAACTAAATTTATGTATTAAATAACTGTAAATTCAGCTTACGTATACTTTACACGTTTTCAGTTTATGTATAATCTTAAATTAAAAATTTTAACGTTACGTACTTGAACTGGATTAACGTAGGTATCAAACTCACTAAAATTGAAAATTGTAAACAAGAAAGAAAAATGGTATACAATTATTATAAGTGAAGAAGCAAAATTTTCACTAACCTAAGCAATAAAATTTTAATTGAAGACCTTCAAATTCAATCTTCATACTTTCATAGAAATTATATGGTTTGTGAGAAATAACAATGGAAGAAGATGTGTAGAAATAGAATGAAGAAAGAAGGTTTTAAAAAAACTTATATATATAAAGAAAGACAAATCTGATATTATCATAAAATTTTAAAGAAATTTAGGTGTAACTAGATTTTCAGAGAGTGTGACTACAAATTTTCAATATTTATCTATAAACATGTAACTTTATAAAATACTCAAAGCTTGATGAAAATTCATCTTCTCCATTATAATTTGTATTTCATCAATCAATGTAACCATAAAATTTAACAATAGAAATTGAAGTAAAAGCTTACAAAAATTGTAAAACATTTGATATATTTTCTAGAGTCATCAAAATTAACGATTTTTGAGTTTTTATTAAATATCCTTAGTTTTGATGGATCATAATAACATATCAAATAATTTTCAATTTTTTTAAAATTTGATAAAAAATTATCTATATGATATAAACTTTCATTACAATGGTGAATTTTGTAAAATTTGTATTCATTACAATGGTAATTTGTCCACAACTTAAAATAAGTGGTGCATATGTTAGACAAAACATGGTATATGTAATGCTCTTCCAAATGTTTCTTCGTATCAAGTGAGTAATACATCGAGTGAATAATGTGTTAATAAGGAATAAGATTTAAAGAATAGGAAATAGTAGTGTTTTAAAGGTTGATGTGACAAAGTTATTGACAATATTAATTTATTAACAAAAAATGTACTTAATAAATTTATTCATAAAATTTATTTTATGATTTGAAACTTAAAAAAAAAAAGTAGCTAATAATTTTTTATTAATTGTTTTAGTTTTTTTCTTTCACCTTCTGATTCCTAGAGGAAGGGAGTCATAATAGTTTAGAGTTCGGGACAAATTTTGGAATTAGGTGGTTCCACTTTCCTCCCAAACACAGTGCAGGGAGATCGAACTGCGGTCTTTCCTACCAAGTTCAACGTCAATCACCACTGAATCAACTAACATTTAGTATTATCAAAATTTATTTTTATTTTTTTTGGGTGCAATTATCAAAATTTATTTTAATTTAGAACTTACAATCATTCATTAAACCTTTTTAAATTGTACGAATTTATTCACATTCATTCCTCTACCGTCATTTTTTTTTCTTATATATTCAAATATTCAATGCAATAAATTTTGTTTTAGGAGTTGTATATATGTTTAGATTAGACTACGACCAATTTTAAAATAAAAATAGCTTTTAAAGATTAAAAGATATTTTTATATTAACAACAAAAAACGATATTTTAGTATGTCCATCAGTAAACCTCATATACAAAGTAAAACTTGTAGACTAAAAAGGCCTTAATGTTTTTAAGTGGATGTAAATTAGTAAACCTCATATATATGACTAAGCATTAAGACTGATTGTATAAATATAGTTATTTTACCTTTCTCAAAAACAACTTTATATATACATGAAATTTTTTTGTCACAATTCCAAATAAAAATTATTTTGGCTCACAAAATCTAGTTACCGTACCACATCCACACTAGACTTTCTCCAATCATATATATTAAAAAACTTTATATATAATATATGAAAACCTTTTATCATAAGATCTAGCTGCAATATCGATTCGATTAAAAAAATTATTAAATTAAATGAAACCATATGTGTTGAGCATGAGAACAGGGTGTGAGCACAATCTAATAATTGCTTGTATAATGAGGATTAAAAACCACCTCTACCTGAAGTTGTGTTTCTTTCTTGGGTGCTTGTTCTTTCTTATTGTCTTCCATGTACTGTTTTTTCATTCCTTGAGCATCCTATGCCAACAAATAACATATAATTTAAGAAAATGTGTAATATTTATAGGGACCAAAAATATATATTTAATCCAATTAATTAATAATAATATAAAGATGCATATATAACCAAAAAAAATAAAAAAGAGATGCAAATCGTTCCTTGATGAAGTTCATATATACAACAAACATAAGAAATAAGGCAAATATATAATGCACAAGTATTACACAAGAAAATTTATCATTGCTTTTTTCTTACCATTACGGCAAGAAAAGATGGAGAAAGTCTTCCTTAATTTGCTGTTAATGGAATTAAAATCTTCTTGAGTTTCTTAAGATAGATTGTGATGCTACATCATGAAGTGTGTGTATATATATACATACACTCCACCCAAGCAAGGTCCAAGGCTCCAAGCCTCTACCTATGGAAATTAAATAAGCTTTAACAAATTTAATTTCTCTGTAGATTCCCATCCTGCCCAATGGAGATTAATAAACAAATATATTATATAATTTTTTTGTTCTTAACACACACAAAAAATTCATAAGAAAACTTGAAGTTTTATAGTCAAAATAAAAAATGAGACGACTTGTAAACTTGTAGTATAGCCAGCGTGTAGGGTGCTGTACGATGAATAAGAAATATTCGCATGCACATGTAAATTGTAATCATAGATAGTCGGTGCAAATGACTTACATATAGGTTTTTTTTAATCATAAATATTCTACCCTTTATAACTTGGAAGTATTAATCTATCAACACTTCTGAATGATTTAACCAATATAAATTTTATAAGATATATCGTTGAGTTGAAAGAATATATCATATATATTATTTGTATTAAATTTCAGAAAAATTCAAAATAATTTAATAAATTTAGATACATAAAAATTAACGACATTTTAAAAAATACACAAACCATTAATTTTATTGTTTTTTTATTTGAACGACAACCAATAATTTTAATGTGTCTCAATAACATATCAAATTATTTTAGATTTGTCTGAAAATTTACACAAATAATTTATATGATATAAATTTTTGACACAACAATATATTTTATAAATTTTATGTCGGTTAAAATATTTTGAATGGTTGATAGGTTAATACTCCAAATCATGAAAGGTACGCACCATGTCAGACCTTACATATATCATCATTAACCCCATCGTTATGACAAAAAGTAAACACGAAAAAACTAATCCCAATTTAAATGATTTAGTTTACAATTTCACGTATTAATGAAATGAAGAGAATATAATTTTTATTAAATATTTTTCTTTTTTTATTGACAGCGGACTTTAAAATCCTAAAAAGTAGATTTTTTTAATTACTTTTTCCTAATTATTGTACTATAAAAATAATAAGGGATAAAGTAAGAAAAAAAATTATAATGTAGTACTTCCTATTTTGATGTAGTACTTCAATGATGTAGTACTTCCTATTTTGATGTACTCATTAACTGCATTTGCTGCCACACTATATGCTAACATTCGCATTGCTGCGGTAAATTTTGCTTAAGGTGATATACATTCTTTCTTGGCAGCATCAAATCGTTGGGTGAAGTAGTCATCACTACTTGAAAGGTCCCCAACAATTCGAAGGAAAAGATGTTTTTGCATGCGATACCGACGACGAAAGATTGTATCGTCATAAGTAGGCTCATAGGCAAAGTAGTCGTCAATGAGTCTTTGGTTTGCAGCTGCATGATTTCTTTTGACATATTTTCTATTGCGAGATGCACTATCTTCCAATATTTTGTTTCGACGCTCTCTCAATTAGTTGCGTATGTAAGTTTCTTCAACTTGACGATTTTGCATGTAGGCTGCGACATCAAAATCAAATGGATTCATTTTTTGTGATATTGGAATTAGATTGGCTTAGATTTGTGATATTGGAAGTAAATTGGCTCAGATTTGTGATATTGGAAATGGATGTATGAGTCCCTATATATAAACTTAAATTGGACCACTTACGGGTTTGAAATAAGTTATTGTATATAGTTAACTATGAGATAAGGATTGAGTGGTGGACACAATAATTAAAGTAGGTTAGGTGGTAGACACAATAATGAAAACAAGTTGGATAGTGGAAACAATAATTAAAGTAATTTGAGTGGTGGATACAATAATTAAAGTGTGACACTGACATTCGAATTAGGTGGTAGAACACTGACGGATTTGAAATAAGTTATTGTATAGAGTTAATTATCAGATAAAGATTGAACACAATAATTAAAGCAAACATGTAGGACAAATACTTAAAGCAAACAATACACTTACATATCCAATCACACTTTAGCAAAGACTACACTGACTTATTCAATCACACTAATTAAAGCAATGACTACACTGACTTATTCAATCACAATAATTAAAGCAAACACTACAGCCAAATACTTAAAGAAAACACTACACTGACATATTCAAACACAACAATTAAAGCATACACTACAGACAAATACTTGATTGAAATTAATTATCAAACAGTTCTTTGACCAACTTTTCCAACAACGCTTTCTTTTGGTCATCGAGATGCTAATCAGAACTTAACTTTAGATACATGTTCATTTTCTTCAAATGGTTATGCTCTTTTTGATCGGATACTATTATTTTCAATTGTTCAAACTCTTTCTCCTTGAATTCTTTGAATTGATCCCATGATTTGTCCACTGACTCCAAGGCTGCTTTCTTTTTTACCCTTTTTTTTTGCTGTCTCCCTCCCTACCTATAGGACGAACACTATATCCTATAGAGTTTTAGTCACATGCATCCTTGTGAGAGCGCTTAGATCCACTACTTTCTGAGCCAATAGTTCCTCCTACTAGACTACCAAAACGTGGTTGATCACATAGAGCGTGTCTTTCTGCCATTAAAGTGAATTGAAGGTTCTTCCCACATGCATATAATTCCTGTGCTTTTGCCAAAACATCATTCTCTGACCAACCACTTCCTTGCAAACGCTTAGCGCCATCATAAGCACCAATCCATTTATTCAGTATTTTGCTCATATAATTAAAATGTTTTCGGCATGCAACTGCATCACGCGGAGAATCGAATGAGCAATATTCATTACAATAGTCAGCAATTTTACCCCAATATGTTTCACCTTTCTGGTTTCTCCCAACAACACTGTCTGTTCCAAATTTAATCCATCCACTAATTAACACCAAATTTTGTTAAGTGTTCCATGCAAGTTGCATATTTTTCTTGCTCTTAGGAGTTGAATCTTGAGTGAATTCATTAGCCCGGTCATTTGTGTTGAAAATTCGGAAAATTCTCGTGAACCACCACCAGAAACATTTGCATTCCCCGTTGGCATATTACTATGAAACGGTGGTGGTTGAGATAAATTTTCCATCATAGATCCATAATATGTATTAAAGTATGGACCATATGAATTATTTAAATTTGGTGGAAAACCAAAATTATGCATGTTTTGAGGATGTTGGATAAAAAATTGATTTGGATTTTGAGAAGTGTTGGAATTTTGGTTGAAAAATCTATTAGAAAAATTTTGGGTGTTGAAATGATTATTGGGATTCATTTTACTAAAAAAAAAATTTAACTTTAAAATTAACACTAATAACACTAAATATGATTAAGCAAGTAAAAAAATCAAATTTTTTTGTGTCAAAATCAAATGAACCAAGTCTCTATTTATAGAGAAAAAAAATTACGAATTTTGACAAAAAAATAAAAAATAAAAATAAAAAATTAATTTGCAATGAAATAATTGAGTTTAAAGATAAGGATATAATTAATATCCCGTCAGCCAATAAGAGCAGGACACGTGTCCAACTCTATCTCCTTTGTCTTCTCTCTCTCCGCGTGATTCTTGCACCCACGCGCCATGTGTGCGTGTGCGCGTGTTGTACACGCGCCAGATCTCAAGCAATCAAAGCGCGCCGCATGTCCTCTGTAGTCAGACTCATTAACGATTACTGCTCTCAACCCTGCTGCGCGCCACGTAATATTAATCAAACCATTGGACTGCTTTTTTAAGTGATTACTCTAACATTCAACATAACAAAAGTGACCATTGTGGATGGTCTTAGAGTAAAATACAAACACACCGATTTTCATTGTTATTGAAATTCTGGCAACCAGACAGACAAATGTTGTGCACAACGTTAGATCAGTTGTCCGAGCACTTGTCACACAATAATAATAGAACGCAGCGTAGCAAATAAAATAAGCGTGACAGAATGATAAATAACACAGTAGGTTTGTTAACCCAGTTCGGCGCAAATTGCCCTAGTCTGGGGGATACCAATCCAGGAATGAACTCCACTATAATAGTTCTAGTGAAAAGCACAACGTAGCCTCACTACTTTTCTTTGCACCACGACCCTACCAATGGCTGCTCTACCTAGGAACTCCTAGGTATGAGACCCCTTCTCAATCCCTACTAACACTACAGACAGCACTGTTAAACACACACTTGTTTCTTTAGTTTAAATAAGAGTCACACTCTAAAGACACAACTAACTCCGTGCTTAAAAGCTTAAGAACAGTACACCATTACAACTCAAACACAGAGTACTTGACTTGAATCAGAGAGATACAAGCAATACTCACAACTAACAAGAAAACCTAAAACCTTAAGAAACACGGTTTTCCACACCCAAAACTAGGGTTTGTCTTCACATATATATAGTACTGAGCAGTCAATGGTTTGAGCTTCAAAAAACACAGCTTGGACGTTGTCAGGTCCAACTAACAATTCTTCATGTGCAAGAATATTGTTTCCAAAAATATATCAATATTAATTATGGAAATACACCAAGGCAAGACAGCCTGTACAACTCATTCAACCTACGCGTCTTGATCAGCACGCTAGGTTAAATATAAAACTTCATAGAATCTCCAGAAGATCTTGCACAGAAATATAGCGCATGCTGGCGCGCAACAATCAGGTCACACAATGCTGTTCCACTTGCTACAACATTTGTCTCAGCATTTGGCTAGTAGTTGTTTTTGCAAAATGTAACCAACTTACAAAAACCCAACAGTTATTAAAATAACAAAAAATGGTTGTTACTTTTGTATTCTTTCTTTTTTATAAAAAAATATTAACAAAAAATAGGTATTTTTTCCGCCACAAATTATTAAGGAAAATAAAAATTCAAATTTATTAAGAAAAATAAAAATTATTCAACATATGTTTTGTTGTTTTTTTTAATGAGTTGCATGAAAAGATGTTAAAAAAATATTATTAGTTGTTGTTTATTAAAAAAATGAGAGAGAGAGAGAGAGAGAGAGAGAGAGAGAGAGAATTAATGCCATTTGCATTTAATTTTACGAGAATAAGTAAAAAAAATATTTTTGAAATTTGTTTTTTCTCTTATAATTTAGGACAAAAATATAGAGTTTTTTCCGTTATAACTTATATTGTGAGACGGAATGAGTACTAAATATTTTTGACAGAAAAAATTGGTCAACAATTATTGAAAGAGTAAAAAAAAACAAGTATGCTAATTTTACTAAACTATCTTACTTTTATTTCTTTTTAATTTTTTTTTTAAACAAATACTTATAGAAAAGATCAAAAGTCATTTGTCTATAAAATGTGTTGCCTTGTTGCCTAGAAACTAGGCCAACTACCTTTTCATTTACTCCCTCCGTCTCACTCTGGAGAAAATATCAAAAGTCATTTGTTTTAAAAACATTTGTTTGTATGTGCCACTTTGAAATTTTTTGTTTTCCTATCACTTTTTCCTTACTATTGGCGCCACATTTTGGTACTAATACTTACTAATAGACTTACATATACTTCAATGTTTGATGTAGTATTAGACACTGTTCATACTATAAAAAATGACTTTGAGAGAAATAGATCTAAATGTTTTTGATTGGATACCTTTCAAATCCATAATTTGTATTGAAAAGATGTGGAGTTTGGTTAAAAACACAACAAGAGGAAAGATAAAAGAAAATTAAGAGATTGGTGTGTGAACGAGAAAAGAGAAATATGTCCTAGGAATGAAGAGTTTCTATGTAGCCTTTAGACCATGTACAATGGGAAACCCTCATTCAACACTTAATCCTCACTTTTTACACTCCACATCATCTTCTCTCTCTTCCATCTAATCATTCAACACACATTCAATTTTTACTCTCTCCAATAGTTTTTTCATTCAACACCCTACCCCACCACTTTCTCT
Organism: Trifolium dubium; assembly: GCA_951804385.1. NCBI lineage: Eukaryota > Viridiplantae > Streptophyta > Magnoliopsida > Fabales > Fabaceae > Trifolium > Trifolium dubium. The sequence continues at coordinate 19,997,913 of OX638075.1, read as the reverse complement.
ACCCCACCACTTTTTATTTTACATTCTTATTTAAATTTAAATTTCTATTTTTATGATTAAATAAAATTACAATTATCGATTAACATTAAATTAAAATAATGAACAATTAACAAAAAAAAAATTAAATATTTTTTTTTTATTTTCTTAACATCGAATGCAATACATCATACAAATAACGTAATTAGTACGGTACAAATTAACTTAAATTAAATACAACACACAAGTAACATAATTAATACAATGCAAAATAACTTAAAATGCAATACAACACACAAATAACATAATTAGTCGATACAAATCATCTTCAGTCATGAATCATTCCAAACTTTGCCCATATGTGTTTCACTAGATCGGCGTGCAGTATGTGATGACCTCTTGCATCGCGGATTTCAGATCTTGTACGCACATGATTTGCAAAAGCGGGTAATACCTCGGTGGAATATGGTTGTGGTGCACTAGATCCACTTTCATCATATTGCTCAAAATCAGTCCAACGTTGAGCATATGTTTCTCGCTCATCCTCAACAATCATATTGTGTAATATGATGCATGTTCGCATGATTGTTTTCAAATCAGAAAGTTCCCACAAGCGTGCAGGTTCACAGATGATTGTAAATCGAGCTTGAAGCACTCCAAATGCACGCTCGATGTCCTTCCGATAGCTCTCCTGATATTTTGCAAATAACTTGTCGGGCTCACTTTGAGGAAGTCTGATCGATTTGACAAATGTTGGATATGTAGGGTAAATACCATCGGCAAGATAGTATGTCATATTGTATTGGTTTCCATTTACAAAGAAATTGACTTTGGGAGTATTCCCTTTTTCAATTCCATCAAAAACAGGAGAGCGATCGAGTACGTTAATATCATTCAACGTACCTGGACATCCAAAATATGCATGCCAAATCCATAAATCATGAGATGCAACAGCTTCAAGAATAACAGTTGTGGTTCCCTTGTCTCCTCTAGTAAATTGATCTTCCCATGCTTTAGGACAATTTTTCCACTCCAGTGCATGAAGTCAATACTCCCGATCATCCCTGGGAAACCCCGCATTTCGCTAACACGTAGTATTTTTTGCAGGTCATCTTGGGTTGGTGGTCTCAAATATTGTTCCTTATACAATTTGTTGATTCCTTTACAGAATTTACGCAAGCACTCCAACGATGTAGCAGTTCCTATTTTGATGTATTCATCAACTGCATCTGCTGCCACTCCATATGCTAACATTCGCATTGCTGTGGTACATTTTGCTAAAGGTGATATACCTTCTTTCTTGGTAGCATCAAATTGCTGGGTGAAGTAGTCATAACTACTTGAAAGGTCCCCAACGATTCGAAGGAAAAGATGTTTTTGCATGCGATACCGACGACGAAACATTGCATCGTCATAAGTAGGCTCATTAGCAAAGTAGTCGTCAATGAGTCTTTGGTTTGCAGCTGCATGATCTCTATTGACATATTTTCTACTGCGAGATGCACTATCTTCCAGTATTTTGTTTCGATGCTCTATCAATTGGTTGTGTATGTAAGTATCTTGAGCTTGACGATTTTGGTAGTAGGCTGCGACATCAAAATCAAATGGATTTTGTGGATTCATTTTTTGTGATATTGTAATTAGATTGGCTTAGATTTGTGATATTGGAAGTAAATTGGCTCAGATTTGTGATATTGAAAATGGATGTAGGAGTCCATATATATAGACTTAAATTGGATCACTTACGAATTTGAAATAAGTTATTGTATATAATTAATTATCAGATAAGGATTGAGTTGTGGACACAATAATTAAAGGAGGTTGGGTGGTGGACACAATAATGAATGCAAGATATGTGGTGGATACAATAATTAAAGTGTGACACTGACATATTCGAATTGGGTGGTAGAACATTGACGGAATTGAAATAAGTTATTGTATAGAGTTAAATCTCATCCAAAGATTGAACACAATAATTAAAGCAAACATGTAGGACAAATATTTAAAGCAAAGATTACACTGAAATATTCAATCACACTTTAAAGCAAAGACTACACTGACTTATTCAATCACACTAATTAAAGCAAACACTGCAGCCAAATACTTAAAGCAAACACTACACTGACATATCCAAACACAACAATTAAAGCATACACTACAGACAAATACTTGACTGAAATTTAATTATCAAACAATTCTTTGGCCAGCTCTTCCATCATCGCTTTCTTTCGGTCGTCGAGATGCTGATCAGAACTTAACTTCAGATACGTGTTCATTTTTTTATACGTTTTTTCTCATTTATAGCACGGGTTTGCTCACTTAGATAACGGTTATGCTCTTTTTGATTTTCTGCTATTATTTTCAATTGTTCAAACTCTTGCACCCTTTGTTTGTTGAATTCTTCCAATGTTTTGTCCACCGACTCCAAGGCAGCTTTCTTTTTACCCTTACCCTTTTTCTTTGCCGCCTCCTTACCCATAGGACGAACACTAGATCCTATAGATTTTGAGTCACATGCATCATCGTGAGAGTGCTTAGATCCACTACTTCCTAAGCCAATAGTTCCTCCTTGTGGACTACAAAAACGTGGTTGATCGCGGAGAGCTTCCCATTCTGCCATTAAATTAAATTGAATGTTCTTCCCACATGCAAATAATTCCTGTGCTTTTGCCAAAACATCCTTCTCCGACTAACCGCTTCCTTTCAAACGCATAGCGCCATCATAAGCACCAATCCATTTATTCAGTATTTTACCCATATAATTAAAACGATTTCGGCATGCAATTGCATCACAAGGAGAATCGAATGAGCAATACTCATTACAGAAGTCAGCAATTTTACCCCAATATGTTTCACCTCTCTGGTTTCTTCCAACAACACTGTCTGTTCCAAATTTAATCCATGCACTAATTAGCACCAAATTTTGTTTGGTGCTCCATGAAAGTTGCATATTTTTTTTGCTCTTAGGAGTTGAATCTTCTGAATTTGGAGTGAATTCATTAGCACTGGTCATTTGTGTTGAAAATTCAGGAAATTCAGGAAATTCATATGGATTAGTGAAATTTGGTGGATAACCAAAATTATGCATAATTTGAAGATGTTGGGTAGAAAATTGATTTGGATTTTGAGAAGTGTTGGAATTTTGGTTGAAAAAGCTATTAGAAGAATTTTGGGTGTTAAAATGATTGTTGGGATTCATTTTACTAACAAAAAAAGGCTTAAACTCTAAAATTATCACTAATAACACTAATAATATGATTAAGAGAGTAAAAAAATCGGATTTTTTTTCTGTGTCCAAATCAAATGAACCAAGTGTCTATTTATAGAGAAATTTTTTTTACGAATTTTGGTGAAAAAATAAAAAATTAATTTGCAATGAAATAATTGAGTTTAAAGATAAGGATGCAATTGAAATCCGCCCAGCCAATAGAAAGTCGCCACGCGTCTGCACTTATCTTTCTTTTCTTCTCTCTCCGCTTTCTTTCTGCTCCCACGCGCGCTCTGTCCGCTTGTTGCGCACGCGCCTGACGCGAAGCAATTGAAATGCGTCACATGTCCCCTGCTGTCAGAATAATCAAAGCTTAATGGAATCATCTCTGCTGCATTTTAATCAAACCATTGGAACCAGTTTTGGTTGATGAATCTGACATTAAACACTAAAAAACAGACCATTGTAGATGGTCTTACTAGAGTATGCTGCTTTACAATGAAAAGTTAAGGGTAAAAACGGAAAAGGCATATCAATTTGTCATGGGAAGTGCAAACGACCCTTATTTTGGGAAATTTTTTGAAGCCTAAATCATCAATTAAATTAAGACAGAGGGAGTAATAACATTTGTAAAGAATTTAGTCTCCATAAAATTGAATAATTACTGTATATTGGATCTGAAGAAGACGGGAACACTCAATTCTTTCTTAAGACTGCAAAAATTAGGCATGCCACTAAGAACATATCTTATATTACTATTGGTGAAGAGGGTATTACTTAGCCTGCTAAGATTGAGAACCAATTTGTTACTCATTTCAATTCCATTTTTAATGTTAATAATAGTTGTTTTAACAATGGTTTGATAGAGGAAGTGATCCCTGAACTAGTCTTATAAATGACTAGATGAATATTATAATTACTAGTATTTCCACTCCCATTGAAGTGCATGATGTAGCCTTTGCCATGAGTAGTGGTAGTGCTCCCGACCCTGATTAAAGTCGTGGTTTCTTTCTTTGAAAATGGTGGGATTCTTCTTAACTGGAATGCAAATAAGGTGGTTCTTGTCGCAAAATTTCATAAGGCTCATCTTGTTTTAAGTTTAAATTCATCACCAAAATTATTGCTAACAGGTTTTTCCAACATAGCTTCTTCTATTATCTCTACTCTCAAAGGTTAGTCATGGTAGGAAAATTTCGGATTATATTTGTCTTACCTCTGAAACTATAAATGTTATGTAACAAAAGCCCTAGGAGGAAACATGACCCTCAAGAGTGATAACAGGAAGGCCTTTGAAGGTTTGGTTTTTAGCCAAACTTTTTGTTTTTGGTAATTGACAGAGTTGCTTATTATGGTCATGGACCGTGATCATCCATGCATCCATCAATAGTATTAAGTTTCTTCTTACAACACCTTGAAAATTTCTTAAGCTTGTTATTTTACACTTATTTCACTGATAATCAAATTTTGTTAAAGCTCTAAAAAAGAAATAAACAGTCCTCGTGAGTTTAGCTCAGTTGGTAGGGACATTGCATTATACACTACAAGAAAAAAGGCATGTAGCGACAGACAAGTTGGGACGGGTGAGCAGGAACCGCCGCCGCCTTCCAACTAGACCGGCGGTTGGACAACCGCCGCCGCTTTCCACATAAACACGACGGTTATGAACTGCCGCTGAGTTCTTAATAGATTTTCCACCCAAATTTTCGTTCCCTTAATTGATTTCCCCTCTTTCCTTCACTTTGCTTTACGCACAGAAAACAACCCTCACTTTCCCCTTCTTCTCAAATCGCTACTCCACCGATCTCGTTCATCGTTCCGTCGTTCATCCTTCCCTCCTTAATTATGAACATGAATTTTTCTCCCTCTTCTCCCTGAATCGCGAATCGCCAATCTCTCCTCTTTACACGTTGTCTTCGAATCACAAACTTCAAGTGTTTCCTCTAACAGATCGATTGAATTAACAGTCGATTCACACTAAAGAATTAGGGTTCTTGCCGCTTTCAAATTGTTCTAATGGATTCACACCAAGGAATTCAGATCTATCTCAACCTCTGCCGTCATTGCATCTCTGTTGGGTGAGTTTAATTTTTTTTATGTTATAGCAAAGTGTTGATGTTGTGTCCACTAATTATTGAGTTTGTTTTTCCTATTTTTTTTATTTCAATTATGTTCTTATTTTAATCCATATCTTAGAGTTTGATCTAATATTTGTATAACAATTCTGTTTGTTGTTGGTGAATTTTTTGTAGTGATGAAGTTGGTGTTTGTTTGGATTCTTGTGGAAAATTGGAATCAATTGCTTATGTTTAATGGTAAATATGGTCATTGAAGAAAACATTGTTTTCAAATTGCAACTTAAAAGTTTAGGAATTTCATTGCATCTATATAAAAAAAGATCTAAATGAATCACTGACTTATAAAGTTTGTGGATGATGTACTTTATTCAGAAAATTAAACTTATCTATAACTAGATTGACATTCATTTTATCTTTTTGAATCTACTTCTTTATATCTTGGTAGCAATGATGTTCAATGCCAATGTATAGTTATTCTTTATTCTTTATATCTATAACGAGCTTCCATTTTTGCTTATGTAATGTTAAAATAAAATATGTTGTTAGTTAATGAAGCTGTTTTAAGATTTAGTTATTCATATTTCAAATTTGTATGGTGAAATTTGCTTAGCCTTCTTGCATGTGTTCATATTTCATGATGCCAATTAACATCCTTAAGCACTTTTGAATTAACTTACAAGTTAAATTAGCAATACAAGAAAGGACTTCGAAATTGGCTTTTTAGACTGAAAATGTACGGTATCAGAATTCCAAAATCTTGTGAACTATCTTTTATTGTTACTTTTAACTGTCTACTATTTTGTCGTTGATTTTTACATCCACAGGGCCAGGGTAGCTGACGCCATTGCACATTTTGACTTATTTATGTTTGGCCCAGCATTCGCCGTTTAACCTTTCACTATTGTTTGAAGCTAGCATCAAATAGTGAAGGATTTTTTCCCAGATAAGTATAAATGCCAGGCAACAAGGTAGTGCTAACCTACAAAAGAAAGCGGAAATCTCAAAGTAGAAGTTTCATCTCTGAAAATCGTTGCCAAAATTCAGATGCAAATGCATATCTTAGGTAATTTTTTTTGACTAATCAAATAATGTAACTATAGATACTACTAGATTTCCATGACATGATAGATATTGAAATAGCCTTTTTGTATATTTGCAAGTTGCAGATCCTAGGATCATTTTTTTTACTCCTCATAATTATAATTAATAGATAGGAACTTAGTCTATTAACATATATGACTACAAGAAAAAGTGTTAATATTGGCAGACATCCTGCGGCGGTTGCCTACTAACCGCCGTCACTTTTCACTTCTGAGGCGGTTCATGCAGCGGTTAAGGACCCATCAGCGTATGTTTTGTTGAGCCTCGGTGAACCAAAATTTCTCTCTCTCTCTCTCTCTCTCTCTCTCTCTCTATCTTCTACGCGAACCCTAGATGGCAACAAACTCATTCTGGCGAAGAATTCATATTGCATTGATTTTCATTCTTGATTTGATTTTCCATTGACATCGCTGCAAAAATCAATCGAGGTTTGCAATTTGTGATTATTCTTTGGCTTGGTTGCTGCAAAAATCGTGAATTGAAGATGAATTCTAGTGTCGATTTGCTGGTTTGATTTCTCTTCACAGTTGCTTCTCTGATTTGAATAACACTTTATTCGTGATTTGGTATTTTTGATTTCAAATTGATTATTAAAGAGGATGACTCAAATACAATTTTCAATCTCAATTTCAAATTTCAATTGAGTTAAGAACTAACCGATTAACATACTAATTTGCGATTTTTGATTCTCAATTTTAGGTTCACACTTCTCATTTGATGGAATCAAGCTTCTCCGTCTTCATATTCCCCCTAACACTTGCTACAATCTCACGTTTGCAGGTTGTAATTACATGTTTCCAATCTTTTCAAGTTGTAATTACATGTTTTCTGATTCAATACTTGACAACATAGGGATATGATTTCAATTCATTTTAACTTTACTGAGGGATTTGTTTTTTCTATTTGAGGTTGTGAATGCTTAGAACATGATGTTTTCAATTTTATATCATCTTCTTTGTCTTCATCGATTTAGATTACTTTTTATTTTGTGTGTACATAAAATGTTCATTATTTTTGTTTGCTAATTTTGGAAAAGCAAGTTCATTCATGATTCCACTATTTTATCAATTGGTGATTGTTTTTGAGGTTATGAGTAATTTGGTCATGATTTTATAATCTAATATGTAATTTGGTTGCTTATATTCATTATGCATTGTTATGGAAGTATATTATTAGTATCCATGTTTTATAGAGCTACTAGGGGTTCTGACTTCTTGGTATCTGTTAGTTAATTGAAATTGAAAGGACTTTTATATTGTTAGATAATTTTTGCATGAATAATTTTCTATTGCTTAGGATAAGGATTTGTGCTTATTTTTTCTTGGTGATAATATTATGGCTGCTATTGGACACATAACATGACAGTTTGTGCCTGTTTATATAAATACCACTTTCATCCTCAAGTTTATACAATATTGTACAAGTTTGATTTCATTCCCCAATGCGAATATCAATTGATGGTTTGGGGTTTCTTGGCATATTCAAGGAGTAGGGATCTTGTGGAAAATTGACTAGAGGTCTATATGGTTAATTTATGCCACTAGTTCAATATTTGAAGGATTGTAGTGCAGGAATTTCCTTAACTAATACTTGTCATTTGGTCTATATTGTTTATATAGTTATATGGACCATTTGTTCAGATTTATATATATACTTTCAAGGTAATGTGAGCCTCCTATCATGAAAGAGAAGACAACTTCAGAGATGAGACAACCTCTGGTATCTTTCTGAGATCTTCATTCCTCTGTTCATTTTCTATATATTCATCTATCATATGATATTTTGTTGCTTATTTTACAATAGAGGTGTAGTTAAGTTTTCTCTATCATTACTTTTTTGCTCATATCACATGGATTGTAAGGGTCGATGTTAAGTTCTTACCTGATTAAGTACATTGTTGTTAGTGAAAATCTATACTAATGTTTGTGTAATCTAACTTTTTTGTTTACTGTAGAGTGATGATTTTATTCATTCTATGTACGTAGTAGTTGGAAGCTTATTCATTGATCTTTAAAAGCTAGTTGGCTACATATACATTTGATAGCTTGATATACCTACCACCAACTTGGTACACCTTTTTCACAGTTTCTAACATTCCTCTGTTTTTATTTACTTCCATATTGTTGAGGCTAACTCCTTTGTTTCCCAAATAACTTGTTTCCTAAATAACAGATGACCGCTCAGCGATAACGTTAGTGTTTGAAGGATAATCTCAGAGATGCTTTGAAATATTCAGCTTATTCAGCTCATGTCGAAGAGAAATTGGAGAATGAAGAGTGTGGAAGAAGGATAATCCTGCTAAAGTTCAATATGGCAAGGTAAGTTTTATAGTATATTGCATTTGACAAATGTTCCGAGTCCTAAAGTTTTTCCTAATTCAATGCTATGGTGATTTGATTTATATGTGAAATGTGAAGATTAAACTCCATGAATGAATGTGAAAGAAGAGAATAGTGAATAGCTTGAAGTTTATAACTAACTCCTAAGTTAGTTACGGGTTGAATGCAACTAATCTCTTTACTGTCCACGTCAACATAATTAACATTTTATAAGGGCCTTATGTAACATTATAAGTAGTTGCTGCACTTTGTGATGTAATATTATGTTTGATGTTTTAACTCAACAATTTTTTATGTAAAGTTTAGAAGAAAAATTGAAGCTTCTTTTTAAACTTGTGATTTTTGGATTGTATGTTTGTTGTTATGAATATTGTCATAATTCCTAATATATGTAGTCCATTGGAGAAATGATTGGGAAAATAATGTGTGTTGATATGAAAGGAAGCTACTGTATGGTTAATTACTATTTTTTTTTTAAAATTGGGGTTTTGCGGCGGTTTTAAACCGCCCCTATTTGATTAAAAAGTTTAAACATTTTGCGGCGGTTATAAACCGCCGCTATCTTGTAGTCACGTAGGCAACCGCCGCTAAATTACACTAAATCGTTGCTATATGTCATAGCGGCGGTTATACCAACGGTTACCCAGAACCGCCGCTAAATGACCCAGCGACGCCTCTTCCTGGGACACTTTATAAACCGCCGCTGTATGAATTTAGCGGGGGTTGAAACCACCGCTGTTTGCCTTAAAAACCGCCGCCGCTTTCCTGTATTGGTGTAGTGATATATGTAGGGGTCGGGGTTCGAACTCCAAACATCCCATTTATTCATCTTAAGGGTGGATTTCCTAGCAACTATGCTACTTGACAGAAAAAAAAAAAACAATAAAATACAAGAAATCTAAAAGCATGATACAAATTATCCCTTTCGTTTTTCATCACATTGCATCACTCATCAATCATCATAGAAAGGGAGAGAAAAAATAATATATCTCCCTTTCTCTATCTTATTTTCTATTGTTTTTATCCCGTTTTCTATTCTTTATCTTTCTATCTATATTCCTTGTAGTGTGAAAAATAACCTTTTTTCTATAATATAATAATAACAAAAGGTAATTAAAGGTAAGCTATGAAGCACGAACATGACACTGATGTTCTTTTAGAAAAGTGATATAATTTAATATAATTGTAATTGTACACGCCTAATATTGAGGTAAGTAAACTCCAAAAAAATTAAAGGTGATTAATAGGTAATTGTAACTGTACATTCTGTTTTGCTGCGGTTAAATTATGGTTGACTGAGTTTAGGGGGTATTGCAAAAAATCAAACATTACAAGGGGGATTCTCAATTTTGTTTTTACAGGGGGTATTGGAAAACTTGCATATTTTACAGCGCGTATTAACCCATTACTGTATTTTAAATAAATTTTTGTCTTGGTCAATTGTTTTTCAATTTAGTCTTTCGAATGAACTAAATTGAAAAAAGTTTGACAAAGATAAAAATTAAATTGAAAAATATTTGACAAAAATAGAGACTAATTTGATGATTTACTTAAATACATATACTATTTCAAAATGCATTTACAATTTTTGTTGGGCTAAGAACTCATTTGGCACACATTGTGCGACATTGCTTTACAAGATGATGTGAATATGCAATAATTTATTTCATTTAGTTACACCCCTAAATATCTTAGTTACACTTTAAAGTGATTAAAATATTTTTTTAAGTGTGAATTTAGTTTATGTAGGTAAACTTAGTTTAGTTTAAGTATGCGTACATGAATTCATTTTATGTATGGTGTCAATTTTATGCTTTGGTTCTTTGGGTTGTAAGGATAAGCATAAAATCAGTTTACGTATAGCTTACATATACTACTTATAAACTAAGTTTACGTAGCTAATGTATACTCAGTTTTACATAAGGGCACACACAAACTAAGTTTACAACAATAGATAACTTGAGTTTACGTATAATATAAATAAATTTAGTTTACATATAAGTACCACAAACTAAATTTACTTACACTAAGTTTACATGCAAACCGAGTTTACATAATGTACGTAAACTCCGTTTACATGCCCTACAAATACATATACCACATTAACTTAATTCAAACAATATATAGAAGGACAATTTTGGCATTATGAAAAAATTGTAATTAAATATGGGTGTAACTAGATTATTTTTGGTTGTGACAAGAAAAAATCATTTTTTTTTATTTTTTAAAATTTACTAATTTAATTTAATAGACATTTTAGTCAACTAAAATTAATATATTTGGTTGTACATCAATTTTTGTTACTTAAATATTTTTATAAAATGACCGAAAGTCATAATGTGAAAAGAAAAACAAATTATACAAATGATTGTAAAAGAAAACGGGACTTTTTTTAGATAGAAAAAAAGAGGAAACTATATTATCAACAACAAAAAAGGAAAAAAGGAACTAAATTAAATATGCAATGTTTTAAAATCATATTTATTTTTAATTGAGGATTTTCATTTTATCGGTTTGAAGTTTTCACTACTATTTAATATTGATCAATCTTAATCTAAAATCTATTGGACACACGAGATAAACTCTCTCGTTTCAAACAAATTTTGTTCATATAGCTAAAATTATTTGTTAATTTAGAATACATACCATCATTCAGTTGGTCTTTAATTGGAGTAACAACACCTTCTCTCCTCCAATCACATTCATGATGGTAATTGTGTTGAACTATAATCTCTCTATCTTTCTTTCTTCTTCCACCACTACAATATAGTAAATAAATATGATTCATTTTTAATTATAAAAAACCAATTGATTAAACCACTATGTAAATAAACAAGTTCAAAGATAAATATTATTGAATTATGTAAAGAGTACAACCACTAACATAAATATATGTACACGTTCTAATTGATGAGCTTGACTATTAATGGGTCTATATTTATATATCATTATTAGAGAAAATGAGGTTGCATTAAGTTAGTCATTTTATCAAACAGTTTATATGCAAGAAAAAAATGGTGGAAGAGATAGATGTTATATGTGTATTAAGAACCAAAGAAGAAGAAAGGGAAAAACAGAAGGAAACAAACCCAAACAAACAACACAAAAATAAAATTGAATAAAAAAGGGGAAAGGGGTTTGATTTTTAATTGGACTATATTGGGTTTGGAAGTTCAAGGGAAATAGGGTTTTGGTTGTAAAGGGAATACATGAGGGGTTTTGGTTGTGAAGTGAGTGAATAAACAATTGATGATGGTGTAAAGGTAATGGGATGATGAAGACTGCGTTTGTCTTCAATGATTTTAGAAATTATTCGATACATGATACATTATTAAGATATATGATGATTGGAGTTATTTAATAAAGGTGTACAAAATGTTCATATTTGAATGACATCAAATTATTTTAGAAAGATGTTCATCTTTGAATCACAAGTGGGTTACTTTTTTACTTTTATTTTTACTTTTCTCTTCTTACAACACATTTCACCACAAGAAATAATGTTGAAACAGCATTAATTATTCAAATGTAAAAAGAACAATAAAGTTTTCTAAGTTTGGACATACCTTGGTGTAGAGTAACCACCAACTACCAAATCTCAATGCAACATACAAAAAAAATCTGAAGCAGAATCATCATCGTCATGGTCATTCTTAGTGACACATAGCTCTCAACCCTTTTTGTTGGAGAGCCAAAATTATTTGTTAATTTAGAATACATACCACTATCCAGTTGATCTTTAATTGGAGTAACAATACTTTCTCTCCTCCAATCACATTCGTGATGGTAATTGTGTTGAACTATAATATCTTTATCTTTCATTCTTCTTCCCCCACTACAATATAGTAAATAAATATGATTAATTTTTTAATTATAAAAAACCAATTGATTAAACAACTATGTAAATAAACAAGTTCAAAGAGAAATATTATTGAATTATGTAAAGAGTACAACCACTAACATAAATATATGTACAAGTTCTAATTGATGAGCTTGACTATTAATGGCTCTATCTATATATATATATATATATATAGAAATCACGCGGTGGCACTTTTGTAAATATTCGCAACTTTGTTAGATCGGGTACATATAAAACCGTCTTAATAAAGATTAAAAAAATAAATTATAATTTGCGTTATATTTCTTAAGTCACTTGTACTAAATAACTGACTTAAGAAACCTATTTAATAAGTCAGGTATCGCCACATGACTTAACAAGTTTTATTTCTTTACCACAAATTAAATTCCAAAGTGCACTAGGGGAGAATCGAACCAGGTATCTTTCAAAAACCTAACAAATTAAATTTGCCAAAAATAAAATAAATAAATAAGCAAAATAAACCCAATACTGCAAGTTAAACTCTTTCTCTTGTCAGTATCAAAACCCTTTCTCTTCTCTCACGCACGTACGACAAACACTGCATCAACTCAAATCGAAAAATCGTTCTCTTCTACTCTCACGACAACCGTTCGAATCACAACTCAGAAATCCTTCGTTGCAAACCGTTCGAATCCTTCACTGCAAACCCTGAAATCCGTTCGAATCCTTCACTGTGAAGTTTCATTCAGAAAACTCACAGATCCTGGGAATCCTTCTTTGGGAATTCAAAACCCTTACTTTCAGGAAGTTGCTACTCATTGATATGTATGTAAGTTTGCAAACCCCCATATTTTATTTTTTGTTGTTGCGATATTTCAAATTAGGTTTCTGTTGCTATTATTGTTGTTGTTGTTGTTGTTGAGTTGTGAAATAGGAAATAGTAGTAACCAACTATAACTAGGTTTCAGTGATTATGTACATACACAAGTATAAGTGATTTGAATTGTTGACTTTTGTCTTTAGAGTTGGAAGAATGATGACAAGAAAAATAGAATAGAACAAATTTGTCACTGATATGTTCATAGATTTACTAATATTGTCGGATTAAAATATGATTCATGACATGCAAGTCTACAAGACTCTATTATGTCATTAAGTGTTGTGTAGTTCTTGACACAATCAAAGGCATTCTCAATTTCTCATTTAACTTCTTTATAATTTCAATAATTTCTTGTAAACTAAAACTTAATCAAAAACATGGATGTATTTTCTCTCAATTGAGGAGGGCACTTTAGAAGGTCAATGAACTGCTTTGTGATAGTTTAGTTCGAGAATATGATCAATTGTTTTAGCTTTTGTAGTTTCTAGTTTGGGTACTGATGTTGTAACATGTTCTGGCTTTCATTTTTCTCTGTTTTTGCAACTTGGACTGATATAAAATAAAAATACACACTTTCAAATAACCAAATATTTATACAAGTTATATACTTATCATGTAGTAATACTACAAGGCATTTTAAGTAGCAATGTATAGTTAGTTCATAAATAGCCTCTTTTATTAGAATTGATATATGTTATATCAATTTTTATGAAAGGTTAATGTATATTATACCTCATTTTTAACTATGTCAATTTACCACAAAATAACCCTCAAAATTGATTGGTAGTTATGTAGCTAACTATACCTAAAAAAGATTGTTACCTTGCTCCTTATTTTAACAAATAAGAATTTTTTTTATGCTTGTTAAAGTCGATCACTTATAGTAGATAGAAATAATAAATTTAAGCCATTAAATTGTATGTTTTTCTTTGTAGTCATCATTGGCAATTGCTCATCATTAATTCTTAGAAGCTTGAAGTGGCTTTTTTATGTTCATAGGGAAAGAAGCCGGATAAGAAAATCTATTACATTGTTGACATGTAAGTATTTAATTTATTTACTGTACATGAACTTTGTGATGTGTTTTATAATACAAATCTATAAGACTATAATGAATATTTCTTTACCCATAAAACTTTGGGAGCTTATAAAAGTTACAAGGTGTAAGAAAGCAAAAGAAAGTAGAATATATCTATCCGATCATAATTTGTTACTTAATATTTAAATGAATAATTAGTCCATATTGATTATACTAGTTTTGAAAACAATATGTTGGTAAAGAAGCTGGTGCCAAGTGGAGGTCAGTGACTAATTAAGTGAGTTTATTGATCTATTTTATTAAATTGGATTTTTTTATGATTTTTCTTTCTTTCATTTTTGTTGCAAAAATGTTAATTAAGTATTTGGGTTTAATTTATGTTGCAGTCTCTGTTATCGACCTCGGAATTCAGCGCGGCGCGGTCAACCCAAAAATTGGCGCGGAGCTCAGCGCGGGGGATATTCTTGTAGCGCGGACACTAAAAAATAAATCTTTAATACTACCAAATACCAAAATAAAAACTCAAATTTCATCAAATCCAAATACATAGTAGCATAAGTCTTAAACAAAATATTTTGCAAAATACTTCCAAATACAAGTTCAAGCATCATTAAAATCTAGCAAAACACATAGCAAAAGTAACAAACAACACAACAAAAGTCAAATAAAAGTTCAAGTATCATTAAAATCTAAGTCTTCGTTATCACTTCCTCCGCCACTAGCATCCTCCTCATTCTTCTCATCCTCATCATCATCTCCAATATATTCATGATCACCAAAATCATCATCTACTACTTGCACTTGTTTTGGTTTTGGCTTAAATCTAGATGAAGAAGTTTGATGTGGTGGAGGTCGAGGTGCAGGTGCAGCTGCCTTCTTATGCAATGTTGCTTGGTTCCTAGTATTGATTATAGGCTCAGCAGCACCACTTGCAATATCAACATCTAGCCATGAAAAATCATCACCATCAAACACCAAATCAGTTTTGGTTTCACCTTCATCTCCCAATAACCACACATTATCAGCATCATTATCATCTTCCATAACCACAGGATCAATCACATCATTGTTGTCAAAGCGTTCTTTCGAATTTCGGTTGCACTTGATGAAGACCAAATCTTGCAACATTTGATGTTCTAGCCTATTTCTCTTCTTGGAGTGAATCTATATTATAATTTTAATGTTAGTTTAAATGCTAAATATAAATTACAAAACTCTAAAATCAATTATAAACTACTTACATGCTCAAAGGTACTCCAATTCCTCTCACACCCCGATGCACTACATGTTAAACTCAATATTTTAATAGCAAGGAGTTGTAGATTTGGTGTTTTTGATCCATATCTCTTCCACCACTCAGCTGCAATGCAATAATTATTTGTATTATTATGTTGTCATATATACAAAAGTTGTTATGTAATTACATTATTACAAAATAGACTTACCATGAGTTGTACTCTTTCTTTGCCTTACTGCCTCCTCTAAGCCAAAGTGCTCCACACCCATTTTATACTTTGACAATTCTCCATGGATGAGATCAACAACTTCAGTGCTTGCAGAAAGCTTATTAATGCAAGTATAAAGGCATTCCAACAACTTACTGTCATTCTCAATCAGTGGATTGCTATAAAAGTACTTCGGATTAAGATAATGCCCAGCTGCGTGCAATGGATGATGAAGCTGAACACTCCACCTTCTATCAACAATATCAATGATTGCTTTGTACTTGAATTCATTGTTGTTGAAGTTTTTGATAATTAACTCTTTGGCTTCCACCATTGCTTGATAGATGTTACCCATAACAGCCCTTTTTTCAGCATCAACAAGCCTAAGTACTTTTATAAGAGGCCCCATAGCTTTAAGAGCATACGCAACATCATCTTAAAATGAAACTTGAAGTACAATTGCAGCCGCCTTCTTTCCTTTTGCCTCCTTACTTGCATTCAAGTTTGACCATTGTTCAGAAGTGAACATGGTTCTCAATTTAGCCTTTAGAATGTACAATCGGTGCAAAGTAAGAAAGGTTGTGGCAAACCTTGTGACTCCGGTTCTAACCAACTCGCTTTCTAATTTCTCCCTCATCAAGTTCAAAACCAAAGAATGGTTGTAAATGAAGCTCACGAGACTAATTCCTTTTTGTATAACCTTCTTGACTCTAGGATTTTTCCCGATATCCTCTAGCATCAAGTCTAGACAATGGGCTGCACATGGAGTCCAAAATATTCTCGGCCTCGATACTTGTAGATGCTTACCGGCTAAGACATAGTTGCTGCCAATATCGGTAACAAGTTGCACAACGTTACTTTCACCAATTTCTTTAACAAAAGCATCCAAAAGCTCATGCAACTTTTGTCCGGTTTTCATATAAGCAGAAGCATCAACACTTCTAACAAACATTGTTCCAGCCGAAGAATTAACCAAAAAATTGATCAATGTTCTTCCCTTTGTATTTGTCCAGCCATCAGACATTATGGAACAACCAAATGTTTGTTGTTCAACCTTATTAGGCTCCAAAATCTCACGTACAAGTTTTAACTCTTCTTGAAGCAATGGAACTTTCAGCTCATGGTAACTTGGAGGCTTCAAATGTTGACCATACCTTCCAATTGCATCAACCATCAATTTGAAGCTTTTTGAATGAGCAACATTAAAAGCAATTCCATTCATATAGAAGAAACGAGCTATGTATTGACATGTTTGTGCTCTTATTTTCTTATCACAAGCATCATTTATGTTTGTTTGCTTTCCTTTTCCCACCTTTTCCTTCAGATTTTTTTATTAAATTACATCTAAAGGGCCTTTTGTAGTCTTCTTCGCAGCTCGTGCACTTACAATTACATCAACATCAGCCGGCCTTTTTCCTCTTCGATTCATTGATATTTCTTGCAACCTTGCTTCCTCATCATCATTTACATGCACTTCACCTTCACCACCCGATAGAGAGTTCTTTGTAGCCAATTTCTTATCTTCATGTTCTTGCAAAATCACTTTAACTTCTTTAGGTGTTTCACTGCAAGATTTCACATTACCGGTAACTCTTAATTGATGATGTTTTGCCCTAGAATTACCTGTTGTAGTTACAATACCACAAAAATCACATGTAACCCTCCTCTTATTCTTCTTGTCCTCTAAATTGTTCCATTTCCAGCCTATATCACCTCTTATTCTTCTTGACATAGCTGTTGTAAAGGAAATAAACAATAAGAAATAGAAGAAAATAAACAAACCAAACAATAGTACAAGAGTGAAGAGAAACAGAGAGAAGAAACAGAGAGAAGAGAAGAAATAGAGAGAATAGAAACAGAGAGAAGTGACGAACCTGAAGTATGAGAACGAGAGAGAAGTGAGAGGCGATCGGAAGCTGAGAACCGGTGAGTGAACGAGATACAGAATCACAATTGGAAGCAAAGAAACGGTGAGCGAACGAGAGAGAGAAACACGATTTGATTTTTAGGGTTTTTGGCTTTTTGCCGTCGTTTTGAATAATTGGGGATTTGGGTATCGAAAACCCTAAACTACCCTCCTAACGTTTACAAAAATAAGGGTAAAATAGTTTTTTTGCCAATACATGTTGACACGCTCATAATGGCCGACACAGACACAAAACCGAGTTGTTGTCGCGGCCGCGATCTCGGTCATATCGGCCGCAGCCCCCTGGCACGGTATAACGTTCCACCATGACGCGGCCATGTCGTTTTTGGCGCGGAGCGCCGCGATAATGGCTGTAGCGGCCGAGATCGATAACAGAGGTTTCAATACCATCCAGATGTTTGCAGAGGGAAATATTGTTGGGGTATAGTTTCACCTAACTAATGAGGCTTATGATGTAAGTTATCTTTTAACACTTTATCTAGAATTTCTTTAAATTTCTATTCCATGATAGTTGAGAATATATTTTGCTAGAGGGAAATATTGTTGGGGTATAGTTTCACCTAACTAATGAGGCTTATGATGTAAGTTATCTTTTAACACTTTATCTAGAATTTCTTTAAATTTCTATTCCATGATAGTTGAGAATATATTTTGCTAGAATGAGTGTTTTTTATTCTTCTGGTTGTGCTGGAGATTTTTTAAAGTTTGTTTTGATTTCTTGTGTTCCGTGTTATAGAGTGATGCTTCAGGTATGGTGGATGAGTTGCGCTGAAGGTAAATAATGTATATGGCACCTTCTGTCTGTGTTGCTGCATAACTGTTACACTCCTAGACTTTATTGATTATAGATAGTATAAAAAAGTTGTGCTTCAAGCTTGTTGACATGAAATGACAGGGTTTTTGTAATTTATAGATTCTTTTATTAATGCTACTATTCTTTTGTATGATGGAACAAATTAAAAGCTAATAACAATGGGGCTACTTTTAAAAAAAATGTAGCTTGTTAAGTCGGTTCCACTGTAACCCGACTTAGCACTTTGTTAAGCTAGTTGTTAACTAACTACATGACTTAAGAAGTTGTTTGTTAGGTCGGTCATATAATAACCTGACTTAACAACTATTTCTTAAGTCAGGTCAAAATCTGACTTAACATGTCAAAACTTGTTATGTCAGGAATTGTTTAGTCATGCGCAGAACTGACTTAAAAAGTCATTTTTAACTGACTTAACAAGCGTTTTTTGTACTAGTGTGGGGTGATGGAGATTGGGTTTGTCTTCAATGATTTTAGAAACTATTCGACACATGATACATTATTAAGATATATGATGATTGAAGTTATTTAATAAAGGTGTACAAAATATTTATCTTTGAATGACATCAAATTATTTTAGAAAGATGTTCATCTTTGAATCACAAGTGGTTTACTTTTATTTTTTCTTTTCTCTTCTTCCAACACATTTCATCCCAAGAAATAATGTTGAAACAACATTAATTATTCAAATGTAAAAAGAACAATCAAGTTTTCTGTTTTTGGACATACGTTGGTGTAGAGTAACCATCAACTGCCAATTCCAATGCAATGTACAAAAAAATCTGAAGCAGAATCATCATCTTCATGGTCATTCCTAGTGACCCAAAGCTCTCAACCTTTTTTGTTGGAGAGCTAAAATTATTTGTTAATTTAGAATACTTACCACTATCCAGTTGATATTTAATTAGAGTAAAACCACCTTCTCTCATTCAATCACATTCATGATAGTAATTGTGTTGAACTATAATCTTTCTATCTTTCTTTCTTCTTCCACCACTACAATATAGTAAATAAATCTGATTCATTTTTAATTATAAAAAACCAATTGATTAAACAACTATGTAAATAAACAAGTTCAAAGAGAAATATTATTGAATTATGTAAAGAGTACAACCACTAACATAAATATATGTACAAGTTCTAATTGATGATATTACTATTAATGGGTCTATAATCACTAACATAAATATATGTACAAGTTCTAATTGATGAGCTTGACTATATATATATATATATATTAGAGAAAACGGGATTGCATTAGGTTAGTCATTTTATCAAACAGTTTGTATGCAAGAAAAAAAATGGTGTAATAGATAGATGTTATATGTGTATTAAGAACCAAAGAAGAAGAAAGGGAGAAACAGATGGAAACAAACCCAAATAAACAACACAAAAATAAAATTGAATAAAAAAGGGGAAATGAGTTTTGGTTTTTGATTGGACTATGTTGGGTTTGGAAGTGGAAGGAAAATGGGGTTTTGGTTGTGAAGGGAATACATGAGGGGTTTTGGTTGTGAAGTGATGGAATAATCAATTGATGATGGTGTAAAGGAAATGGGGTGATGGAGATTGGTTTTGTCTTCAATGATTTTAGAAATTATTCGATACATGATACATCATTAAGATATATGATGATTGAAGTTATTTAATCACAAGTGGTTTACTTTTTTACTTTTATTTTTTCTTTTCTCTTCTTCCAACACATTTCACCCCAAGAAATAATGTTGAAACAACATTAATTATTAAAATGTAAAAAGAACAATCAAGTTTTTTGAGTTTGGACATACCTTGGTGTAGAGTAACCACTAACTACCAAATCCCAATGCAACGTATACAAAAAAATTTGAAGCAGAATCATCATCGTTATGGTCATTCCTCGTGACCCAGAGCTCTCAACTTTTTTTGTTGGAGAGCTAAAATTATTTGTTAATTTAGAATACATGCCACTATCCAGTTGATCTTTAATTGGAGTAAAACCACCTTCTCTCATTCAATCACATTCATGATGGCCATTGTGTTGAACTAAGAGCGAATTTGCTGAATGTTTATATCACCATTCTTCTGAAGATCATGAGTGAAAAAGAATGTGCTGAATGAGTTAAGAAATAGAAAATGCAAACAGAGATGATCAGGGAGTTCTCAGTATTCGTGTCATCCTCGCGGTCGGCCGGTACATCTCCCCCTAACTTATCAAACAAACAAGTTGAGATTTTCACTAATTCTTCGAAAAAGTTACAAATGCACAATTCACAATAATACAATACACGAACGATAAAGACTCAATCTCCTATCTTCTCGTAGCTTCAATGCGAATTGTGCGACCTCAACACAATCTTGGCTTCTACCTCTGATTCCAAAGATTTATCCTCACACCTATCTTGATCCCCAAGAACTCTGTGAAAATCGTCCAGCCGATTACCTCACCAAATTGTGTTGATCCTTCAAGCAAGCTATACCTCTTTAATCCGGAGGAGAAACCGATCCTTCAAAACAATTCAATCTGATCGCAATTCTGATTCACCGCGAATCGCACCGAACGTTATCTTCCAAATCCTCTAAGAACCCTTGACTGGTCTCATACTCAATCTCAAATTGATGGAGAATTGAAAGAAGATGATGAACTTGTCTTGAATGCAATTTGATCCAAAATATCTCAGCAATTTTGATCAAAAAGTGTTTTCCAAAAGTTTCTCATGATTACAACAAATCCCCATGTAGCTATTTACAGAGAAAATAGAATGGAGTGGATTTAGGCACAATTAAACAGAAGTGTATCGATACAAGCATTAGTATGTATCGACACAAGTCCCTGACAACTTACAAAAATTGAAGTTTTGTATGTATGTATCGATACACACACGAGTTTGTATCGATACATACACCAGTAAAAACAAAGTCTTGACTGATAGGTATCGAAACATAGCTTTTATGTTTCGATACAAACTGTTCTCTCTGGTTTCAAGAGAGACTGATGTGTATCGATAGATGCAAGCATGTTTCGATACACAAAGACTCTTCTGACTCCTTTGAGAACAATTTGTATCGATACAAAACTGCTATGAATCGATACAAATACGTGAATATCAACCTGAACAAGTTTCAGGACATTTGTATCGATACAAGTATATATGAATCGATACAAAATACCCAAAAGTTGGTTTTTCAAAGTTTATAAAATATTTTTTCTGTCAATTCAATTTCAATTGATACCAAAATGTATTCTACTCTATTTTCATGTGTTTTGACAATTATTAAAACATGGAGGGGAACTGGTGCAATTACACAGAATGTTTTCTCTAGCATATCCTCATCAGTCACTTTTTCTCCATATAATTTTAATTGAGAAGTAATTATAAACACAGCAGAGTTATATGCGGTTACACTTTTAAAGTCTTGTAAACGCAAGTGCATCCAATCATACCGAGCTTTCGGGAGGATGATAGTCGTTTGGTGCTCGTATCGTTCTTTTAAACTATTCTAAATAACTTGTGGATCTTTTACAGTGAGGTATTGATTTTTCAAATCCTCATGGAGATGATGACGAAGAAATATCATGGCTTTCGCCTTTTCTTGATCAGTGGATTTGTTTCTTTCTTTAATAGTTTCTCGATGACCCTCGGCATCTAAATGTATTTCGGCATCTAAAGGTCAAGCCAAAAAAATTTTCCCGAAATGTCAAGAGCCTCAAAATCAAGTTTTGTAAGGTTCGACATAATGAGTACTATAATAAAAGTTTAAACAAGTTAGATAAAATATATAACATTACAATATCTTGCAATAGTGTAATTGGATTATAAAAGTTGTTATTTTTCTTACACCTTTTGAAATGTGGATTTTTTTTTTCTTCAATTTGGATGATCGAATTGTATCAATGTTTCACCATACTAATGTCGGTAACGAAACACAAACACTATTGAACATCCAAATATATATCATAAACAAATAATCGATTAATATTTATGTAATATGAATGATCAAAGTGTTGTGCTTCACCATATTAATGTCGGTAACGAAACACAAACAACATTGAGCACTCAAAAATTTAAAGAAAACTAAAAAGAAAGAAAAAAATTAGCAGATAAGTAAATGAATAAAACAATTATAATAATAATAATAATCCAGAAAGTTAAATATGTACAAAAGAACAAAATATAAGTACGTTAAATTAATTAGTACAAAATAATAATCAAAAAGTTGCAGAATAGATCATGAATTACGTTAAACTAATCAGATAGTGGTAACAAATACTACTATGAATTAGTAGTGGTAACAAATATGTAAGCCATTGCTTTTCTCTCGTGAATTTACTTATGATGTTCTGAAAATTTCTCTTTTGCCCCCCCTCATTTCTCTATAACCCCCCTAAAACTCCAAATTACCCTTCAATTCGGGACGTAGATCCTGAAATAAGGTTCGGGATCTACGTCCCGAAATGTATCTTGAGTTTTGGGGAGTACAACACCAGTTCGGGATATAGATCCCGAAGTGGTGCTTGGGTTTTGGGGGGTACAGACACCACTTCGGGATCTAAAACCCGAAGTGGTGCTCAATGTTGGGGGAAAATCCCCCTAAGGGCAAAATCGGTAGTTAGAGGGGAAAAGAGAATGAAGGGGGGGCGATTGAGAAATTTTCTGATGTTCTGTAAGGTTGCACTTCACATAGATATAAGTGGTGTTAATACAATCAGTATTGCGTTAGTACTAGTTAGAAATAGAACTCCTTTGTTTCAATTAGTATTACGTGGTAGAAACAATATTCAATTGTTCGTTGTTGTATCCCAATTTTGGACCTACAAATCCAAATCGCATTATATTTATAAAAAATATAAAAATATTTACTGTCTTTATTATACATGTTTTAATTTCATTTTCTTATTTTTTCTCATATTTTTCAAAAAGTCAAAATAATATAAAAAAATAGGTTTTGATTTTTTATTTTACGATTTATTCTAAAAATATCAAAAAATAGTTTTTTTCAGCTCATGATGTTAATTTTATTTTAATTAGCGTAAAAGTTTAAAAATATTAAAAATTAACGTTTTTCTATTTTTCACGCTCGTTTTATATTTCATTTTCATATATTTCAAAAAACTAGTATAATTGACCCATGCAATGCACGGGTTAATATTCAAAATTATAATATAAATTATTAAAGTTAAAGTAGATTATTTGAGATATTAGTTTTTTTAATTTAATATTAATAAAAAAAAATTGTCAAATAATTTAATTTTTCAATTAATTTTTTTTTTGGTATAGTAATTTTTCAATTACTTGTGAAATTGATTTTATATTTCTATTACTTAAATATGAAAAATAATATATATTTAACGATTTTAAGGAGATAAAATAGTGTAGAGAGTAATCTCCCACTCCCCGTTTCAAACAATATCGTATTTTGTTTCTAGTCCCCATTAAAATTACAAAAAAGATAGGGTCGTATACTAATATATGAATATAAATCTTGATCCTTGTGTAAATTATAAAATTGAAAGACACTCGTATTAATATGTGTATAAATATTTAAGTTCCTATTAAAAAAGAGTCTTTCGTCTCGTATTAATAAATTTCGTATTAAAATATTCGTAGAAATATAATTCTAAAAAAATTACCAAAAAAATAATCGTATATGAGTATAAATATAGCTCCTGCAAAAATTATAAAGCAAATAGTCATCGTATTAATATTAATATATGGGTACAAATATAGGTCTTCATAGAAATATAAACTCTCGTAAAATTACAAAAACAAAAGTGTCTTCCTATTAGTATAAATGTTGATCCAGTGTAAATTACAAAAAAAAAATACAATCATATTAATATAAGTGAAAATATTTTTCATGAGCAATAAAATAAAATTTCATAAAATTGCTAAAAAAAATCATAAAAATATAGTTTTAGTTGTTGGTGGAAATTAAACCGTGTACGTCACACTAAATTTTGTTCGTGAGAGAGATATAATTGACACACATAAACTTTGGTTCAATTTAAAAAAAAATTATGGTTAGTAACAATTAAGTAAAAAAATACAATACAAAATAGTTTTTTTTTATTGTTGGTGAGAATTGAACCATGTGTTCTTTTCAGAATATGCTTGAGGGAAAGAAAATCATAATTTTGTTTTGATTAGTGTGTATTTTCGGTAATATGCTTGGTGGGAAAAACGTGCAAAACAAATAAATATGACAAAAATTAGAAAAGTGTAGCCGGATAGAATCGAAGAAAATGTATTTGTATGTAAAACAAATAAATATAAATATGATAAAAATTAGAAAAATGTAGTCGGAGAGAATCGAAGGGAGTGTATTTGTGTGTAAAACAAATAATTATGATAAAAATTAAAAAAGTGTAGCCGGTAAGAATCGAAGGGAGTGCATATGAGCTTAAAACCTAAAAACCTTGAAATCTTGCCACGTAGACATTTAAGGACTTGGTTGCTTGCCACATGAGAAGATGATCGGGAGAGAGACATCCGTAATTATATTATACTAGTATAACCCGTAGACATTTAAGGACTTGGTTGCTTGCCACATGAGAAGATGATGGGGAGAGAGACATCCGTAATTATATTATACTAGTATAACCCGTGCAATGCACGGGTTAATATTTAAATTTATAGTATATGTTATTAATTTTTTTTAAAAATTTAAGTTAATTAATATAATTTTTGTCAAATAGTTTTATTTTTCCAATTATTTGTGAAATTAATTTTATATTTCTATTATTTAAATATAAAAATAATATATATTTAAGAATTTTAAAGAGATAAAATAGGGTGGAGAGTGATCTCCCGTTCCCCGTTTTGAACAATATCATGTTTCATTTCTAGTCCTCATTGAAATTACAAAAAAGATAGGTCGTGTATTAATATATGAATATAAATATTGATCATCGTTTAAATTATAAAATCAAAAAACATTCGTATTAATATGAGTGTAAATATAAGTCATAGTATAAAAAATAGGTTTTCCGTATTAATATGTGTATAAATATTTAAGTTCTAATAAAAAAAAGTTTTTCGTCTCATATTAAAACATTCGTAGAAAAAAATATAATTCTGTAAAAATTACAACAAAAAAAACACGGTGAGATACTATTTTTGTTTAATGCAGTGAACACTCCGACTATCCAAGCCTTCTGCAAATTACAAATAACTTCCTGACAGTCTATACCGTCGTAACCATCCATCAACTATATTAATATTTATTCGTAATGACTTCCCGACGACCTAAACCGTCATCAAGATTAATTAATTCTAACACACTTTTATCGACGGAAATTACATGTTGTCGACGGTCAGGACCGTCAGAAAGTATAAACATCCCGACGGCTAAGGCTTTCAGGATAATAATTCCAGTGGACGATAATTTCCCGACGGCTAAAGCCGCTGGTATGTATTTTTCATTTATTTTTAAATATCCTCATAATTTGTTGACGGTTTTTTTTCATTTTTTGACGGCCTGAACCTTCAAAATATTTCCTAAGGGCCTAAACCTTCAACCCCTCTTTCTCAGTTTGGTTGGAAAATGAAGGTTTTCTTGTAGTGAAAAAAGGCACTTGTATTAATATATTACTATAAATATTGATCCGGTGTAAATTAAAAAAAAATACAGGTATATTAATATAAGTGTAAATATTTTTCATA
Source organism: Trifolium dubium (assembly GCA_951804385.1). Lineage (NCBI taxonomy): Eukaryota > Viridiplantae > Streptophyta > Magnoliopsida > Fabales > Fabaceae > Trifolium > Trifolium dubium. The sequence goes on along the minus strand of OX638075.1, from coordinate 19,971,649 downwards.
AGCAATAAAATAAAATATCATAAAATTGTCTCAAAAATAATCATAAATATATAATTTTAGTTGTTGGTGGAAATCGAACCGTGTGGTATTGAGCAACTTTAAATTTATGAGACAGCTATCCCACCCTTTGAGGTGCCTCCAATCTGGCAAGGGATTAGTCACTGCGTTCGGTGGTGGTTACTCCGGTCTCAACAAAAAAAAATTAAACCGTGTATCTCATACTAAATTTTGTTCGTGAGAGAGACATAGATGACACACATAAATTTTGGTTCATTATAGATTGTCCCGTAAAATTTTGTTCATGAGAGAGACATTCGTAAATATATATTATAGAGATAGAGATTTTTTTGATTAATTATAGAGATAGAGATAGAGATTATAGAAATTAGTAACTTTTTAAAAATGATGGTTAGTAACAATTAAGTAAAAAAGTACATCATAAAAAAAGATTTTTGTTGTGGGTGGGAATTGAACCATGTTCCTTTTGCTACAACTCCTAATTAAACCTACATAGTATAAGTAAAAATATATATTATAAAAATAGATTTTTTGTCGTTGGTGAGAATCGAACCATGTTACTTTTACTAAAGCTCTTAACTAAATCTAAGTAAAATAATATAAAAATTAGAAAAGTGTTGTTGGAAGGAATCGAAGGGAGTATATTTAGCTTGTCTAATTGCTTAAAACATAAAGCCTTGAAATCTTGCCACATAGACATATGAAGACTTGGTTGCTTGCCACATTGGATGATGATCGGGAGAGAGACATCCGTAATTATATTATACTAGTATAACTAACCCGTACAAATGTACGGGTTAAAATTCAAAATTATATTAATTTATATAATTAAATTAAAGTAGATTAGTTGAAATATTAATTTTTTTAATTTAATTTTTTTTGTATCTTATTTCTAATTAATGAATTTTTTTCTTGTAATTTATGTTTTTCTAATTACTTGCGAAAATGATTTGATATTTATATTATTTAATTATAAAAAATAATTATATATTTATGGATTTAAAGGGGTAGAACATGGTGGACAGTGGTATTCCACTCCCCGTTCTCAACAGTATGGTGTTTTCTTTCCGTCCCTGTAGAAATTACAAAAATAATAGGATTTGTTTTAATATATAAGTACAAATATTGCCTTGTATAAATTACAAAATCAAAATACACTCATATTAACATTAGTGTAAATATAAGTCATAGTTAATATTTTTGAGAATGATCTCCCACTTTCCGTTCAACGATATGATATTTTTTCTCCCATCCCCGTAGCAATTTTAAAAAAAATATAGGACCTTGTTTTGATATGTGAGTATATTTTTATTTTTAAAAAAAAACCTCTTGTATTAATATATGATTATTAATATTGATCCCGTGTAAATTATAAAGACATGCATTGATATTAATATAAGTGTAGTCATCATAAAAATTACAAAAAAAATGGGTTTATTGTATTAATATATGAATAAAAATATGTTCTTAATAAAATACAAATAAAATAGGAATAAGTATGATTTATATTTGGTACAACTTAGTAATAAAATAATGATAGATAGAAATAAGTTAAATTTTGTATGTGAACAAAAGTTAAAAATTAAACTAATAAAATATACTTTTATTTGAGAAATTATGACTTTTTTTTATCATATATAATAATATTTATGTAATGGTATATATTAATTAATACAACTTTATTTTAAAAAAATAATACATATAATTGTTTGGGTACTTATACTTATATAATAGTATTTCACTTTTTGAATCAACTAAATTTTTTATGATATACCATTAGTTATGATGATTAAATAAAAAATAGTTATGAAAAATTTATTAAGAAATTTTTTCATTAAAAGTATTAATCTTAAAATAATTATTGTTATTTGTTAGAAATCGGTTTGATTTACTTGTTTTTATCCAAAAGTTTTGTTTGTTTTTGTTTATAACTGACTATTAATCTTAGTTATGCATAATATGTGTCTCAAAAATATCTTTAAGAAAAATTCTCATAATTAAAAACGTGTCATGAGTGAGAATCGAAAAAATAATACACTAAGGAATTCTAAAAAATAAAATAAAATGTATCATAATTAAAAAAGTGTCATGAGTGGGAATCGAAGAATGATACATTAAGGAATTCTAAAATATAAAATAAAATGTCTCATAATTGAAAAAGTGTCTTGAGTGGGAGTCGAAGAGTGGTACATTAAGGAACTCTAAAAAGTTAAATAAAATGTTTCATAATTGAAAAAGTGTCTTGAGTGGGAATCGAAGAGTCATACATCAAGGAAGACTTAGTTTGTTATGTAGATGATCTCATAGTTTGCCACATAGGTATATGGGTACTTGATAGCTTGCCACATAGGATTATGATCAGGAGAGAGACATCCGTAAATATATTATATAGAGATATAGAGATAGAGATATGAAAAAATTACTTTTTATTTCACTTCTACACATTTTATTTTATTATCATTTACATTTTATTTTAAAAAAATATGCTAAGAGAAGGAAAGAGTAAAGCACAAGTTGCTCTATCTCTATGACTCATCATTTCATCTCATTTTTATCCCTTTATCATTTTCCTAAAAAATCAAAAACTATTTTTTACCTTAACCAATCAAATTGCTCCACCTCACCCTTTTCTCATCATTATTCTTTTTTTTTTTTTTGGTACAGTTCATCATTATTCTATTTTCTATTTTTTCTTTTTTATCCAATTATCTCACATTTTATCATTATTCCCCTTCTATCCCTTAACCCTAATTTTTTATCTATAAAAGAAACCTCACATCACACTTATACCTAGACACACACATTCATTTATTCAACCACTCACCAAAAAAATCATTCTCTCATTTTCTCTCCAATCCACCAATAAAAAAAATAAAAAAAAAAAGGAAAGGAAGGAGTTCACGTTGTTCACAGTAGCTACAACAACATTAACAACATTGATCGAAATACTGTGGCCTGAGTTATAGTCATTAGTTTTACAAATTACACATGACATTAATTAATTGCTAATTAAACTAATGACTATAAAAATACAACTTGAATAAATGAATATTTTATCTTATCTTTTGTAAAAAAAAAAGTACAACTTGAAGAAAAAACATTGGAAATTATGATAACATTAGAAGAGTGTAGCCGGAGATAATTAAAGAGAGTGCATTTGTGTTTAAAAGCCTTGAAATCTTACCATATAGACATTTAAAAAACTTGGTTGCTTGCCACGTAGGATAGTGATCGGGAAAGAGACATACGTAATTATAATATGAAAATAAATATAAGAATAAAGATAAAGATAAAGATAGAAATAAAGATAGAGACATAGATATCATATTTATTAAATACTCATTCAAAATTGTTTAAACACTTTTTTAACGTAAAAAGATTTCATACAACTGTAACCAAAAAAAAAGATTCCTCACAACAAAACTCTAAATAAAATAAAAAAGCAAAAAACTAAAAAGGCAGTATATTCCAATATCTAAGAAATTTCTATTTTAGTGAATTAGGTATATTTTCTTCCAATTATTTTATCAATTTATTTATTGTTTGTTTCCCTTTCTATTATTCCATTGTCTTTTTCAAAAAAATTAAAAATTAAAATTAAAATTCCATCGTCATTCTTCAGTTGAAAATAGCAAGAAACTGCTCTTGTTTGGTAGTAGTTCAAGACTTCATCAGAGAGAGTGTGACACTCTCACAAATCTGAATTCTCTAAAGCTTCAGAAATGGTTAGAAAACATGGCTGGCAATTACCAGCTCACACTTTTCAGGTTTAACTTTTTCACTCTTCTAATTCTTCTTACTTCACTTTTTTTTAGGGTTTGCTCGATTTACTAATAATTCATGTAATTGTTTGATTATGATGCATAATTTAGCTTCTGGATTAGAATTTAGAAATGTTTACTTTGTGGGTTAAATTTTTAGCATATATAGATTTGGGGATTTTTTATTTTGTTTTGGTAGATTTTACCTTTATCTTGTGAAGGGTTTGGTTTAAAGATTGTTTTTTTGGATAAAACTATTTTCAGAAAAGTTTTTTTTTTTGGAGTAATAACAATTCAGCAAATTTCCTTTTTTTAAGGGTGGGGAGTGGTTGAGGATGAGATGTATAGATCGAATAGTTCCCATTTTCCCCCTTTTATCTCGTATTTGAGTTGCGCAAATCTTCATTTGGTTGTGAACTGAATGAAATAGTATTGACTTAGATTTTGACTTCTTTACATTTCTTATATTATTTTTCCTGTAGTCAATGGAAGACATGTTGTTAGTTGATAAGTTAGATGATATAGAATAGAAACGAGCTACTTGGACTGCTATGTATAGATATCATTTCGGTGGATTGAAGTGTAATAATTTTGGAGGATATACGGCAACATGTGAGGGGGCTGTACTTGAAGAAGATGTGCTGCAAGTTTTAGGATGTTAAATATGATATAGTGCATGTTTGGATGTGTGGTGGAGGGTGTGACAAATGATTTTTTTAATCAAGTTAGTTAATTTTGCAAAATCAAGTTCTTTCAAATCATGTTGGTAAATATTCACAAAAATCATACACATATAAAAGGGAATGTGTGCAGTTGCTATTTTAAACTACAACTTCTGACGAGTGACGACGTAATCCGATACCCAACGGATTTTATAACACAACAAAAATAAAATTATTGTAAAAATACAATTTTTGAAAGGCCGGGATCATGTGCATTTTTGAAGTAAACTGCAGTGGATCTGAATTTATTTTGATAAATTACCGTTACCTTACCTTGTCCTCTCAGAAATGAAAATGCACTACCCCTCATCCCCTTCACATTATTTTAATGTAACATAACTCCTGGTGGTGATGAGCACTTGAGCAGTCATACCTTATGATTGAGCTTCCGAGGCTCTTCATGTCTCGTTCTGTTAGTCTACTCTCAAACACCCCTACGAGACTTTAAAAATGAAATGAAGTTTTGAATACCTATACTATTGGCTTTTGTTCTTCAACCGAAACCTTCATTTCATTTTCTAAAGTTCCAAAGAGAGTAATAAGGGGTTTAAACCAATCTAATGATGAAGCCTAAAAAATTAACCCACCCTTGAGAAGTTCATTTGCATTAATATTGTAAGCTGAGCATCACTCATATACAGAGAACCGTAATTTACCCTAACATATAATTTGTTTTTTAATGTTTATTGACTACATGACCCATGTGCTATTTAAATGAGAAAAATAAATTTGATCATCACATCAAAAAGTAAAATATTATTATTTTCATAAATAGGTTGATTTACACAATGCTTAGTGTTCTGATTAAATTGACTTCAGTGACTTGTATTTTATCAGTTGCAGGCACGTCACCTTATTTTTCTAAAATTGTTGGTTCTTACATGAATAGGTTATTGCAATCACTGTATTCTTCTTGTTGGTGATTGCTTTCTATGTTTTCCTTGCTCCGTTTGTTGGAGGTCATATATTGGAATACATCTTTATTGGTGTCTACTCTCCGGTGGTATGCAAACTGCCTTTTTATAATCCCACCACATTTCGTTTATATTATTTACTTACCTACATGAGGTATGGCTTATGTTGTCTCGTTCTTGTGGCATTGCAGGCACTCATTGTTTTCATTCTTTATGTCAGATGTACTGCAATTAACCCTGCAGATCCGGGGATTATGTCTAAATTTGACCCTATTGTGGGAAATAAGTTTGACTCTTCCCATGGTTTGTTGGGTAAGCATCAATCATCTGAACGTGATGTTGCTGCAGGAGGGCATTCTTCCCCTTCATCCGCTGCTTCCAAAAGATCTATGACAAATATGAGCAAGAAAAGTTCAGTGGAAGATCCTGACAGAGTACAGGATTTGAGATATCAGAATAACCCAAACTCATGCGATGCAATTGGGGGAATTTTCTGCATATTATTTTCTCATGAAGATTGCCGGAAACAAGAAGCAACAGGTGATGAGCAGGGTGGCGGGGAAGATGCTCTGTTCTGCACTTTGTGCAACTCTGAGGTATTATATTGTGATTTGTGACTCTTCAATACTTTGCAGAATATATTTCAATTTTTGTTCTTTCTATTTCTCTGACTTGGGTTGTGGGTAATATCTGTTGCATTTTCTTTTACCCTATTTTGCTATTAATTGCATTGAATATACTTATGTTATAATGAATTAGTTTGTTTTGTTTATTCTTTCATTTTCCCCCCTTTTAAGGAAGGGCATGTTGTTCTTGTGTAGTTTTTTTCTTCTCATCAATGGTATCTCTTTTTTTATGTGTATAAAATAATGTTGGCCAAAACTTTTTATCTGGTTGAGGTGCTAATTTAACTTGGGATGGGACTAAACTTCCTAGTATAGACATGCTGCTGAATTATGGACCCTTTTTTTTCCGTTCGTTCTTTATCTATTTAGAATTTCCTTCCAGTCTCATGAAAATTCAAGGGATAGAGTTGCTAAGTTGCATTCATTCCTTATGCATTCATTCCTTTATCTTTTTCTTTTTTTTTCGAAATTTCTCTCACTAAATATTTGGCATAAAATTTTATAAACATCAGTGGTTGCATTCAGTTGCGAATAGAAACATTTTAAAGAAGTAGCTTTAAACCGTAGATCTCTGCTTCTCACTCTATTTGTATGATTTGTTTCCCATGTTGTAGGTGCGCAAGTTCAGTAAACACTGTAGAAGTTGTGATAAATGTGTCGATGGCTTCGATCACCATTGTCGAGTATGATTTTGTTTAATCAGTGAAAGTTTATGTGTTCAATTCTGGTTAACATTTTATTTATTTCTCTTCAACTTTGATCTTGACTTGATATGTCACATTGCTGCAGTGGCTTAACAACTGTGTGGGTCAGAAAAATTACCATTCTTTTATTTCTCTTATGGCCTTCAGTCTTACATGGGTATGTATGTATGTTGGTCCACAGATGATTTGTTATTTAAAATCAATATTTTGTTTAGTTGCTAATGATGTCTTTGTACTTATTCTTCTTCACTTCAGCTTGTTATTGAAGCTGGAGTCGGTCTTGCTGTTTTAGTGCGTTTCTTTGTTAACAAGAGAGGAATGGAATCTGAAATCATTGATAGACTTGGAAATGGATTCTCTCGACCTCCATTTGCTGTAGTTGTGGTATCTCTTCCTTTATGGTTTTATAGTATAAGTAAATCAGATATGGCTACTGGCCATCATTAAGAATATTTGAAAATTTATGTTTCTTGTTAAATATTTGTAGGTCGTATGTACTGCAGTTTCTGTCTTGGCTTGTGTGCCTTTGGGTGAGCTTTTCTTTTTCCACATGATCCTAATCAGGAAGGTCAGTGATTCAGTAGCTGAGATTTTGAGGTTGTTTTCCTGTTCTTGTTTATTCCCCACCCCCATTCCTTAAACACGCTTCTATAGAATCATACCACTTGTCTAATCTAATTTGATTGAGGGAACTCTGCGTAGTGGATTAGGTGCATATATTGGAGGTCTAGAATTGTTTTAAAGAAATAGATCAGTTTTTGAATGAGTTTGTTTTCCCCTAATTGAATCCATTTATTTTGAAATTTATTCAGCAGTATTGTCAATGCATAAGATAAGAAATGTAGGCCAAATAGGCTGTTAGCACAAATCAACCCCTAAGTTCAATATTCAGAGGGTTAATGCTAGAAGGAATTGGAAAGGGGAGAGTGGGATTGACCCGCGTGCAGAGAGCGAGAGGCAAAGGCAGACAGTGTAGTGGGATGTTGTTATATAGGATGTCCATACTAGAAAAATAAAATTTTAGTGTTAGTTACTGAAGTCTTTTTGTGAACGATGCTTTGGATGTTTTTCTTCTACCTGAAATTTAAATATCACTTGTAGCTTTAAGTTTCTGGCCGTAATTTTAGCCGTTGCACACAGTGGTTCTCTTATCTTCCATCCTCTTTTCTGTTGTATCAGGGTATCACAACCTATGAATATGTTGTAGCAATGAGAGCCATGAGCGAAGCACCTGCAGATGGGGATATTCCACATGATGCACTTTACTCTCCATCAGGCTCAGCCACAACTGGATTGAGTGGAGGAAGTTCTCTTGGGTTGCAGTACAAAGGAGCTTGGTGTACGCCTCCTAGGGTATTTGTGGATTATCAGGTACTTAGTTTGGATTTTGGAATTTATGTTCATTTGTATATTTATTAATTGAACTAAAAATAAGTTATACTGCAATATTAAGCACCCAAAGATTCTTGTTGATTTTCTTATATCATAGATTTGTAGTGAGGAAACTTCAGCAAATAATTCTTGTTGATTTTCTTATATCTGCATGTTTTTCTTATTTAGTTTTAGTATTTTTTACTGCAAAATGTTATAGAAGTTTTCATGTTTAATCTGTTAAAGGGATATTTCAATTATGTTGTTTAGCACTCCATACTGACTTTTAAAGTATAATCTTAACTAATCTCTTATGGGGCTTGTCTTAAACATGGGTTTTAGGATGAAGTTGTGCCTCACTTAGAGCCTGGAATGCTGCCATCAACTGTTGATCCAGATGCAGCTGGGTTTGCAGAAAGAGGGCAAAAGATGCCAAAAAGGCCTGTTCGTCGTAGTGCTTGGAAGCTTGCTAAGTTGGATCCTCAAGAGGCAGCAAAAGCAGCTGCAAAAGCCAGGGCATCTTCTTCTGTCTTGCGACCTGTTGATAGCCACCGTCCACTTGATGCAGAATTAAGTTCTAGTGGCAACATGAGCATCAGAAGTAGTATGAGCACAGAGACTGGAATTAATAAGGAAATAAAATATGAGTTGAGATCGTCTCCAGTGAGGAACTCGGTTGCTCCTAGTCAGGGGAGCCGTGACGAGTATGAAACTGGAACTCAAAGTATGAGTAGTTTCAGTAGTCCAAGCCATGTTCAAGAGGCAGTTACACTCAGCCCTCTTCCCCATGGGCGCACTATGGGTGGCTACAGGGCTGGTACTTCAGTTCCTAGTTTCGTGCCTGAACGCCCTTTAACTTCTAAAGCAACAATCCCGAACTTCAGGAACCCGATATCTAATCCTTCTCTTGGATTTGATGGAACAATGACGCCGAAGGTAACAAGTAATGACCCGTTACTGCTTTCAGCTTCCAGCACATCCATACTAAGAGATGTGAAACGATCATCCGTTGTTTGGGATCAAGAAGCTGGCAGATATGTCTCAGTTCCTTCACTGCCTTCAGAAGTTCGAAATAGGTCATCTCTGCAATTAGAATTGCCAAAATCAAATACTGAAACAAGCGGTATTGGAAGAAAATCAGTTATACCTCCGAAACCAGTGATACCCCGACAGGAGTTGTCATCATCTGCGCCGCCCAAGTCTCCAAGACAGCATGCACAAAATCTGATGTATACAGGCGAGTCTATCTTTTTTGGTGGTCCATTTTTGAATGTTGCTGCTAAGGAAGGTCTGAGAAATGAAAGACATTTGGGATCAGGGGAGGCCCATGATAGCGTAGCTGCAAACTTGCCCCTAGAGCCAAGATATAGAAGAGATACACATTCAAATCAGCTTCCAGTGTTTGTTCCTGGTGGTTTTGATAATGCTCTTCAACCTCGGTCCGGCATGAAATAGCTGAAGATGTTTGAGATTCTTATGAGTTGGACACATTTTTTTGTTGGAGTCAAGTGGATAGTGAAGAAGAAAGTTTTGATGTAAAAGGATCCTATAGACACCATGCTGGCCTTTGTGACTTTACATAATGGCGCGCAACAACATTCTCGACTCCATCAGCTAAGCGGTTGTTTATCAAATCAACATTTAGGTTTGACATCTATCTGTCATCTGACATCCTGTATGTTTGAGCTACATCTCAATGCCATTGAGCGTTTGAAAGAATGAACTCTATTCTTCCTTGTGCTGAACATGCCTTGAGAAATGTGAATCTCCCCTTTTGTTGTAGATGAAATCTCAAAGCAAGTTGGCATGGCACTTCATTTAGCACAAGTTCTTGATGGATATTAAGTTATTATATTTATATTGTAGGTTTTTGTTTCACTAGATGCTAAAAGTGAGTGATACATTTCAAAGGTAAAGTGTTTTGAGCAAAACATTAATGATTAAGATTGTGGTAAAATATTTTGCATTTTAAAATACATTTCCTTTATATAAGGCAAATTACCATCTATCCAATGGTTTAATGTTTTTATAAAAGGCAATTTGCCTTTTTTTGTTTGACCTATTAATTGTTTTATGTGTTTTACAAATTGTTAGATAAATTCTACGTACCAAAAAAAAAAATGTTAGATAAATAATTCTAGATTTTTATTTACTTTTATATGTCGTGAATCTATCTATACTATTTACAATTACAGTAAGTGTAATTATGATCCTATTAATTACAAATTCATTCATATGCTTCCTTGCCATGTGTCACACTATCACCACCTCATCTTTTTATTTTATTATTAGTATTATTATTATTATTATTATTATTAAAACCATTTATTTTCATTTTATTCTTATGATTTCATTTTATCCGCACCATATCTGAGATCATTCAATTTTATTTTATTATTACTTTTTTTCTTATATTCTTTTTTTTTTGCCTAATAATACAATTCAATATTTTGATCATATATTGTTTAATTGTTCAGATTAATTTTAATGAAACCTGTTACTTATTTAATTTATTTAATATCTATATTTTTTTAAGATCTATTATTTATTTAATTTTTTATCAATCGTATATTGTATAATTGTGGTGGTCTGTATAATTTATTTTAATTTTTTTTGTTTTGCTATATTAACGTGATGCAATTTGTTTATTATTACCAAAAAAAATTCAAAAAGTAATACAAACCAAAACAAAAAATTCAAGAAGTAATAAGTGAAACTTTAATGCACGCGTTCTTGATTCAAAAAAAAAATGCACGTATTCTTTAGTGTTTTATGGAAAAGAATATTTGCTATAAAGGTAAGAATATGTTATATATTATTGGAATTATTCAAATATAACCATAATTAAATTATAGCAAAATTTAAAAAACCACGTGAGTTGAGCAAAAACGAAGGAATGTGTATATAGGACTTAGCTTAATACCACTTATATAAGGAATATGCTCTCTAATTTAAAATTTAATAACATTAATACCATTTATATAATTAACGAAACAACATTACTAAAAAATCGGTTTTATATAAATTTCAAATCAAAATTTGATTATATTTTATAGTTAAATATTGAAATTAATAATTAAAATTTTCAAAATTAATTTTGATATTGATTATTGGGCTTTTGACAATCTTAATTTGCAACCCTAATTTTTTTGCCTATAAATAGCTAGAACATAAATGTGAAAAAGCACAACCTTTAAAAATAGGTCAATATAGTAAGCAAATTCAATTTGAAATCAAGGGATTTTTTCTATTATGTTCATACATTTTAACATTCAGTTAAAACATGTTTTGTTTAAAACATATAGAATAAATCTTATTTCCATATTCTCAAATAAAAAAAAAAAATCTTTTTTTCATTTTGTATTGTCTATGTGATTTTACATATGTTTGTATTAGTTTTCTTTTTTGATTTCTTATTATGTTTGCTCTACCACATACCAAAAGAAACATGCTAATCAATCTTTAGTATTGGCTTTCTATAACACTACTATGAACAAAGAAATTGAATGAGTGTATCATCTACTCTTTAGTGTAATGGCTTTCTATCGATCTTTAGTATTGCTCTAACACATACCAAAAGAAATTGGTATTTCGTTTGAATTTCTATCGATCTTTCTATTGAATTATTGCAAGTGATACAACGAAGACGCTACGAATAGAATTTCGTTTGAATTTGTGATTTTTTTTATTCAGCATATATGATTGCAAGTGATACAACGAAGACTGTATGATTATTTACACTATAGCATCTTTAACTCACTGTTAAGCTCATGGGGATATGCATGGGGATAGTTGATATTATGCCCTTTTTTATTGGTTACTATGATATTAGTACAAAGTTTAATTTCTATCACCGCTGACGATGTAAAATCTTTCTCAAGAAACCTGTAAGGCACACAAGGTGGATTCTTCCCTCTGAAATTGAATTTTCTCCGTACGAATGAACTAGAAATGAAACTCTAAACCACATACTTAAAGAGACCAAACTCTTACCAACTAATATTATGCTTTATTGGCCTCTAATAATAGTTTTTCAGTGTCAATATTGATTCATGTTTTAGAGGATTTTTAAAAATATATTGTAATATATTCTGGTCTACTATAATTATTTTCAAACAAATTCTAAATTCTAAATTTTACTATTCAATTTAATTTTTTTAAAGACTATATTGAAATACTAATATTTATGTTTATTATCTCTTCTATAAAAAAAAATATAGGTTTTTTTAAGAAACTTTATTGAACAATAATTTTTGACATTTTTATATCGTAACTCATATTTATCAGCATATTTTGATATCATTTAAATTCTACATATTATATCTCAAATCTCAATTATCAAATAAAATAAATGAATAATTTGTTTTAGGTTTTCTAGAAATGATTTTTATAATGCAATGATTTTGCATTCAAAAAAATTTAACAAAGAATTGTTATATAAGTTTCAAATGAAAAATTTGTTTAAATAGCTTATATTAAAATAGCTATTGAATCATAGTGTTACAATTTTGTAAAACATTTTAAAAAATAATTAAAAACTATTTTTTATTTGTAATATTAATGAGGGCTGGAATTATTTATATAATTTACTAAATAATTTTATTGTAATTTATACTTTAGTATTTTTTATAAATTTTAATTTATTTGCATAATTTTGCATATTTAAAACCTACAAAAACAAATTCTAAACAAAAAAATTTCCGTGCGTGCACGGGTCTCAAACTACTAACTTTTCATTTTGTTTATTGGAAACACTAAAAAGACACATGTGTCCGTGAGCATAACTTAAATAGCACCCCTTCAAAGCATAATTAATACTCCCTCCGTCCCGAAATATAAGGAAAAAAAAAATAATCTCACTTATTAAGAAAACATAATCATGAGAATTTAAAATATAGTTTTGTGGAATTTTTCTTGAAATAAGTTGCATAGAAAAGTGTAAAATTATTTTTTATTGGTTATTGTTTATTGAGAAAAGGAGAGAGAAAGAAAATTAAATGCAATTTGCATTTAATTTTATGAAAATAAAGAAAAACATTTTCTTGAAAATGGTTTTTCCCTTATATTTTGGGACAAAAAAAATGATTTTTTTTCCCTTATATTTCGGGACGGAGGGAGAACAATACTCTCTCTTCTCTCTTTTTTGATTTCTACTCAATATATTGCTCTAGATATGGTTAGTCATGGGACTCCACGATGAACATAACGTTTTTTATCTATCTTTTAAAGGAGAATGTTATCATGTACACTTTATATAGAAATTTTATTTTAAAAGTTGTGCATTCAACCTTTTACAAGTCTAATATATTGTTTCTTTCAATGCAAAGTTACACTCATATGTTTCTTAACATGTGCCATTAGGGCACATGTTAACAAAACCCTTGGTTTAGGTTGGTTCGAACCATTGCACATCCCTAGAGAAGGTGGGATGGTATTGCCGTACTAGGTTTTCTTAAATATAGCAGTAGTAGTCAGGAGTTAGTTTCAGGTTTTGGAAAAATTTAATACATAATTGGGGAAGAAAAAGGGTGATGAAAATTGAGAATTTAATTTTTGTTATGAATAAAGTCCTTAGTGGAGCTTTAGTGGATGTCCATCCCTTGCTTTCTACTTCCACTAACAATCCCACTAGTGAGTGGATAGTAAATGCATTTGTTCTTTCACTCTTCTACTTGTATCCTATATATATAGGATTATTGTTATGATGTAAAGACACACTTGAGAAGAATAGTACAATCTCTATTATTTATCTATTTCCTCTTCATCTATATACTTCAACCATATCTCTTGTTTCGATTAATTTCATAACACGTTATCAATACGAGTCTCTACCAAAAATTATCGTTGAAAAGGTACGTACACCAAACATCACCAAACATAGCTATGATTTTGTTATAATTGATAATTGAGTATAATTGTTAATTCAATATGCTACATGTGAGCCAACATGGACAAAGTTCTGGTTTTATTTTGCATCGATCATAGCCACTGCTTTGTTTTTCTATTTCATTTGTTCATTTCATTATTAATGTATCATGACCACTGTTATCTTATATATAGTAATTTATAAATTGACATCATATCTTGATATATTTGAGTGTTCAATGTTGTTTAAACTTCGTGACCGACATTAGTATAATGAAGTTTAACACTTTGATCATTCAAAACAACATAAACATGTTTATTTTAATTTGTGATATAGACATATAGTGTGAATTGTATTTGAAAAACAACGTTTTTCAAAAATGCATTTTTATGAAACTATTAGATTATTTTATTTTGTTTTTGACTAAACTATTAGATTATTTTTAATAGTCCATATTAGTGCTTGGTGGTGAGTTCCACCGAGAGGATTTGTGGAGATTTAACACAACCGACTTCCCTTAATTTATTTCTATAATATGATAGTAATTTGACAATCCCTCAATTTATTGATATAATGAAGTTTTGGTGAGTAAATTTTAAACTCAGTTGGTAATCCTGACTTTTTATTTATTTGGTTGCAATTGATAAAAACATAAGTGAAATACTAGTATTTTGGCTTGGACTATTACAGTGAATTCATTTTTTCAAGCTTCATTGTTGTTCATTCTTCTACTATGATTTTTCTCGATTGAATAGCAATTTGCTATCTTTTTAGGATCAGGACTTGTTTGAATTTCTTTGATAATTGACTATATGCATACTTTTAGACATTAGATTCACACATATTATTTCATGTTTCATAAAGGACTATCATTTCGTACACATATTATTTCATGTTTTAGTTTTACTGATGTTCACCAGATTTAGATGATAATTTGAAGTATCTTGTTAATAATTTTATTTCAGTAGTGATGTTTCAATTACCCTTTAAATTAATGAAATTGAATTAGGAGGGTGATGATATATAATGGGTTCTCTGACATAATTTATTTAGTGTTATGCTTTGGGGTTGAAAAAGGACGTCAAACAAACAAACAAATGGATTTATATACTACTTTTCAAATAGCATAACTTGATTGCACCTAGTTAGACTTGTTTATTCTTATAGTAAAATTCTGCTATATAATAAAAGTGTGATTCTATTATTAAACTGGTTCTCTTCAACTTCCTTTGGATAAGAATATTTGTTTGTCCGCTTGTTTAGACAGATTTGTATTCATGTAAGGATATTCACATGTAGTTTCAACTCAATTTAATTTATAACTCTAATCAAATAGATATGATATTGATAGCTCAATGAAGTTTAAAGTTTTTAATTATATGTCGATAGTTTTTGAAGAACTAATTAATAATATAATATCAAATAAATCCCAGAAGGATTGCAAAAATTATATAGATCATGAAGAACTAATAATTTAGTATCAAATATATCAGAGAAGGATTGCAAAAATTATGATGAATGTCATACTATTGGAGATTAGTTGTGCATTTATTTATTTATTTATTTTCATGTGACTAATTATATAGTTGCATAAAAGAAGAAAATGGTTTTGCTCATATTAAAAATTGCTTGGTTTCTTTGTTTTCGGACATAGAGTTTGATAATTATTATGATATACATGAAACTTTATAAATATAATTGATTTAATTTATATATTCTATGCAACAATTGTTTAAAACTGTTTTATGATACTATAACCAAATTATTGAAAACTCCAGAAGAGCTAATATATTAAGAAGAATAAAGTGTACTTTGAGAATATACTAGTGCAATTGAAGCACAAATTATTGTAAACCAGAAGTTTACAAATCATATTAAGTTTGGCAAGACTGGTTGGGTTATCCCGGATCTATTATGATGCGAAAAATATAAATTGGATATGTATTGAAGAGCCTGAAGATTCTTCAAGACAATAATTTATGTTATTAGTTCCCAAAGAAAGTTGAAAAATTGAGTCTCTCACAATTTGAGAATGTATATAAGATTTTATTTGTAAATCAACTAAATGGTTAGACAACTCACAACCAGAAGTTTGTGAAACTGTTTTATGAAATAATTTGACAAATAGCTCATTTTCTAAATTTTCTGAAAGTATTTGATAAGTATCATATGTCAATAATAAAAGAAAAATATGGACCTGAAGATCCATTCTTTAGACGTCTAAAGTTAAATGTGTGATTGATACTTATGAAATGGTAACTTCAAAATTATACTTTGGGAACATTTGATCATTTATATAGAGTCTTTGCATCGCATCAAGCCAATAAATTATTATATGAAAGTCCTCCCCTTAATTTGCAATTGAGTTATAACCTAATATTTTTATATAATCAAGCATTTTGGGATGTGTTGGTATGTTCCAATTGCTCCAATATAATGCACTAAGATGAAATTTTAAAGAATATTGGAAAAATTAATTTGACATGAATCTCCATCTATTATAAGTATCTAGAGCTAAAAATTGGAGACTTATTTGAAGTCCAGAAGACTTATTATCAAGTGATAAATTAGTTTTCCCAATATTAGGAGGAGAGAAGAAGCAGCTAAAAATTTGAACCTGAAGTTCAAATGAATCACTTGAATCGAATTATTATTGTCTCATCTTGATCCTCAAATAAATCATTTGCAAAGTTTATGAAATATAATAAATTATCAGCTGCTAACTCTCCAATCAAAATTGCAAATGAATCTTAACCACCCTGAAGTGTGGTAGTGCAGTCGGTTCCAAAGATAAAAATCCTCGAATGAGAAAAGGAGCTAAAAAGAAAGATGACCCAGATGAGAATATGAAAATAGTATTTGACATAATTGATTTTTAAGTTCCAGAAGAACTTATCAGGTACTTGTAATTTATGAAAATATAGAGATCTCGATCAATTATGTCATGAATGGAATATAAAGGAATCGAAGGAAGTCAACGTTGACAATATTAATATAGCGCTATTTTTAAAATGACAGTGAGGATCGTGAATCAAACTCTACTAAAGATTGTAGACAAAGTGAGAATTGGCCAAAATGGAGAAATTATATTGAAGTATAATGAAACTCACTTTTCAAGAAAAATGTTTGTGGACCTGTAGTCCAGACACCTAAAAGGTGTGAAATTATAATTGCGTACAAATGAGAATGATGAAATAGTGAAATAAGAAGCACGACTTGTTGCTCAAGGATACACGCATTCTTTTTGGTATGTAAGATGCCTTTTAGCATACGGAGAGCTCAATTTTCACATGATGAATGTTGTTACAATATATTTATATGGCTCATTTGATGGATATGATTATATGAAGGTCCCCGAAGGATCTCCTATTAAAAATTCTAAATGGATCGATTAAAGATATAGAGAAATATCTTAAGATAAATATTTTGAGAAAACTTTATCTTGATCTGCAGATCGATACAATTAAAGTAGAATTAAACTCGCTTTATAAGCGAGAAGATTTTGGACTTATAGTCCGAACACCTGATGGTGTGAAACCGGTCGGATATAGATTAGTTTTTATGCGCAAATGAAATGAGAATATTTAAATTATGAGAGACAAAACTTGATTTGTTGCTCAAAGATTTGCACAAAGTTCTGAAATTGATTTTCATGAGACATTCATCTGTAGTGGATGCAAGTACTTTTTGGTACATAATTAGGCTTGTTGCACATGAAGGCTAAAATTGCACATGATAGATGTTATTACATCTTATTTATATGGATCATTTGATCATGATATTTACAAGAAGCTTCCTAAATGATTTATTTTGTATGTTGATAGTATAAATATTATTGGAACTCCTGAAGAGTTTCCAAAAGCTATAAATTAAGATGAAGGATTTGGAAAAGATAAAGTTATATCTTGGATTACAAATCGTACATTTGACTAATGAAATTTTTGTGCATTAGAAAATTAGGAAGCATATATTGCAAAAGTATTTTGATAAATACATATGAAAAATTAGCTTTTCTGACCTCGAGAAGAGGATGAAGAAATACTTGGTCCTGAAGTACCACATATGTTGTTCATCCATTATTTGTCATTAATATATTATCAAGTATATATTTTGTTATTTTAGATATGCAGGTTATTTGTCTAAACCTCGTAATGGTATATATCACAATCAACCTATATGTTTACATGAGGAAGTATAATCACTAATGGAGGTTCGCGCGTGAAGTAACTTCAATCTTATGAAATAAAATAGTTCTTAAATCAACTTCAATCTTGATGTAAAAAGGATCTTATAGACACTATGCTGGCCTTTGTGACTAAACATTATGGCGCGCAAACATTCTCAACTCCGTCAACTAAGCGGTTGTTTATCAAATCAACATTTAGGTTTGACATCTATCTGTCATCTGACATCCTGTATGTTTGAGCTACATCTCAATGCCATTGAGCGTTTGAAAGAATGAACTCCATTCTTCCTTTTGCTGAACATGCCTTGAGAAATGTGAATCTTCCCTTTTGTAGTAGATGAAATCTCAATGCAAGTTTGGCATGACACTTCATTTAGTACAAGTTCTTAATGGATATTAAGGGCATGTTTGAAAGACTTCTCAAAAAGAGAAAATATGATTGGAAGATCTTTTTTTAAAAATTCTTTTTGAAAACTATTTTTAGTTTTATAGGTTTAAAAACTAAAAAACAGAAACAAATTTCACATGTTTTGCTTTTTAAAAACTGTTTTTGAAAACTAATTTATAAACACATTTTAAAAACTAAAAGGCAAAATTGTTTCAAACATGCCTTAAGTTATTATATTGTAGTTTTTGTTTCGCTAGATGCTAAAAGTGAGTGATACATTTCAAAGGTAAAGTGTTTTGAGCAAAACATTAATCATTAAGATTGTGGTAAGATATTTTGCATTTTAAAATTTAAAATACATTTTCCTTTATATAAGGCGAATTACCATCTATCCAATGGTTTAATGTTTTTTTGTTTTACCTATTAATTGTTTTATGTTTTATAATTTGTTAGATAAATTTAGATTTTTATTTACTTTAAGATGTTTTTTTATAGGCAAATTAATACAATACTCTCTCTAGTTATGTATAGTCATGAGACTCTACGATGAACATAACGTTTTTGATCTATCTTTAAATATGTAGATATATTGTAATTTTGTATCAATGATTATTTGTCATACTATTAAAATTCCATCAATTGTTCTTAGAGTGTGTTTGGATGGGGAAATTTAAAAACCAAGGGATTTTGAGAATGTATGAAATTCAAATGCTTGAATTTGAATTCCATTCATTTCAAAATCTCTTGTTTGGATAAAACAATGAAATTCCTTTCTTTTCAAATCCATTGTTTGGATAACTCAATGAATTTCAATGAACTTGTTCATTTACAAAATTCATTATTGACGATGTAATAAATTTTGGTTTTTTAATTAATTTTTTCTCTCTTAATTTTTATTTTATTTAGTATAACTATTAAAAATTTCATAAAAATCATATAAAAATATCAAAAATTACATATTTCCTCCCAATTAATTGCTTTATAGCTTTGCGCCTCATCAATGTCAACAATCATTTCCACTTCATTCAACACTTCTTGCACCACTTCTTGAATATTTCCTCCCATCCTTTTTCTACTAATTTCTACAAAATCTTTCAAAGACCCAGCCACCTCTGTCATGAAGTTCATAAACCCATCTTTGTCTTTACCCTTATTAGCATGAGTACATTGTTTCTTCTTTGTTGTGGCACTCGGTTCCTCTAAATCAATAAACACATCAGACCTTTCTTCAGCTACCTTTGCTTCTTTGTCCATGTTGTCATCTGCCTCAAATGGATGTTCTACTTGGCTTCCACATGCTCGATCTTTAGCACAAATATCGACAATGTCATCCCAATTTGGAATGACCTTGAATCGGAATCGCTTGACATCTTCACGAGACTTATAAACAAATACAAAAAGAATAATGAATACTTTAAACAAATACTTTTTTTAATAAGGCGAAGAATATCTAGACATCATGCCATTGCAAATACTTCAAAATCTTATACATTGTGATGTAACACATATATCCATGGGTGGATGATTACTTAACCACTATTGATATGAACATTAATGGCAACAAGAAAGATAACCATAAAGCCAAAGAAGAGAAGGGAAACAACACAAAGAGGATTAATCCTATAATGATAGGAGCCCAATCTGTCTAACTCAATGTTCTGTAGTAATTCATCTGCTCATTAGTGTATCAGTTGGTAGAGTTACATATTGGTTCTACATATTATATTTCTACTTTGAAATGGAATCTATTAATCAATTTTGATCGTTGTGTAGATATTAATACTATATCTATTCAAACATAAATAAAGTGATACAAAGTGATAGGTAACACAGAAGTAATGCAAGTGATACAAAGTGAAAAATAAAGCCGGCAACACAATTCAAATACACTATTCTTACAAAACACCATTCCAAAGCATTATACATAGATATTCATACAACAATATCAATAATAAACATGCTTTTCTGAAATCAAATAGAAATTGAGCTTAAACATAAAATGATTACTTAAACAACAATATCAATAGTAAATTGCAAACAAAATCTCAAACCCACATGTTAAACCCAGAAATCCCAAATTAGATTCATAGATATTCATATTCAGATCAGAGAGAGAGAGAAACTCGATTCATATTCATATTCAAATCGATTTGCAAACTTACCAGAGAATGGAGCTTCGACGGAGTTGCAGAGAGAGAGAGAAGAAAGCTCGATCAACAGAGATCTATGAAGTGTGATGATGGTGAGCGATGATGGAGGAGGGAGAACGAGAGAGAGAGAGAGAGAACGCGTTCGAGAACGAGGGTTTTGAGAACAAGAGTTTTGGTTCTGAGCGCGAGCGATTTTGAGAATTGTGAAATTCTCTCTTTTTAGGTGTCCACTATATTGGTCTTTTTAAAATAATAACCCCTGATATCATTTTAAAAATTCTCTCATTTTTTTACCCAGACAAGATATTTTGACCCAAATCATTTTAATTACCTCAAAAAATTACTTTCCCTCAAAATATTTCCCCATCCAAACACACTCTTAGAGTCTTATAGATAGACATAAGTTATTGTGTAAATCATACGAAACATATTTATTTTCTATAAATTTCGAAATAATTCAACAATCATGCATTCTTGATGAATTGCACAAATAATTGTGTTTTTTTTTTTGTCAAGATTGGGTATCCACCGCCGAACGCAGTGACTATTCCTTCGCTAGATTGGAGGCAAGAGTGAGATAGCTGGCCCAAAATAATTGTGTTTATATTAGAAAGCCTTGTTAAATAATTTTAAAAGAATTTAAAAATTCAACATTTATTTTCTATAAATTTCGGAAGAATTAAATAAAAAATAAATATTGAACTTTTGTATTATACGAATATTCATGGAATATTTTTTTATTCGAATTCTCGTGATAGCCTTCCTAAATAAAGTGAGAAGTTTATCCTTAGATGTCTTTTCATGAATTGTTGTCTTCTCTTTAAATCTTGATTACTCATCTATACAAAAATGACTGTTAACGTTAACCTGGTTCTAGAAACGAGGTTATCAATCAAACCAATTATCTCAATGGTAGAGGTATAAATAGGATTAATGTACACTAAATAAATTAATGCTCACATGATTTTCAACTTGTGTTAGTGGCATGTGTTTTAAATTGTGTAGGGTGATTTTAGTATGGGAGGACACATTTCACTAATTTGTTAGCCTGTCATGATTTGAAAGTGGCTAACCGATTTATCTTATCTTATTTATTTTTCTGCAAATTTATCCAAACTAAAAAGCGAACGTAATTCATTTTATTGTTTTAATTTCTAAGTGAAATTAGTTATCTTTGCACGATCCTTATAGAGATAATCTTTTATATTATTACGCAACGACAAATTAGTGCATTTGTTAGAGACAAACTGGTTCACTTTCCAGAGGTCAGTCAGCCCTCGTCAGATTAGCTCAATTGGCATAGACTTCGTATTTTATATATTAGGCTTGAGGTTCAAACCTTAAACACCCAACTTATTCACCTTAAATTCTACCCACCAAGCTACTACTTGATAAAAAAAATTGACCATCTACATCAAGATCTACAATATACACATTTGAAATAGTACATATGTACTTTTCATTATTAAATGCAATGATGTGTCAAACTTTTATGAAACTAGCATGAGATCCGCGCGTTGCGCGGTTGTGAGTTAGTTTTACTTGATTTTGTGAGAAGTTGTAAATAAAGATTACAAAAAATAAATGATAATAGTATTGTTAATATTTATATAAAATAATAGACATAATATTAAGATTTAAAAAAAAATTGATAGGTGGACAAATATGTTGAATGAGTTATATAAACAAATATAAATATAAATTGACATGTGTGGATGTTTAAAATGATAAATGTAAAAACAATGATACATATATAGACTGAAATCATGAAATGAACATAAATGTTTAAAGATTTTGTGTATATACCTCAGTAAATTTTGAGCCGAGATGGAAGTGTGAACACAACTACATGCCTTAACTCAGTAGCATGCTCTTTCTCCTTCACAACTGAAAAACACAAGGTAGATTGAAAATCAAATGATCAAATTTTACATACATCATAATAAATATGACCTGAAAATAAATATTAAGCTTGAAATTTGGAGGTATTAAAACACAAAATTGAGTAAGAAAATGCCAAACAAATATATTATAGCCAGACAAATTCAAAATGACCGTCTTATGTGTGTGTAAATTTATAATACTGGTATATAAAACATATTATTAATATGTCTCCGTAAATTTTTTTTGCTGCAAAACAAAAATGATAAATATATATATTTTTCTTAAAGGCATAAATGTTGAAATTTAAGCTACTAAATAAAAACAAAGAAAAAACTAAAACAATCAACCAAAGCATGGCCCACTTGATTTAGTTGATCTGCATCAAACTTAATGAATTTTATTTATATCATTAAACCTACCTCTCTTTTTAATCCAAACACCATGGAAATCACTGACTTCTTCTCCTCAATCTACTTGTACATCATCAAACTTTTGTTTAACAAGTAGTGAAGTTTCCTTAATGGTGATGGTTTTATATCTTAGAGATTGTGCTTTATTTAAACCTCAATAGAAGCGTTTTATATTGTGCAACAGTATCAACATTTGCAAACATGGGCGGATTTGTCATACGGGCTGTAGCTCGGGCTTGAAATTTTTTGGTATTTTAAGATTAATTTAGGGTAAAATTAATATTTGGTGATTAATTTAGGGCAAAATTAAAGTTTTTTTGTTCAAAACTCAGATTTTTCATCGCAATTTTATTTTTGGTGTTTTAGGAGTTAATTTAAAGTAAAATTGAGATTTATAGAAATTAATTTAGGGCAAAACTGATTTTTTTTTCCAAATCTAAAGATTTTCATTGCAAAACTGAAATTTTTGTTTAAATTTTAAATTTTGCCCGGGCTTTATAAGTTTCTTAGCTCCGCCACTGGTTGCAAAACACTCTGGTCCAAGCCTCAAGTATTTCATAACTAATTTTGGTCTTAGTTTTCCTGTTTGAAATAAGCAGATTCCAGCTCCGTCCTTTTCTGAAACACCATTGTTCTGGTTTGAAACAATTGCCGCAATCCTCACAACATATAATATTCACCTTGTAAAATGGGAACAATTTCAGTAACTTGATCATCTAAGTAGTGAAGTTCCCTCAGGCTTTGCTTTGTTTGCGAGTTTGGAGGGGAGGGGAGGGAATGGTTTTGAAAAAAAGGAAGAAATAAGTGGAAGGAATAGAGGAGTTTGGGAGGGGAGGAGTTTGAAGGGTTATTTTTTCTTCATAACACAAAAACCCCCTAATTTGGTGGAACTTAAAAATTGTATTGGATGGGGGTTTGGAGGGTTTATATGAATTCTTCAAATTTAATTAATGTTGTTATAATATTCTTAAATTCATAATATATTAATCATAAGTATTTATTTTTTATTCTCTATAAAAAATACTTTCTCAAAAAATGTAAAAAATTTCTCTATTTTTTTCTATATTTCTCTCTCTCCAAAGTCTTTCCCTCCCCTCCAAACTCGCAAACAAAGCCTCAATGGTAATGGTTTTATATCTTAGAGACCGTGCTTTATTTAAAACCACCAGAAGCGCTTTATATTGTGCACATCAGTTGCAAAACACCTTGGTCCAAGTCTCAAGTATTTCATAACTAGTCTTGGTCTTAGTTTTCCTTTTTACTTGTCGTTTTAGCAATTTAGATTATATTTTTTCTATTATATCCTCCTTCTTATTTTATTTTATTGACTAAATTTTGTATAATTGTTTTTGTTGAAACAATAAAATCTTTTTTATTGTATACAAATTTTGTTTGTTTTCAAATAAAGTTTGTTACAATTTTTTTGAAAATAGATAATGTTTGTGTAAAAGAAGAAATTTATTGGTGGATTAAAAATATGATATAATTTTAAAAAGGGCATACTAGGAAAATAAGGTGCAAAAATATACCCCTCTTATTTTGGTCTTTTTGTTCTAAAACGAAAAATAAAAAGGAACGGAGGTAGTATTTAATTTTTTTTGTCGAGATCGGGGTATCCAATTAATAATCTATTTAATAATTTAATAAAAATAGTAAACTGTTATTTCATATTAAATAATTTTATATAAATGATCTATATAATATAAAATTTCAATCCAACAATAAATTTTATAAAATTCATATTCGTTACTACCTCTGTTCCTTTTTACTTGTCGTTTTAGGAAAAAATATTTGTTCCTTTTTACTTGTCGTTTTAGCAATTTAGGTTATATTTTGCCTATTATATTCTCCTTATTTTATTTTATTGACTAAATTTTGTATAATTGTTTTTGTTGAAACAGTAAAATCTTTTTTATTGTATACAAATTTTGTTTGTTTATAAATAAAATTTGTTTCAATTTTTTTGAAAATAGATAATGTTTGTGAAAAAGAAGAAATTTATTGGTGGATTAAAAATATGATATATTTAAAAAAAGGGCATACTTGGAAAATAAGGTGCAAAAATATACCCCTTTTATTTTGGTCTTTTTTTTCTAAAACGGCAAGTAAAAAGGAACGGAGGTAGTATTATTTAAAGTCAATTATGTAATTGTCCGTTATAAATAATTACAAAAAATCAAATAAACATAAATTCATAATTTTCTTTTTAAAAACTCACTATATATATATATATATATAAAACGTCAGAAATTCAGTTCACATTCATCTATATTTCATACATTTAGTCATTTATTTGTACTTTTTCACATTCTCATTTACTTAAATCAATCAAAGATAACTCTTAAAATTCATCCAATATCTAAAATCAACCAAAGTCATTTGAGTTTTAGTGTTTTTGTTCGTGTAATTCAGATGTGGTTTAATCAGGATATGTCTTGTGATAACCAGTGTTTGCTTCTTCCAAAATTCTAATAACATGAGTGATGAAGATGATTTCCACAAGGTCGCACATCAGATATCAATTGAGCGAGTTAAAGAAGTTAAAAGGATTAGTTTTTTCTTGATTATTTGTTATATTTTTATTTATATTTTATATTTCCACATGTTAGATATATGAATCAACTTTTGTTTTTATTACATATAAACAACTTAACTATTAAATATAGGAATTCTTTTGTTGTGTTGGAAACAATAAGTGATTTTTTTTATACAGATAGTTCATGATACATTGCATGTCAATAAGGGTGTAAGCGGATCGAAAATAAATCAATGAAACAGACGATCCAAACTAGTAAAAAATCGATTGTTTTTAGTTCGGATAAAAAACCAAACCGAAGTGGTTTGGATCGGTTCTTGGATTTCGTTTTTCCAATCTGCGGAACCGATGAATCGAATCGATCATCTTATAATAGTCCATTGGGCTTATATTTTGAACAAACCTTCAAAATTGATCCAAACCGACTAGTTTGGATCAAATTCAATTTTAAAAACCGAACCAAACCGACCTAAACCGAATCCATTAAAAGTTCATCGATTTGGACATCAAATTCACTCAAAACGGATCAAAACCGATCCAATTACACCAATGTCAATGTAACAAAAAGTTATTCTAGACGATGTCATGTACTATTGTTCTAAATACAATATACATGCTTAATATTTGCCAGAGATAACATACGAATTTCACAAAAGTTCACTCAAATATATTTTAAACTTAATGATGATTAAACTAATTTCATAAATATATTGTTTTTTATTATTATATCGATACATAATAAGGATTTGTGTAATTGATTTACGTCACATTTATGTAATTAAATACATATGAATTATAGGTAATAATCAATAATTAGCATATACAAAAAATCAATATTATAATTAAAGATTATTTTTTATATCATTAAAAATTAAATATACAATTAAACAATTACCAAAATATTATAATAAATCAATTAAAATGTTTTGTATACATGTTAAAATGCACTAAAAGATTATAATGTATCAATTAAAAATGTTTAAATGTATGTAATCATGTTTTGTATGTGATTTTTTTTTATTATAGGTAATCATCAATAATCAGCTTATAAAAAAGATCAATATTTTAATTAAAGATTATTTTTATATGATTAAAAATTACATGTACAATTAAACAATTACCAAAATATTATAATAAATCAATTAAAATGTTTTTATACAATATAAAAACAATCATTAGAGTATACATGTATTTCGTCCTGGCTTAAAACACTTCTGGCCTTTTTAGAGCAGGTTGCTCGATTGTTGCGTCTGTGACACAAAAAATGATACTTCTAAAGGCGGTAAGCCTAAAGTAGTTTCGGTTACATAATAATGAACGACATTTCTTTGCAAAAAGATTATTCATGGGTAAAGATGATCTGTGATAGAGACCGAGTACAATAGTTATTTGTCTCTCTCTCTCGCCAATTACTTGAGTGATTTATTTAGTTTATTATTACTAACGGTTTTTTTAATCTAATTATCTAGCAGTTAATAAAAATTTAAAGACAAGTCATTTATATTGATGAATGTGATGAAGTTGCCTCATAAAATCTCGAAGAGTTGCTCAAGGCGTTTAAACGCCAACCTATATGCATAAAACTATGTATCCCTTTAAGAATATCAACAAT
Source organism: Trifolium dubium (assembly GCA_951804385.1). Lineage (NCBI taxonomy): Eukaryota > Viridiplantae > Streptophyta > Magnoliopsida > Fabales > Fabaceae > Trifolium > Trifolium dubium. The sequence continues at coordinate 19,944,501 of OX638075.1, read as the reverse complement.
TTCAAGACATACAAAAAGAAAGAGGTTTGTGTGGCAATAATATTATTTCACTATATGATGGTTAAAGACATCCTCAATACAATAAAATACTAATTTTATATTTCTATGTTTTAGGGTGTTTATAAGGGATTTTCTACAAAGGTGGTCGACAATAAACAAACAAGGTATGGTAAATATTATGAAGGAGTGCCTTATTGGCTTTTGAAAAACTTCTGGGGAACAAGATGAGGAATAAATGACATGCACTTTGTAAGAGTTTCCAGCAAATGATTATATAGAATTAACAAATAATCATTTGTAAAACTACAACCTATTCTAAAACAAAACAAAAAGTTAGTAAAAAAAAACAATACAAAGAGTCATTTGAGTATACATGTAGTTCATCCCTACCCAAGATAATTATGGCCTTTTAAGAACATGAATTGCTCGATTGTTGTGTTTGTGACACAAAAAATGATATTTCTAAATGTAACACCCCGTTTCCCAAAATAAATAAATAAATAAATTGCAACTGAAATAATAAATCAGAGTAACATCAAAAACAAAGTATTACGCTACTATTTCATTCAAGTAATAAATAATAAAATTTCTATTTATTTAAATCAATCCTGTCAACAGTATTCACTGAAATCGCAGCGGAAATATAAGAATATTTATTCAACAATTGTTCTATCAAAGTTTGGCAATAAGGTCTCAACGTGATTCATAGTAGTAATTAAAATCAACATAATTGTTTTTCAACATAAAATCATAAAACTAATACGTAACAAGGAAAATCCAATAATCAAAGCCCGCCCCGTTACGTATCAGAGCACCTAGACACGTGAGGAGTCCACTCACATCAACAGCTAGTCCTGGAAATCTGCACTTGCCCACAAGGCGGCAATTCCAACAGAAGGGGTGAGATCACAATTCAATAATTAAAAGCATAATAAATCATGCAACAAATAAATCAACTTAACAACATAATCATCATCTCATCAATAATTCATAATTTATTATTCAAGAAAACCATAAAAATTGGCTTTAAACTTCATCATCTTATCCTTCATTAAATCCTTCTTCTCATCTCATGACACGACTCGACTCAACAAATGCAACGACACGACTCGACTATGCAAGACTCTTATGCATGTGGTACCAAACGGATCATCAAGCCCCCAACTTCCAATGCCTTAATTCGGCTACAGGGCATCAAGCCCCCATCTTAAAAACGGAGCATCAAGCCCCCATCTTAGAATACGGAGCATCAAGCCCCCAACGTCCAATATGCGACACGACGACTAACAACAACTTTACATCAACATCTCAATGCCAAAACTAGGCCAACGTGGTTTACAACATAGACAACAATGTCTTACGACTCGATAACCTTGACGTTGACAATGACTTCTCTCCACAAAGTTCTTAATTTGTCACATAACTTCAAAAATTCATATATAATTATTCACAAGGTATTTTTGTGTCAAACCAACTCCATTGGAAAGATAATTCAACTATCTACAACTTTCATGCTTACAACTAAGGCCAATTCTGTACCGATCAATACCAGTTTTTATTTAAAATTCGGGTACAAAGGCTGAAACTTCACTATGACCTATGTATAGTAATTCGAACATAACTTAAGTTCTAAAAACAGTTTTGAAGTGAAACCAACGCCATTGGAAAGCTAACACAATTATCTACAACTTTCATGTTTACACCAAAACTCAGTTCCAAACGGAAAACGTGTGAAAATGCGCAAGAACATGAAACAGAGATGCTGTCACTGCGCAGCTCTCGGGAAAGTGACATTCTCTACCCAAAACTTTGTTTTAACTCCGATTTTCACCAAACTTGGCCCTATAATTCACTCTTACATAACCCAACTTAATACGACTCAAAACACAACAATCCAACTCCAGTTCATGCACAATTCATTAGCTCTATTCGTCAACCATTATTCTTTTTACCAACAACCCTAATCTTTCTAAACTCTATCATTCTCAACAATTCCAACACCAATCATTACAGAATAATCAAGCATTAAAATTAACAGTAACAACACACAATTCATCAGTTTTCATGGAAATTCACAAATTAAACCCTAAACTCACTTCTACCCATTTTCTCATGAACCACTAATTAAACATGAAGAATTAATGCCTTAATTAGAGAAGTGAAACCCCACCCTTACCTGATTTGATTGAATTACAATAGCTCCTCTTGCCTCTTCTCTCTTGCTCTTGGTTTTTCCCCTTTTTCTCAAACTTCTCTGTTTTCACGTAAAAAGATTTTTCTTTTCTCTGACTATCATTTTCTTAACCTCCTTCATTCTAATTAATTTTAATTAATTCCCACTAATTCCCTTATTTCCTCTTAATTACACCTCCGCCCCTTAATTCTAAAATATTCTAATTCCCATCTTATTCTTACTAACTATTAATAAAACCATTTAATTAAATAAACAAATCACATAATCACATAAATCAATTAAATAGGACTCTAAACTCTACCAAACATAAAATAAAATAAACGGGCGTTACACTAAAGGTGGTTCATCCCTGCCCAAGACACTTATGGCCTTTTAAGAACATGAATTGCTCGATTGTTGTGTTTGTGACACAAAAAATGATATTTCTAAAGGTGGTAAGCCAGAAGCAATTTTCGATTACATAATAATGAACGAGATTTGTTTGCAAAAACATTACCTATACATGGGTAAAAAGATGATTAGCCATAGAGACCGGGTACAATAGTTATTTATATCCCCCTCTCTCCAATTGCTTGAGTGATTAATTTAGTTTATTATTACTAACTTTTTTTCTCAATCTAATTAGTTAGTAGTTAATAGGAAGGCAAGTCGTTTATATTGATGATTGTGATGAAGTTGCGTCAGAAAATCTCAAAGAGTTGCTCGAGGCATTTAAACATCAACCTATATACATAAAACTATGTATCCTTCTAAGGATATCAACAATTTCAAGATATACAAAAATAAAGAGGTTTGTGTGGCAATAACATTATATCACTATATGATGGTAAAAGACATCCTCAATACAATAAAATACTAATTTTATATTTTTATGTTTTAGAGTGTTTATAAGAGGTTTTCTACAAAGGTGGTCAATTATAAATATATAAGATGTCATAGAATAGTGATTGTATGGTATGGTAAATATTCTGAAGGAGTGCCTTTTGGCTTTTGAAAAAGTTTTAGGGTATGGATGGAGAATAAATAGATACATGTATTTTGTAAGAGGTTCCGACAAAGGATTATATAGAATCAACAAACAATCATTTGTAAAACTACCATATATTCTAAAATAAAACAAAGAGTCGGTAAAAAACACAATACAAAAAGTCATTAGTATTTTATAATTAAAAATCATTTGTTTTTATGACTAAAAATTACATATAGAATTAATCAATTATCAAAAGAAAATAATAAATCAGTTATAATATTTTATTTATATTTTCAAATGTAACAAAATATTATAAAATGTATCAATTAAAATTGTTTAAATGTACATAATTATGTTTAGTAGGTGATTATTTGTTTTGTATGTGATTATATGTTCAAAACATTTTAATTGATTTATTATAATATTTTTGGTAACTGTTTAATTGTATATATAATTTTTAATTATATAAAAAATAGTTTTCAATTATAATATTTATGACTACGTGTATAATTCTATGTAATTAATTACATAAATGTGACAGAAATCAATTACACAAATCTTTATTATGTATCGATATAATAATAAAAAATCAATATAAATACATTGTTCTAAATGCAATATACATGCTAACTTAATATTTGCCAAATATAACATACGAATTTCACAAAAGTTCGCTCAAATATATTTTAAACTTATAGATGAATAAACTAATTTCAAAAATATATTGTTTTTTATTATTATATCGATACATAATAAAGATTTGTGTAATTGATTTATGCCACATTTATGTAATTAAATACATATGAATTATAGGTAATCATCAATAATTAGCATATAAAAAAAATCAATATTATAATTAAATATTATTTTTTATATGATTAAAAAGTAAATATAGAATTAAACAATTACCAAAATATTATAATAAATCAATTAAAATGTTTTGTATACATGTTAAAATGCACCAAAAGATTATAATGTATCAATTAAAATTGTTTAAATGTATTTAATCGTGTTTTGTATGTGATTTTTTTTATTATAGGTAATCGTCAATAATTAGCTTATAAAAAAGATCAATATTATAATTAAAGATTATTTTTATATGATTAAAAATTACATATACAATGTAACAATTACCAAAATATTATAATAAATCAATTAAAATGTTTTATATACATGTTAAAATGCACCAAAAGATTATAATGTATCAATTAAAAATGTTTAAATATACTTAAACTTGTTTTGTATGTGATTTTTTTATTGAAATACTAATTCTTTTAGCGAATTAGTTGTTAACTTTTTTAATATATTATTATAAATTAATTAATTATTTTAGCCATTACAAACAAGATGGAGAAAATTGAGTAAATGTTATATATATATATATATATATATATATATATATATATATATATATATACACACACACAAAACTATGTAGTTTCTTAGACTCATCTTCACAACTTTATTCCATAAATAAACCATTCTCTCTGTCACAACTTTTCTTTCCTTCCAAGAAATCAGGACAAAGGTTGGTGTTTTAGCAACTTGACCGAATATTCTATGAAGACCGTATAATGGGTAACCGGAAACTTGAACCTATTATTAAAAAATGAAGTGCACATTAACTTCTAACATAAAAGTTTAATTGGATATTTATAATTTTGTTGAAACAACAAATATTTGAACATTAAATTGTTTATTTGTAATAAAAATAAAAGTTTATTCATATTTCTAACATGTGAAAATATAAACCTATAAAATGCAAATAAAATGACAGAGAAATGATTAATATAATAATAAAACACTTGTCTTTTGTCTTCTCGCTCCTGATACATGGCAGCCAACTGGGATTCCACCGGACGAATGCGCTCGGAAGCATCGCTGATGTGCCTCCGATAGACGCGTACATCCTCATCTAGCACCATCAGAGAATCTTTCACCATTTCAACATCCATGGCCGAGTGCTCAAAAGAGTTCTCGCACTCAGCATCCATCTCGTCGACTGATTCAAAAAAGGGAAGATTCCCTTCAATCAACCCCCTCAGTCGCTGCGCCGCCCCCAATAAACGGTGCACTCCGGGAGCCAGCGGGGTGGGAAAATCCTTTAGGTCATCCAAAACCTCACAAAACGTGGAAAAAACGCTGCTACTCTCCACGGACTCAGAAGGACCCAACCGAAGAATAGCCTTCAAAGTTTCGGTCAAGCTACTCAACGATTCACCCATCGGACTAGAAGACCGCACAGTAGAGGAAGAGTTAGAAGACATGGAGACGTTTAAGAGAAGGATGTAAAGCTCTCAATTTTCAATGAATATTTATAAGCACTGACATACGAGAATCCCTCGATAAAAGGGAAAACCCTAGGATGACAATGGGATGGCAACCAGCGTCGCCTAGAAAAAAGGAAGCACGTGCGCAAAAATTAAGGTAACAATATAACCGAAAAAGTTCATACAATTAAACCTGAGGGCAATAGTGTCATTACATTACATTAACCAAAAGAGAAACATGAGTACTAAAATACAACATAAACGGCAAAGTCACACGCCTTCAACAGCAGCGTTCAAGTCCGTCTCCAACTCGGCAGGAGGGTCAGACACCTTCCCATCAATCACCACTTTGGTGGGTAACAACTCGGCCATCAAATCTTCATCCAACCCAGGGAACTGCACTTTGACGAGCCCTAATGCCGCATCAAACCCGTCAACATAAAGGGCCCCACCCTCCATCTTCAATTTCTCCACATCCTGCTTGGTCTCCTCCAGCTCCTTCCGGGCGGCTTTCAAAGCTTTCTGCTTCTCGTCTGCAGTCGTAGTCAACTGCTGTGTCTTCTCTTTCTGCTGACGTAACTCTTCCTTCAACCTAGTAACCTCGTCATTCTTCTCCTTTTCCAGATTCTTCTTCTCCTCAGCCAAGTCCTCCAAGCTTTTCTCATACACTACCAGTTGCTTGTCAGCCGCCATCAATTTCTGTTCCAAGTTATCACATTTCGTCAAATTCCCCTCGAATGCATTCTGCACCTCCTCCAACTTATATGTAGCCACTAGGTTCAGTAAAGTCGACCGTACGTTCGACACGAACAATAAGTTTTGCTCTTCCGTCAAACTCTGATCCTTCCAGCGGGGGTCTTGTGGATCAACCGCATAAATAGAATCCAGAAACTTGGCCGCATCGAATGACTCGGTCCAAGGCGAGGACCCACTCGCCTCAGCGTCATTGCTTTGACTAGCCCCAGTAACTCCCGAAAGCGGAGACATCTTAACTTTCTTCCGTTTTTTGGAAGAAGGACTTTGATAGTTAGAATCCACCTTGCTGTCAGGAGTATCCACGATAATAGGAATGTCGCGAGCCCTTTTTGCTTGAGGGGACTGGTTTTCCCCCATCTCGGTTATGGATAGCTGGGGGCGAACTGGAGATGGAGTCGCCTGTTAGAATTTTTGAGCAGTCGCAGCGGCAATGTACACCCTCCTGCGAGCATCAGTGGCACGACTCATCTTACCTGCACCAAAACAAGGAACGATAACAATAAGTTAGAGGACACACAACAAAATAATTCAACATAAATTTACAATCATATGACCCTTACGTATCAGGGTCCGCAGCGTAATTTCATCATCACCCGCACTTATTATTTCCCGAGTCGATATCAATTGAAAAGTGGACAAAAAAGCAATGGTCTCAGCTTGAAAGTCAGACAAGGTCTCCTCGTCAAATCCATACACCATGGTCGGCTCGGACTGCCAATACAACGGAAAACGCAGTCGACCAGCCGGGTTACGAAGCCATGAAGGGATATCAGGAGAAGGCCTTACTCGGAAAAACTTATCCTTAAAATATTTGTAAGAAGACTGATACAAGGTAAACCGGCTCTTATTGGTCTGGGCAGTAAGGGATACCCATTTTCCCTCCTCTGGTCTCTTCACTTGGTAAAAAGAAAAGAAAACCCCAAGGGTAGGATCAATCCCCATACTCTGGCACAGCAGCTCGAAAGCCCTCAAAAAGCCCCAGCTGTTGGGATGCAATTGCACAGGAGCGACATTTACCTCCCTCAAAACGTCACAAACAAAATCACTGAATGGCACTGTCACTTTCAATTGCATAAACAGATTACCGTACATATAAAACACTACTGGGAGGCGCCCGCGGGGACGAGCCAGGACCACCGACTCCCCTTCCCTCACCGGTTCCGCGATTACATCCTCCTCTGATCCGGTGGAGGACATCACCACTCCTGCCCGAAAAAACGCCACGCTCTCGTCAGTGGTGAAGTCAGATCAGTAATCTTTGGCATCCATCTGATCCGCGGGCAAAAGTAAAGGCGGCGTTATTGTCAACCCATCACTACCCTCATCAGATCCACTACTGGAATCATCACCCGTCTCGGGGATGTGCCCCAACAAGGTTCCATAGTATAAATCCCAGTTCACACTTCCGTCCAAGCGAGTACAGTGTCTTTTCACCATACGCTCATATGACGGATCGCAAAGATGCGATCGGATATCCTGGCCCTTGGGGTCAGAAAGATCTCTCAAAATAACCATGGGAAATTGCAAGCAACAGGAGCGGAGAACAGAAGCAAAGAAAACGAAAACAAGCAAGAAAACAGGAGATAAATGGGTAAGAAACTATACCTGGCGAGAGAGTACAAAGAGGAAATTTCAAGCACAGAAATAGACAAATTCACCAGCAAAGTAGGAGGACTAGAGCCTATCGAACAGTACTTATAAGGAAAATAACGGTGGAAGTCTAAGGGATATGAGGAATGTCAAACGATAGGCATTTGAAAGATCTCTTCTCCTTTTTCCCGCGCGCGACAACTCACCCAAACAGGTGTCATTCGAGAGGCCACGGAATACAGCAATTGAGTTGGGCTTGACCTTGAGCATTTCATCCTTCTAGCAAATGACTCATGCTTGGGGGGCTGTGGATCGGTTATGACTATTTTGGGCCACGGCTACAAATCATGAAAGACAACATTCGGCCCACTGAGCAAGTCGAAGCCCAATGTTGAGAGTTGACAGAATAAGCACGTTTTGCATGCTCCCGGGACTCACCCACGAACGGAAGCACACCTCCCCTCACCTCCATGATCACCCACTCCTCTGCTGCTCAACTGACCCTCACCCACGATAAAGAAACCAACCGCTTGGCAGAGGGGAACTCCTATAAATAGAGATTGATATCACAATGCCAAAGGACGGAAAAAAGTTATCAGGAAGACTATAGCAAAAGATCAGTAAATATATTCGTCTCTCATTACCAAACGAGAACAGCGGTATATCCATTTATTCTCCTTTAAGGATGAATTTCTAGCGACTAGGCTACCTGACAAAAAAAAAAACACACTTGTCTTTTATTATCAATATTAATAACCATAAAATAAACTCAAATAAAAAAGTTAAATAATAGCTTGGAAACACATCCAATTATATATATCTAGACAAAATACTACCTCCGTTCTTTATTATAACAGACAAATGCACAAATTATCCAAATGACGAATAACTATAAACCATGACAAAAATGGTATGTAGAACAACAAACCAAAATACAAAGCATGGATATTTTTAAACATCGACATTTAAGATCATTCAATCATTTCAAGATAATACAGACGATATAATTAACAAAACATCACGCATAAACGATCCATACATGAATTAAAGTCATACAAACCAAAGTCAATTATGCCAAAAGCTTGACATAACTAAAATTATACTTACAACCATATTGAAACCAAATAAAGCAGTCATAGACTTATAACAAGAAAAGATTGTTCATGAGTTAAAAGAAAAGACAAAAACAAGTAAAGAGACAAAGTTATGCTTCTTCTTCATTCGTTCATTTGATCCGGGTTGGGATTGAAGTAGTTGTTGATAGTGTTTTGTTGGTAAACATAGGCATCAAATTAGTTTTGGAGATGATCGAAGTGAGATGCATTGTATGCTTGCATGTTGTCCAGCCTTGTTGTAATATCATTTTGGAAGGAGACTTGCTTCATGCTTATATCCCTTAGTAGTTCCATGACGTCCGACATATTACTATTAGCATTCACCGAAGATCCTTCGACATTTTCAACAACATTAGGAGTTTCCCTTAACTTGGTCTTTTACCCCTTCCGCTTATATCACCTTCAGTACCATCCTCTTCTTCATCTTCGTTTCCAAAGATTTCATAATCTTCTAGGTACTCGTTACACTTATAGTCCATTCTTTTTAATTGAGTTAAGCTGAAGATTTGTTCTCTTTTTGGTTGAATCCATATTCCTCCCAAGGATTCGCCAATTTTGAAATGGTTTAAGATAGTGGCAATCCAACATGAGTAACCAAAGAATTGATCTTGTGTAGAATCTTTTAAAGCAAAGAGTTGGCTAACGATAAAAGTCGGTCAATCCACTTTCTTTTTCTCTAACAAAAGGTACATAAGATCAATGTCCTTTAAGTCAAGCCTAGAGTAAGCGCCACTTCTAGGTCTAAGAATATGATTCACAATCCAATGTAAGACTTTAGGTGTCTTATATTCAGGACTTTTTCCAATTCTAGTCAACTTTAGCCCATATTCCTTCATCTTATAATTTGGAGAATCAGAATCAGTAAATTTCTTCAAACTTGAATCACTAATCATTCCAAACAAGTTGAACCATAGTTTCTTAGTGACCTTATAAACTTTCTTACCCATACGAAATTCAAACTCAGCCCCATGTTGTTCTTGTAATCCTAATTAGGGATGGCAAAAGCACCCAAACCCGTGGGGCCTGCCCGAACCCAAACCGAGTCAACGGGTAAAACCCGAGTTGATTGGGTTTGGGTGACACCCGATATTTTGGGTTCGGGTTTGGGTAGTGTCAAACCCACACGCGAAACCCGAAACCACACCCGTTATATATTAAATTATATAATTATCTTTCTTACCTTAGCATATTATAGACTATTTTAATGTTGTAGACTATTTTTCATCCTTATTTTATTGTTGAAAACAATGTTAACATATTGTAGACCGTAATTTCGTTGAATTTTTCCGTATTTTTTTTACTTTTGTTAATGTAATTTCGGGTTTGGGTTCGGGTGGAAAAAACCCGAACCCAACGGGTTTGGGTTTGCGTGCTATTTTGCCACCCGAAAGCCCATTTGGGTTCGGGTTTACCCGATATTTTCGGGTTTGGGTAGTGCCAAACCCGCACCCGACCCTACCCATTGCCATCCCTAATCCTAATTAAATCCTCAAGATAGGGTGTTCTCAAATTGCAAAAGGTTACTAGATTCTCTCTCTTTAGTATCGCATTAACTTCCTCTAGATGTGGCTTATGTAGTAATATAGAAGTTCAAACAATCAAGATGAATGAAATTCCTCTCCTTAAAGGTATTTTCTGGCTAACGATCTATTATAATTCCATTAACAACCTTTGTATTTGACTTAGATGCCATTTCTAAAGAGTGTGAAAGAAAGTTACCTTCTAGTGTGAGAAATGAAAATCTTCAAAAATCACAAGATGAAGTGACCAATAGAGAACCCACACAAAGAACTTTAGCCAAGCAATTTCTTGAATGTAGTACTCACAACATCATATCCTTTAAGAACATGAATTTGCTTGAATACCAAAAATTCCCAAATGCAAACCTAGCCTTGAATCTATGTTATTGAAGCTTCAAACTCATAAATTAATGTGTGTTGTGTGTTGGGTTATGAAAATTATGTGGTTTAGGTTCAAGAATCTTTGAATTTGGTTGAGTTTTGAGGGAGATTGAAAAATTTGTTTATGGGGTTTTGAGTAGGTAGGTCAGGGAGAAGAAGAAAATTTTGTGAATGAATTTTCAACATAAATCTGAATTTTTACTGGTTTGTATCGATATAAATTGATACAAGTTTCGTTTTCTGCATTTCATGTTTCGATCCGTGCTAGCATGTATCGATACATGATGAGTTCTCTGACTCATGAAGGACTGTTATGTATCGATACAAACATAATATGTATCAATACATATTAGTTAAATTTTAAAAAATGCAGAAACGGTTTATGTATCAATACAAACTTAATTTGGATCAATCCAAAATGCATTATTTTCAACGTTTCTCAAAGCTCATGATCTCAAATACTTGTAAAATTATTTTTATGACTTACCAACAACATATATGTATGAAAAGCATATAATTACCAAGGTACAAAATTATACATGTGACCACAACTATCAAGGCAAATTATCAACATGAGAACACATGTTAATACACATAATGCATGATAAACATTTCACATTTTCAACAAAGGTACCAAGATAACATTTCACTTATTATGCATAACAATCAAGGAATGTAACCACATATACAAAAATGATATGAACTAAATATGTCATTTGTCATGATTTTTGTCAAATCCTCATTTTTAAGTATGAGTCTCAACAACTTATTAATATTATTGAGCAAAATTTTTAGGTTCATTATAGATTGTCTCGTGAAATTTTGTTCATGAGAGAGACATCCGTAAATATATATTATAGAGATAGAGATTTTTTTGACTAATTATAGAGATAGAGATAGAGATTATAGAAATTAGTAACTTTTTAAAAATGATGGTTAGTAACAATTAAGTAAAAAACTACATCATAAAAAAAGATTTTTGTTGTGGGTGGGAATTGAACCATGTTCCTTTTGCTACAACTCCTAATTAAACCTACATAGTATAAGTAAAAATAAATATTATAAAAATATATTTTTTGTCGTTGGTGAGAATCGAACCATGTTACTTTTACTAAAGCTCTTAACTAAATTTAAGTAAAATAATATAAAAATTAGAAAAGTGTTGTTGGAGGGAATCGAAGGGAGTATATTTAGCTTGCCTAATTGCTTAAAACATAAAGCCTTGAAATCTTGCCACATAGACATATGAAGACTTGGTTGCTTGCCACATTGGATGATGATCGGGAGAGAGACATCCGTAATTATATTATACTAGTATAACTAACCCGTACAAATGTACGGGTTAAAATTCAAAATTATATTAATATATATAATTAATGTTAAAGTAGATTAGTTTAAATATTAATTTTTGTAATTTAATTTAAATTTTTATATCTTATTTTTAATTAATGAATTTTTTGTCATATAATTTATGTTTTTCTAATTACTTATGAAATTGATTTAATATTTATATTATTTATTTATAAAAAATAATTATATATTTAGGAATTTTAAATGGATAGAACATGGTGGAGAATGATATTCCACTCCCCGTTCTCAATAGTATGGTATTTTCTTTTTGTCCCCATAAAAATTACAAAAATAATAGGATCTATTTTAATATATAATTATAAATATTGTCTTGTATAAATTACAAAATAAAAATACACTCACATTAACATGAGTGTAAATATAATTCATAGCTGGAGAATGATCTCCCACTTTTCGTTCTCAACAATGTGATATTTTTTCTCCCATCGCCGTAGCAATTTAAAAAAATATAGTACCTTGTTTTGATATGTGAATATAAAGTTTCATTTTTTAAATAAAAAAATAAGCTCTTGCATTAATATATGATTATTAATATTGATCCCGTGTAAATTATAAAGACATGCATTGATATTAATATAAGTGTAAATATAAGTAATGATAAAAATTACAAAAAATGGGTTTATTCTATTAATATAGGAATAAAAATATGTTCTTAATAAAATACAAATAAAACATAAATAATAAGTATGATTTATATTTGATACAACTTAGTAATAAAAAAAATGATCGATAGAAATGAGTTAAGTTTTGCATGTAAATAAAAGTTAAAATTAAATTAATAAAATATACTTTTATTTGAGAAATTATGAATTTTTTTATCATAATAATATTTATGTAAATAGTATATATTAATTCATACAACTTTATTTTTAAAAAATAGATACATATAATTGTTTGGGTACTTATATTTATATAATAGTATTCCAACATTTGAATCAATTAATTTTTTTATGATATATCATTAGTTACGATGATTAAAAAAAAAGTTATGGAAACGTTATTAAGAAAAAATTTCTTTAAAATTATTAATCTTAAAAAATTATTGTTATTTGTTAGAAATTGGCTTGATTTACTTATCTTTATCCAAAAAATTTGTTTGTTTTTGTCTATAAGTGACAATTAATCTTAGTTATATAGAATATGTGTTTCAAAAGTATCTTTTAAAAATTGTCTCATAATTAAAAATGTGTCATGAGTGAAAATCAAAAAATGATACATTAAGGAATTCTAAAAAATAAAATAAAATAAATTGTAGCATAATTAAAAAAGTGTCATGAGCGGGAATCGAAGAGTGATACATCAAGGAACTCTAAAAAGTAAAATTAAATGTTTCATAATTGAAAAAATGTCTTGAGTGGGAATCAAAGAGTGATACATTAAGGAAGAATTTGTTTGTTATGTAGATAGTCTCATAGTTTGCCACATAGGTATATGGGTTTTTGATAGCTTGCCACATAGGATTACGACCAGGAGAGAAACATCCGTAAATATATTATATAGAGATAAATTAGTATAACTGACACGTGCAATGCACGGGTTAATATTTAAATTTATAGTATATGTTATTAATTTTCTAAAAAAATTTAAGTTAATTAATATAATTTTTGTCAAATAGTTTTATTTTTTCAATTATTTGTGAAATTAATTTTATATTTCTATTATTTAAATATAAAAATAATATATATTTAAGAATTTTAAAGAGATAAAATAGGGTGGAGAGTGATCTCCCGTTCCCCGTTTTGAACAATATCATGTTTCATTTCTAGTCCTCATTAAAATTATAAAAAAGATATGTCGTGTATTAATATATGAATATAAATATTGATCGTTTAAATTATAAAATCAAAAAACATTCGTATTAATATGAGTGTAAATATAAATCATAGTATAAAAAATAGGTTTTCCGTATTAATATGTGTATAAATATTTAAGTTCTAATAAAAAAAAGTTTTTCGTCTCATATTAAAACATTTGTAGAAAAAAATATAATTCTGTAAAAATTACAAAAAAAAACACGGTGAGATACTATTTTTGTTTAATGCAGTGAATGCCCGACTGTCCAAGCCGTTTGCAAATTACAAATAACTTCTTGACAGTCTATTCCGTCGTAACCATCCATCAACTATATTAATATTTATTCGTAATGACTTCCCGATGGCCTAAACCGTCATCAAGATTAATTAATTCTGACACACTTTTATCGACAAAAATTACATGTTGTTGACGGTCAGGACCGTCAGAAAGTATAAACATTCCGACGGCTAAGGCTTTCAGGATAATAATTTCAGTGGACGATAATTTCCCGACGGCTAAAGCCGCTGGTATGTATTTTTCATTTATTTTTAAATATTCTCATAATTTGTTGACGATTTTTTTCATTTTTTAACGGCCTGAACCTTTAAAATATTTCCTAAGGGCCTAAACCTTCAACCCCTCTTTCTCAGTTTGGTTGGAAAATGAAGGTTTTCTTGTAGTGAAAAAAGGCATTTGTATTAATATATTACTATAAATATTGATCCCGTGTAAATTAAAAAAAAAGATACAGGTATATTAATATAAATGTAAATATTTTTCATAAGCAATAAAATAAAATATCATAAAATTGTCTAAAAAATAATCATAAATATATAATTTTAGTTGTTGGTGGAAATCGAACCGTGTGGTATTGAGCAACTTTAAATTTATGAGACAGCTATCCCACCCTTTGAGTTGCCTCCAATCTGGCGAGGGATTAGTCACTACGTTCGGCGGTGGTTACTCCGGTCTCAACAAAAAAAAATTAAACCGTGTATCTCATACTAAATCTTGTTCGTGAGAGAGACATAGATGACACACATAAATTTTGGTTCATTATAGATTGTCCCGTGAAATTTTGTTCATGAGAGACACATCCGGAAATATATATTATAGAGATAGAGATTTTTTTGACTAATTATAGAGATAGAGATAGAGATTATAGAAATTAGTAACTTTTTAAAAATGATGGTTAGTAACAATTAAGTAAAAAACTACATCATAAAAAAAGATTTTTGTTGTGGGTGGGAATTGAACCATGTTCCTTTTGCTACAACTCCTAATTAAACCTACATAGTATAAGTAAAAATATATATTATAAAAATAGATTTTTTGTCGTTGGTGAGAATCGAACCATGTTACTTTTACTAAAGCTCTTAACTAAATCTAAGTAAAATAATATAAAAATTAGAAAAGTGTTGTTGGAGGGAATCAAAGGGAGTATATTTAGCTTGCCTAATTGCTTAAAACATAAAGCCTTGAAATCTTGCCACATAGACATATGAAGACTTGGTTGCTTGCCACATTGGATGATGATCGGGAGAGAGACATTCGTAATTATATTATATAGAGATAGAGATTATTATTATTATTATTATTATTATTATTATTATTATTATACTATATACAATTTTTATTATACTATATTACTAAATGGAGAATTTGTAAGTATTTCATCTATAGTATTTTAAATAATATTTGTAAGATTAATTTTGAAATTTTTATTCAAAAAAGATTAATCAATATTAATATTTTAATATTAAACCGTAAAATATCATCAAATAAAAAAATATATTAAGAACTTCCACAAAATTCATATTCAATTTTTATTAAATGAACATACACAATTATTATTATTATTATTATTATTATTATTATTATTATTATTAAATTGAACATCTATAGTATTTTAAATAATATTTATAAGATTAATTTCAAAAATTTTATTCAAAAAAAATTAATTAATTTTAATATTTTAATATTTCACCGTAAAATATCATCGAATAAAAAAAAAATTAAGAACCGAACTTTTATTGAATAAAAATCAAAAATATTAAGAACCAAACTTTTATTGAATAAAATATCATCGAATAAAAAAATATAGTATATAGAAGTATAGTATATAGAAATTTCGAAGTTTTTAATATTAAAATTAATATAGTATATGGAAGTTCTTAAAATTTTAATTTCTTTGCATTTCCATATAAAATTAAAAAAAAGTATATCAATTAGTACGCAATATTTTTTCTAAAAAAAAACAGCGGATTATAAATTATCATTCTTAACTGTTTCTTAAAAATAAATCGGACCAAAAAAATGCTACTAATATTTGTTTTTTTGACAAAAAAAATGGTACTAATAATTAAAAACTTAAATTAAGCACAAATAAATAAACTATTCACACATTTACTGGCATTTACTTTTTATGATTCATTTTATGATATGATTCCTTATATTCCGTTTTACAATTAGGATTCATTATTCAATATTCATTGCCATGTATTCTCATGTTTTAGCCTATAAATAATGTTTCTTAGAGTCACTATTTGCATTAATTTTGAAATACAACGCAACATTTTTGTAAGTCTTCTCTGAACCTCTATTATTCTTTATTTTCTTATTCTTATTCTTATTCTTATTATTATTTCATATTTTCATGTATTATTTTCATGCAATCTATTTCATATTTATCAAAATAGACTAATAAACTTATTGCTTAATCAAAATTTTCCATTTATCAAAATATACCATAATTGAAATTTTAATCAATTATTAATTATTTATATTTAATTGCAAATACACATTAGATGTGTATAAATAAATAAACAAAATATCATTAGAAATAATTAGATTGTTATAAAACCTTATTATTTTTATATTAAATTGTAGTTGACCGAAGTCATTGTATTAATCAGTTGTTGATCGAAGTTGTTTTTCCAATCCAATCAAAAGAACACTGCTACAAAACGGGAAAGCAAATAAACACCGTACAAAGACGGAAAAAAAATACTGCACGAAGACGGGAAATCAACATCCCATTGAATAGAAGAAATCACAAAAAAAATGGTGATTCAACACATAAGGATTTGTTGCACTCATAAATACACACAGTTACATGCAATTTCAAATTTCAGTCGTTAATAAAAAATGGAACGGTGAAGATTGAAAGCGGTATCTTTTGAATTAAAACAATCTAAACTCTAACTTGAGATCAAACGATTGAAATTCATTATTATGTGTATATTACTGTAGGGAATCTTATTTACTGACAACAACTTTGCTAAACTATAGTTTTCCAACCACATATTCCATTTAACAAAATTGTTTTTCCTTGAGCAAAAGTCAATTTTCTTTTCTCTTTCTCATGTTCTAAAGTGTTTCAACGTTCAACCTAATTAAACATGAATATGATTCTTATTCTTTCGTTCTATATACATATATCAATATCAAATAATTCGGTTAATCTTTGAAATATAGACTATATTCATTCTTTATACTCTATCTATCTTGATCTAATGTCCCAAAATTTTGTACTCTATATGTCTCTATTATCATTTTTATCATTAATTAAAAATGAATTTTATATGTATCAAAAAAGAATTATAACCAGCAAAATGCGACACAAGTAGTAAATACTTTGGTGGAGTTTAACATGGGAAACTTGAATACTTTCCCACCATGGGAAAGAAGATTTTGACCATTAGATCAAACATAGAACATATTTTTATCATACACACTCAACACTAAATTTATGTAATTTATCTTTTATAACATACATATATTGATATAAAAAAATTATACATTTATTTTTAAAAATATTTTTTTATTAGAAAATCATATTATTGATGAAGATTCATCATATTCATCTAATACAAACCCAGAAATTAAAATACAAGGAAATAAAAAAAAAAGTTCATTAATTGGCAAAGCAAAAATCAGATCCATGTGATTTCACTTTCATGTAGTACTACTACTACTTCTTGCCCATAGTAACTATAATAGTGTTGAGTGACTATAATAAAAGTGTTTTTCTTCATTTGATTTAATGGTTAAAAATCATTTTCTCATGGTGGGGAAGTATTTAATTTACTCATGTTAAATCCCACCAAACACTTTGATGATAGAAAAGTTTGGTCTAAATAAATCTCAATAACATGAAGGATTAATTACTGCAATTGTACACATGGCGTGGAAGATACTTTTATTTATCGAAAAATAAAATGAAAAATAAATCTCTAATATTCTATTAAAATCTAAATTTTATTAAACATGCATATTAAGATTCAGAACTATTGATAGGGTCCATATTAAACTCCCATATTTTTATAGTGGGTCGATTCTTAGCTATAAACTCATTTTTTTTTATCAAAAATATAGTAAGACACTTTTGACTTTTCTTGATAATATCATTTTCTCATGAATTTCTTCAACTTTGGATTATTATTAACATGAGGCATAAATTATTTTTGGTGAGTATTTTTACCTACCATAACTTTAGGTGACTTTGAAATAACGTAACGTTCTTAGAAACATGTTTACTACTACCTCTGTTCCTTATTATTATAAAAGACAAATGCACATTTCGGATTCATTAAAAATTATGTATTTCGATTTATTAATAGACCAGATACATCATATTTTTAATGAATCTATAAAGTACAATTGTCTCTTATAATAAGGAACGGAAGTACTCCCTCTGTCCCAAAATAGAGAAAATGGTCAAAGAAAGTTGATGTATTTGGATCAAATTTTTGACTAGATACATCAATTTTCTTTGACTAATTTTCTTTTATATTTTAGGACGGAGTAGTAGTAATTAAGAAATTTCTTATCATTATCTTTTTGAACAATTTTACTTCCTACGATTATAAGTAACACAATTATCCAAAGAACCGGTTACTTGCCGATATTTACAAAATGAAGGAGATTTTCATTTAATTTAAACATTTTAAATTTTAAAAATAATTTTTTAATAGAATTACTTATAATTTCGTACATAATTTATGGAATAATTTTATTGTAATTTTTATTTATGTATATTTTAACAAGTATATTTGTGTGGATAATTTTACATGATCTAAAACCCACAAAAAAAATTCTATGCAAATTTTTCCCGTGCGAGCACGGGTCTCAATCTAGTTAATACATAAAAACCAGAGTTCAAATCTTAATACATATTCACTTATTCACCTTTAAAAAGATAAAATTTTAATCACTAAATCATCTAATTATCTAACCTAAAAATGGTAATAAACACACTTATTATCAAGTGAGCATGAAGTGAACTAGCATATTTATATTTTTGGCAATTTATGAAAATTGGGAATCCCTATGAATAAAGGCTTGATGTTAGGGTTTCCGTAAGGGCCACCCTATGATTCCATAAGTAGTGATAAATGTTGAAACTTAATTTTGGACACATTCTTAACCTCCATCTCTGTTTGTACTGATAGAAGAGGATAATACCAATTGTATGGTCATTGCTTTTCAAAATAAAACAAAACTAAAATTTGGAAGCATGTTTGGATTTTTCTTACAATTTCACTTTCATAAGTTTCATTCACACACACACAACCACCCCACTCAAAAGCAAATCTGACGGCAATGTTTGTCTTTGTCTACATGTGTTTGGATTCATATACTCTTTTGGGAATATTAAAATTCTTAGGTCAGCCCTGATTCCCTACCCACCTAAGGTTAAAGACAAAAATTAAATACTGCCTAGAAAAAATTACAGTCTTTTTAAATATAATAATAACAGATTTTTTTTTGTTAATAATAATAATAATTACAGTTCTTTCTTTGATTTATAAGATATAAAAATTTATTATTAATAACAATGATATTTTGTGTTTGTTTAATTTTGATGTCTTTTTGCTTAAGTGTATGTTTGATATGATAGTGGATGTACTAGATTCATAAAGATTCATCGTAATTTTATAGAAACTACAATTTAGAGCTTCTATAAAATTACGGTATCCACCGTAATTCTGACACACTTACTATGATACCATATTTATTTATTTTTTTGACGCAAGATACCATATTTGTTTAAGAATGGTTCATTTAATATTTTGAAATAAATATAATTTTTTGACAAGAATCTTGAAATAAATAATTCTTAATTTTGAAATCTTTCAATTTTAGATCATATTTTGATTCTTTCTGTTATCCTTAGTTTGAATTTGCATAAACAATCTCTTTTAAACTTTAATATCTCATTTTAATTTTCAAGTTTGTTGCTTTTGTTTTACCTGTCTCTAGATTAGTGCTACAATTTTATTGAGATTTAAATCACATACCTTAAAACGTTATAAAAGAAAAATCATATACCTTAAGTTAAAATAATAAAGTCAAACTCCTAACGATTTAAGGTTAACTATTTTTGTTGAAATGGCTTCTTAGACTTTTGAAGTGAGAATAATACATTTTCCCTCTAATATCAATTTTTCTTAACATGATGACTTGTTACATGACAATAACCAGATTGAAATCATAATTTTATTTGAATTGACTTAATTAATTGGGGTTTATTTAAAGCAAATTATTGGTCTTAGATTTTTTCTTCCACACCCCCAAAAAATCTTAGTTACATCTTAAAATTGCCAAATTAACCTTAAAATGAAACTAACCTTAAAAAAAAAAAATATACCAAAAAAAAAAACTAACCTTAAAATAGAATCTTAAAACCCTATTCCATATTCATGACGGCGAGAAATTTTAAGGCATCGTCGTCCATCATACCCCATCACCGTTTATCGTTCACTATCACCGTTCTTCCTCCATCGTCCACAATCAACGCGTCGTCCTCAAAAGGTTCGTTTCATCTTCATCTAATTGTCTGAGTACTTTTCTTACAATTTCGTTTATGTAAACTCAGTTTAGGTAGGTCTGAACTCAATTTTTATAAGCAATTTGAGTTTACGTATCTCATGTAAACTCAGTTTGCGTAGGTCATGTATTCTCAATTAAGGTACGTCCGAATGTTTAAATTAGATACGCGTAAACTCAGTTTATGTATACCTCGCATTCTTAGTTTACGTATTTTTAAACTAGAAATTTGAACGATACGTGAACTGAATTAAAAAATTTATTAAACAACAAAGAAGAATAATATACAATTATCAGTGCAAAATTTTCACTAACATGTGCATTAAAATCTTAATTGAAGATCCTCAAATTCAATTTTCAAGTTTTCCATTTCATAGGGATTATATGGTTTAATATGAGAAAGAACCATGGAAGAAGAAGTGTAGAAATAGAGTGAAGAATACGATTTTAAAAAACTTATATATTAAAAAAGACAATTATGATATTATCATAAAATTTAAGAGAAATTTGCGTGTAACTAAATTTTCTTAGGGTATAGCTCGAAATTTCATTGATCTAACCAACACAAACTTTTTTGACCGAATTGTCAAACACAATGTTTGGTAAAATTAAAAAGAAGTGAGTTTCTTTCACAAAATACTCGTGTCACATTATTTATTTGGAATATTGAAAAGATAATAAATTACTTCCGCCAGAAATTAATCTCTGATCTTGATATGTCTTTCAACTCTTATCACTTGATATATCCAATTTGGACGTGTCATATCCTTTAAATACATGTATATTGTTCGCCAAAAAAATAAAAAAATAAATACAAGTATATTAAAAAGATAAGAGTTTAATTTCTCTTATCCACATAATTTACTATACATATTTAATGAAAAGATAAAAAGATACAAGTATATTAAAAAGATAAAAAATAGTGTATTGAAAAAAAAATTTATGCTTTATATGGTAATGTCAAATTTTGAGATTATGACTTATAACTTATAAGTTCATTTTGAAGAAAAAAACTTGTTTGATAATGTTTCTCATGAGATTATAGTTTATTTTAGTCGGCTAGTTCAATTAATTTATAACTTATGATTTTTCTTTCAATTTTATCTTTGTTATTTTACTTGAAAAAATTAAATATTAATCAAACATATATTTTTTTATGTCATTTCATATTTATAAGTTTATGCAACCTCTACTTTTATTAAACAAGACATGTTCAATAGGTTCATCTATTGTAAGCTAATTTATGAGTCATGTTTTATTATTTATTAAGTAGAACTTTAGTGTATTGATTGATGACATATTTTATTATTTTTCGACCAAAGAGCATGTATAATTTCTGAGAAAATAAAAGAATTTGGATTATCTGCAGTCCAATTTCATACAGTCATACAATTAGGAGATTTGACTGTTCAATATTGGACGATTCATATTTAAAACAATTTTTTTGATTTAACCTTTTGGTTTTTAGAGAAAGGATTCTTAATTGTCTAAAAATTGGCTACGAGTTAAATAATATGTGACCAAAATATTGTTTTACCCAAAAATACAAATTGAATAAATTATTTAAAACAATTTAAATAATAAAAATTAACTATTTGTGTCAAAAATAAATATAAGTTAATTATTTTAAATTTAAATTTTAGACTATATAATCTTAATTAGATAGTCAGATCTCTCGTGATAAGTGCACGAACGTATGCAATCAAGATCTCTGTTTTCACACATATTAAAGAATGTAATCATTATGTTAAAAGTATCATTTTTACTAAATTAACCTTACTTTTTTCTTTATTTTTTTGAAAATTGTATATAAAATAATAATTAGAGGGTAAAATTGAAAGTATTGCATTAGAAATTAAAAAATGATATTTATTTTGAAACAAAATTTTTAATCTAAAGTTGTACTCATTTTAAAACGGAAGAAATAGTCTTAAGAGTGAGTGAAAGTGAGAGTTTTTATATTCTTAAAATTTGATATTCCATTAAGGTGTGAAGGACAAGAAAACAATAAAGACAAAAGTGACCCTTCAAACTTTATAGACAGCTTAGCCATGAAGAACAAGTCCACATTGAAACCAAAACAACAAATCAAATATTAAAAAACTCACACTTTTAACAGAAACATAACCAACAACAACATAGTAGTACGTAACTCATTAAACTGGTTCCTTCTACTTTTCCATTCTTCTAACCCAAGAGGCAAGCTTTGGAATTTTCTTGGGGTTTCATCTTCATTACTCTTCAATTTCAAAACCCAACAAGGAATTTTAATTATATACTCGTTTTCTACTTAGTCATCATGGTTTTGGTAGGTTCTCTTTTTAATCTTGTAATTACTTCTTCCATGTTTTACTCCTTAATTTTTTGATGGGTCGGTGCTTATGTTATAAAAGTTTGAGCTTTTTAATCAAAAGTTCTCAATTTATTTTCTGCATTATCTTTTTCTTCTTTACTTGTTCTACTTTGCTTTGCTTGTTGAATTTGCATTATTCAAGTTCATAATCTTCTTAATATTGGTATATTTTCTTCTTTGAATTTCTGCATTATTAGTTCTAGAGTATTCATTAGTTTCTTCAAAGTTCAAACTCATCTCATTGGTTGTAAAAGATAAATTTTTTTATAAATAAATTTATAATCAAAATGAGCCTAAAATTTACCTTTTAAGTATTTTTTATCACATTGTGTTATTTCCAAGTTCATGTCCTAAGATTAATTGTTTTTTGGTGTTACATTTGGTATAGTTATGTTGCAAGAAGGTTCATCTTCTTCTGCTACTTGTTCACCCTTAAAGTTGTTCTCCATGATGTCACATTCACCTAGCTTAGGGTCTCCACATCCTTGGCTTAAAGAACTGAAATCTGAAGAAAGGGGTTTGTATTTGATCCATTTGTTGCTCGCTTGTGCAAATCATGTAGCTGCTTGTAATCTTGAGAATGCAAATGCAACACTTGAGCAAATTTCCATGCTTGCTTCCCCTGACGGTGATACTATGCAGCGAATTGCAGCGTATTTTACCGAAGCACTTGCTGATAGGATACTCAAAGCATGGCCTGGTCTCCACAAAGCACTCAACTCTACTAGAATGGTTATGGTTTCAGAAGAGATTCTTGTGAATAAGCTATTTTTTGATTTTTTCCCTTTCTTGAAGGTAGCATATATTCTTACAAATCAGGCTATTATTGAAGCAATGGAAGGGGAGAAAATGATTCACATAATTGATCTCAATGCTGCTGAACCTGCTCAGTGGATTGCACTCTTACAAGTTTTGAGCACGCGTCCCGAAGGCCCTCCACATTTGAGAATGACCAGCATTCATCCGAAGAAAGAATTTCTCGACCAGATTGCTCATAGACTGATTGGAGAAGCTGAAAAGTTGGATATACCATTCCAATTCAATCCTGTTGTAAGCAAAATAGAAAACCTTGATTTTGAGAAACTTCGTGTAAAAACCGGCGAGGCATTAGCAATTAGTTCTATCCTCCAATTTCATACCCTTTTAGCCTTGGATGATGAAACCATGAAGAGAAATTCTCCTCTTATGTTAAAACCCTCAAATGGAACTCACTTGCAAAGATTCCATCCAATGTACCAAACTACATTAGGTGATTTGCTTGAGAAAGAGATGGTTAATGGATATACCAGAAGTCCCGACTCAACCTCATCATCACCGGCTTCAATGAACATTGAGCGTTGTCTCAGTGCCTTGTGGAATTTATCACCAAAGGTAATGGTTGTAACAGAACAAGACTCCAATCATAATGGTTCAACTCTTATGGAGAGGCTACTAGAAGCTTTACACTCTTATGCAGCATTATTTGATTGTTTGGAATCAACAGTCCCAAGAACCTCATTGGAGAGATTAAGGATGGAGAAAATGCTTTTTGGCGAGGAAATCAAGAATATTATTGCATGTGAGGGATTAGAAAGAAAGGAAAGGCATGAAAAGCTTGATAAGTGGTTTATGAGATTGGATTTGACTGGATTTGGTCATGTGCCTTTGAGTTATTTTGGTAGGTTGCAAGCAAGGAGGTTCCTGCAGAATTATGGTTGTGCAGGATATAAAATGAAGGAGGAAAATGGTTGTGTAGTAATGTGTTGGCAGGATAGGCCCTTGTTTTCAATATCGGCGTGGACACCTAGGAAGTAAGACAGTGTGTATGTTTGGATCAACAGTGAGTTTGGTAAAATCGTTGTGATTCACTGTGATTCTTGTCAATCACCAGTTATTAATAGGATGTTAATGAGAAAAAAAATAAGGATGTAGTATTGATCTTTTCTTTCTTTTCTTTGTATGAAAGTTATTTGTCTATAAAGTAATAAATATTCATCAATATTGAGTTTTAGATTTACTCCTATTGCATGCTACACCTCATTAGAAAAGTAAAATTGCCATGAGGATACAGTAAAATTCCTAATGAACATCTGTTAATGCTTTTGATTTTGATACAAGAGCTAGTACTCTAGAAATAAAGTTCATAACATGAACTCCAAATATGAACTTTCTGACCAAAGATTAGGTGATCTAGATTTTCAACAACGTAATTGCGTGACGCCAAACGATCAATTTCTTGAAATATGACGCTTTGCCTTAACGATATGGCCAAAAATTCGGTGTTTCATTCCTAACGAATATTTGTTAATGCTTTTGATGTTTCGGTCATAGTGACATTTTTATCATATGTCACGTTTGGAAGGTTTTGAAAGTAATCCAGTGACGACATATGAGCCAATATATAGGTTATTGATTTGTTCGACACGCAATGATAAATAGCTTCTTATGTGCGGTCAATAACAACTACATATTTCCGTCCAAAACAATATTCGAGTGCAAGAAAGACAATTTGAACGTAAATATCGAAAACAATTAATTGATCGCTTTACTATGTCATATATGAACTATGCCATTAAGGGTGTACCATTATATTTGGTGGAACTCTCTATTGGTAAAAATAACTCTTCACTCTTGCACCATGAAAGACTTAATGAGATGTTGCACCTTAGACAAAGCTAGTGAACAAAATGTCAAAACTTGGCAGCACTTGGGAAATCGTTGCCTAAAGTAAACAATGTTGTAGCAATATTTTCTCCTATTTTGCTTGTTTGGTTGGTATGGTGGTTAACCAAATAATACAATTTTTCATTGCCAACAAAAAACATGATACAATTTTTGACATTGCTTAGGAAACACTACACAAAGAGTGCAAACAACTGCAATCAATATTGAGTTAATTAATTTAATTTAACTATTTTAACGATGAATTGTTGAATAGATACAAGAATTAAATTAATATTGTTTTTTAAATGAAAATTAAAATAAGTAATATATTCAAAAGAACAGTTGAGAGAGTGACACATGAGATAAAACTATAGTACCATAAGATATTAGATTATAAAATTTGTACAAGGGAAAGAAAGATATATTATAAGATCGAACATGCACTCACAATTTCCATTATAGATCCAGTTCTTCCATGAACACGCAACAATGTGGTATGGAAGATTATTTATTTTATTTATTTATTTGTGCTTTATTGGCAATACAACAGAAGACATCTTCTTCACTGAGGCAGTACTCGAACTCTAAAGGTGTTGATGATCACTTCATGGCTTTCGGTGGCACTTTAACAGCTGAAATAATTTCATCACAAGTTTCAAATCATTTTTCTTTTTCAAAATATTTCTTAATCATTACTATACTACTTCCTCCCAGTATTTTTTATAAGAAACGATCGATTTTTTAAGTTTATTGAATAATTAATAATTTTTCTTTGTTCAATGAACTTAAATAGTAGATTTTTTTTATAAAAATGACCGGAAATAGTATCTATTTAGATATATTTGATTTGCAAAATATAAAAATAATATAGAATAACATAAAACAGCACGTAACAAACTATTGAACTATTGAACAATTTTTTGTTTGTTTTATACGATGTTTGATGGAAAAATTAAAATGGAGCTCAGCCGCCAACTACCGTGGCCGGAACTCCTCCAAAGAGCCAATGTGGCCAACGACGGTCAACGGTGGTAAAAATTGGTCAACAATGGTCAACACAACCCCTATTAAATTAATAATTTTTTTATTAACTATAATAAATATTGAATAAATTTATAATAAAAAAATGATATGGGTTTAGTATAATTGGGCTTATTAGAAAAAATTGTTTTGGGTTTTAACAAAAAATTTATTTTGGGCCGAATCTATATAACACTCAAATTATTAACAATATATTGATCAAAAAATTTATTAATACACCCATCAATAGTAATATAGTATTAATTAATAATCATTTTTATAAAAATTAAAAATAATAATTTAAATTAGTTATATTATTTAAGTTACATATTTTCTTGGATAGATCGGATATTCATCCATTAAAAAGTTAATAATGGATGAATAGATTGACTTGTGTCATGAATGAATTTGATTGGATTACTTTCCATAAAATTTTGATAGATTTTGATGAATTAATGGATCATTTTAATCCATCAATTAGAATCCAAATTCAAATTATTATCAAATCCATCCATTTTACCAACCTAAAATCATATATGTATACTCTGCACGCAACCACATGGACTAATCTCTGGAAACATGTACCATCTTATTTAAGCACTTTAGGGTCTTACACCCTGTGTTTATGTTTCTATAATTACTCATTCCAATAGATAAGTTCAAAAATGTAAATAACAATGAGTTGAAAACAAATTTTTCCATAAGAAATGAATAGAAGGGCTTACATCCACATTGCAATCCAGCAGGAAGTTTCAATCCACAAGAGCGTGCAACAGATATTGCCTTTGAAACACTCACTAACTTTTCAACTTCTTTAGTGATGAGTCTACAAGCACATGGAACATTAAAACTTCTAATGGCAGCACAACACCCTGGTGATGGTGGAATTGTTGGTCCTGATTTCTGAACAAATTTTGAACATTCTGATATAGCACTTGGAAGACTTCCCCCACATTGAGCTGAAACATTATTTGTGTTATATATTAATGTTCCAAAAATCACCAATATTGTCAATGTCAAGAAAGTGCTAGTAGTTGCCATGTTCGTGATTTTATGCAAAAAATTATCCTATAATTGTTGTGTTGTGTCACACCAATACAATGAAATGAGTTGGTGTGCGTTTATTTATATACAAGTGTGGAAGGACAAGAAATGACATAATTTAGTTCCACTGTACCTTGTTTTCATATTTTATTTTTAATTTGATTTTTTGTCACTATAATGTCGTGAGGAACTATAAATCATATTACAATGTAACGTGTTCCATATTTATATTTATATTTAGATTTATTTTATTTTATACATTGATCCCCAAATCGTCATACACATGCATGTTTGCATAGGAAATTAAGAATGGCTTTATATATTGTCAATTTTGGCTTTATATCGTCATACACTTAAAATTACATATATTGTGAGGTCTCATATTCCTAGGTGAAGATATTTAGTATAATAATATTAAATATTGTCAATTAAGTTAAGACTTATAAACAGTCCAAAAGTCTTAGCTCAACTGGCAGAAAATACCGAAATTGTTAGGCTGGATGTCCATGAACTGAGTTCGAGCTCTAGTTACTCCATTCGTATGTGTAAATTTATTAGTGGTTTTGTCATCTCATCTATGTACCAAAAAATAAAAATAAAGACTTATAAAAAAAAAACACATTTTGATGTAACTAGCAAGAGAAATATGGGCTTGAAGAGAACCGGCAAGAAATATGCTGCCGTTGGTATATGCTGTGGGCGGCTCAAAACGAACAAAAGGATAAGCCCCTTGCCTTGGTTCTTTTGGTGACAAAATTAGTGGCCATACATAAGTGAGTGTTAGTTTTTAGTTGGTTTAAATTATTAGCTTGCACTTCAAAACTTACTTAGGTCGATAGATAAAGTGATAAGTACCAATAAAAACTCATTCATATAATTATGAGGTTTTGAGTTTGAACTGCGATGAAAATATCCAATTTAGTGGCGAAGCTAACCAAAAGTTTTGCGAGGGGAAAATATAAAGTAAAAATAAGATATATCTCTATCAATATATAAATGAAATACAAAATTTAGACTGACTTTTTCCTTTCTAAAAATACCTTTATATAGTACCCTTTTCAACACTTATATTCATTTTTTTTTGGAAAGAAACACTTATATTGATTTGTAATTGCATATGTAACTGCACTACTTTCTTCATAAAAAAAACCTTAGGGGTGAGCACAACATCACACTTAGGGGTGAGCACGAGTCGGGCCGAAAATCCCAGAACTGAAGAACAACTGATGCCAATATTTGAAGCCCATCTCCGACCATGATGCATCAGAAAATTACTCTCCGCCCCACCCCCCCTACACTTCTCAAATACCCCCCTGAAATCCCAAATTGCCCTTCATTTAACACTAAAAAAGCGGTTCGGATAATATTGTCCGAAATATTTTATGAGAAAAAAGTGGTTCGGAAAATTTTACCCGACATATTTTTAAGGGAACGTTCGAATTTTTTTTTCCGAACCTGCTAGTTATAGAACATAAACGCGTATCAGTGTTCTTAGTCACACATTTGCAAAGAAAGAAAGAAAGAAAGAAAGAAGGGCGCGCGATTCTCTTGGTTTGTTCGGGAAAGCAACCATCTCACACCAATTAAATCATCTATCACCAATCTATCAAGTAAGTTCTATCTAGGTTTTATGTTTAAAATTAATTTTGATAGGATTGTGAGTTTGGGGTTTAGGGTTTGGGAAAAGAATTGTTAAGGTTATGATTGTGAGTCAATCTCTCATTTTTTTCCTAGTTTCTAAATCAATCTTTTTACACAATCTCATTTCCAATAGTTCTACAACTAAATCAACTTAGTTTGGATGTTAGTCACTTGGTAATGATATAGGGTAAAATGAAGAATGGGTTTTTATATGAAAAGAAGATACTAAAAATTGCTGCTTCGTACGGTTTTGATTGTTTTAATGTTGAATTTGTTTTGAATTTGAACTGTTGATTGATTTTCTAGTTGAATTAAGTAATTAGTGAATGTGTTTTTGATTGTTGAATGTTGGATTTGTGTTCATTTTGAACTGTTTGTAGATTGATTTGATAGTGAAATTAAGTGATTAGTGAATGTGTTTTTTGAATGTTGATATTGGTTTGAGCTTGTTGTAGATTGATTTGATATTGGAATTAAGTGATTAGTGAATGTCTCTTTGATTTTTTGATTGATTGTGGATTGAGTTGATAGTGTAATTAATTGATTGATTAGTGAATGTGTTTTTGTTGTTGTATAGTCATGGAAGAAGGCGAAGGGGTTACTGGAAGAGGTAGACATGGTAGACCAAGTCGGGCACATGTATCGGCTCGAAAATGTGTTTCAAAAAGAAGTAAAAATATGCAACAGGAACCTGAGATAGTTCCACAGACACATGATGCTGAAGCTAGTGGTTCACAGATGCATGATGAGATTGAAGTGGGTGATGATGTTGCTGATGTTAATGTTGATGGTTCGAAACCTGTTCGACGCTCACGTATACCCAAACCAAGATATCGTCAACCAGAGTTTCATGAAGGAGACCAATACTTAAATGCTGATGAAGATGAAGAAGAAGAAGAAGAAGATGTTGAAGAAGGATTTGGAGGTGGCCCGAAAGATACGTCTTTGTTGACAGATTATGCTCAGCATAGGTCCCGCATGATATGGAATGCAGATGAAGAAGAAGATAAGGAGGTATAACAATCATTATTTCATTTAATTGTTGTTAATTTAATTTAATTTAATTAGTTTTGTGTCTTACGATTACTGTTTTGGTATTTTTCAGATTTTAACTTTCACTCAAAAAGTTACAACCCATGGAATGAAGATATTGAAACTTCGAAAACCATATCGTGATGCCGCACATGCATGGTTTTGGAATGCTGTGACTGAATCTGGTCTCGAGCCCCTTCTCTATACTAGCTACAATGTTATTAATCATGGGCTGATGACGGCATTCTCTGAGAGATGGTATCCGGAAACCGAAACCTTCCACCTTCCATTTGGTGAGATTGGCATCACATTGGATGACACCCAACATCTTCTTCATATTTCCATCCAAGGATGCTTCCTTAACCACACCAGAATGCAAAAGGCTGATGCTCTCGACTTGTGTGTTAGGGACCTTGGATGTGAAGCCGCCACGGTTCATTCTCAGTTCGTACAAAACTACTTGAAACAGATTTATTTAGAAAATTTGGAACTTGCTGATACTGGTGTTCAGAATGGGTTGCCAGAGGAAGAGGTAAATGAGTACAGAGAGAGGTGCATCAGAGCTTTTCTGTTGTATTTGGTTAGTTGTACCATTTTCAGCAACAAGAGTGACTACTACGTAGATGTTGTCTATCTACAATACTTTACTGATCTGACAAATATTCACACCTGGAATTGGGGTGCAGCTGCTCTGACTTATCTTGTGAGGTATATGAATGAGTCATCAAAGGCCACAAGTGGAATGATGGCAGGATACTTGTCACTGCTTGAGGTAAATTACTAAGTTTTCAATTTATATGTAATTTTTAGTAATTTATAAGTTTTGCAATTAATCTATGTTTTAGTAACTTAATAACTAACTAAATTTGAGTATAGGAACAAATATTTTAGACTTATTATTAACAATTCATCAATATTTTGCAGGGATGGATAATGACACATTTTCCTACCATTACCCCGTGGCTATATGCTGATAACTACAACCCCAGTATGCCAATTTGTGCTAGGTATGACGCAAAACAAGGGCATTGTGATCCACTTACTTATAGAGCATTTTTCGATAATTGTCAGGTGACTGATGTGGTATTCTGCCCATATGAGGACTACCGTGATGTACTTCCCGTTACTGAAGAATGTTGGTTCTCCGGTTGGTTGAGATGTGGTGACTTGAAAGCAAAACACCTGCCTGAATGTGTGATAAGACAATATGGACATGTTTAGAGCATACCAAGAGATCTTGCTACTTCAGCGCCATTTGTCATAAACATCAATGATCTTTCAACAGTTTTTGAAGATAACCTTGAGAATCACATTATTCTTGAAGATGAGAGGGGTCCAGCTGTTAAAGACCCATGGGAAGTGTTTGATGACTATTTGGAATGGTTTTGGAAAGTATCGCATCCGAAGATGCGTCCTGCAACTGCACTTATTACTTCTCAACTTCGATTACTCCATATGGTGCAAACTGATATAAGTGAGGCTTTTCACGGTGAGGTTGAGGCAGGAACACCAATTCACAATAGGATGACTCGGGTGTTGGGGTACGTTAGTCCGTCGGTCATGGGGTTCAATCCAAGACGTGGTAGGAGAGGTCGTCGCGGTGGAGGTGCGCAAATGGAGGAGTGACCAAGAATTTGCTTATTTAATAAATTTGTTTTATGTAATGACTTTTTTTTTTAATTTTATTTTGTTCAACGACTTTGTTAATGACTTAATTTTAATGACTTTGTAACTGGATTATTTGATGTTTGTTTATGTTGCTTATTTTGGTTATGCAATGGTTAATGACTTTGGTTAATGATTATTTGATGTTTAATGTTGCTTATTATGTTGTGCACTGTTAATGACTTTGTTTAAAAAGAAACACATTCAGAGTTATGGACATAACTTGGTTAGAAATGTTATGAAATCAAGTTTCAGGCTTCTGGTTTAGCAGGTTCGGAAAAAATATTCCGAACTGGACCTGTAACACCTTAAGTTCGGGAAAAATTATCCAAACTGGACCTGTAATGGTTTAGTTCGGAAAAAATAATCCGAACCTATACAAGAATGCATAATCCGAACCTGCTAAAC
Organism: Trifolium dubium; assembly: GCA_951804385.1. Classification (NCBI taxonomy): domain Eukaryota; kingdom Viridiplantae; phylum Streptophyta; class Magnoliopsida; order Fabales; family Fabaceae; genus Trifolium; species Trifolium dubium. The sequence goes on along the minus strand of OX638075.1, from coordinate 19,911,903 downwards.
CAGAAGCTGAAAACTTGATTTCATAAACTAATAACGGATTACAAGTAATGGATTAGTTCGGGAATATTCTCGTCAACACTACAGAAAATATATATCATAAAATATTTAACTTTCATAAACACAACAATACAACGGATCTAAACACTAACATATTGATCCGTCAAATTAAACAACTGCATAAAACATTAAAATCAAATTACATAATCTACCTAAAAACCACAAATTACACGGGTTCAACCAAAGTTAACGGTCACTTCTTCCACGGGTTCAACCAAAGCTGCGCAGATGTCTTCAACAGATCTAACTAATTTTGCATCCAATTCTATCAGACCCAATCTGCTGTACTGTGCGAAAATGGAAAACATAAATATTACATCGCCGTCGTTGTTGAGAGACATTTTGCTGAAGCTTACGACTCGTCCGTTTGATATAACTTCCGGACGTCGATAGACTATTGTTGTTACTCTCCTGGTGTCGCCTTCCCCATTCAAACGGTTGTTGACTCTGTTCAGCCTCTGTTTCAGACTCTCCAGTGTGTCGTCAGTATGAAAGGTCTTTCAATAGCCAAAAGTCTTTCAAAATCAACTTGCCGATCCATGAAAGTGTATTCCCACGCCGCAGCTTGTTCGGTGCGATGATTCCTCCATTCAAGACACGTTCGAGGCAAAGGGCACCCACTCTTCAACTTGACATACCAAAAATGAGGGCCTACTAACAAAAGGAACATAAGTCGTGAAGATGGGTTGGACGGTGGTTTGGTTCTCCATGGAAAAAAGGTTTCAGATACACCTTTTTTCGGATTGGTCAGAAGTACTACAACTTTATTGTAGTAATTAGCAACGACATGTCCCATGCATGGAAACTGAAACCAATATGGTTGTGGCGCACACGGCATAATTCGAACTTCTTCAGGAGGGGCCATAGCATTAAGAATCGCATCATATCGTTCTCGCCCAAAAAGTTTCTCATATGCAGGTTTGTGATGTCTTAACTCCCTAGCCATGGCAAACTGCACTAAATAGTATTCCTCTTCAGTTTTACCATCATCCAAAGCAAAAACACGAAATCCACAAAAGCCGTCCCCAACAACATCAATTATATCATCGACATACGGATGCATAAATTTTGGCATCTTGTTAATAATACGAGGCATACTTTTTGGCTTTGAGGTCGATGCTTGACTTGCTGGAATCGGAGTGGATTGTGAAGCTCGAGTATCCGGATAAAGCTTCTCCACATGCTCCCAATATGATGGCTCACAAGTGGTTGAATTTGCGCCTTTGGATTTTGCGCCCTTTGTTTTCGCGTCCTTGAGTTTAGCACTAACAACCGGAGGAGCTATCAAGTTTGTGGTGACAGGCCATGCAAGATGACGTAATGCCTCTTTGAGTTCGGCTCTCAAACCGGAGTCTCCATTTTTTAATCGCTCTTACAAAAAAATTGTAAATAGTTTAAACACATAATATGCAAAATATGAAACATTAAAACGGGTTAATATTATTAAAATTAAATTAACCTGAATAGCATTAATCTCTTATAAGCACAAGTAATCATCTTCGACTTCACCGGCTTCCCCGTCATTGAACACCAACTTCTTCCACTGACTATTCACCTCGTCAAGTGTAATATGTAGCTTGTCGTGAATCTTTGTAGCAATATGACATGCACAAGGAAACCCACGTGTTGCTGTAAGCACACAATGGCATAATAGGGGGTCCATACCAACATCTTCAACTCTTTTTTCTTCTTTAGAAATAAGTTCCAATGCCTCTCTAGAAACTTTAAACACCAGATGCTTGTACAAGATTTTTCCCTTATGCCTGTGTTCTGCAACAAACAAACTCCTACCAAAAGAACCCTGTATCTCAGTGAACTGGCCTACCAAGCTTTTGTGGATCGATTCCCATAACCTAACAAAATCATTCTGACAGTCTGTCAAGTATTTCTTCAATCTACCATGTGCAGACTCAACTCTATTGGTTGTAGTATTGCCAAAATGCATAATGCGGTTAGTCCACGCTGGCACAAACTTCTGTTTATCAGTGTTTAAAACAGTTCTTTCTAAATAGGTCACAAATCTTGGTCACCTCTTACACACATCCTTAAACTCTTCAAGAGACTCAGCATATTCCTCTTCAGTTTCTGAAAACATAATAGCCTCATAAGAGCGCTCAATATTGTCCCACAAATCTTGTTGCTTCTGTTTATCCCCATCTTTAAGGAAGCAAGTTGTCTTCATCTTAGCTTTCACATTTCTTCTAACATGAACAGAACAAACCAACGGTGTTGCTTCCGGGAATACTGTCTTGACCGCATTCATCAGTCCATCCTGCCTATCTGTAACAATAACCTTCGGAAAGATATCTTTGTCACTAAGAAGACCACGACAAGCTTGAAGGGCCCAAGTGTAGTTTTCCTCTTTTTCATTTTTTAGCAAAACAAAACCAACAGAAAATGTCATATTAGTCGATGTCACACCGACTATTTCAAAAAGTGGCATTTTATACCGGTTGGTTTTGTATGTGCAGTCCATTATCAAAACAGACGGAAATGAGTTGAACAAGCTTATGGACTTAGGGTGTGAAAAGAAGATATCTTGCACAATTGTAGACTCACCAATCGTCCTTGTTCTGCAAACATAGTTGTTATCCCCTAGACATTTAAAGAGTTGTTGCATTTCAGTCATTGAACCCCTGACTACAACCTTCTCCCTATGGATCACGTTGTAAACATGTTTGACGAGGGTCGAATTTTGTGGGTTTCTCTCTTTCAATGTAGACATGATATTTCTAGGAGGGATTAAATTCCTTGTCAGCTCAACAACCAATTGTTTCTCTTCGGGTTTCAAACGCCCCGCAACCAAATGAGCTTCTAAAGCACGGTCCATAATATGATTGTGTATCCCCAAGACAACGGTGAGATTCCATTCTTGTGCTACATGAAAATAACCCCGAAGCCTAAATTTACAACCACATTTTCGGGTTCCAACTTGATCAAATTTTGGCTTCTTATTTGTCGGTCTGTAGACACCTCCCCCACTACAAGAAAACTGGTAATTAGCGGCAGTTTTTTTAAGGATTACCGACGGTTTTGAACTGCCGCTAGACACTGTTCCGGCGGTTTCCATAGTGCCGCTATTTGGTCTGGCGGAAGCACATATAGCGGCGGTTTTTACCACCGCCAGACAAACTGCTGCTGCATTTTAGCGGCGGTTGTAACCGTCTCAAATAATAAATCAAAAAACAAATATTTTAGTAATGTTCCGGGGGTTCAAAACCGCCCCAAATTACAAATTTGTTTTAAAAATTATTTAGATTACGGCAGTTTGGAACCGCCGCTATGCTTATAATTTATTAAAAAAAAAAGTTCTGCCAATTATTATTATTAATAAATACATTTTTAAAACTACTAAATTAAATTAAGTAATAGTAATACTTTTCTATACCAAAAAAAGTAACAGTAATACTTTTATACATTTGAATTCAACCATTTTACAACATTTACATTGCCATAACCTATGAGACCATGACTCAAAATATTAAAGCCATGACAAATTACATGTAAGGATTTGAATCTCTAAAACAAATAACAAACTGATTGAAATAACACATGATCATTAGTTGTCTTTACATGAAATAACAAACTGGTATGTAAGGACTTATCCCCTTGGAACAGAGCCATACAAGAGAGAGTCTGTCTTATCCCCCTTGAAGAATGCCTGGCAAAACACTCTGCAGCATAAAATATAATTCGATATCAAAATAGAAATTTAAAATGAGAACAATTGTTTTTTGTGAAAGATTAATGAGTTGCAACACTTCATTACATCCATTGAGAGTGATTAACCATGTTTTCAAATTGCATTAACTGTCCAAATTGTTGTCATTTTGTGTCAACATAACAAAGCTCTACAATAAATATTAAGAGTGTGTATTAAAGTAAAATACAAATTTTCTTTATGCCAATATGTATATGTATATAAACTACCGAGTTGATAATTGTCATGATCCATTGCCAAAGCTTAGGCTCTTAAGTGATGACACATAAATTGGTTTATATCACATTTCTAAGATGCACCATTATGCAAAAGTGTTTTGCCTTATAATTCATGGGCTAACTTTCTACCTAACTTCGTTCGAATATGAAACTCTTAGGTGATTAACCATTTGGCCATAGAGCCTATAATACCATGTCATCTAATAAATAACTATCTCAAAAACGGAAAGCATATAGGTGAAATCACCAAATAGTCATACCATATGCTTCTTAGACAACCGAACATACAACAGTATAATAAGTGACCACACACTCATGAGAAAAGAGGAAGTTAGCAATAAGTAAATTACTACACACCTGAGCTACCACTCTGTGACCCCTGTAGTCAATTATTGTCATAGCAAAATTATAAAGTCCGGGGACATCAACTTCCTGGTAAGCCTTGGTACCCTTCAAATCATTGTTTGCTGAAGCATACGTGGCTTGCTCATTCTCAGCCAGCTGAGCTTCAGTAGAAACATCTTGAGTGGTTTCTGTACCATTAATATCTTCCAAACTTGAACCGTCAATTGTGCTCCCATTGGGAACCAGACTGTCCCCATGAGGTCGAACACAAGAAGCTTTATCAGAAAAACTATGCAAAGTGACCGTGCAGCATGTTTGTGAATTACCATCCCCATGTTTCTTAGACAGCATCAATAGCAAAACTAAAGAAAATATTGTTGTGCACATACCTATTGTCAAAATTACTATGATAAGTCAGAAAGCATTCCTAGTTTAAAGGAAAACTTGTGTTAGGAAGAAGCAATATAATATATATATATATATATATATATACACACACCAACAAAGCATGAATTTTTGAAAACAGTCTAAAAAGGATTTATAAACACAAAAATGATATGACATCATAACACCATGGTGTCTTTTGCCAAAACCATGTATCACAACTGCATGAAATCCAAGTTCAGTTTGTTCATAATCAGGATTTTGATCTTCCCTATGTTCTATAGCCCGATCTCTGTATTTATTGAAAGATACATGTAAGGACAAGATTTTCATTGACAGGTTTTTCATGATAAATTAAATTGTGGAAAAACCAGGGCAGCATACTAATGCCAATCTCTACATCAGTATCATCTTGAAATTGTGAGTATTTCAAAGAGGAATTCCACATAATTCAAAGAGAAAATAATCAAGGGAATGTAACTAACCACATGACCGCAATCCACAAGTTGTTGCTCGCTAAGGCTCATAAGCTTTCTAGAAGCCAAATAGTTGATTCCTTCTAATTAAGGCTCCTGTCATACTAATTAGAACTTGAACTATTATGTAGTGAGATACAAATGAATTCAAACTAGTTAATCACTTTGAAAAAAATTAAATCACTAGTTTTCAAAATTATTTATTAGTTAATCTTATTGTCATGGTTCTTCCATAATTGAACCTAATAAACCAAATAATTGATGACTTAGAAATCTCATAGATTCAATCTTCAATTCAAATTTTAAAGCATTGGATTTTCAAACAAGATATGATTGACATACAAATAAGTGTTTTTTCACAAAAGCATACTGACAGTTGATTCAAAAGCTTTGGATTTTGAAGCATACTATACAACATACAGAGTACACATAAGATAACAAGAACACCAACCTGCTATACGGTCAAAATTGAAATTGTAGAATGCAGAACGCAGTCCTAGTGCTTATCTCAATAATCCTGTTCAGACAAAAGCAAATATAAGTATAAACCCTAAATAAACATGAACAGATGAAATCGCAGAAATTACAGATGATGAAAGGGGACCTGTTGGAAGCTTTTCACAGTTTGCAGCGAACACGAACAGGGTACCATGAACTGCTTAATCAGACACACAGGGTAACAAAATCGAAACAACGAACTGCTTAGTCGAAATCGAGCGACCAACAGGGTTAATCCAGATCGAAATCTAACCAACACTACTGCTTAATGGAAGTCAAAATCGAGATTAGGGGAAGGTTAGGACGAAATCGAACAAACAGAATAAACCGCCGGTTCATTAAACTAGACCGGCGGTTCTACAAAACCGCCACAGAACCGCCGCTTTTAATATTATTTTTTGTAATACAGGCAGTTTTATGGAAACCGCCGCAATCCATGTGCTGCTATCTGCTAGTTTTCTTGTAGTGCCCTCTCGCAACCCAACACTAAAGATTGCTTTCTTCTATTGGAACCAAAGTCGGACTTAACAATTACGACCGAAAAATGCAACTTTGCCGCTTCAGTGTCAGAAACCCAGCAAATCTGACGAACACAAAACCAGCAAAACAAAAATTTGATCGGTTCAAATGAGAGATTATCTTATGTTGACGCTCTAAATTGTGTGCAACTCCTGCACCAATGTTCCAATGTTGAGATTTGAGCCCAATGCAAACAAAATGAGAAGTTTTTGATTTGATAGGTTTTGATTGTGTGTTTAAGAAGTTGGTAAAGTGAGCTGCTGGTGAGCTTAAGTACGCAATGTTCGGATTATTTTTCCCGAACCTTAGCTTGCTTCCTCGTTCGGAAAATATAATCCGAACGTTTGTGATGTTTTCGGAGAATATTTCCCGAACTGCCCTGACGCGCCATAAAGGACATAATGGGTAGTTAGGGGGAAGAAAGAGAAACAAGGGGGGGGGGGGGGGGGAGAGTAATTTTCGATGCATCATGGGTTCTTCGGGTGCAGGCTTTTTCGGATAGCGGTTTTTGGGCGGTTGGTCACGGATGTTAGAGAGAAGGAGAGAAAAAAAATCTTATGATCTTCTCCATGAATTAACGCACCTTCAACAGAACCATGAAGCATGATCACCGGCAACACCCATCATTCAAGTCTTCTCCATTTGTTGTTTATGAATCTTACTAAAGAAAGAACATATGCTGGAAAATAGAGAGAGAGAGAGAGAGAGAGAGAGCTAATAGATGACAAAGAGAGTGTATGAACCACCATAGACTCATGAGATTAAGATTCTCTACAACCCGTTTTTTAATAAAAGAAAGAATAAGTTCGATGAATTCTACTAGTAAAGATGTAAATAAAACTTATTTGTTTATACTTTATATAATAAAATAACCACTTTATTAGTGTATACTATTGGTAATGTGGTATTTACTACTCCATATTACTAATATTATTATTAAAACACAGTAGTGGCCAGTGGGTAAGATAGAGAGAATACAGATCACAGAGTACAGACATAGAGCAACGCTACTTGGTAGTCTGCATATGCTGCCTTGAGCCATGAGCCTAACCATATTTGGAATAACTTTTCACCGGGATCGGTTGGTTCAGACATCAACTAGTTCAATATTTTGGAACCGTTCTCGACCACATGTAACCGCTCACAGGCTGGCCAACACCAGACAGAGAAACCGCGCTGCTAGTTTGTCGATGATGGATGGCAACGGTATTTGTTGCTTAAGGGTGTTGTTGTTGTTGTTGTAATTTCTCTGTATAGATCTATAAATTTAAGTTAAAATATTAATTTTGGTTGTTTGTGTTGTTTTTTCATGTTCTTGTGATAGATTTGAGTTTTAATTTTTTGTTAGTTTTGTTGTTGTTGTTGCTATTGTAATTTCCAGTGTTGTTGTTGTAATTTCTCTTTGGACCTATGAGATTGAAGTAAGGATTTGGGTTTTTGTGTTGTTATTATTGTTCTTGTGATAGATCTAGATTTTAATTTATTTGCTAGTGTTGTTGTTGTTGGACGAGAAGATGGAGAGAAAGTTGGGAAATGCAGAATTTTTTATTCAATACTTTCGTAGAAAAAATTCCTAGGAAACACTCTGCTCTGAACCACTCTGTCCCACCTGCTCTAAACTACTCTGCAACAAATTTTCCTAGGAATTTTTCCTCGGAAATAATCTGACATAATTTGACCCTTATTTCATCGGAAATTCCTCGGAAACTCCTAGGAACACACTTAAAACTACCTATGACGCTTTTCCTCGAAAATTTCCTCGGGTAACGTGTTTTCCTATGAATTTGAGTTGTTTTATATTCCTAGGAAATTTCCAAATTTCTTGTAGTGGATAGTTATACTTAAATTTTCTTGTTGATCATCTTCGGTACCATTCCTTGACACTGCTGTTCCAACAGTAATGTTCTAGAATCTCTCGATACAAATAATTTCTTGCATGTGAATCTCTTCGGTTTAGTGCAAAGAATTGTGTGAGCATTGGTTTTGAGTTACACTCGTTATTTAGCACATCCGTAATTCTTTGATGATTATAATACCTCACTTGATGACGATTTGGCAAATGAATTTGTAATCTTTCAATAGAAGGATATAACTTGTAGAGAATGAATTGAAATTCATTATATATGATATATGAAATATTTATATATTAATTGGGGAAATAAATAAATAGATGATATAACCTGTAGAGAGTGAATCGAAATATCTTTCACAATGCCTCTAGAGCACAAATCCATCTTGCATCCACATATTGTTGAACCTAATCTAAACTTGATCATTTGTGAACCTACATTGACACTCGATCACGGCCTTTGTAGACATACTTATATAGATATTTTATGTTTTTTATGCTACTACTTACTTCAACGTTAATGTGACAATCACACTTTAACAATAACCAAGGATTATAAGGAACTACCCATCTATTATCAACATGCCTATTTTTATTTATCGAAACAGGTTCATCAAATCTTCTTCTATATTGTTGGTAAGAGTCATTGCCTTAACACGTTTCATGTAAGAACTCTTTTCGAAATCTTTTTGTACATTGATTGTCCTTCATACCTTGGGATTTGGATTGAGTCTACCACAAGGGTCATGGATCATATGTTTAAGTATTGATTCATGTAATTGTGGTTCACATTCTAACTTGTCACGTAACTTGTCATTACTTTTTAGGAATTTCTGTCTTCACCACATTCTAATTTAGGAATTTCTGCCCTCACCAAACCATAAAATTCTACTTGTTTGCAAGCAATCAACATTGTGAAGATGAAAGATAAACCATAAAATTTACTTTTTTGTGTTTTTTGTTTTTCTATTTTTTTATTCAAAATTTTCTTTCACTTTGTTTATATGTCATCATGAATGCATAATTTATGGACATACTTCAAAGATGCAGATTGATGACGTATATTAAATTTATGTTTTATTAATTTTTAATGTGACGTTGTGTATCGTTTATTATACAAACAAACACCCTAATATATTAGAAGTTAATATGTTACTGCTTCACATTACTTACAAAAAAGGAAGGAAACGAAAGACACGATTGAGAGAAATATTCTCAATTCAATTTCTATATTTTATTCATTGACGGGCTTGACAAAATTTCGCACGAAAGTAATACTTAAGCCTAAAATAAATAAATGTGCGAAAAATTTATAATCATCTACAACATATAAATATAAATTAGCATAAAAAAAATACATATCATACAAACGGCCACGAAACGTGCCCGTTTGGCTCGCTTGTTAAATGTAATAAACTTAATTTAATTTTTTGTTTCTAAAACTCACTATAAATATATTGTAGATTTCCACAATAACTTCACAATTTCATTTCATATCCAACTATATTTTTGTGTTTATCACTTTTGTGTTTCTCATTTGCTTAAGTCAATACAAAATGGTTCCCAAAATTAATCAACTATCTTGAAATTCTGGCTACCAGACAGACAAACACTGTGAACAATGTAAGCACAACTATCCGAGCGCGTGTCTACCTCAGGACAATAACACAAAATAAAACGTAATTAAAGACAACGGAAAAGTAAAGAACACAGTAGGTTTGTTAACCCAGTTCGGTGCAACTTGCCCTAGTCTGGGGATACCAATCCAGGAGTGAATTCACTATAATAGTTCTAGTGTAAGGACCAACATAGCCTCACTACTTGTCTTCCACCTAGACCCTACTTCACGTGACAACTCTACCTAAGAACTCCTAGATATGAGACCCCGTCTAACCTCCTAACCTAAAACAATACAGACAGCGTTGCTTTTATTCTTTTCTCTTTTGATATGTTTTCTTTGGATAAGAGACACACTCTTCCGACTGAATAACAACTCCGTACCTACAGGCTTAGGAGAAGTAAAGTTACAACTCTACTAAACACGTCCTTAGCTTGACCAGCGATGATACAAGCAAAGACTCACAAAGAAACAATAAACAATAAAGAAGACTAAACCTTAAAACACACGCTTTAGAACACACACGGTTTAGCTTCGATTCTAGGGTCTGTCATTACATATATTTATACTGCAGGGTTTGGGCTTCAGACACCTTTGGACGTTGTAAGGTTCAAGTCTTGAATCTTCTAGAACAAGAGATCTTCTTGAAAAATAAATCAATATCACTTCTTAAAATATATCTAGGCTTGACCGCCTTAGACTTCTTCAGCACACATGACTTAATCATCAAGTAATGGTTAAAAGAAAAACCAAAGCGAATCTTAAGAAGATTGCATAAAAATATAAACGCGCGAGCTGGCGCGAGCTGGCAGATCATAGAATGCTGTTCCATATGTGTAATACCCTAATTTTTAACTTTTTAAAATAAATACCTTTTTTTAAAATTGTTTCTTATTCTATAAGAAACGACTAAAAAATAGTTTAAAAAAATAATGTTTTCGCTTCTTCCGCTAATTTTGTTTAAAAATCATAAATATATTTCATTTCATTTGCATTCGCTTATTGTGATTCGTCGCATTTTAATCATCAAGAAAATATTTTTTCCATCAACCAATTATGTTGCGCCACCTCATAACCATTTTTAACCTTTTTGTTTATTATCATTTTTCACATTAATTTCCCCTTAACGTCAAAAGTGTTAATTATTACATCAATGCCATTTACCCTAATCTACCACTATATATACCATTATTTTAATCAGAAAAAGAGGACACAAATCCCAAGAAAATCATAAAAAATTCCTCCTCCCTCCTCCACCAACACTCCCATCGCCGGCCACCACCACCCAAAACTCCGGCCAACTTCCGGCCACCTCAAATTCATCCAAAAATCAAAATCAAACACCCTTTCATTATTATTTTCACTCTTCTAAACTCAAATCCAAAGTCGGAATCGAGAAAAAACGAACGGAAACTCCTCAAACGAAGCTCTCAAGTTGCGGCCAAAACAAACCTTTTGATCTGTCCATTTCGCGTACAATCGAAGGTGAATAAACAGAGATTCAAGTTCCTGGGATCATTCCGAGCATTTCCATTCAGTCGTTTCTATGAAATCTCGCTAGATTACTCTGTTTTGTTCCTGTCGGTGCATTTACCCTTTTCGCTTATTCTTCGTGATTTGTTTCTTATTTGCCGAAATTTATTTTAGATTTGTAATCCTTATTGAATTTCGATCATAATAGCATGTTTAAACGCAAGTTTTGAGTACCGGAAATGAGTTTTTGGTCGCACCAAGTGGCTAGCCGCGACGGAGATATGTCTCTGCGTTTTGGCTTTGTGGAGAAGAAGATAGCGCCACGTGGCGCGTCCTGAGTGGATCAGGTCTTCTTCTCCGCGCGCCCCCCATATTTCTCCTCAAACCCCCCTGCTGGGTCATATGCTGGGTCGGTCTAACCCTGCTCTCAACCGAACCCGGCCCGGTTTGGTTACAAAGTGTTAATGCACCAGTTCCCCTCCGAGTTTTAATAATTGTCAAAACACATGGAAATAGAGTAGAATATGTTTAGGCAACAATTGAAATTGACTTGACAGCAAAACATTATTTTGAAACTTTGAAAAATCAATTTTTAGGTGTTTTGTATCGATACATGTAAGTCTGTATCAATACAAATGTCCTGAAACATGAACAGGCTGATTATCACGCATTTGTATCGATACATAGCACCTTTGTATCAATACAAATTGTTCTCATTGAAGTCAGAGGAGTCTCTGTGTTTCGAAACACACTTGTATGTTTCGAAACACATGCAAATTCACCTGAAGTCAGAGAGAGCCTTGTGTATCGAAACACACCTTTGTGTTTCGAAACATATCAGTCAATTTCTGTTTTTCTGGTGTATGTATCGATACATACGCGTGGATGTATCGATACAAGAACACAAACCTTCCTGCTGTCAACTGCTTGTATCGATACACACTGATGCATGTATCGATACAAGTCTGTTAGATTGTGCCTAAATTTGCTCAATTCTACTTCCATTATAAATAGTTTTATGTGTTATTGTTGTATGCATGAGAAACCAGTATTGAAGAGTTCTTTGGTCAAGATTGTTTGAGAGTTTTGTATCAAGGATCATTCAAGAGCAATCATCATCTTCCTTCATTACTTCTATCAAATTGAAGATTAAGTATGGGTTCAATTGGAGATTGATTTGAAGAATTCGAAGGATAACGTTCGAGGAGAATTCGCGGTGAATCAGAATTCGTCGCTCGGGTTGATTGAGTCTTGAAGGTTGGGTTTCTCATCCGGTTTCAAGAGCTTGCTTGAAGGTTACAATTCGGTTCGTTGAGGGAATCATTCGGACGATCATCACGGATTCTTGGATTGGAGATCGCGTGAAGGATTGATCGTTGGGAACGAATATTGAAGACGAGATCGAATTGGGTTTGCACATTTACAAAGACGGGTTTATGTTGAAGATGGTGAAGACCGGGTTTAGTGTCTGTATCTTACATATTTGAGTCGTTTGTAAACTGTGCATTGAAAGAGTTTTTCCGAAGTAAAACTCTCACCTTGTCCGTTTGATAAGGTGGGCGGAGAGGTACCGGACGACTGCGAGGACGTACGAAAGTCGGGAACTCCGTGATCACTCCCTTGTGTATCTTTCTATCCTTTATCTCTTTTACATTCCAATTAGTTATTCACTTCACTTGTTACTTGGATTTTCAATTGTACAATTTGTGTGTGACTCAATTTCAAATAGAATAAGTGTAATTTGAAATTGATTTACTTGGTTAATTCGAATTGCATTCATTGTATCGTATTCATTTCATTGGCTTTTACTACACTTCCTTTGATCGAGGTGCAATAGACTACCGATCTAGGTAGCTTCCGCGCTTACTCGATTATTTTACGAAAAACCGTAGTTGTTGTTTGAAACGCTTTGCTCGTCACATTTTGAGCGTAGCCTTGTAGTCTAACACAAAGGACTTGAGCCTTGGCTTTTAGGCCCAGTTCTGTTTTTTTTTGTTTTTTTTCTGATTACACCTTCTTTTTTCTACTGCACCCCCGGCTGACATTAATTAATTTTGATTCCTTTTTAGCAAAAAATGCTTAAGTGGAATAATTACTTATTAGCAAAAGTGATTATTAAAATAATCACTTTTGAAAATAAGTAATTATTTAAATAAGCTATTATTATAAAAGTGATTATGCGAATGATCACTTATACAATAAAAGTTTATTTTAAATAAGTTATTATTATAAAAAGTGATTATGTACAAAACAACTTATATAATAAGAACTTATTTCCACTTCGGCTTATTTTAATCCGTTAATCTACGCTTAATTGATATGATGCTTGGTGATTTAAATCATGTTCGTTTATTTAGTGTTGGATTTAATTGCTTATGCTTTATGTTCTTCGGGCTATTTAATTCTTGCATTGTTATTCATTTGATATTATTATCTGTCATGTATTATTCATATTGTCAAGTGCACCTCTCTCATGTTCTACCTTTCTCTTTCGTTTCTGACCTGGTTTTGACTGTAAAACTTCTTTTCTAAATAAAATAATGATTCGTTAATTAAAGTGAAAAGGGGGAGTCTGGTGCACACCTTTCTCGGCCTGAATAGTACAGTCTATGATGCACATTGTAGATAGCATACTATTCTCATTTTGATTAACGAACATTTAATTGATTAAAGTGAAAAAAGGGGAGTCTGGTGCACTCCTTTCTCGGCCTGAATAATACAGTCCATGGTGCACATCGTGGATAATGTATTATTCTCATTTTAATCAATAACTTTTCTTTAATTAATTAAGATGAAAAAGGGGGAGTCTGGTGCACACCTTTCTCGGTCTGAATAGTACAGTTCATGGTGCACATCATGAATGGTGTACTATTCTCGTCTTAATTAACGAACTTTTTCTTAATAAATTTTCGCAACTTCTTTTCTTAAACGAACGATACTTTATCCATTCCTTTGACGCATACAAACGCTTAAACTTCAGTTGAGTATACAAGCATACTATTGTTTCAAAGGAATGCGACCTAAGTATTTTTCGATTAAAAACGTTCAACAAACAAAGTTTTTCTCAGGAAGAACTACGTGAGCTTTGAATTTCTCATTGCACATGGGGAATACGTAGGAGCGAGATCGTAATCTCGTCAAGCCAAATAATATAAAACTCTTTTTTTTTCCCTTTTAGTTCAATATGCGGTAATCTTTTCTTTTATGCGGCTAATTTCTGTTTATGCAAACCAATTCCTCAAATGGTTCCCGTTGAGTACAACGGATATGAGGGGGTGTTAACGTCTTCCCCTCATATAACCAACTCCCGAACCCGACTCTTAAGGTTTTATCATTATTTTCCTTTCCCCTCACGGGATAAATAAAATATGGTGGCGGCTTCATTGCAATATTATTTTGTGCTTGCGCCGGGTGTTACAATATGCTACAGCATCTGACCCATCATCAGTGATCATAGGCATCTGACCACACATTTGGCTAATATATGTTTTTGACACAATTGTAGCCAATCTTCAAAACCCAACAATCTCCCCCTTTGGCAAAATTTTGGCTAACACATTTGAAAGTCAGTTCTTGGAGAGATAAAAACCAAAACTTCCTTCAACCACCATAGGCATAAGAATCATAGTAGATAGGGAGAACACTCTAGAACGACTCTATGGTTAAGAATCACTTACGTAGAATCAGAGGCGATCATCAGAAGAGAATACGTCCAGCCTCAAAGAAAACAGCCTCTCACATAGTGAGTTCATGGAGAGAAATAAATGCCTTTGGAAAAAATAAATTTCCAGAAGCCCAGAGTAGATAAACTCCCCCTCAAAACATGCGTACAAACAAGCGCACATATCATAAAGATAGTCGCTCCCCCTCAAGATACGCACACACACCTTCATAGAGCTACGTGAGACACGTATAAGAGCTTCAACAAACGAACGAACACGATCACGATCATACTTGTTAGTGTTTTTGTGTTGGCCTCATTTTTGGCAAAACACAATGTGGAGGACAATGTGCGCATATCATGATGTGTAGAGCCATGTGTACACATTATTAGAAGATCGGAACCTGAACACTTATTTACGCGCCATATCTTTCTTGAAAGATATGTTTTGTTTTTACTTCGCTTGTTTGCAGGCTAAGTTGCGCGCGTCCAATGAACCTTCAAGGTTACTTGTTAACCTAATTTTATTTGTAAAAAATATTTTCCAATCATGGGAATATTTTATTTGGTTCAAATTTATATTTCTTGGGTAAGAATTATTACAAGGAATTATTTGCTTGAAGCCCAAGACTTGTCTGAAGGCCTAGAAGATTTTGAAGACTATATATATGTGAGAAGACTAAACCTAATATTCACGCAAGCCAATATTGAAGATTTGAATTTTAGGGTTTGAGTCTTTTGTTAATTGTTATTTGTGAGTCTTTGCTTGTGTCACCTAGATGCATGCATAAGGACTGAGTTTATTGAGTTGTAATCCGAAGCTTTTAATCAAGGAATATTGTCAATCACTCAAAGCTTTGAAGTACGAGTGATGTTTATTGTTTTGGGGAGTGTTCTCTAATTTTGTTGATTGTATTTGTTTTGAAGTGGAAGTGAGACGGGTTTCTCTTACCTACGGGGTACCTAGGTAGAAGTCTATACGGGTAGTTACAAAGTGAGAAGTGCAAACGGGGAGTTTGACTTTGAATTTGTTTTATTTAGTGGATTTCCTTCCTGGCTTGGAAGCCCCCAGATTAGGTGTGGTTACACTGAACTGGGTTAACAATTCTCTTGTGTTGTTTACTGCTTTTTATTTGTCAGTTTATTACTTGTCCTGCACGTCTAATTAATGTGTGCACATCTTACCGCACATTACTCTGTTTGATTATAATTTATAAATAGTACACCAGAATTTTAATTGGCATCAGAGCAGGCACCCTACCTGTTTTTGGGTGAGCTCCAGCGAAGATGAATTCTGGGAATACAGACAAAGAAGGACGATTTGTCACCAGGCCACCTCTATTGGATGGTACAAACTATGATGGATGGAAATCTAAAATGCTAGCGTTTCTTCAATCATTAGATAACAAATCATGGAAGTCAATACTGAAGAAGTGGGAACCACCCATGATCATGGACAAGGATGGAAAATCTACTGGTATTCCAAAGTCTCCAGAAGACTGGACCAAAGAAGAAGATGAACTTGCATATGGAAACAACAAAACATTGAATGCCTTATTCAATGCAGTAGACAAAACCATGTTCAGACTTATCAAGAAGCAAACTGTAGCAAAAGTTGTTTGGGATATGCTAAAGACAAATCAAGAAGGTACATCTAAAGTGAAGATGGCTAAGCTGCAACTTCTAACAACACAATTTGAAAATCTTAAAATGAAAGAAGATGGCAACATATATGATTTTCAAATGGAAGTACTAGATTATGCCGACATGGTTGACTCTCTAGGAGAACCAATAGTTGAAGAAAAATTGTGCAGAAAGATCATCAGATCCCTTCCTAAGAAGTTTGACATGAAAATCACTGCTATTGAAGAAGCTCAAGACATTTCTAACATGAAGATGGATGAACTCATAGGTTCTCTTCAAACTTTTGAAGGTGCATGCAATGACAGAATTGATAAGAAAACAAAAGGTATTGCTTTTGTTGCAACTGAAGGACTTGAGAAAATTGAAGAGAATGACAGCAATGGTACCTCAGATGAGATAGTTTTCCTTGGTAGACAATTCAACAAAATTTTGAAGAAATTTGGAGGAAAATCAAACCAGAAAATACAAAGAGAGGTCAGAAGGTCAAACTCTCCAAGAAGAACAAATGAAGGCAAAGGAGTAAGGTGCTTTGAATGTGATGGACATGGACACATCAGACCAGAATGTCCCACCTTTCTCAAAAGTCAAAAGAAAGGTCTGTCTGATGCTTGGTCGGATGATGATTCAGAAGATGAAAACAATGGAGGAGAAGCTGCTAAACTTGTCAAGGTCTTAACTGGGATATGTGAAACTCCTGAGCATGACTATTCCAATCGAGTAGTTCCTTATGAAGAACTTGCAGCAAGTTTTAAGGATTTGTGCTATGAGACTGAAAGCACTCACAAAAAACTATATGAAAACGTTCAAACTATTAGTCAAATGATGACTGAGAGGAAAAATCATATATCACAAATATCAAAGTTGAATAAAGGAGTTGTGCAACTTACTTCAAAACTAGAAGACATGAAAAGACAAGTCAGAACGATGAACAATGGTACAGACATGCTAGAAAAGATCCTTGATGAACAACAACTTGGGAAACCTAAAGGGATTGGTTTTGATTATCAAGTTCTGAATAAACAATCCCAGAAAAACAATGCCACAAAGTTTGTCGCAGCAAAGGATATCTATGATCCAACAATGTGGGATACCATGTGGACACAATCTTCTAAACACATGTATGCACATCCTAAGATCACATCTCAGACTATCACCAAAGTTTGGGTGTGCCATCACTGTGGCAAGAAAGGACACATAAGACCTTTTTGCTTCAAGCTACATGGGTATCCTGGTTATCACACTTCAGAACAGTACTATAATAAATCTAAAACAATAAAGGAGTGGAAACCAAAGGAGAAATGTGTTGGATTAATTGCATCTTTTAGAGCTTCCTCAAAGGAAGATTGGTACTTTGACAGTGGCTGTTCAAGGCACATGACAGGAGTAAAAAAATTCATAACTGACCTAAAACCTCATTCTACTAGCTATGTTACTTTTGTAGATGGTGCAAAAGGAGAAATTAAAGGAGTAGGAAATCTAGTCACTTGTGGACTACCAAAAATAGAAGATGTGCTGTTAGTAAAAGGATTGACAGCAAATCTCATTAGTATCAGCCAACTCTGTGATCAAGGATTCAAGGCTAGTTTCTCCAAAAATGAATGTTTAATCACTGATGATTCAGGAAACATTGCAATGAAAGGATCAAGGTCTAAAGATAACTGCTACATGTGGTCACCTCAAGAAGAGAACAGCCTATCAGCAAGTCTCTTAAGCAAGGTTGAAGAAGTTAAACTATGGCACCAAAAATTAGGTCATCTTCATCTAAGAGGTATGAAGAAGGTAATCTCAAAAGAGGCTGTCAAAGGAATACCAAGGCTTGACATTGATGAAGGAAGCATTTGTGGTGATTGTCAAATTGGTAAGCAAACTGAGGTATCACATCCTAAACTTCAATACCTTGCCACATCAAAAGTTTTAGAACTATTGCACATGGATTTGATGGGACCTATGCAAGTTGAGAGTCTTGGTGGCAAGAAATATGCTTATGTTGTTGTAGATGATTTTTCTAGATTTACATGGATTAACTTTATTAGAGAAAAATCAGACACCTTTGACGTGTTCAAAGCTTTGTGTACACAACTTCTAAGAGAAAAGGATGAAAAAATTATAAGAATTAGGAGTGATCATGGAAGAGAATTTGAAAACTCAAGGTTTATTGAGTACTGTTCATCTAAAGGGATTAAGCATGAATTCTCAGCTCCAATCACACCACAACAAAATGGTATAGTTGAAAGGAAGAACAGGACCATTCAAGAATCAACAAGGGTTATGATACATTCCAAGAAACTCCCTCTGAACTTGTGGGCTGAAGCCATGAATACAACATGCTACATACATAATCGTGTAACTCTCAGGTCAGGCACCACCAACACCTTGTATGAATTGTGGAAAGACAAAAAACCATCAGTCAAACACTTTCATGTGTTTGGTAGCAAATGTTACATTCTAGCTGACAGAGAACAGAGAAGAAAAATGAATCCTAAAAGTAATGAAGGAATATTTCTGGGATACTCAACAAACAGCAGAGCATACAGAGTATTCAACCATAGACCAAACACCGTGATGGAATCTATCAATGTGGTTGTTGATGATATGCCAAGTATACCAGTGGACGATGTGCACTATGATGTGGGCACTTTCTATCAGCAGGATCTAGAACCAGCAGAAAATGATAACAATGAACCAACACCTGACCCTGTGACCATACAAGTTGATGATCCTCCTACCAACAAGGCACCATCTATCATAATTCAAAAAAATCATCCTACTGATCTCATCATTGGTGACCTAAATGAGGGAATAACTACTAGAAGATCAAATGACACCATCTCAAACTCTTTCTTTGTATCAAGGATGGAACCAAAGAATGTGAAAGAAGCTTTAACTGATGAGTTTTGGATAAATGCTATGCAGGAAGAGCTTAGTCAGTTCAAAACAAATGATGTGTGGGACTTGGTTCCTAGACCAAAAGACACAAATGTCATAGGCACAAAATGGGTCTTTAGAAACAAATCTGATGAAAGTGGTATTGTAACCAGAAATATAGCAAGACTTGTTGCTCAAGGATATACATAAATTGAAGGTGTTGACTTTGATGAAACATTTGCACCTGTTGCAAGACTTGAGTCAATAAGACTAATGCTTGGAGTAGCTTGTATTCTTAAGTTCAAATTATTTCAAATGGATGTTAAAAGTGCTTTTCTAAATGGTGAGCTACATGAAGAAGTGTATGTTGAGCAACCAAAAGGATTCATTGATCACAAGCATCCTGAATATGTATACAAATTAAAGAAAGCTCTATATGGACTAAAGCAAGCTCCAAGAGCCTGGTATGAAAAACTAACTGAATTTCTCACTACTCATGGTTACAGAAAAGGAGGAAATGACAAGACCTTGTTCGTAAGAGAAAGCAGTGGAAACCTAATGATAGCTCAGATCTATGTGGATGATATTGTCTTTGGGGGAATATGTACACATATGGTACAACATTTTATCAAATAGATGCAATCCCAATTTGAAATGAGTCATGTTGGAGAATTAACATACTTTCTCGATTTACAAATCAAGCAGATGGAAGATACTATTTTTGTGTCACAAAGCAAATATGCCAAGAGTATTGTCAAAAAGTTTGGATTGGAAACTGCTAGTCACAAGAGAACACCTGCTCCTACACATTTAAAACTCACTAAAGATGAAAAGGGGGTCAGTGTGGATCAAAGTCAGTATAGAAGCATGATAGGCAGTTTGTTGTATCTTACAGCCAGCAGGCCTGACATTACATTTGCTGTAGGTGTATGTGCTAGATATCAAGCTGATCCAAAGGAAAGTCATTTGAATCAGGTTAAAAGAATTCTGAAATATGTGAGTGGTACTTCAGACTATGGATTATTGTATTCTCACAGTGAAGACTCAAGAATGCTTGGATACTGTGATGCTGATTGGGCTGGAAGTGATGATGATAGAAAAAGCACTTCAGGTGGTTGTTTCTTCTTAGGCAATAATCTCATTTCATGGTTTAGCAAGAAGCAAAACAGTGTCTCTTTATCTACTGCTGAAGCTGAATACATTGCAGCAGGAAGTAGCTGCACTCAAATGATTTGGATGAAACAAATGCTGAAGGAGTACAATGTGAAGCAAGATGTGCTTACATTATATTGTGATAATTTAAGTGCTATAAATATCTCTAAGAATCCTATACAGCACAGCAAGACCAAACATATCGACATTAGACATCATTATATTCGAGATCTGGTTGAAGAGAAACTTGTCTTGCTTGAGCATGTTGCCACAGAAGAACAAATTGCAGATATTTTCACAAAGGCCTTAGATGCAGCTCAGTTTGAGAAATTAAGGGGTAAATTGGGGATTTTCCTAATAGAACAGATGTAACAATTAAATAACAACACGTGTGCAATGACGAAATTCTAATATCAATATGTGCACGAAGCTTCATTAGTCTGCCTGACCAGATTATGTTTTATGATATGCACTCTTTTGCACTATCTGTGCCTTATTGAATCTTATGGTATGCACTTCTCTTATTATCTACCATGAATTGTTGCTATGCGAATCTGCTAGCTTGTTTGTTCTCTTGCCAATATCTCTCTAATCTTGAAGACCTCCTACATGGTATGTTCTGTTTGGCAAAATTTTATGTCTAAAAAGGGGGAGTAGATGTTAGTTGTTAGTTTGTAGCTCTGATATGTGAGTTGTTTATTCTCTTTTATTCTCTACTACCTGGTTATGTCATGAAGATGCTGTTGAAGTAGTAGTAGTTGCTGTTATTATTGTTGGTTGATTGTTACTCATTATGAGTTGTCTGCACGATGTGCATGAAAATGTTGACACATGGTTAGTGTCACTATGTCACTAGTCATTTGTTATTTGTCTAAAGTATGATGTGCATAAATATGTTGGCACAGTGTTTGTCACATTGAAGATGTTTATTGTTGATTGTGAGTTGTTTGCATGATTATGCATGAATGTGTTACTTATGAAGTATGTTCATTGTCTGCATGATCTGAGATATGCATGATTTGAGGGGGAGAAAATCTTTCTCGTGTTTTATGTGAAGCTACTATTGAGGGGGAGTGCCACTTATGTGAAGCTGTTATTTAGGGGGAGTTTTGACTCTCTTATTACCTGTTACTTGTTGATTGTGTGCTTGCATGCGAATGTTCTACTTTTAGCATGTCAAGCCCTATGTGTGTTTTTCTAAAACACCTATGTGAGGACTTCTCTATCCTCTGTGTTTCTTGTGTGAGGCCGTCGTTTATTCGCTGTTGTGTGCCTCTGATGTTCATTGTTGAAAGCTTTTTGGTAAGCAATTCTATAAGGAATCCACTATGTGAATTGTTGATTATACTCCTTCAAAGTCTCTATTCTCTGATCAATGTGAAGGAGTCTGTCTTTTATATCTCTCTAGCATGTCTATCCGGTTCAAGATTGTTTTAGCCAAAAATTTGCCAAAGGGGGAGATTGTTAGTGTTTTTGTGTTGGCCTCATTTTTGGCAAAACACAATGTGGAGGACAATGTGCGCATATCATGATGTGTAGAACCATGTGTACACATTATTAGAAGTCCGGAACCTGAACACTTATTTACGCGCCATATCTTTCTTGAAAGATATGTTTTGTTTTTACTTCGCTTGCTTGCAGGCTCAGTCGCGCGCGTCCAATGAACCTTCAAGGTTACTTGTTAACCTAATTTTATTTGTAAAAAATATTTTCCAATCATGGGAATATTTTATTTGGTTCAAATTTATATTTCTCGGGTAAGAATTATTACAAGGAATTATTTGCTTGAAGCCCAAGACTTGTCTGAAGACCTAGAAGATTCTGAAGACTATATATATGTGAGACAACTAAACCTAATATTCACGCAAGCCAATATTGAAGATTAGAATTTTAGGGTTTGAGTCTTTTGTTAATTGTTATTTGTGAGCCTTTGCTTGTGTCACCTACATTCATGCATAAGGACTGAGTTTATTGAGTTGTAATCCGAAGCTTTTAAGCAAGGAATATTGTCAATCACTCAAAGCTTTGAAGTATGAGTGATGTTTATTGTTTTGGGGAGTGTTCTCTAATTCTGTTGATTGTATTTGTTTTGAAGTGGAAGTGAGACGGGTTTCTCTTACCTACGGGGTACCTAGGTAGAAGTCTATACGGGTAGTTACAAAGTGAGAAGTGCAAACGGGGAGTTTGACTTTGAATTTGTTTTATTTAGTGGATTTCCTTCCTGGCTTGGAAGCCCCCAGATTAGGTGTGGTTACACTGAACTGGGTTAACAATTCTCTTGTGTTGTTTACTGCTTTTTATTTGTTAGTTTATTACTTGTCCTGCACGTCTAATTAATGTGTGCACATCTTACCGCACATTATTCTGTTTGATTATAATTTATAAATAGTACACCAGAATTTCAATACTATGGTATCAGAGCGAACAGAGCGAACACGATCACGATCATACGAACGAACGAACATACTACTCCCCCTTTTTAGCAAAAAATTCTGGCAAACATAAGTCATGCACAGAGTGCAGAAATAGAGCATAGGGTAGTATCACATAATGCATATTATAGACCATAAGCACACAAAGGTGCAATAGAAATCCAGGAGATAACAAAACATAAAAAAGAAAATCAGAGAACAAACATCAGAGTCAAACAGAGGTAGACTCATCAGAATCATCTGACATCTCCTTAGTATCACCAACAGTAGAAGCATCTTCTTTTCCTCCTTCCACTTCCTGAACTTCCTCATGATCCACACCATCAGCTTCAGCTTCCTCTTCAGCCTTCAAGGCTGCAATGACCTTATCAATCTTCAACACTAGATGACCTGACAGAAGTACCCACATCTTCAGCAGCATCTGTCACAGACAACAACCTGCAATCCACAGACAAAGGACTTGGCCTTTTGCAGGGCTCATCAGTTCCAACCAAAATGTCTAGATGTTGCTAGAGAATAATACCACACAGTAGAGTGGGAAAGGAAATAGGAAACTTGATAGCATATGACTTGGCATGCTCCAATACTTGATAGAAAATATAAGCTCCATAGTCAAAAACAGTCTTAGTGCCAACTGCATAGATAAACTTGGTCAACCCAGTAGCAATAGAATTGGAATGAGTGGTTGGTGTCCAGTTTGAAGCAGCTATCTTGTTCAACACAGCAAACAGGGGAGTGAGCTTAGCAGAGGATAAATGTTTAGGCCAATTCTTGACCTTATTACCAGTTATAGCCTTGCAAACAGTATCATCAGTCACCTCCATGTCAGGAACCTCTTCAGTTGACCTCTCAAGATATTCATTAATGAACAGAGGAGAGAAGTTCACACACTTGCCTCTAACAAAAAACTTCCTAAACTGAGGATTCCTTGCATCATCAAGATCTTCAGAGACATTCACCAAAAACTCCTTAAACAGCTTATCATAGCAAAAACCCAGATTCCTCACAGTCTTCATCAAACCAGCAGAAGATAACAGATCCACAAGTTCCTTGCATTTAAACACTTCTTCTTTCAGATTCCTCTCTAGAGCTAGCCTTCGTGGTAAATATATTTCCACCTAGCAGAACCATCCTCCAAGTGAAAAGAAACATTGTCTAGGGGTGTTGAAGGTATAGATAGTGGTACTTTCATACCCTTAATTGTTTTCCTGGATGCCTTGCCATAAGTGGCAGCATCAGTCTCAGCAACCTCAAAATCAGAGTCACTAGTTGGAGGATCTTTTCTCTTTAGACTCTTCTTCCCTGGAGTAGATTGGGGCACAGCCTTGCTCCAATCCTTAGGGGGACCATACCTGGGCTTTTTCCCAGTATCAGCTTTCTTTTTCTTGCCCTCAGGGGCACTTTCAATCACAACAGACTTACTCCTTGTCCTACGAGCAACACCAACAACAAGAGTTTCCTCCACAGTAACATCATCTGGTTTATCCTCATCAACCAGAACCACATCATCTTGCAACAAAGTATCATTTTCAGGACTCTCAGAACTCTTAGGACTCTCAGCATACTGAGTCTCAAATTCTACAGTCTTAGGCTCAGGGGAGCCTTCTTCATGAACACTATCAATAACAGGCGTATCAAGGACCTCAGTGGTGTCCATATTTGCTTGTGCCAAAGATGCTGGAGCATCTGGCATAGCATCTGTCTTCTCATCAGTAAACACAGCTGATTGCTCAGCAACAGAATTATCAACCAAATTTTTCTCAGGTTCCACATGTTTCTCAGCAAAGGAATTGGTCTTTTCAACAATCAGACTATCATCTACCTTAGGATTATCAGAACCTAGGGTTTGAGTAGCACTAACATTCTCAACAGTAACATTTTCTGGTTCCACAACAGTTGAGACAAAAGGATTTTCCTTACAATAAAGATCATGCATGCTCAGACTAACACGCTTAGCAGGGGAGGGTTTTGATTTCTTACCTTTAGATTTATAACCCCTCTTTGTAGCAGAAGACGAAGAGCCTTTGCTGGTACTCTTCTTCCTCGAAATAGACACATTAGAACTTCGTGTTACCACACCAGTACTAGAAATCATGGCGAGTGGTTGAGCATTTGTAATAACCGTCGTAGGATCAGCTTGTTGAGCGACAGAATCAGAAACGGGATCGGATTGAACATGTTTTATTTGATCTTGTAATGTGGGTTGTGGAATTGAATCAGACATGGTGATGATTTGTTGTTTGATCGAGCAAAAGAGTAGTAAACAATGAAAGTTGTTGAACTAGGCGAGAGAGAAGTTGAGAAGTTGAGAGTTTGCAAAAGTAAAGTTGTAATGTGCAAAAGTAACACTTGAGGAAGTTGGAGAGTGGCTTCCTAGACTTGCGTGCAATAAACGGTTATGATATTGAAATGTAACTGCTGCACGCCTCCAATAAATTAACTGCTACAATTCTTCAATCTGGCAGATACCTAACTTGCTCTTCAGTTGCAACATGCTCAAGAGTGATGACCTTTTCTTCAACTAAATCTCTAATAAAATGATGTCTAATGTCAATGTGCTTAGTCCTTCTGTGTTGAATAGGATTTTTAGAAATATTAATTGCACTCAGGTTGTCACAGAATAAAGCCATAGCATCTTGCTTGGCATTGTACTCACTCAGCATCTGTCTCATCCAAACCAATTGTGCACAACTACTTCCAGCAGATATATACTTAGCCTCAGCTGTGGATAAGGAAACACAATTTTGCTTCTTACTAAACCATGATATGAGATTGTTGCCTAGAAAGAAACATCCACCAGAAGTACTCTTCCTATCATCAGCACTTCCAGCCCAGTCAGCATTACAGTACCCAATCAACATAGTATTATTCCCATGGGTATATAGTATACCATAATCACTGGTACTGTTGACATACTTCAAAATCCTCTTCACCTGAGTCAGATGACTCATCTTTGGTTCAGCTTGGTACCTAGCACAAACTCCAACTACAAAAGTAATGTCTGGTCTGCTTGCAGTGAGATATAGGAGACTTCCAATCATGCTCCTGTACATACTTTGATCAACATCAACACCCTTTTCATCCTTTGAAAGCTTCACATGAGTAGGAGCAGGAGTTCTTTTATAAGTAGCATTCTCCATACCAAATTTCTTGATAATACTTTTAGCATACTTGCTTTGGGAGATAAAGATAGTATCTTCCATCTGTTTCACTTGAAGACCAAGAAAATAATTTAGCTCACCCACAAGACTCATCTTAAATTCAGATTGCATTTGCTGAACAAAATGCTCCACCATCTGGTTAGACATTCCTCCAAACACTATGTCATCAACATAGATTTGTGCAATCATAAGCTTTCCTCTGACATCTTTCACAAACAAAGTTTTGTCATTGCCTACCTTTCTGTAGCCATGAGTTACCAAGAAGTCAGTAAGTCTATCATACCAAGCCCTAGGAGCTTGCTTCAACCCATATAGGGCTTTCTTCAACTTGTAACATGGTCAGGACCACTTGGATCAATGAAACCTTTAGGTTGTTCCACATAGACAACTTCATTTAAATATCCATTGAGGAATGCACTCTTGACATCCATTTGATATAGCTTGAATTTAAGGATGCATGCTATTCCCAACAACAATCTGATGGATTCCAACCTTGCTACAGGTGCAAAAGTCTCACCAAAATCTACTCCTTCAATCTGAGCATAACCTTGAGCAACAAGTCTGGCATTGTTCCTTGTGATAGTACAATTCTCATCTGACTTGTTCTTGAATACCCACTTTGTTCCTATGACATTCACATTCTCAGGTCTAGGAACTAAATCCCACACATCACTCCTTTTGTATTGAGTTAATTCTTCTTGCATTGCATTTATCCATAACTCATCAGTCAAAGCCTCCTTGACATTCTTAGGCTCAAAATTTGATATAAAACAGGAATTTGATACCTCACTATATCTCCTTCTAGTGGTGATCCCTTGACTTGGATCTGCAATGACTTAATCTATAGGATGGTTCTTCTGTATTCTGATAGATGGCCCTTTGTTGGGAGAAGTAATCTCTGAATTGCTCTCTTCAGATTCTTCCACATTTGTGTCTACATCTTCTGGAATAGCATCTTTACCACAGTCATCTATCACAACATTAATAGACTCCATCATTGTTCTGGTTCTGGAATTGAACACTCTATAGGCTCTGCTGTTATTTGAATAACCCAGAAAAATTCCTTCATCACTTTTAGCATCCATCTTCCTTCTTGGTTCTCTATCAGCTAAGATATAGCACTTGCTACCAAACACATGAAAGTGTTTCACTGTTGGCTTTCTGTCCTTCCATAACTCATATAAGGTAGTAGATGTACCTTTTCTCAATGTTACTCTGTTATGGATGTAACAGGCTATATTCATGGCTTCAGCCCAAAAATAGAAAGGTAGCTTCTTGGCATGTAACATGACTCTAGCTGATTCTTGCAATGTTCTGCTCTTCCTTTCAACTATACCATTTTGCTGAGGAGTGATAGGTGTAGAAAACTCATGAAATATTTCTTCAGCAGTGCAAAACTCAGAGAACTTAGCATTCTCAAACTCTTTCCCATGGTCACTTCTGATCTTGACAATATTACACTCCTTTTCTCTTTGAAGTTGTAAACATAGATCTTTAAACTTCTCGAAAGTGTCAGACTTTTCTTTAATAAATGTGATCCATGTGAATCTGGAGAACTCATCAACAATAACAAAGGCATACTTTGTTCCACCTAGGCTTTCAACTTGCATAGGTCCCATCAAATCCATATGTAGAAGTTCAAGGACTCTGGATGTGGACAAATGTTGCAGCTTCTGGTGCGGCACTTTGGTCTGTTTACCCACCTGACATTCTCCACAAATACTACCTTCTTGAATTTGAAGGTTAGGTAAACCTCTGATAGCTCCTTCAGCAATAGCTTTCTTCATGCTTCTCAGATTCAAATGCCCAAGTTTTTGATGTCACAGTTTCACTTCATCTTCTTTTGCTATTAAACAGGCAGATAGCACAATGTTGTCTTGTGAGACCCACATGTAACAGTTGTCCTTTGATCTCACACCTTTCATCAGGGTGTCACCTTCAGTATTTGTTACTAAACATTCATCCTTAGTAAAGTTGACTTTCAACCCTTGATCACATAACTGACTAACACTGATTAGATTGGAAGTTAGTCCTTTTACATGAAGAACTTTATCAAGCTTTGGTAGATCTCCATTTACCAGTGTTCCTATACCCTTGATCTCTCCTTTGGCTCCATCCCCAAAAGTTACAAAGCTGGTAGCATGTGGCACAACATTTGTC
Organism: Trifolium dubium; assembly: GCA_951804385.1. Taxonomy (NCBI): domain Eukaryota; kingdom Viridiplantae; phylum Streptophyta; class Magnoliopsida; order Fabales; family Fabaceae; genus Trifolium; species Trifolium dubium. The sequence goes on along the minus strand of OX638075.1, from coordinate 19,883,670 downwards.
AAAAACTGTTCTACTCCAGTCATGTGCCTGGAACACCCACTATCAAAATACCAATCACTTCTAGATGAGGCTCTCAGAGATGTGTGAGCAATTTGAGCAGTCTCACTAGCAGTATTGCTTGTGAATTGGTCATTCTTCATCTTCCATTCCTTCTTGATGTTCTTCACAACAGGCTCAGGTCTTGATGAGTAATTTCTGTCAGGAGAGCCATGTAATATGTAACAAAAGGGTCTAATGTGCCCCTTTCTTCCACAGTGGTGACATATCCAATCATAGTATCTACCCTTTTGTCTGGACTTGTAGTTTGTCCTCCATTGTCTTGCTTGATGTAAGGGCATCTGTCTTGACATAGTTGGATCATAAGAACTAACAGCTGGTACAAATTGTGTCTGATGAGGGACAACTTTGTAGTCAAAGCCTATATCTTTAACATTCCTTGAACTCTGCCCAATCTCCAGAATCTCATCTAATTTATCAGTACCTCTGTTGAGCATCCTCAGTTGCTTGTTCATGTTGTCTATCTTTGATTTTAGTAAAGCAACTTCATCATTGAGATCTGAGTTTATTTGTAGCAAATTATTCTTTTCAGCTTGTAGAAGAGCAATGGTTCCTTTTTGCTTACAAATTTCTTCACTTCTGATCTCCAACTCTTGATAAACATCAGGAGATTCTTCATAAGATAGCTCTCCATCAAAGAAACTTGAGTCAGATGTACACACTCCTGTCAGAGCAACAACATGATTGGCAGTTTCAGGATCTTCTTCATTTTCATCTGACCAAGTGACAGCCATTCCCTTCTTCTGCTTTTTCAAATAAGTCGCACACTCAGTTCTGATATGACCATATCCTTCACATTCATGACATTGAACCCCTTTGTTTTGATTTGTCTTGTCCTCAGTTCTGGGTTTTTTCTTATTAATGACATTCTTGTTTGTGCTACGACTGTTGTTTGGAGCATGTGTCTTAGGACGTCTGTCCATCTTCAAAGCTCTACTGAATTGTTTTCCCAACATTGCCATAGCTTCAGAGATACTTTCATCAGTCTCCATATTATCTTGTTGGTTTGACTCTTCAGCAGCAGAAGCAATGCTCTTTGACTTCTTCTCAGATCTCTCATTGGCTGACATCTCAAAGGTTTGTAAAGAGCCAACTAGCTCCTCCATCTTTAAATCTGAAATGTCTTTGGACGCCTCTATTGCAGTGACCTTCATATCAAATCTCTTAGCTAGAGACCTAAGCATCTTTCTCACTAAAGTTTCTTCAGATATCTTCTCACCCAAGGCATCAAATTGATTGTCATAATCAAGAATCTTCATGTGGAATTCTTGAATGCTTTCTTCATCATTCATCTTCAAGCTCTCAAACTTACTAGTCAAAAGTTGCAATCTTGAGATTTTCACCTTGGATGTACCTTCATGAACAGTTTGGAGTATCTTCCATGCCTCCTTGGCAACAGTGCATCTTTTGACCAGCTTGAATATATGCACATCAACTCCATTGAATAGAGCATTCAAGGCTTTTGAATTTGCATTAGCTAGTGCCTCCTCGTCTTTGCTCCATTCTTCCTCAGGCTTGAGTGTGGTGGTGGCATTACCATCTTTATCAGTAACTACTGGATGTTCCCAACCTTTTATAACAGCTCTCCACGTTTTGTGATCCATGGATTTTAGAAACGTTGTCGTTCGGGATTTCCAGTTGTCATAATTAGAGTCACCAACCAGAAGTGGTGGCCTATTCATAGGTCCTCCTTCCTTGTCCATCTTTTCCAGAAAACCTCCCTGGAACTCACCCTAAACAGAACAGGGTGTCTGCTCTGATGCCAATTGAAATTCTGGCTACCAGACAGACAAACGCTGTGAACAATGTAAGCACAACTATCCGAGCGCGTGTCTACCTCAGGAAAATAACACAAATAAAACGTAACTAAAAACAGCGGAAAAGTAAAGAACACAGTAGGTTTGTTAACCCAGTTCGGCGCAACTTGCCCTAGTCTGGGGGATACTAATCCAGGAGTGAATTCACTATAACAGTTCTAGTGTAAGGACCAACGTAGCCTCACTACTTGTCTTCCACCTAGACCCTACTTCACGTGACAACTCTACCTAGGAACTCCTAGATATGAGACCCCGTCTCACCTCCTAACCTAAAACAACACAGACAGCGTTGCTTTTATTCTTTTATCTTTTGATATGTTTTCTTTGGACAAGAGACACACTCTTCCGACTGAATAACAACTCCGTATCTACAGGCTTAGGAGAAGTAAAGTTACAACTCTACTAAACACGTCCTTAGCTTGACCAGCGATGATACAAGCAAAGACTCACAAAGAAACAATAAACAATAAAGAAGACTAAACCTTAAAACACACGCTTTAGAACACACACGGTTTAGCTTCGATTCTAGGGTCTGTCATTACATATATTTATACTGCAGGGTTTGGGCTTCAGACACCTTTGGACGTTGTAAGGTCCAAGTCTTGAATCTTCTAGAACAAGAGATCTTCTTGAAAAATAAATCAATACCACTTCTTAAAATATATCTAGGCTTAACCGCCTTAGACTTCTTCAGCACACGTGACTTAATCATCAAGTAATGGTTAAAAGAAAAACCAAAGCGAATCTTTAGAAGATTGCATAAAAATATAAACGCGCGAGCTGGCAAATCACAGAATGTTGTTCCATATGCTACAACATCTGACCCATCATCAGTGATCATAGGCGTCTGACCACACATCTGGCTAATATATGTTTTTGACACAATTGTAGTCAATCTTCAAAACCCAACATATCTGAAATCAACGCAAAGAGTGAGAGTTTGAATGCTATTATTTGTGTAATTCGGTTGTGGTTTGTTCGAGATTTGGCTCGCAACTGCCAACATTTTATTAGACATGATACTAATGGATTCAACGGTAAGAACGGTTATATAAACTAACATTATTTTTGTTGTCACTATAAATTTAAAGGGTCTTGCTAACGAGTGCCCCTGGGGCACTCTTTAAGCATTCTATTTAAAGAAAATTTTCATTTAAAAAAATAAACAATACAAGTTCCAATGCATTGACTTTACAAATTCTTATAAAAGCTTTCTATTTAGAATGCTAAAAGAGTGTCACAGTGGCACTGTTTAGCATTTGCCTTATTCTTATAATCACTAATATTATTGTTTTTATAATTTATTATTTTAAAAAAAAATCATCGTATTGGACATGGAAACAAAATTCAATGCACAGTGCGTCGCACATTAATTTATAAGTTTGAAAAAGAACTTATAGAAGGTAATGTCTACTCAATTACTAATTTTGGAGTAGCTGATAACGGTGGTTTTTACGAGACTACTAGGCATGAATATAAACTTAACATTTAGTTTCACACAAAGGTTAAAATTTATGGCTCAAAAAAAGTTTCTTCTAATATTTAGAAGATTGAAAGTCCTTTTCCAGTGTTTGCTCTTGATTGCGATACATATTATCTTTATTGTAAGAAATTGATATATTTTATGTATAATTTTCTATTTATCATTAAACATTGTCATCATGTTATATTAATACATTTTCGACCTTTCAAACACAATCGACATCAACTCAGGGGGAGCTTTGCTAGTGGTTAGCTTTGATGTTTGCGTCTGTAACATGCTTGCTATTTATTGCATTTAGGTAGGCTTAGGTAGCTTATGCAATAGGTTTTGACAATTATAAAAAAGGATGAGAATGTAAATGCACCAGTTCCCCTCCATGTTTTAATAATTGTCAAAACACATGAAAATAGAGTAGAATACATTTTGGCATAATTATACATAACTTGACAGCTAAAAAGTCTTTTAAACTTTGAAAAATCAGTTTACATGTCATTTGTATCGATACAGGTGTTAGGTGGATCAATACATATGTTCCATAAACAAATTTTCTAACTGAAGCTCAATATGTATCGATACACACTCATTTGTATCGATACATAGCAAACAATTTTTTTAAACAGCGAACTCTATGCGCATCGATAGACATGTGTATGTATCGATACATGATGAAGCTTCCTTCAATCGAGTGATTGATAAGTATCGATACAAATTAAAGACTCCTTTGACAAATAGTTTCACATGCCAAGTGCTTGATCAAATTCCAATAACTTATTTTGCTTGTGATACTCTAGATTCGGGCCATATAATTGTTGATTATTAGTTTTCAAATCATAAAAATCAAATATCTTGTATCGATTGATCACAAAGCATCGCTTAACTTCGATTTTCATCATCATACCGTTCAAGGGTGATACAACTTTTCCTATGATCAAACTAGGTGCAAAGTAGACTACCGATCCGGTGGGCTTCCGCATGCTTAATTTTTAAAATTCGCTAATTGATTTTTGGATCACTTATTCAATCCCCCACCCCCCCCCCCCCCCCCCCCTCTAAGTGATAAGCCTAGTAGTCTAATAGGTTCATTGCAATTTTTCTTTAATCAATTCATTTAAGAAGCACAAAATACACCAAAATCACAATTTTCCATCTACAAAATCATCTAATCCTTTCTTTAATTTTTGAGACACCGTGCGATCCTCCACACCTTGAAATCTTGAATGGACTCATCAAAATGATTATTAAATTCAACACAATTTCTATAACCTTCCTTTCTTTTTCTCTTTTATCAAATCAATCAATACTCTCACAGACAGACACAGCATCATCAACATAGCATTTATAGCTTTGTCTAATGTCTCCTTATTGCTTGTCATCATCATCGTCATATAGTAGTTGCTGATAGTTTACCATCGGATTCAGAGTATATAATTCATTATTTTTTGTTAGAATTCATTGTTGCATTCATAATTTACCTTTTGCATCATGATGTTCATTACTTTATGTAAATTTATTACTCTCTGTCTCACAATACAATAAGTGTTTCTTTCGAATTTTTCACATTTTTTAAACACAATTAGTTTTGTTCATTTTATTAATAAAATAAGCTTCTTACCAAAAAAAATTATACTCCCTCCATCTCAATTTAAGTGTTTTATAAGATAAAATAATTAAAAACAACAGTCATACAATTTATTCATTTATACTTTTCACATACATCCTGTGTGAAATTCATATGTTACTTCTGATAAACGTTGTCATCATGTTTTATTGTATTTAGGGGAAAAATACATATCATCGTCTAAAATTACTTTTTTTTTGTTACACTAACATGCAGTGTACCACTAACTATTTGTATCAATGATGGTTTTGATTCTTTCCAACACAACAAATGATGATTTCTACATTGAATCAAATAAAAAACTTATATTGTTTATATGCAATAAAAACTAAAGTTGATTCAAAGATGGGCTGATATGTAAATTATTGAACAAATATAATAATAAAATAATATAACAAATAACATAAAAACTAACCATTTTCAATTCGTTGAACCACTCAATTGTTATCTTAGGTGTGACCTTGAGGAAATCATCTTCATCAGTCATGCTATTAGGGTTTTTAGAGCAAGCAATCTTGAGGAGAAGAAATAGTATTTTTTTCAGCATCCTATTATTTAAATTTAAATTCGCAATTAATATAATAACGATTTCATTTAACTTAATTAAATAATGAAATTCAATAAATAATTGTGATGCATAGTAAACAATTATTTATTGTGTATAAAATCAGGGTTAAACAACAACTTAGTCGAAAATAATGAATTTTAAACGATTGCAGATCATACAAAAATATACATAGTCACCAACATTTATATATATACACATATATCCGAAAACAACTTTGTAAAGAATTTATTTTATTATAATATAATATCTTGATTTTAGCCATTAACACATCGACTAATGCATTTTCAGTCTTTTCAACCTCAACGAAGGCATTCAATTCGTCCACATATTGACAGAAAAAAGTAACATTGAATTTGAATCTAAGTAATACATATGATTAATTTATTTTTCAAGTATTAAAATATTGTGGTATACATTAGAAAATGTGAAATTGCATGATGAACTAAACCATCATAGTCAAACTGAATTGCAATCCTTTTATTTTTCAAACTATTTCGGTCGTACTCTTTTTGAATACCAACTCCGGTTAGTATTCCCATTTTTTTTTATAAGAGCTTCATAAAATATGTGTTTGGCCCTACTTATGACTTAAACAAGAAGTAAAGTTAAAACAAAACCGGACCAAACAAACACTTAATCATAGTTACCCTAAAAAAGAGAAAACGCGCATATCATAATTGAAATCAAACACACTAAAATAGAGATTTAAGTGCAATATATTTAAAACTTGAGAGGTTATTTTATATAAAACCTTTGGAGGTGCAGCTGCACCCCTAAGTCCAACATGGGGAGATGATTGTCTACCTTTAGGTGTCTATCTTTGGTGTATCTTTCGGCAAAAAAAGAAAAATGAAGTATAAACGTGTGAGTAAATTTTGTAGGAAAAGATCAAGAAAAAAATGAAAGATGAGAGTATAGAGAGAATGGTACGAACCTTTTTACCTTAAAAGGTAGAGAATCTCTACATGCGCCTAGCCCAAGAATTGGCTACCCTAGCTAAAGTATGAGCCACCATATTCGCTTGGCGCTTAATGAACTTAATCTCAAAGTTTGGATTACATTGTAGCAAAGACTTGATAATAGAAATAATAGAGCTTAACTCCGATGTTCCATGAGTTTTTGTATGGATAGCATCGACTACAATTTTGGAGTCGCTTTCAAACACAATATTGGTCCATCCTCTATTAACGGCTTCACGCATCGCTTCCAAGATTGCTTTGGCTTCACTTTCCGCTACAAAGAGTTTGTGAGAGCATACATTTGAGCCTGCAGCAACAAAGACACCTTCAAAATTACGTATGCACCATCCCCATCTCGTAGAACAAGTATTTGGAGAAAGGCTAGCGTCTATGTTGCATTTCCACCATCCTTCTCGCGGTTTTTGCCATTGCAATTGATCTGGACCGCGCGCTGCTGGCTGAGAATTTGGGCTTGTTGTGATCGTGTATGGCTGACCCGGTGCATCAGCTCGCGGTCTATGGTGTTGCTGCTCCTGTTTTACTGCCCTCCACTCCGCAATCGTATGCATAGCCTTTGTCGCAACCTGCTTTGCTGTGTCCTTAACATCATTCCATACACAATTGTTTCAGTTCTGCCAAATTCTCCACACAACCGTGGCCACATTCCCAGCAACCTGTTTAGTTTCATACCTGCAAATGTCAAATAAAATAGATTGTACATCATTTGTGCCATAGGTTCTGGTCTCAATAATCTCATGCAACCCGGCCTCGATCCACACTTGGCGACTCTCACTACAACCAAACACAACATGCCAATCATCTTCTTTGGTATAGTTACATAACGGACACTCACTTGGGCACGACACATACCTCTCTTTCAATCGAACACGAGTTGATAAACAACCCCGACACAATCTCCACAAAAAGTGCTTTATTTTGGGCTGAGTACAAATATTCCATAGAGCATTCCAATCACCTTCCACACCAATATTATGCTCTAGCGTGACACTCTTGATATATTGCTTGAATGTAGACTTGACCGAATAGTTTCCATGTGTTGAGTCCTTTGGTATTGGCTGCATTTTTGGTATAGCATGATGTGCGATATAATGTTCCAACATTGTATCATAGCACTAGCAAGCTCGCGCGCGCCTTTTATATTTTTGGGAAATATCTTTTCTCTCTCATGTATCTTGAAGAACGCGTTTTATTGCTTCTGATTCACGTCAAATATATTTTTATCAAGAATCTCTATGAAGCATATTTCTCCAGAAGATCTCTTTTATTACTATGGAATTATTGGACGGGCTAAACACAACAAGCCCAAGTTACTTGTGTTTCAAGAATGTTCTACTAGTTATTTATAGGAGAAGCTAAACCTAATCCTATTGAGAGACTTGTTCACGCCTTTTGTTCTTGTCTAGGGATTCTAGGTTTTGCGTGTGTGTTTATTTGTGAGTCTTTCTTGTATCTCATTGATGCAAGCTTAGGACTGTGTCTTTTTGTGACGTAATGTTTGTGATCCTCTCCTAAGCTGTGAAGAACGGAGTTAGGATTTGTGTGGTTATAACACTCTAAGCCTTTAGGTACGAGTGTGTAGTTTTAGGAGTGTGTCTCCAAAAAGTATTTGTTTATGTGTTGTTGAAATCCTTGCTATCTGTAAGGTTGTAAGGGAGAGAGATGGGATCTCTGATCTAGGAGTTCCTAGGTTGAAGAAGTCATTGGTCGTGCCTAGGTGATAAGTTGTAAACGGGGAGTTTGCTGGTAACTTAGAACTAGGACCATCATAGTGATATTCCTTCCTGGATTGGTATCCCCCAAATTAGGCTGCCTTTGTGCGCTGAACTGGGTTAACAAATATTGTGTCTCCTTTATTTGTTTTCTGTCTTTATTTATTTTACTTTATTACGTAAACTATTGAATAAAGTGTTTAGCACACTGTATCACGCACTGTGCTTGGTGTGCCAGGATTTTCATTTGGCATCAGAGCAGGCACCCTGCCTGTTCTTAGGGTGAGATTCAGGACCTAAAATCTCTGGCATCATGGATAAGGAAGGAGGATACATGAACAGGCCACCTCTGCTCAATGGATCTAGCAACTATGATTCTTGGAAATCTAAAATGACCGCATTTTTGAAATCCATTGATAGCAAAGTATGGAAGGCTGTGCTGACTGGATGGGATCAACCTACTATTGCCAACTAGGAAGGTACTTCAATGGGGGTACTAAAACCTGAAGTAGAATGGAGTACAGATGAGGAAACCGCAGCTCAATACAACAACAAGGCCATCTATGCGTTGTTTAATGGTGTAGACACCAATGTATTAAAATTATTAAAAATTGTGTGTCAACTAAAGATGCGTGGGAGATATTGAGAACTTGCTATGAAGGAATCACTAAAGTAAAGCAGTCAAAGATTCAACATCTCACATCCAAGTTTGAATCTCTGAGAATGAAAGATGAAGAGAGTATCCAAGAGTTTCATCTAAGCCTACTAGACATTGCAAAATCCTTTGAAGCCTTGGGTGAAAAGATAACTGATGAAAAATTATCAAGAAAACTTCTTAGATCCCTCCCCAAGAGGTTTGATATGAAGGTTACAGCTATTGAGGAAGCACATCATATTTCCACCATGAAAATGGATGAACTAGTTCGATCCCTCCAAACTTTTGAAAATGTCCTAAATGATAGAGGGGACAAAAAGAACAAGAGCATTGCATTTGTCTCAAATACTGATGATAGCAAAGATCTTAGTGAAGATGAAGGTGAAGAAAGCATAGCTGATTCCATTGCCATGCTTGGAAGACAGTTCAAGAAGGTGATGAGAAGAATTGATGGTAGGAATCGACAGAGTGGTCAGAACATCAGATTCGACATCAACAAGCAGCAAAATAGTGTGAAGAGACCAAACTTGAAGAAAAGAGAAGTTAAAGCAAGGGCGTACAATGTCATGAGTGTGAAGGATATGGACACATAAGGTCTGAATGTGGAACTTATCAGCAAAGGCAAAAGAAAGGCTTAACTGTTTCTTGGTCAGATGAAGAATCAGAGGAAGAAAATGAATCAGCTAGACATGCCACTGCCTTCACAGGAATCTGTAGTTCAGAATGTGAGTCAAATGAAGATGGTGAAGTATCATATGAAGAACTTGCATGCACCTACAAAGAATTACTTACTAGATACAATGAATTGTGCAAGATCTTTGAGAAACAGAAGAAAACCATCAACAAGCTCCAGGCTGAAGTGAATGTACAAGTTGAGAAGGCTTCACAAGCTCAGGATGAAGTTACTCAAGTCAATATCCAAATGAATGACTTGAGAAACGTGTAAGTCAGCTTAACTCTGGAACTGACATTCTTGAAGAAATTCTGGAGAGTCTACCAAGTGGTAAGGCCAAGGCAATTGGATTTGACTATTCAAATCCAAATCAACATCAACAGAATCATGAAACCAGGTTTACTTCTACTGAAGATGCTTTTGATCCTTATACTGGGAAGAAGATGTTGTAACATCATACCCAACACCATAAAATGTACCTAGTTCCAGAATTTGTCCTTAGTTCAAAACCTCATGATCACCATAGGCCCAAGAACCAGAACAAGTATCGTAAGTGGGTGTGCCATCACTGTGGAAAGAGAGGACACATTAGACCCTTTTGCTACAGATTGCATTGATATCCTAACCAAGAAGCAAAACCAAGTGAAGTGCAGGAAGTAGGAACTACCAAGATGGAATGGAAGCCTAAAACTGAAAATGTTGGATTAATTGCTCACACTTCTCTCAAGGCTTCCTCCAGTGTAGATTGGTACTTTGATAGTGGATGCTCTAGACACATGATTGGTGTAGAGAAGTATCTTACAAATATGAAATCCCACAGGTCTGGTTATGTAACTTTTGGAGATGGTTCTAAAGGAAAGATATTACGAATTGGTGACTTGACCAATCATGCTTTACCCAATTTGGAGAATGTACTCTTTGTTGAAGGACTCACTGCTAATCTAATCAATATAAGTCAACTATGTGACCAAGTACTGAAAGTGAATTTTACCAAGTCTGAGTGCCTTGTCGGTAATGAAGAAGGACAACTATTGATGAAAGGGACTAGATCTAAAGACAAATTTTATCTATGGAAGTATCAGGAAGAAGCCCATACAGCTACCTGTCTACTCACCACAGAAGATGAAGTACAAGTATGGCACCAAAAACTAGGTCATCTCAATCTTAAAGGGATGAAGAAAGCCATGTCAGTTGATGCTATTAGAGGACTGCCTAAACTGAAGATCATTGAAGGCAATGTTTGTGGTGAATGCCAAATTGGCAAGCAAATTAGAGTGTCGCATCCAATGTTGGAACATCATACAACTTCCAAAGTTCTAGATCTACTTCACATGGATCTCATGGGACCCATGCAGATTGAAAGTCTGGGAGGCAAAAGGTATGCGTTTGTTATTGTAGACGACTACTCTAGATACACTTGGGAGAATTTTATTAAAGAAAAGTCAAATACCTTTGATGTCTTCAAAGAACTGTGTATTCAAATCCAAAGGGAAAAAGGAAGCAATGTTGTGAGAATTAGGAGTGATCATGGAAGAGAGTTTGAAAACTCCAAGTTTGATGAGTTTTGTGCCAGTGAAGGGATCAAGCATGAATATTCATCTCCTATCACTCCACAACAAAATGGTGTAGTTGAAAGGAAGAATAGAACAATCCAAGAGTCAGTTAGAGTCATGATTCATGCCAAAAAGGTGCCTTAATATTTCTGGGCTGAAGCCATGAACACTGCATGCTACATACACAACAGAGTGACTTTGAGGAAAGGTACCTTTTCAACTCTATAAGAGCTATGGAAAGATAGAACACCAACTGTCAAACATTTTCATGTATTTGGAAGTAAGTGCTATATTTTAAGTTCTATATTTCTTGGGTACTCCACTAACAATAGAGCTTACAAAGTCTTTAATTCAAGGACTCAAGTTGTAATGGAATCTATAAATGTGGTTGTGAAAGATTCACCTTTAGAGAAGAATGATGATATAGATCAAGGTGTTACTATATGTGAAAATGTTGAAAATAGTGTTGAAGCATCCGAACATTCCAATATTGAAAAATCTAATGAAGAGATTATTGAAGTGGAAGTTGATACTAGAACTGAACCTCCACCTCAAAGCAAAGGTCCCTCTGTACGTGTTCAAAAGAATCATCCCATAGATCTGATTATTGGGAATCCTGAACAAGGCATAACCACGAGAAGGAGAAATGATGTGATTGCAAATTCATGTTTTGTATCTCTATTTGAGCCCAAAAATGTGAAGGAAGCTCTAACTGATGAAGCCTGGATAGAGGTTATGCAAGAAGAGTTGAATCAATTTGAAAGGAGTGAAGTGTGGGACCTAGTTCCAAGACCTGTAGATGTGAATGTTATTGGAACAAAATGGGTGTACAAGAACAAGTCAGATGAGAATAGCACCATTACAAGAAATAAAGCAAGGCTTGTGGCACAAGGATACACTCAAATTGAAGGGCTTGATTTTGAAGAAACATTTGCTCCAGTTGCTAGATTAGAATCTATCAGACTTCTATTAGGAGTAACATGCATTCTCAAGTTCAAGCTATATCAAATGGATGTAAAAAGTGCATTCCTAAATGGATACCTACAGGAAGAAGTGTATGTTGAGCAACCCAAAGGATTTGTGGACCCAGAACATCCTAATCATGTTTACAAATTGAAGAAAGCCTTATATGGATTAAAACAAGCACCTAAGGCCTTGGTATGAAAGGCTGACTCAATTCTTGGAAGATCAAGGATACAAAAAGGGAGGATCAGATAAAACATTGTTTGTTAAAGAAGAAAAAGGAAAATTTATAATAGCTCAAATCTATGATGATGACATTGTGTTTGGTGGAATGTCTAATACAATGGTCCAACACTTTGTCAAGCAGATGCAATCAGAATTTGAAATGAGTCTTGTTGGAGAAGTGACTTATTTTCTTGGACTTCAGATTAAACAAATGGAGGACACCATCTTCATATCTCAAAGCAAGTATACAAGAAATATAGTCAAGAAGTTTGGAATGGAAAATGCCTCACACAAGAGAACACCAGCACCTACTCACTTGAAACTCACTAAGGATGAAAAGGGAATAAGTGTTGATCAAAGCCTTTATAGAAGCATGATTGGCAGCTTGCTGTATTTGACTGCAAGTACGCCAGACATCACTTATGTTGTTGGAGTATGTGCCAAATATCAGGCAGATTCTAACGTAAGTCATCTAACTTAAGTCAAGAGGATCCTGAAATATGTAAATGGGACTTGTGACTATGGCATAATGTATTCTCACTGTCAAGACTCTGCTCTGTATGGATATTGTGATGCTGATTGGGCTAGGAATGCAGATGATAGAAAAAGTACCTCAGGAGGTTGTTTCTTTTTAGGCAAAAATTTAATCTCTTGGTTCAGCAAAAAGCAGAATTGTGTGGCACTATCTACAGCTGAAGCAGAGTACATAGCTACTGGAAGTAGCTGTTCGCAACTTCTTTGGATGAAGCAAATGCTGAAAGAATATGATGTTGAACAAGATGTTCTAACACTGTACTGTGACAATATAAGCGCCATAAATATTTCAAAAAATCCTGTTCAGCATAGCAAGACCAAACATATTGACATTCGTCATCATTTTATTAGAGATCTTGTTGAAAACAAAATTGTGACTCTTGAGCATGTGGGTACAAAGGAGCAAATTGCAGATATTTTTACTAAGACACTTGATGCAGTTCAGTTTGAGAATTTAAGGGGCAAGTTAGGAATTTGTCTCTATGAGGAATTGTAGCAATTACAGTTAGAAGGCGTGTGGTGTGCAGTAGTTACTTTAATTTCCTATCATCAATTGTTGTGCGTTGATCAAGGCAATCATGACTATCACAACCACACAAACACGCCACTATCTTTGGGTGGTTATTTTAATTTCCAATCTTTTCAGATTATTACCTTAGCTTCCAAAATAAAACCACCTATACTTATAACCTCTCCACTTCCTCATCACACTTCTCATTCAAACCTAAATCTCCATTGCTCTGTCAAACGAAACCTCACAAACTCATCTCTCCAACAATGTCTCAATCATCCAACTCCAACTCACTATCAAACCCACCGCCAAAATCGCTGTCACACATCACTACTCTGATCGCACAACCATAAGACATCATTAATGCTATTGTTCCGATCTCCAAGGTTCATCCATCCTTTGCTTCTGCGCTAAAACACAAAACCTCAAAATCTTCCCCCAAACCTAAATCGAAGAAGAAAACCAAGTCGACCACTACTCGGAAGCCAAAATCAAAACGATCAAGGTCCAGATACTCTACAAACTTCACCATGCAAGAATTGTACTCTAAGAATTTGGGATCTGCGAGCGCTAGTGCTCCATCTAATGTCGCAACATCTCCAGTTGCTGATTCAATTGAACCATCTGATGTGAATCCTGCAAAAATCCCAACTGTTGAAGAAGGGAAAACTCTTGTGGAATCTGAAGAGTTGGATGCGAATGTGCCTGATTCTCTAGTTCTTGAAGCTGTTAATGAACTGATGATGTTATTGAAGAAGATGCTTAGCCAAATGTTGACCAGGCACTTGCTGATTCACAAGAGGAGCAAGCGAAGACTGGTTCTAAGATGATGATGTGCACATTACTAATGATGGGTCTGTTGAAGATGTGGTGAATGTGAAAGCCACTTATATTCCTAGGGCTGGTCCAACTAGTATAGGAAGAAGGCTCAGAGAAAGAAAGGGGAAAGAGGTTGAGGTTGCAGCTGAGGCAACAAAGCCTTCCCAGAAAAAGAAAGTTGCAGCTGAAGCAGCTAAATCATTGAAGAAGCATGTCTATGGTCCTAGCAGAGGATACAACAAGGTGGAAGTTTCTGCTAAACCTTCTAAGAGGAAGAATGTGAGTCTGAGTGACTCTGACTATGAAGATGAGGAAGATGCTCCAAACACCTTCATTATCTCTCACAGGATGCCAACAAAGAAACATAAGAGAGCTATTGCTGAGTCTGATGAAGATGTTGAAGAAGATATTCCAAGCACTCGGTCCTCAAAGAGAAGAGCTGGTGGGAGATTTATCCCTCCAAATGTTGCTGATGTGCCCATTGACAATGTGTCATTCCACTTCATTGACAGTGCTGCAAAGTGGAAGTATGTACATGCCAGAAGGCTGGGTCTGAAAAGGGAGCTATCTGATGAAACCTTGGCTTGGAAAGAGGTAATAAATTTAATTGAAAATGCTGGTTTGATGAAAACTACTAGTGGGTTAGGACTTTGCTATGAAAAACTATTTAGGAATTCATTGTGAATATTGCTGAGGATTGTGACAACCCCCTTAGTAGGGTGTATCAAAAAGTGTTTGTTAGGAACCAATGTGTGGAGTTCTCTCCTAGTATTATCAATAGGTTCCTTAGTAGGAAGGAGGGTGGTTATGCTGAGGTGGAAGTCACCAATAATGCAGTGTGCAAAACCATCACTACTGATCAGGTTAAGGTGTGGCCTTCCAAAGGTAAAGTGACATCATGTATGTTGTTTGTGAAATATGTTGTACTCAACAAAATAGGTACTACCAACTGGGTTCCCACTACCCATTCTTCTCATATTGCTATTGGGCTGGCTAGGATGATTTATTCTGTAGGGACTGGGACTGAAGCTGATTATGGTACTTATATATTTGAGCAAACAATGGCTCATGGCAAATCTTGGGTTGTTCAAATGCCTATTGCATTCCCTACTTTGATCTATGGAATTATTTTATCCCAACATCCAAATATCTTGACTGCTGCTGATATTCCACTCAAGATAAAGCCTCCTCTTTCTCTTCATTCAAAGTTGTTTGAGGGAACTCATGCTGCTGACATAGCAGGGCCCTCTAAAAGGACACCAATTCATGTGAAAGCACCTTCCTTTGTTATGAATAGGCAAGCTATGATCATTTCCATGGAAGCTACTGTTAAATCTCTGGATGAACAGAAGAATGAGGTGGAAAGGGTTATTGCTGCTCTAAAGCAGGAGGAAGCTAAGGAAGCAAGGGTTGATGGTGCAGATGTTGCTGCTGATGGTGATGCAACTGAGGATGCTGAAGCTGATGATGATATAGAGGAGCAGGAAGTGTCTGAATCTAGCACTTCTTTTTAATTCATTTTCTGATGTATTATCTTAATTCTGTTTTATTTTTGTTGCTCCTGGTCTGTAATAAGCTCCTGAATATTTAATCTTTCTCTGGTACTGTTAATTTGTCAAATTTGTGGCAAAACGGGGGAGTAAAACTTGGACCTGTTTATGACCTGATATGATGTGCTATGATGTGTTCTGACATCATGATATGATCCTTTCTGTCTGATGATATGTTCTAGTATGTTTGTCTGCACTACTCTGGTTCTGATATGATATTAGTGTAGTTTGAATAGAGTATGTAGACTCCTAGTTATGTGTGCTCCCATATATACATGTATCTAGGGGAGCTGATTTATGTTCTGCAGGGGGAGATGTTGGGTATGATGTTCCAACACCCTGTGCATATTGTAACACCCGGCGCAAGCGCAAAATAATATTGCAATGAAGCCACCACCATATTTTATTTATCTCGTGAGGGGAAAGGAAAATAATAATAAAACCTTTAAGAGTCGGGTTCGGGAGTTGGTTACATGAGGGGAAGACGTTAACACCCCCTCATATCTGTTGTACTCAACGGGAACCATTTGAGGAATTTGGTTTGCATAAACAGAAGTAACCGCATAAAAGGAAACATTACCGCATATTAAACAAACAGAGAAAGAAATTTTTTTTTATTATTTGGCTTGACGAGATTACGATCTCGCTCCTACGTATTCCCCATGTGCAATGAGAAATTCAAAGCTCACGTAGTTCTAAAAAGGTTTTGTTAATTGTTTTTAATCGAAAAATACTTAAGTCGCATTCCCTTGAAACAACAGTATGCTTGTATACTCAACTGAGGTTTAAGCGTTTGTATGCGTCAAAGGAATGGATAAAGTATCGTTCATTTAAGAAAAGAAGTTGAGAAAATTTATTAAGCAAAAGTTCGTTAATTAGGATGAGAATAGTACACTATCCACGATGTGCATCATGGACTGTACTATTCAGGCCGAGAAAAGTGTGCACCAGACTCCCCTTTTTCATCTTTATTAATTTAAGAAAATTATTGATTAAAATGAGAATAATACGCTATCCACGATGTGCACCATGGACTGTATGATTCAGGCCGAGAAAGATGTGCACCAGACTCCCATTTTTTCACTTTAATCAATTAAATGTTCGTTAATCAAAATGAGAATAGTACGCTATCCACGATGTGCATCATGGACTGTACTATTCAGGCCGAGAAAGGTGTGCACCAGACTCCCCTTTCCACTTTAATTAACAAATCATTATTTTATATTTTTTAAGAAATAGTTTAAATTTAAAGAAAGAAGGAAGAAGGTAGATATATATATATATATATGAATGCATATGACATGATAATTATATTGAACAATTTAACAATCAAAATTTAAACGCGTCCACAATAAATAAAAATTTACGTATATCAGCAATTAAACATACACGGCGAAAAATAACCCGAAAAAGGAAAATGGGCCAAAAAGCCCAAAGTGGATTCAGCCCAGCAAGGGGGGCGCAGGAAGCACACGGAGGTGTAAAAAGTGCAGAGAAAAAAAATTGGGCTTAAGGCCCAACTGCACATTCAGAGTGGGGGGTGCGTTCAGCACTTTGGGGGGTGTAAAATAGAAAGAGATGCAGATCCAGCCCAGCTTTCAACAGACCCACCCGGTTCAATCCGAACCGGACCGGTTCGACCCAGTTGGGGATCCGGTCCAGATCCAGAGATCCAGTGGATCCATCAGTTGCCAGTCCACCCTACACCTCACTCTATCTTCGTTTGATCAAATCTCATCGCGAGATCTAACGGCCAGGATCAAATCAAACCAGACAGAGGGTGTACCGTACACCCTCGTCTTCTCCGTTCGCTCAAAACGGCGCCAGAACGGCATATCCTCGCCGGAGCACTTACAGAGCTCGAAAATCACGAAACGAAAACCCAAACGAAGCGAAATCGAACAACAAACACGAATCCAGTACCCAATTCGACAGAAAACTTATATTACAGGCGAATCGAACGAAACAATTATCAGAAAATAAAAGTTTAAAAACGCATTTTACAGTAACGATTTCGCAAAATTGATTAACAAAAAGTTTCCAAACATGATTACAGTCACAAAATCATAACAAAACCCACGAAATAGAGTCCGAAAACATTCGAAATCCAACCTTCTTTGTCTTGACAGTTTTCGGTTTCGGGTTCGAATTTTGAGTCTGTAGAAAACGAGGTTCCTTTGCCTTTCTTGTGATTTTGGTTTTAGATTCGTGTTCAGTGAGGTTGAGAGAGTATAGATCGAGTGTTTGTTTCTTAATTTTGGTTGAATTTTTGTTGAGATTAGATTAGGGTTTGAGAAGGGGAAGAAGGAGACGGCTGAGAAGAAGAAGAGAATGATGTGAACAGTGAATCCTCCCCTAGGGTTTGTAATAAATGGGTCATTTTATACTGCCAGCCCAAAAAATGGGGTTATTTAATAATATTTGCATTTTTGTGGGTAAAAAAGGTGAAAACAAAAATATCATAAAATGAATGATATTATTTATATTTTTGAAAAGAAAATGAATTGTGAAGTGGCAAATGATAATTGGTTGAGAAATATAAAAACCCTAAAAATAATTAAAAAAAAGCAAAAGTGGAGACAAAAATGTAAATAAAATATAAAAAATGTAGAAATAAAATGTAAACTTAAATAAAAATATTTCTAATATTTTTTATTGTAAAAAGAGAAATATTTTTGTATTAACTAAAATCTAAAAGAAAAGCAACAAAAATGCGAACATATCAATTTCTAAAATTCTTTTGCTATTTCTTTTTTTTTTTTTTTTTTTTTTTGATAAATCTTTTGCTATTTCTTATAAAATGAGAAATTGTTTTCAAAAATAAAATATTTATTTTAAAAGGTACAAAATTAGGGTATTACACATATACTCAGGGGAGATGCTATGTGAAATGTTGAAGCTCTATATTCGACATCCTATCAAGTTTATGTTTCTGACCATTTAAGACAAAGTAGTTATCTTATGTTCCGTTGTTGCATGTTTCTCTGATTATCTCTGAAGATATGTTCTATGTGCTACCACTATACTTGAAGGTTAGCTATTTATGATCCTTATGGATATGTGCTTATGTTGAGAAAAAGAAATTCTCTTGAAGTATCTGTTTTTACTGAAGTATTTGTTTAAGTGGCTTTTGGATGGTCATAACTTGTTTTGACCAAAAATTTGCCAAAGAGGGAGTTTGTTGTGTCCTTTGGTATTGGCTGCATTTTTGGTATAGCATGATGTGCGATATAATAATCCAACATTGTATCATAGCACTGGCAAGCTCGCGCGCGCCTTTTATATTTTTGGGAAATACCTTTTCTCTCTCATGTATCTTGAAGAATGCGTATTCACGTCAAATATGTTTTTATCAAGAATCTCCATGAAGCATATTTCTCCAGAAGATCTCTTTTATTACTATGGAATTATTGGACGGGCTAAACACAACAAGCCCAAGTTACTTGTGTTTCAAGAATGTTCTACTAGTTATTTATAAGAGAAGCTAAATCTAATCCTATTGAGAGGCTTGTTCACGCCTTTTGTTCTTGTCTAGGGATTCTAGGTTTTGCGTGTGTGTTTATTTGTGAGCCTTTCTTGTATCTCATTGATGCAAGCTTAGGACTGTGTGTTTTTGTAACGTAATGTTTGTGATCCTCTACTAAGCTATGAAGTACGGAGTTAGGATTTGTGTGGTTATAACACTCTAAGCCTTTAGGTACGAGTGTGTAGTTTTAGGAGTGTGTCTCCAAAAAGTATTTGTTTCTGTGTGTTGAAATCCTTGTTGTCTGTAAGGTTGTGAGGGAGAGAGATGGAATGTCTGATCTAGGAGTTCCTAGGTTGAAGAAGTCATTGGTCGTGCCTAGGTGATAAGTTGTAAACGGGGCGTTTGCTGGTAACTTAGAACTAGGACCATCATAGTGATATTCCTTCCTGGATTGGTATCCCCCATATTAAGCTGCCTTTGTGCGCTGAACTGGGTTAACAAATATTGTGTCTCCTTTATTTGTTTTCTGTCTTTATTTATTTTACTTTATTACGTAAACTGTTGAATAAAGTGTTTAGCAAACTGTATCACGCACTGTGCTTGGTGTGCCGCACACTGTATCACGCACTGTTTAGCACAAATTTGGATACCGTGTAACACTACAAGAATTTCTTGCTTTTCCTACGAACATTTCCTACAAATGCGTTTCCTACGATGCATTTCCTACAAAATTTTGTTGGAAATCTGATTTCTGAGTTTCCCGAATTTTTATGTACATTTCCTACGAACCAGTTGTAGGAAGTGTACTTTGACCGTTGAATTTTTGCAAAAAGCAAGGGAGTAGCAGGTGACTGATTTTTTTCTTTAAATTAAATACATTGCCTACGAATATTTGGTAGGAAATGTTTATGACAATTTAATTCTCTGCAAAAAGCAGATCATAATGTTTTTATAATAAATTTGACGGTATATTTGTTAACTTATTTTTAAAGGTGTATATAATATTTTGGAAACAAATTTGGTGTCCAACATATATTGTTAGATACTGTACCCCATAGAAAAAATTTAGAGACCTAATTATCTACCATTTATCTCACATATAATTGACGTTTTATTTATTTTTATCGATTTTAATAATAATATAAAAATCATCATATTTTGATTAGTATGAATTATTTGTGCAATAATCCCCTATGAACATAATTTAGTTGGTAAGAGTTGAGACGTTGCAATTTGAAGGATTCAGAGTTTAAAATCAGAATACCCTGCCTATTTATTTTAAGAGGTATATTTTTTTACCATTAAACTACTTAGTATGAAAGAAAAAAATCGGGCATAATAATTAGTTTCATCTAGGCTAAATTTTTTTGACCCTGGTGTCAATTTATTTTAATATTTTAACCATATAAATTAAATATTATGTTAACTGAAATTACTTGAACACAATTACTTGATTGTAACTCCCTAAGTTTTACAATTGCTCAATTTCACTCACCTAAATTTCAATGGTTCGATTTAAGCCCTCAAGTTACCCCGTTGTGCATTTCTTATCCCCGTTGACTTTTTTAAAATAAAAATTACTTATGTGGTATTTTCGATAAAATATGATTTTAAATGTATTTGTACCCCGTATGTTTTGTTATAATATTTTGAATGTGTGTGCACCCCGTGTGTTTTCAAATGATATCTTTAATGTGTGTTTATCCCATATGTTTTGCTATAAAATATTTAAGAAAAAAATAATTATATTGAATGGTATCTTGAATGTGTTTGTATCCCGTGTGATTTTCAATAGATATTTTAATTTGCATCGCTAATTTAATTACCGGATTTTAACTCCCTAAATTTGACAATTGCTCGATTTTAGTCAACTAAATTTTGATTGTTCACATTTTATTAGTATTTTTGTATTAGATGTTTTAACTTATTTTATTATATTTTAAGAAATCAATAACTTTTTTATTTTACTTTAAACTTTCTTCGTAATGTATTGTATGATTTTCATTTTTTCTGGATTTTAATTAATATTAGAAATATTTTAAATAAATTATTTTCTTTATAAGTATGCAATTAATATTGTGCTTTTATGGTGAATGACATGTGTAGTAAATCATTTAATTTAATGTGATTTATGAAGTAGTGACACCTAGAAGTAATAAATACTCAATGACTGTAAGAAGAGTATTTTAAAATATTTCTTAAGTGTTTCTTGTAAGGATTCCTAAATATTATATTATATAGAAATATAGAATATAGAATATAATATAGATTCTATTATTTAGGAAAATTCTACTACATCTGTCATTAAATATAAGACATTTTTTACCACTACACGTATGATAATGCACAATTTTGATCATTATTATCTTTAATTATGTAGTAGTAAAAAATTATAAAAATTTGATATTTTGAAAATACTAAAAAAAAAAATCAAACAAGATCTTATATGCTAATATTTACATCTATATATTATTAAAATAAACAAAACCTTATATTTAGAGAAGAAAGGTAGTACTTTGTAAGAATGGTTGTAGTGAAGAAAGACGAGTATGTTTTTTGGTCATTGATTTATTTACACAATACCCTCCCCATGTTTTTCATTTTTATTTTTTCTTTTTTTGATAAAATCCTCCCCATGTTTTTCATTAGATTACTGATCGACGATTTGTGTATAAAAATATTTGATCTTGACCGTAAGTGCACAGTCTCGTCGTGTAGTTTTAAAAGATATCGAATTCACAGGGACCAATAGTTGAGTACCGTATTTCTATCGTTACGGTGTAAATCTAAGGCTAATAAATAGAGGTTTAGAATTGTTTTAGAATTTGAAAGAGATTTAAAAGATGAATTAAATTAATTAAAACGGGATATCGGTATGTAACTAATTAACCATCGGGAATTTAATAAATTATTAGCGCGCAAAAAAGGATTTATCTTTCAGAAGGACTTTCTCAATTTAAAGGTTTAAACCTCACACTCTCGTTTTATTGATAAAAACCATACTAACTAGACTAGGAGTTTTATTGTCACTTTTCTACCACCTTAGTTTCGAAAGTATATTTTGAAAATCAATAAGTCCTAATTAATTCTAACGTGGCTCTCGCTCGTTCAAAAATTAATATCAAGTTTCTACTATCTAGTTAAAACCTCAAACTCTCGCTCTATTGATTTTAACCTTAATTGCTTTATTTTACTTTCGTTTAAAAGCATAGGAGTTTTAAAATTAGAAACCCGAATCAGAAAAATAGTTTATGTGTGCGCACTAAATCATTATTAAATCCCCTTCGGAGAATTAGATTACATACCAATATCTAGGAATTTAGCTAGACATGATAAAAGAAATAAACAAACAAAAATAGAAAATTAAATAAGACATGATAAATAAATAATTAAATAAAAGCATTAAAAACCTAGAAATAAAATTCTGAATAAACTTGAATTAAACTTGATGATAATAACCGGTATAGAATTCTTGACAGGAATGTGAAAACGAAATTGAAAACGGATTTCCGATGTGGAAATACCGTTACAGTTAATGAAACGGAAAATATAAATTGACTGAATTAAAGAAGAAAAAGGCGTAGAAGTTTCTAAACTTGAGCCTTCTATTTATAGAAGAATATTTGCTCGTACGATCCAAAAATATAGGAAGAGATATGCTTCCTTCAGATTATCCAATTGTCGTACGATTAGGAGGACAAAACGGATCGGATGCTTGCCAGTTCCCCACGTTACGCGAAAACGGTTTTGCTGGAATTAAGCTTCTGTGGCGGGCGCCACAGAAGTGGTGGCGGGCGCCTCCAGGCCAAATTCTGGGCTTGGCTGATTTTGCTTGTTTGCACCCCCTTTTTGCTCCGTTTTTGACACTTTTTGCTTAATTCTCTTCTCCGACCTATTTTATTTGACATTACTGAAAAGAAAACAAATACCAACATAAAAAGACATAAATGAAATAAAAACATATGAAAATGCAACTAAAGTTTACATAAATTAAGCTAAAAATACGATATGATTTTGTGTCATCAAATTCCCCCACACTTGAACCATTGCTTGTCCCAAGCATAAAAGAATAGTGAATTGCATAGCACAAGTGAAAACACATGACACGATCATCCTACTCATACGTGGTTGCCGGCTAAGCCATGAAAATCAAATAACAGTACAAATAACAAAAACACCGTAATGACACAAGAGACTCCCATTATATGAAAACAGACCTGAAGTATTTCCTTTTGACTCTACCTTTCACCTAAGTTTCATTCACCCTTTTCATTCTAGCGCAATCACATTAAGCCCGTTATCTTGTACACGCCCTGGTAGGAAACCTGTTAGTGATTATGATCATCATATAGCGAGAGGTGCTGATAACATAAGTTTGGTAACCCCTATTTGCTTTACCCACTTTGCAGTTGCGGGGGATCGGATTGTAACCCGCCCTACCAAGTTCAGAATCAGACACCTCTGAACCAACTACTAATGAGTTTCTATACTATGGTATTTTTTTCTTTTCGCAATTTTCAACATTTGTTGAATTTTCATCAATTATTTCAAAGAATCAACCAATAGTATTTATAAACATTTATATTCAAGATCATTCACTTATATTCGTCGGTTTCCCACTTAGTTTGTGCCTTGAGATGGTGCCAACTGCTGAATAAACTACTAAGGGTTCATTAAAACTCAAGTTCAAAGCTTTGTCAAAACTAGTACTCAAATCAGTTTTACACACTTTTGGGAATCTAAGGTGTTAAAACGGTATTGATTTTATCTAACCATTACCCAAATTTCACAAAATAGCCTAGATAGTGCAAACAACCTATATACTTTCAAACAATCAATATCAAGCATCAAAACTCAACACTTTGCTTTTCACAAGAAAATTTTTGGTATAGCTCAAGAAATGGGAAAATCAGACAATAACAAAAACAACACGCAAAATCAACTCAATTTAAGTGAACTATCCTAATGTTTTATTATGCATGCAAACTAAATGACTGAAAGTAAAAGGAAAGCGATAAAGCTTCCTCCCCCACACTTAAATCGAGCATTGTCCCCAATGCAACGACTAAAGGTGAGATTGGAAGTAGGACCTGAATAGCCAAGAGCTTTCACAACTATGAAGTCGTCTAGCGTGCTATCTCTTTATTACCTGCAAAATAAAATGGACTAAAAAGAAAACATTAGAATCAAAATCAGTGGGTTGCCTCCCACCAAGCGCTTTGTTTAAAGTCGGTGAGCTCGACTTCAAAGAAGGTGAACTTAGTTCACGTTTTAGCGGACAAGGCGGATAGGTTAAAGTTTGCAAAAGTAATGTCACTATCCTTAAGATTGTAATGTTTCAACCGCTGTCCATTAACTATGAATGTGTCACCAGAGTCACTCTTTATTTCAATCGCCCCATGAGGATATGTCTTAGAAATTGTAAAGGGGCCTGACCACTTTGAGCGAAGTTTTCCGGGAAAGAGTTTAAGTCTTGAATTAAAAAGAAGTACTAGCTCTCCTACCGTAAACTCTCTCCTATATAGACGCTTGTCATGCCATTTTTTAGTT
This sequence comes from Trifolium dubium, assembly GCA_951804385.1. Lineage (NCBI taxonomy): Eukaryota > Viridiplantae > Streptophyta > Magnoliopsida > Fabales > Fabaceae > Trifolium > Trifolium dubium. Next base: position 19,858,939 of record OX638075.1, on the reverse strand, counting down.
CTTTCCTTATAGATTCTAGCATTCTCATAAGCGTCTAACCTAAGCTCTTCTAACTCATGGATATCCAAGATCCTTTTCTTACCGGCGATGGTGTAATTAAAATTAAGGGCCTTGATAGCCTAATAAGCTTTGTGTTCCAATTCCACCGGTAGATGGCATGATTTTCCATAAACAAGCTTGAAGGGAGTGGTCCCAATTGGGGTCTTATAGGCTGTCTTATATGCCCACAGCGCCTCATTTAGCTTTAAGGACCAATCCTTCCTAGAGGTTGCAACTGTTTTTTCTAGAATTTGCTTGATCTCCCTATTGGAGACCTCTACTTGCCCACTTGTTTGTGGGTGATAGGGAGTTGCTACACGGTGTCGGACCCCATACTTGGATAGCAACCTTTCAAAGATCCTAGAGATAAAATGGGAGCCACCATCGCTGATGACAAGTCTCGGCACACCGAACCTAGGGAAAATCTGGTTCTTAAACAGTATAATCACTACTTGGGCGTCATTAGTTGGAGAGGCAACAGCCTCGATCCATTTTGACATGTAATCAACAGCCACAAGTATGTATTTGTTACCAAAAGAAGCTGGGAATGGTCCCATGAAGTCTATCCCCCAAACATCAAACACTTCCACCTCAAGGATGCCTTGCTGAGGCATTTCATCGCGCCTGGAGAGATGCCACCAGCGCGCTGGCACTGATCGCAACTCCGTATGGCAGCGTGGACATCTTTCTAAATAGTGGGCCAATAAAGGTTGGCTTGCAAAGTCTTAGCGCAAGTTTTGGAAGTACTTGCATGTCCCCCATGTGGCGCAGAATGGCAATGAGAGATAATGTTTTGCGCCTCATCCTCGGGGACACATCGACGGAAGACTCCATCGGCACTTCTCTTGAAAAGGTGAGGGTCATCCCAATAGTAATGTTTCAAATCACTGAAGAATTTCTTCTTCTGTTGGTAGGTCAGGTCAAGCGGAAGAACTCTCGCCGCTAAGTAGTTGACAAAGTCAGCATACCATGGCAGCGAGTCCCTCGTGCAGACAGAGTTGACAACTTTAGTGTTGCCGTCAATTAAGGGGTACTCAGAGGTGACACTCTCCATAAGGGCTACAAGCCTCTCATACGGGAAATCGTCATTTATGGGCACCTTTTCAGGCACCATTCCCTCCATTCTTGACAAGTGGTCCGCAACTGTGTTGTCGATTCCTTTCTTATCCTGGATCTCTATATCAAATTCTTGAAGGAGCAGGATCCATCTTAGGAGCTTTGGTTTGGCATCCTTTCTGTTCACAAGGTACCTAATTGCCGCATGGTCGGTATAGACAATTATTTTGGCCCCTATGAGGTAAGAACGGAATTTGTCTATTGCAAACACAACAGCCAGGAGTTCTTTTTCAGTGGTGGCGTAGTTCATTTGCGCGGGGTCTAAGGTCCTACTAGCGTAGTAGATAGCATGAAGCTTCTTGTCTTTCCTTTGACCTAAGATTGCGCCAATTGCATAGTCACTAGCGTCACACATGATCTCGAAAGGTAGACTCCAGTCAGGTGGCTGCATGATGGGTGCAGAAATGAGAGCTGCCTTTAATTGGTTGAATGCTTTCAAGCACTCGTCATCAAAAATGAACTCGGCATCTTTCATTAACAACTCGGTCAAGGGCTTGGTGATCTTGGAGAAGTCTTTAATGAATCGCCGATAGAAACCAACGTGACCTAGAAAACTACGGACTTCTCGTACAGGCTTTGGGGGAGGTAGATTTTCTATCACTTGGATCTTAGCTTTGTCTACTTCAATCCCCTTGTTGGACACTATATGTCCAAGAACGATCCCTTGACGAACCATGAAATGGCACTTTTCCCAGTTTAGTACAAGATTGACCTTTTCACATCTTTCAAGTACCTTTTCTAGGTTTGTCAAGCATCCTTCAAAACTTCTCCCACACACGGAGAAATCATCCATGAAAACTTCCATGATATCATTGATGTAATCAGCGAAGATTGCTTGCATACACCGTTGGAAAGTTGCAGGGGCATTGCACAATCCAAATGGCATTCGCCTGTAAGCAAATGTGCCAAAAGGACAAGTGAAGGTTGTTTTCTTTTTTACTTTCTTTTTCTTGGAAACAGACAGGGGTGACTTATCTAGAAATATTTTATGATCTGGATGGACTTTTAGTTTGTCGGGAGGGACTCTTTTAAAGGGGGTTTTATCGACATTTCTTTCAATTGTCTCAATAACGCGAGGAATAGAAATTTTTTGAGGGTCCTCGAGTTGCGGGGTGAGCTGGTTTTCATAGATTGCATTGCATTCCACTTTCCCAGTGTCTTCAAGCTTCCTTTTGTTTGACAAAATTTCATTTAAAAACTTTGCACGTGAAGGTATCTGGGTTATAGCCTCAATGAAAGGTATGTCAATATTAAGCTTTTTCAACATCTCGATAAACTTTTCAAGCTGGCCAGGATCATTAGATTTGAAATATCTTTGAGGCTTGTGAGGAGGTGGTTCTGGTGCAATTTCTAAACATTCACCTAGACTGTCATTGTCATCCTTAAGAGTTTGAGGGGTATGAGATTTTTGAACTTTAGAATGCGTTGTTTGCTCCATCTCCTTCTCTTTTCTACTTTCGTCAATGACATCTAGAAGATAACAGGTGTCATCTGTAGCTGGTGCTTTCATGAATTGTGCTAGAATAAATTCGATTTTTTTCTTCACCCACTTCAAAAGTGAGCTTGCCTTTCTTTACATCTATTAATGCACCAGCAGTAGCTAAGAGTAGTCTTCCTAAGATGATAGGTGTATTGGAATCCTCCCTTATGTCCATGACTATAAAATCAGTTGGGATAAAGAATTGACCTATGCGCACTAGCATGTTTTCTAGTATACCTGAGGGGTATTTGACAGAACGGTCAGCGAATTGTATTGACATTTTAGTAGGTCTCAACTCTCCTAACTTAAGTCTCTCGCATATTGTCATGGGCATTAGACTTATGCTGGCACCTAAATCGCATAGGGCCCTGTCTATGACATACTTTCCAGTTACATAAGGTATGGAAAAACTTCCTGGGTCTTCCAGTTTAGGAGTCATATTATTTTGAAGAATTGCGCTACTCTCGGCAGTAAGCATAACAGTTTCTTCATCCTCAATCCTCTTTTTATTAGTTAAGATTTCTTTGAGAAATTTAGCGTATGAAGGCATTTGGGTGATAGCTTCTGTAAAGGGTATTGTTATGTTTAATTGTTTCAGAAGCTTCACGAATTTCTTGAATTGCTCCACGCTTTTGGTCTTTTCAAACCTTTTAGGATAAGCAATGAGTGGTTTATAAGGTGGCGGAGCCACATAAGGTTTCTCTTTTTCTTTAGCCTCAACGCCATTTCTGTCTTTCTTTTTAGGTTCACTCTCTTTCTCAACTGGTTCGTCAGGCTTTTGTTGCATGGCTGTCCTCTCGGTCCTAGGATCACTCGGTTCATCATAATGTGTTCCACTTCGCAGAGTCACAGCGTTCACATATGCCTTATGATTAGGCTGTGATTGGCCAGGAAATATGCCTGTTGGGGCACTAGTAGACGCTAGTTGTTGGGCCACTTGAGATATCTGAGTTTCAAGCATTTTGTTGTGTGTGGCTAGAGCATCTACCTTGCTTGCTAATTGCTTAATTTGCTCGTTAGTGTGCTTAATTTGCTCACTATTGTTTAAGCTTTGGTTTAGAAAATTTTTGTTTGTTTCAGCTTGAGCAGTTAAGAAGCTTTCCATCATAAGCTCCAAGTTTGACTTTGTAGGGACATTTGGAGCAGCAGGGGCTCCATGTTGAAATCCTGGTGGAATGTTCGGATTGTTCTGCCAACCTAAGTCACAGGTGTAAGGGTTTCCTTGAGGATAGTTTAATTGGTCTAGGGAAACTCTTGCCAAAAGTTCACATTCAGGGGTAGCATGTCCAAGAATTCCGCATATTTCATAGTTTGAAACCACTACAGCCACAGTAGCTGCAGGTATTTTGAATAAGCTCTCTAACTTTTGAGTCAGAGCATCCACTTGTGCTTTGACATGATTAAGTTCGCTAAACTCATGCATACCTCCTTTCGCAAGAGGTTGCTCTAAAGGTGTTCTTGAGCTTCCCCACATATAATAGTTTTGAGCCATGTTTTCTATAAGGTTATAGGCCTCAGTGTAAGATTTATCAATCAATGCGCCACGAGCTGCGACGTCTATTGTTATTCTTGTGTTGTACAAGAGACCATTGTAAAAGGTGTGGATCACTAACCAATCTTCTAGGCCATGGTGTGGGCAGAGTCTTATCATGTCCTTGTATCTTTCCCATGTTTCAAAAAGAGATTTGTTATGACTTTGTTTAAATCCATTAATTTGAGCTCTTAGCATAAAAGTTTTGCTAGGTGGGAAGTATCTTGCTAAGAAAACTTTCTTCAACTCATTCCACGTAGTGACAGAGTTGGAAGGTAAAGAGTGGAGCCAAGCTCTAGCTCTATCTCTTAAAGAGAAAGGGAAAAGACGAAGCCTAATTGCTTCGGGAATGACACCATTTGCTTTCACAGTGTCTGCGTATTGCAAGAATATTGACAAATGTAGATTAGGGTCGTCATTAGGACTACCAGAAAATTGATTATGTTGTACGGCAGACAACAATGAAGGATTAAGCTCAAAACTATTTGCTTCAATAGTAGGGGCAACAATGCTATTATGAGGGTCTTGTGAAGGAATAACATAAAATTTAAGTGGACGGTTTTGCGGATGGTCGCCCATTTTTTTGTTTGATTTTTTTTTTGGATTTTTAAATCTTTTACTAAAAATTAAAAGTGCCTTAGTCTCTACGGTGTAACAAGGGAGTTACGATATCGACTAAATTGGTCCCCGGCAACGGCGCCAAAAGCTTGATCAACGATTTGTGTATAAAAATATTTGATCTTGACCGCAAGTGCACAGTCTCGTCGTGTAGTTTTAAAAGATATCGAATCCACAAGGACCAATAGTTGAGTACTGTATTTCTATCGTTACGGTGTAAATCTAAGGCTAATAAATAGAGGTTTAGAATTGTTTTAGAATTTAAAAGAGATTTAAAAGATGAATTAAATTAATTAAAACGGGATATCGGTATGTAACTAATTAATCATCGGGAATTTAATAAATTAATAGCGAGCAAAAAAGGATTTATCTTTCAGAAGGACTTTCTCAATTTAAAGGTTTAAACCTCACACTCTCGTTTTATTGATAAAAACCATACTAACTAGACTAGGAGTTTTACTGTCACTTTTCTACCACCTTAGTTTCGAAAGTATATTTTGAAAATCAATAAGTCCTAATTAATTCTAACGTGGCTCTCGCTCGTTCAAAAATTAATATCAAGTTTCTACTATCTAGTTAAAACCTCAAACTCTCGCTCTATTGATTTTAACCTTAATTGCTTTATTTTACTTTCGTTTAAAAGCATAGGAGTTTTAAAATTAGAAACCCGAATCAGAAAAATAGTTTATGTGCACGCGCTAAATCATTATTAAATCCCCTTCGGAGAATTAGATTACATACCAATATCTAGGAATTTAGCTAGACATGATAAAAGAAATAAACAAACAAAAACAGAAAATTAAATAAGACATGATAAATAATATAATTAAATAAAAGCATTAAAAACCTGGAAATAAAATTCTGAACAAACTTGAATTAAACTTGACGATAATAACCGGTACAGAATTCTTGACAGGAATGTGAAAACGGAATTGAAAACGGATTTCCGATGTGGAAATACCGTTACAGTTAATGAAACGGAAAATATAAACTGACTGAATTAAAGAAGAAAAATGCGTAGAAGTTTCTGAACTTGAGCCTTCTATTTATAGAAGAATATTTGCTCGTACGATCCAAAAATATAGGAAGAGATATGCTTCCTTCAGATTATCTAATTGTCGTACGATTAGGAGGACAAAACGGATCAGATGCTTGCGAGTTCCCCACGTTATGCGAAAACGGTTTTGCTGGAATAGGGCTTCTGTGGCGGGCGCCACAGAAGTAGTGGCGGGCGCCACCAGGCCAAATTCTGGGCTTGGCTGATTTTGCTTGTTTGCACCTCCTTTTTGCTCCGTTTTTGACACTTTTTGCTTAATTCTCTTCTCCGACCTATTTTATTTGACATTACTGAAAAGAAAACAAATACCAACATAAAAGACATAAATGAAATAAAAACATATGAAAATGCAACTAAAATTTACATAAATTAAGCTAAAAATACGATATTATTTTGTGTCATCAATTACGGATGAACAAAATAATAGTTCCATAATCTTAAATATAAACAAGGGTTAAATATCTCCATCTTATAAACTCTATTTTCATTTTTTCTCTTTTCTTGTTTATTCTCTAAAGAGGGGTGATTTATGGTCAATTTTGATCCAAAATCACCCCTCTTGATCCTTTTTTCAGTTTCTTTTTATATAAATAAGTGTTTTTCACATATTTCAAAGTTCTGTTTGAGTTTCTTCTGGTGTTGTTCTACTCCCGTAGTGTGGAGTTGTTTGTTTTCCCGTCTTTGTACGGTGTTTAATTTGATTTCACGTCTTTGTACAGCGTTTGTTTTCCCGTCTTCGTGTACGATGTTTGTTTTGTTTCAGATTTGCAGATTTCCTTCAATCCAACTTCATAGCAGATTCAATGACTTTAGCGTCTTCAACGTTGCAGGTTGGAAGCATGATTACTCCAAACATTTATATTTTGTCAAATCAATTATAGGCTTTATCATTTGGCCGTGTTATGCTATTAACTCGGCTGCGGTGAGCTTGTTCGCCGATTTATCCTTTTTAGTTTTTAGCGTATTTGAATATGTTATGATATCAATTGATGTAATTTACAAATTTGAATGAATGAAAATCATTGTTTTAGTCAAACAAGGGTTAAATATATTTGACTTGAATACAGTTTTAGTTTTGTTGTGAATTCGTTAAATAAAATCACATCAATAAAGATTTGATGTGTGGAGCAAAGGAAATCAAACAACCAAAATCAAAGAATATATAGCTAATGAAGATTAATCCAAAACAAACAAGCAGAAGAGAATAGAGAAAACAAGTAAAAAGACACAATCTTTGTTTACCTAGTTCAGTCAATGTAACCTAGTTTGGGGAGAGAGCAGCCCTCTGTTTCATTATAATCAAAAGAGTCGTTACCCAATGAGTTTCAATAGAGTTACAAGAATTAGCCTTCAAACTTAATTCTACCTCTCGTTTATGATCTTAGACTAAAATAATTATTTAAGTTCGGGAATTAAGGGTCAGTTAGGATACTCTATTCCTAAGATGATATACTTATAACAAGGTCTTTATTATAATTATATGTTAAAGCGGAAATAACACAAATATTACTTTAAATATAAATAATATAAATTTTCTCAAACCAAGTTACATGAATCAAGTAGTATTAGACAATGTTTTAAAAATCAGATCGGTCATCGAATCGGTGAGGGTATGGGTTCACTGGTTCACCGGTCGAACCCTGGGGTGACAGGTCGAACCGCATGACTAAACCGAATCAAACCGGTGTAATGAACCGGTCTCTATAATAAAATTATATAGGTATTAAACCGGTTGAACCGGTGACTCGGTCTCTAAAAAAAATCATGACACCTAAAAAATATGAAAAATTTATGTAATAATTTTAAAAGTACATTTTTTAAATTTAAATTTTAGACATAGTCACCGCACATGCAATTATAATGTATATTTTTTAATTATCAATATAATAAATTATACTTAAAAAATGAGGGTTTAACAATAAAATTAACATTTGACAAAGAATAAATAAAATCTAAAGTTTTTAAACAAATGAAGAAAATAAAATAAAATGTCTAGTATAATCATACAAGATAATATGAAATATATAGAATACATTGTAAAATTATTCACAAGTAAATAAAAAGGCATAGTGGCAATGTTCTTCAACTATTAAAGAGAGGTCAAAGGATCAAAATTTACTTTTGACAGTTTCAATATTTTTAAACAATTAAAACCTTCATTTGAAAGAAAAAAAAACGTGTTGTCAAAAAAAAAAACATGTGTTCCGAAAAAAAAATCCAACATTTGCAGAAAAAAAACAAAACCACCCGATTTTGCGGAAACCGCCGGTTTATATCCGGTTCTGGCCGGTTTTGTCCGGTTTGACTGCATTCCCGATCCAACTACCGGACCAGACCGGTGCCCATCCGGTTCAACCGGTCCGACCGGTCGGTCCGGTCCGGTTTTTAAAACACTGGTATTAGAGAAGTTCCTTTATTATACCTAACCTAAGAAACTTCGCTAATAATAATTAACAAAATAAAAGAATTAAGAAAACTACTAAATAACCTCGTACCCTTCCGAAGGTAGGGCACTCCTAATGAGAGAAGGCACCTTCCCTTGAGAGCTATTTGTTCTCCCTTGAAGTTTCTCTTCCTCCTAAGAGTTGCTTAGCTTTATGCCTTTTGAGGTGTGTGAAATAGTGAGGAGAAGAGCTCTATTTATAAGTTTTTTAATGGGCTTTTCAGCGCGCCATTATGGCACGATGCATCTCATTGTGGCACAATGGGTCATATTTTTCCATCTGGTGGATCTAGTTCATCTGATGGAATCTGGTGGATATCGTGGCACGATGCAACCCATCATGGCACGATAGAAGGCGGTTTTACACGCAAATTTTCTTTAAAAATATATTATTCCATTGTGGCACGATAGAACCCATAGTGGTACAATGAAAACCTTCGATTTGTCTTTTTGCTTCAACATGAAAGTTGTAGGTCTTTTCTTTGCTTTCCAACGGATGGTCACAAGTCTCATTCTGATACTCGTAGCTCTGGTTATGTCCAAAATACTACTCATGGGTCATGAGCGAAATATCAATTTTTGTTTTTGCTCCTTGTCTTGTCCATTTTAACCCATTTTTGTGTAGTTTGCTATTTTCTTATTTCTTCAACATGTAACTTCGTTTCTTAGGCCCTTTTCCATGATTTGGCTATTTAAAGTAGACTGATAATTTCTTGTCATCAGTGGTTCTTCCTCAAGCTGCAAAATCAAACTCCCCTTACTTCCAACTACCTCCGGTAGTCTAACTAGTTCTCTAGTTTGATCAAAGTTTCTTTCAATTGCCTCCTTGAAGATCTTTTCAAGGTCTTACACTTCTTCAACCACAATTGAAACGTTACAACCAAGGTCCCCATGGCCACACCCCTTTGGTTAAGCACTTCCATTTTCCTCTCAATTTGCAAGAGATAATGTTGTTTCTCTCCCATTATTGGAAGACTCCACCTCAAGATGAGATTCCACCAAAGTATTTCCACCAGGTACTCCACCTTGTAATTGGCAAGATCTCTCCAATCCATCTGAAACTTCCAACCTGAAATCCCTTAACTCTCCACTATCATGATGAGAATTACTACAATTCAAAGACTCACTCTCCTTCGGTTCCCAACTAGACACCAATAGTGCTTCCGCATTCTCATAACCCTCATACTTCAACAAGTCTTCCATAACATGTGCATAATTATTACTGCCCTTCAAATCCGGACAATCCTTCCTGAAGTGACCTTTCTTCAGACAATGGTGACAATTCCACCTATTGCCTCCTTTGACCCAGCCTTCCTACCTCTATTTCCACCTGAAACATTTAACGCATCCACATTGTTTTCCACCTTCAAGTCTTTATACTTAGTTAGTTCTTTCGTCCTCAAGGCCGATTGAACTTCCTCCAAGGTAACATCGCTTTCTCTACTATAGAGCATGGTATCCTTGAAAATTTCATAGGACTTGGGTAATGCACATAGTAAGTGCAAGGCTTGATCTCCATCTCTATTTTCACATCAAGGTTTGCCAAATCATCAATAATTTTATTGAATTCAACCAGTTGCTTTGTTATGGATTTCGACTCCACCATCCGATAAAAGTAGAGCTTTTGTTTTAGAAACTGCTTATGTGTCGTCGACTGGTCATGTACAATGAATCATGTTTAGCCCACAAAGCTGCCACATTGATCTCTACTTATCTCAACATGTTGTCTCCAAGACAAAAAATGATTGCACTCGTTGCTTTCTTATTTAATTTTGATTTCTCATCAGCTGAAAGCTTCGCCGACATTCAAGACTTCATCACAATTGTTATGGACTAAGATGGTCTTCATTTTTATCTTCCAGAACCCGAAATCGTTATTCTCGGCAAACTTTTCACGATTTGATCCTTACCCCACGGTGAGCGCCAATTGCTGTGAATTCTTTGAATAAAATCACACCAATAAAGATTTGATGTGTTGAACAAAGGTAATCAAACAACCAAAATCAAATAATATATAGATGATGAAGATTAATCCAAAACATGCAAGCAAGAGAGAATAGAGAAAACAAGTAAAGAGACACAATCTTTTTTTACCCAGTTCAGTCATTTTGTCCTAGTCTGGGAGAGAGCAACCCTCCGTTCCACTATAATCAAAAGAGTCGTTACACAATGAGTTTCAATAGAGTTACAAGAATTAGCCTTCAAACATTATTCTACCTTAAATCTCCCGTGACCAAGAGACTCAATAATATAGTGTTTCCAAGGTAAACCAAGAGTAATTTGCCAAAACCTCTAGGATTAAACCAAGAGCAATTCTCTACAAAACCCTAGCCTTTGTGATGTGCCAAATATCAATCCTAATTTCTTCAACCTTATTTTTCTATGAATAAATAACCTCTGTTTATAGAAAGATATATGCCTATAAAATAAAAACAAATAACATGTAAAACGAATCCAAATCTTCACAAAAAGCCCAAGAACTACCAAACAAAAATCTGGTCGCGCGCACGTTGCGCGTGCCTGGGAGCACTTTTGTGTGCCTGCTAGTAGCTTCCCTGTAGGTGAGCACATTGTGCATGCCTTGCGTGTGCTTGATAGAAACAATTTTTCTCCTTTTTCTTCATCTGTTTCAATTCGTTCTTCGCGATTTCAAGGCATACTTAACAGGTCTTTTCATTGTAAGAAATTCAGAAAATTGGTGGTCGGGGAGAACCTACGGGTTCATTAACATAATTCGCCCCTACAAAAAAACAACCTTTTAGGTTTAGTCATTATTTAATTTTAACAGTATTTTTAATTGCTGTAAAATTTTATTGCATGGGGAGTTATAAGGATGACTTGGTGGCTGAGGAGAACCTACGAGTTCCCTAACGGAATTCGCCTCTACAAAATAGGAACCTTTTAAGTTTAGTCATTATTTAATTTTAATTGTATTTTTAATTCCTATAAAATTATTTTGCATTGGGAGTTATAAGAATGATTTGGTGGCTGTTGTATATGAGATAGAGAGTGGAGTGATAAGAAGGTTAGGGGTTCGATTTCCACCCATAATAAAAACTATAATCATACTAATTACTAACTACAGTAAAGTCACTTAATTTGGTTTAGTGGTGAGGGATTTGATCATCTACTCCATTGTAAACCAAGGAAAAAACATTGGCTGTTTTTTTTATAAAAAAAAACAAATTTTCTTGCATGCATTTTTAGTCCTTCTTGATTAATTAATGTATATTTTTAAATGATTTTTTTGTAGACATGTTTCAAATATTACAAAAATTCTTCAACAAAAATAAGCTCATTTTTTTTTTGGTAGAAGCTCAAAATATTATTTTTATCTTTGACTTTTAATTTTTAAAAGATTCATTTCAATTCATCTGATGAAAAACAATCTAAATTTTAACAAATGAATAATTTATGAAGTTCAAAACATGATTGCAATAAAAACATTCAAAAAATTAATAGTCTAACAAGAATTACACAAATTTAATTTTAGTAGGAACTAAGAATTATATGCAGGATAATTTTGGAAAGATTAAAAATATTATAAAACTTAAAAAAGGACTAAACTTAAAATATAATGTCATCATTTTATGAGAACAAAAAATATATTCAACTCGATAAACAAAAGATAACTTTTTTTATCATATTATTTTATTATTTCTAAAATCTATATTTTCATTCGATTAATTTGGAATTTTTTTGGCAATTTTTGTGGTACATTAAAAATTAAAGTGTATATGTACATCAAGTTTTAAAATTAATAAGTAAATAAGTATTTTTTGGAAACAATGGATTTTCTCGTTTTTTCTCTTATGTAAAAATTATAATAACTAAATATTATTTATCATAATTGTAAATAAATTACTAAATAAGTGTTTTTTCTCTGGTCAAAAAATTATAATAAGTAAATTAATATTTTTTGGAAACAATGAAATTTTATTACTTATAATAGAGAAATTGCTTTTTTTTAATAAGATAATGTAAAAAATTAGTACGATGCTCATAAACAATGAAATTGTGTTTTTTCGTATGAAATTATTTTCTCTATATAATACAATAGTCGATAAATAATTTCTTAATTCATAAAAATAATCGTTAATTTATTAGCTTAAGAATTTAATGTCCCTGTAAATTCACATTTTCATATGCATCGTAAAAATTCCTTCTTCGTTTTTTCTGATTAAGGTTTTATTCTGAGTGAACAAGTTTCTGTATGGTTTAATTAGAGGACAGAACTATGTACAAAAAAAATACTACGGGACCCAACTTTTTTTATTTTTTATTTTCTTAAAGGTGAATAAGTAGATGGCTAAATTGTAGTTTTGGCCCCCCAAGTTTCATAATTGTGCAATTTTGACCCCCCAAGTTTTAAACGAGTGATTTTAACCCTCCATGTTTCCTAATTGTGCAATTTCATAACCCTTCACTATTTTGACTTTTTTTTTTTTTGACCAAATATTTAAAAGGAAGATATTATTATTTTTTTGTAAAAAAAAAAAACTTTTGCTGTTAGACATATGTCTTTCTATATTATGTTTGAATATTTTGAATTTGAAATATTTTGAATTATGAATGAATGACCATATGATTTGCGTATGATATAATTGCACAAACTTTTATTATTGTTTATTAATTCTAAGCTTTTATATTGAAAAAAAATTCTATGTAAGGAAACTTTTGATCAGTAAAGGGTCGTAAAATTTGCAAAAGGGGGCAAACTTGGGGGTTAAATTCGCTCATTTGAAACTTAAGGGATCAAAATTGCACAATTAGAAAACATGGAGGGTTAAAATCGCTCGTTTAAAACTTGAGGGGTCAAAATTGCACAATTACGAAACTTGGGAGGTCAAAACTGCAATTTAGCCTAAGTAGATATACCAGAGTTTGAATTTCAATTCTTGTATTTTACGTGTAATGTCTCTTCCAATTGAGGTAAATTCACAGGGACATTTTTTTAACTAATTTTATCGTATATATATATATATATATATACACGTTAGACTTAGCAGAGAGGACCAAAGTTTGATCCCCACAACTACGTTTGAAAGGGAACTAAAATCACTCGATCCTCGCAACTGCTTATTTAGAATTAGGGAAAAATGTAGATCACAAACGAACAAAATAGTGTATTGTAAACGATCTCTTCTGGATTTGTATAAAAAAAGATAGACCACAATTCAAACGATTGTCTAATCACGTATTTAGAAAGCAAATTTTCCATATTGCCGCCACCCGTTCACATAAAGTTGCAACTAACTATTTCAATTACATCGTGCACCTGCATCTTTTCATCCCATTTTCAAACAAACATTAATCTATCTTTCAACTTATTTTTAAAACACAAAATTGAAATATCTTTTATTCGTAAAATTTCAATTCTCTACAAAATAATTACTACAATTAATATTTTTCAACATAAACTAAATTGCTTTATATATATATGTTTCAATCAGTGACTCACCAATACCACTGTAACTCTATCCAACTCAGAGTGACTTGTCATCATCATTATAACACTTTTAACCTCGTAACGACTCGCTTCCATCGCTGTAATTCTATGAAAATCACAGTCAAGTAAAATATATGATTAATTTTTGGGTTAAATATGTTTTTAGTTTCTGTAAACATTTGAACTTTCTACTTTTAGTCTCTCTAAACTTTTTTGCCACATTTTGGTCCCTACAAAATTATTATGCATGTAATTTTTGTCCCTACTGTTAAACCAATGTGTATGTTTTAATGATTTTTTCATAGACATGTTTAGAACATTGTAAAAAATTTCTCGAAAAAAAAGAACTGAAAAATTCGATTTCTAAATCGAGATTTCGGTTACTTTTATCTTTAACATTTAAAATTTGAAAGATTTTCATTTAATTATTTTCATTTTAAAAAATTCTAAATTTTTGTTAAGAAACTTCTTATAGTATTTTCACTTTTGATCCTCTAAGTATTTTCAAAGTTTCACTTTGGTCCTTTAACTATTTTTCGTTCCGTTTTGGTCATCTAACTTTCATTCTGTTAACCTACTTGGTCCTAATCGTTAGAAAAATGTCAAAAACGAGAGGTAGAAGTCTCTAATGAGAAAACAAACATTAGATTTGGATTCAGCGTAAATAATAAGAAGTTTTAGAGTATTGTTTTATAAGTTTTCGTGACTGGAAAGATCACCGGTCATGTGGACGGAGACAGTGATGGAGGAAGCTCTATACGCGATGAAGAAGAAGTTTTTGGCCACGTGGCGTTTTCCTATTGGATCTCACACTAAAGTCATCAAGTCCCTAAGTGTCACGTACGCAAAATTAACGTTTTTGGCATTTTTCTAACGATAATTAGGACCAAATAAATTAACATAATGAAAATTAGAGGACCGAAACAGAATGAAAAAATAGTTAAAGGACCAAAACAGAACAAAAAATAATTAAAGGACCAAAGTGAAACCTTGAAAATATTTAGAGGACCAAAAGTATATTTAAGCCTATTCTAAACATGTATGAAAAAAAAAATTATTTATAAATTTAAAAGCTTAATGATGATTAAACAATTTTCAAAATTTTGAAAAATAGCATGGACTAAAATTGCATGGATAAAATTTTTGTAGAGACCAAAATATGCCACTTTTTTTTATAGGGACTAAAATAAAATTTTGTAACATTATAGGGACCAAAAACATATTTAACCCTTATGGTTTTTTTAAGGAAGCACAAAAAACTACAACTTAACTCGGAACGGCAAAGCCTTTGAGAAACAAACAATTATCAACTTTCATATTATAAAACAATCATACGTGTATCTGTTTATTTAGAATGAGCGGGAAATGTAGATCGCAAATGAACAAAGAATTTTATTATAAATGATCTATTTTGAATTTCTATAAAAGATAAACCGCAATTCAAACGATTATCTAATCACGAATTTAGAAAGTAAACTTTTCTTGCTGCCACCCCGCGCACAAAAACCTGCAACTAACTATTTCAATTCCATCGGGCACCGACATCTTTTCACTCTATTTACAAATAAACATCAACCTCTGTTTCAACTCTGTTTTAAAACACAAAATCAAAACATTATTTATTCGTAAAATCACATATCTCTACAAAAATTTACTACATTTAATGTTTTTCAACATAATCTAAACCAACTTTATATATATCTTCATTGCAAACGAGTTTTACACAATATCAGTAACTCAACATCATCACCGTGACGCTATCAAACTCAGAACGACTTGCTGATGCTATCAAACTCAAATTCAAACTCAAAATCAAGTAAAACACTATATCATTAATATTTTTTTCAAAGAAACACAAATCCAACTAACTACAATTGTTACCATTTTCTTTTTCATGAATGAATAATGAACATAAAAAAATTCCATTAAAACTCTACCATACTAATTACTACATACACACACTACTAGTACTTTGGGTTTGAGTTTGACCCACTTGGATGGACTTGGAAGTAGAGAGAGAGACAGAGTATCGTTTAGATTTGGTGCCCAACTTCCGCACACATTTTCTCTCTCTATATTTTCCCATTCTTTCCATTGCGTGTCTCTTCTTTTTCATTTCTCTCAATTTCTCTCTGTTTTTTCTTCTGCTCGACCCTCGAGGGTTTTTCTCTATTCTCACTTCTCTGTTCGAATCTTCTCTTTTTTTTTTCTTCAATTTTTTAAATTAATTTTCCCTCTCAATTCCTCTTCATAGGGATCACATCACCGTTGTTACGACGATCACAGTGTTGTTGTTCCGCCGGCGATGGAATTCGTCGGAAAATCTGTTCGAAAAGAGGTGAAAGGGGCCGGAATTCTCACCGGAACTGTCAAATCTTACGATTCTTCGTCGGGTTTGTTGGAGATCGTTTTCGAAGACGGTCATTGTGAGGAGATGGAAATTTTCGAGGTTGCTTCGTTGTTGGGAATTCAACCGGAGCTTCCTGAGGTCGAAGTTGGAGTCGGTCGGAAACCTAAAAAGCGACCCAGGGTTGAGCAAACGACATCGAGTTCAGGTAATGTTAGTGATGATTTGGTGGCGGGTAGTGAATTTAGCGGGATTTTGAATGGTGATGATTTTAGTGGCGGGAATGGTGGGGTTGCTGTGGGTAATGTGAATGGAACTTTGGAAAAACTAGGAAATGAAAATGGGTTTGGTTTAGGAGAGATTTTGAATTTGAATGAGAATGGAGGTGTTTCTGATAATAATGATAATGATAATAATAATCATGGAATTTGTGTTAAAGATGGTATTGATTTGAATTCTAGGGTTAATTTGAATGAGGATATTAATCTGAATGATGTGTGTGATTCTGATTTGATGCCTTTTAAAAATGAGGGGAGTTTGGAGAGAAGAGATTGCATTGATTTGAATTTGGATGTGAATGTTGAGGAGGGTGTGAACTTGAATGAGAATTTGGGAGGGGGAAATTTGCGGCGGGAATTTGATTTGAATGTGGGGGTGTGTGAAGAAGTTAAGGAAGCTCAGAGTTGTGCTGATGGAAATGGATATTTTGAGGTAGATAGTGAGATGGGGCAGCTTCGTGAAGAGGAGTCAGATGTTAAGCGTGGATCTATGGAAGCTGACGGTGGTTCTGATGCTATCAAATTGGAGGAACTTCATGTTCCGGTCGGGGATATAGCTGAAGACGATTTGATTGAGGAAAAGGAAGGTCATGATGGCAAAGAAAATGTGGTGGCTATTGACTCTCTTCGGGTTTCGGATGCTGTTTCTGTTATGGATTGTGATTATGTTTCTTCTGAAGCTGGTGTTGCCGTTGTTAATCAATACCAAGATAATCTAGGAAGTCCACCCAAACAAGGAATTAGTCAAAGGAAGAGAAGAAGAGTGTCAGGTAATCTAAACGCCACCCCAGACACGGCTTTGAGGAGGAGTTCTCGCCGGGTATCAGCTAGAAAAGAGGTTTCAAGTGCAGTATTAGGGCAGGCGACTGATGATCCTTTGTCATCTTTGGAAACCAGTGTAACAGAAGAAAAACCCTCTATGCCTGGAAATGGGAAATATGAACAGTGCAACGTTCCTATTCCAAAGCTGCAATTACCCCCTTCTTCTCAACATTTGAACTTAGATGACATTCCTGTTCTTGATTTTTTTTCTGTTTATGCTTGTTTAAGATCATTCAGTACCTTATTATTTTTGAGTCCGTTTGAGTTGGGAGATCTGGTAGCTGCACTTAAGTCTGAAATCCCTAGTGTATTATTTGACAGCATTCATGTTTCTATTTTACAAACTTTGAGAAACCATTTGGAGTTCCTTTCAAATGAGGGTTGCCAATCTGCATCCATTTGCCTGAGGTATATTTTATTTTAAATTTTCATTGACAAAGCCTGTAATTTGTTCTCCATTTTTATACATTTTCCTTCAATGCAGGAATCTTAACTGGGATTTCTTGGACCTTGTCACATGGCCCATGTTCATGGCCGAGTACCTTCTGACTCACAGTTCACAGTTTAAAACTAGTTTTGATGCTAAATACTCAATGTTCGGAAATGACTACTACAAGCAACCTGCCACTTTGAAGCTTGCGATTCTTCAGTACCTGTGCGATGATATGATTGAAGCAGACACCATAAGGTCTGAGCTTAACAGAAGATCTTTGGTAACAGAGACTGGTATGGGATTTGATCAGAATAGTTATTTCGACACTTGCAAGAAAAGAAGATCTGTAACGGATCTTTCTGGTGGCTCTTGCTTGACTGAGGAGATTGTGGATGACACAACTGACTTGAACAGTGATGAATGTTGCCTCTGCAAGATGGATGGAAATTTAATATGTTGTGATGGTTGCCCTGCTGCATTCCACTCAAGGTGTGTCGGGCTTGCAAGTGACAATCTGCCTGAAGGTGACTGGTATTGTCCTGAGTGTGCTATTGGAACACACCAGGCTTCGAGAAAATCACGAAGGTCACTCCAAGGAGCAGACTTGTTGGGGACGGATCCTCACGGCTGTCTTTATTTTGATAGCTGTGGTTACCTGTTAGTGTAAGTGTAGTTATGCTTTTTTTCATGATAGACTTGCATTATAGTTCGTTCATCTCTAATTTTCTGCTCCTGGCTTGTGAAATGCTTATTGATAAGTTACAAAAATTATGGGAAACAATCTACAAATTTCAGTAGGAATGTTGGACTGCTCTGCAGCTTGTTCAACTTATTCCCAATATATGAGACAAGATTTATGCAGGGCATGTATAATATAACATGTTGATTTCCTGCATTTTATTGTCACACTTCACATATTGAAAGCGTCACCTAACCTGTTATCTGCTTTGTCTAACATATTTATATCCATTAATTTTATTTCTCTTCTTAAACCTTTGCAGTTCAAACTCGTCAGATGTGGGGTCCTTGTTCAATTACTACCATAGAAATGATATACACGTGGTAATTGAAGTTCTAAAGTCTATGGATACTTTATATGGAGACTTATTAATGGCTATCAACAAGCATTGGGATATTCCGGCTGACTTAAATGCAGGGGCTAGTAATTTGGCATTCTTTAATCAAAGTTCCTGCAAGAACATGCAAATGACAGCTGAATGTTATGCTATGCCCACATCTTTAGCACATTTGACTTCAGAAACGTTTATGGACAAGAATCTGGTCGATGATCAGACAAAGTTGGAGAAAAATTCAACTATTGACTGTTGTACTCATGATGGCCAAGAGTTTCCAAATGCTGGGAACCAATTAGACCCATCAATAGAAAGTCCTTGTATTGCCTCAGAAGGATCAGCTGATACCGCACAAATCATAGGTGTTAGCACTACCCCCTCTACGGGCAATAAGGATTCATCACAAGCACCGAGTGGGACCGACTACATAAACTATTATAGCTTTGCCAGGGTGGCCTCATTAGTTGCACAGGAGTTGATGTGTAAGTCACATGAAAAGATCAATAAAAATATTGTAATGACTGAAGAAGAAATAATTTCAGACCAAGCAAAGTCCATCATGAAGAAGTCCACCGACTTTTGTTGGCCAAGTATTCAAAACCTGAACGCAGCTGCCCAAAAGGAAAAATGTGGGTGGTGCTTTTCTTGCAAGGTTGCAAATGATGACAGAGATTGCTTGTACATTTCTGTGGCGAAACCTCTTTATGAAGTGTCTAAAAGTACTTCAGTTGGGCTTCAACCCATGAATATCCAGAATGGACATCTTAGAGAGATAATATGTCTTATTTTCTCTCTTGAGGTTCGATTGCGGGGTCTTTTATCGGGTCCATGGTTGAATCTGCATCAAACAGATCTTTGGCATAATAATCTTTTGAAGTCATCTGATTTTCTTCCTGTTAAACGATTATTGCTTCTTGTAAGGATATACTCTCCCTCTCTCTGTCAATATTTTTTTAAGACATCAATAGTACTATTATCTCCTGCCTAGCTTACAAGTTATGAAAACTCTGACATAATTGGTCAGCTCATTTCTAACTTCTAAATTTTTGTTTGCTATTCAGAATTAGTGGAAATTTAGTAAAAAGGAAAAGAAAACACCATTTTTTATTTAAGGGAAATGCTAACAAGCACCTGGAAGATCTTGGAAATGGTGTATTCAGCACTTTGAAACGAAATAGACTTTTTCTATATAAAACTTGTTATTTATTTCCTTTTTTGACTTCTTAACAAGTGCCTAGGGCCAAGGGCACTCGTTAGCATGACCCTTGATTTAAATATAGTTTTAATGTTACACATGAGTATGTGGTAAAAAACATCATTTTTTTATAAATGAGTATACAAATGCAAAAGATAATATACTTGTGGAGGGAAAGGATAAAAAATACTCCTACAGAAAAAAAAGAGATAAAAAAAAGAGCCAATTTGTCTCAAAGATGCAACAGAGTTGTCCATATATTTGCTAACCAGCATGATAATTTCCTTATAAACAAACTTGTGCTAAGCACCATAGAGAAGAAATAAGCACAATCTGTCTGCACGCTTCGGCAAAATACTTGTTTTCTTTATCCTTCAAAATTGTTTAAACTTATCATTGGAAACCGTTCCAAGGTTTAAGGTACACACATCCTAAGATAGGATTAAAGCTTATCATGTACATGCCATATCCCTCTCATATCCATCCTTTCATGTCAATTAAACAGGCCCTAATCTTATTTTAATGTCTGGCGTTATGATTTTGAATTGTGCAGTTGGAATCCAATTTGAGACATCGTGCACTTTCAGCTGATTGGTTAAAGCATGTGGATTCTGTGGTGACTATGGGATCTGCTTCCCATATTGTGGTCAATTCATCACGCACATCCTCAAAGCAGAGCATTGGAAAGAAAAGAGGCAGGCAATCAGATATTAAATCCAGTTCATCTTCAAAGACTACTGGTGGTTTGGGAATGTATTGGTGGAGAGGTGGTAGGCTTTCCCGAAAGTTGTATAATTGGAAGGTCCTGCCTCGCTCCTTTGTTACCAAGGCTGCTAGACAAGGTTTGCAAGTTGTTCTCTTTAGTATATCACTGGTGGTGGTTGTGTTATTCATCTTAATAATTATTTTGAATTTATTTGGAAGTTTGAAATTCTGCAGGTGGGTCTACAAAGATACCAGGTATTTTTTATCCTGAAAATTCAGACTTTGCAAAGAGAAGCAGATGTGTTGCCTGGCGAGCTTCTGTTGAGATGTCAACAAGTGTCGAGCAGCTGGCTTTACAGGTATGTTCAGATTATACTAATTACCAAGTGCTCTTGGCATCTGACTTTACCAGTGCCCGTGGTGGTTTATTGACGCCCTCTCGTATGCAGTCTTTTAATGTTGTAGTTTGATTATTTGAGACACTTTGCATGCTTTGGTACTTTAAACATGAAAAGTTCAAAACTTTTCCATTACAGTTGCTTGTGTTAATATCAGAATTCGTATGGCAATTATAATGGAAAGGTATTAATTCTTTTAGGGAAAAATATGATCACAGTTTTTCTGCTATGTTTATTTATATCAATTTTGGAATTCCTATTAAGGTCCAAATGATTCTAGATATATTATTAGTCAATCAGTGGTTGTAGTATTTTTCTTTTGCAAAATGTTCCATGTTTCAATATAATATTGCATGTAATGTGTTTAAAGTGTTTTTATTTCATTATTCAATGTTTTTGAGCAAAGGGATTCCCTACATATCAAAAAGAATTCACAGCTCAACTAGTATTCTTGAGGAATGAGGATTTTTTAGGTTTAAAAACTAGTTTGTGAAACCTCTCCCTCGAAGAGAATGATTGAGAAAATATCTTGGTTGTTGTTGCTGTATCCAAATGATTGTGAAAAGATAGACGAAATATCTACCAAAAGCGAGGAATGCTACATTCAATTTAGAATAGGATTCCAAAACAAACACGAATAACTGTTGGCACTCATTTGAAGCTAAGTCAGTGTCACATTCTGTTAACTTTTGATAAACTTAGAATGAGCACATAAAATCAATTGGCATATGTAAATATATATTGCGATGATGAACACATATGCATGCACGTGTTAGTAGCTTTCTATTCAATGTTAGTAGCTTTTCCGCCTATGCACATTTAAATAATTGGCATGTGCTGATGAACTTATTGTATTCTCATTAACGAAGTATCTACTGCTTGTAATCCAAGATAAATTATGCCACATTTTCAGGTTAGAGAGCTGTATTCAAACATAAGATGGAATGATATTGAAAATAGCTATCCTCTATATGTATTGGACAAGGAATCTAAAAAATCAGCCAGGCTATTCAAAAAAGCAATTGTACGCAGGAAGTGCACGGATGGACAATCTGCAAAATACCTTATTGATTTTGGGAAGAGAAGGGCTATTCCAGATATTATTAGTAAACATGGTTCTTTGTTAGAGGAACCTTCAAGCGAGAGGAAAAAATATTGGCTGAACGAGTCTTATGTTCCTTTGCATCTTTTAAAGAATTTTGAGGAAAAAAGAATCGTCCGCCAGTCCAATGATAAGAAAAATAGTAAAATTCTTGAGATTGATAGTGTAAAGAGGGCTCCTCGACGAAGGGGTTTTTCATATTTGTTTTCTAGAATGGAAAGATCTGAATGTCATCAGTGTGGGCATTGCAAAAAAGATGTTCCAATCAGGTATTTGACGTATTCATTATCTCGACAAGTGTTTTCAAGATTTCTTGCTTTAGTATCTTATCTTGCCCATGATATTTTTTTGTTCTAATTTAGTTGAGGATTAGACTCGTGTTTCTTAGTTACTGACCGGATTTTCTCTAGCAACCAAATATTCTTTTACCAAATTTCTTTTCCAATCTGATCTTTGAACCATAATTCAATCTTGGATATTAGAGCTCTGTAAGAAATATAAACTTGAGATTGAAAAGTAAATTTCCTAGAATTATTATTACTATGATTAATCTAATATTGCCATTTTAGCAAGTATTACCTGCATATATGTATGATGAAGATGGTATATTCTTGTTTCTTTGACATCAGCTTTTAATTAAAATGTCATGCTGTATAGCCACCGATAATAATGATCCACGTAAAAGGGCTGCATAACCCAATATCATCTTACTTACATACATCATTAGCCATTGGGATTGTAGAGCTGGTACTAAATTACAGATTGATTTTGGTCAAAAAATTAATTAAATGTTATGCATATAAACCAGCATGCTGTTGGACTGCATAAGCGTTACAATTGTTAGGATTGTTTTAAGATTGATAATGTAAGGCAGTACAACGGTTAAAAGTTAATGGGTCAATTTCATACTTAATATTGCAGACTGGCTTTTTAATATTTTTTATTTACCCCTGCATGGGCCAACCCGCCAAGCATTTATTATGTAGATGTGCGGCATATTATATCCTGGCAACAACAATGTTTTGTCTGCTTTACGGTTTGATTGGCTACTTCTCACATCTTCATTGATTGTAATGATATCTGTTTCTCCTCTGGACTGAATCAATAGTTTGTTATGGTTCTAACCACAATACTTTACTAAATTCAGAGTTATTGGATAATTGAATGTCATCCTTTCTTGTACTTTTTCCCCTAATGAATTGTCATTTATCAATGTATATGTCTGGCTGTTTGTGTGGCCAAATACACCAGTAAGATTTGAATTCTTGTTTTATGTACATCTTTCTATCTTTTGTTTGTTACTTATCACATGTGACAGTTTAGTGTATTGACATATTTCTGGCTTATTAATTTAATTACTTAATTTGTTACTTATAAATGTTACTTTTCCTTCTTATTTTGGCAGGGAAGCTGTGAGTTGCCTTTATTGCAAAGGTGTGTTATTGTCTTATGTCTGTGTTTTTCTTCTTCGTCATCAATTTCAATTTCCAGCCTGTGAATTGTTTTTATTGTCTGTTTGATATCCTTCTATTATTCCATTTTCCGCCTATAACTTGTATCTCATCAAATCTGAAATTGTCTTTTAAATATCTTACCATATGGATGCGTAATCACTATATTTTCCTGTCAAGTTGTCTAATCTGTTTATGAAACCTTTTCAATGTTATATTGTTTAATCGGAAGACAGCTGGGCTTAGTCATGATTTTCATAAGACTATACATAACATGTACATTGATTGGAATAGAGGGATAGTTACCAATTCATGTTTAACTAAAACAGAAATGAAGAAAGGAGAGGAACAAGGATATGGATAGTAGATTGAGATAAAGAAACAGTTGATTGTTTACGTCTTAGATAGAGTTCATGTTTATAATAAATGGCCTTTTTTTAGGTAACCCATAAATTAAACACGCGGCAAATTTATATGCTGAAATAAAATAGTCAATAATATAAACCTTAATACAATCCTAAATTTGTGTTCTTATGTTATGTTGAATAAATATTGTCCATCAATTATTTGGATTTCCATCATTTATTATTGAATTTTCGGAATTCATAATTTTTGCAAAATGTGAAGGAACAACCATCACATGAGCCTGAGTTTTTAAGTGAATGATCAAGATTGGTTTTATTTCCCTAATATGTCCTATGCAAGAACCTTTTGAGCTTGAAGCATGGAAAATGCACAACCCTACTCAAATTTTTTATACAAATTTAATACAACTATGAAAAAGGGTGATGAGCTTGGTCGTAGAAATTTTGATATCATGTAAAAAACCAACTCTTTTTAAAGCTTGTGTTACATTAAGACCCAACATTGGTTGTATTATTGTATAAATATTGAAAGTATATATGTAAACTTTGTGTGTGTTTTATTCAGATTACATACTACATATTTATAATAAGGATACAATGAATAGATTGAGAGCTTAGGAATCATCTAATCTCGACTGCCTAGGAATCATCTAATCTAGGAAGTTGTTAAGGAATATCTACACATTCTACACATGTTTCTTAATTCTAACAGTAATGTATACAACGACAGCTAAATTGTTTTCTTATTAGATGCGGTCTGCTATATGGATTAACAGTTTCATCATAAATCCTTTATTGTTAAGTTTTTATTTGTTTCCCTTTATCTCTTCTCTCTAGCTATTTTTCTACTGTGCATTTGATCTACCTACTTGTTAATGCTTCTATGAGTTTCTTCCACACACTCCCAATCCATCTAAAATTACACTACATTTTTCACCACGGGTGTTATCCTGGTTGTCTTTTTAATGCTTTAATTTCTAATCTTGTTTTGTGTGATTACTCATGCATCCACATGATGTTTTTGTATACGGTAAGTCGCAAGTCTTATTGGCAATCGTTTTTAGTGATTGAGTCACGAGATGCATGCCTATAGAACACTTGAGATGTTGGTCCATGCAAGGCGTCACTTGAATGAGATTATTTGCTCCATTGTAGCTTATTTTCTAAATTGGTGCATTCATCCTTGTGCAATGGTCAGGTATTTTCTTTTTGACCAATTTTATTGAAAAATCCCAAGAACGGCTAAATGTGTGGTGCAGTGCAGGGTGCGCTTCTTTTAAGGTGGACTAAATGGAGCATTTAATCAAGGAATTTAATTTACTTAGAAAATGGTTAATTAATATAGAAATGAATTCAACAACTATGTTTGAATAGCGAGTGAAGTCTTCTTACCTTAGTCATTTTGAGATTAATAGTTAAAGTCGTCTTATAATAATATACAGCAAACATGTTTCTTTGGTCTTAGATAATCTTAAAAAGTAAAAACAAATAAATTTCACTAAGATTGGCTCAATTACTCCCTTTCCACATACTAAGTTACTGTTTCCAACTTTCAAGTACTTTCTAAAAATTATTCAAGTTTGTAGATTTTATTCAACCAAAATCAAGGTCGGAAATAAGTAGAGATGAGTGATCTATGCCGGGGTCGTGCTCTATTCAATATGAAACCAAGTTTATTTGTTGGCCCATGTTTGGCCGAGTAGTTTCAGGTCACGAGTAGCTTGATCTCAATAAGCTAATATTGAATCTTGTATTATTTATCTAAAAATGTTTTGTTGAATAATAATTCATTTATGTAAAAAATGAAAACAAATTCTAATAAGTAGTACATTCATTGTTGTTATTGTTATATAATATTGTTGAGATTTGTTGAGATCCCACATCGACTAATGATATAATCAAAGCAGTCTTTATAAGATGTCGAAACTAATAATTATATTAATATCTACTCCTTTGATATTTACTGTTCAGTTTTGAGTATATTCCTAAGGATCTCTCTCTGCAAATTAGATACAAATCCATGATTTTTCATTGTTGGGTGATCTGAGTGCGTGGATAAGTTCTTCCTTAACTTCTTTAAGTAGTTGGTGTATGTATGTGTTGATAAGTTTTGATTAATTTGCTATTTGTTTTATGCCACTTCATCTCTGAAAGTTAGCTATTTTTCATGAACAATATCTTAACTTCAATATCTGACTATCATTTTATGATTTGTAGGATATTTCCACAAGAGGCATGTCAGGAGATCTGGTGGCACAAGAGCTATTGAATGCACATATTCATGTCACAGATGCCAGGGTGGGTTGCATGTAAAGGCTAATACTGATAGAAAGATAGTTGACTCAAAACGTCAAAAGATTCAGTCACAGAATTGTAAAAGTGCTCCTTTGGTTTGTAAATCGGTGAACCTTAAAGGAAATAAAAAGGCATCAAGCAAGGTGCGACAGGTGATATCTCGAAACAATAAGAAGATCCCATCAAATGTTCCTCTTCGTCGTTCTACTAGAAAAGCCAAATCCTTGTATTTGCACAATCAAATAATTGGAGGTCGTAAAAAAGGAGCGCAAGGTAAAAAGAGTGTAGGGCAGAAAAAAGGAAAGCAAAGCAAATCCAAGAAGGTGACATCTCAAAAGGCCAAGGAAACTACTGGTCAACGTAAGCAATTGGTAATTGCTACGTCGCATAAGAAAAGAAAAATCTTGTTATACAGTTACTGGCTTAATGGTCTTCGGTTTTCTAGAAAGTCAAATGATGAACGAGTATTGCTTTTTAAAGAGAAGATGCTTATTAACTGGGATGTTTTTTCTGGTTCCTCTGATTGTCCTAAATGCTGCCTATGTTGTGGAGATGGATCTACTTCAAATTATATTGCTTGTGAAATCTGTAAAGGTAACTTCTTTTCTTCCCTCATGTTGGTGTTTCTTCCTTTTCTTCTATTATGTTACAAGTAACAGTATTTTAAATGTGCCTATGTCTATATATTAGAAATTTGTTGTATAAGCATTAGATGTGCTGTTTCATTTTGTTATCAATTATGATAACTAAGCCCTTGAACATGTACTAGATTTTTTGAACATGCCATGCTATTATGCAGGTTGGTATCATGGGGATGCTTTTGGGCTCACTGTAGAGAATGCCGGACAACTTATTGGGTTTAGGTGCCATGTTTGTCGCGGTAGGGATGCTCCAATCTGTCCCCATGTGAAGATGAATGCATTGTCTCACACTGAACCCAATGCTGCAATTGAGTCTGCAGAAGAATGATCTAACTGTGTTTCTCTTTAACCTTCGAGTAAGGTATGTGTTGTCGTTTCTTATTATGATTTTCTTGAAGAGATGGATTTCTTATTCTGATTAGATATCTCATATAGTTATTTAACATAGTCAGGTTTAAATCCTGGATTTCCTGCCTAAAATTACATTGTTGTCTCTTAGCGCACACGCTTTGTAGATATGTATTCCACTATTATATTTTGCTGAAGTTATAGGGTTTTAGATAAAGAAGAAAGGGAGAGAAAGAACAATGACTTTGAGTTGTGAATTATGATTATGATTTTATATACTAGAAAACTAAACACTGGCCTTTTATATACCTGAAGTTGTGGGATTTTGGAGAAAAGGAGAGAAAATAATAAGAACTTTCAATATTGGTGAGAATAACCTGATACTGATTTTGATAGTAGTTTGATAATCTCCAGAAAGGGTTAGCAGCACAGCTTGAATCTTGAATATATATAAATGTTTTGCAGAGACTCAATACTAATCTCTATTTATAGGGAGTACACATACTTCATCCTAAATAAATAGGGTAATCAGGAAACAAATGATAATCAGAAGGAAACAAATAATTGCAACAGATATGTAACTTATAATCCTAAGAGATATTCTAAGATACGCCAAGATTGAAAATTGATCATTGGAGATACCCAAGATATTCTAGCATAGTATCATGACTAAACTAATAATGGATTAGTAATCATAATGAAGTTAAATAAGAAAGCAAATCAATACATCAATACATATAAAGAAATATGGAAACTGGTCCTAACTCCTAAGAGATATTTGCTGTAAGATACAACCCAAATATTTTGATAATTTTTTCATATACTCCTCATACTAAAGCTTATTAAAGGTCTAACTAAGTTGGTTGTTACAAATAAACCCTCAGAGATGAAAATATAATACCATCTCCACAGAATATGGCTGGAAAGACAACCAACTCAGCAAGATGGTTGAAATGTTGCGTTACTGTATAACCACAGAAGAACAGACTTTTGCAATTTTGCTAGAATGATCATCATCGCTAATTTCCTAGCATTTATACACAGTAGGAACTAAACTTCTTCCAATCCACCAATAACATTTTAAGGTTTTAAATTCTAGACTATTTGGGATTGTCATAATTTTTCTTCTTTTGAAATTGAACTGAGGCTGATGTGAGTGACAACCTGGTGTGTGTGACAACCATGGATACTTTCTTAACATGACTCTTCGGTGAAAAGGAGATATTGCCATTGGTACCGCTAACAATGGGAGGCTGGTATCAATTAAGGACAATACTAAGAAATAGCTTGTGTGCAAAATTTGTTATACTATTTATCTGTATTTCATGATGATAACTTAAGTGCAAGATTCTTATATTTGTGTATCTTCGTTTCAGGTTTAGAGATTTACTTTGACAGGAAATGGTTGGACATCAGATTCTGGTTTGTAGGGTTATTTTACTCCCTGCAAGGATATGGTGGCAAATGTTTATTTTTGTTGTAAAAAATCAAATTTTCTCTCTTATATAGCTGTAAAGAGGAAAGGTTGCTTTACCGGCGGCTTCTGCTCTGATGGCTTATGTTTCAATATTCTTGGCAAAATAGAAGGATAAAGAAACTACAAGCATGGTAGTGTAGTGCAGAAAGGCTGAAGATAGTTGCAGCCGGGACACAGAATTCTCATACATCAATTGCATTCATGATTTTTATTCATTGTTACTGTATTGTTTTAATTTAGGGCTTTTCCCCTCTTGACTGATTCCTCTCGAATCAACTTTCGTAGGAATCAGTAACCGCAACTGATTTTAGTATGGGGAGGTTTTTGCTAGTTTAATGTTTTTTCTAATTGGTGAACCCTAGTATGGGGAGTTATAGGAATTACTTTGGATTATTTTTTTGAAACAAGGAATTACTTTGAAGTTTGAATGGAACTCAACTGAAAATTATTTTGGCATTTTATGTTGAAATTATGCCGCCCCTAATGCCCGCGCCGTGCGCTTAGAGTTCCAATGTGTCATGGTATTTACTGGTAGGTGCATGAATTTCACAAGGTGCGAAGTGCATGATTGTTACGTTCATAAGTTTAAATCATGCACAAAGGATTTGCAGCGCTTTAATTACTATTTGTTTTCCTCTTTTTAAATATGATATTGATACTACATCTGTCCCTAATTATAAAATCCGTTGACTAAATTACGGGATTTATGAAAGCGGAAAGTAGTAATAAATTTATTGATAGTGAATGTTGGTTTTTACAAGTTTATCCCTTAAAACAGAAAATTTATTTATGTTTTATCATAACATTTATCGTAAAGTGTAGAAAAAGAGGTAAAATAAGTATTTTTTTGGTAAGGAAAATAAGTAAGGGTATGTACCCAAAGAAATAATAATTGTAGTCGAAAATTAAAATAGAGTCTTATAAAAAGGGACATAGAAATTATCAAAGAGGGTATAAAAAGGGACATAGAAATAATAATTGTAGGCAAAAATTAAAATAGAGTCTTAATATTTTCAAATATTTATAAAAAAAAGTATATAATTGTAGGTGAAATCACATACATAAGAGTCTCTCATACACTGCAACTTAAGTGATGTCTATACGAGTTAGATATAAAGAGTAAATGAAAAATCAAACAAAGAAAAACTTAAAGGCATATCATTATTTAGGTCAACAAAATTTCGCTTTACCTTACCGTTGCTTTTTAAAAGGATATTTTAGTCTGCTATTTCGTATATATCCAAATAGCATCTGCAACACAATATAATGAAAAAGAAACAAATTATAGTATTTTGGTCGAGACTGGGGTATTCACCGCTGAACGTAGTGATTAATCCCTCGCTAGATTGGAGGCACCTCGATGAGTGGGATAGCTGGCCCAAAGATTTAAAGTTGCTCCATGTCCAAGATGAAGATCGAACCTCGACCTTGGTTAATGGATGATGAGCCCCAACCGCTCAACCACACCCATTGGGTTAAACAAATTATAGTATGACAGTTGAAGAAACAGAGAGAAATAACAAAATTAACATAAAAGACAAAAATAAAATTAAGAGAAATAACAAAAATTATACTCAAAAAGAAAGATAAATAAAACAAATATACATCATGAACAAAAAGACATTGCTTTTATAATAATTGATAAATACCATAAATAAGTTAAAAAATACCATAAATAAGTTACTACATTTATACTCATTTTTGTTAGAAAAAATTATACTCGTCAATATAATTTTTACCAAAAAAAATACTGATCAATATAATTAAATAAAAAACTACAATTTTGAAAATGTTTCTCTATGAAAAAAAACGAAATATTAAATTGTAAAAAAAAAAACTACAATTTTAACATTCTAAGGAATAAATAAAAAAATTGTTTCAAAAAAAAAAAAGGCATAAATAAAAAATTATAATTTTCGTCAATTCCTTTCACCAAAATTATAGGTTTCATGTATTTCCATAAATACTTTTGTTGTTGTATTTGAAATGGTATTAGTGAAAAAAAAAATTAGTAATAAATTTTGAATAACAATATTTAATGCTAAATGAATAAGAGAAGAGAGTGGTCGAGAGAATAAATGATAGGTGAATATTGAGAGGAGAGGATTTGAAAAAGTTGTGGTTTTATATATACAGTATACAACAAGCAATGCAGTAAGTCTTCCATTTCTCTCATTTTCTCATCATCTTCCATACTCTCTTGTTTGAAAGAAATGGGTTCCTGTTGCAGTTATGTCTTTTATGTTAGTCTCTTCATATTACTACTACTCACAGCCACTTTCACCACCACCAACCTGTTGATACTTCATACGGTAATCTCACATACTCACTTTCACCTCCTCCTCCCTCTTCCTCTGCCGGCTCCAAAGACTACTTTGACTTGATCATCATCATAGTAGCATCTGGACTGGTGGGTATTTTGATTATCGGATTCGGAGCAGCTATCTGGTACCTCTGTCAGTACCTCGAGGAGAAGAAGGTGGAGAGGGAGCTCGAAGAAATCAGGAACTTACCAATGCCACCATCATCATAGTGCAGTGCTCATTACATTATTAAAAGTAATCAAAAATTAAATTTAACGTTTCTTCAAATTTGAAAATGGCAGTTTGAAATTGTTTGTTTAATAGTTTATTTCTTGAATGTTTGTTTAACAATTGATGTAATGAATGTTTCACAGTGTACACAATTATAAGAAGGGAAGTGGACATTGAAGGGCAGATTTGAGTAAGTGGAAGAAAGAAGAAGTGCATTTTAATTATAATAGTAATTACTTATTGATAGTAATAGTATAGTATAGTATGATGGTTTGAATTAACAATTGTAATTCTATTTTAAATTTGTGATTAGATTCAGAAAATTCATAATCATATTGTAAGCAATTTCTGTTTCTGAATAGTGATAATTATATATAGATTAAATAGTATATGTTAGTTTGCAAACACAATTTCTATTTTATATGTTGGCTCTAAAAAGATTGTTAATTCAAAATAAACCTAACTTAGTTAAGGTTGAATTTGAAGCTTTTTGCAGTTAATAATAGAGGTAAAGGTAGCCTTTTGTTTTATGGATTTGAACCCACATGTTATTTCTTTTGATGATCAACAAGTGTCTTTCTTTCATAATTAAGGAGCAGGACAAACAAAGAGTTTGGGTAGACTGCAGTGTATGCATCAACTAATTACATTCGCGGAAGACGACAGTTATGTTATGGCATGCTGTTCAGGTTACACAATCACAATTTTGCATCCCTTGGTGTTTCATTGGTGATTATATTCTGACGACATAATGGTTTTCTGCAAAGGTAATGTTGCATCTATTGAAGCTGTATGTTATGACTCTTTTAAATAGATCAGGTCAAAATATTAATCCTGCTAAGTCCATAATATATGGTGGGTGGCTCAATATCTTCTCAAAGGCTTCTTTCCACGTGGAGACAGACATTAATAAGAGAAAACTAGTTACAGTAGCTTGGAATAAATGTTGTCAACCTGTCTCTTCTGTCATTCCATCTCTGTTTGTTGATTTTGTTTCATATTTTTTAATTATGTTCGTATTTTAATCCATATCTTAGAGTTCGATTGATGAATGATTTGTTTATGAAATTGAAATAGCACCAGGGTTTGTTATTATGTTTCCTTTCACGTTACAAAGAAAGACATTTTTAATTGATTATTTAAATTGTGTGGTATATTGATTCAGTAATAGTCAATGATTGAACTGAACGGCTTCATTTGAACAAACAATTGAAACATATAGAATTGATATGTTGCTTATACATGTAGTGATTCAGTGGAGGCAAAAGAAGCGGGCACTCAAGATGAACTTGCTTGTTGGCTTTATTTTCATGTGCAACAGAATGACAAAAACAGAGAGCTATTGGGAGGAAGCATATTGTGGAGAGGTCAATCCTGGCACATACCTTTTTCTGTTTGCTAGGAGGAAGCATGATATATATATATATATATATATATATATATATATATGAAGCTGCTTCTTTATGGTACTTATTTAACAACATCAACCGGGATGCTAATTATAGAACCATCAGCTTTTGGAGGAAGGTTCCTTGCTCAGGAGAGTTTTTAAACAATTGATGATTGGAATCTTGCTCAGGAGACCTGAAACCAAGATTTTAAACTTTGCATACATTTCTTCAATGTTTTCAGTGTCTTTCATCTTAAACATTTCATACTGATGGACTAGAAGATTTGCTTATGCTTCTTTCACTTGTTGGTTCCCTTCATATGTAGCACACAAAGAGTCATAAATACCTTTAGCACTTGATCTGTTTCCAAGTTTCAAAAATTCATCATGAGTGATGCATTCAGCAAGAATAGATATAGCTCTATTATGTCTTTTCCACTCTTTCTTTTGTTCAGCTGTGAAAGTCTTCTTAACAGCAGCAGTAGTTTTGCCATCTTCATCAAGGTGTTCTTGAAAGCTAACACCTTCTTCAATGATATCCCACAACCCTTCATCTTCAGCTATAATGTGTGAATATATTTTGTATTTCCACCAACTAAAGGTTGATTGGACACCATTGAACTTAGGTGCTTTGCTGTAAACACTTCCAGTTTTCTCTCCTTTCTCAGAGTTGTAATCATATGGAATTTCAATCTTCTTAGAACTCTCAATAGCTTCAGTCATTGTGTTTTTCAGGATCTTTTTGTTTCACTGTTAAGTGATGTGTAACAACCAGAGCTCTAGATACCAATTGAAGGTGTGAAAAACACAAGAAGGGGGGGGGGGGGGGGGTTGAATTGTGTTTTGGTAATTTTAAAAACTTCTTCTAAGTTTAGAAAACTTATCAGAAGCACCAGCGGATAAAACAAACACAAGCAACGCACATAAACAGAAACAGAAGCAGAAAGAGTAAGAGAGATAGAGAGAGAGACGAGACAAGCAATTTTATACTGGTTCCTCTCACAAACCGAGAGTAGTCCAGTCCCCTTTCACTTCCAAGGGATTTCACTATAATCACTTTGATTACAATTGCTCAAACACACTAGTAAGAGACTTCCTAATGCTCAAGTTCTAAACAAGAGACTTCCTAACACAAAAACAAAAGATAATGAGTTTTTAGCAATTGATATTAAAATCAATAGCTCTTAAAAAACAATACAACACAACTGTAAAGACTCTAACAATTGATTCCTAAGAAAGCAAAAGTCAGAAGCACAGACAGAATAACTTCAGAAGCAGTGCTTGCAGTCTTGTATGAAAAACAGAGTAGGTGTTGTTGCTTTTTGAATTTTTGCGTCACTTGATCTTCAAGAGTTGTTCTCTATATATATGAGGTAGAAGAAAAAGAGACGTTTGATGTTACTAACCGTTGCAGAGGTCATTATCACACCAGCTGTGTAAGGACAAAGGTAACATGGGATATTTGCCATTTCTGGTAAAGCTTATCCATTTATTCCTTTTGTATGAGAATATTCGCCCTTATGTAGTAAGATAGTACTAACGTCACTATCCTGATGATAAGGATGTAGTACTATGATTTCACAATCAATCACAGCCTTTAAATTCAAATGATTTCCAATCATTGAATCACTATCAGTTAACACTGACATTCTCTGATAGTTTAATCAGACTTTTATGTTTCCAACATAACTTCTGATTCCTTAGTTTCTGATATTTATGACCTTCAGACTCAACACATCTTCTGAGTTAACCAACTTCTGACTTTGGAGTAACTTCTGATCAATGTTGCTTCTGATGTCGTTGCCTCTGATATCGTTGCTTCTGACATCAATTTTGGCGCTTGTTTCAGAGCTTCTTATATCAAGTGTGAACATAATATAATTTTAATCCTGCACACTTAGATAAAATATTAAAATACCCTATTGTTCATTAATACTTTGTTATCATCAAAACTTTAAGGACTTAGTTAGAACCACATTTGTTCAAACAATCTCCCCCTTTTTGATTGATGACAAACTTTGTATTAATTAACAATGGTTGTTATTTTAATTTTCCAAGTTTCACTTAGGTTCACAAGCTTTGCAAACTCCCCCTAAGTTTAACATTTGAATAATTAAAATAGTATAAAACATATTTTTATTTTGACTCAAATTTTTCATATTTTGACTCTCAAGGAATAGTTTTGCACGCTCTCCCTTTAAGTCTGATAGTAAATGAAAAAATTGCACTATTTTCATTTTTCATCATATGAAAAATTTAGTTCAATATAAACCTATGTTTCCCACATAATATAGGTAGAAAAATAAATTAAACAAAACTATAAAGATTTTTGGTTTCATTTTTTGTTTCAGTTTTGTGCTTCACATTGTTAGATTAATGACTCTTACTCCCCCTTTTGTTATCAAACAAAAACAGTTTTACAAAAAGAAGTAAAGACATTAATAAAAGACAGAAAACAGTCAAAGCACAACTTCCAAGTAGTCAAGTCAGTGGACAGTTACAACTGTATCATAAATGACATTTTTGAAAAACCACATGACTTAAACCAATTGAAGTCTATAAAAGCAATACGTTACCAAGTTCAATTTACTCAACACTTCCACACATTATTTTTAGAATAATGGATAAGGATAGAAGAGCAAACAAAGGTAAGATGCCACAAGAAGTGAAGAAAGAAGAATCAGCTTCAAAATCCAAGTCAAAAGGAAGGAAGTTGAAAGGAGAAGGTTCTTCTTCAGCTCCATTAAGAAGAAGTAATAGACTCAGATCAAAAGCAGCACCAAAAGATCCAGTGTATATAACATTTTCATCAAATTCTGATGAAACTGATTCTGATTATGCAGAATTTCTCAGAACATATGATCCATCTGTTAATGAAGGTTCAGAATCCCCTTCTGATTCTGATAGGACAGATTTTGATTATATGAGTTACTTAGAGATTCTTCAATCTCCAACAGTGAACTCAAGCTCTGCTAGTTCTCAGAAGTCAGATGTAGACTCTAAATAGAATTAGGATCTTATGTACTAATTATTCTTTTATAATCAATAAAAGTCTCATGGTTTATGCTTTGAATTGTTTCTATTATTTCTTTGTGCTTTTACATTGAAAAACGTTTTCAAAAACATTTTAAAAAAAATAACACACATATAATGCAACACATATAAGATATAAGCAAAGATGTTCATGCAATTAAAAAAAATAACATGTTCAAGCATTACAACCAAATTGAAATGCAAAAAAAATAAAATGTGTGCACAGACATAGAATCCTAGGGTTGAGATGAAGAAGATTTGGGTAGCAAATGAGCTTCAAACAGAGTTAGCAGTTTCTCAAACTGTTTGTCAGTCTTTTCAACATTCTTGTCAATTGTTTCCTTCAGATCTTTCTGATTAGACTTGACTTCATTTACCCCAACTTCCAATGAGATTAACTTGTTTGTATGCTCCTTCTGAACTTCTTCAAGCTTCAGGAATCTTGTCTCATGATCAATATGTGCACTTTCAGTTATAATCTTTGTTGATTCTCCACTATCATATTTGTTTATATCATTCAACTTCATCAGCTTCTGTTCCATTTCCATTAAAACCATCTCTTCATGTGAGCAGTTAGTAAGAGCAAATTTCTGTTTCTGAATAGATTTTTCAAAAGCATTCTCAGATTCATCACAGAACTACAGATGTTCATAAGTAAGCTCTTCAACATACTTCTTCTTCAAAGCAGCCATAATTAACCTCTGACAACCATCAATTTCATCAATCTTCTGCACAATCTGACTAGGCATAATAGCATGAGAAGATTTCAAGGCATGCAATCTTCTAATATCATTATTAATAAGCCTGTCCAGAATCTCAATACTAGACACAGTGTTGTTTGAGTGTTGAGACACTATGCTGTCAAGTATAGATTGATAGGAAATTTCTGGCTCATAGAAGGTTTGAGAAACGTTTTGTGGCTCAGAAGCTGTTGTATTGTGAATTGGAGATGATGGAGGTGAAGTAACAATGTATATTGGTTCAGAAGTAACTTCAGTTAAAGGATTGATGATTTGAATGGTTGATTTAGATGGAGTTTGTTATTTAACAGGTGTTTTGACATGTTGTGGGGTGAGAGGTTATTCATCTTCTGAAGAGGAGTCAAAACTAAAGTCAGTAACAATCTTGAAGAGTTCCTCTTCAAGTTCATCTAACTTAGTTTTCTTTTTCTCTTCAGAGATTGGTTTGGATGGTGTTTCAGGCAATTTTGTAGTTTCAGTATGAATGGTTTGAGGAGATAAATGCTCAGATAGCATATCTAACACTGAGGGCTCATGCAAAGGTTCAGCAGTTGTTGTGGGTTCAGGGGATGATTTTTGTACAACAACAACAGGTTCAGAAGGAGGTTTAGGCATAGAAGACACATCATTCCTAGGCTTAACATCCCTAGATTGAGATTCAGTAGGCTCATTAACAAAGTTTTTAGAAGACATACCTTCATTCTGCATTTGATTCATGGTTGCTTCTTCTTCCTTGAGCTTCTTAATCCTTCTTCTTTTTACTTCTAGAGGTTCCTCATCAATTTCCTCATCATCAGAACAGACAAGCTTCCTCTTGTTCTTCTGATTCTCATATGACTTCTTTATTCTACCTTCCTTCTCACGCTTCTCTCTTTCTTGATCACTTATGATAGAGATACCAGCATTTGGATTTTTCTTTGGTATTTTTTCCCTTCTCATAGTAGTTTTCATCACAAAATCTTGTTTCTTGTCAAAACCAAGTTTGGTGATATCCACCCCATTACCAGCAGTCTCAAAACCATACTCCTCCCAGTGCTTGATTAAACCTTTGACAATTACCATTGCTCCTTCTGTATTCACTTCAGGGAAGGTTGACAATAGTCTCTGATCCTCTTTAACCATCAGAAGTGGATTATTTGGAAATACCACTTTTCCACTTATCAGATGCATCTTCTTGAGAGACCTTCCATCAACCACTCTCTCTTCCAAATAAGATGCCTTCACAAATCCAGGATAATCCTTCTCAAGAATTTGTGGAAATTTGCTTAAGAAAAACATATGTGAGAGTAACCTAGCATGATGACAATTGGTGTGACCAAGTTCAATGCTACAATTAATTACTTCACAGAGATGATCAAAGATGTATTTTGGAATGTTCATCTTTACAAACTTTTGTAAATAGAACATAAAATATTTCTGTTCAGAAGAAATACAGTTTGTACCACCAACCTTAGTAGCAATAGATTCAAACAAAATTTTGTAAACAACCTTAAACAGATTCTTCAAGTCTCTTTGCTCAGAGGATTTTTCTTTATCAAACAACTGAGTTTGAATAGATGAGTTGTGACCCTTGTTTTTGTATCCACCCAGATACATTCCATTGTTGGGTAGGTTGAGAACTTTGGCTATGTGATCAGCAGTAATCACAATATCCATTCCAGCAATATTGGATCTGATTTCTGTTTGAGTAAAAGTAGGAAGCCCTAATTCTTCTCTTGTTTTTCCTTTTAAGTGAGGAGTTGTCTTAGCCAACTTAACCACTTCTTGGTAAGCAGCTTCTCTGTCAAAAACTGATGCCTTCATCCAAAATTCCTTTACCATTTCATCATAAACTGGACCGTTTAAGATGTTAAAGTACTTTTCAAGACCTTGTTCAAAGAACATTTTCTGTACATCATAACCATTTGCTTTCAAACTGTTGAAATCCACTCTCTTTTCAACAACGCACTTGAGATGAAGACTCTTGAACTTCATCGTATCCGTAGCGATTGAGAACTTCTGTTGTTTCTGGAGATTTACGATAGGACCAACTTCAGGTACGAGTAATGATGTAGAAGTTTGAGAAGTAGCAGCAGGTTGAGCAGAGGATGACGACGCCATTGTTGAAGGTTTAGGGTTTTGGTAAAGCTAGAGATGAGAAGAACTGAATCGTTTGGAGGTTTAGAAAAATATGAAAAGTGTTTGTAGTGAGTGCTTGTGTGTAAGTGTATAACGTGTATGACATGTATATTTTTAGAAAACAAACAAACAACAAAACAGTACCACGCAAAAGGACAAAAGAGTCATTTTCTAAATAAAGCACTTAATCATCATTAACCAACACTCAATCTAATTACAAACAGACACGTGTATAGAGGTTTATTTAAATAACTGACAAGTTTGTGGACAGTAGTTAAAAAGATATAGGACACAAACTGTTCCACTACCATATCAGAACCATTCTTTGATTCTGATTATTATCAGAAGTAGTTATCTATCAGAACTTCAGACCTTGAGGTTCTGAAATCCAACAGCTTCTGATTAAAATCAGATTTTTTTTTTTTAAAAAGAATTTCACTCTCAAAAGCTAACAATCACGAACAAACACCATGTTGAGATTTTTCTTTATAAATTCAAATCTCTCAACAGATAAAGGTTTAGTACAAATATCAGCCCATTGTTTTTCAGTTTCAACAAACTTGATATTTATAACCCCTTTTTCAACATAGTCTCTAATAAAATGATGTTTGATCTCTATGTGTTTAGCTCTTGAGTGTAAAATAGGATTTTTAGAAAGCTGAATGGCTGCAGTATTATCACAATATAAAGGAATATAGTGACTGCTTATATGATAATCCTCTTATTGATATTTCATCCAAAGAAGTTGTGTGCAACATTTAGCAGCTGGAATGTATTCTGCTTCTGCTGTTGACATAGCAATGGTGGTCTGCCTTTTGCTACACCAAGAGATAAGATTTTCACCCATAAATTGGCAACTACCACTTGTTGATTTTCTTTCAAGTTTATCTCCAGCATAATCAGCATCACAGAATCCATTTAACTCATATTTATTGGATTTCTTGTAAAGTAATCCATAATTGCAAGTTGCTTTCAGATATCTAAAGATTCTCTTCACAGCAGTGAGATGAGATTCTCTAGGATCTGATTGAAATCTTGCACATAAACAAACTGAGAATAAAATATCAGGTCTAGATGCAGTTAGATAGAGTAAAGAACCAATCATACCTCTGTAAACTTTCTGATCAACTTTGCCTTCAGATTCATCCAGGTTCAGGCTTGTAGTTAGATGCATAGGAGTGTTCATAGGCTTACAATCTTCCAAGTTGAATTTCTTCAGAAGCTCTTTGGTATATTTGGTTTGATGAATATAAGTTTCTTCCTTTGTTTGATTATCGTGTATTCCAAGAAAGTACTTCATTTCACCCATCATACTCATTTCAAATTCTTTCTCCATAAGCTTTGAAAAATGCTTGCAGA
The DNA here is from genome assembly GCA_951804385.1 of Trifolium dubium. Taxonomy (NCBI): domain Eukaryota; kingdom Viridiplantae; phylum Streptophyta; class Magnoliopsida; order Fabales; family Fabaceae; genus Trifolium; species Trifolium dubium. The sequence continues at coordinate 19,819,102 of OX638075.1, read as the reverse complement.
GAGTAGCATTTGTTGACCCAAACACGATATCATCAACATATATTTGGACAATCAAAATGTCTTTCTTTAAAGTCTTTCTGAAAAGTGTACAATCAACTTGCCCTTTTTCAAAACCATTATCAATCAAGAAGTTGTTTAGTCTATCATACCAAGCTCTAGGTGCTTGTTTAAGACCATAAAGTGACTTCTTTAGTTTGAACACATGATCTGGGTTTTGAGAATTTTCAAATCCAGGAGGTTGTTTGACATATACTTCTTCAGAGATAAAACCTTTAAGAAAGGCACTCTTCACATCCATTTGATATAAGATGATACCATGATTAACTGCATAGGATAGGAATAGTCTGATTGCATCCAATCTTGCAACTGGAGCAAAAGTTTCTTTGTAGTCAATTCCTTCTTGTTGACTATATCCTTGTGCAACTAATCTTGCTTTGTTTCTTATGACTTCTCCTTGTTCATTTAGCTTGTTTCTGAAAACCCATTTTGTTCCAATAATATTTTTGTCTTCAGGTTTAGGAACAAGATCCCAAACATCATTTCTTTCAAACTGATATAATTCATCTTTCATAGCTAGAATCCAGGCTTCATCCTTTAAAGCTTCATCAACATTTTTAGGTTCAGTGGTAGAGACTAAACACACCATTGAATCTTCCTTTTGAAAGCTTGATCTGGTTCTTCTAGGACTATCTTTGTTTCCCAGAATTAATTCTTGAGGATGAGATGACTTATATTTGAATGAGTTCTTCTTGATAACTTCTTTAATCTCAGCATCTGATTCACTATCCTCTTGAGATGTTGGAACAATTTCAGAAGCAGCTTTGTCGTCAGAATGTGATTCAGGTTCTGAACTCATATGAACTTCTGAACTTTCTTCTTCTGAATCATGTTTATCTGCAATAACTTCAATAGGCTCTGATTTTTCATCATCAGGCTCTTTATCATCAAATTTTACATGCATAGACTCCTCAACTGTATTAGTTTCAGAGTTATACACTCTGTATGACTTTGAATGCTCAGAGTATCCAACGAAGATACCCTTAGATGCTTTAGAGTCAAATTTCTTTAAATGGATTTTTGTATTCAAGATATAACAAGTACATCCAAATTGATGAAAATAAGAAATATCAGGTTTTCTTCCTTTAAACAATTCATATGCTGTTACTTTCATCATAGGTCTGATATAGATCCTATTTTGAATGTAACAAGCTGTGTTTACTGCTTCTGCCCAGAAATACTTAGCCAAATTATTTTCATGCATCATGGTTCTGGCCATCTCTTGTAAATATATGTTCTTTCTTTCTACAACCCCATTTTGTTGTGGAGTTCTAGGAGAAGAGAACTCATGGAGAATTCCATTATTTTCACAAAAGATTTCAAAAGGTTCATTTTCAAATTCACCACCATGATCACTTCTTACTTTAACAATTTTCAAATCTTTTTCAACTTGTATTTGAGTGCAGAAGGTACTAAACACATAATATGTATCATCCTTGGATCTGAGGAATTTAACCCATGTCCATCTACTATAATCATCAACAATGACAAGTCCATACTTCTTACCACTTATTGAAGCAGTGCTAACTGGTCCAAATAAGTCAATGTGAAGTAATTCCAAAGGTCTAGAGGTAGAGACAATGTTTTTATCTTTAAAAGAGCTTTTAAAAAGCTTCCCTTTTTGACAAGAACCACAAACTGAATCTGAGTGATACTTTAAATTTGGTAAGCCTCTCACAAGATTTTGTGTACTAAGCTTAAAGATTAATCTCCAGTTAGCATGACCCAATCTCTTGTGCCAGACCCATTTTTCTTCACTCAAAGTCAATAAACAAACAACATCTTGTTCTTTTAGTTCAAAAAGGTTGATTTTATAAACATTGCCTTTTCTCTTCCCTTTGAAAACAATAGACTTTATCAGGGTCTTTGTTTACAGTACATGTGTTCTTATTAAACACCACTTCATATCCACTGTCACATAATTGACTTATGCTCAGAAGATTATGAAATAATCCATCAACTAACAAAACATTAGAAATAGTTGAGAAAGAGTTACCTACTGTACCAGTACCAATTATTTTTCCTTTCTGGTTCCCACCAAATCCTACATTCCCTCCCTCTTTGTGAGTTAGGGTGAGGAACAAATCCTTTTCTCTTGTCATGTGACGTGAGCAACCACTGTCCAGGTACCAAGTACTTTCCTTTTTCTCTCTTTGAGTGCAAACCTGTCAAATAAACTATTTCAGATTTTGGTACCCACAACTTGTTGGGTCCTAATTTGTTAGTGTAGGCCTTGTAGAAGTATGATTTTTGAAAACTTGTTTGAGATGCATACTTCTTCTTGCCAAAGCTTCTAATAGGTTTCACAGACTTTGTATTAGAAGTACTAGCTTCTGAAGTTATCAGAACCTGAGTTTCCTTAGGAACTGGTCTCTTCAGAATCTTAACTTCTGAATACTTCATTTTTGAATTAGAGTTTGTCTTAGTTTCTGAAGTGTTACTTTCTGAAACTTTTGACTTACCCTTATTCAAAACTGTAGTTTGTGAAACTTTCTTAGAGTTTCCAGATTCTGAAACAAAAGTTGAATAGAGAGGAGGAGGTGTTTTGCTTAAACAAACAGATTGAGTTGATTTATCTTTATCAGAAGATGCAGAATAACCAAGCCCATAACCTTTGTTTTTGCTAACACTATAGATCATGGAAGCAACCTTGCTCTTATTGACATTATGTTTCACAAATTCATGAAGAGCAACTTCATGCTTATCATGAGATTTGTTACAAGCAACACAACCTTCTTCAACTAAAGGTTGATTGGACACCATTGGACACCATTGAACTTAGGTGCTTTGCTGTAAACACTTCCAGTTTTCTCTCCTTTCTCAGAGTTGTAATCATATGGAATTTCAATCTTCTTAGAACTCTTAATAGCTTCAGTCATTGTGTTTTTCAGGATCTTTTTGTTTCACTGTTAAGTGATGTGTAACAACCAGAGCTCTAGATACCAATTGAAGGTGTGAAAAACACAAGAAGGGGGGGGGGGGTTGAATTGTGTTTTGGTAATTTTAAAAACTTCTTCTAAGTTTAGAAAACTTATCAGAAGCACCAGCGGATAAAACAAACACAAGCAACGCACATAAACAGAAACAGAAGCAGAAAGAGTAAGAGAGATAGAGAGAGAGACGAGACAAGCAATTTTATACTGGTTCCTCTCACAAACCGAGAGTAGTCCAGTCCCCTTTCACTTCCAAGGGATTTCACTATAATCACTTTGATTACAATTGCTCAAACACACTAGTAAGAGACTTCCTAATGCTCAAGGTCTAAACAAGAGACTTCCTAACACAAAAACAAAAGATAATGAGTTTTTAGCAATTGATATTAAAATCAATAGCTCTTAAAAAACAATACAACACAACTGTAAAGACTCTAACAATTGATTCCTAAGAAAGCAAAAGTCAGAAGCACAGACAGAATAACTTCAGAAGCAGTGCTTGCAGTCTTGTATGAAAAACAGAGTAGGTGTTGTTGCTTTTTGAATTTTTGCGTCACTTGATCTTCAAGAGTTGTTCTCTATATATATGAGGTAGAAGAAAAAGAGACGTTTGATGTTACTGACCGTTGCAAAGGTCATTATCACACCAGCTGTGTAAGGACAAAGGTAACATGGGATATTTGCCATTTCTGGTAAAGCTTATCCATTTATTCCTTTTGTATGAGAATATTCGCCCTTATGTAGTAAGATAGTACTAACGTCACTATCCTGATGATAAGGATGTAGTACTATGATTTCACAATCAATCACAGCCTTTAAATTCAAATGATTTCCAATCATTGAATCACTATCAGTTAACACTGACATTCTCTGATAGTTTAATCAGACTTTTATGTTTCCAACATAACTTCTGATTCCTTAGCTTCTGAAATTTATGACCTTCAGACTCAACACATCTTCTGAGTTAACCAACTTCTGACTTTGGAGTAACTTCTGATCAATGTTGCTTCTGATGTCGTTGCCTCTGATATCGTTGCTTCTGATATCGTTGCTTCTGACATCAATTTTGGCGCTTGTTTCAGAGCTTCTTATATCAAGTGTGAACATAATATAATTTTAATCCTGCACACTTAGATAAAATATTAAAATACCCTATTGTTCATTAATACTTTGTTATCATCAAAACTTTAAGGACTTAGTTAGAACCACATTTGTTCCAACACTCATGTTATGTTATATGCTCTCTATTTAGGCTTTACCTAGTGATTTGCATTAGCATATATAGGCTATAAATATTTTGTTATTCAAGTAGATGGCGCTTTAATGATTTTTATTAGGATCTAGACTTTAAATATATAGCGCTTTAGTGATTTATCATCTAGGATTTCATTATTTTGAGTACATGCACTTTAAAATATATATTTAATATTATTATAAATTTATATGAGTAGAATTCATCGATTTTGGTTGCAATTCTCGATTTTGCGATCTTGCATTCCCCTTTCGATTCAACAAAACTAATTGAGTAGAATCCATCGATTTTGATTGCGATTTATGATTTTGCGATCTTGTTATCCTCTTTTGATTTTAAGCAAACTCGCGATTCTGACAACCTTGGTTGCCTCGCTTGCTGGCTTTCTTGTTTATCTTAAATTTTCCTTGTTTTTGTCAACCTTAAGTTTTTGGTGTCTAATCAGCAAGTGCCTCTCATAATCCTATACTCAAAATTGATGGTGACTATGTCAACTGCCCCATATCTATTATTACTTTGCTCAAAGCTATGGCAAAATTTTGATGACATGTTGATAAAATAATTTGAAGTTCTAATTTAATAAATAGATAAATAGATTCTCAACCCTAGAATATGAATCTTACGATATTAAGACGAACAGTTAGGAAAAAATATCTTATCACAATCAACCTTTTCATAATGGCAGTTTAATTGATGCAATTATCTCTACTTGATTATTATTACTATACTTTTTTTTAGTCAGCATTATAGTATTTCTTGGTGTCTGATATCAATGAAAATGGACTCAGATTCTTGGATTGGAAATGTGTGCTGATACTTTGGTCGGAGATGAGATGAGACGGGGAATATCTGGTGGAGAAAAAAAGTGGTTAACTACTGGCATGAGACAATAGTTATAGAAAATTTTGATGTTACTAAAGAGAGAAAACTATGATATGTTTGGTTTGAGAAAAACATTTTATGTCTTCACTTCAAATTGTAAAATTGTCCTTGTTTTGTTCTGTTTTCCGTTCTCAAAGATTTGTTGCACAAGAGACTGAACAGTAAATTAAAACATTATTTTGAAAACTAACAAACACTTGGGTTTTGTTTGGATAAACAACTTCATTAAGCGCCCATAGAGTAAGCACTTATCTTAAAAGTGCAGATATATAGGTTATTCCTATAATCAAAGATAAAATAAAGCCATTGTTTTCAAATAAGCTATAAGTTGCTTTCATAAGTTATCTTGAAAAGCTTATGAAAATAAAATGAAAACCGTTTATGAACATGTCATAAGGTGTTTCCAAGTGCTTATACTAGTGGATAAGATCAAATAAGTCAATCCAAACAGTCCTTAAGTCCTAAATCCAAACAATGTAGCCTTCCTATAATGAATGCAGGTGAGATGCTGGTGGGACCTACAAAAGTTTTCTTAATGGATGAGATCTCGATCGGTCTAGATAGTTCTACAACCTTCCAAATAATCTAGTTCTCGAGGCAACTAGTTCATATAATGGATGTCACAATGATAATCTCTCTTTTACAACCTGCACCAGAAACATTTGATCTTTTTGACAGATTGTTTACCAAGGTCCACGCAATGGACTCAACTTTTTTGAGAGTGTAGGATTCAAATATCCTGAAAGGAAATGAGTTGCAGATTTCGTACAAGAGGTTACTTCTAGAAAGGAGCAGGAAAAGTACTGGAGGTTCCTTATGACCGCGCAAAATGTAACACCCTCAAATCCCAATTGATTATTGTTGCAATAAAATTATATTTATTTATGAAAAGGGTGTCACATCTAAATTTAACGACACAATTTATTTCTTTTGATTCAAAAATTACGCTGTGGAAAATTAAAAAAGAACATACTATGATACTAAATTAATAAATGAAGTGTCTGAATAGTTCACATTGACATTAAGTCTTGCTAAAATAATTGAAGTACAAGAAAAATCATTAAAAACACAAGTTCTTCATAAATTCAAGATACAGGAAAAAATAATAAGCTAAGCAAATTCCCCTATGTCACGGTATCAGAGGGACTCCAAGAGCAAGAACTGAAAGTTAAACGGAATGTCGAACCAACTCTAAAGTTACTCTTTTTCCTGAAAGTCTACGATGGCAAGTCATAGGGTCAAACCATAAGAGAATTAGTAAAGGCATATATAATGTATAGTCGAATGGAAATATTACTACTACTACTACTACCACTAATAATAATAATAATAATAATAATAATAATAATAGTAATAGCAGCATACCATATCAATAATATATAGTAGTAACATAATAAAATACTCGAACAAGCAAGGATATCAAGACAAAACACAAACAATCAAATTCAAGACAGTTATGAATGATATGCCAAATTCTAAGACTCTCTAGTATGCATGTGGTACCAGGGTCGAAGGTCAGAATTATTTTACTGAACACTTCTCAACGTCACTGTGCATAAGCACTAAATCACTGTCGCTGTGCATAAGCACTAATCACCGTCACTGTGCATAAGCACTAAATCAACGTCACTGTGCAAAAGCACTAACATGAATGAATGAATGCATGTCAAAGTTATCCAAACAAATGCACAATTCCCAAATTTCAAACAAGTACAACACTACAACAACTTAACTGCAGAATCTCAAATTTGAGAAGTCTCAAAAAAATCAAAATTCAAAACAAACAAATCTCTAACTCATTCTCATTCTCATTCAAAAAAAATAAGAATAAAAAAATTACCAATTATTCATCATTGATTTAACACAAGTTACCTATATCTCAATATCAATTAAATCTAATGTATATCACCAATTAAATCTTCACCAATTTAATCACATCACCAAGTGATTTGCATCACCAATTAAATTCAACACTAAATGAGTTCGACACTGATTAAATCAACACTAATTAAGTTCAACACCAATTAACAATAACATATAACTCTCGGCAGCATTCTAATACCACAGTTAAAAATATTTAAACTATTTGACCCTTCTTAATTTACTGCTCTGAATCAAAATACACTCCAACTATAATTCATATCCTAACAAACTACTTTTCCTAAAAATACATTCATTATCTACTATATCATATTTCTTAGAAGCACTCCAAATATAAGACAAAATTATCTAAGCATCAATCATTCTTAATACTCCAGAACAACCTAATGTAATCAAAACTTATACAACAAAAAAAAATAGTTTAATTCAATCTCACATATATCCTTCAAAAGTATAATTCACATCTACCTTATCTTTATAAATAGCAATTTCCCAAATTTATATGCAAGCCTACCGTACCACACCTAATTTTAACACTATAAATCCACCAAGAAATCAACAACACAATCCATTCACTCATGTACTTACCCAAAGCGGGTTATATCTAAATCACACGCGTAGCGCCTCTTGGACTCAGTCAAAGGATAAACAACACAGCCAATTCACAGTAGTTCTACTAATTATATTTAGCTTAGTTTTCAATGTCTAGCTAAATTTGGGTAACCGAATTACAATATATAGAATTCTGAAAGTGGTGAATCAAATCTCATTATATATAGCACCCAAAGAAATGAATCAAATCAATAATAACTAATGAATTGATACGGAGTTGGAGACCATTTTAACAAACAGCAAATAAACTTTAATATTACTCATATGTTGATTTATATATAGTAGTAGTTATGAATCACGATACTTCATTAACTTAAATTTAAGTTGCAATATCAAAACTAGAAGCGGACAAGATAATATATAGTGTATGTGTTTGACACTAATTTCATTATGATATACATCACTAAAACAACACAGGTTCTCATTTATATATGAATATAAATTTATATGATACCGCCTATTAATTTAGATTTTGCATCGAGGGGTATACTGATTCGTACACTAATTACCAATCAACCCATAAGATGACTAATAACCAATATAAGGGATACTACTATCACTAATTATCAATAATTTTATAAACTAACCACAACGACACCAAACTGTGACGAAATTGGATTGAAAAGGAATTCAATAACGACAAAGCCAATTCAACTACAATACATAAACCCAAGACTAATCTCTCATCTTAGATTTTCTGAATTCTTTCTTTGATCCTAAGCTGTAGAATTTATCTCTTCCTCACCAATGGAACGGCGGTTTTTCTCTCTTTCTCAACTTTCCAACTTTCTGAATTTCTTTCTTTTGACGTGCAAAATTTAGGTTTAGAGACAAATATCTTTTGCTTATAATAATTATCTAAGCCAACAAAATATATTTTTTTCTCTAATGGGTCTTACACACAACCCACTGGCCAAGGCCAAGCCCGTTTCTATTTCTTTTTCTTAAAATGTTTTATTTCCTCTACTCAATTATTTTTCTCTAATCTTTTCTTTTTAATAATTCTCATATAACCCACTATTTTATTTATTTTCTATTTTTCCGCATTAAATTAAAATATACCGTGCAATCTTGTAGCGATTTATGGAGAATTTTGAATAGATCATGGACCCCACAGTGCAAATTGTAATTCTTGCTTCAATTTTAAACACCGTCAATGCTATTTGGTTTGCTAGAAATCAATCAATATAGGTTTAATAACAAATCAGTTGGTTGGAGATCTTGCATTTCATCTATTATCTCTAACTAGGCTCTCACCCGCGCGATGCGCAGGTTATATAAGCTGTTAGGTGTAATAAAAAATTATTTCATAAAAAATATATATAATATTAAAAAGTTGTGAGATTTTTAATAAAAAAATTATAAGATTTTATAATAAAAATGGTAAGACAAATACAATAATATTAATTTTGAAATATAAAATTAAACGATAAAATGTAAGACACATGCATTAAATATTAATTAATTTTCGACAATTTTGAAAAACTTCTCGAGCACATTAGAATTACAACACTATTGTCGGTTATTTAATATCTTTAACTATTCTCATAAAGTTACTTTTGATACAAAAACATACTTTTGATCATTCGACATATGAGTCTATTAAAATTTAAAACAAACTCTAGACTATTTAAATAAAACTTTATTTCAGTTTTCAAGTGATAGTGAGAAAGTTCAGTTTTGATATACTATATTGACCAACTTTTGCAAAAACTTAAAATGAAATAACATATACACAAAACTCTCAAAAATAAGAAACCAGTCAATACTCGTGAAAAAAAAAGGAAAATAGAAAAAATCATAGACGAACAAATTATAGCAACAATGAAATCACATTTAAAGAGGATATTAAGCATTTCACAACTATCATCAATATCGAAACATGATTAAAATATAAAAATAAGTTAAAGTAAATTTCTATTATTAGTTAATGGAATGTTAGTCTATTTCAAAAAGGATAAACTTTGAGATACTAACTTTTTCAAAATGATTGATTGCAAGGTCAAAAATAAAACATATCATTAAAAAATCTAAAAGGTAAAAAAAATATTAATTAAAAAAATAGTATTAGTAGAAATGTTGAGAAGGGAGAACATCGTGAGAGAGAACGATGAAGAAAAAGTTATTATTTTTATCGTAGAAAAATGTTGAGAAAGTGAAGACAAAATAACATGTTTTTTTTGTTCCATGAGAAGTGGATTTTTATTTTTTTTACTAATAAGAAGTGGAAAAAATTGAGAAATGAGAATTAGTATTATTGGTAGTTGAGAGTAATTAATGTTATAGTTTAGGAGGGAAAAAGTAGGGTTAAGTTGTTGCTAACCTAACAACATTTATAAATAAGAGATGTCTCTTTTTCTAGTAATGGAACATCTTGAAATTTAGATGACTAAAATCGAACAATCATGAAACTTAAGAAGTTAAAATCAAGTAATTAAATTATCGATGCAAAATCTCTTTGAAAAATCATACGAGATACAAACACAATCAAGATACCATTCAATATAATTATTTTTTAAAAAAACATTTATAAGAAAACACACAAGATACACACATTTAAACTACCATTTAAAGACACACAGGGTACACACATTCAAAAAATTATAAGACAACACAAGGAGTGCAAACACATTTAAAAGCATATTTAAACAACACATAAGCAGTTTATCATGATTTCAAACTCTCAATCTTTCAAATTAAGATGTTTCTTACCAACTAAATTATATTCATGGGATTATTACACAAAAAATTCTAACAAATCAAAATATGATAATTTTTATATGATTATTAAAATCAATAAAATAAAATAAAATGTCAATTAAATGTGAGACAAATGATAAATACTCAAGACCCTAAATTTTTATATGGGATATGATATCCAACAATGTAAGTTTGGCACAAATTTTTTTCCTAAAATAATATGAATTTAATTTATATGCATTGACAATGTAAAATTATTTTACAGGTGCATCCAATTAAATCACGCCATGTAAGTATTAATGGAGATATTTTAGGAACCAACTTATAAAAGTGGCAATTTGTTGTGCTTTGATTGGATGTATGTGTAAAAAAGTTTTACACTCTCAGTGCATAACAATTAAACTCAAATAATATATACACCTTAAAAAATAAGTTAATAAATATAACTTTAAATTAATCGTAAAAGATTATACATCTTAATTTAATTATTATTAATATAATTTAAAAAAAAAACTTATATTTTTTTTTGACGAAATGGAGAACTTATACATTTTAATTTAATTATTACTAACTTGCTATTATTCCCATATTTAATTATTATTGATTAAAATTAAATTTCGGGTAAAATTTAGGATATTAGATATATATATATATATCCAATTTAAAAAAAAACTTATATAATAATCAATATCAATATATATTTTTATAACCGTGTCAATAACTTATACTGGTACTAGTTATTCTTAAATATTAGTAAGAAATGGAGAAAAGTAAATAAGACGACAGCATTTTGGAACCTCTCTCATTTGCAGTCGTGAATCTTCACAACAAAGAAGGTTGAAATACGACAGTGTTTTCCTTCCTTCTTCGCATCGCCCATCGAGACCGATCTTCACATTTGAATCGAAGAAAAAGGGCGCAACATGAGTAGAAACGATTCCAAATACTTCTCCACAACAAAGAAGGGTGAAATTCCTGAGCTCAAAGAAGAGCTTAATTCTCAGTACAAAGAAGGGTGAAATTCCGATTGTGTGAAATGTGAATATGATGATTTAATTCATTCTTTTTATGATGAATATTTTGTGTAGGATAAGAGAAAAGATGCAGTTAAAAAAGTGATTGCTGCTATGACCGTTGGAAAGGATGTTTCGTCGTTGTTTACAGATGTAGTCAATTGTATGCAGACAGAAAATTTGGAGCTCAAAAAGTTAGTTTATTTGTATTTGATTAATTATGCCAAGAGTCAGCCTGATCTTGCTATACTCGCCGTAAATACATTCGTCAAGGTGAAACCTCGAATCACTATAACTAATTTACTCGTGCTAGTTGATCTGATGTTGATTGTTGTATTGTATGACTTAATTTTCATTTTTATGAAATGTTGGTGCTCAGGATTCTCAAGATCCAAATCCATTGATTCGTGCCTTAGCTGTTCGGACAATGGGATGTATTCGTGTTGATAAAATTACCGAGTATCTATGTGATCCCCTTCAGAGATGCCTAAAGGTGGTGTAATGTTTTTAGTTTGAAATCTACGGTGAGATGTGTTTTTGGCCCACTTATTTGTAACATGTGATTGTGTTTGATAAATATATTTATAGGATGATGATTCGTATGTTCGCAAGACAGCAGCTATTTGTGTCGCAAAGCTCAATGACATAAATGCAGAGTTAGTTGAAGACATGGGTTTTTTGGAATCACTCAAGGATTTGATATCTGATAATAATCCAATGGTTGTAGCTAATGTTGTTGCGGCACTCGCTGAAATTCAGGACAATAGCAGTAGACCCATATTTGAGATCACTACTCATACACTGTCAAAGCTCCTCACTGCGTTAAATGAATGTACAGAGTAAGTTTGTGTTTTGAAATTTGAAACACGTTTGACTTTAGTTATAGTGCAACTCCTCTTATGGATACTGTTTCAGAATATAGAAGGAAATAGTTTTTATGGGTAGAAACTCTTACTCTATTATATTCTAGGTATTTTGAATGACCTAGTTCTCTCCCCTTTTAAAATCCTCTCCAAAACTAATGATTGCCCGTTCTAACTAATGATTGTCCGTTTTAATAAATCTTCCGTTCCTCATATTTAAAGCTACCATCTCTCACTCTCTAACCAACTAACTATTCAACGACTCCCCCCATTTCACATTGATCGTCATTGAAAAAAGTATGAAAAAAAATGCATACTATGCCATCTTATCTTTTCAATGTAACCTTAATTTTTTCTTTTAAATTTCCCCCGCAAATAAATAGCATCTTCACTATGAATTTATAACAATGACCAATACTCCATTAGTTATAAGGACAATTTAGTAAAGTCATTTGTTGCTTTTCTTAATCCTTGTGGAAAGCCTTAAACGATACTCAATTTGAAATGGAGGGAGTTACCACCAGGGGCGATGCTACATACATACCAGAGGGTGCATATGCACACCCTCACTTTTAACAATTACTCTTAGTATCTTATTGCAAAACTAGATTTGCACACCCTGACTTTTTGTCTTTGCACCACATATCTTAACACTCTTGTTCACTTTTTATCATTTCATACTTATTTGTCATTTTGTTTTATGGGTTAAGCTAAATAGTGTTCCGGGTGTACTAGTTAAAGAAGTAAAAGATGAAAATTTTACATCGAAAATAACATTTCTTATATTTTGAAAACATTGATCACACAAATTCTAAGATAACTTTTCTATATTTGAGTTCCTTTACAAATGTCATGGTGGCATCAGTTAGCATTTTCCTTATTTTATTTATTTAATTCATACTATTTTAATTTGATTTAAGTAGCTTCGTTACATTCTGACGGTAATACTATACTCCTATAATCCTATCCTATATTCATATTTAAATTGCAAATATGATGACAGTTGATTGTTTATTTACACAATGATACACTAATCTTTTTATTATTTGTCATTTTTTAATAATACCATTAGTTATTCATTATTTTATTTCATATTTTTGTATCTCTTCAACAAATAAACTACAAATTATATTGACGAAACAATAATTAATAATACTTTATTTTTAAAAATATCAATTAAAAAGAAAAACAAAAAATCTATAAAATCAAATATAAAAAATCCATAGAGAATAATTATTAAGTTTTTTAAAAAAAATTGCACCCCCTGGGGTCAGGGAGTCGCCACTGGTTACCACTTACCATACAATATTCTCTCCCTAAACATTCACCTTGTCCTCAAGCTGAACAGCTTGTTATCGCTTGAAAAAAAACCTGCTAGAGTCCCACTGTTTGAAATATGACAACCATAATACAAATGAAGGACAATTCTCTCCCTCTAAGATCAAGGGTGCAAATTGCAATAGTTGATGGTAGGATTTGATGCTATCCTTAATAGCTAATTTTGTTGATGATTTTGATCCCTTGCAGAAATATATGTTGATAAAACATCCTTTGTAGAGATTGTATGTAAGAGAAATATATGCTAGTAACTGAAAATGCATCTTGAGGATGACTTGAAAATATAAAACCAACAAAGTTATTTTGCCTAGTTGATTCTGCATTATTGTAATTTTTCAGCCATTGTTTGAGCTGTCATCATTTTGTTTTTTTCCCTGTCCATCTTTGACCCTGTTGTTTCAATCAATCTAACACAACTTTTTCTCACTTACCAGATGGAGTCAAGTTTTATACTGGATGCTCTTTCTAGATACAAGGCTGCTGATACACGTGAGGCAGAAAACATTGTAGAAAGAGTTACGCCACGGTTACAGCATGCTAATTGTGCAGTTGTACTATCGGCCATTAAGGTGATTCCACCCTATCACCTGTAATTTGTTATCTTGAAGACCATTTGTCAATATTAATGCATCGGTAATCACATTATGCTTGTTGTGCTAACCACAATATATAATGACATGTAGATGATCCTTCAACAAATGGAGCTCATCACCAGTACTGATGTAGTCCGAAATCTTTGCAAAAAGATGGCTCCTCCTCTCGTGACATTACTCTCAGCAGAACCTGAGATACAATATGTTGCCCTGCGAAATATCAATCTTATTGTACAAAGAAGGCCAACAATTCTTGCACATGAAATTAAGGTATTGATCTAAATTTTATTTACTGAACATGTCACTCAGTTAATAATTTACAACGGACTAGGGCACTAGATTATGGGCCTCTTTTATTGTAGATGCAAAATGATTTTGGACCTCCTGACTGTTCTATCTGTAGGTGTTCTTCTGCAAATACAACGATCCTATATATGTGAAAATGGAGAAATTAGAAATCATGATAAAGCTTGCTTCAGACAGAAATATAGACCAAGTAAGCTTTACATTATACAGCTTTCAGTTCAATAATTTTCTCCTCTCCCCCCATATTTTTAGTGATTTCAGTAAAATGATTCATTTATCATGTTCCTTGGAAATGATTCATTCACTAGTCATTTTAAACTCTGTTCTTGTTTTAGTTATCTGTTTGGGAGGTTATTTTCTCCTCTGCTATGAAATATCTTCTTCCATCAAAAAACAAGTTATCCTGCTACATTGATGAGGCTTTGTCATGAACCGAATTAAACAAATTGGTAAATCGATTGAAACAAATGAACAATTTTATTGAATGATCAAGAAAAGAAGAGAGGCTTCTCCACCAAGGGTTTCCTTTCACAAATGATTTCTGCATTTACACGAACTTTCTAATTCACAAAATGAATCTCTTTTACTATTTATCTTTAATGAGTCTCGTCTAACTAGCCAAGTTCTGTTACTATTTCTAACTACTTCAACTCCCCTCTATTCTTTATCCCAAGTCCTAACAGACTCACCTTTCCTTTACTAATTTGAGACACAACTGCAGCTTTACTAGGTGCATAGATATTTAATTTCGTAGAACAATTTTTCTCATGAAACTTTAAATCCTTGCAGTATTTCTATATTTAGCATATTAATCACGGGTCAGTTTTTTTATTTATTTTTTTAACCTATTGGTAAACATATTGGCAGGTTTTATTGGAATTTAAGGAATATGCTACTGAAGTTGATGTAGATTTTGTTAGAAAGGCTGTCCGTGCAATTGGTCGTTGTGCCATCAAATTAGAGAGAGCAGCTGAGAGATGCATTAGTGTTTTGCTAGAGTTGATCAAGATAAAAGTAAATTATGTGGTTCAAGAGGCAATCATTGTTATCAAAGACACATTCAGAAGATACCCCAACACGTATAGTTATCTTCATTGTCTGTTTGAGGGTGGATGGAGATAGAAAAGTTGGTGATTTGCATTTTACTTCAAATTTTAATTGAACATTTGTTTCATTTTGCAGATATGAGTCCATAATTGCAACTCTTTGTGAGAGCTTAGACACCTTGGATGAGCCCGAAGCCAAGGTATATATTTTCTGAGTGCGTTAGTAATTGACATTTTACATTAGCATGCTTTTAACTTCTCAACCACTTTCTTATGTGGACAGGCATCAATGATCTGGATAATTGGTGAATATGCGGAAAGAATTGACAATGCCGATGAGCTTCTTGAGAGTTTCTTGGAAAGTTTCCCCGAAGAACCTGCACTAGTGCAACTACAATTGCTGACAGCTACTGTCAAACTTTTCCTTAAGAAGCCAACTGAGGGCCCACAGCAAATGATTCAGGTTCTTCCACATAACACGTTATTTGTTCAAATGTGTGACTTGTTTTAATGTTTTTTTTATTCCAAATGACTATCTTTGGTGCTCTTTCTGTTGTTAGTATAGTATTCATCTACCTTAGAGTTTCCTCAGACTTCTGTTCATACACCTATATAAATTAACTTGAAGATATAGCAATGTTTTTCTACCAAAATCAAGTAGGACAACCCTTTTGCCAAGTGTGTGTTTGGTATAGTGGTGGACAAAATTGATTTTGACAGAATTGAGTTGGGAGGGAATTGATTTTAACAGAATTGAGATTAGCAGAATTGATTTATGCGAATACATTTATGTAAAAGTTAGTTGAACAATAAATTTCAGTGTAAAAATCATATTTAAAGTTAGTTGATTTGTAGCTTCTAGTAGAATCAATTCTGCTTTAGAAGAACCAGACACCTTAAAATCACTCCAGAATTAATTCTATACCTCTAGAATTGTTTTTGGCTCTTTCAAAAGGCAATCCAAACATGCACTAAGTATGTGAATCTGTTTCAGTCCTTTCCCTCTTCAATTGTTCTATATATGCAACTTCTCTTTTTACTATCAATTGTTTTATATCTTAAGTTTAATTAAACAATTGTGCGCATTCAGTATTTTACAAACTTTTGAATTGTTTTTATACTACCATATTAAAACATTTGTTTTTCTGCATGATGTGGTATGTCTGATACATATTTTTTCGAAGAGAAATACAGAAGCCTAGCAAATTTGAGCTTATATCTAGAACAATTGCTAAAATTATTGGAACCAAATCTGAAAGACAAATATTCTGTTGTATCCTTAGTTATCTATTTGTTTACAGAGCCTTCTTTATATTGTTTCACAAAAATATCTATAGCTGTTTAATTTACATTCTTTAAATCCTTCGATGTTATGTTTCACTTATAGCTAGTCGTTACTTACAGGTTGTTTTGAACAATGCCACCATGGAGACTGATAATCCTGATTTGCGAGATCGTGCATACATATATTGGCGTCTCCTCTCAACAGACCCCGAGGTTTGATTTCTTGAATTAGAACCCAGTCTCTTCGGTCAAACATGTAGCTAATTAGTTGAGGAGGATACCTGGCTGAAGATTGTGTAGCTAAACTGACTTTATCAACTAAACTCTTAACAGAGAAGTTCTTAATATATTTTTATCACTCTTTTTAATATATTAGGTATTATACATTAATATGATCTATCATTTGTCTAGTTACATGCAAATTAAAACCTTTTCTCTCTGAAACTGTGTGCGTGTTAGACACAAATTTTGTTCCTCACATTTGATGTACCTTGCTTGTATTCTCCAGGCAGCTAAGGATGTTGTGTTAGCTGAGAAGCCTGTGATAACCGATGACTCAAACAACCTTTGATCCTTCTCTACTTGACGAACTTCTAGTCAATATTGCTACATTATCTTCTGTTTATCACAAGCCCCCAGAGGCATTTGTAACACGCACACATTCATCAGCCCAGAAAACTGAAGATGATGACTATCCTGATGGTGAATCCGAGACCTCTGTAAATCCTGCTAATGGGGCTGGGTCACCACCTACTTCCAGTTATACAATACCTGCATCACCTCCACCTGCTGCTGCACCAGTGCCAGATTTACTTGGTGATTTGATGGGCATGGATAACAATTCTCTTGTTCCAATTGATCAGCCAGCTACTCCTTCCGGGTGAGTAAAATTAAGAAGTAATTGTGGGTTACTTGTAAAATGGCTTTTACTGTAATCTGCTATGCATTTTAGAGAAGTTGTATATGGTTTATTATGTGATAAAAATGAAAATGGTTAAATCTTTTTTCGTCCCCTTAGAACTTGGTTGTAGTCCCTTCTTTAAAAAGTGGTGTCTTTTTGTCCCCCCAACTTTTGAAATATGTTGTTCATGGTCCTTGTATGGTGCAAAGGGGTTGACTTAAAGGGGGTAGTACATTACATGCCATCTGTGGTCCTTGTGGCAGAAATCAAAGGGGCGGGGCACCAAAACCCAATACCAGGGACCAAAAATGACATGTTACTTTTAAAAGTCAATATTGATGCCAAATTTTGAGAATTTTTAGGGGACAAAATATAATATTTTACAAAAAAGAAAATATTGTTTATTTTGTATAGAAAATAGTGATTAAATAAAAAGAAAAGAAATAGTGATTAATGATAATTCATGTGATGTTGTAATTTATTAATAAAGACCCATATTAGAGAATGCTAAATAGTGCCCCCGGGACAATGGTTAAGGAAGCAAAAATAGTAAAAGAACTCTTGGAACTTGTGTTTTCTACTTTTCTTAAACAAAAAAACACTATTTTCAATGCAAACAGTATTTTTATTGGAAATCTTAACTAGTGTCCCGGAGACACTATTTAGCATGACCCATAAATATTTACACATGAGTGTGGGATGGCCTATCAACATATATAATGGTTGAGCAGTGTTTCTGATTATACTACCCTGCATTTTACAAAATAATTCTTGATTATTTCCTCTTCTCTGATTGCAGGCCTCCATTGCCTATTGTACTACCTGCTTCAACTGGTCAGGGTTTACAAATCAGTGCGCAGCTTACTTGGCGGGATGGTCAAGTATTCTACAGTATGTTGTTTGAGAACATTTCTCAAGTTCCACTTGATGGTTTCATGATTCAATTTAACAAGAACACATTTGGTCTTGCGGCTGCTGGGCCCCTGCAGGTTATTATTGCATATATTGGTTTTATTTGAATATTTTGATCAAAATTCAGTTCTAACTAGTAGATGGCTTGTTGCTTTTCAGCTTCCACAATTGCAACCTGGAACTTCAACTAGGACACTCCTTCCTATGGTTATGTTCCAGAACATGTCCCAAGGTCCTCCTAGCTCAGTTTTGCAAGTTGCCTTAAAAAACAACCAACAGCCTGTGTGGTATTTCAACGATAAAATCTTGTTCCATGTATTTTTTACCGAGGATGGTAGAATGGAACGTGGTACTTTCCTTGAGGTATACCATTTCGTTCATTGGATCTTTTTTCACTGCAATAATGTTTACTCAACTTTTGATTTTGTAATGTGTAAAATTTTCATTTTTTCTTTAATGGGATTATTTCTATACGTCGTTATTAAGAACATAAAGTGAAATTTTAAACAAATTCAATAACAGCCAAACATGACTTCTACTTGGATGTAGAAATAGAAATCTGATCATTAACTGTTTTGCAGACATGGAGGTCCCTTCCGGATTCAAATGAAGTTTCCAAGGACTTCCCCGCTATTGTGATTGGTGGTGTGGATGCAACAGTGGAACGACTGGCTGCATCGAACATATTCTTTATTGCAAAGCGCAAGAATGCAAACCAGGATGTGTTTTACTTCTCAGCTAAACTGCCTCGAGGGATACCACTTTTAGTCGAGCTTACAACAATGGTTGGAAACCCTGGCGTCAAATGTGCCATCAAGACACCAAGCCCCGAAATGTCTACATTTATCTTCGAAGCTATTGAGACTCTTCTTAGGAGTTAATATTATTTTTATTTTTGGTTTGTTTTGCATTTCTTTTTGAATTAAATTTTGTTTATACATTGTTTGTTAGTATTGTTGATAGCTATTCTGAATTGTTCTTTAAGTTCAAAACAATTCACTCACTGTTGCATATATAGCTGTGGTCTAGTGGACAGCATTTGTTGAGAGGTTGGATTGCTTGTAATATTCTAATATGTAAAACAATGATTACTTCTAAGCTATTAACTTTTTAAAATTAGATCATATTCTTTAATCTTTACATAAGATCAAGTAGGTGAAATTAAAATTGTGTACAGATAAATACATATTAAATATTAGTTACACACGTATTAGTAATTCTAATATTATTTTTTTGTCATGATAATCAAAAAATTAATAAGTGCAACTTTAATACACACATTTCTGAAATTATTATGACAAAGGAATATTTGCTATTTATTGATAAAAAAATTCATTGATAAAAAATGATTTTATTTTATTTTTTCGCATTTAAATTAATTTTGATAATTTAATGGTAGAAATTATTTTTAATTTATTTGATCATGATATATTTGTTTAATTGGAACCTTGTCTCAAAAATTTATTTCATTTAAAGTTGGGTGAATTGTTATAATGGGTAAAGTTTTTATCTTGTTTTTTTTAATATTTAAAAAAACATTGAGTTTTATTTTATAGTATTATATAACATCCAAGGGGTGTGGTTGAGCGGTTGGGGCTCATTCTCTTTTAACCAAGAGTCAAGGGTTTGATCCTCACCTTGGGTATGGAGCAGCTTTAAATCTTTGGGCCAGCTATCCCGCCCATCGAGGTGCCTCCAATCTAGCGAGGGATTAATCACTGCGTTCGACGATGGATATCCTGGTCTCGACCAAAAAAAATATCAATTTGTTAAAAAGTTGGGTGAATTTTAAATAGGACTCTATGCTTATAAAACATGATAATGTGACAAGTGACAATTGACATAAGAGAAAGGCATAAGAATGATTTTGCATTTAATATGTTCATTATAACACTCATCCTAATTGTATTTAGTATAGAAGTATAGATAGATAGATAGATTAGTTATGAGATAAAAAATTGTCTGATCTAAAATAAAATAAAAGAGCATGCGGTTTAAGTTCGGTTTGTTTGGCGAAAAAAAGTATTTGATTAAATTTTATGCGGCTTAGTTTGGTTCGGTTGGTTCAATTTTATTCCGTTTTTAAATAAACAATACATAAATACTCCTTCCGTCTCAAAATAATTGTCACTGTTTGATTGCCGACATTTAATTTGACCGTATTTTTTTACTAATATATAAAGACAAATACTACATCCGTCCCAAAATAAGTGTTCTACTTGCCAAAATTGTTTGACCCAAAATAAATGTCATATACTACCTTCGTTCCTTTTTACTTGTTGTTTTAGAAAAAAATATTTGTTCCTTTTTACTTGTCGTTTTAGCAATTTAGGTTATATTTTGCCTATTATATCCTCCTTCTTATTTTATTTTCTTGACTAAATTTTCTATAATTGTTTTTGTTGAAACGATAAAATCTTTTTTATTGTATACGAATTTTGTTTGTTTTTAAAAGGTTTGTTACAATTTTTTTGAAATTAGATAATGTTTGTGAAAAAGAAGAAATTTATTGGTGGATTAAAAATATGATATATTTTAAAAAATGGCATACTAGGAAAATAAGGTGCAAAAATATACCCCTCCTATTTTAGTCTTTTTTTCTAAAACGACAAATAAAAAAGAACGGAGGTAGTACTATTTATAACATTGGTTTTTCCTATTTTATCCTTAAAACAATCATAAGGTGAGAGAAAAAGTACACTCAAAGATCTATTTTTTACTATTCTAATGTCTACTACCAATAAAAATAAGTGATATTTTAGTAAAATTCATATTCTCTCTCTCTCTCTCTTTCTCTCTCTCTCTCATTTACACATTTTTCTTAAAGTGTGTGATTTGGTCAACTATGACACTTAAAATGGGATGGAGTGAGTATTAACATATATTAAGAACATGTTTGATATGTGTTATAATATTAGTTTTTTTTATAAATTTTCATGAAAGAAAAAACTAAAAATATTAATGATTAAAATTATACTCCTTCCGAACACATTTATAAGCAAAAAAACTACTTGCGCGGTGTTTAAGAAATTCAGTTAAATGTAATTAAATTTTTTGATTTAGTGTAAAACATAACTAAGTTTACTATATTGTCATCTGATTCTTCTTGGAAATCACATACTTTTGTAAAAGTAAAATAAATAGATTAAAATAGGTAAAATTAAATAAGAGTATATTTGGAATAGTAGTATTAATTATTTTCAAAGATAGTTAAATTTGCTTATAATAGTGTCCAAAATTTTAAGGGGTTTTTGGCTTATATTTGTGTCCGGAGGGAGTACATTAGTATGCGTAAACGACAACTATTTTGAGACAGAGATAATATACATGGTACTTGTTTGTTTTTTCCTATCTGGATTGGCTATTGAGTATCTTCAGCGGTTGTTTTATTTAGGCTTAATTACAGTTTTGATCCTCTATTTTGAGTTATTTTATAATTTTAGTCCCTCTATTTTAAAATCTATCTTACAATTTTGGTCACCTTATCATATTTTTAAGTCAATATCCACGTACTAGAGTTGTCAAAAATGTGTCGGACCAATGGGCCGATCCATTAGCCCATAAGGGTTTGGCTGGTTAAACGTCAGAAAAGTTAGTCTAAATGCAATATGTTTTTTTTTTACTTAAGCCCATGTAGCTCTTTCGATGATTAGGTTGGGCCGAACTAGTCCATCAGACTTTAGACCGGCTCATTATCATTTTTTTATATCATTTTTGTAAAAACAATGTCAATAAAATCATAACAAATTATTATCTAATTGAACTGGACTCATGCAAGGCCAAACTAGACTCGTTAAATCATGACCCAACAAAAATTGAGTCGGACTAGTCTAATCAATGAATAATATAAAATCCGATGGTTTAAGCTGGGCTTTGCTAGACCGACTTATTTAGCAGCTCTGTATGTCATACTCATCCGTTCTTAAATTAATAGTAAGAATCGTTAAAAGTTAAGTTATTAATTGTGCAAAGTTTAAGTTAGCATGAAATGATATGTTGTTGTAGGCAGTTTTTTGGTCGAGATCAGAGTATCCACCGCCGAACACAGTGACAATTCTCTCGTTAGATTGTTGTAGGCAATTTGAGTCTCATATATATGGCTTTTCTGAAAAATATTATATTTTTTTATTATATATAAAAAGTTTTACACAATGACAATCATAATTTTTTTGACTAACAATAACAATCAAAATTGTAAATTATTAGAAATATTTAACATTTTATTATAATAATTTCTAGTATAAAAGCACACAACTGATTATGAGTGTCCACAATATATTCGATATGTTAAACTCTTTTTTTTTTTTTGACGAAATTAATATATACTGAAAATGCAAGTTAACATTTTCCCTAAAAAGAAATGTTAATTAATTGAATTGAATATTTAGTGTTACGTATGCAATGAGTGAACGTGGCAAGAGACAAGATCAAAGAAAAAAAAAGGAAAAAATAGGATAAGGAATTTTTTATGATAAGACAAAGTGTAACACTACGAGAAAGAAATGAAGTGAAAAGAAGCGAAGAAATCTCATCAAATCAATGGCGCCAACTTCATTACCTCTCAATTTGAATTTTAAGGTAACCGCCACCGCCGCCACCACCAGCCTCCCAGAGCTACCGGAGAAGATCCGTAACTCAAGAGTTTTGGTACTCGGCGGAACAGGTCGTGTCGGAGGATCAACCGCCACCGCACTCTCTAAACTCTGCCCTGACCTTCGGATCATCGTCGCCGGCCGAAACAGGTCAGTTACTTCAATGCGCATCTACTTAACACTTTTCCAATGTGATTGATTGATTAACTTTAATGAATGAATCTGTAACAGAGAGAAAGGTGAAGCTCTCGTTGCAAAACTCGGAGGCAATTCAGGTTTCGCTCGTGTAGATATTGATGATGTTAATTCACTCGAAACAGCGTTGAAAGGTGAAATTGAAATTGAAATTGTATTCAATTATCATCGAAGTTGTTGATGCGATTATAGTATTTGATTAATTGCTTCTGCAGGTGTGGATCTTGTAGTTCATGCTGCTGGTCCTTTTCAACAAGCTGAAACATGTAGCGTGCTTGAAGCCGCCATAAATACCAAGGTAGTAATTTATACGCCAAGCCAAATGTATCGAGAGGTCCTTTAACTTTTACTTGTATAACAAATAGGTCCTTTAAGTTTTTCACATAACAAATAGGTCTTTTAAGTTTTTTAAATATTAAATAGGTCTTTAAGTTTCTAATTTAGTGCACTGTTACCCTGCTAGACTCTGTTACAAAAGCGCTAAAATAACTGTTAACTTGCACTGAAAGCTACTTCTTGTTATTTGGAAGCTAAAACGTAGTGTGTAACAACTCACTAAGTTACTTCAGCACTTATATAACGTAGAATAACTTGAAGGGTAAAATTTAAAGGACCTACTTGTTACCTAAAAAACTTAAAGGAATTATCTATTACAATGGTAAAACTTAAACGACCTCTGAATGCATTTGGCCTATCTTATATTATGGACCTGATTGACTTATTTGAGATTATTATATACTGGTATAACTGTATAAGCACTTTTCAGACTCTTTGGGAGAGATGTCCATAAGCTTATAACCGTATCAATCTATTTGGATAAACAACTTAAGTAAACACTTATCGTTTAAGCATTTATCATATAAATGCTAAGTAATTTCTATAACAACCGAACTTTCAAAAAAAAAAAATTCTATAACAAAAGTTTTGGATATTGTAGGATCACTATATGAAGAGATTCCTCACCAATTGTTATCAACTTTTTCTCATTCATTCAATTTTGAAGTTCGTTTTTCTAATTGGTAGGCTCTACCATGTTTCTAAACAAAAAGATAAAAAAAAAAAAAAAAAGGCAGACTACTTTGATATAAGCTATCAGGTCTGTTAAGCTGAAAAAAAGCTTATGAACGTGTCATAAGTTGCTTCCATAATCTCTCCTAAAGAGTCTCAGAAATGCTTATGTTAGTAGATTAGTTGAAAACACATCAAGATAGCTTATGAAGATAAACAGGTCCTGTTTCCATAAACTCCCCAAGATAGCTTATGAACATAGCTTATAACTTGTATGAAAACAATTTGACTTTATTTTATCTTTTGTTATAGAAATAACTTCTACATAAAGTACTTATATGATAAGTGCTTATAAGCACTTAAATAAGTTGTATATCCAAACATGACCTTTATCTTCAATCAACAATTAATAGTTTCAAAATCTCTCTACAAATCAGCTTTTATGCTTATGTAAATATATCTTCACTTTGTATAACTACCTTTCGTTTGTATTTTTTTTGGGTATGTTTTTGGTGCAGACTGCATATATTGATGTTTGTGACGACACAGCCTATTCACGGCATGCGAAATCCTTCATGAGTAGGGCATTAGCTGCAAATGTTCCAGCTATAACAACCACAGGAATATACCCTGGAGTGAGCAATGGTGCTACCCTATTTCTTTATTATTCTTATGCTTGTCATCTGATTGTTAAAACTATTTGCTCCAGGTTATATTAAATTGACCTGGATAACAATTGATTATCAAAAGTAGTATATATAGTAGAACTGTATGGATTTATGGTGATAACACTTCCTACAATTTTGTCATAGTTATGGCAGCAGAGCTAGTCCGGGCCGCAGAAAGTGAAAGTGAAGATAAGCCAGAGAGGCTAAGGTGATGGTTTCTCATATATCTGGAGTTTATGATTGTATTTTTTCACCAATGCAAATTTATTGGGGTTGATATGTCATTACTTATCTAACCAGTCGGATATACCTAGACAGCTAGAATAGTTGATAATCAAACATATAATCTACATTCTTTTATTTTTGTAAAAAGCAAAAATTCATTAAGATGATCTCAAAATACCCCAAACCATAGTAAATGGTAGTTAATACAAAGCTAAAATACCAGCCCCCAAATAGAAACCAAAACAAACTGAAAAATAAAAGGCCAAAACAAGGTTTTATACAATACAATAAGCCCCTCTTACTTATATCTTATGCCATGACTAAAACCAATGCACCATTAACTATATCATCATTCATCACTGCTGATCATTTACACAGAAGCACCAAATCTTCAACCTTTGATCAACACTTCCAATACTCTTATTAACTACTACTACCATAGAATTTTTTTGTAATGTAGAATCCGCCATGACAAATAAGCCTTAGCAGGAAAATGAAGGGAAATGTAGAAAACAGTGGGAAAGTACTGTTATTTTTTATTCATCGATCAAGTTTTGTTTAATTAGAGAGATTACAATAACTTCTTTGAATCAAGGAGAGATATAAGGAAACAAATTAGAAATAAAATAAAAGAAGAGCTGGACTAAATAAAACAAAACCAACGAGACAATATTTCCCAATTCTCCAACAATAAATAAAAAAGACAAGAGAAGGTTAACCAGGGACAAAGAACTATTTTTTTTCTTTGTGGGCTCTCATGTTGACTTTTAGCCTCTTATAAGCTTCTACTGTCAACTCAGGTTCTACTACTACACAGCTGGAACTGGTGGGGCTGGTCCAACTATATTAGCCACAAGCTTCTTACTGTTGGGAGAAGAAGTAGTTGCATATAACAAAGGTTGTTGTCTAGAAAGTTTGTACAAGTTGTTGATTTTATCTAGATTAAATTACCATTTTGTTTGTAGGATTAAACTATGGTGCTGGAATGTTCAACTAGGAGAAAAGATCAAACTGAAGCCATACAGTGGAATGCTAAAGATTGACTTCGGGAAAGGGATTGGCAAAAGAGATGTTTATCTGTTGTAAGTTCATTATTGTATAGAAATGTTGGACGTCAGAATATCCCCACTAACCATGATTCAAAATTAAACTAAAATTATTAAAGGTCTGTTTGATTTTAGTTTTAAAACTGTTTTTGTTCTTAAAAATAAAAAGAAACAAAAATCACTTGTAGGTGGGTTGTAATTGTTTCTTCTTAAAACTTGTTCTTGTTTTTCAGAACAAGAAATCAAGCGTCATTTTTTTGTTTTTATTTTTTATTACTATGTATTGTTTTATTGTTGTTACTTGTTATCCATTTCCTCCATCCGACACCCTTCACTGTTGCTTAGTGATACCTTCCACCATTGCCGCAACCGCCATCAGGCACCCCTACTATTTTAGTTACCATTGGTGTGCCTGCCTCCACCACTGCTTTCATTGCAACCACTGTTGTCATTATCACAACATGTCACCCTCCACTCGTAAAATATGTTCTCAAAACAAATCTATCAAAGTTTATGTTTTCTTATTTCTAAAAGTATTTTCGGATTAATATACCAAATAGTTCTTTTTTAGTTTTGTTTTGAAAGTGTTTATGAAAATAGTTTCTCAAAAAAAATAAATTAAAAATTAGGCAAGCTCTAAGTCATCATTGAGTCTGTGTTTTATATATCATCAGTTAACATTTGTTATGTGAATGCCAGTTTCTGCTTCTTTACCATACTTCCATAATAGATTTCGGTACTGTTTCAGTCATATTATATATGTTACAGTATATGGTCAACAAGAAATTGATTTAATTACCTCTATATATTTGCTTTCTTCAGAAATTAGGATACCACTTCAATACATGGTTTTCAGGAATTTGCCCGAGGTTAGAAGTGCTCATGAGATTCTTGGAGTGCCATCTGTAAGTGCCAGATTTGGGACAGCACCATTTTTCTGGAATTGGGGAATGGAAGCTATGACAAAACTTCTTCCATCGGTATGCTCTAGTCACTTGGTTATTGCTTGTTTGCATATTAGTGCAATTGCTATCAGTATGCATGTAAACTTTCTCTCAATGCAACATTACTTCTAATTCTGAATTCTCATAGGCTAGTCAATCTATTATGAAATGGTTATTCTGATTATTTTCTTTATCCTTATTATGAGCTGTATGACATCGTGAAATCTGATTTACTGATGCAAACAAGGGGGATAGCAAAGTCAGGCACAAATTTTGTAGGCTTGATCGCCTTATTTTCTTTTGACCATTATGGTGCGCAAATGTTGGCTTCTATGTTATTCATTTTCTAATACTTAGTTTTTAAAGGATTTTATTTAAAAAATTTGTGAAATCTGTTTTTTTTTTATAATGAACATTGAAAAACTATAACCCCTAATATCAATGAGCAAACCTTAATAAACTTTACTCTACTCTATATTACTTCTGGTTGGGACTAGTGACAGTTGAAGAACCATGTGAACTCATTTCCATTACTTTACAACCTAGTACTTATATATTTTTATAAGTTTATTTTGAATTTTGATTATGCTATGTTGACAGACATGGTTAAAGTTCAAATTTTTAAAAGGTATGGACATGTATAAACTTGATCAAACTATGATTTTCTACCCAAAGCCTCACTCACAATTTATCCCCCTTTCTCTCTCTCCTCACCATGGCCTCTAAATTCTACTGCTGATATTCCCTGTTTCTATTGTACACCTTAGTACCATGAATCTATCAGAATGCAATAGGGAAAATTTTCAACCAAACTTTGTTTCTCTAGAAATCAATGAACCCGAAGACTTAATTTCTCAAAGATTCTTTTTAATAGGGACCTTTTGTTTTCTAGCATCAATATTTGTTAGAAACCACAATCCTGCAACATAATAAAGTTGAATAATAAACAAGAACATGAAACCAAGATGTTAATTTTCATGTGAATGACTTCTGAGCTAACATACAGGAATATCTGAGAGACAGAAGCAAAGTCCAAAGGTTGGTTGAGTTATTTGATCCTGTTGTTCGAGCAATGGATGGGATGGCTGGAGAACGTGTATCAATGAGGGTGAGGCGAATGAAAATGATTGAACTTTAACTCGTTCAGTCATCTTGATTCTTTTTAAATTCTGTTGAATTCTTATGATGTTCACATGAAGTATGTCATCTACATTCACCTCAAACTAAAAACCTCCTTATCTGCTGAACAGGTTGACCTGGAATGTTCAAGTGGACGCCAGACAGTTAGCATTTTCAGCCACAAGAGTCTCTCTGTGTAAGTTGTTCTTTTCCTTTTCTCTTCTTAAGAGACATTTTCTTTTGGTATTGTCGAAATGATAATGATTTAAGGGATAATTATATTAAAATATTTTACAATGCAGTTTTTCATAATTTTTGTTCTATGTATTGAAGTGAAACCGAAACATATAATATTATAACTATAAATTGTGTTTATACCATTATAAAAGGAATTCTAGCTTTCATTTTTTAAATTTTTTTAGTAATCCACACACCTTCCCAAACTCAAGCAGCTAGATGGGACTAATGGTGAGTTGCATTGCTAACAAGTTTCAAATCTAGTTGTCACTCATTAATTTTATTGTAAAAATTGCATGTTAACAGTGAAGATTATAATTCCGTAAATGCAAACATTTTTACTACTGCATTTAATTTAATAAAATGCACATGCAAATATTATACCCTTAAAATTTTGATATTATTATTCTAAGTAAAATTTTGGATGTTTCAAAGCTCTCTTAAATTTCTTTCATTTTGAAGTGTTTTTGGTCCAAAATTTCTTATGCATTCTTCATACTGCAAAATGCCAAACATGGATATTTTAAGCATTGTCGGTTGCCCAATTAACCAAACAGAGAAACAAGTACAGTTAGCAAAGCTAGAAGTACTCTGAATTTATCACAGCATAATAGATTGATGAGAGATGAGATTCTGGGCCCAAATTGAGTCAGGGTCCTCAACAGGGGTACCCACGAATAATTTACCAGAATTTGTGCTATAAACCTGTGCGTGTTGATGCAACACATAGTGTTTGTTTCTTGTTAGTTATGACAATGCAGTATACATATTTTTAGATCTGTAGGAATTTCCACAGCTGCATTTGCACTGGCAGTTCTTGAAGGAAGCACACAGCCTGGGGTTTGGTTTCCGGAAGAGGTATACTTATATCTAATTTTCATTCTGTGTTTGTTTTAGTTTGGTGACATTGTAAGGTGAAATTTATAGTGTACAAATGAAACAAGTCTTGCATCATGCATAAGCTGATTTCCTCCATTGAATCAATAAATCACATTATTAGGTCAAATGAGAGATACGATGATAAATACTAATACAATGGTGAAAAACACATTTATGCATGATGCAAGACTATTTTACTTGTTGATATTGGACAAAGTCACATTTCAAAGGTATCATATGAAAAATTTGGGTAAACAAGCTTCCTTTTCATCGAACTCTAAATACAGCCTCAAGGAGTTCCAGTTGAAGCAAGAGAAATTCTACTCAAGCGTGCTAGCCAGGGAACAATTAACTTCGCAATGAACAGGTTAATTTACTTATCTTTGTGCTAGTGTTGCTGTTATGTATTACTATTATGATACTCAAGGAAAATTTAAATTTTCTTTTGAAAAATTAACAGGTCACCTTGGATGATTGAAACAAATCCAAAGGAAGTTGGATTAGGAATATATGTATGAGTATTGTGAAAGTATATTTCAGTAAAATTCTTCCTATTGTAGTGCAAGGCCGTAGGTGTATATAGCTCTTGAGAGTTCAGATATCATTACTTTCAATGCTTGTATGATATGGTCTATTTAACAAATAATTATCTTCATATATTATTAAAAAATAAATAATTATCTTCATATCATTATTCATATTATTCTTTTTAATTTGAGAAAGATTAACGTAATTAAATAGTGTGTTTGTGTTTGATTATGCAGTGATAATTTTGATTCTGAATGAATTAATTAGATTTAAAAGTGAATAGAATATAAAATTATTTGTTTCAATGTATTTATCAATTAAAAGCCAGTTAAATAATAAATTTGAAACTAAATTAATTGAACAGGTTACAATTTAAAGGGTAAAATTAGTTTTTGCTAATTCACATCGGTCACACGGCAACTGTTGTTTTTGGTAATTACAATCGTTGACGTGGTATTACAATTTAATTTTGACTGTACATCTCAATATCAACATTCTGGTCTCTATAAAATTTACAAATTTCAAAAAAAAAAAAAAAATCAGATCTTTCAACAATGCAAAAAATTTCACGCCTCCTTTACACATGCTTGGTTATCAGCCAAGCCAACACACCAACTCCTCGCTTAAATTAATGGTAAGTGAAAAACAATAAAACGATAAAATGCTCATCGAATGCAATCATGTCGTATTTCTTTTGTCAGGACAAAAATCCGGCCTCTCCAGGCTACTTGAACCATCAATCAGCTTAGTTTCTCCACCTGCTATGTCAGATTGCAGAGGAATGGGTACCTCCTGCAAACCTCTTCAAAATCCAAAGAATTGAAGCTACATAACAATTTAATAAATGCAGCGCCAAATAAACTTTACTGGAAAAATTTGGCAAGCCAAATGCAGTAGATAAATTAAAAGCGCCACCGAACAATGCAACATTCCATGACTCATACTGCAATCCAGATCCTAACCAGATTAAGGTTCTGTGCAACTTTGTTACTTCCTACTTGGTCGACCAGTTTCAGAACCTTGAGAAGATCCGTATGATCTCCAAACTTCTCTCCAATGTCTCCTGTTGGATTGTTCAGATGAGCAATATTGATTCTCCACATTATTCCTACCCATGGTTCCTGGGCGTCGCTTTTGGGAATTTCTCATTTCTTCTTCTGCATCATATCGTGCCCGCTGCAAAAAATAGAACAAAGACCAAGTGAACACAGATTAATATGCTAGAGCTTGAAAACTCAAAGGATTTCTAGAGTCCTTAAACACAATTGATTCTCATTTGTTGTGGGGAAAAGCACACACAAACACAGAAGTGGAGAAGCAAAGAAGTATTTTTGAGTCCTATATGCTAAGTATAAGCTTCTGACAGAAGGTCAATGACAGCTGTTAATTGCCTTAATCTTAAGAGAGAGAAACTTCTCATATAACATCAACATGTCAACAGCTACAAATCGTTATCCACCACTACTTTACGGGATTGACTCCATGGAACAAATGGCGCCATTGTGCTCCAACAAAAACCAAACCATATAAAGCAGTCATTTCATCAACCATGCTATTTGAAAATAGATAAAAATACCTTTGCAGGGTCGGACAGAACAGCATATGCCTCCCCGATTATTTTGAAAAGCCTATCAGCATCTCTATGTACTTCCTCAGCTATTACCCTCCATATCCCATCATCTCCATGGTCATTTTTTGTCAAAGACTGGCAAGCCTACAGAAGAAAATAAAATGTTAAAAAAGTAATTCAGTAGCAGTACCTAACTAAGTTTTCAATCAAATAAACCTTGTCGGGATGATGTCTAAGTGCAGCTTTTCGATAGGCCTTCTTGATTTCAGATATTGAAACAGATGGTTCAACTCCCCTGCCATCATAAATCAATCATGTCATGCTTTAAATGAATAATGTTATATTTCCCTAAATTAGCGACAGAGAAATTTCAACATTATGCTTTTTCAATCATACTTGGAACACAACACGCATGAAATGAAAGCAACTATAAAATGGCAATGGCATCAAAATAAATCAAAATGAGTCTACCATTCTACCGTGTTCTTTTACAGGGTAACATTACCATAATAAGTTAACAACATCTAATACACAAGCAGGCAAGAAATGTCTGATAGCTCACTACGGTAGCAGTACCTTGTTTACTCCCAAACATATTATATTTAGTTGAAATCTCTACCGAAGTTTTAGGTGATTCCTATTTAATAAACAAGTTACATGACAATCAACTTTTTCAAAGTTAGTGTACACAAAACAACCAGTGTATGCATTACCTAATTCTTTCCATTAGTGCATACCAAGAGGAAATCAATATTCCCGCTAGAGGTTAACTATGACACACCAATATCGAGAAAATTTAAATGTAACACTATTGATGATTCATTGAGTACCACCTATTTAAAGAAAATTAAACATCACTGCAATGATGTGGCATTTTCTTGTTTAAGGATTGTATTTTTCTGCAAAATGGACCAAATACCTAAATGCAGTCTCTGAATAGTTACAGATCCATCACTTCCATGACACTATATATAGTCCTGAACTGTTAAGCTTACGAATCCTAATTCAGTCACAAATCCTGACATGAATTTTATAGCTTCTGACCCTAGATATAGAATAATGAATCACTAAAGTTCAGCAACCAAAGAAGGAAGATTATATAACATTCCCTTTATGGTAGAATTGATGGTGACTGGATTTTGAGGAAAATTATTTTGACTGCTTCTATAACGGAGTTAATTGATCAGTTATTATTGATAAAGGAGTAATAGTGGCTTACAAAATAAGATACATATCAAGAGGGATCTCCTTTCTGTCTTCTTCCTCTAGCTCAGAGAGCCGAATGCGATATTGTTTCAAATCATTGGCATAACTAATTGTTCTATCAG
This sequence comes from Trifolium dubium, assembly GCA_951804385.1. Classification (NCBI taxonomy): domain Eukaryota; kingdom Viridiplantae; phylum Streptophyta; class Magnoliopsida; order Fabales; family Fabaceae; genus Trifolium; species Trifolium dubium. The sequence goes on along the minus strand of OX638075.1, from coordinate 19,786,190 downwards.
ATGTTCCTTTATGATTGGCATTGTCCTCTATCCCCTTACTAAGAGAGAGAAGTCTCCTAAGATCACTGGCTGCTTGGGAATAATCTCTAATCATCTCATACAAACTTGCACGTCTAGAAAGTGCCTGCAAGAGTGTGAAAATATTTTTCTCATTAAGTTGTGCAATAGAAATCCTAAATAAAGAAATTCTTCAAATGCAAAAGTTATTACAGATAAAACAGCGACGGAACAACAAGGTTCTAAATGTCCAAAAAACAGAAATTTCCCAAGAACACAATTGTAGCATACTAGCATGTATAATGATCAGCGCTATTGATAGATTATGGGTAATGATCATCAAACTAGGCAGCATGTTATTCCGAGTTTTTATATATGACCTGAACCCCGTCTGAGTCAGTAACAAGTACAACATCTTCTAAAATGTAAAGAAGTTCCAGTTGAAGAGGGAGACCTTCAAATAATTTCCATCAATAGCTATAGCCAGACTGCAATCTGCGATAGCATCGGTTATTTGACCTAACACTTTATATGCAGCGGCACGATTACAATAACAGACAGCTGCAAATGGACGAGACTCCAAATTACAAGATAAAACAGAGGTATAGTGTTCAACAGCTTCTGCGTGTCTTCCTGCTTGATATGCTTCATTCCCTGCAGTCTACATTTGAAAACATTTACATCAATCTCAATCAAAAGAAATTACCAAGTTAAGGAAAACAGGGCAGACTGAATTAAGCTGATGAATATTTCTTAGAATACAACATCAATGACACATAAATTTTTATTGTGTGTTTTGATGGCAGAATAAGTTGTATTAGAAAAGCACAATGGAAGAGGTTAAATTATCAAGTTAAAGGAAACTAGAGAATATTATTTAGTAGTCTGTGATGGGTTATTGGGAAGGGCTTGCACAAATTATACCGGTATTAATCTTCACACCTCAATAGTAAAATAAAATAATACACATACAAGTAGGCCAAGGGTTTGTGTTCTTTTTTTTAATAATAATTAGATAAATATTTCTAAAAAATGAAAATAAAAATTATAAAATAGATTTCACGCCTTTTAATAGGCTAAAAAGAGTAGCTTTTGAAAAGAAAAAAAAAACCTAAAAAAAAAATATTATAAGACATTTTTCAATGTTGACCCATAAACACCCAAAAACAATCAAACTTGTTTCTTACGAATAACATTCTATTAAAGGAGCATTTTTCTGCCAGCAGGCTTTTTTTAATTCTACAAATTCAAACAGGAGAGAATATAAGCACACAACAATTGTCACCAAGAGCAATGGCACACACAATCAATCTGATGGCAAATGAACAGATTTACAATGCTAAAGTTGAAATGTTCTTGCAAAACCCATTTTAAAAGACAGTTAAAACCTCATAATATTGGCTGCAAAACTGCATATCAGGAAGAAGAAGAGAAAGTTCAACTATTTTTAACAGAAATGCACAGAAGTGTTATAGGCATTAAGCATAAAAAGTAAACCTACTTTTAACAACAGAAATACTCTAGGCTTTAAGAAAACAAAAATGATGATATAAATGGTTATCATTAAAATACGATGAACATTGTATGAGCTAACCTTATGATGCAAGAGCTCACGTACAGTGGCAGCTAGTGGTATAAGTGAAACCAAAACCTTGCCTCCACTCCTGCAAGGACATTATCAAAACTGATGATGAAAAGATCATCATGAATGTCAAATAGTCAACTTTTTTACTTGCATTTTCTGCTTGCCCCTGGGATGGGGAAGCTCGTAGGGTGAATGTGTTATAGGATAGTAATGATTACTTGTTTATAGCAGACACCTTTTCCTCTTGTTGTTCCAGCAAAGAAAGACCTTCTTCAAGCTTTCCTAGATGAAAATAGGTTTTAAGCATTATTGAACACCTCCATAGTCTGAAGTAGAAGATTTTTGAGACTTCTGAATCATCTAGAAATGTGACTTGGCAACCAGCAGTCATTGGACTAGCATTCTTCTCAGCAGAGCTAAAGGTCTCGTCACACAGATGAATCACCTCTTCATATCTACACAGCTGATATTTAAAACAAAAGTTATCTAACACATTATCAAATGGTATTAATTACTACACTACAAGACTTATGGTCACTCTTGAGCGCTGACATGATTACATTTAGAGAATTTTTGAGAAATACAGAAACTGTGATATTCGATATGGTGACTCTGAATGCCGAGTCTACTATTTATACAGAGTACAAGATCAAGGCAGTTTATTAACTGCTTCAAACAGACTAAGACAATGGCATAACAGATTCTGAGCTGGCACAACTAATTCTAACTGAACTGTTGCTTCAGTCGAAAAAATTCTAACTGACATATACACTAATAGACATCATATAAGAGAGAAACAATAGAAATAATAGTGAAATTGTACATTAATATAAGAAAGAGGCACCAACCATTGAAAGAGCCTCTGCTTTCATTTCAAGCAATTTTTCAGAGTACATACTGATCATCAATGCCTCATTAATATGTTCCAATGCTTTCTCTGTATCAGAGGATGTTCTTCTTTGCAAAAGCTCAGCAGAATGATAAATGAAATCTGATACTTTCTGTCATCCAGTAAAAGTAATTATCAGTTAGGAAGAGTTGTGGGCATTAACACCACAGCCAGTTAAAAAACTGTGAATTCAAAAACCTCTGGATTTTCTTAAGCAGAATGAAGAAAATGAAAAATTAAAACATCCATCAAGCAGCAGATAATTGTTGCACAAAAGAAAGCAACATACAATCTCTCCTCTCTCTCTCTTCTTTTCTTACCCATCTATATTCATACGGCTCCATTTCGACAAAATATTTCAACATTTTCATTATAAAAATATTTCCAATCATTTTAGAAACACAAACCAGATACATTTTTTGAAACCTTGCTTGGGATATACCAAACCAGTTCAGTGTAAAAATGTTTTCAATATTAATTCATCGCACATGCAGCATATAGCTAATTAAAAAGCTTTAACCAAAAGGAAATGTTAATAATTAAAGCCTCAATAATATATCAAGTATTACAAATAATTATAAATAATCAAACCTGTGCCTTTTGTAAGCCATCAGAGGCTTCCACAGCAATTTTTCGATCTACAGAAACATCAGTTCCTGATTGTAAGCACCTTTTGAAATATTGCGATGCAGCTTCAACTTCTCCCAGAGCAAGATAACAACTTAAACAAGAATGAAAACAAAATGACTTAAGGTTTACACCCATTAATCTCGAAGCTTAAAACTTAAAACTATACTCGTGAATTGTGGACATGCAAGTTGCTAGACACTTAGCATATTATAAGCAAAATGTGTTTTCCAAATCTTTGAATAATAACCGGACATTAGGTGCTAGAATCCACTATGGTCAAACTTCCAGAGGGATATACTCTTTATGGATCCATTACTTCTCTACAACATGAATCATTTATCCCACTGATACTGTTCATATAAAAAATAGCTACCAATTTTAGAATGCCTTCTCATGTATCCTACCTAGTTAACTTCAACTATACTCCCTCTGTCTCATATATAAGCAAAAAATTGACTTTTTAGATTCATTGAAAAAGAGATGTATCTATTCATTGAAAAAGTAGTATTATATTATAGACTAGATACATCACTTTTTCAATGAATCTAAAAAGTCAATTTTTGCTTATATATATGAGACCGGAGGGAGTACCTAACAACCCTAATGCATCTATTTTCTAACTGAAGACCTTCAGGTTGTTATATTGTAAAGTTTTTGTCATACTATATTTAAAATAAGAATCTTACAACTGTGAACATAAAGATTAGAAGCAAACATGGAGACTTACTTTGCAGCTCTAAGTTGCACCTTGAGGAAGTTTTGATCTATTTCGGCAGCCAGTCTACAATCTTCTATTGCATCTCTCATCCTTCCAAGAGACATGTGTGTGGCAGCCAGGTTGCTATAACATAGCAGCAAAGCTCTGAGACAGCTTCGAGATGCTTGTTCTTTAGATACACAATTAAGACCTTGTTTGTAACAATTCTCGGCCATAGGCAAATCCCCGTTTTTGTAGGCTTGGTTTCCTCTGATTTAGAGTACATTTAGCATTGTGAGCAACAGTTGCAATGTCAATAGAATATTGAGCCAAAATCAAAGGAACTATTTTTACATAAACATATATCTGTACTCTATTTCATTTCACATATCAGAAGCAATTGTAAAAAGCCAGGGTTTGTAATCCATAACAATAAAAACTGAGTACATACATAATATGCAAGTGACTTCAAATATGGTATAAGAATTAAAATTATAATAAATTAAATATAAGCTCACCGGAGGCGCCACTTTTCACATGCTTCAGCAGAAACTGAAGCAGAAGCCTCCCTTAACCTGTGCTCCTCATTCACATCAGAACCCCTAGTTTTGGGTTGAGGAATAGGCACTTTGGCTTTTCTGTCTTGCCCTGAGGCAATAAGAGGCTTTCCATAAACCTCTGCAAATGGCACAGATGATGATGAATAAGGAACCTTTACATTTGGCACGTAGTTGTAAGAATCATGACCAACATTTCCCCAAGTTTTCTTCTTGTTATTGCGTTTTGGACTAGACAATTGAGCTTCAGCAGAAGAAGCTGCAGCAAAGGTAAAGCCAGACCCACTCACACTTTCATTTCTCGAACTAAAACTACAACCAAAATTCAACATTCCATCACCATCACAAGCTTCAGTTTCTGCATCATTAGTTTGGTCCACACTATCACTAGCAGATTTAAAGCTTTCAGTTTCAACCCCGGAAACATAATCATCTTTCGTCTCTTCATCAACACAAATATTTTCATGTATATCATCACACTCCGATTTTCCCTCCTTTGTATCTTCGCTTGCAACTTCACTATTCTCGTTTATATTCATGCTCCGAGTAGCCCCAATCAAATCTTCATCAATGTGATCAACGAAACTCATTGCCACATTATCATTATCATCGACACCAAATGACTCATTAGATGTCACAGAACTTTCCCTCAAGGTTCGATTCTCAGCCAGTTTTTCCTGATAAGGAGAAACCTCCATCGGCGAACAAGTCTCCGAAGAACCCTGAGGCTGATCTTGTTGTGATTGTGAAACACTTCCTTTAAAAATAAAACCTTGTCCATTCCAAGGTTGTACTGGTATAGAATGCTTTAAATTCACTCTAGTTTTATTCATTCTCACATTACCACTTTTTTCTTTCATTTTTCCTTCTTTTCCACCAATTTTCGGACCCTGCGTTTTAAACTCAACAAACGATGAACTTGCAGCTTCTGGTTTACTCTGAAAAACAAATTCATTACTCTTACTCACTTCAAAAGGTTGGAATAACACAGAAGCTGAACCCGAACCCGATGACATTGCAGAAGAATTGCATAAATTAGGTTCAACATTCTGATCAACTAAGTTAAACTTATTGTTCATTGCATCATTCACATTCAGATTATTCAATTGCTGAATAACCGAATTCGCCGAGTTTTCATCACTATTACCTTCTTTAAAGCTGAGTTTCTTCTTCAACTCGTTACCGAGTTCCGATTCAACACGAACCTTATCAAAACCACCTTTGTTTTCCGTTACAATCTTCAACTTACTCATCTCTTCAGGAAGCAAGGTTCCATCAGCGTTGACGAAACCCTCGCTTCCGATATTGAGATTCATCAACCGATCACTGATCCTCTTATCAAAATTCAAACCGGAATCGAGGTTATCGGATCCGACGAAGGTTACGGCGGCGGCATTGGCGATAGAACCGTCGCGATTGAAGGCGGAGACATTGTTGTGTTTGCGAAGCTTAACGAATCTTGGCTTTGAAAGGCCGGAAGAAACGGAAGGGGCGGTGGTGAAGGTGAAAGCTGACGTGGAACCGGAGTTAGCGGTTGAAAACCTATCGTCGCCGCCGGCGTTTGACGGTTCCATTGATCGTTGAATCGGAAAATGGAGAAATCGTGCTAATGTGATGCTAAAGACATGTTGAGAACTTGAATTATTAAAGCGATTATTCTGGAATCGATTATTCTTTCAGTTTCTTCAATGATTGAAAATTGAAATGACAAAAAATAATAATAATATTGATATTCTAATTCTAATGCTAGAACAAAATATGACTTTTTTTTATTGAACAAAAATTTGTCTAATTTAATTTTGTATATACAAAACTATAATGTTATCAAAAATCAAAAATAACATACATAACATAAGGTTTTCTTTTGTAATTTAATTTATTGAAAGGAACATAACATAAGGTTGTGACTTTTGTTTTTTCCTCTTAAATTTATGCTAGACTTGTGTTATTTATTACAACTGAACTAGAGTATATGAATGCGTTATGGAAAAAGAAAAAAACAATCCATGTGTTTAAGAAACATTTTGCTCTATTTTTAGGTTGATTTGTCTATCTTGTACTGTAAGAGTTTTTTTTATTATGTAAAAATTAAATTTGTTATGAAATGAAGAGAACAAGAGAGTAGAGAAAAAATATAGTAAAGTCTTATTCTTAGAGTGTGTCTTATACATGAGTTATAGGTTCTATTTATAGATAAATGTAATAGGCCAGGAACATGAGCCAGAATTTATATGGGCATCCACTATATTCATAACACTCCCCCTTAGATGTTCATCTAGGATATGCCTCATTAAAACCTTATTAGGAAAAAATTCATCGGGAAAAAAGTCCTAGTGAAGGAAAAAGAGTACAATCCTTTTACAATATATTTATTTCTCCCCCTCATCTAGACAATTATTTCTAAGACGACGGAGACCAATCTTTTGTACTAATTTCTCGAAGATTTTGCTTGGGAGTGACTTTGTGAAAAGGTCTGCGAGGTTATCACAAGAACGAATTTGTTGAATGTTGATTTCACCATTCTTCTTTTGAAGATCATGAGTGAAAAAGAATTTTTGAGAAATATGTTTTGTTCTATCTCCTTTGATAAAACCCTCCTTTAACTGAGCAATGCATCCAGTATTATCTTCATAAATGATTGTTGCATTCATGTTTTCAGAAGATAAACCACAATTATTTTGTATGTGTTGAATCAAGGACCGTAACCATACACATTCTCTGCTTGTCTCGTGTAGTGCTAAAAGTTCTGCGTGATTTGATGACGTTGCTGTTATGGTCTGTTTGACAGATCTCCATGAGATGGCTGTATCTCCACTTGTGAACAAGTAACATGTTTGCGATCTTGCTTTATGGGGATCTAATAAGTAACCTGCATATGCATAACCTTTTAATTCTAGTTTGGACACTTTGGGATAAAATAGACCCATATCCATTGTACCTTTAAGGTAACGAAATATATGCTTAATCCCGTTTTAATGTCTTCGGGTGGGTGAAGAACTATACCTTGATAAAAGATTAACAGAAAATGCTATGTCAGGGCGTGTATAATTAGCAAGGTACATTAGTGCTCCTATCGCACCAAGATATGGTACTTCAGGACCAAGTAGTTCTTCATCATTTTCCTTAGGTCGGAAAAGATCTTTCTTCACATCTAGTGATCTAACAACCATTGGAGTGGATAAAGGATGAGATTTATCCATATAAAATCGTTTTAACATTTTTGTTATGTAAGCTTCTTGATGCACAGATATGCCGTTTTTTAATTGCTCAATTTGTAATCCAAGACAAAATTTTCTCTTTCCCAAATCTTTCATTTCAAATTCTTTCTTTAAGCAATTGATGGCTTTAGGAAGCTCTTCAGGAGTTCCAATAATATTTATGTCATCAACATAGACAGCAATTATAGCGAATCCACTTTCTGACCTTTTTATAATAATAGAAGGGCAAATGGAGTCATTTGTATACGCCTCCCTCATCAAATATTCACTTAGGCGATTGTACCACATGCGTCCAGACTATTTTAATCCGTAGAGAGATTTATTCAATTTGATGGAGTAGTTTTCACGAGGCTCATGTGGATGAAAACCTTCAGGGAGTTTCATGTAAATGTCATTATCAAGTGAGGCATACAAGTAAGCGGTAACAACATCCATCATGTGCATATTTAGCCCTTCATGTGCTATAAGACTAATTAAGTACCGAAAAGTAGTTGCATCAACTACGGGTGAATATGTCTCATCAAAATCGACACCAGGTCTTTGCGAAAACTCTTGAGCAACGAGCCTTGCTTTATATCTCACAATGTCACCATTTTCATTTCGTTTTTTCACAAAAACCCATTTATATCCAACCGGTTTAACACCTTCAGGTGTTCAGACAACAGATCCAAAAACTTGTGGCTTGTAAAGCGAGTTTAGTTCTGCTTTAATTGCATCTTTCCATTTTGGCCAATTCTCACTTTGTTTGCAATCTTTAATAGATCTTGGTTCATGATCCTCATTTGTAATATTTAGCGCTACATTATATGCAAATATATCATCAATGTCGACATTATTTCGATTCCATTGTATTCCACTAGTGACATAATTTATTGAGATCTCATTATTTTCATGAATTTCAGGTACCTGATTAGTTTCTTCTAGAACTGAAATGTTAACTATGTCTGAAGACTCTTTTAGAGTTTCTTTATCCTCATTTCTACCATCATTCCTTTTAGCTCCTATTTTCATTCGAGGATTTTTATCTTTGGAACCGATTGGTCTACCGCGCTTCAGGCGCGGTTGAGACTCATTTGCAACAAGAGATTGTCCAACTGGGACATCTAATTGTATCGGAGCATTAGCAGCTGGTACATACGACTTAGTCACACCTTTTGGATCAGTGAATGCATTTGGTAATTGATTTGATAAATTTTGCAGATGAATTATGTTTTGAACTTCTAGTTCACATTGTTTAGTTCGAGGATCAAAGTGAGATAATGATAATGTATTCCAACTGATCTCTTTTTCTAGCTGCTTATTATTCTCTCCCCCTAATGTTGGGAATTTTGATTCATCAAAATGACAATCAGTAAATCTTGCTGTAAATAAATCTCCTGTTGTTTGCTCGAGATATTTAATAATAGATGGAGATTCATATCGAACATATATTCCCAACCTTCTTTGTGGGCCCATCTTAGTGTGTTGATGTGGGTAAATCGGTACATACACCGCACATCCAAAAATTCTGAGATGGGAAATATTTGGTTCGTGACCAAAAACCAATTTTAAAGGAGAAGAGTTATTGTAACTTGTTGGCCTGATGCAAATTAATGATGCATCATGCAAAATTGCATGTCCCCAAGCAAAAATTGGGAGTTTGCATCTCATGAGTAGTGGTCTTGCGATTAATTGTATACGCTTGATAAGTGATTCAGCAAGTCCATTTTGTGTATGAACATGTGCTACAGGATGTTCAATATCAATTCCAATGGACATACAATACTCATTAAACGCTTGAGATGAAAACTCAGCAGCATTATTAAGACATATTTTCTTGACGGGATAATTGGGGAAATGAGCTCTTATTCGAATTAGTTGAGCTAACAATCTCGCAAACGCCTGGTTGCGGGTTGACAATAAACAAACATGTGAACATCTAGTTGACGCGTCAATTAAAACCATAAAATATCTAAATGGTCCACATGGTGGGTGTATTGGCCCATAAATATCACCATGTATACGCTCTAAAAAATTTAGAGGTTCACTTATAACTTTTACTGGTGATGGTCGGATTATCAACTTCCCTTGTGAACAAGAAGCACATGAGTACTTATTAGATTAAAGAATCCATTGGTTCTTCAATTGATGACCACATGAATTTTCAATTATTTTTTGCATCATTATTGAACCGGGATGGCCTAACCGGTCATGCCAAACAACCAATTTACTTTGATTTGTAAACTTCTGGTTTACAACAACATGTGTTTCAATTGTATTTATATAAGTGTAATACAAACCAGAAGAGAAAGCTGGTAGTTTTTCCAACACACATGTTTTATCCAAATTTTGTTTTGTGATACAAAGATATTCAACAGCTCCTTCATTTCTTGTTTCAATATGGTATCCATTTCGGCGGATATCCTTAAAATTTAATAAATTTCTATTAGACTTGGAGGAATATAATGCATTTGCAATATGTAACTTTGTTCCACCACATAACAATATATTTGCTCTTCCGGAGCCTTCAATGATTTTGGAAGTGCCAGATATTGTACTGACATTGGTTTCACACTTCTCTAAAGAAGAGAAATATTTTTTATCCTTAAATTAAAAATTGTGTGGGTAGTGGCACTATCTATAAGACATGTATCTTCCTTAGTGATGCTAGTGTTGATGCTCATTCTATAAGATACAATGAATAGCAAAATAATCAAATAAAAATTTATTGTCTTGTAAGAATGAAATAACAATAGCAATGTCAAGAGACATAAAACTTAATTATTACATAGCAAATTCAAAGTACTGAAACTCAACTTTATTATAAGAAAGAGATGAGAAAAAAAAAACTACTTCGTGACACTTCCATCACCAATAAGGTGGTCAATTCTTCCATATGGATCAGCAAAAAAATCACCAATGTTTAGGTGAGTAACATCCATATCACCATAATCAGGATAAACATCTTCAGGGGCATCACCAATAGCAAAATGACTCTCAATCTTTTTATCTTTCCTTTTGAGAGATTACTGATAAAGATTAGAAGCGTGAAAAGTAGAAAAAGTTTTTTTCTAGCAAGTCAGCATCTGTTATCTTTTCACCACACAACTCTAATTGAGAAGTGATCTTAAACACTACAGAACTCTAAGCAGATACAGTTTTAAAATCCTGCAATTGCAAGTGAATCCAATCATGACAAGCTTTAGGAAGAATATCTGTTTTCATATGCTCGTATCTTTCTTTCAATTTAGTCCAAAGCTCAAATGGATCTTTTACCGTAAGGTATTCACTTTTTAGATCTTCTTGCAAATGACGACGAAGAAATATCATAGCATTTGCATTTTGTTGGTCAGATGCATTGTTTTCTCTTTTGATAGTGTCTGCATTGCCCGCTGCCGCTAAATGAATTGCAGCATCTAAAGCCCATGACAAATAATTTTTTTCCCAAAATATGAAGCGCCTCAAACTCAAGTTTGGTAAGGTTTGACATTTTAATGCTTTGAAAGTTGATTCGGTAGAGACTCGTGCTGATAACGTGTTATGAAATGAAGAGAACAAGAGAGTAGAGAAAAAATATAGTCAAGTCTTATTCTTAGAGTGTGTCTTATACATGAGTCATAGGTTCTATTTATAGGTAAATGTAATGGGCCAGGAATATGGGCCAGAACCTATATGGGCATCCAATATATTCATAACAAAATTAAATTTGTACATGTTAAGAAGTTTAAGTTAGTAAAATTGTATTGAAATTTGTGTATCTTGAAATTCCTAGCACGCTAAGCACAATGTGTGATACGATGTGCTAAGCACTTTGACAGATATAACGCGTACACAAACAAAGTAAATAAAACAGAAAACAAATAAAGAAGACACAATATTTGTTAACCCAATTCAGCGCACAAAGACAACCTAATCTGAGGGATACCAATCCAGGAAGGAATATCACTATGATGGTCCTAGTTCTAAGTTATCAGCAAACGCCCCGTTTACAACTTATCACCTAGGCACGACCAATGACTCTTCAACCTAGGAACTCCTAGATCAGAGATTTCATCTCTCTCCCTTACAACTTTACAGACAACAAGGATTTCAGTTACACAGATATAAAGGTTTTTCTTGGAGACACACTCCTAAAACTACACACTCGTACCTAAAGGCTTAGAGCGTTATAACCACACTAATCCTAACTCCGTAGTTCAAAGCTTAGGAGAGGATAACAAACATTACGTTACACAAAGAACACAGTCCTAAACTTGCATCAATGAGACACAAGAAAGACTCACAAATAAACACACACGCAAAACCTAGAATCCTAGACAACAACACAAAACAACGTGAATAACTCTTACAAGGATTAGATTTAGCTTATCCTTTAAATAACCAGTAAACATTCTTGATTCACAAGTAACTTGGGCTTGTTGTGTTTAGCCCAACCAATTACTCCATAATAAATAAAAGAGATCTTCTGCAGAAATATACTTCATGAAGATTCTTTATAAAAATATTCTTTACGAGAATATGATGCATTAAAAATCTATATTTTTGCAACCGAAACCAACAAAACAATCACTAGTTGCAAATTATTTTTTTTACTTTTGGTTTTGAGAACCTCCTCTCTCACAATCTCTTATACTATTTCTTTGTTACTTTTATATATCTTAAATGCAAGAGGAAAATGTTATATTTTACAAGTTTATAATATGTTATTTAGTGTGAAGGATATTTAATATTTTATTCTAATCTATTTTAATTTTTAATTCTCCTCAATTTGACATATGATTGTATTTGAATCTATAAATTTGAAACAAAGTAATTGGACCCTCTATGTTGTTCATTTAAGGTGTGCTTCTACTAAAAATTTTGGGATTAGACAAGACAACTTTTGTTGTACCCTATTTTATTTAAAAATTGGTTATGGGATTAAACAAAATTGGTAGTAAGGGACAAGACAAAAATCAAGAATTTTTATCATTCACTAAACCATAGGACAACTTTTTGTCCGCAGTATAACTATAAAAAATACGAAAATACTCTTTTTATTTTCAAATATAAAAAAAATTATCTCCTATCTTTTTTCAATACAATTTGGTCATGTCATAAACTATCTTATTTTGTTCTGTACTATCTTGTTCTGTCTAGTGCTTACTATTTTGCTAATCATACGGACCCTTAGTTCTTCTATCATATGTTGTTTTATATACAAGGTATTAAACTATTTTAAGAATAAGAATTTTTAGGTCGATGAATTTTTAGATATATAGCAACCAAAAGATCCAATTTAAACTGTGATAATCGATCCAACCTACCCGTCACCCGTATGACCCGAACTCGAATAAACCAAGATGTTGGATCCATAATTTTATTTCCCCTATCTTTCCCAAGCATTATTTTTTTTTATTTTCATAAAATTAAATACAAATAACATTTAATTTTCTCTATCTCATTTTCTTTATCAACAACAACCAACAAAAATTACTTTTACGTACTATATAGTGGCAGAACCATAATTTTTTTAAAGCCCGGGCAAAATCGTAAGTTTAAATAAAAATATCAGTTTTACTCTAAATTAATTCTTAAAAATATCATATTTAACCTAAATTAACCCTTAAAATACAAAAAAAAAATAGTTTAACAATGAAAAATCTCAATTTTGAACAAAAACATAGTATTTTTTTCCTAAATAAATCCCTAAACTTTACAATTTTATTCTAAACTAACCCTAAAATACCAAAATTTTTGAACCGAACCCGGGCTGGCCGAATGTTGGATCCACCATTGTTCCTATACAACTTATTTCGGTAAAAATCCACAAAATCATACTTTAATTTTCATGCATCAGTGTTCCTAATAAGTATGATTTTTTTAACCTTATAATTTGAGACAGAGTGAGTATATTACATGTATAACTTTTTATTGTATAATTGTTAGTTTTCAATAAAAATTAATATTTTTAGTTGTTTTAACGTGTGCAATATTGCACATGGCAGACAAACTCATGTTATATATTTTAAAATAATTACTCCCTTCATATTAAAATATAAATTATTTTGACCATATTACATATATTAAGAAATGTAATTATTGTTGTATGAAAGATATGAATTATAAGCTAGTTTACAAAATTATCCTTCATTAATGGTATGAAAAAAACAAATTATAGAATTAAAAGAGAAACAAATAGTTAATGGTATAATAAGAAATAGAGCATTACATGTTTCATTGGTAATGTAAATCGACTTATATTTTGGTACAAATTTTTTTCTGAAAATGATTTATATTTTGGTACGGAAGAAGGAAAAGTAATACTCCATTCGTTTTAAAATGAATGTCTTTTAATTTTAGCAATAAAATTTTAATTCAAAATGAATGTCATTCTCATTTTTCAATGCAACGTTTCTCAATTTTACCCTCTAACTATTACTTTATACACTATCCCGAAAGAAAGAAACCAACATAACAAGGTTAATTTAGTAAAAGTGTTATTACTTTTAACGTTATTATTGTATTTCTTAATATGTGCAAAAACTTTGAACGACATTTAGTTTGAAATTGATGGAGTAATTTTTTTATTGAAAAACTACCATTATTTATTAATAAAATATACATTTAATATAAAATACACAAATTTTAATACAAACTTATTACTATTTTAAACTTTTTAATGTGTGCAAATTTTCACATGATATAAAAACCCTTATATTTTAAACATTTTATATTTGCTTAAAAAAAAAAACTTATAGCTTCTTTTGATCGTGAATTACTGTAAACAATAATTAAGAATTCATGTTTATATTATTTTGACGCAACATGTTTATATTATTTTGCAACACATAATAATTTTCTTTTTTTTGATAGTACAACAAATAGTAATGTTGCTTCTTAACTTAGCCGTTTTTTTGTTTTGCTAAAAAGAAAGGAGAACGCTATATACTCCTGTTGTCTCTTTTTGTAAGATTCAATTTGACAAAATATTTGTTCATCTTTTGCAATTGTCCATGACATTAATTTTTTTTTACCAAAATACACTTTTTTTTTACTTTACATATTCTTTTTGAATAGTATTAAATTATTTTTTTGAGTACTACTCTACTATCTCACTTACTTTCTTTCCCCCTTCATTATTAAAAGTAAACATAAAAAATCAATATAAAATTTGTCAATAAATTTAATACTAAAATCAACTTTCTTAATATTTGTGTTTTGTTAAACTATGTCTTATAAAAAGGGACGGGGGAATAACTAATAAGGGGTTTTTGATTAAAATAAAAAAAAATTATTCATTTAAGTTAGTAGAGTACATAAAATAAAATTTAAGTACAAATTCAATATCGCTAAAAATGAAAAGGATGAATATGCTAACAAACTCTTATCATCAAAGTTATTAGCATAAATCGGCATATCTCGTGCCTACAAATAATGTAATAAGATTAAAGTAGTTGGGTCTCTAGGAGATTATCTCAGTTGGTAGAGACATTATATTGCACATAATGTGCATGAATATGTTTTGAATCTTGATAAGCCCACTTATTTATTTTTTAAAATGTGCAATTCTAATCATTAGGCTACCTAAAAAAAAAATTGAAGTAATTGAAATACTTATGCCTCTCAATTTGCATCGTTGACGAACTAAATCACTATGTGGATTATTAGTTTATCAAAGTTGATCTGTCAATCCAATCAAACAAAAATCGCAACATAACGAGAAATCAAAGAAACACTGTGCGAAGATAGGAAATCAAACGTCAAACTGAGACGACGAAATCTCAAAAAAAAGTAATTTATGTGAAAATCACTTATTTAAATTAAGGTAGATGAGTATGAAAAAGCAGCATAAAATTTGAATTGAAAAGGGAGATGAGTATGAAAGGAAAGAAGGAGATGGTGGAGAGGTTTTTGATTTCAAAGCAGATAGAGGGGATTGAAAGGTAGAAGAAAAATAAAAATAGAAGAAAATGAAGAGGTGTTTGTTGAGAATGGAAAAAGTAACTTTAATTAATATTTTTTTCAAGTCATTTTTTATTGATATGTTAAAATAAATATTAGCGTGTAAGATGTTTCTCTTGACGAATATTTATAAAATATAATTTATTTTTATAATACATAATTAAAATAATTAGTGGTCAAAAATGTACATTAACATATATGCGTGGAGTGATTGATTGTGACATTTAAAAAGAAATATAGAAAATTTTTAGTTTTTTTCAATTAAGTGAATGGAGTTTTTTATTTAGAAAAGTGGATGACAAATTAATTTGTGTCAAGTAATTAAGGATACAAAATGTTCACGTAAAACCAAAAACTAAACATGAAAAAAATCTACTCTCTGTATTATAATATATGTCATTTTAACCGTATTCCACAAATTAAAAAAATTTAATTAATATACACCGTTAGTGTACGATTATTTTACACATCGTCTAATGATTCCCACGTTAATTAATGAATATAAAAACACATGAGTTTTCATATTCAATAATTGACGTGACAATCCATTATTGAATGTATGTGTAAAATATTGTACACCGACAGAATATACTAATTAATTAATATTACATGAAAAAGAGAAAATTATGATTTTATTTATAAAATACTAACCGCAAGTTACAACTGAAGCGAAACAAATTATTTTCAAATAATAATCCCTTCATACCAATTTATAAGTCATTTTGAAGTTACACATTGATATTTTAAAGCTACTTATAATTTCATACAAATTTTTTTCAAAATGAATAATTTTTTTTTGACAGAATGCAAAATGAATAATTTAGTACATGTGAGTAGAATTAAATTGCAAAAAATAAAATTGGTAGAGTTATTGACACTTTGTAGTACACCGTATATATGCTAGTCTAGATTGCTTTAATAAATACCTCTTTACTGCTTAAAAAAAATGACATTTTGAAATTAGGCCAGCTTATTAGTAAGTGTATGATAATGGCTATGGCTTTGAAATTTGCAAATTAAAAAAGATAGAATTAAAGTGGGAATACGGATGTACCAAAAAAAAAAGAAAATTGGGAATATGGAGTAGGAAATTAGGCGGCAAGGTGATTAACATATGTATTTTTTTTTTTTGTCTAGTAGTTTAATATTAGAAATTCACCTTCTAAAGATGAATAAGTAAGTATACCCGAGTTCAAACTGAAATATTTGTACTTTGTGCGAAATGTCTAACATGTATTCTATTTTAATTAATATATTAAGGATTGGAGGACAAAAAATTAGAGTTGATTTGTGGCTAATTAAACTTACTGCTTTTAAAGATAAGAAAAGAGAAGAGAAGAGATATTTCAAAAGACTTCCGATTTTTTTTTTGGTCAAAGAGTCTAATAACTCAAGTAAGTGTACAATTTGAACCATATAGTGTATACACATTAACAATATTCTTATCAATTGAGCTAATTAAAACATTTCAATTTATACGGACGCATCTTCAACTTAAACATGATTGAAAAATTGATGTTTTGAGAGAGACTCAGCAACATGAGCGAGTAAATTAGCATATTACTTACGGCATGCGACTATTCGACCTCGTAGGTCGTGAGTTGCAAATTTTTTTTTTTTTTTTTTTTGACCAAAACAAACTTAACTCCTTTCATTCATCAATATAATTTCAATACAGGATGGTATGTAATCAAAATCTTGGTGACTAGCAAAAGACAATGCAAACAAAAAATGAGTGACGTTTGAAGTTGATTTTGTGGCTATATTTAGAAAATGATTGATCATAGTAACGTTTTGGTCATATACGTTAATTAGGCTGAATGACACATTGGACTTGTCTTTGGTGGCATCTAGCTCCTTATTCAAAGCCATCGGTGTTGTGTTGTGATATCTTCCTTTGAAGGGAATTGTATTTTGTATTGTACATAAATTTTCCATGGAGTGATTGACGGGGCAGCAAACAAAGTCATTGGCATATGCCATATAGTGAGCCAAGTCAAGTCTTCCCAACACTATATGCCTATATATAGGTTTGTAATAACTTCATAGTTTTCATGAGTTGATCAATTTTGCTTATATATTCATATATAATCAAGAGCTATGTCTACCATATTGCTACTTATTGGAGTATTATTATTATCTTCCACTTCATTAGAACTTACGGGTCTATTACTCTCTCTCTCTAGCTATTTAGATGCCATATTTTCTTTATGCATTCTTTCTCTTCTATGTTAATTGAATTTAATTCATATTCACTGTCACGTGTAAATAGATTTTACACTGATTTCAATTAATTATAACCGGTAGATCGTTAGAAATGTATTTGACGTTTATCATAACTATTTCTAAAATCATACTCGTGATTGTTGTTTTGTTATTTTATTAAGTAGTATAGTGACTAGAAATTTACTTTTTAAAGTGAATAAGTGAAGTGTGTGAGGTTAGTTAGAATCCCGATTTATGTATATAACATGCGATATTTTTACCAACTGAGCTATGTTCACAAGTCAAGAGGACATGGTTGTTTTTTATTTTTATATATATTTTTTTACTAACAATTAACATGAATATATATATCAAACATGCAGGTGCACAATCCGTAGGTGTTTGTTACGGTGGAAATGGAAATAATCTACCAACAAAGCAAGCTGTAGTTGATTTATACAAATCAAAAGGAATTGGTAAAATCCGTCTATATAATCCAGATGAAGGAATACTTCAAGCTCTAAGAGGTTCAAACATAGAAGTAATCCTCGGCGTCCCAAACGACAACCTCAACTCATTCACAAACGCGCAAACCGCCGCCGATTGGGTCAACAAATATGTAAAAGCCTATTCGAACGTCAAAATCAAGTACATTTCCGTTGGTAATGAAGTTCACCCGGGTTCAGCCGAAGCAAATTCAGTTCTCTCCGCATTGCAAAACGTTCAAAAAGCTATATCTTCGGCCAATTTACAAGGACAAGTTAAAGTGTCTACCACGATAGACACAACTGTAATTGGAAAATCTTATCCACCAAATGACGGCGCTTTTAGCGACGGTGCAAGTGGTTACATAAAGCCTATTGTTAACTTCTTAGTTAGCAACGGTTCGCCACTTCTTGCTAATGTCTACCCTTATTTCTCATATGTTAATAACCAACAAAGCATTGGTCTTGACTATGCTTTGTTTACAAAACAGGGAAAAAATGAAGTTGGTTACCAAAATTTATTTGATGCAATTTTGGACTCAGTTTATGCTGCCCTGGAGAAAGTAGGCGGTTCTAACGTGAAGATTGTCGTGTCTGAGAGTGGATGGCCATCTGAAGGTGGAACCGGAGCTAGTGTTGCAAATGCTCAGACATATTATGGGAATTTGATTAATCATGTTAAGGGTGGAACTCCAAAGAGGCCTAATGGAGCTATTGAGACGTATCTTTTTGCTATGTTCGACGAAAATCAAAAGACCGGTGATGAAATTGAGCGACACTTTGGTCTCTTTAAACCTGACAAATCGCCTAAGTATCAAATCAGTTTCAATTGAAAAATACTTGTAATCAGTGATTATGTATAACAATAATAATCAACTACGATAATAAAGTCTCAGTAAAAAAAAAACTGCATAAACTTGGTGTAACTTGCAATAGCCAATAAGTAAGGATATCTCGTGCCCTTATGTAGCTTTTACATGTTGCACCAATGACACAATGAATAAAATGTATTGTGATATCTTGCATGATTTGCCTCTCACTTTATTTTACATATTGTTTAAATGTTTGGCTTAAATAATGTTTAGGTTCTTGTAAGTTTGCATTTTTTTTATATAATTTCATGTAAGTTCTTTTTTTTTTTAAATTAGTCCTCGCCATTACACTTCCTTTTGATTTTGGTCCCTGACATCCAAAAATTCATGACGTGGTTAACGGAATGACAGGTGGTGTAGATAATGTGTTAAGTGAAGATTAATAAGGGACAAAGAAAAATGATATTATATGGACCAAGTTCAAAAACACATAAGCTACACATTCATTTAACCAACATAAGCTACATATTCATTTAACCAATATAAAAGGACAGTATAAAGCACCAATATAATAATGCTTGACCGGCTCAAGGGTCAAGCAACCCAAGCAAGGGTTTTAGACCCCCAAAAAAATAAATTTTTTATTAAGAAAAAAAAACCCCAATAAATGGTCAGATCAATAACTTATGGTAAAAAAAAAGGCCTCCTAAAAAAAATTAAAGTCTCAGCAAAAATACAACTCAATTCATTTTCCCTTTCACATGAAAAGTTAAACTTAGCTATTAAAAGAAAAGTCGAGACTTTTTTATTATATTCTAAAAACTCAATTATGAGTAACTCAGTTTAAGACTTTTTGTAACGTGAAAACTCAAATTGACGAGAATGCTCGCAATGAAGTCGTAAAATCTCTTAAAACAATCGTTATTTTTTACATATAGATCAATCAATTACTTCATTTAAAAGTAGATTTGAACAATTTAAAATATATTAAGATGTTTTTGAATTTCTATTTTATGTCAAGAAATTAAAGTCATTAGAAATTGAAAATTTAAAAGGATCTTATCTTAACCTATAAGGGTTCTTTAAAACACAATGACTTATTTTCATAATCGCAAATTTTATAAGAAATTATATAAATTGAAGATGAAACTCGTATATTGACATATTTCATTATATGAACAATGTTTCAACAACTTTTATTGTTTATAGAATAGTGTTAACAACTCATGTATCTATTGCTTCTGTGGAGCGAAGTTTTTCAAAACTAAAATTAATAAAATCTTACCTTTCAACAAATGCTAAATATTAATATATTGCCTTTATTATGATTGATTTAAAAAGAAATGTTAAGATAAACTAATTATGATATTTTAATAAATTATTTTGCGTCTGAAAAATCTAAAAAATTAATTTTGAATAACTTTTTTTGTAAAAAAAATAAACTTCATTTTAATATTTCACTTTAGGCCTCATTTGATCTTGAGCCGGCACTGTTTACAGAAGTAATGAGACGCTTGAAAACAAGGAGATACTAGAACCTTTGAGGGTAAGTAAAAGAACCATGCAAGTGATGATAACTTGGCAACTGCATCCGGCATCAACTTACATTTTCCATGTTAGTTGCCAACCTCAACACATGGAAATGGTCTCCATATGAATGGATTTGTTCTCGAAAGCTCTCCACCGCAATTCTTAAAAAACAGATGCATCCTCCGTAGATACCATCAGTATAAATGAACAATCGAGTAAATTATATAAATTTAAATATGAAAAGTTAAACGATTATGTTTGAAAAATTAAAATAATCAGAGATACACATTCTCGCATAAAACAATGGATATTCGGTTGAGGTATGAAGGAGACAAGTAAACTCTTCAATTTGAGAATTTATTCATAGTGAAAATTTATAGATACTGTGTTTTTGAATTTGGTCCCTGTAATATCAATTTTTTTGGATTTAGTCCCTCATTAATCTTCACTTAACACATCGTCTACGCCACCTGTTACTTCGTTATCCACGTCAGCAATTTTTGGACGGCAATTGACGTCAGGGACCAAAATCAAAAGGAAGTGTAATAGCGGGGAGTAATTTTTTTTTTTTTACAAGAACTTATATAAAATTAAAACGCAAACTTAGAAGGACCTAAGTATTATTTAGCATACATATAGTAGAAAAACAAAAGAGAATAAAAAATTAAAATATATTTTTAGACATCTATAACACTTAATTAATCTCATGTAAAAAGTTGTTAATTCAATTGATAGGAAGTTAAAAAATAAGACAAAAAAGTCCGCAATTTCATCAAATGCCAATTTATTATCATCAACATATGTCTTTGTAGGATAATTTAAGTGAAAAAGAGTTGAGGGATATATTGGATAACAGGAGATTTATGGATTAATTCCTGACAGAAACAATTTATCTTACTGATGTATTAAAAAAGAATTATCATCAACATATGGGTAATTTGTGCTATATTTTTTTTTGGCTTAAACGTTATTTTAGTCTCTGTATGTATGCGAAATTTTGGTTTTAGTCCCTGTATGTGATTTTATTCCAAAATAGTCCTCGTATCGACCAAACTTTTTGCTTTTGGTCCCTAAACCAAAAATCTGCAGGAAAATTCGTAGGAAAATCTGCAGGAAACTTGAGAATTTTCCTACGGATTTTAACTTTAGGGACCAAAAACAAAAAATTTGGTCGATACGAGGACTATTTTGGAATAAAATCACATACAGGGACTAAAAGCAAAATTTGGTGTACATACAGGGACCAAAAAGATGTTTAAGCTTTTTTTTTTACAGTAATGTGCTCATTATTTTAACAACTAAAATATGTGGTAATTACATAAAGACATTGCACATAAAGTGTAGGAAGTGAAGTTCGAACTGTGCTACATTTATTTATTCATTTTTAAGGGTAAAATTTTAGCCACTATATTATCTGACAAAAAAATATATGTTGTCAAATTAGTTTAATAGCACTTGTAATTATAGAAATTAAATCGTGAGTATAATATTAATAAAATAAATAGCGAGTGTATTAAAACAGAAAACAAAATTGTGTATCAATAATGAATTAATAGTAGTTATATGGATTTTGGACTTCTTAAGCATGTGGTCAGGAGTGTAGTTCCTAACTCATTGAGTATTGAAAGAATTCAGTTGGGAGGAAAGAACCCACCTTTATTTCTTGATGGATGTTAATCATCGCTAACGGAACAAAAAAAATGTTGATATTATTCCTTTTATAAGATTGATAGATTTTTACACATTAAAAATAATTGATTTTTGTTACCATAATATATGTACGAAGTTTCCACCACTGTTAAGAATAACAATTTTCGCCGGAGATCCTGAGGGAAATTCTCTCATTCCAACCGAATGATTTCAATAGGCAGGCAGGGATCGAATCCCTGGTCACCTAAGAGTCTCAATTTTTACATGTACATTCAATCAAATAACACCATAATATCACATTTATAAATAAGTTTCTCAAATATTTCTATAAATATCTACATAATATGATTTTTTTTGGCTTAATTATATATTTAGTCCCAAATAATATTTATTTTAGGTTTCAATATGGTCCCAAACGTTTTAAAAGTTTCAAATAAGTCCAAACATTTATCTTAGGTTTTAATTTAGTCTCAAAAGTTTTAAAAGTTTCAAATAAGTCCCAAACGTTTATAACATTCGCATTAGTTAATCCTTTTTATCAAAAAATATTTTCCCAATTTATTGTATGTTTCCTTCCTAATCAAAATGTAAGTCAAAATAGATTGAAATCCACTACCTACATTATACTTCTATAGCTTGGAAAGAAATTTGGAAGAATTTTTTTTATAGAGGGGACTAACTAATGCAAATGTTATTAACGTTTGATACTTATTTGAAACTTTTAAAACGTTCGGGACCAAATTAAAACCTAAGATAGACGTTTGGGACTTATTTGAAACTTTTAAAACGTTTGAGACTAAATTAAAACTTAAAATAAACCTTTAGAACTAAATGTATAATTAAACCAATTTTTTTTTTTTGATAAGGCTACATAACATAATTTGATTAAATGTTTATATATAAATTATTGTTATACTCTCACCAAAGCTGGTCCAACGTATTTGGAGGCCCGGGGTAAATTTAAGATTGCGGCCCTCTGAACATATATAAAAAGAATTACAAATATATGTCATAGACAAGATTGGAGCCCACAACCACAAACATGATTTCATAAAAATGACTTAACCCCGTGGCCATTAGCTACAGTATTTTAAGCAAAAAAAAAAAAATCAGGTTACTATTATAAGAAAAAGTTAACTATTTTTAGATTAAATATACCATTATTTAATTTTATTATTTTCTAAAATGACAATATAGTAAACTTAACTAATGTCTTACATCAAATCAAGAAAATTAACTGCACTTAACTAAATATCTTAAACACTTTTAAACACAACCTAAGTAGTTTATTTTGCTTATAACAATGACCAGAGGGAGTACTAAACATTCATAATATATATTTTAAAAATTGCAATAAACTCAAATTTATAGTTTGGGTGAATCGTCGTCTTGCCGTTGCTCAGGATCGTCTCTAATTGTCACCTGCTTAAACGTTAAATTACATAGTTACTCCTAAGGTATGCTTGTGTTTAAATTTTCTTGGAAGACATTAATTTTAATTGTAATGTAATTTCTTAAAATTCTATGTTGAAGATTGTGTAAACATGCTGCTGTTGGAAAGTTATAATGTAATTGTAGTTTTAATTTTAATTGTAATGTTATCATGCTGAAGACTTTAATTTTAACTGTAAAGTTTTTAAATTTGATAGAAGTTTATAATTTAATTTTTTAATTTGTTTGAGATACCTTGATGAAATGCTTGTGTTTCAATGTTGCTGTCGTATTTTTTTGCGTGCTCTTGCTATGAGTTTAAGTTTGGGTGGTAAACTCAACACAACGAGTATGTGTGTTATTTTGCCACCCAAATATCCTGTTTGTTACCAAGACATTTTTGTTTTCTATTGTATCTATGGATGTTATTATTATTATTATTATTATTATCATTGGTTTTCACCTAGAAGAATTGTTATTAAATTAATTTGGCAACACACTATTTTAATTGCTATTAACTCTTCATGTAAAAATTTACCCCAATGCTAAAAAAAAAATCTCTTCATGTAAGAATGTACTAGTTAAAATTCAATTCCCGTTGGGGGCCAAACTATTTTAAGTGTTAACCCCCAATACTACATGAAGAAAAATCTACCTTCCACCCCGATGTTTATACATTTTCCCCTACAAATTATCAAATATTCCAATTTATAATCTTCTTACTTATTACTTTCGTACTATATATGTTCATATCACATAAATTAAGAAAATATAATTAATATTGAATGGGAAAGAGAAATTATGAGTTAATTTAGAAAATTATTCTTAATAATTGTTATGAGAAAGATAAATTGTAGAATTGAAAGAAGAAATGAAAATAAATAGTTAAGAGTATAATAGAAAGAAAAAAACATTAAATCAACCAAACATTAAGAGTATAATAGAAATGAAAAATATATTTTGAGCTTAATGATCATTTTCATCCCTGTATGTACGTGAAATTTTAGTTTTAGTCTTTGTATCGATTTTTGTTCTAAATAAGTCCCTAAATCAACCAAATTTTTTGATTTTAGTCTCTAAAGCAAAATTTTGCACGAAAATATGTAGGAAACTTGGAATTTTTCTTGCGAATTTAGCTTTAGGGACCAAAAGCAAAAAATTTGGTTGATTTAGGGACTTATTTAAAACAAAAATTGATACAGGAATTAAAACCAAAATTTCAAGTGCATACAGGGACGAAAATGATTGTTAAGCCTATATTTTGAAACAATTTTTTTCTCAAAACGGCGTATATTTTGGTATCGAGAGAGTAACTTTTCGCACTTTTATTTTATTCTCAATTTCAACCTTTCCGATTATATGAGTTCACCCCAACAAACATTTCCATTACGTAAAAACACAAGTAATAAAGGGGCTGGCGGGCTGCATCAAAACATTCAACCCTTATTATGTAGGGATTATAATTGATATTCACAAAGTAAATACTCTCTTTGTCCCAAAATATAAGAGAAAACTAGTCAACAAAAATTAATGTATTTAGTTAAGAATTTAGTTCAAATACATCAAGTTTTGTTGACCAACTTTCTTTTATATTTTGAGACAGAGTAGTACGACTTTACATCATTCATTGGATATTACTTTGATAACTCAATCTAACTACCTAAGTCATGAAAAAGGATTATTAAATCTAGTTATACCGGAAATTTGATGAAATTTTTTTCCACCTTCACGAGAGCAAGCTAAAAAGCAGGATGAACCCAACCTTTTAGGGATATGTATCTTGTTTTAATCGCCTTTATAGGATGCAACATAAAAACTATTATTTGAAAAAATGACAATAGAGAATACATAAAAAAAATGACAACAGAGAATACAATTCAACGAAGGATTAAATATTACGTTCGCTAGTGGATATCCCGATTTTAATAAAAAATATTATTTGAAAAATGACAATAGAGAATACATAAAAAAAAAATACCAAAAGATACATGGGATGAATTTAATGTTTGGAAAAATAGCATTTTAAATTGATCAATTGAAATGAATCAAAGTGAACCAAATTGATTAGTTTAGTTTAGTTTCATTTCTGAAAAACACTATGAAATAAACCAACATTAAACTCACTCATGCTTGATCAATTTACTTATATTCAAAAACTATGAGGTCTCCCTATAGTTATTATAAGTTTGTCTAAATTAAATTGGACCCGCCACCAGCTGTATTTTATTAATCTATTATTCAAGTTGGTACATATAAACTTGTTGATGAATATGCAATATTTAACTAAGTTTTCAATTGGAATTTAGAAGGCCTATTCAGAAGAAAAGTCTCAAAATTTACCAAAAAAAAAAGAAGAAGAAAAGTCTCAAACAAATGCAATACGGACTTCTTCCCATCACATGTAAAATCAAATGAATCTAGCAAGCCATCATCTTCTTCCATAGACTTCTCACATAAAAACAACATCAATAATTTTCAATTTTTGGACGTACTAAATAAGTTGTACAAATTAGTAAGAACGTTTCCTTCACGTATATATAAGCTAGCTATAGCAGACTAGTATGTAGAATTAATTAATGGTGACTGACTAATTAAATTCTTGTAAGCATAGCATATGGCCTCCATCATGTGTGTTTTAACCAACAAAAATATATGGTTAGAAACCAATTCAAAAATAAGCATTAATTTCCCTTGAGTGATTGACGGGGCTAAAGTCTTGGTTATTGGAGGACCTCCTTGCAATTAACATAAAATAATTGTACTAGTATTGCCATCACCTCATGCATATAAATATATGGACTAGTAGGTGCAATAAAAGATATCAGAATTTGTATACTTGATTTATATTTTTGTATAATATTCATCAAGAAATACGTACATTCTTTAAAAGAAACTCTTTGATCATGCAGTCTAGTATCATTTTTCTGCTTGTTACTATATTGTCCATAGGACTAAAATTTACAGGTATATCTAAAGCTCTTCAATTCCTTAATATATATAGTAATATTAATTAATTTAGTCTTGACAGAAACTAAAATTAATTAATTTAGGAAAAAAAGTATTGATTAATTACTACTTTTTTTTTGAAAGGATTAATTATTACTTTTGTTAATTGGTACCTCCGTCTCAAAATAATTGTCACAGTTTGACTGTTGACAATTATTTTGACCGTATTTTTTTACTAATACTTAAAGACAAATATTAGCATATGAGATATTGTTTGATTTGTTTCATTGAGTATTTTCATAATATTAAATTTTTATAATTTTTCATGAAAGAAAATTAAAGATATTAGTAATTGAATTATATATTAATTAGTTCCCTCTAAGATGAATTGTTCAGGTTACAGGATAATCCGAGTTTGATTCTTGGGAATAGAACAATTCTCGGTCATATATATATATATATATATAGTATGATAATATTGTAAAATAATTTTATAAAATCCACCATTAGATTGAAAGTTTATATTTTATAGATCATTCATCTAAAAGTTTAAAAAAATCTAAAATCATTTGATATGTTATTGAAATTTATTAAGATTAACTATTTATGTATTTGTATTGAAAACCGTTAATTTTAACGAATCTCAATAAAATATTAAATGATTTTAAATTTCATTAAAATTTTACATATATAATTTATACAATATATATAACTTTCAATCCAACAGTTAATTTTATAAAGTTTGATCTCTCCCATATATATTCGGATTGAATTACAATTGATTTATTTATTTAATTCATTATTATTTTTATGCAGCTGTGCAATCCGTAGGAGTTTGCTATGGAGTGAATGGCAATAATCTACCATCAAGACAAGAAGTTGTGGATTTATATAAATCAAAAGGCATTAACAAAATGCGTATATACTATCCAGATGAAGAAGCCCTCCAAGCCCTTAGAGGTTCCAACATAGAATTGATTCTTGATGTTGCCAAGGAAACACTTTCTTCTCTTACAAATGCCAATGAGGCCACAAATTGGGTCAACAAATATGTCACACCATATGCACAAGATGTAAATATCAAGTACATCACTGTTGGAAATGAAATTCACCCAAGTGACAATGAGGCCCAATCCATTCTCACTGCATTAGAAAACATTCAAAATGCAATTTCATCAGCCAATTTACAAGGACAAATCAAGGTCTCAATAGCAATTGACATGACTTTGATTGGTACATCATATCCACCAAATGATGGTGTTTTTAGTGACCAAGCAAAATCATATATACAACCAATAGTTAACTTTCTAGTGAGCAATGGGGCACCACTTCTTGCTAATGTGTATCCTTATTTCTCTTATATCGGTGATAAGCAAAATATTCCTCTTGACTATGCTCTTTTTAAACAACAAGGAAATAATGCTGTTGGCTACCAAAACCTCTTCGATGCGCAGCTAGATTCGGTGTACGCTGCTCTTGAGAAAGTTGGGGGTTCTGATGTGAAGATAGTTGTGTCGGAGAGTGGGTGGCCATCAGATGGTGGAGATAGCGCCACAACTGACAATGCTAAGACATATTATACTAATTTGATCAATCACGTTGGAAATGGGACTCCGAAGAGGCCCGGTTTAATTGAGGCATACTTGTTTGCCATGTTTGACGAAAATCAGAAGACCGGTGCAGCAACTGAACAACATTTTGGTCTTTTTAATCCTAACAAATCACCTAAATATGACATAAGTTTCAATTGAATAAATTAGTAATTGAAACAATATATATATATATATATATATAGAGTTTACTACGAATAACTGTGCTAGCTTGTGCACTTAGCTTGTTAGTTGTTGTTGCTATTTATAAAATAAATTGAATAAAAAGAAAGATCTTATATGGTTAATACCCTGTTTCTAATATAGTTTAGGGTTTGATGTGACAATGAAAAATGACAAAGATGATATCTCATATCTAACATGTTGTTGATAAAAATAAGTTTGAGGATTAATACACGTAGATTTGTACGCATCTACATTTTAAGGAGAAAAAGTGAATTAAATTTGCGTATTAAATACGGATAACACGTCTACATTTTCATACATCAACAATACTACAAAATCTCCCTTGTCCATTTTCCTACCATTACATTGGTGCTTTCATTGTCACCATGGCAGAGTGTGTGACGAAGATCGCCGTAGAAGATCGATGGAAAAATATGACTGCTCGCACAGATGCAGTTTTTGGCAAAATCAATGGCTGATTAAGAAAGTGGCATTGAAATGGTGTGAAGGATTCAAATTGTCCTTCATTCTCAAATTATGTGTTGAATTTCATGATAATTTGGATGTTGTATGTGTTAGAATTAATTTAGTTCATAAACCCTAGAATCAATCATGTTAATCATCAAGAAATAATATAAACATAAGTGGAAGCGTACTTGAGTTTAAATTCGCCATAGGTGATGATCAAAGGTCACGGGTATGTGTGATCTTCCAACCATAGAATTCCTTATAGTTCCTTGAATCTCCTCTGATGGGGATGAAGAGAAAACTTGATGAGCGTTCACGTTATTCTACAATTGGGGACCATAACCCTTATAAATAACCTTAGGGTTATTTCCTATTTTTCAATATTCTAATTTGGCCCCTCATCAAATTAGATATTGACTTATGATATCTACACAATAAATTACCTTTCATGACATTTATGTAATATTACGTTTGTGACCCAAAAAATCCTAACAATCTCCCACTAGTCACATATGTAATTATACACATGTGTTATACTTTGAGCTCAAAATTTGCCATTATATTCCTTAAGCATATCCAAAATATATCGTCCATTAGTCATGCCAATATATAGAACCAAAGTGATTTTTGTTATATCAATCATAACTAAACCCGTCAATGATCACCAATAGTGACACAACTAAATGACATAGATCCATCATGAAATGTGTAGCATGAAAATCACATAAAGTTGGTCTGTATATGTCGATTTTCAACTGGTCCTCCTTAATCCTTAGTGAGATCAAACCTTAACCAAAGTCAGAGTGTAAAATTACCAAAACTTTATTTCTGCAGAAAATATTCTTAAGCCTTACTTGAACTGAAGTATATCTATATCATAAAAGCATTAAAAAAAAAATAACAAACTCCCACTAGAAGTGAATATCACTTAATGACTTGACATCCATACGAGCAATATGCTCATCAAGTCCTTTTGGTGGAAAACTTTAGTAAGCGGATCCGCAAATATGAAGTTTGTACTGATATGTTATATAGACAACTATTCACTCTGAATTTAATTTTAACAACAATAACTTTTTGTTGTTATTGAAAATAGAGCTACTGATTTATTGTCACAAATTACTTTAGTGGTCTTTTAATTCTTTATTCACTATGATCTGACATCCAATATATGAGCATTTGTTCTTTAGTTCTCTATAAGTACTGTATGACCCATTTGGCTGCTTTCAAATGGTCTAATATTAAATTACTTAAATACTTTTCGAACATCCCATAAATATACGCAATAACCAAATGCGTACAATCTGGACTTAAATTAGACTCCAAACCATTGATGCATATGAAATCTTCTGTATTTTCTTTACATCAAAGTCACTTGCATGACACTGATTGAGACTAAAATTGTCTTCTTTAGCCATATGGGTATCACATGGTTTACTGTCTTGTCATCGACATATAAAACCAAGAAAATATATTAGCTCCCACACAACTCATAGTATATACAATCATCAACCAAATTCACCTCAAAACCAAACGAGATGACCATTTGATGAATCTTAAAATACCATAGTTGAGATGTTTTCTTGAATTCATAGATGGATTTCTTAAATTTGCAAACCATATACTTTGAATCTTTTGAAACAAAATTTTCCGGTTGCACCATATACATTGTTTCATCAATGTTACCATTTAGAAACGTTGTCTTTAGATCCATCATATATAACTCAAGTTCTAAATGCATTACCAATGTCATAACATGCCTAAAAGAGTCTTTCAAAGAAACCGAAAAGGAAGTCTCTTTATAATCAATGTCTTCTTTATGTGTAAATCCATTTTTGACAAGACAAACTTTTTAGCTCTTTACATCGTCTTTCGAATCCCTCTTGGTCATAAATTTTTATTTAATACCAATGAGTTTCGCACCTTATGGCAATGAGAAAAGATTCCAAATGTCATTGTCACTTATGGAATTTATCACTTTATTCATGGCATCAATCCACCTTTAAGTGTTAGAACTTTTCATTGCTTGATGAAATCCGATCAAATCATCATTCCAATGTTAACCTCATGTCCCTGAAGAAATACAATATAGCCAAATGAAATTGTATTTCTCTTTTCTCTTGTGGATCTTCTGAATGACATATGTTCTTGAGGTGCAAGATTTTGTTCTTCTGAAACAATTTCTTGTATGGGGAGTTAAACATAAGTGAGAATATCAAAATATCAAAATAATCCCCTTTAAAATAAATCCATAACCATATCTCCCCCTCAAACTCGACATCCTCAAAGAATCGGCATTTCCTGCTTCAAAAATCAAACTTAAATGTGGGATCATAAAACCTATACCCTTAGATCCTTTTAGAGTATCCCATAAATTAGCTAGGAAGTTTTTACGACATGTGCTGCAGCTTTAATTGGAAAAATAAATAAATAAATAAGTATTGGACATTGTTCTGTCAAAAAAAAAAGTATTGGACATTGTTCACCTGAATTGTTAAATCTACCATAGTATTTACCACTACGGTTAAACTTAACTCTTTTGATTCTTTAGTCGAGTTGATTCACAACTCCAGCCTGAATAAAAATTGAATGTGTCCAATAACTTTCTCATATCATGAATGAGATAAATGATGCCATGTAGAAAATCGTCTATGAACATTATAAATATTGTTTACCGTTCCAAACAACCAGAAAGAATGACATACAAATCATTATTTATAAGTTATAGGACATCTGAAGTCTTATTGACCTCATATCTCCTTTATTGGTTTGTTTTCCCATAATTTTGTAAAACCTGAGTCTGAGATTTCATTTGACATAAGTCTCTTTATTCTCCATTTGGAGATGTCACTTAATATCTTATGTCAAATGTACCTGAATTCTCAATTAAATAAAGCAATTGTCTCAAATTAAATATAGATTACTGTAACCTGACAAAGAATCAGAATCAACTAATTTTGAATTTTGAAACAATTTAAATTTCTATTCCCAAATATTCAAGAAAAGCCAAATACAGTAGGTTCAAAACATAAATAAAAATTAAATTTTGTTTGAAAGACAGTACAAAAATAGTTTCATCAAAATCCAAATAAAATTTAGCCTTTATCAATAATCTAAATTTTTCAATTGCCTCAACTTAAATTGTTTTTGTCTTCAACCACCTATAGATGTATCTTTCACCATCACTTAGTTTCCAACAATTCACAAAACCTTAAGTTAACCAAAGTTAAATTAACCTTAAAACAAACCAAATTAAGAACTATATACTACTTTAACACGCCATGTATGACAGTTAAAGTAATGCTTCTTTAAACTTTAGCTCCACAAAAGAAACAACTACTGTTACCTAGTTTAAATCATTTATGTTGTTGTTCCTTTTGAGGCAATGTATCTGCAGTCATCCTTATACTTTATTGAATTAAAGTTTCCCAAAACATATGTATATTAGACTTTTAATTTATGAGAAACTTCTTTTCAAATTTCCTTAATGAAAATTGTTACTGTATTTATCTTTTCAGATAGTCTGCCCTAGAATGTTCCCATAGTGGCCTTTCTCATGATCATCGAACATATTCCCAATTTGACTTTTCCCACCTTCCCAATTTCCCCCTTTTGTTTAGAGGTACTCTCATCTGTAAGAGGTGAGGGAGAATCAATCCTTAACGCAACGTCGAGATCCATACTTTAAGAACTATCAAAAGATTTACTTTCTAGAACTTAAAGTTTGAGCCATTTAACTAAATTGACGTTGGAAGTAAACTTCAACATGTCATCCATAACCAAAGTGAGAACGAGAATCAAGCAAAACATGCTCAATTAAACCTTAGGATAAAAGTAATTTTAAATTCAAATAAAGGTAAACCCCATAACAAGATATCGGGAATCCATTAACATTCTATCTTTGGACAAAATATTAACTTTTCAGTGATACCTTGGCGTAGTAATCAAACACTGATAATAAGAACATGTCGAATAATAAATTTTCCTTTGGGCCAATTTACTATTCACAGACAAAACTGAATAATCATTACACGTTTATTACCACATGTGCACTTATAATTCTGTAAAATATTTACCTTCCTTTGGGCCGGTTAAATATTCACATAAGTTACAAGCACACAACCTTTTATATTTCAAAGTAAATTAATTTCCACAAAAGAGGTTACTTTGGCAACGTTATGTTTCAATCAACTCATTTCAAAATATAAACTTAAACTTAATTTGTTCCATTTGAATTTAGAATTAGTTAACCAAAATTATAGCCAAATTTACAAGTAAAACTTGCAATTTTCCAAAAGAATGCATAAATAAAAATTGAACTCATACTCCATTTATGATTTTAAAATTCAAGTGTGAATTTTGTTCCACTAATCTTTATCTAAAGTTGCAAGTAGAACAATACAACTTTCAATTTTTCAGAACTGATTAAACAATGGCCTCATGAATTAATCAAGACAGAAGAGTGAAATAAGCAGCTACATCATATTCCTAAGGCTGTTGTTAATATTTTAGTAGCTATGTAGCATATGACACATACTACTATAAGATAAAACAAACATTATCATATCAAGTAACCAATAGTTGTATAATTAGTTATAACTTTAATCTTTAATCTGATTGCATACAAGCAATCAAACAAACCGAAACCATACTGATAACAAAACCCACTGAATTCAACATTATCATGATTTCTCATGAACCCCAAAATTAATAGGAAAAGCTGAACTGATGCATATAATGAAAACCGAAAACACTAGAATGAAACCGAAACCGAAAGGAAAAATCAGTATGCATCAAAATTGCCAAAATTAAAATCAAAACTATAATCAATCATATTCATAATTATCTCTAACATTGATTATAGATACCGAATTAAAACTTTAGACCAAATTTTGAATTTGAATACCGAACGGAAAAATAAAAAAACAAAACAAGCCGATAAAATCAAATTGGCACGAAGAACTTATTTTCTTAATGATCAAACATGATTGACTTTGATACCACATGTTAGAATTAATTTAGTTCATAAATCCTAAAATTTAATCATCAAGAAATAATATAAACATAAGCGGAAGCGTACCTGAGTTTAAATTCGCCATAGATGATGATCAAAGGTCACGGGTATGTGTGATCTTCCAACCGTAGAATTCCTTATAGCTCTTTGAATCTCCTCTGATGGGGATGAAGAGAAAACTTGATGAGCGTTCACGTTATTCTACAATTGGGGACCATAACCCTTATAAATAACCTTAGGGTCTGTTTGGATTGATGGTATAGAATGGAGCGGAACGGAGCGGAACATAACGGAATGGAATGGAGCGGAACGAAATGGAATAGACATTCCATTCCATTGTTTGGATATTTTACGAGGGAATGGAGTTAATTTCCCACTCCATTGATTGGAAAGTAGATGGAACGGAATGAATTATAACTTGCTTATTTCAATTTTATCCTTTATTTATAAAACAATATTTTTTGAAAAAAAAAACTTTTTTTTTCAATATCAATCCCTTTTTTCTAGGATTCAATTTTACAGATCTAAACCAATCCCTTTTATGTTCTACAAACCAATCCCTTTCATTAATATTTTTTTCAATGAAAAGAGAAAAATTAATTTTACCGAAACTAAGTGGAAAACATATTTTTTTTCTATTGAATCAATCCCTTTTACAGAAACGTGAACCAATCCTTTTTTTTTTTCAATTGAAAGTGATCCATTTTTTCAATTTTATTTTTCTTTCTTTTTGTGCAGAAACATTATTAACAAAGAAAGTCATGTTCATGGTGTATATTACTAATATTTTACTAATATGAGGAAGAAACAACAAGTATGAGAAGAGGAAACAACACAATATATAGGGAGTGACGCAAGAAGAGAGAGTGAAGAATTAAAATAATATTATAAAATTAGGGATAAAGTTGTAATTGTTAAATTAATCTGTTTCACTCCATCACATACACCCCAAATTGGGCGGAATGAAAAATTGGAGTAATGGGTGGTATCGGATGGAATGAGTTTCATCCCACTCCATTCCATTCCATTCATATTTAACAAAACCAAACAATGGAATCTACTTCCATCTCATCCCATTTCATTCCATTCCACCACTTACCATCAATCCAAACGAACCCTTAGGGTTATTTCCTATTTTTCAATATTCTAATTTGGTCCCTCATCAAATTAAATATTGACTTATGGTATCTACACAATAAATTACCTTTCATGACATTTGTGCTTTTAGCCATGACTTATTATTAATTAAACCACTGATGCTTTGGTTAATTACATAATAAACCTAACACATGTAATATTATGTTTATGACCCAATAAATTCTAACAGTATGTACTCATGAAACAATTACACTATTAGAGGTGTTGAATTTTCAGGGTGATTTGGATGGTGTATCTACTCATGGGACAATTAAACCGTAAGAGGTACTAAAATTAAAGCTTGTCTTTGATGTTAGGCAATATTTTTGTCATGTTGTGAAGATGAGTCGAAGTGCAAGTCAGTTTTACATCTCTATCTCTATATAATATATTTATGAATGTCTCTCTCATGATTTATTTTCAATATGGCATTCTCTCAATGAATAAAATCCTATGTGTCACCTCCTCCTTGATTTTATACTATGTAGAATTAGTTAAGAGTTTTAGCAAAAGAAACCCGGTTCGATTCCCATCAAAGTCAAAATAACAATTTTTATGATATTTTATTCTATATAAAAGGTAGGAATTTTAGCAAGAGAAACCCGGTTCAATTCCCACCAACAACAAAAAAAATATTTTTTATGATTTTTTTTAAAAACATTTTTATGATATTTTACTTATTATAAGAAGATTTTTTTAAAAACATAAAAATATCATAAAATCTCTTAATTTGTATTATGTTTCAATTTGAATAAAATTAATATAAAATAAATTTTTATGTATAATATAAAAATAACTTTTTTTTTGCAATTTTAGCAAAGACATATATTTCTATGATGACCTATATTTGTATCCATATATTAATTTTGGGGCCAAGTTTTTGTAATTTCTATTTAAGATTTAACGGGAGGTTTATTAATACACGGGATATAAGACTTTTTTTCTTTGTGGAACCAAAATATTTATACACATATTAATTATTAATATATGAAACATATTTTTTTTTAATATAATTTAAATTTACACACATTATTAATACAAGTGTCTTTTGATTTTTTTTAATTTGCACGGAAACCAATATTTATACATATATATTAATACAAGTCCTTACCTTTTTTGTAATTTCTACGTAGACGGGAAACAAAACATCATATTGATGCGAATGGGAGCGCGAGATCACTTTACACCCTGTTCTATCCCTTTAAAATTCTTAAATATATATTATTTTCCATATTTAAATAATTTAATATAAAATCAATTTCACAAGTAATTGGAAAAATAAAAATTTCAAACTCACAAATTATTTGAAATCTTTTTCAGCAATAGATAATTTTAAAAATTTGTATGAATGTGATCTATATATTATAAACTTTCAATCTAACGGTGTATTTTTGTAAAATTCATATTTGTTATAGTATTATTTATTCACAAGTGGTGCATTGTGCGTCACTTGACTCACACTTTGTGTTAGCCATAATAATTTTGAAGAATTGAAATCGAATACAATTGTTAATTATTAATATAATTTTGAATATTAACCCGTGCATTGCACGGGTTAGTTATACTAGTATAATATATTTAAGGATGTTTCTCTTCTGATTTTTTTCCTACGTGGCATTCTCTCAATTAACATAATCCTACGTGTCATCTCCTCCTTATTACTACATAGATTTAATTAGGAGCTTTAACAAGAGGAACATGGTTCAAATCCCACCAACAACAAAAAATCTATTTTTTTACTTAGATTTAGTTAAAAGCTTTTGCAAGAGTAACATGGTTCAATTTCCACCAACAACAAAAAATCTATTTTTATGATATTTTTTTCTTACTTTTTTTTTTGACAAAGGAAAACTCAATTCATTTCATTATATATTTTTTTTTACTTATATTACATATATTCAATTATGAGTTTTAGCAAGAGGAACATGATTCAATTCCAACCAACAACAAAATAATTATTTTTATAATGTATTTTTTTTACTTAATTGTTACTAACCATAATTTTTAAAAAGTTACTAATCTCTATAGTATATATTTACTAATGTCTCTCTCATGAACAAAATTGCACGTGACAATCTCCAATGAATTAATGCTTATGTGTATCATCTATGTCTCTGTCACGAATAAAATTTAGTATGAAGTACACGGTTCGATTTCCACTAACAGCTAAAACTATATTTTTATAATATTTTTTTGAAGCAATTTTATGATATTTTATTTTATTGCTTATGAAAAATATTAATACTTATATTAATATATATGACTGTATTTTTTATTTTAATTTACACGGGATCAATATTTATATATATTAATACAAGTGGCTATATATACATGAGATTTATATTTATATTCATATACTAATACAAAGACATTTTTTTTTGTAATTTTAAGAGAACATATATTTCTATATATTTCTATGAGAGTGTATATTTTTACCCATATATTAATATGGGGATAATTTTTTTTTTAATTTCTACAGGAGCTATATTTATACTCATGTAAAGTTTTTTTTATAATTTTTACGGAATTATATTTCTACGAATGTTTTAATACGAAATTTATTAATACGAGACGAAAGACTTTTTATATAGGAATTTAAATATTTATAGACATATTAATACGGGAACGCTATTTTTTATTATGACTTATATTTACAGTCATATTAATACGAGTGCATTTTAATTTTATAATTTACGCGATTACCAATATTTATACTCATATATACACGATCCTATCTTTTTTGTAATTTCACGGGGACTAAAACGAAATACCATATTGTTCGAAACGGGGGAGCGGGAGATCACTCTGCACCCTATTTTATTTCTTTAAAATCGCTAAATATATATTATTTTCATATTTAAATAATAGAAATATAAAAACAATTTCCCAAGTAATTGAAAAAATAAATATTACTTAACAAAAAATTCATTGATTAACAATAAATTAAAAAAACTAATATTTCAACTAATTTACTTTAACGTTAATAATATATATTATAATTTTGATTATTAACCCGTGCATTGCACGGGTCAATTATACTAGTATATATTAATGAAGATTTTTCTATTGTGGATATTTCTTCTACAAGTATCTAATATATATGGTGAAACGCATTTGAATTGGTCCGGTAATATTAACTTAGAATTTAAGAGTGTGTTCCTTCTTGAAGTTTTAAATTTGATTCTCTTTAGTACCAATTTAAGTGTGTTAGTTAGCTCAAAAATATATATATATATATATATATATATATGATGAAAATTAGTGTGTGCCCTGGTTCCTTAATTACTAGATGGCAAAGGGTGTAATGCTCATAGTTAACATTAGCATTTTGAGTCTTCCTATTGATTATGTCCTATATGAAATTTTAGATCATCTTAATTCTACATTTAGGGCCCGTTTGTTACAGATTAAAAAATAAGTGATTTTGACAGTAAATAATTTAGAGATTGTTTTTTATAGATTTTACAAAAAATCAGAAGCTATTTTGTGTTTGTTTACCATTAAAAAGATTACTTTTTATAAAAAAAATAATCTTTAACTTGTTTGGATGCAACCATAGAAAAGTGATTTTCCATCATAAAATTACCATAAAGTACAATTTTTCAAATATAATATATCATATAAAATAAATATATGAAAAATACTCAAGTTCTTTTTTTTCATTATGGTCATATGATTTTATATATATAGTTAAAAATAAAACAAAATTTTTTAAATCTTATTTTCTAAAAATAACAAACTAATCTTATAAATTTTAAATTGGATATTTTTGGAATATTAGAATAAATTTAAAGATATTTTCGTCCGAAATTTTTTTACACAAGTTTTCTCTCTTCTCTAAAAAAAATCTATAAAAATAAGCTACTAATATCAGCTTCAGATTTTTAGCAGTTTTTAGATTATTTTTAGATTCTGATTATTTTGAAAAGCTATAACAAACAGATGTTATTTTCTTAAAAGTGATTATTTTTTAAAAATAAGTGATTATTTTCTAAAAAAAACTATAACAAACGAGCACTTACTTCAATTACCATACAAATTCCAAATAAAAAATATTGTATTCGAGAATTCTCAATGACTGTGTTGTTACAATTTCTATAAGTGATGCAAAGACTATTCAAACAATTCTTGAATTCAAGAATTTTTTTATGGTGGCCATATGGTTTTCACTTGTGTTCTTATGTCACTTGTTTCTTCATGGGTCCCACACACTTTCATTTATTATTTTTCTAGCACACTTTTTTTTTGAAGAATTCTACCACAAACTTTTATGACATAATAAATAATAATTTATTATTATTGACGTGATTTGTTAAATTTTTTTTATAGAGGCGTTGTGTCGAAGGGGTTAAGTGTTTATTATGTATTATTATAATATTTTTAAAAAATTAAAATAAGTGAAGTGTACAAGTAGGTCCATTAAATACTCAAAATTTTAGTTCTCCATTTAAAATTGTCCAAAATTCTTAAATAAAAATAGATACTATCATTTTTGCATTTGCTCCTCCAAT
Organism: Trifolium dubium; assembly: GCA_951804385.1. NCBI lineage: Eukaryota > Viridiplantae > Streptophyta > Magnoliopsida > Fabales > Fabaceae > Trifolium > Trifolium dubium. The sequence goes on along the minus strand of OX638075.1, from coordinate 19,746,730 downwards.
GGAGATACCTAATAAGTACCGATTCTTAAATATTAAGAACCCTCCAATAGAGAGGGTCTAATCTTAAGGCACTTATACTTGTCAATAACATCATTATCAATAATAGAGTTTATTACAAGTTCAACTAAAGTGATTAATTACATTTTAAGAACATCCCATATATCTTATCTCATGTCATCATTTCCATTATTTGGTGGTATTACTATTACTGTGATTTTTCAATCTACTTATGTTGCAATTCTTGGTGATACCAAAATCAGGATTTAAATATACAAATCAGACTTTCAAATCTTACTATTTAAACTCAAACCTTACTTGTCGCCATCACTAGTAGTGATAGTAAAAAAGCTTTGTTTGCCCATGTGACATGGGTTCGATACCCCTGCCACCAAAATCTCAATTTTTTAATTACAGTAAATGGTGCGCGCTTCAGAACTGAACCGGTCTCATTATGGCTAGTCTAACCAAATATTGACCAGTTTAGTAGCATAAAGGGTTGGATATGTTGATCGAACCGGTTATAGGTCTGGTTCATAGTTTTATTGGTCAGATTGGCCGATCCGGTTTTTAATATAATATTGCATGTTTTTTTAGTACAAAGATCTTTATTGTGTCAAAAAAAAAGATCTTTTCATAAATAAACATGTGTGCTACCTGATAGGTTTGTGATAACATGTGCAAGTATATATAGTCCAAAGTAGCAAGTAATAAATAAAGAGTGTAATGATCCCACAAGAAATAGGCCAAGGGTTATATATTCCAAGTTCATTTAAAGAAGTGTTTAGTCTATTGTAATAGTAATAAAACATATTTCACTACAAGAAAACTTTGATTTTCCAACCAAATTGAAAATGAATAATTGAAGGTTTTAGCCCTCAGGAAGTTTATGAAGGCCGAAACCATCAAAAAATGAATAAAACCATCAGGATATTTTCAGAACATTTAAAAATAAATAAAAAATAATGACTGACAGTTTAAGCCGTCAGGAAGTTATCTCCATGAAAAATAAATGTGTTGAAGGCTAAAGCTGTCAGGATTTGTTATAGAAACTGATAGTTTAGACCTTCAAGAAATACATAATCCATCAAAAACAATGTTGTCAGGAGAACTTGAACTTGCTGACACTTATGGCCATCAGGAAATTTGATTAAATTAATGTTTCAACGGGCCGACGGTTTAGACCATCAGGAAATTTTATCATTAAATCTATCCAATTTTATTCCCCCTCATATTCATTCATCCATCTTAATATTCATTTTCTCTAACTCACAAACTTCTCTCATCTTTCTCCTACCTTCTCCCGTCCTTCTATCTCCTCCCTTCTTTCTAACAATTTTAAACTTTCTCATCTTTTCTCCTCCTTCTCTATGCTCCCTCCCTCACTTTTTTTCCACTTACCGCCGTCCCCCCTCCGTCATCCGCTTCCATCCATTTTTTATGCCATGCCCTTCTTTCGATTCGATCGTTTTTCAATTCAAATCATGGGTTATTATAAGAAAAGATCTTACTTGATCTTTGGAATCTAGGTTTTTTTTCTCAATTTTGTTGTTGTTACAAATCGGGTTTCAGGTTTCGAATTTGCGAGGATTTGGTTTTGGAATTAATGTTTCTTTTCATGAATGTAGCTTGCATCGATTTTGAAGAAGAAGAAGAACATGGAGGATTATGTATGGGTTCGGTTTTGAAGAAGAAGAACATGAGTTGATGTTTCTTTTCACATGTGGCTTGTTGTTGCTACTAACCATTGCTAAGTGTTCTTCACTGATTCTTCACCGTCAAAATATTATTTGTATTTCCACTGCTAAGTATTCTTCACCGTCTACATGTGGCTTGTATTGAAATTATTTTTCACTGATAACACTTCTTCTACTTCTGTTTCCATTACTAAATGTTTGGTTGGTATGGTGAGTGGTACTTATGATTGTGGCAGATCTAGATCTAGATCTAATACACAAAGTTTTTTTTAAAAATAAAAATAAAAGAAAGATCCCGGCGGCTTAAACCGTCGAGAAATTATGTAACAGACGAACTTCTTGATGGCCTGAGCTATCGAATAAGTTGTCTTTATTTCTTGACGGCCGTAGCCGTCGAAATGTTTACAAACCTATTTAGTCGTTCCTGAAGGTATTGGCTGTCGGGAAATCTGTCTGTTTCGTATTGATAAATTTCTAAATGCTTAGACCGTCAAGAAATTTCCTAACGGGCCATTTCCCAGCAGAATTTGTTCGTAAGGTGGCCGTCGGGAAATTAATATTTTCTGACGGATTTAACTACTTCTTGAAGGCATTTAGCCGTCGGGAAATCATGTTTTTCTTGTAGTGTTTGGTTTTTAACACAATAAATAAAATAACAGTTAAATAGAGTGATGGTTGAAAACAATAATAAAAGGGTAGCTGAAATCATGATCCATTTAATACATGAAGGAAGCATGGTGATTGATAACTATTGTTGTGCCAACTATGAGCAAGTTTGCCTTGTGGTGTATGTCTACAACCTTAGATATAAAAATGGGGTATGAGATGAATTCTATGCCTAGGTCACGCTTAATCCTATTAGAGTTAAGAAAAACACTTGCTTGTTTGGTATCCCACTAAGGCACTAAGTCTCTTAACTTATCCAAAAGAAAAGGTAGAGAATATATGTCTATACCTCACTTAACCTTATTAACTTTATATTTCCCATTGACATGCTAGATGTCTCATAACATGCAACTTGTATTTAAATCTAAGTTGATCAATCCAAGATCCAAACGTATTTCATAAAAGCATAAAGTTAATGATGACACAATAACAATCATTCATTCACATAAATACTTCATTCATTATATTAAACTTCACATAATTTCAACTACAAAGAGTTTAACTCAAAGTGAGCATAGAAAAAACAACAATAACAAGTAAAGTAGAGATACCTATTACAAAGCAATAGATACTTCTATAGACACTGTTGTGCCTCCCATTATCAATCGTCGCCTCCTGCAACTAAGTAGCACCGGCGGCGCAACGACTCTCTCTTCTTCTCAGATCTTCTTCTATATTTTCAAGCATACATTTTTAGGTTCAGGGACCTGTATTTATAGGCAAATCCTTCATGGATCGGGTGCAACCTTAAATGATGACTACTAGGCCCAAGGAGTAAATGATATTCCATTTACAAGGACCACTTAATCATAGTACAATCATTTGTGATGTTGACATCTGACAAGCCAGTGATTATCCTTATCCTTAAAAGATGCCTTCACCAATGTTGTACTACGTTCTCTCTTTTGTCTGTTTGTGACGGATTGACTTGTTGACTTGTACGGAGCTCAATGTCTTGACAGTCATTATCAGTAGATGCCTTTGATGACGATCCACAACCAAATAATATACCTTGACATAAATTGTCTCTAAACTAACTCTTTTTCATCAAAATTACATAATTAATCTTATTACATAATTCTATATTCAAAACTAAAGAAAACTAATAAAAGTGAATTAAAACATAGTTTGATCACCATATTGGCAGGAAATAACTCATGAATAATGACTTAAATTCCTCACAAATAGTGAGTCATAAAGTTAAAGATGACACAATAACAATCATTCATTCACATAAATACTTCATTCATTATATTAAACTTCACATAATTTTAACTACAAAAAGTTTAGCTCAAAATGAACAAAAAAAAAACAACAATAACAAGTAAAGTAGAGATACCCATTACAAAGCAATAAATACTCCTATAGACATTGTCGTGCCTCCCGTTATCAATCGTCGCCTTCTGCAACTGAGTAGCACCAGCGGCGCAGCAGCTCTCTATTCTTCTCAGATATTCTTCTATATTTTCAAGCATACATTTTTAGGTTTAGGGACGTGTATTTATAGGCAAATCATTCTTGTATCGGATGCAACTTTAAATGACGACTACTATGCCCAAGGAATAAATGACATTCCATTTACAATGATCAGTTAATCATAGTACAATCATTTATGATGTTGACATCTGGCAAGCCAGTGATTATCTTTATCCTTAAAAGATGTCTTCACCAATGTTGTACTACATTCCCTCTTTTGTCTGTTTGTGACGACTTGACTTGTTGACTTGTACGAAACTCAATGCCTTGACAGTCATTATCAGTAGATGCCTTTGATGACAATCCAGAACCAAATAATATGCCTTGACATAAATTGCCTCTAAACTAACTTTTTTTCATCAAAATTACATAATTAATCCTATTACATAATTCTAGACTCAAAACTAAAGAAAACTAATGAAAGTGAATTAAAACATAGTTTGATCACCATATTAGCAGGAAATAACTCATGAATAATGACTTAAATTCCTCACAAATAGTGAATCATCACTAGCCTTTTTGTAGAAAACAATATATGCATTTCTACAATATCATGACTTGGAATGTATGGGATGAAATTTGTGTTTAGGACTTTTTTTTTGACAAAATTTGTGTTTAGGACTTATTTTACATTCATGATTCGATTCTTGATCTATGTGTGTGTGGTACATAAATTAGATCGACTTGCCCGTGCAATTTACAATTGAATCATAGTACATTATAAAATCTTTTCTATCAAAACGAATAACGAATGATTCGCTAAAAACCTTGTGAATCTTTTCTTGCATTCAAATCATTTTTAAGAAATGTGAAGCTTCATTTTTTAAAGACTTTTGTTTGGGACAAATAAAGTTCTAAAGTTGGGGATAGTCGATAAGGTGACAAATATTAACATTTTTGAAAATTTTAAATTTTGTCACTTAATAGTCTGCTTTGCAAGGAATTAAGAATTTTTCTTCTTCTTTAGAGTCTTTGTTTGAGGACAAACAACAAAGTAAGTTGAGGAGAGTTCATAAATACCAAAATATATAGTTATTTTTACCGGCACTTATCAACTTATAGAAAAATTGTCTTATAAAAAAATTGGGCTACAATATCTACAAAGATAAAAAGGCTACTTTATATAAGAGCCACTTTATAATCAAGAAGGCGTATGATTATAGAACTTATGTTGACTACAAAGACTACACAAAGAAAATGAGAAATTGTTGCGACAAGGAGTGATAAGTTTTATATTAGTTAGAAAAATGAGAGTTGAATATTTTATAAGTAAGAGAATTTTATAATCTAATACTCTAAAGTTTTTGATAAGAGTTGGAAAAAATTCCACGTCTTCGAATCCTCAAACGAGACGGTCGTCCTCATTTACATATCAAATTGACATTCCTAGTTCACACCCACCAAAACTGATATACTCGATATCGTATTATGTAAAATACTTTTGTCAAAACAAAATATTTAAAATACTAATCAAAAGATATACTACCTGGGTTTATATTTGTAAGAGACATGTTCTAAAAATTACACAAACTAAAAGAAGTAGTTTTCTAATTTATTATTCTAAAAAATATATATATAAGATATACTACATGCATGCGTTCATATATTTGTAACTTGTAAGAGACATATTCTAAAAAATTACACAAACTAAAAAAAAGTAGTTTTTCTAATTTATTATTCTAAAATATATACAGTTAATTCCAAAACTATCCTTCATATTGAAATTGGTATAGCCACTAATAAATGAAATAATTATATGGAACTAATGCATTTGTATTGAAAGTGGATTGTGTTATTTTTTCAATAACAATAATATAAATGAAATTGTATATTTAATAAACTTTAATTTTAAAGAATATTTCTTATAAAAAGAAGAACAAAATAATGTTCCATTTTGTCTCTTACAAATAGGAACAGACCGATAGATAATAAATTGTACCCAAAATAATATATAATAAGTTGGATTAGTTTATTTTGTTACATAGACAAAATAATAAGTCACTAGAAATTCACACACATAAAGTGAATTTAAACAATTTTGATATTTTTTGTCAATTGAATTAAGACTTCTAAACCAAATTGGTGTAATTTAAACATTAAATAAAGGTAATTTCTATGGTACAATAGACAAATTCTATTGTATCAGTACAATATGTTTTTAAATAATAGAAAAAATAATATATTTTGAAAAAAATAAAATTTTAAATTTTTTAAAATATTATAATAACTAAATACCATTTATCAAAATTGCCAAAAATATAAAAGTTGATTATTTTTATTGATTTTGAATTTTTATTATTCATAATAGTGAATATTGAATTATTTTTATGAAAAAATATAAAAAAAATTAGTATAATATTTATAAAAAAAAATTATGATTTTTCTTATGAAATTGTGTTCGTTTTTTTTTTGGTAAGGAAATTGTGTTCTCTAAAATATAAAAATCAAAAAATAACTTTTTAATATTTTAAAAATAATTATTTATATATGATTTTAAATATCAAGTGTACCGGTACATTAAAAAATTTCTAATGTATCGTAGAAGCTTTCTTAAATAAATAACTAATTATATTTATTGAACATAATGAATATTGGTGTGATTTATTGTAAATGGCAATCAACGTTTCGATTCTAATTTATATCATAATATTAATTGAGACATTACTTACAAAACATGCGATTGATATTAATGTTGTCCAAGCATGATTATCAAAAAAAAAAAATGTTGTCCAAGCATGACCACAGTGTATGTGTATATATAGATCAATGAGTTGTATAAGTTGTATATACATTTGAATTAACACAAAATACCTCTCAAAATATAGGAAATTATCCCTCATCTGTTGAATATTGTTGATACACTTATCTTAACAAGTTAATATGGTTTTCTTTTTGTTACTTCTTGTTCTTATTGGGTCAGAGACATCAGGAACAGGTACTTTGATCTTGATTTCTAGCTATTATGGTTTCCCTTGATGTTTAAGTCCAAATAAAATACAAAAATATATTTTAATCTTAAACTAAACAAGTTTTGTTTTTAGATGTATAACATTACAAAAGTTATAGATTTAAATATATTTTGTGCCACCCATCTAAACTCTAAGGATATAAAAGTGCTCACCTTTTTGATAGAGGGGCTTAATAACTTTTCTTGAGCAATATTCAACCCATACATTATATGAAACATGCATGAGATAAAACAAATATTCAACCGAAATTTTTATTACAAAGAAAATAAAAATTTATGAATTTCATAAAGATCAAAAACATATTTAATTAACTTGTGCTCCTATATTTATCTAATGCAGCAGCACAATCAATAGGAGTATGCTATGGGCAAGTGGGAAACAACTTGCCTCCTGCTAGGGAAGTAATAGATGATATTTTCAAAACAAATAACATTGGAAGAATGAGATTATATAATCCTAATCAAGAAACCTTGGAAGCCTTACGAGGGTCTAACATAGAGCTTGTTATCGGTGTTCCTAATGAAGACATAGAATCAATAGCCAACGACGTTTCATCAGCTACTAATTGGGTCCAAAACAACATACTAACATACTCTGCAGATGTCAATTTTAAGTACATTGCTGTTGGAAATGAAATAGATCCTACTAATAATCCAACATCGCAATTTGTTCTTCCTGCAATGAATAACATTTATACAGCACTTGTATCTGCCAACTTGAACCTTAAAATTAAGGTTTCCACAGCTATACATATGGGCTTGTTGGGAAGTTCATATCCTCCATCAGCGGGAGAATTTAGCCCTTTGTCAATTTCATATATAACTCCAATAGTTAACTTTCTTGCAAGTAATGGGGCACCTCTTCTTGCTAATGTATATCCTTACTTCGCTTATATCGGTAACATGAACGACATTTCTCTTGACTATGCTCTTTTTAATCAACAAGGAAACAATGATGTTGGGTATCAAAACCTCTTTGATGCCCAACTAGACTCAATATACGCGGCTCTTGAGAAAGTTGGAGGGTCCACTGTGCATATAGTTGTGTCTGAGAGTGGTTGGCCATCTGCAGGTGGAGATGCGGCGACAACAACTGAAAATGCTGCAACATATTATAACAATCTGATGAATCATGCTAGTAGTGGAAATGGGACTCCTAAGAGGCCTGGTGAAGCTATTGAGACTTACTTGTTTGCCCTATTTGACGAAAATCAGAAACCTGGTGCACAAACTGAACAACACTTTGGTCTCTTCAATCCTGACAAATCACCTAAATATCAAATAAGTTTCCATTGAATAAACAATGATAGGTTTAAAAAAATGTACATATGTCTAGTTTATTATGAATAATTGTGTGATAAGTATGCACATGTTGGTTCTGTTGTAATTTCTACAACTTTTTATTATTTCAAAAGTTAATTCCATATAAGTCCAAATAAGATTATAATACCACTTCTCTCTTGTCCATCCATGAGTAACGTTCCTTCATATTTACTATAATAAATCAATGTCTTGATTTGCCTAATAAAGAATAGCAACAACCATATAACCCACAATATGTAACGGTCTTTGTTTATTGTCCAATTAATCATGATCAATGAAGATATATATGTAGTACTAGTATGTATGTATGTATGTATATATAATAAAACCTATGAGTATGAGCAAAGCATATATACATTCATACGGACAAATAAAAAGAAAATTATTCCTATTTCATACTTCTCTTTCACTTTGTTCTTGGGTGCATTTCCTGTGTTTATCAAATTTAAGTTGTTCTGTCACCTCGAGTATGATTCATATTCGGGAAAGACCTGTTGAATTCTGGGGGATTTGCGCTTATGAGGCGGATAAATCCTTAAGGACAATGACTATGTCATGCCTCAAGTTATTCTATGATTTTACTAATTTGAAGGTCCTATGGTGTTCGTCAATCCGGCTTTCATGGTGATCAATTACCACATACTAAGATAAGTTTGCTCATCTCTAATCCTCATTTGATTTGATTCTTATTAATTAATATATGTGTTTGATATATTTAGTAATATGTGTTTATTATTTTGGATTAATTTCAGGTCCAATATTACAACAGGTTCTATTTTCAATATTACAACAGGTTCTATTTTCAGATACCACCATTACTGTTAAGGACTTGGTAGATCACACAGGTAATTGGGACCTTGGCTTTCTTTTTGGCAATCTGCCTTCCAACATTGTGAATAGGATTATAGCTCTTCCAGCTCCCCAAGATACGGATGGGCCTGACGTCTTTGGCTGGGGTGGCACTAGTACACATACTTTCTCAGTGAAGAGTGCTTATGACTTGATTTATGAGAACATTACATGTGTTGAAGGAAATTGGAAGGCCATTTGGAAGTGGAAAGGCCCACATCGGATTCAAACTTTCATGTGGTTGGTTGCCCATGAGCGCATTTAAACTAATTACCGCAGAAGCAAGTGGAGGGCTGACATATCTCCTATATGCCCCTGTTGTGGAAATGATGACCAGACTGTTCTTCATGTGCTTCGAGACTGCTCTTTTGCAGCACAGGTATGGTCTCACCTTGTTCCACCAGAATTAATAACTAATTTTTTCTCTTTTGATTGCAGGAACTGGGTTTTCCAATATGTCAACATCAATTTGTGGCAATCAATCTTTATGATAACCTGCTGGCATTTGTGGACATGGCGTAATAAAACAGTTTTTGAAGAAGGATTCCAGCGACCAACCAATCCTTTATATGTCATTCAAAATTTTGTCAGAGACACTGAAAAGAGTTTTTCTAATCATCAGCTGGGTTCCCCTCAACCTCGAGAAATTGTTTACATAGGTTGGAAGAGGCCTCAACATGGATGGGTCAAGCTTAACTGTGACGGGGCGTGCAAAGAGCAAGGTGTGACTGGGGGCTGTGGTGGCCTATTTCGAGACTTAGATGGTAGATGGATCAAGGGATTTAGTCGGAAGATTGGAGCGTGCGACGCTTTTCATGCAGAGATGTGGGGCATGTACCTGGGACTAAACATAGCATGGAGAGATGGCTTATCTCATTTGATTGTTGAAAGCGACTCAAAGGTTCTCATAAACATGGTCACAAACAAGTGAAATATCAACGGGCATATATACCCCCTCACTACTTCGGCGTATTCAAGAGTTTCTACAGAAAGATTGGCAAATTCGTTTTGTTCACACATGGCGGGAAGGCAACAGAAGTGCAGACTGGTTGGCTAATTTTAGCCTTACTTCTATCTCTTGGAATCTTGTTATTATGGAGTCACCTCCTAGTGAGCTTAAGCGACTCCTTTTTGATGATATTTATGGGGCTTGCATGCCTCGGAGTGTAGGTTTAGTTTCTAAGTTTCTTTTTTTCTCTTTTGGGCTTCGGCCCTCTCTTGTACCAAAAAAAATATTATTCATATGAACTAAATAAACGAAATAATATATATTGTTTATTTATATTCAATTTGATGCTAAAATTGTTCAAAAATTGCAAATTGATCTCTATCTTGTCAAATTATAGATTTGACCCAAAATGTTTAACAATGAATAATTTTATTACTCTATCCAAACAAAAAATTGAAATGAAAGAAATTCAATTGAAGCATTTAAATTTTGTAGAATTAGTATGAACCCCACGCTATGCGTGGTATAAACGTCACATCAATTTATATATGTTCTCCGTTCAATATTATAAGATAATATATGGTAATAATGAACATTAAGTTTATACTCATGCATAGACCACTAATTTGAAGCAATTTCAAAATTATTGATTGAATAAATATTATCTTCTATAAGTTCTTTTTCAAATTTATAAATTAAAGTATGACGTAGTGTGTTATTAACCTTGTTGTCCTTTACAATTTTTACAATTGAATTCATTAGTATCATGTTTAATGAAAATTGTTGGTTGTTGTGATACACATTCTGAACAAACTAAAATTCAATTACCCAAACTACAACATTCAAACTCTCATTACTTTGGTTGATTTCATATAGTTGATTAATTTTGAGAGTTATTTTTTATTGACTTGCATAAATGAAAACATAATAATACGAATGGATATGAAATAAAATTGTGAAGTTGCTGTGGACACCTAATTTATATTTATAGATAGTTTTAGAAACATAAAACTAAACATGAATTTATGAATTTTAATATAAGATATTTTATTTAAATAATTATGATTTCTATGTAACTAACATACATGTTTATGAGATATAAAATTGATATCGTAATGATTACTTGATTTAAAATAATTTATTTGTAACTAATTAAATTGATATTATTTAAATTAATATAAGACGATTTATTTAAATAATTATATTTTCTATGTAACTGACAAATATGTTTATAACAAAAAAGTTTATATTGTAATTTTTTTTTTGGTAATTGATAAAATATAATTACAACACCTAAATATTAAATTGACACATTATCATCATTAATTTAAAATTGACACGTCATCATAACCAATGCAAATGTACACATGTACTTTTCTTATGATGAGTGTGACTTTTATATGAATATTGTAGAATGTACATATAGATGTAGCACTACATGAAAAGAAGCAATAAGCGGCGGTCGATTAGCGGCGATTATGCTGAAACCGCCGCCGCTTGACATATTTACCGACGGTTCTTTAATTGCCGCAAAATTAAGTGTATTAGCGGCGGTTTAAACCGTCGCTAGATGGATCGCCGCGCTGAATGCGTATACTGATTTTTTTTTATTTTCCTGATTACCGGCGGTTCTTAACCGCCACGGTTTGCTTTTTTTATTTTTTGGCGGTTTTGATTACCGGCAGTTAGGAACCGTCACTGATTGCTCAGATAGAGACGCAACGCAAAGATAGTTAGAGACGGTTGAGAACCGCCGCAAATGCCCATGCAACAGTCGCTAATTGACTAAGTGGTAGTTATACCAACGGTTGCCCAGAACCGCCGCTAATTGACCTAGCGACGCTTCTTTCTGGGACGCTTTTCCAACCGACGCTGTATGCATTTAGCGGCGGTTGCAACTGCCGCTGCTAGCTCCCACAACCACCGCCGCTTGCCTTTTTTTCTTGTAGTGTAGATTTACGAAAATAGAGTTGCACCTCAAAGATAGCTAGAGACAGTTGAGAACCGCCGCAAATGCCCACGCAACCGTCGCTAATTGATTTAGCGGCGGTTATACCAACGGTTGCCCAGAACCGCAGCTAATTGACCTAGCGACGCTTCTTTTTGGGATGCTTTTCCAACCGACACTGTATGCATTTAGCGGCGGTTGCAACCGCCGCCGCTTGCCTTTTTTTCTTGTAGTGTAGATTTACGAAGAAAAAAAGTTGTATATTTTTCGACATAAATTAATAAATAAAAATAATAATTAAGTATTAATTGAAAAAAATCATTAGAAAAATTGCTTCTTTGATGATAACTCAATTGATCAATAATTGCATATTTTTGAAATTTATTTTTATGAGATATGCTCAAAATATTTTATTTGATTGATGGTTTATTGATCAACATAAATAATTTTTATAAGGCACACATAGAAATACAAAAATGAGTTTTACAAAAAAAAACACAAAAATGAATTAAATATGTATATGAGACATAATATGGATATCGTATCGTTTATCTGAAATTCTAGTATGGATCCCACGCCATGCGTGATATAAGCGTCACATCAATTTATATACGCCCTCCGTTCAATATTATAAGATAATATATGGAATAATGAACATCAAGTTTATACTCATGCATGAATATTGTTTCCCTGTACAATACAATGAATTTTTTTACCATAATACATGATAAAAACAATAATATTAGTGATTATTAGAATAAAAATTTATATTGTCAACAAAAATAATGAGGTAAATTTATATAATCATTCTTACATTTGAATTCATTAGTAACATGTCTAATGAAAAAGTTTGGTTGTTGGGAGTCGAATCTCGAACAAACCACAGTCGAATTACATGAACAACAACATTCAAACTCTCACTACTTGTGTTGATTTCAGATAGTTGATTAATTTTAGGAGCTATTTTGTATTGACTTAAGCAAATGATAAAGACAAAAATGATAAACACAACAATATAGTTGAATATAAAATGAAATGAAATTGTGAAGTTGTTGTGGAAATATGCAATATATTTATAGTGTATTTGAGAAACACAAAAATAAATTTAATTTATTGAAATTTAATTTAATATTGGCCGTTTTATTTTAAATAATTATGATTTTTACGTAACTGACAAATATTTTTATGAAACATAAAATTGATATCGTAACGTTTATAAATATTAACTTAATTCTTTTGTCACTGACAAATATGTTTATGAGACATAAAATTGATATCGCAACATTTATTAAATTCAATTTATTTCTTTAGTAACTTACAGAGTAATAATAAAACATTAATATAAAATCGAAATGTCATCTGCAAAATCGTAACGTTAAAGCTAATAGTACACGTGTACTATTTTCTTATGAGGAATGTCACAAATATATATATTGTAGATATGTGAAATTACATGATGTACTAACCCATCATATTTCAACTGAATTGGAATCATTTTAGTTTTCAAACCAAAATATTTTTACGTAACTGACAAATATTTTTATGACACATATTATTGATATCGTAACGTTAATCTTATTTAATTTAATTCTTTTGTAACCGAATGAATAATTTAATTTAATATTGACCGTTTTATTTAAATAATTATGATTCTTCCGTAATTGACAAATATGTTTATGACTCATAAAATTAATAGTGTAACGTTTATCTTATTTAATTTAATTCTTTTATAACCGAATGAATAATTTAATTTTATATTGTTTGTTTTATTTATATAATTATGATTTTTTACGTAATTGAAATATATGTTTATGAGACATAAAAGTAATACTATAACGTTTATCTGATTTAATGTAATTCTTTTGTAACTGATAGAATAATAATTTGTACTTAAATATAAAATCGAAACGTAATCTGCAAAGAATCAAAACGTTAAAAATATTAATTTAAAAAACATAACGTTAAAATCATAATGTATATTAATGTGAAATAGTACACGTGTACTATTTTTTTTATGAGGAGTGTCACAAATATATATTATATAGATTCAAAATTCTCTAAAATTTCGAATCACTTCATCGAAACAAACTCTAAGCCGGCCACTTCAGGCTAAGTATTCTCTAAAGCTTCTGCAGGATGTGTATTGAAACTTCTTTATGCCCATTCGTATTGAAACACTTTTGGCTTAATAGTATGCTTAAGATTGTTCTCGCTACTTGACTGATTACAACATTTTGAGTTTCTATCTGATTTAATACAATTCAAAATTCTCTGTCAATTCAAATGTATGAAAAAACAACTTTATTAATTTACAACTCCATGTAATTACTCTCAATATAGAGAGGATTTACATTTAAGGTCTAAATGAATATTATTTGACTTCCCTTCATCGTATTGGTTTAGGCTTTGTCCATTTTCCTCTTTCTTCTCTCAATTTTCTTCTTTCAAATAAAATCCTTTTATAAAGCTAGTATTACTAGGTATTCGTTTGAAATATAGTCATTGATATATCATATTGATACATGAACTAATTGTACAAATATGATTGTTTGTAAGTTGTTTTGATGTCTTCCTCTCTCGTGATCTTGGAACATTGACCCATTGTTTCTCCTGAACCTCCCGGAACTCTCCGACTAGTTGTATCAGAGTCTAGTTTGGCTTGGTGAGGGAGCAGAATAGAATCCTAGTATTTAATCAACTATAGGATGTAAGAACTTACACTTCGGAGGAGACTTGATCAACTATGAATGTGGAAACTTAAATGAAATTGTTGGGTTTCAGGTGTGATTTGTTCCCACAAGATCCCATGGTTTGCTTTTTGACAAAAGAAACAGATGGTTAAGATTAAAAGTTTTAATAAGATATTTGGTAGAACACTTATAATGTTGATCCACCTCATACTTGTAAGGTTAACATTTGACAGGAGAGACCAACTTGATGGCTAAAAGTATATAATTAAGGGATCTAATAGTAAGAACAATTAGTTAGAGTTAAAAGACCAAAAAAATAGTTTATTCTTTTATTAAAGCAATAATTAGATTATAAAATTGTGATCCAACTTGTAAATTCATTAGAATCACCAAAAAAGGAGAGAACGTGTGCAAATTTGCCGTCACTATCACTTGCATCATAAGTATAAGGCTTAAATAATGTTCAGATCTCTGTAAATTCGTGTTTTTATAATAGAAGTTCCTATAAGTTTTTTTGTTTTAAGTAAGTCCCTACAATTATTTCTTTTTTTCAAATAAATTCATAAAGTCAAAATCCGCAGGAAAATCTTTTCGTGCAGATTTTCTTTCGAATTTTTCTATAGATTTTGACTTTAGAGACTAATTTGAAAAAGAAATGTAATTGTAAGTACTTACTTAAAACAGAAAAACTTACAGAGACTTGTATCAAAAAAATGCAAACTTACAAAGACCTTAACATTATTTAAGCCTAAAGTATAATCACCACTTCTATCAATATTAATATCAATACTAGTTGAAAGTTATAAATGGTTCAAATTCATAATAAAACTTTAAAAACAAGATATTCAATTAAAGTGAAATAAAAGGTTGAATAAGATAACTATAAAATCCAAAACAACGCATAAAAACAGTCATACAATTGTCCACCAAATAGCTTAAAGAATAATATAACCATAAATACGGGATCGGTTATCATCCATAAACATAATGTTTATGTACCGTCCATAAAGCCTATCATTTTCCACTAAACCCAATTCAACCAGCCCAACCTAAACGAAGTCAGCAACAGAAACCTCACACGAAATTGCACGAACTCACTCTCACTAAAACACGATCGCACGAACTCACTCGTTGGATCACCGATTCCGATCATCATCTTCAACACTGCAATCATCATCATCAACACAATCGCTGCTTCCCGACTCGGATCCCCCTTCCATTTCTGTCGTGATTCCTGACTTGGATTACGATTTCGATTCTGATTCTCCTTCCAACACGATTCTGTCGCGTTATTCATTGTCTTCGCCATCACAGATCTTCATCATTCAAACTAAGGAATGGGTTCATCACCATTCAACCCATTCAAACAACTAAATGGAGAAATCAAAACAGGTTAGTGTTTAAAACTAGTATAAAAAATATTTAAAAGATTGTAAATGATTGAAATAGTTTCATATAGTTTGTTTAGTTTCATATAGTTTCTAATATTCTTATTTTCAATCTTCCTAAAATGGTTAAAGAGAAGAGAACGATGATTGGTAAAATGATTTTAAAAAAATTCATACACTTGTGCACTCCAACTGTTTGATATTATGTTTGTTTTAGTTTTTCAATGATTGGATGTTGTAAGAATTGAATTAAGCAACTGGGATGTTTGAACTAACTTATTTTAACTAGTTTGAGTTTGAATTGTTGCCCTCTTTGCCCTAAAATAGTAGTCCTAAAGTTTAATATACACAATCAAAAGTTTGAGAAATGTTTATTTGAGATTCATGAATTTGTGGTTTATACTAAGTAGGTATGCTGACATTGACAAATTAATCAATGTTATTAGGTATCTTTGATGTATGATGGATTTCATATATTTTGAAAGTCATGTTAGAATAGATGTGCTTAAAGCTCAAATTTGAAATAAGCATCAATCAATTGTAATACTCTTTTAGTTCATTTTTAGTTATTTTTTTCTTAGAAAGTTTTGTTTCTACTACATATTATATAACTAGCTAGCTTATTTTAACTAGTTTGAGTTTGAATGTTTGAGAGGAAGTTAAGCTTGCTACTTGTACATAATCATCTTCATTTTAACTTGACTGTTATGTGTATGGGTCTTCGTGTATTTGTGTCTTGGTGTTCTTAGTATATCCTATAACTAACGCAATCCTCGTATTTTTGTTAGGAATCATTATCAATGAATTATCTGTGTTGTGCAATATATTTATGTTGAGTGTTGTTAGATGAATTGTAAAATTATGGAAAATGTGTGAGATTGTTGGCTCTTGATAATGGAACTACTTTTATATGTAAAACTAGACGAATATGTATTGTTACTAATGAATATGCGATTGCCGAACTTCTTACTTATGTTTTATATGGACTTATTTGAGCTCATGTACTCATCACTCATGAGACTAGGTAGCTCTGTTTGGGTTGGAACTTGAGTATGTTCGACGTTAAGATTGGTGTCCTTCAGATTAGTTGGTCTTAGAACTAGATATCAAACATGGCCTAAGTTGCTCAGCTCTTGTGTTATTAGTATGTCTTAATAGTTTTAGTGTAATAATTATTTTTCTTTGATTTAGGTGAAAAAATTTAAAGACCAAGGGATAATGCATTCCTTTAGTCTTGGATTGACACCCGAGGAGGAAAAGAGGAATATCGCTGCTTCATCTACATCATCTGGTGGTGATAAAAATCAGCAGCAAAAAACGCGTGAGGTAATTTGTTAATTCGTTTAAGAATCATATTATTGTGGTTTCAATACACTAAACCCATTTTTATATTCAATATAATCCAGTTTTTGATCTGTTTTGAATTATTGTGATTATAAATGTAAAAGTAAGTGAAACCATTAATATTGTTAAATGGTTTCAAGATGTTATACACTGAAACCATTAGTATGTCCTAATGGTTTCAGTGCATAACATCTTGCTCCAACATTGTCAAACGTGATTTGATACAAGTTTAGATGTTTAGTTACTTTGAATCAAAACTAATTTTGTCTCTAAATCTTGGTTTAACTACAACAGATAAAAAATTACTATTGTATTTGCTACTCTATTTAGCTTCAGAAAATTATGCTAGGCGTTGGTTAAATTTGAAATAAAACTTATTTCAAAAGTAAAAACACTGAACATATTACTATTACTTATGTTTTATATGGACTTATTTGAGCTCATGTACTCATCACTCATGAGACTAGGTAGCTATGTTTGGGTTGGAACTTGAGTATGTTCGATGCTAAGATTGGTATCCTTCAGATTAGTTGGTCTTAGAACTAGATATCAAACATGGCCTAAGTTGCTCAGCTCTTGTGCTATTAGTATGTCCTAATGGTTTCATTTAAATGTGGTGATAAATAATTTCATTAAAATTTGATTCAGGTGGAGAAATCTAAGAAAATAGAGCAAAGCATAAAATTCAATCTTGGCATGACATCATCAGAATTGGAAAAATGTGTCATTGCAATGACACCATTGGAGGAGGATGATAGTAATGTCGCTGCTTCATTGAGCCAACAAAATATCAAGGTAATTTGTTAATTTGTATGACTAGGTGAAACCATTAATATTGTTAAATGGTTTCAAGTAGTAATCCACTGAAACCATTAGTATGTCCTAATGGTTTCAGTGCATAACATCAAATTCTGAATGAAGTTGAACAATATGAAAGAGGCTTTCACTTTTTGTTTTTTGATTATTTTTTTCCATTTTAAATAGTTATATCATACTATAGTCTTTTTTTCGCCTAATGATTATTTGGAACTGTGATGTCATGCTGAATTTTAACTACTCTTTGAGATTTGTCTAACCTTGATTCACACATTCATGTAATTCATTCAAAATACTTAAATTTTTGTGAAACCAATTGGTTGATTGTTTAACTGTGGACTATTTGGTGAAACCAGTTGGTTGATTATTTAAAAGCCTTAAATTTTATTCTGATACACCTACTGAAACCATTATCATGGTTAAATGGTTTCAATTGGACCAAATATTGAATTTCTAACCAAATATTCATGAAAGGCTTCACAGAGTTAATCATGAAAGGCTCCTCGCTATGTACATTTGCGCTAGCCGTGGAATCAAAGCCGAGAAACAATTATGGGAAATGAAGCTTGTAGGTAAAGAAACTGGTGGAGGTCTCTATAACATTGTACTAGCCATTTATGCTTCGCAGAAAGAGTCCGCAGCCACAACGAGGCTAATGACACAGTTGAAAATGTGGTCATGTTTATTAAGAGGTTATATTAAAGGTGGTCATTTTAATGAAGCAGCAAAAAGTGTGATGAAAATGCTTGAATTATGATTCAATCATGAGTATTTAGATAGAGTTTCTGTTTTGCAAGGTTTAAGGGAAATGATTCAGCATCATGGAAATTTAGATACTTATATCAAGCTTTGTAAGTCACTTTGTGAAACAAATCTTAGAGGACCTTTTCTTGTGTATTTGTATAATAGAAAATATAAGCTTTGGGTTGTGAAAATGGTTTAAGAAAATGTACTTGAAAAAATGTTGTCAGTTTTAAACCTTTGGTTTTGGAGGAATAAAAAACAAATTCTTCATGTCTCAGTTTTGTTTGGATACAATTCTTCTTTGGTTTTTCTATTGTCTTTGTTTAAATTATCTATTATGGAGGAAATGATTTAGATCTATTTGAGATAGTAATAGTAATAGAGGTTTTAATTTATAACATCTTGAAACCATTAGACCATACTAATGGTTTCACTCTATTACATATTGAAACCATTTAACAACATTAATGGTTTCAAATATTTATTCTAGTATATTTTCGATAAGCTGGAGAAGCTCTTCAATTCTATTATGTCTTGATTGCTTCTTTCTTTATATTGATAATTGTAAATTCCTCTCTTGTGAATTTCTTTGGCTGAGTTGTAATTTCCTCTCTTAAATTCTTTATACCGAAAAATTTAAATAGTTTTAAACCTTTGGTTTTGGAGGAATAAAAAACAAATTCTTCATGTCTCAGTTTTCTAATGGTTTTCTAATAATACAAAAGATCAAATGTGATAAATATTTAAAACCATTATTTTTGTAAAACCTCATCATCTCTCTTTTATTTCTTCCATTGTAAAACAAATTTCTACCTTTGTCTCGCTTTTCCAAAATCACTTTAAAAATAAATTAATTGTGGTTTAATGGTTTTGATAGTCTTGTATGTCAAACCAAAATAATTGTGTAATGATTTCAAATAAAATAAAAGAACAATGAAATTATTATTGTTAAATGATTTTAAATAATGATTATGATTGAAACCATAAAAAACATCTTGAAACCATTTAAATGGTCTAATGGTTTCAAGATGTTATACGATGAAACCATTAGTATGGTCTAATGGTTTCGATACCATAAAATAGTAAAATAGATCTTTGAAACCATTATTTTGTTAAATGGTTTCAAGATGTTATACAGTGAAACCATTAGTATGATCTAATGGTTTCGATACCATAAAATAGTAAAATAGATCTTTGAAACCATTTATATTGTTAAATGGTTTCAAGATGTTATTCACTGAAACCATTAGTATGATCTAATGGTTTCGATACCATAAAATAGTAAAATAGATCTTTGAAACCATTATTATTATTAAATGGTTTCAAGATGTTATACAGTGAAACCATTAGTATGATCTAATGGTTTCGATACCATAAAATAGTAAAATAGATCTTTGAAATCATTCGTATTGTTAAATGGTTTCAAGATGTTATACAATGAAACCATTAATGATTTTTATGTTGAAACCATTAATGATTTTTCTGCTGGATTCTTTCAAAATGATTGGAAGTATATGCCTTAGATTTTGTATGAAATTGCTAGATTGGCTAGATTAGTATGAGGTAATTTAGTGTAAATCATCAAGGTAAATTGCACTGACATTTGACTCATTACCAAGATAAATAAACTTGATTTTGTCAATCAGTTTCGCCTGATATCTCTTTTTAACGCCTCCTATAAGATTATTACAATTTACAAAGATTACGGTGAATAGATTGAAAACTATCATTGCGAAGGTGGAGTCTCCATTCCAAACAATATTTGTCCCGGAGATGAATTTATGTGAGAATAGTCATTGTTCAAAGAGATGTAGCACATTATGGCCAAGATGAGAAACAAGACATATGATTGATTCAATAATAACTCATTTTGGAGTATAAACATGAAGAGACAACAAAACAATGGTTACATTAATAAAATTAGTTCAAATAAAACAAAACCCCAATATTACAACATTGACTAATCCATAAAAAAAAAACTTATAATCATTTTCATTATAATTTTAAAATCTTGCGTGAAGCCTAAAAGAACAGTCCAACTGAATGAAAAAATGGGCAAAAAGATTCGATTGCCTTCTTCAAACATATTCCATTGCCTTCCTCTTCAAAGATTCGATTCGTTCTTCATCCCCTTGTGACTTCTCATAATCAAGATAATTTTTAAATAAGAACTGCAAATCAGGACAACAAAGTCCCAAGTTAGTTTTAACATAATACAAATATCAACAAAACCGATAACACACCTTCATCTTTTTAGGTGGGAGGCTCAGACTAGTTGCCCTTTCAAAAAGTGTCCGGGTTAAGTCTTCATCTTTAAGTTTAATCTCCTATAAAGAACACAAAAATGTTAAGATCGCATATACAAAAAAGAAAACCAAGTGACTACAGTGGCAAAGGGTGTACTTGATCAAGATAAACACTCCACATGTCTGTTCTCTTTGGGTATTTCCGCAGAATTTCTTCAAACAAAAATCTATTTAACAAAGTGAGTCCTTAAATATGGTGGTTACATGATTCAAAACAATATCTAAACCTTTTTTGAGAGTTCCCATCATCAGCATTCAGCACCATATAAAGCAGCATTTATTAGAATTATTCTGCTAAAACATAGTTATTACTAGTAGAATGTTGCAATCTAGTTAACAAATATTTTTCCCAGGTTAACTCTAAAAACACAATTGCTAACAAACACTATATATGCTAACCTATAATCAAGGCTCAAATGCTACTCACCACAACTGATGTGTGTCTATTGTCTTGGTTATTTTGCCATTTTCTACGATTCTATATCTTTAGATCAAGCCATTGCTTAGTATTCAAGTGTAACAGAGAGCTACGTTATTATAAACTATTCTCTCAATTAACCAATAACTCACATTTACAGTAGAGGCGGACTTCGAGTTTTAATCCATCTCACACACATTATTGTCCTAAAATCCTTAATGTTGACATTCATTGATAATTTAGGGAACTATTATTCTACCTAAACTAATGTTATCATGCATAATTTAATTGGGCAACTAAAAGTGCTAAACTATACTAACAGTTAAGCTTCTAAGGGAACCCACCTGAATATGGCATTTGAATTAACCAATGACGACTTTGTAACTTGTAGAAACACATAATTCACTGCTGAAATGTTAATTCCATAGCAGAATTTCTGCATAATTCTGCATTAGAGCACCAACTTCGGAAATATCCTTAGTCCTCATTTCATGGCCAAATTCCACGAAATCCTATACCACAACGAATGGAAATTCGCCAGCTTTTCAACGAAATAAGAATCACTTAATTATGAGTTAGGAGGAGAGAGCTCTTACCATTTTAATCCAGGTCTTTCCAATGCAATTCCTGCATTCTTACTGCATTTGATGTCCAACTTCAAAAATTTGTACATACCTTATTCCTCGCTCAAAATTCTCGTGTCTGGTACTGAAATGACCGGGATTATGTTAGCTATCCATAGAAACTGGAATCAATTCAATCAGAATTACAGAGAGGGAGTTCTTACTGTTTTAGTACGACCCTGTCCCAAAAACGGGTTTATTCTAACTTCACCTGAAAATCACCAATTCAAATCCTATTGCTGCAACTTGGTATTTAACCCCTTTATCCTTGATTTCTAGACTTCCAGAGGCTCTAAGAGTGAGATAATCACAGATGCAATCACTAGTTAAGAGAGTTTAGCTAAATTGATCATTCCAAATTAGTGTCATCCCAATATTCATCACTCCAAATTAACACTACCATACATTACATACATACCAAAAGAAAAACAAAGGAAATAAATACTTGTGGTTGAGAAAATAGTTTACCTTCTTCTAGCCTTCAACAATGGTGACAAAGGTCCTTCAATCAACTTTTAATTTGGGATTTAGGGTTCAAATTGGGGTTTGAAAAAGTGATTATGGTTCAATCGTAGGTGAACGAAGTCATTCTAGGTCGTGAGTGAACAAAAGGTTCGTATGAGTGAACAAGAGACTTTAGAAGAGAATAAAAGGTTCGTGTGAGTGAAAGAGAAAAAAGTTCGTCGGAGAAGAGGCTTTGCCGGAGAAGAAGGATTCGTCGACGGAGAAGCTTCTGAGTTCGTGGGGAAGGAAAATGATTTCGTGGGGAAAAGATTCGTATGAGTGACGAAGGATTTCGTGAGAGTGTGAGCTGAGGAGAGGGTCTAGGATTATAACACCTGTAATATAAATCTAATGGTTGGGGAGTGTTTATGCACCATACATAAACAAAAAGCTTATGTATAATAACTCTTGCCCATAAATACCATAACAAAATATTAGGAGTGTCTCATCACAATCACCATATATACAAAGTAAAGTTTTATAATTAAAGACCAAGTAGCCATCCACGTCTCCTATCATTAGACATGGCAATAAACATTTTCCTCCGATTAGGATCCTTAAACTTTTCTAAGGCTTTCCCAAAGATGTCATTTGAAATGTCTCTTATCTCTTCAAGAGCAACCATACACTTAGGCAGGCCCCTGTTTGGTTCGGGGTTTTTGGAGGGGAGGGGAGGAAATATTTTAAGTTTTTATGTTTGGTTCAAATTTTTAACGAGGAGAGGGGACGGGAGGGAATGATTAATTTACTTTTTTATCCTTAACAAAAAAAAATAAAGATTAAATTATTATGGATATATATAACCAAAAAAACAATCTAATGAGTAGAAAACCTAAATTTTTTTGTTGTCAAAAAAATAAAACCTAAATTTTTAATATTTCAACGAGGATAATTTAGGAGTTTAATTAAAAAGTATGGGTAATTTTGTCAACATAATAAATTATATTTTCTCTCACTTTACCTCCTTAAAAATCCCTCCCCTCCCCTCCCTCTCGATTGAACCAAGCAGGCCCTTGTAATAAGAGAACAATCTCCTATTACATCCGAAGAACTAGCCTCCACAATCTTACCCCGCGCATGAGCCTGTGCTAGAGGTGCATCTCTCATATGATGTGATGTAGACTGTTTCTTGGATGTATGATCTTTTACTTGAATTTTTCGCTTCCCACTACGAATGATGCGCTCCACTTGTATATCATTATCAACACATGCATTTTTCACACCATCAGTGTTCAAGTATTGATTATTGAGCTCATTTTCTATATCACTATCTTGGATAGATGGATGATGAACTTCAGTTTCATTAGTTTTGTTGAAATTGACTTCCAACATATTATAATGGTCGCACCGTTTCTTTCGAAACCGAGATGCTTTATCATGTGTCTAAAACAATATAAGCATATCGTCAATATATAAACAATATTGACAAATAAAATTAACGTGAATCTTTGACAAAAAAAAATAAACTTAAATCTACTAACAAAACCTATATAAATTAAACCGATCGTCAGCAATAAATACAATGTTTTTAGATAATTGCTTAAGACTTACACAATTAATGTTTCAATGTAATGCATCTTAACTTCCAGCTAAGAATTTACAATTGAATGCAAGTTGAAAAAAGGGCAGCATGCAGTTGAATTGTTCAAGGACACATGAAGATTTTATTATATATACCTCTTTCCTCATTCTTGAACAATTTTTACTTGAGTTAATTGCAAACAAGGGTTCCTACAATAACGAATAATATAATATATGAAGCACGGACACAGACACAAGACACGACGTGGACACGTCGACACGGATAAATTATTTGAGAAAATGATATATTTCAATGTAAACGTAAGTGTCGGTGTCATGTCGGTATCGGATACGACACGTGTCCGACACTGGGACACGCCTATTCCGATAAGTGTTTGCGCTTCATATGCAATTTCATCCTCAAATATCACAAAATGGAAATCGCCAAATGAATCAACAAATGGCACCCAAAAATTTAGAACAGAAACTCAAAGGGGTTCCATCAAAATGGATGTAGGGTGTGGTTGTTACCTTTTCAGCGCGACAAAAATGAAGGTTGGGAGGTGCAGCAGAAGAAGGGGCAGCGGCAGAAGCAGACTCAGTAGCAGAAACAGGCACTGCAGAGGAGGCAGGTGCGGCAAGTTGTGAATTATAGCTGCTGTTTTTCCCGCCCTTTATGGATTCTTCAACCTGTATAGTAACAACCAATCAAAAGCTCTTCTAATGGTTGTTTCCATTGAAATTATCAAAGCTAACTAACCACACTCAACTCCCATATGGTTTCTAAATAAATACCTGTTTAAGATTAAAATGATCTGTGTAAACTGTTCTAATGATAACTTCCGCCGACGGTGAGTTTTGTCGCATGAATTCGACTATTCCATCAGGTATGGGAGGTGGTTTCAAACCTGCTTTAAATGCCTTCCTCAACTTTGCAGCTTCTTTACGTGACTTGGCGGCCGTTTTATTTAACATTGCCTTTTCCATTAAACAGGATAATTTTCCATTATCAAGTGGTATCAGTTCTACTTCCAATGACTTCAAGTTATTCAAAGAAGAGAACTTAACGTTGAATAAGTCAGGGACTAAGGAGAGAATCTAAGCAATGAGGAATGAGCGTGAATTAGGATCAGTTTTATTTTATGCAAGACAATTGAATTTTGTTATTCAAAAAAAAAAAAGAATCTTAAGAAAGTAAAAATAAAGCTTGAAAACATGACACTGTACCTGAAGAGTAATTGAAGTGACTGTCAACGATTCTACACTGGCAAGATCTTGCAGCCAGCTTAATAGAACCAAAGCTCGGTCTGCTGAAATTGCAAAATCTGGCACATCAATATTCACTTGCTTAACAGAAGAAAGACCACTCCCACGTATTTTCTGATCAAGACTTCCGGGAAAAGTAATTGTGCAGAGATTTGGAGTAGATAGCTCAATTTCAGCAATGTCAGATGAAAAATTATAATAATAATGCAATGTTAAATTGACAAGTGTCTCACTTGATATGCGGAGGGTTTTAGCATCCTTTACCTTATATAAACGAATGACCAGACTACTCAACTTGGTAAAGGCGGAAAAGGGCTCAGCACAGCCGTTTTCATTGCCGCAAAAGGTGAAATGTGTTAGGTCTAAGCTGGTCAATAAAGGCAAATTCAAAGATTTTGGAAATAATGTTTCTGTATAATAATAATTATGATCACTTCTAGGGT
This sequence comes from Trifolium dubium, assembly GCA_951804385.1. Taxonomy (NCBI): domain Eukaryota; kingdom Viridiplantae; phylum Streptophyta; class Magnoliopsida; order Fabales; family Fabaceae; genus Trifolium; species Trifolium dubium. The sequence goes on along the minus strand of OX638075.1, from coordinate 19,720,794 downwards.
AAACTGAAAGCTTAAGAGATGTAAGCGCCTGACATTTAGAAACACAACTCAGAATTGGAAAACTCTCAGCAGTGACAGTGATTCCTAATTGCTGGATGTGGGCATTGTGGGAACAAACATAGTTTAAAACAACATCAAGCAATTGAGGCTCAATATCACCACGATGGTCAAGATCAAGAGCGTGCAATGCAATCGAGGTATCACGAAGAGTCAAAATCTTAGACACAAATATGTCAAATTTCGTGAGAGAACGAAAATCTACGGAATGTAATATAAGAGAATGAATATGTTTCCAAAGATGGTTCCATCTTTTTGATAAAACGCAAGTTTGAACGGCGAGTTTGGAATTCAAAGATGACAAAATGTGAAGAAGAACACAATCAGGTAAGTTGCTGAGTTTGTCTTGATTATCTTCATTATCATCCCTTGCTCTCTTTACGCGAGCAATAATCATTAACTCATCAACTGATTTAGACATTATTCAGTAAAGCACATGAATACCTAAGAAAAAAATAGAAATATAAACAATATGGAATCACATTCTACGATATAAGGAACAAGAAGCAAATATGAAATTCAACAAAAAATAGTTGTGTCTAGAAAGCATAATAAAAAAATTATTCTTCCTATAAAGAGCAGTGAAACCATACTATGTGATTAGAATCAATAAGAACAAATAATTACTTGCAATAACAAATCTTAAACACACTTCATAGGTCATACAAATGGGTATGGATTGTCTTCGGTGGCGGTGACAATCCAACGGGATGAAATCCAGTTTTCATCTTTGCCCTTCAATTTTTTTTTTGAATGATTAAACTACATGTAGACAAAAAAAAAAAACAATGAATGGCCAAAATTTCATGGGAGAAAATAATTAACAAAACTCCCAAGCCAAACTCATCATTCCTATTTCCCACTAAAATCATGAAAAATAAACACACTTCATACAAATAATTGCATTAACAAATCTAAAACCATTACGAATGGAACTCTGAACCAAATTAGGCGGTCCACCGGACCGGATACCGGCGAAAACAAAAAACAAAATCCTAAAACATTATGATCCTTCAACTTCCTCTCTAAACTTCTTGCTAAAGCCATTCAAAATAACATAAAATTGGGAATTTATGAAATCAAAATTAGGAAAATTAAAATTGAGAATATATAGTATTAAACTTCAACTGAATCCATTGAGAAATAAAAATATAACAAGGAACAAAGAAATCAAATTTGTAGTTGTAGAGTTGAGACTTGAGAGGAGTAAGGAAAGGAAAGAAAAAGTAATGAAAATTCAAACCTATATTAGCACAGCATAGCACCGCCGCCACGACGAAGATCTGGAAGGGATTATTTTAAAGTTGCAGTGAAAATCTGTGAGCGCGAGAAGTGGATTGGAACCCCTGCCGTTAGGGGTCACGTTCGCAAGATCAAATATGTATATCTACGCTGTCTAACTTTGAAATACATAGTTTTCTCATTTGAATTCGAATCTTTTAAAATAAGTTTTCTTGATGTGTATGGAGAGTTTGATTTGCTAGAAAAATAAGAGATTGTACGGGACAATTTATGTTGTATTGTGTTTGATTTGAAAATTGTCATTGAGATTAGACAAATTAGGGGTTAAAGAATTTGACAAAATCAGATATTTTTGTTCTCACTTAACCATAGGACCATTTTCTTTTTGTCCTCAGCACAACTTTTCTAAAATCGCCAATGTTTGTCTTGTACTGTTCTGCCTTATACTGTCATGTACTGTTCTGTCTAATACTTTCGTTTTACAGATCAAACGGACCCTTAGGGTCTTAAATAAATTTTTAAAAAATATATAAAGTCAATGCATTCAAAATTGTGTTATTTTTTTATCAAAAAAAATTGTGTTATTTAATTTTTTGAGTAAATAATTTTTTTAAATAGTATGCTTAAAGAATGCACTGCACTCTTTAACAAGACTAAGTTTTATCTATGGGGATGTTTTTGTGATTTGAATACATAAAAAATGTAATATTTCTATTTATTGCACTGTTAATTGTAAAATACATTCAGATATTTTTTTTAATTAAGTTTCGCATTTGTCTTAAATAGATACTTTAAATTTTTTCAGGTAAAAAAGAACTGTAAAACATTGTAAGAAAATATCTTTAATTAAAACATTTTTTTAAGTAACAAAGAGATCTTTAAGTTTCCATACCAAAAAAAAGAGATCATTAAGTTTTTAATTTATGGTATTGTTACTCTTTCGATCTTCGTTATAAAAACCATGACGTAACTGTTAATTTATTGGATCTGTTATCATATAACTAATGACTAATAACTTATGATTGAAAGGCAAAACGCATTAACTCACCGAATTAAGTTAGCATTTTTGTACTTGGCCAATTTGTTCTTCTTCCAATAATGGACAACATTTATACATTAGCACTTGCATCTTTAAATTTAGGCTTAAACATCATTTTAGTCTCTGTATGTACACGAAATTTTAGTTTAGTTAATGTATGTGTGTTATTCCAAAATAACTTCCGTATCGACCAAATTTTTTGCTTCTTGTCCTTGAAGCAAAAATCTGAAAGAAAATTTGTAGAAAAATCTGCAGAAAAGTTTGGTCGATACGGGGACTATTTTAACTTTAGGGACCAAAAACAAAAAGTTTGGTCAATACGAGGACTATTTTGGAATAAATCACATACATGAACTAAAACCAAAATTTCGCATAGACTAAAATAACGTTTAAGACTTAAATTTATACAATCAAATCAAAGTTTCAACAACTATACAATTGGACTTGTTGAGAACTTTACATCGTCTATCATTAATTAGGTGTGGCAAATGTGTACACTAACTAGTTTGACACCCGTGCTCGCACGGGAAAAAACTTGCGTATAATTTTTTTATATGTTTTAGATAATGTAAAATTATCCACATTAATATGATTTTTAAAATATACATAAATGAAAATTATAATAAAATTATTTATATACAAAAATTATAATCCTCATTAATAATACAATTAAAAAATAAATTTTAAAATATACCATTTAAATATAATCAAATAATTGGTTATTTCTTGGATAATTGTGTTAAATATAATTATAGGGGAGTAAAATTAGTTCAAAAAGATAATGATAAGAAACTTATTAATAACTACATTTTTTCTTTATTATAAAACACAAATGCACATTTTAAATATATTATATTAATATTGTTAATTTTAAAAAAAATGAATATGTTAATAAATTATTTCCACTATATCATAGTTTAATATCATTTGTTCACTTGTAAAATGGTCATCCCCGTATAAGACTTTACATATGAAAGAAAAATCATTGGATAAATAAAATGTCAATCAACTAATTAACGTGAGCACTTTGGTTTAATTTAGATTGATAGACACAAAAAAATTAAAGATTTTTTGAAAGAATATGAAATTTTTATGAATGATTATCGAAGAAGTAGTGTGAAAAATGTTGAATGTCAAAACAATATTTATAGAAAAATAAACACACGATAAATTCATAATGAAAAAATATTTGCAATAAATAGCATTCATCATATCACTTTATTATATTGTCATTTCCTTTTTTTGGGTAATTATATATGATATTGTCATTTCTGTAGTAGAGGAATATGCTTTTGGTTTAAAGACAATATATATTATTATTTTTTTGAAGAAGTTAAACTAACCCACTTAAATTGTTATTAGAGATAATTGACCCAAGATCTCGAGACAATATATATTATTTTATATATAATCTTGCATAATATTTTTTATATTAATCCTTTAGTAATTTAGTTATTCTAGTATCCGATGTTAAAATAATTAAATACATTTTTTTTGACTAAAAATAATTTAATACATGTAATTATAATAAAATGTCAATTACTAATATTATTTAGAGTTATATGTATAGTTATAATTCAATTCATAAATTTACTTATATTAATTTTAACATTATTTATGTAATATATTAACAAATATTAAAACAGGTCCTATAGTATTTTTTTTTTTACTAAAGGTCCTATAATATTGTCACCATAAATAGTCCTAAAAATATTTTTCACGTTATTTCCGTAAATATTTTTGACAAAATTAAATTTTTTGTTGTATTTTAAATAATAGTAGCAATGTAACAAAAAAAAAATGTTTCTCGAAAAACAAAATTCTAACACAATTTTCATAAAAAAAATTTATACAAAACATTTTTTTATATATTTTGAATGATATCAATGCAACAATGAAAATTGTAATAGTGAACAGATTTTAGAGAAAAAGAAAGATAAAAAATATTCTGATTCTGATTTGAAAATGAAATAAAAGGGTTATTCATCAAAAATGGATACTTAATTAAATTGTAGTAATGGTGTCTCCTTTTCTAATTTTATGAATGACAATATATTCCTCGTTTTGCAATTAAGAGCATATAGTTCATTGCCATAAATAATTAAAAAACATATGCATTATTGCCACACATAATTTTTTTTGAATTATCGTAGACACGAAAATAGTGTTGGCAAATGATGTTATTAATAAAAAAAAATTTCAGACTAACAAAAATTATTTTCATTGTCAAAAAATTATTTCATTTTAAAAAAAGTGATTTTCAATAATTGTTTAGCATTTCAGTTAATTTTTATAATTTAATTATTTTTGCATAGAATTCGTTTATATGGCCAAAATTATAATATTTGAATAATTATACAATATTTGATAATAATATTGAATTGTAATATTAGGCAAAAATATTTAGGCCAAATTATTGAATTGTATTATTAGCACATTCCTTTCAAAATAGGCTACACAAAATATATTATTAGGCATAACAAATATAGATATTAAATAAATTGTACATATTAAATAAATTACAGGTTTTATTAAAATTAAAATTAATATGAACAATTATACAATATATGATCAAAATATTGAATTGTATTATTAGGCAAAAAAAATAAAATAAGAATATAAGAATAAAAGTAATAATAAAAATAAAATTGAATGATTCTAGAAATGGTGCGGTTAAAATGATGTTATTGATAAAAAAATGTTTCAGACTAAAAAAAATTATTTTCATTGTCAAAAAATTATTTCACTTTAAAAAAAGTGATTTTCAATAATTGTGTAGCATTTCAGTTAATTTTTATAATTTAATTATTTTTGCATAACATTCGTTTATATGGCCAAAATTATAATATTTGAATAATTATACAATATTTGATAATAATATTGAATTGTAATATTAGGCAAAAATATTTAGGCCAAATTATTGAATTGTATTATTAGCGCATTCCTTTCAAAACAGGCTACACAAAATATATTATTAGGCATAACAAATATAGATATTAAATAAATTGTACATATTAAATAAATTACAGATTTTATTAAAATTAAAGTTAATATGAACAATTATACAATATATGATTAAAATATTGAATTGTATTATTAGGCAAAAAAAAAAAGAATATAAGAATAAAAATAATAACAAAAATAAAATTCAATGATTCTAGAAATGGTGCGGTTAAAATGAAATCATAAGAATAAAATGAAAATAAATGTGTTTAAGAATCATAAGAAGAAAAGTAGTAAAATAATAATAATAATAATAATAATAATAATAATAATAATAATAAATAAAAATGAAAAGGTGGGGTGGTGAAAATGTGACACGTGGCAATTGTATAAGAAGATGGCATAATAATGATTTTGCATTTAATATGGTCATTATAACACCCATCCTAATTGTATATAGTATAGGTAGATAGATATCATATACTCCCTCCGAATTAAAAAATTTACACTTATTATAAAAACACAAACATAAGAATTTGAATTATGATTTTGTGGGATTTACTTAAAATAAATTGCATAGGAAGATGTAAAATCATTTTTTTATTGGTTGTTATTTATTGAGAAAATGAGAGAGAAGGAAAATAAGGAAAGGGTAAATGAGTTAATAACCCTCGTAAAGTTGACCGGTTTTGCAATACCCACTATAAAAAAATAAAATTAAGTGGATGGTCATCTCTCTTATGCAAGTTTAGAAGGAGTATCAATGAGTGGATGGTCATCTCATGAAGGTGTTGTTGAAGCGGTTGAAAATGTACAAATCTACTATATATGTAAATTTTATTAAACATATGTCAATTTACTATAAATGTACAAGTTTCTTTTCGAGTTTTAATAATTATTAAAACATGTGAAAATAATATATATTACATTTTGGCAATAATTAAATAAGATTTGGTAGGGAAAATGCTTTATAAAATTTGAAAAATTAGTTTTCGGGTCATTTGGATTGATAGACAAAGTATCTGGGTCGATACATATAGTTTAAGGATAACTGGATCAATACAGGCTCTGTTTGGATCGATACAGGACAACCTAGAGAGTACCATATGTATCGATACACATAATGTGTGGATCGATACACATGTGCCACAACAGAAAATATTTTGCCAGAAGCCCATGTATCGATACATGTTTATTTGTATCGATGCATGTCAATAAAATTTTCAAAAGAGAGGCTCATCTTATCGATACATGGTTATTTGTATCGATACACAGCAATCCAATTTTTTACAGAAAGCTATATATGTATCGATAAACACCTGATATGTATTGATACATATTATTCAAAAATTAAATTTTTCTGCTGTCATTAAAAATGTATTGATACTTACTTTGATATGTATCGATACACTTTTGTTAAAAATTGCCAAAATTTACTCCATACTATTTTCCCTATAAATAGCAACATGTGTTGATTTTGTAAAGGGTGAGAAACAAGTGAAGAAAAAGTCTCTGGTCTAAATTGAAGGAATTTAGGATCTAGAGAGTTTTTGGTTCCATGTTCATCATCTTCATCCAATCTTCAACAAAACCCCAAATTACTTACTCTTTCAATGGGTTCAATAAAGGGTAACGATTGATTGGTTGATAACGTCCATGGTGGATCGCGTTTGAAGGATCTTTTAAGTTGAATTGTGGAATCAAGGGTTTTTCATCAAGGTTTTAAAAGTATCAAGATCTTGAGGCTTCACACGTGGCGGAGGATCAGTCGGAACGATTGTTTGCATAAGTTCTTCGGGCTTGAAGAACGGGGTCGATCGAATCGTTGGAATTGGATGTTCAAGTCACGGGTTGTGTGGAGGTTCACGCAAGGTTATTGGAAGCTACGTCGTGAATGAAGATTTAGTCTTGGTACTCGAGTATTGTATTCCTCTAAAACACTTGTGCATTAATATTAATAAATTAAGAGTATCTAGATATCAGGATAGGAATAGATACCCCAACTAAGTTGGCAGCTCTATCCTTACCCATCGGCTACCTATACCTCATATATTTATTAAAAAAAGAAAAATAAGATAATTACAAGATTGGGACTATGCCTTACCCCAGGGGAAATAAATGTAGAACAATGAAGCTTATAAACTCCTATTTAATCCTAAAAGACAAAAGAGAAGTCTCTAACAATGTTAGGCGAATTAACCGACGTCAGCACGGAACGGTCCACGTACCCATTACTCCCTCCCTACAATAAGTAGCAAGCGGTGATAGTTTTTTCAAACTAAACTTTCCGAAATCATGAAATGATACGGATATTGAGATAGACACGGCAAAGTGAGATCAATGTATCCACCTCTGACGAATCAAATGTTGTTAAAGCACCTCAGAACCAATTGAACGCCATGTAGCAAACTAGAACGACAACGGTGACAAAGGCAACCTCTTTACCCGGTAAAGAACAACAATGACAAAATATAACGATAGAAAACCATTGTATGAGAACGACAACATCTCATGATGCTTTAACCAATTGACCCAATTGTCCAAATACATTAAAACAAACAGAGATCGAATCCAGAATCACAAACCTTTGAAACAAATCCCACGTTAGCGAGCACAACCACCATGGCAGCAAAACAGAACCGTGGTGGTTTAGTTTCGATGAAACCCATCTCCAGAGGTGAGACATAGATCCAGTCGGCTTGCCTTCAAACGACGGAAGAAGGTTGCAGCCGGGCGATCCAGACAGGGGGTGATGCGGGTGACTAGCGCCGGCCGTCGCATCACCCAAAGTCGTTGACTTGTGCATTAATATTGTAAATTCATTATTTTTTTAAATAAAGTCTCGACTCTGTTTTCCGCCAAAGCGAGGACGAAGAAAGCTGGGAACTCCCATATCATCTTTGTGTTTTGTTTTTTCATTATCGCTTTATTGTTCATTATTATTGATTTTGTTGTGTGGAATTTTATTGTTCATATTAATTGCACACAAGGTGTTCGATAAAATTCCTCACTCAAGGCTTTGTTTGTGATATACTAATACTCGACCATAAAAAAACGTTTTAAAAAGATTATTAAGCGTGTTTATCTTGTGTCGATTGATCGTTCCATACTTGTTTAGATTCATTTTATCATATTTGTTTCAAGGGTGTTATACAACCTTTTCTTTGGTCAAAACATTTGGTGTGCATAGTAGACTACAATCCGTGGACTTCCATGCGCGTAAAATTTTAAAATCATTGTTTGGTTTTTGGATCTCTAATTCAACCCCTCCCCCCTCCCATTTACTAAGTGAATAGCCTTGTAGTCTAAAATTTACAAAGTTTTTTCTTAAGTAAAAAGTGTTTATAGCATTTCATTAATCAAAATGTGTTCAATACAATGAAGTATTTTAACCAAAATTTGGGGACTAATTACATATGTGGCCGCCTTAGCAAAATTATGAGCAATTTTGGGACTAGAGTTGTTATAATGAGAAAAGAAAAAAGTCTTCTACAATGTGAAAAAAGTCTTCTACAATCATCAACCTGGCTAGAGTGGAACTTGTCCACCACAACTTTGAATCAAGCTCAAATTCGACGAGTTCTAGATTTAAATCATACGCCAAATTAAAAGTTGAGAGTAATCTTAGCGCTTCACCAATCTTCACATCACATTAACAATGTGTCCTAAAAAATTATATAGGACTAAATTACAAAATTGGAAATAAAATACTTATATGAAAATACATAGGGGCTAAATTGTAGCATTTGCAACATATAAAAACCAATTTGTATAATTTTTCTTGAAACAATATATTTACATTTAATAATTTGAACTACTCTCTTTGTTTTTTTTTTTTACCAATTTGAACTACTCTCTAAACTTTTATTATCAAGATTCAAATTCCAGTCTTTGCATACTGTATACAATGTTTTTAGATATTGAGCTAATTTCACATGGACATTGTAGTTTATCCAACTTACTATGGGTGCGTAATTGATTCACAAAACAATAACTATTAAACATTTACATGACAGAATAAGATAAGACATGATTTGACAAAATTGTACCGGAGGGAGATAGAGAGGTAATATTTTTATATTCAAAAATAAAATTCTTGTTTTTGAATTGTAACAATTTTTATAGTAACACTATGGACAAAAAGTTGTAATGTAGTTGAGTAAAGGACAAAAATTCTTGTTTTTCTCTTGTTTCTTACTACCAATTTTGTCTAGTCCCGTAACCAATTTTTAAATTAAACAGAGTACAATAAAAGTTGTTCAATCCAGTAATTAAACAATCCAATTGTATTTGTTTATTATCCAATTTTAAAATATATATATATATATAAGCAAGTTTTATTTTTTTACAATAAAAAGATACAGGTTATTTTGTAGTATTATTTATTTTTTTGATAAAAAGTTATTTAGAATTATATATATCCCAAAGAAATAGAGTTTATAAGGACAATGTTTCTTTCAACTTATTACCGTAAAGTATCCCAAAATATCTAAATTGATATCTTATTGTAAAAAATACACACACAGTGGAAAGATTATTGTTCAATCTTCAGTTATGAACATTTTAGTCTAGTAATTTTGATATTTTCTGTCAGTTGAATATATTAACTTTTTTTAATAATTAGATAATGTTGTGTATAACGATGTTGGGTTTTCTAAATCTGTAAATGTGATTTTTAAGCGAATTAGTTTTGCAATTCAAAAAAGAGTAGTTGCGTAGCTTTTTACCCGTTTACCTTCGACACATATGTAATTATTTTATATATATATAAAAATCTAAAAATTTCCAAAAAAAAAAAAATAATGTCATTTTGATAAGAATCTGCTATTTTTATTTTAAATATTATTTGTGGTTTGCTATTTAAGGGAAATATTTTTATTAGGCCCAATCTAAATTGGTTTATGTTTCAAATTCAAAATAAAATAAAAATTATTTTATATATTTTTTTTGGTACGTATACATTTGATCATAATATGATAATTCTTATGCAACAAAAAAATGTGGTGAATTGTAACCGAACAAAATAATTGCTGAATCGGTGTGCGGATATATTAGCAAATATAGGTTGCATGTCCTCTATGGACAATACTATAGTCTATGAGCATCCCCCGTTGGATTTGGTTCAGGTTCTTGTTGATGATTGTTGGGGTGTTTCTTTCCCCCGTTCAATCACTTTGTAATTTTTTTTAGTTGGGCTTCGGCCCCTTTTATCCCAAAAAAATAAAATAAAATAATTGCTGAATAAAAAAATATAATATTGTCTACTTCTTTTTTAATTGTAGTTAAGTTGAGTGATTTGGTTCAACTCTTTTCTTTCAAAAAAGCATTTTATTTCGAGTTTTTTTTTTTTTTTTTATAAAAAATGAGATATTCATTCCAATAATTAATCGGGTAACAAATGAGTTTTTTATTTTGAGTTTTTTTTATTACTTTATTTTATTATAATATAATTTTTTTAATTATAAGCAAAATATTTCTAGAGTAGGCTTGCATTATTTTAAACTAAATTATATTTTTGGTAAGTAAGGTAAGAATTATATAAAACTTCTAATTTTGGTTTATAATTGATAAAAGAAATAGAATAGATCGAAAATATTTCTGTACCAAATATAAAAAAAATAAGAAAATATTTTAGACAATGATTTTAATTTAAAAGATTCTTTAAACAATTAACTTATTAAAAATTATTTAAGCTAGTGACAATCAATGTTTAGATTTTTTTTTTGTATACAATCAATGTTTAGATTCTATTGCAAATTATTATGTTCAATCACCTATTTATTTATATATTTCTCCTAAAATAATTGGAAACTTTGCATCTATTTCTTTTGATGTTCCAAACACTTCATATTTTTAACGTAACAATGCAAGTTAAGATGGTTTTGATGTTGTTGCTTCTTGTGCTTATAGGATTGGAGACAACAAGGTCAGGTACACATCTTGTTTTATCTTTTTGTTTCTATTATATATGGTTTTTTTTAATAGGGGTCCCTTTCAAATAGTTTTTGATGTTTTTTTTTTGACTAAAAATAGTTTTTGATGTTGATCTTTGACTCTTTGTAAAAATACTATAATTTCATACAGAATATGAACTATTATATATGGTTTTTTTTTAATAGAGGTCCCTTTCAAATAGTATTTTTTAAGAATTCAAATAATAGATTTTAAAATCCAGTTAAGTACAAGGTGAGAAAAAAAGTGTGTCATGGTGAAAACACACAAAATATATGGCATTGAAAACACACAACATAGCACAAAAATAAAAAATCCTAACAAACATATCAAAACAATTATGTTTATAAATTTGATAACATCACAAATATATCAAACTCATACTATTATTTTCATTGAATACAGCTGCACACTCAATAGGAGTATGTTATGGACGAGTTGCAAACAATTTGCCTTCTGCAGAAGAAGTAATAGATCTTTACGAAACATATGGCATCGAAAGAATGAGAATATATGATCCTGAATCCTGATGAAGCAACTTTGGAGGCACTAAGAGGCTCTAATATAGAACTTGTCATCGGGGTCCGTAATGAAGACATTAAATCAATAGCCAACAATGTTTCATCGGCTACTATTTGGGTTCAAAACAATACTCTCAAGATGTCAAATTTAGGTACATTGTTGTTGGGAATGAAATTGATCCTACTACAAATGATGCAACGTCGCAATTTGTTCTACTTGCAATGCAGAACATTTATACGACACTTGCATCAAACAACCTACAAAATCAAATTAAGGTTTCAACAGCTATACAAATGGGATTATTGGGAAGTTCTTATCCTCCATCACAAGGAGCATTTAGTCCTTCTTCAATTTCATATATAACTCCAATTGTTAAATTTCTTGCGGAAAGTGAAGCACCTCTTCTTGCAAATGTGTACACTTATTTCAGCTATATAAGTGACCCAAACAACATTGACATTTCATTTGCATTATTTAATCCAACAAATTTTAAGGTGAATGATGGTCACGTGTATCACAATTTATTTGATGCAACATTAGGAGCAATTTATGCAGCTCTTGAAAAAGTTGGTGGTGCAAATTTGATGGTGGTGTTGCTGCTACCGTTGAAAATTCACAAATGTACTATGAGAATTTGATCAAGCATGTGTCTAGTGGAACAACTAATTATAGGCTTGGACAACCGGTAGAGACTTATTTATTTGCCATGTTTGATGAAAATGATAAAGGACCGACCGAAACTGAAAGACATTTTGGTTTGTTTACTCCTAATAAACAGATCAAGTATCAGATTAGTCTCAAACAAAGTTCCTCTTCTCATCTCAGGGTAGGAGTAAAATTTTCTTTTGGTTTGGCTTTAATCATCTCTTTACTATGTTTTATTTAACTATTATATGATGATAGTATAAATACACATGTGTGTATTTAATTATTTTTTTATGTAGATAAGATTTTTTTTGATAATCAAAAATGGAATTATAAAGAGTACAAGGGGTATAAGATTAATAAATCATATTGAGATCTAAAGCTTGTAGAAATTCCTCGTCATTAACTTTCTGTAAAATTAGATTAAAGTTGCAACTTAAATTAAAGGTTTACACTACACACATTATTATTGTTAAGACTAATTATTGAGGCTAATTTGATACTAACTTGAGAGGTAAAAGTACTAATTTGATCCACTTGATTTTTTAGCTAGAATTGCATTGTATTCCTCTCTTAGACTGTTATATTTCTGGCTTAAGTCATTGAAATTTTCCAATTTGTCTCCTGTGGCCTCTTTCTTTTCCAAACGTTGTTTTGTTGATGAAATCTGTTTCTTGAGCTCTTGAATTTTGGAACTTTTTTCATCATGTTCTTTTTGTAACACTTCCAACTCTGTCAACTTTGGTCCTAATGAAATTCCCAAATCAAATTACAACTTTGTCAATAGAGTCAATTAACATCCCCTAGTTATGGTCACAAACTATTAATCACATGTAAAATTCGGTTAGTTAAAATCAAATCATGTAGTTGAATTATGTGTGTGAAATTGTAAGGATTTAAATCAGTTTTTATCCTATAAATATACTAGCTAATTTTTGTTCTTATCCCTTGTTGGATTTGAGACACATCAAAAATGGGATAGTAGACTCAAAGATATAAAGTTTCTTCATATTTAATGTGAGAATCAAACCTTCAATTTTTGGTTAAGAGAAGATGAGTCTCAACCGCTTAACCACATCCATAAGTTTTTGTTCTTAATCTATGTATTCACTTTTAATTAGTTTCTATCTATATAAAATCATTTGTTTGTATTTTATAGTAACTAAAAAGTGATTACAAGAATTAAAAATAAAATTTGCTATCCTTAAATAGTAATTAATTATTTGTCAAAAAAATATTAATTACTTATTATAATTTTTCAATTTTACATATTAAAGTTTTATGTTGTTTATATTACTTTTAGGGCATATATTCACAAATTAATATAGAGTCTAAATTTTTATACGAAGAAATAAACCGAAAATTTTAATATTAAAAATATTAATGTAAAAGGTGTTAAATGAACTTAATTAAATCTCATAAAAAAAATAATCAAATGATAAAGTGTTCGACTACAAGATATATACATCTAATCCGAGAATCGTATCAACTCCAATACAACTTCAATAAAGAGGATAAAGTTCCAAGTAAGTACCAAATACCAATCAAAGGTTGCATGAAAGATTTTTAAGATAACTTGATTTTGCTGTGGGCACATATCTTAAAAAGTAGCAAATCAAATATTTTCTGTCAATTCACTATATTTCTCACAAGAAAACATATATTCCCTCTGTCCCTAATTATAAGAATCTGTTTGACCACGGCATGTACGGCAATGCATAATTTTGATCATAAATATCTTTAATTATTTAATAGTAAAATTTATAAAAACTTGATATTTTGAAAGTACTCATCAAATTAAAACAAATCAAACAAGATCTTATATGTTAATATTTACATTTATATATTATATTATTAAAAAAATATGGTCAAAATATGACAAGTGAATAGTGTAATTTTATCAAACGAGATCTTATAAAAAGGGACAGAGGGAGTATATCTTATATCTTGAACAAATTAATGAACTCATGACAAAAGAAATTAAATAATGTAAAAAGACGGTATCATTTATGATAAAAAAAACTATTTAAAAGAAGAAAAAAGAGAAATGCTAAAAAATTTTAAAGTGAAAATTGAAAAATAAATAAATTAAACACCTGCAGCTGTATTATTTGAGCTACCTCCTTCCATGGCTTCCCCAGCTAGCTACTGCACATTACAACATTTCAATGTATATAAGTTGTCATTGTTCAAAGACTAATTCTAAACATGGCAAACTATATATATAAGAAGTCAAATTGTAGAATGTTGTATAATTGAAAAAGAAAAAAAAAACTAAATGATTACATATGATGTGTCCAAAGTCCAAACACAACAAAGAGAATATGAAACATGGATAACAAAACATTAACCATGAAACAGGTTAGTTTATTTCTCATTGATCCATGAAATTATATGTAGAAGGTTCTAGATTAAGTAACTATGAAAATGGATGATGAAGTGGATTAAACTAATTACACCTTTTTGCTTGTCTTCAAACAATTGCACACTTTGTCTTTGGTTAACACAAACACCAAATGAGTTTTTCTTCCTATGTGGCCCCTGTTATTTGCAACTATATATAATATTCTTTTCATCCCAAAATATAAGACCTGTTTGACCAGTACACGTATGTCAATGCATAATTTTTAACACAAATATATTTAATTATCTAATAGTAAAAATTATAAAAACTTGATATTTTGAAAGTACTCATCAAAACAAATCAAACAAGATTTTATATATTAATATTTACATCTATGTATTATTAAAAAAATACGGTCAAAACAAAATAAGTGAATAGTGTAATTTTGTCAAACGGGATTTATAAAAAGTGACGGAGGGAGTAGTATAAGTAGAACTAGATTTCGTACTGTTAATACAAAATGGAGTAGTTAATTTGAGTCGTCCGATTTTAAATTGGCAGTTGAAATTATTTTAAAGTGTAAAACTGAATTTATAATCTAAATTGTAAGATCTAAAATTAATGGCAGGAAATTTCATATCCTATGGCACTACCTTGACCAGTGGACTAATTTTATAATGGTCTAATTTGTACAAAAATATTCAAAATTACATTATGGTTACTAATGTTGTAGAAATTCATATTTCTCTTTGTTTATCACGACTAGAATAGTGACTTAATAAATGTCAGTTTGACCAAATTAAGATTATGGTTCTGTTTGAATAAAATAGTTTATAATTGATGACTATTAGTTTATAGTTTATAACTGATAGTTGATGAATTAATTGAAGTATTTGATAATACTAACAGTTAGACTGATTTATAAATATAAAATGATGTAAAAAAATATAAGGTTAATTAATATTTAATTTTTATGAAATAGGATGATAGACGTGAAATTGGAAGAACATATAATAAGTTAAAAGTTCTGTAAAAAAAAAATATAATAAGTTAAAAGTAATAAGCTCATAAGCTAATTGAAATAGTTTATTAAAAATAAAGTATAAATTTTTTTGTAAGAAATCATTACTAAACAAGACTTTTTTTTTATCAAATAAACTTATAAGCTATATAAGGTTCAAATTGTCCTTACCAAACCATATAAAAATGAATTAAGCCTGTAGATACAATGATTCTTTTTTATTTTGATACCAACACTAACACCAACCTAGTCATTAATATTTTATAGGCTTAAATGTTCTTTTAGTCCCCGTATTTATACTAAATTTTGGTTTTAATCCATGTATCTGATTTTATTCTAAAATAAGATCGACAAATTTTTTTTGATTTTGGTCTCTGCCGTCCATTTCCGTCCAAATGGCAAACGTTTTACCACATGTCTATAATGACGTAACATAAATTCAAGACTGACTGGATTAATGATGGAGAGAGATTAAAACCAAGAACTAAATCCAAAATCTTGAAATAAATATAAAACCTTAAATCGTCGATTCAATTTCATTCTCTCATTTTATTTTATCTGACTAATAAAAAATTTCTTACTCTGTTCTCACTATTCTTCATGGTCTTCTCACTAGGTAATAGTGGAGTAATATTCATATTTCTCTCATTAAAACCAAATTCAATTATCAGTTAGTGATTTGTTGTCAAACATTATTCAGGCAAACACATTCATTCCTCTTGCAATCCACGAATTTGTAAAACATTATTATTGCAGAAATCAAAATCTCACCTTAGATTCATTCACCTTTAGACCATCCCAAGTCCCAACTATAAAATATGAATGGACTCATCAAGTCAACACACACTTACATATCCTTCAAAAGTTCAAATTACAACTTAAAAAGAAACCCACTTTTTTTTGTCAAAAAAAAAGAAAAAAAAAGAAACCCACTTTTAGTATCCGACACAGATGGAATAAAATTACCTCCTATGAAGAAAATCTATGGAAAAGAAATCTTAACATTTAAATATTGGTGCAGGTATTTTAAAATATAATATAACGACGAGAAAGAAAGAAATAGTGAGAAATGAGAGAAGATAAATGAAATAGGGTGAAATGAGATAATGCAATTGAATTTGAGGTAAAACAAAATCCTGAAAAATAGTGAGAAAAGAGAAAGAAATTTTCTTTATAATGTATACCTTTTTTAATTTTGATCCCTCTTCATTATTAATCTAGTCAACCTTAAATTAATACCACGTCATTATGGACAAGTAACAAAACATTTACCGCTTAGTCGATACAAGATTATTTTATAATAAAATAAAATACATAGATTAAAACCATAATTTGGTGTATATACACTAAAAAGACCTTTAAACCTATTTCATATACACATTACACATTAGACATTACAACAAAACCATATGATTTTACTTATGAGAAACTAACATCGATCATCATCTGAGTTTCAAATAATTTTCAAATACTGTCTATTTTTTATACGCCGTATGTGAATATATTAAAATCACATCGAACACCATAATTTAATACTCCTATATTGAAAATTGATAGTAGAGTAAAATATGTTTTTGATTTCTATAAATATATTAAATTTTGATTTTAGCCCTGTTAAATTTTTTCTTCGAATTTTCATTCTTCTAAAAAATTTAATCACTACTTTTAATTCAACTAACTACTCTTGTGCAACCTTTGTATTTTTAAAGAAATCGTGCAAAAATCTCCGTAAAATATTATGAAAATATCTCTCACAAAAATTGAAAGCTTTAAACAAAATATGAATTTTTAATCATAATTAAATATTCCTGTTTTGGAGATATTAATAATGTTCATGATGATTCAATCAAATTAACTCAAATAAATCCAAACATGCAAAATAGACAGAGATTCCAATTTCGATAATAAACACTCAATCTAATAATTTTAGCATTTTGTGTTACTTAAATAAATTGAAATTTAAGATCAAACATACACTATCTTTATAACTGATCAATAGTAAAATATAAATATTAAATAATAATATCACTATATGAAGTAAGCAATGAAATGACCTCATAAGAAAAAAGGCAACGAAATGACGTTCAACTTTAACTCCTTTATCTACAACTGCAGACCCACTTTTGCACACTTTCATTCATTTATATCTTTCTTATATCAAAGTGTGATGGTAATTGGTAAATTTTCAGGCTTGCAAAAGTTGTGACTTGCGAGTAGGATAGGCTCATGACAATGATATAGCAGTATGCCAGTATCACCTTTTGTTCGTACAAATCTTCCATTTTGAGTAAACAAAATCCTATAATATAAAATAGAGGACACAGATTTGTTGAATTATTGATGTGAAATTTTCAACTTTTTTGCATTGTTGTCCCATCACATTTAACTGTGTTCACCATTGGAATCAAACTAATCTTTGTTTGATTTGACTTTCCAATAAATAGAGGATGGGGCATGACAGACATCTGTGGGTGTTTAAATTGCGTGACAAAAATATATGTACTACTATTGGTTCGGTTTTATTTTTAAAAGTCATCTAATTAAACTAAATCAAACCAAACCTTTAGTTCGATATAAAATATATTACAATATTATCAATTTGTTATAAAATAAATATAGGAAATTTTATTTTATTGTTTACATGATATAATACGCATATACAGAAATTACATATATTTTAAATTCTTTTATATTTTATAAAAAGAATTTATTTTTAATACCAATAATATAGTGTTTTTTGATCAATTTATAATATTTTTTTTTATCAACATATCAACAATATAGTTTTGAATTGCATGAAATGATATATTTTGACAACGTATTGTTTAATGGACTCAATTCTATACGAGCACTCCTATAACATAAATAATCAATGTTATTTTACATTTTGTTACCAAAAAATTTGATTTTACATTTATTATTTGTTAATGTGTGTGTGTGTATATATATATATTTGAATTGCTACATATAAATAATAGAAAAATAAGTAACGATTTCGAAATATACATTTGTACATAAATAAACTACAAAATAATTCATTTTTCCTGGTATAAAAATAGTTTAATATTAAGTAAAAAAGTATTTATCAAAATTTAATAAATTATTTATTACCAATGATAATAATATTTAATTTTAAAGTAAACAGTTATAATTAATTAATCCGTAAAAAATATTTGAGACTTTCCTCGTACACGTGCACTATTCTAATTTATAGTGATGACATTACATTTATTAAATTAATATTTTTAACATTTTGATTTTTTTTAGATGACGTTTCGATTTTATATTTATGTATTATAATTATTTTTTTAGTTACAAAAGAAATAAATTTAATCAAATAAATGTTACAATATCAATTGATTAATCCATTAAAATGAAACCATAAAATAAGTAAACCGTTTTTTAATGGAATAATTACGATATCATATCAATTAAATCAGATAAACGTTATGATATCAATCGATCAAAAGAATAATAACTATTTTAAAAGTAAGTTGTTACATAATTAAATAATCCATTAAAATGAAATCATAAAATAAGTTAAACGTTTCAGTGTTTTTCATAAAAATAAAGTTCAAAAATATATAATTATTGATTAATTGATTTATTACAAATGAAGCACTTTTTCTAATGTTTTTTTTGCATGAGATACACTGTTATTTTTTTTATCAATAGTTTATTGATATGAAATATACGATTTTTTTTGAAATTTATTTCTTAACGTTTATTTGATTTAGTTTAATTTGTTTATAACTGACAAAATAAATTTTATTTAATATGATTTCACATTTAATGTTTGCGAGTTTGACCGTATTATTTTATTTTGATATCAATTGATGATTTACACAACAAAACAAAACATTTTTTATGATTAAAATGGATTGGGGGACCAAAAGTGCAACAAAACTTAAAATAGGGGGGGCTATATTGTTTGATTTGGAAATAGAGGGACCAAAATTGCAAAATATGTAAAATAGGGGGACCAAAAGTGCAATTAAGCCAAATTAATTATAATTAAAGTTGGTCATATTAATTGCCCCATGCATGATTCAAGTTACCAACTATATATCACAACACTTCATGAGTTACATGTTGAGGCAAAATCCCAATTTGATGTTTTAAAGATAACAAACATCTTAATTATATTTTAAGTATAACTTTGGTCATTGTGTTATCTAACAAGTGCTTTTGAGTGATATTAAAAAGATAGGTTTCACTGTGCAAAGCGAATAATTTAATATCAGCTCATGAGAATGATACAAGAAAGTCAGTCATCATTCTCTCATCATTCTCTGGCTCCAGCGTGTTTGTTCTTCAATGCCAAAACACCTATTTATTTTAGGAGATAAATGAACAAGACAAAGGAACATTTTTCATGAGAATATTGCACAAGATCTCTACAGCAACTTATTCCATTATCAGCAGTGGCGGAACCAGGAAAAAAAACATCAGTGGGCCACTCAAATAAACTATATATAATAATTAAATTAAATACGATAAATTATATTATATATAAAAAATTTAAGTCGTTAAAAACATAAAGTTTATTATTACAAAATTAAACTACATATACTTTAAAATGACATTCTTGACATGAATCGAGTATTTAAAAATCATCAATAACAAAATCTAAACTTATAGTTGTACTAATTTACTTTTCAATGTAAACAAATAGCATGATTAGAGTGCAAATAGCATAAATATTATCAACTATAGTACAAATAGTATTTATGTTAAGAGATTTATATTTATCCTTAGGATCATAGCTAGCAACTTTATTTTTTTCTTAAAACATAAAGTTTTTAGTAATATAATTATTGGTATTAAATTTTTAGACACCTAGATACTTCGGTAATATACTATGGTAATTTGTTTTAGGCAGTGGGCCACGGCCAGGCTCAGCCCCACACTAGTTCCGCCTCTGCCATTATGGCAAGTCAAAGTGATTAATATCTTATGGGACTTTCCTTCTTAAGCCATATCACATGGAGCATGTGCAAAGAATGTTCTTTGACCTCAAGGCATAATATATTAATATCTGAAGTCAATATGTAAGAGAAGAACATAGACCAATGAGGAGAAGACAACAACTCTCTCACTATGAGTTGTTATGTACTTGCAAAGATTTATTAAATGATCTTTCTCCAAGAAGTGATAGTCCTTTCTCCAACAAAGGCTATACTCTATATTTTATCAAGGTTGTACTTGCAAAGTACTTTTCCAACAGTCCTTGATCAGTTCACAGCTGGTTACTTGGAAGCAAAGCTGTCCCCACACCATTCTCCCACTATTCCATGAAGTTTCTCAAGAGAATGCACACAGTTCTGTGAGAATGTTCTTTCATCATTCTTCCTGAAGCATTGTTCTCATATGACACCTCATTTCAAGTACAAACGGTCACACTTGCTCATCAAGTAATAGAAGTACAATGCCAGCTCATCAAGACGCTCCTCTTGGAGAACATTCTCAGAACATTCTCCAGCTTACTCCAAGTTTGTGAGTAACAGCTAGTTCTTTGTTCTCTGATTTTCTTACACATTCTCCAAGACTCCAAAGGCTCTCCAACATCTATAAATAACATGGAATACAGCAGGAGCAAAGCAAGAGTTTGAAACACCATTTGATCATCCAATACTTGTCTTTCACGTACAAGAATCTCACAAACTCTTTTTTATCTCTTTCACTCCAATCTTCACAATTGCATACTTGGATCAGCAATTCATTTGAGTGATTTTCAGAGAGATTTTATAGTTACTTAGAAAGCTATATAAACCTGTTTGGTTTGTTGTTAAGCTTTAGATCCAAACACCTCTTTGTAATAAGAAAGAACTTGCTCAAGAATACGTGACTATTTGTTGAGCAACTACCTTAGAAGGAAAGGTAGAGATCACCTTGGTGATAAGGTGGAAGATAAGCTTGTGATAGCTTGACAAAGTCTTGATCTTGGTTTAAGATCAAATGAGAATAGTGGAAACCCTGTGGGAAACTGGACTAGCCCAATTAAGGGTGAACCAGTATAAACTCTTTGTGTTATACTGTTGGGATTTAAGAGGGGATTTTCCAAATTTTAATCCTCTAAGCGGAATAATCTCGATGAACAGATCTTGATTAAATCATTAATCACAAATCATAAACTTTAAGGTTTATGTGTTTACTTCTTGTAGTGCAGAACCTTTGTAGGAGAAACGAATTCTGATCACGAGCAAAGCAACGCAGCGATGCCTCTACCCAGTCCACACGAACAGCCACCTTCAAGAGAGTGCTAGCCCTTTAGTATGAAGGCTTATATGAATAGAGAGGGAGGAATATAATTTTAGGGTTTGCAACTCTAAAATTCTAAAGAGTTTCTTTCTTGTGTAACTCTTGTATTTTTCTAATGTTTCTTGTTGTGTTTTCTAGTGTATATAAAACTCTAGCACAAGAGTTCTATTTATAGAACTCCTTGTCTTGTGCACCAAGACAAACACTTGTCTTAGGTAACAAGAAAACAAAAGCCCATTAAACAAACCCCAGGGCGCGCACGCTCCACATGAGTGTATGGTTATGTACGTGCACGTCCACCATACCTTACAGTGTGCTTGCTTGTTTAATTACCGTGATACCCTTATCACATTCCATATTCCTCTTGAGTACACCGTACCTTACGGTGTTCCTTAATTATCTCAATCTCATATTAGACTGTCCTTATGTGTGTGACCTTGTAGGTTTCTGTAACATTAACAATTATATTAAATCACTTATTTAATATAATAAACATTGAGCGGTATCTAGCAACACATCAATGCTACCCATGTTACAAGAAATTAACATGTGATCTAAACATAATCTTTTGTGATAATAAAAGCGTGTACAATTACCCCTTTGCCCCTATGTCTATATTGAACACAAAGCATACTTGGTGTCATCCTTGTCCAGTTCAATATTGGTACCAAGACATTTATCCTGTTATGCAGGATTGGCAAATTCCATCTAGGTCACTACTGTCCCTCAGCATGCTTTGTGAAGTACCCATAAATTGCCTTTATGATTATCCAGTTACGGACAACGTTAGATCAACAACAAAGTACTTGACTCCACATCTAATTTTTTATCTCATTAATCATACTCATTTTTTTATTTATTTTTCTAACAAGAAATTTTTCTATTTGTGATCTCTTTTTTTGTTTGTCTAAAAATTATAAAAACAAAATACATATATATAAAAAGAAGGGAAATATATAAAAGAGAACCAAATCTTTGGTCTTGGAGAGCAAGCAAGGGAATTAACATTAAAACATAAAATAAGAGCAAATCAATCATAAAAAATAAGCAAAATCTGTCCATATTAATTTACAAACCAAATCTTCAAAGATTCTTACAAGTTTTAGTAGACCTAATCCTGCCCTATAAATAGAGAACAAATTCAGTGAAAAAAACACACAGAAATTTTCAGAGCACAGTCTGAGAACAAACACAAAATTTCACAGAGCAAAAAGCACTCGTGCAAATATTCTTCCAAACTAGAGTTTGCTTTCACATTGAAAGCAATTCTGCTCTAGTTACTAGTCTCCAGCCACGACCATACCTCGTAGAGAAGCAAAAAAAGCCAGAATCAGTGGAGCATAAACTGAGACAGAATCAAAAGCAAAAGGAATTGAAAAAAGGTACACTTACATAGTGCGAAATTCACGGCTTATCAGGTAGGTCCGTTCAAAACACATAAGCATCCAGTTGCTCTGAATTTTGTGACTTGTTTTTTTCCTTGTTGTTGCTTCTGTATTTGTTGTTTCCATTAATAAACCGCAACCCATGCTTTAAAATAGACCAAAACAACTAAATTGAGGAACAAAATCCCTAGGACAAAAAGTTCGGATCTGTTTTTTGTGATTCCACCTTGCACACGGACGGATTAGTTGAAAAGAACCAAGAAAAATGTATTTAAAACGAACAGAAAACGAAAACAGATCCGGATTTATGGTTTTCGGATTTGGAATTTTTCTAGATGAAATTTTGAATTTTTTGTAGCTTGAATCAAGTCTAGGATTGTTAGATTGTTGTTTTAAAAACTACGTTGAATCAATTTTGGGTTATGAGGGTATGAATTTGTTGATTATGGTTTGGATGAATTTGGGGAAAAAGGGGAGAAGAGGAAACCGAGAGAGTGGGGAGAAAGAAGAGAGAGAATTTTTTGTGAAAATGAATGAAAGAAAAATGAATTTGGACACATATGGGCCGCTCTGATCCTGTGCGCGCGCGCGTCCATAGTAATTACCATGTTCCCTTTATTTGTTTTTTTGTTTCTGTTTAAAGGGCTGCGCGCGCTGGGCCCTGGCAGATTGAGCCCAGTTTCCCTTCCTACACATATTAAGTCAGAATAGTAACTACACCCCCTGACTACTAATTACACCATTCTGCTTGTTTAATTTAATTAATCTAATTCATCTAATTTAATTGTTTTAGTTTAATTATTAATTTGTAATATAAAAAGGTTTAAGTTCTTTTAAAGTGGGTTAAAAAGGAGAGGACGAATGCACTTTCGTTTTTCTTTTGAATTATTGGTGGCTTGGTGTACACTTTGTTTACCCATAATTTGTAAACCACTAAAACCATCTTAAATCTTGGATTAAAAAAGAGAGGACGAATACACTTTCATTTTTCTCTCGGATAGTTGGTGGCCTAGTGCACTATTCGTTTACCGGTATCCGTCTTCCATTCATTAAATAAACAAACAATTCTTTCAAGGTAAAACATAAAAAATACCGACACACTAAAACCAAGTTTTTTTGCCTTCGGGCCAATCTAAAAAAATCAATGGAAAATCTTTTCATAAAAGAACATGTATACAATCAATTCTAACGTGATACAAACGAAGCTTAAGCCTCCATCGTGCGAGCATACAAGTTGAGTTTAACCACTAGGATTCGATTAACACATTGTTCTCTAAAAACCACCAACAAACAATTGGTACCCCGAACTACGGAGCTCTGATTTCTCATTGCACTTGAGAATACGTAGGAGCAGGATTCAACATCCTGTCGAGCCTAATAATAAAAACTTAATCTTTCTCCCCTTTATTTTGAAAATATCTTTAATAAAATAAAACCACATAAAAAACATGTAAGCAAACCTTGCAAACCCTAGAATTAATTAGGAGGTTCCCGTTGGGTACAACGGATGTGAGGGGTGCTAATACCTTCCCCTTGCATAATCAACTCCCGAACCCAAAGATGGTTGCGATGACCGTCTTATCCTTAAGGTTTTATCAATATTTCCCTTTAAAATAAAATTTGGTGGCGACTCTGTGTCATTCCGAGTGTCCTAAACGCTCAGGCGATTTTCGCGGCGCGACAAGAGTAACTTATGACACTTTAGCATAACATTCTATGTAGTACTCTCATAGTGGGTCAATCCGGTATAAATATTACTCTTAATATTTATATATACCTATGTCAAGACTTGATAACTCTTTATCCTATGATCCATGAGATGCGATCATCAGTCTATCTTCATAATAGTCTTTATATTTTAAGGTTATCCCATTTCACCATAAAGCTTGACTACGGATACGTTAAGAATAGTGTCCTTATGTTTAATAGAATCTCATGATTAAGTCACACTTAATATTTCTTTAAACAGACTATCTATTCTATGGACTTCATTATTTTGGACTCCTACAAACATAATAAAGAATTGCCATATTTATATTCAAACTCCTAAAGCAAATACAATGAAAATAGATTGGCTCTTAGGGCTTACTCCAACAATCTCCCACTAGCACTTAAGCCAATAAAGTATTCTCTAATACCCAAAGACCTAATATGCCCATCACGCTTCAACTGCGCAAGAGGCTTTGTAAGTGGGTAAGGAACAACTACTTATGTTGGTATCTTACGTATCTTCCAACGTTCTATTTCGATCTCTATCGAAATATAGAAGTGTCTAAGTATATTCATGAATCGTCGTTGAGATCTATGCTCCATTGTTAAGCAAGATTTAAACCACTACCACCACTAATGTGGTTAATGTGACTTGCAACACTGGAAACATAGTTTTAGCTCAACCATTGGCTAAACGATCCAATCTTAATTTCTTAACTTCTATAACTGAAATAAACATAATACAAAGCTTATTTTATAACTTTAAATGCTTATGTTCAGATATGATATACAATACATCGGTATGGAACCTTCCATCATTATAACTTCCTTATAATGATCATTCCCATTCTTATTGTTGGGTTTTTGTATGTTGGCTACATTTTGCAAAAACAACTACTAGCCAAATGCTGCGACAAATGTTGTAGCATAAGGAACAGCATTGTGTGATCTGTGTGTTGCGCGCCAACGCGTGCTATATTTTTGAACAAGATCTTCTGAAGATTCTATGATGTTTTATGTTTGACCTAGCGTGCTGATCAAGACGCGCATGTTTAATGAGCTGTAAAAGGCTGTCTTGCCTTGGTGTATTTCCATAATTAATATTGATATATTTTTGGAAACAATATTCTTGCTCATGAAGAATTGTTAGCTGGACCTAACGTCCAAACTATGTTTTGAAGCCCAAACCAATGACTGCTCAATACTATATATATGTGAAGACAAACCCTAGTTTGGGGTGTGGAAAACCGTGTGTGTACTAAAGCGTGTGTCTTAAAGTTTTAGGTTTTCTTGTTAGTTGTGAGTATTGCTTGTATCTCCCTGATTCAAGTCAAGTACTCTGTGTTTGAGTTGTAATGGTGTACTGCTCCTAAGCTTTTAAGTACGGAGTTTAGTTGTGTCTTTAGAGTGTGACTCTCATTCAAATAAACAAACAAGTGTGTGTTTAACAGTGCTGTCTGTACTGTTAGTAGGAATTGAGACAGGGTCTCATGTCTAGGAGTTCCTAGGTAGAGCAACCATTGGTAGGGTCGTGGTGCAAAGACAAGTAGTGAGGCTACGTTGTGCTTTTCCCTAGAACTATAATAGTGGAGTTCATTCCTAGATTGGTATCCCCCAGACTAGGGCAAGTTGCGCCGAACTGGGTTAACAAACTAACTGTGTTCTTTATTATTCTGTCACGCTTATTTTACTTTGCTACGCTGCGTTTTATTATTATTGTGTGACAAGTGCACGGACAAGTGCTCTAACATTGTTCACAGCATCTATGTGTCTGGTTGCCAGAATTTCATTGTGTTTTTCGCTGGTAAGATGTGTGCACATCATGCACCACATCTTTTACTGGTGCACCAGAAATTTCAATTGGTATTAGAGCAGGTCACTCTACCTGTTCTGATTTTAAAAGGGTGAGATCAAGGGAAGATAGTTTCTGGTACTATGGACAAGGAAGATTGTGATGATGCAGATGAGAAATAGATGGCAGTATTAACATATGATATGCCCTGTTGTGCTTATGTTTAATGGTATAAGCTTCCTATTTAGGGGGAGTCGTACTTCAGGGGGAGTAATATGTTTCTTATCTTGTCTGCTATTGAAGGGGAGTACTGTTTATGCGCTACTATCATTGAAGATCTTAAAGTAGTGTTGAAGATGTTCATGCCTTCTTTCATATTGAAAGATCTCCTTGCATTAAAAAGAAGGAAGGAAGGTATATGTATCTCTTTTATCTCTGTTGGAAGGAATATGTTAATTATTGCTCTACTGCTGATCTGATGATAATTGTTTCTACTATCCACTTTGTCTATGAGATCAAGCCATGAAGAGTGTCTGCCCCCTTATGTGTATTAATTGTTAGTTGTTGCTCATATAAGTATTGCACGCATAATGTGGCTAACAATGTTGATACATGGTCGGTGTCACTTTGTTTGCGTATTATGTCTAAGATATTGATACAATGTCGGTGTCGATATGTTACTTATGAGTTGTTAATTGTTCCCATGATCTGGGATGTGCATGAATTAAGGGGGAGAAAATGTTTCTTGTTAATTGTATATGAAGCAGAAATTAAGGGGAAGTGCTACTCATATGGGGGAGTTAGTAGTCTCTGTTACTTGTTAATTGTGTGCTTGCATGCATATGAGCTACTCTTAGCATGTCAAGCCATATGTGTGTTTTCTTAAACACCTTCTGCTTCTCTTGAATGAGGCCGTTTATCATCCGCTGTTGTGTGCCTCCGATAATATGTGAATTGATTATATCTCTTTGGCGTGCTATCTGGTCCAAGATTGTTTTAGCCAAAAACTTGCCAAAGGGGGAGATTGTTGGTGTTTTTGGTGTTGGCTTCATTTTTGGTAAAACATAATGAGGAAGAAGATGTGCAGGATAATGTGGACACATCTTGAGGACGCACGCGTATTTCTGGGCGAGATCTTTTTAAATATTTGGTTCGGTTTTATCTTCGTTAATTGTGCACCAAGTCTCGCCTTTTTATCTAAAACCTTTAGGAAGTGGCGTGTTGTCCTGATTGCTTTGTAAAATATGTTTCTCTATTTTTTCTATTTATGGAAACATATTACATGGTTGTAAAATATATTTTTTTGGTCTGAAACATGTTGATCAAGAAAGCCCACGAATCTCAGGCTATTTAAAGGAAGATTCAGGACCTGAGAACTCACGGACTAAAGTCGTCATGTGCCTAATGATAAATCTAGGGTTTTAGTCTCGTCTATTGTGAGCCTTTGCTTGTGTCACCTTGATGCTTGCATAAGGACTTAATTATTGAGTTGTAAACTCGTGTACTCTGAAGCTTTTAAGTAAGGAATGTTTCTCATCACTCTAAGCTTTGAAGCACGAGTGATGTTGAGTGTTTGGGGAGTGTTCTCTAAAAATTTGTTAATTGTTAAAGATAACACTGGTCTGTGTTAGGATAGGAAGTGAGATGGGTTTCTCTTACCCCTGGGGTACCGGGGTAAAAATATATCACGGGTAATTAGTGAGTTCTTGAAGTTGTAAACCGAGGGTCAGCCGGATAACTTAGGAATAACATTACGCTAGTGGATTTCCTTCCTGGCTTGGTATGTCCCCAGATTAGGACGTTGGACCGAACTGGGTTAACAAATCACTTGTGTACTTTACCTTCCTGTCATTTATTTTTTACTTGTTCATTGTGTTTTTCGCTGGTAAGATGTGTGCACATCATGCACCACATCTTTTACTGGTGCACCAGAAATTTCAATTGGTATCAGAGCAGGTCACTCTACCTGTTCTGGTTTTAAAAGGGTGAGATCAAGGGAAGATAGTTTCTGGTACTATGGACAAGGAAGATTGTGATGATGCAGATGTGAAACAGATGGCAGTATTAACATATGATATGCCCTGTTGTGCTTATGTTTAATGGTATAAGCTTCCTATTCAGGGGGAGTCGTACTTCAGGGGGAGTAATATGTTTCTTATCTTGTCTGCTATTGAAGGGGAGTACTGTTTATGCGCTACTATCATTGAAGATCTTAAAGTAGTGTTGAAGATGTTCATGCCTTCTTTCATATTGAAAGATCTCGTTGCATTAAAAAGAAGGAAGGAAGGTATATGTATCTCTTTTATCTCTGTTGGAAGGAATATGTTAATTATTGCTCTGCTGCTGATCTGATGATAATTGTTTCTACTATCCACTTTGTCTATGAGATCAAGCCATGAAGAGTGTCTGCCCCCTTATGTGTATTAATTGTTAGTTGTTGCTCATATAAGTATTGCACGCATAATGTGGCTAACAATGTTGATACATGGTCGGTGTCACTTTGTTTGCGTATTATGTCTAAGATATTGATACAATGTCGGTGTCGATATGTTACTTATGAGTTGTTAATAGTTCCCATGATCTGGGATGTGCATGAATTAAGGGGGAGAAAATGTTTCTTGTTAATTGTATATGAAGCAAAAATTAAGGGGAAGTGCTACTCATATGGGGGAGTTAGTAGTCTCTGTTACTTGTTAATTGTGTGCTTGCATGCATATGAGGTACTCTTAGCATGTCAAGCCATATGTGTGTTTTCTTAAACACCTTCTGCTTCTCTTGAATGAGGCCGTTTATCATCCGCTGTTGTGTGCCTCCGATAATATGTGAATTGATTATATCTCTTTGGCGTGCTATCTGGTCCAAGATTGTTTTAGCCAAAAACTTGCCAAAGGGGGAGATTGTTGGTGTTTTTGGTAAAACATAATGAGGAAGAAGATGTGCAGGATAATGTGGACACATCTTGAGGACGCACGCGTATTTCTGGGCGAGATCTTTTTAAATATTTGGTTCGGTTTTATCTTCGTTAATTGTGCACCAAGTCTCGCCTTTTTATCTAGAACCTTTAGGAAGTGGCGTTTTGTCCTGATTGCTTTGTAAAATATGTTTCTCTATTTTGTCTATTTATGGAAACATATTATATGGTTGTAAAATATATTTGTTTGGTCTGAAACATGTTGATCAAGAAAGCCCAGAATCTCAGGCTATTTAAAGGAAGATTCAGGACCTGAGAACTCACGGACTAAAGTCGTCATGTGCCTAATGATAAATCTAGGGTTTTAGTCTCGTCTATTGTGAGCCTTTGCTTGTGTCACCTTGATGCTTGCATAAGGACTTAATTATTGAGTTGTAAACTCGTGTACTCTGAAGCTTTTAAGTAAGGAATGTTTCGCATCACTCTAAGCTTTGAAGCACGAGTGATGTTGAGTGTTTGGGGAGTGTTCTCTAAAAATTTGTTAATTGTTAAAGATAACACTGGTCTGTGTTAGGATAGGAAGTGAGATGGGTTTCTCTTACCCCTGGGGTACCGGGGTAGAAATATATCACGGGTAATTAGTGAGTTCTTGAAGTTGTAAACTGAGGGTCAGCCGGATAATTTAGGAATAACGTTACGCTAGTGGATTTCTTTCCTGGCTTGGTATGTCCCCAGATTAGGACGTTGGACCGAATTGGGTTAACAAATCACTTGTGTACTTTACCTTCCTGTCATTTATTTTTTACTTGTTCATTGTGTTTTTCGCTGGTAAGATGTGTGCACATCATGCACCACATCTTTTACAAGTGCACCAGAAATTTCAATTGGTATCAGAGCAGGTCACTCTACCTGTTCTGGTTTTAAAAGGGTGAGATCAAGGAAAGATAGTTTCTGGTACTATGGACAAGGAAGATTGTGATGATGCAGATGTGAAACAGATGGCAGTATTAACATATGATATGCCCTGTTGTGCTTATGTTTAATGGTATAAGCTTCCTATTCAGGGGGAGTCGTACTTCAGGGGGAGTAATATGTTTCTTATCTTGTCTGCTATTGAAGGGGAGTACTGTTTATGCGCTACTATCATTGAAGATCTTAAAGTAGTGTTGAAGATGTTCATGCCTTCTTTCATATTGAAAGATCTCCTTGCATTAAAAAGAAGGAAGGAAGGTATATGTATCTCTTTTATCTTTGTTGGAAGGAATATGTTAATTATTGCTCTACTGCTGATCTGATGATAATTGTTTCTACTATCCACTTTGTCTATGAGATCAAGCCATGAAGAGTGTCTGCCCCCTGATGTTTGTTAATTGTTAGTTGTTGCTCATATAAGTATTGCACGCATAATGTGGCTAACAATGTTGATACATGGTCGGTGTCACTTTGTTTGCGTATTATGTCTAATATATTGATACATTGTCGTTGTCAATATGTTACTTATGAGTTGTTAATTGTTCCCATGATTTGGGATGTGCATGAATTAAGGGGGAGAAAATGTTTCTTGTTAATTGTATATGAAGCAGAAATTAAGGGGAAGTGCTACTCATATGGGGGAGTTAGTAGTCTCTGTTACTTGTTAATTGTGTGCTTGCATGCATATGAGCTACTCTTAGCATGTCAAGCCATATGTGTGTTTTCTTAAACACCTTCTGCATCTCTTGAATGAGGCCGTTTATCATCCGCTGCTGTGTGCCTCTGATAATATGTGAATTAATTATATCTCTCTGGCGTTCTATCTGGTCCAAGATTGTTTTAGCCAAAAACTAGCCAAAGGGAGAGATTGTTGGTGTTTTTGGTGTTGGCTTCATTTTAGGTAAAACATAATGAGGAAGAAGATGTAAAGGATAATGTGGACACATCTTGAGGACGCACGCGTATTTCTGGGCGAGATCTTTTTAAAGATTTGGTTCGGTTTTATCTTCGTTAATTGTGCACCAAGTCTCGCCTTTTTATCTAGAACTTTTAGGAAGTGGCGTTTCGTCCTGATTGCTTTGTAAAATATGTTTCTCTATTTTTTCTATTTATGGAATCATATTATATGGTTGTAAAATATATTTGTTTCGTCTGAAACATGTTGATCAAGAAAGCCCACGAATCTCAGGCTATTTAAAGGAAGATTCAGGACCTAAGAACTCACGGACTAAAGTCGTCATGTGCCTAATAATAAATCTAGGGTTTTAGTCTCGTCTATTGTGAGCCTTTGCTTGTGTCACCTTGATGCTTGCATGAGGACTTAATTATTGAGTTGTAAACTCGTGTACTCTGAAGCTTTTAAGTAAGGAATGTTTCGCATCACTCTAAGCTTTGAAGCACGAGTGATGTTGAGTGTTTGGGGAGTGTTTATCTAAATATTTGTTAATTGTTAAAGATAACACTGGTCTGTGTTAGGATAGGAAGTGAGATGTGTTTCTCTTACCCCTGGGGTACCGGGGTAGAAATATATCACGGGTAATTAGTGAGTTCTTGAAGTTGTAAACCGAGGGTCAGCCGGATAACTTAGGAATAACGTTACGCTAGTGGATTTCCTTCCTGGCTTGGTATGTCCCCAGATTAGGACGTTGGACCGAACTGGGTTAACAAATCACTTGTGTACTTTACCTTCCTGTCATTTATTTTTTACTTGTTCATTGTGTTTTTCGCTGGTAAGATGTGTGCACATCATGCACCACATCTTTTACTGGTGCACCAGAAATTTCAATTGGTATCAGAGCAGGTCACTCTACCTGTTCTGGTTTTAAAAGGGTGAAATCAAGGGAAGATAGTTTCTGGTACTATGGACAAGGAAGATTGTGATGATGCAGATGAGGAACAGATGGCAGTATTAACATATGATATGCCCTGTTGTGCTTATGTTTAATGGTATAAGCTTCCTATTCAGGGGGAGTCGTACTTCAGGGGGAGTAATATGTTTCTTATCTTGTCTGCTATTGAAGGGGAGTACTGTTTATGCGCTACTATCATTGAAGATCTTAAAGTAGTGTTGAAGATGTTCATGCCTTCTTTCATATTGAAAGATCTCCTTGCATTAAAAAGAAGGAAGGAAGGTATATGTATCTCTTTTATCTCTGTTGGATGGAATATGTTAATTATTGCTCTGCTGCTGATCTGATGATAATTGTTTCTACTATCCACTTTGTCTATGAGATCAAGCCATGAAGAGTGTCTGCCCCCTGATGTTTGTTAATTGTTAGTTGTTGCTCATATAAGTATTGCACGCATAATGTGGCTAACAATGTTGATACATGGTCGGTGTCACTTTGTTTGCGTATTATGTCTAATATATTGATACATTGTCGTTGTCAATATGTTACTTATGAGTTGTTAATTGTTCCCATGATTTGGGATGTGCATGAATTAAGGGGGAGAAAATGTTTCTTGTTAATTGTATATGAAGCAGAAATTAAGGGGAAGTGCTACTCATATGGGGGAGTTAGTAGTCTCTGTTACTTGTTAATTGTGTGCTTGCATGCATATGAGGTACTCTTAGCATGTCAAGCCATATATGTGTTTTCTTAAACACCTTCTGCATCTCTTGAATGAGGCCGTTTATCATCCGCTGCTGTGTGCCTCTGATAATATGTGAATTAATTATATCTCTCTGGCGTTCTATCTGGTCCAAGATTGTTTTAGCCAAAAACTTGCCAAAGGGGGAGATTGTTGGTGTTTTTGGTGTTGGCTTCATTTTTGGTAAAATATAATGAGGAAGAAGATGTGCAGGATAATGTGGACACATCTTGAGGACGCACGCGTATTTCTGGGCGAGATCTTTTTAAAGATTTGGTTCGGTTTTATCTTCGTTAATTGTGCACCAAGTCTCGCCTTTTTATCTAGAACCTTTAGGAAGTGGCGTTTTGTCCTGATTGCTTTGTAAAATATGTTTCTCTATTTTTTCTATTTATGGAAACATATTATATGGTTGTAAAATATATTTGTTTCGTCTGAAACATGTTGATCAAGAAAGCCCACGAATCTCAAGCTATTTAAAGGAAGATTGAGGACCTAAGAACTCACGGACTAAAGTCGTCATGTGCCTAATAATAAATCTAGGGTTTTAGTCTCGTCTATTGTGAGCCTTTGCTTGTGTCACCTTGATGCTTGCATAAGGACTTAATTATTGAGTTGTAAACTCGTGTACTCTGAAGCTTTTAAGTAAGGAATGTTTCGCATCATTCTAAGCTTTGAAGCACGAGTGATGTTGAGTGTTTGGGGAGTGTTCTCTAAAAATTTGTTAATTGTTAAAGATAACACTGGTCTGTGTTAGGATAGGAAGTGAGATGGGTTTCTCTTACCCCTGGGGTACCGGGGTAGAAATATATCACGGGTAATTAGTGAGTTCTTGAAGTTGTAAACCGAGGGTCAGCCGGATAACTTAGGAATAACGTTACGCTAGTGGATTTCCTTCCTGGCTTGGTATGTCCCCAGATTAGGACGTTGGACCGAACTGGGTTAACAAATCACTTGTGTACTTTACCTTCCTGTCATTTATTTTTTACTTGTTCATTGTGTTTTTCGCTGGTAAGATGTGTGCACATCATGCACCACATCTTTTACTGGTGCACCAGAAATTTCAATTGGTATCAGAGCAGGTCACTCTACCTGTTCTGGTTTTAAAAGGGTGAGATCAAGGGAAGATAGTTTCTGGTACTATGGACAAGGAAGATTGTGATGATGCAGATGAGGAACAGATGGCAGTATTAACATATGATATGCCCTGTTGTGCTTATGTTTAATGGTATAAGCTTCCTATTTAGGGGGAGTCGTACTTCAGGGGGAGTAATATGTTTCTTATCTTGTCTGCTATTGAAGGGGAGTACTGTTTATGCGCTACTATCATTGAAGATCTAAAAGTAGTGTTGAAGATGTTCATGCCTTCTTTCATATTGAAAGATCTCCTTGCATTAAAAAGAAGGAAGGAAGGTATATGTATCTCTTTTATCTCTGTTGGAAGGAATATGTTAATTATTGCTCTGCTGCTGATCTGATGATAATTGTTTCTACTATCCACTTTGTCTATGAGATCAAGCCATGAAGAGTGTCTGCCCCCTGATGTTTGTTAATTGTTAGTTGTTGCTCATATAAGTATTGCACGCATAATGTGGCTAACAATGTTGATACATGGTCAGTGTCACTTTGTTTGCGTATTATGTCTAAGATATTGATACATTGTCGTTGTCAATATGTTACTTATGAGTTGTTAATTGTTCCCATGATTTGGGATGTGCATGAATTAAAGGGGAGAAAATGTTTCTTGTTAATTGTATATGAAGCAGAAATTAAGGGGAAGTGCTACTCATATGGGGGAGTTAGTAGTCTCTGTTACTTGTTAATTGTGTGCTTGCATGCATATGAGCTACTCTTAGCATGTCAAGCCATATGTGTGTTTTCTTAAACACCTTCTGCATCTCTTGAATGAGGCCGTTTATCATCCGCTGCTGTGTGCCTCTGATAATATGTGAATTAATTATATCTCTCTGGCGTTCTATCTGGTCCAAGATTGTTTTAGCCAAAAACTTGCCAAAGGGGGAGATTGTTGGTGTTTTTGGTGTTGGCTTCATTTTTGGTAAAATATAATGAGGAAGAAGATGTGCAGGAGAATGTGGACACATCTTGAGGACGCACGCGTATTTCTCGGCGAGATCTTTTTAAAGATTTGGTTCGGTTTTATCTTCGTTAATTGTGCACCAAGTCTCCCCTTTTTATCTAGAACCTTTAGGAAGTGGCGTTTTGTCTTGATTGCTTTGTAAAATATGTTTCTCTATTTTTTCTATTTATGGAAACATATTATATGGTTTTAAAATATATTTGTTTGGTCTGAAACTTGTTAATCAAGAAAGCCCACGAATCTCAGGCTATTTAAAGGAAAATTCAAGAACTGAGAACTCACGGACTAAAGTCGTCATGTGCCTAATGATAAATCTAGGGTATTAGTCTCGTCTATTGTGAGCCTTTGCTTGTGTCACCTTGATGCTTGCATAAGGACTTAATTATTGAGTTGTTAACTCGTGTACTCTGAAGCTTTTAAGTAAGGAATGTTTCTCATCACTCTAAGCTTTGAAGCACGAGTGATGTTGAGTGTTTGGGGAGTGTTCTCTAAAAATTTGTTAATTGTTAAAGATAACACTAGCCTGTGTTAGGATAGGAAGTGAGATGGGTTTCTCTTACCCCTGGGGTACCGGGGTAGAAATATATCACGGGTAATTAGTGAGTTCTTGAAGTTGTAAATCGAGGGTCAGCCGGATAACTTAGGAATAACGTTACGGTAGTGGATTTCCTTCCTGGCTTGGTATGTCCCCAGATTAGGACGTTGGACCGAACTGGGTTAACAAATCACTTGTGTACTTTACCTTCCTGTCATTTATTTTTTACTTGTTCATTGTGTTTTTCGCTGGTAAGATGTGTGCACATCATGCACCACATCTTTTACTGGTGCACCAGAAATTTCAATTGGTATCAGAGCAGGTCACTCTACCTGTTCTGGTTTTAAAAGGGTGAGATCAAGGGAAGATAGTTTCTGGTACTATGGACAAGGAAGATTGTGATGATGCAGATGAGGAACAGATGGCAGTATTAACATATGATATGCCCTGTTGTGCTTATGTTTAATGGTATAAGCTTCCTATTCAGGGGGAGTCGTACTTCAGGGGGAATAATATGTTTCTTATCTTGTCTGCTATTGAAGGGGAGTACTGTTTATGCGCTACTATCATTGAAGATCTAAAAGTAGTGTTGAAGATGTTCATGCCTTCTTTCATATTGAAAGATCTCCTTGCATTAAAAAGAAGGAAGGAAGGTATTTGTATCTCTTTTATCTCTGTTGGAAGGAATATGTTAATTATTGCTCTGCTGCTGATCTGATGATAATTGTTTCTACTATCCACTTTGTCTATGAGATCAAGCCATGAAGAGTGTCTGCCCCCTGATGTTTGTTAATTGTTAGTTGTTGCTCATATAAGTATTGCACGCATAATGTGGCTAACAATGTTGATACATGGTCGGTGTCACTTTGTTTGCGTATTATGTCTAAGATATTGATACATTGTCGTTGTCAATATGTTACTTATGAGTTGTTAATTGTTCCCATGATTTGGGATGTGCATGAATTAAGGGGGAGAAAATGTTTCTTGTTAATTGTATATGAAGCAGAAATGAAGGGGAAGTGCTACTCATATGGGGGAGTTAGTAGTCTCTGTTACTTGTTAATTGTGTGCTTGCATGCATATGAGGTACTCTTAGCATGTCAAGCCATATGTGTGTTTTCTTAAACACCTTCTGCATCTCTTGAATGAGGCCGTTTATCATCCGCTGCTGTGTGCCTCTGATAATATGTGAATTAATTATATCTCTCTGGCGTTCTATCTGGTCCAAGATTGTTTTAGCCAAAAACTTGCCAAAGGGGGAGATTGTTGGTGTTTTTGGTGTTGGCTTCATTTTTGGTAAAATATAATGAGGAAGAAGATGTGCAGGATAATGTGGACACATCTTGAGGACGCACGCGTATTTCTGGGCGAGATCTTTTTAAAGATTTGGTTCGGTTTTATCTTCGTTAATTGTGCACCAAGTCTCGCCTTTTTATCTAGAACCTTTAGGAAGTGGCGTTTTGTCCTGATTGCTTTGTAAAATATGTTTCTCTATTTTTTCTATTTATGGAAACATATTATATGGTTGTAAAATATATTTGTTTCGTCTGAAACATGTTGATCAAGAAAGCCCACGAATCTCAGGCTATTTAAAGGAAGATTGAGGACCTAAGAACTCACGGACTAAAGTCGTCATGTGCCTAATGATAAATCTAGGGTATTAGTCTCGTCTATTGTGAGCCTTTGCTTGTGTCACCTTGATGCTTGCATAAGGACTTAATTATTGAGTTGTTAACTCGTGTACTCTGATGCTTTTAAGTAAGGAATGTTTCTCATCACTCTAAGCTTTGAAGCACGAGTGATGTTGAGTGTTTGGGGAGTGTTCTCTAAAAATTTGTTAATTGTTAAAGATAACACTGGTCTGTGTTAGGATAGGAAGTGAGATGGGTTTCTCTTACCCCTGGGGTACCGGGGTAGAAATATATCACGGGTAATTAGTGAGTTCTTGAAGTTGTAAACCGAGGGTCAGCCGAATAACTTAGGAATAACGTTACGCTAGTGGATTTCCTTCCTGGCTTGGTATGTCCCCAGATTAGGACGTTGGACCGAACTGGGTTAACAAATCACTTGTGTACTTTACCTTCCTGTCATTTATTTTTTACTTGTTCATTGTGTTTTTCGCTGGTAAGATGTGTGCACATCATGCACCACATCTTTTACTGGTGCACCAGAAATTTCAATTGGTATCAGAGCAGGTCACTCTACCTGTTCTGGTTTTAAAAGGGTGAGATCAAGGGAAGATAGTTTCTGGTACTATGGACAAGGAAGATTGTGATGATGCAGATGAGGAACAGATGGCAGTATTAACATATGATATGCCCTGTTGTGCTTATGTTTAATGGTATAAGCTTCCTATTCAGGGGGAGTCGTACTTCAGGGGGAGTAATATGTTTCTTATCTTGTCTGCTATTGAAGGGGAGTACTGTTTATGCGCTACTATCATTGAAGATCTAAAAGTAGTGTTGAAGATGTTCATGCCTTCTTTCATATTGAAAGATCTCCTTGCATTAAAAAGAAGGAAGGAAGGTATATGTATCTCTTTTATCTCTGTTGGAAGGAATATGTTAATTATTGCTCTGCTGCTGATCTGATGATAATTGTTTCTACTATCCACTTTGTCTATGAGATCAAGCCATGAAGAGTGTCTGCCCCCTGATGTTTGTTAATTGTTAGTTGTTGCTCATATAAGTATTGCACGCATAATGTGGCTAACAATGTTGATACATGGTCGGTGTCACTTTGTTTGCGTATTATGTCTAAGATATTGATACATTGTCGTTGTCAATATGTTACTTATGAGTTGTTAATTGTTCCCATGATTTGGGATGTGCATGAATTAAGGGGGAGAAAATGTTTCTTGTTAATTGTATATGAAGCAGAAATGAAGGGGAAGTGCTACTC
Source organism: Trifolium dubium (assembly GCA_951804385.1). Lineage (NCBI taxonomy): Eukaryota > Viridiplantae > Streptophyta > Magnoliopsida > Fabales > Fabaceae > Trifolium > Trifolium dubium. The sequence goes on along the minus strand of OX638075.1, from coordinate 19,681,872 downwards.
ATATGGGGGAGTTAGTAGTCTCTGTTACTTGTTAATTGTGTGCTTGCATGCATATGAGGTACTCTTAGCATGTCAAGCCATATGTGTGTTTTCTTAAACACCTTCTGCATCTCTTGAATGAGGCCGTTTATCATCCGCTGCTGTGTGCCTCTGATAATATGTGAATTAATTATATCTCTCTGGCGTTCTATCTGGTCCAAGATTGTTTTAGCCAAAAACTTGCCAAAGGGGGAGATTGTTGGTGTTTTTGGTGTTGGCTTCATTTTTGGTAAAATATAATGAGGAAGAAGATGTGCAGGATAATGTGGACACATCTTGAGGACGCACGCGTATTTCTGGGCGAGATCTTTTTAAAGATTTGGTTCGGTTTTATCTTCGTTAATTGTGCACCAAGTCTCGCCTTTTTATCTAGAACCTTTAGGAAGTGGCGTTTTGTCCTGATTGCTTTGTAAAATATGTTTCTCTATTTTTTCTATTTATGGAAACATATTATATGGTTGTAAAATATATTTGTTTCGTCTGAAACATGTTGATCAAGAAAGCCCACGAATCTCAGGCTATTTAAAGGAAGATTGAGGACCTAAGAACTCACGGACTAAAGTCGTCATGTGCCTAATGATAAATCTAGGGTATTAGTCTCGTCTATTGTGAGCCTTTGCTTGTGTCACCTTGATGCTTGCATAAGGACTTAATTATTGAGTTGTTAACTCGTGTACTCTGAAGCTTTTAAGTAAGGAATGTTTCTCATCACTCTAAGCTTTGAAGCACGAGTGATGTTGAGTGTTTGGGGAGTGTTCTCTAAAAATTTGTTAATTGTTAAAGATAACACTGGTCTGTGTTAGGATAGGAAGTGAGATGGGTTTCTCTTACCCCTGGGGTACCGGGGTAGAAATATATCACGGGTAATTAGTGAGTTCTTCAAGTTGTAAACCGAGGGTCAGCCGGATAACTTAGGAATAACGTTACGCTAGTGGATTTCCTTCCTGGCTTGGTATGTCCCCAGATTAGGACGTTGGACCGAACTGGGTTAACAAATCACTTGTGTACTTTACCTTCCTGTCATTTATTTTTTACTTGTTCATTGTGTTTTTCGCTGGTAAGATGTGTGCACATCATGCACCACATCTTTTACTGGTGCACCAGAAATTTCAATTGGTATCAGAGCAGGTCACTCTACCTGTTCTGGTTTTAAAAGGGTGAGATCAAGGGAAGATAGTTTCTGGTACTATGGACAAGGAAGATTGTGATGATGCAGATGAGGAACAGATGGCAGTATTAACATATGATATGCCCTGTTGTGCTTATGTTTAATGGTATAAGCTTCCTATTCAGGGGGAGTCGTACTTCAGGGGGAGTAATATGTTTCTTATCTTGTCTGCTATTGAAGGGGAGTACTGTTTATGCGCTACTATCATTGAAGATCTAAAAGTAGTGTTGAAGATGTTCATGCCTTCTTTCATATTGAAAGATCTCCTTGCATTAAAAAGAAGGAAGGAAGGTATATGTATCTCTTTTATCTCTGTTGGAAGGAATATGTTAATTATTGCTCTGCTGCTGATCTGATGATAATTGTTTCTACTATCCACTTTGTCTATGAGATCAAGCCATGAAGAGTGTCTGCCCCCTGATGTTTGTTAATTGTTAGTTGTTGCTCATATAAGTATTGCACGCATAATGTGGCTAACAATGTTGATACATGGTCAGTGTCACTTTGTTTGCGTATTATGTCTAAGATATTGATACATTGTCGTTGTCAATATGTTACTTATGAGTTGTTAATTGTTCCCATGATTTGGGATGTGCATGAATTAAAGGGGACAAAATGTTTCTTGTTAATTGTATATGAAGCAGAAATTAAGGGGAAGTGCTACTCATATGGGGGAGTTAGTAGTCTCTGTTACTTGTTAATTGTGTGCTTGCATGCATATGAGCTACTCTTAGCATGTCAAGCCATATGTGTGTTTTCTTAAACACCTTCTGCATCTCTTGAATGAGGCCGTTTATCATCCGCTGCTGTGTGCCTCTGATAATATGTGAATTAATTATATCTCTCTGGCGTTCTATCTGGTCCAAGATTGTTTTAGCCAAAAACTTGCCAAAGGGGGAGATTGTTGGTGTTTTTGGTGTTGGCTTCATTTTTGGTAAAATATAATGAGGAAGAAGATGTGCAGGAGAATGTGGACACATCTTGAGGACGCACGCGTATTTCTCGGCGAGATCTTTTTAAAGATTTGGTTCGGTTTTATCTTCGTTAATTGTGCACCAAGTCTCCCCTTTTTATCTAGAACCTTTAGGAAGTGGCGTTTTGTCTTGATTGCTTTGTAAAATATGTTTCTCTATTTTTTCTATTTATGGAAACATATTATATGGTTTTAAAATATATTTGTTTGGTCTGAAACTTGTTAATCAAGAAAACCCACGAATCTCAGGCTATTTAAAGGAAAATTCAAGAACTGAGAACTCACGGACTAAAGTCGTCATGTGCCTAATGATAAATCTAGGGTATTAGTCTCGTCTATTGTGAGCCTTTGCTTGTGTCACCTTGATGCTTGCATAAGGACTTAATTATTGAGTTGTTAACTCGTGTACTCTGAAGCTTTTAAGTAAGGAATGTTTCTCATCACTCTAAGCTTTGAAGCACGAGTGATGTTGAGTGTTTGGGGAGTGTTCTCTAAAAATTTGTTAATTGTTAAAGATAACACTAGCCTGTGTTAGGATAGGAAGTGAGATGAGTTTCTCTTACCCCTGGGGTACCGGGGTAGAAATATATCACGGGTAATTAGTGAGTTCTTGAAGTTGTAAATCGAGGGTCAGCCGGATAACTTAGGAATAACGTTACGGTAGTGGATTTCCTTCCTGGCTTGGTATGTCCCCAGATTAGGACGTTGGACCGAACTGGGTTAACAAATCACTTGTGTACTTTACCTTCCTGTCATTTATTTTTTACTTGTTCATTGTGTTTTTCGCTGGTAAGATGTGTGCACATCATGCACCACATCTTTTACTGGTGCACCAGAAATTTCAATTGGTATCAGAGCAGGTCACTCTACCTGTTCTGGTTTTAAAAGGGTGAGATCAAGGGAAGATAGTTTCTGGTACTATGGACAAGGAAGATTGTGATGATGCAGATGAGGAACAGATGGCAGTATTAACATATGATATGCCCTGTTGTGCTTATGTTTAATGGTATAAGCTTCCTATTCAGGGGGAGTCGTACTTCAGGGGGAATAATATGTTTCTTATCTTGTCTGCTATTGAAGGGGAGTACTGTTTATGCGCTACTATCATTGAAGATCTAAAAGTAGTGTTGAAGATGTTCATGCCTTCTTTCATATTGAAAGATCTCCTTGCATTAAAAAGAAGGAAGGAAGGTATATGTATCTCTTTTATCTCTGTTGGAAGGAATATGTTAATTATTGCTCTGCTGCTGATCTGATGATAATTGTTTCTACTATCCACTTTGTCTATGAGATCAAGCCATGAAGAGTGTCTGCCCCCTGATGTTTGTTAATTGTTAGTTGTTGCTCATATAAGTATTGCACGCATAATGTGGCTAACAATGTTGATACATGGTCGGTGTCACTTTGTTTGCGTATTATGTCTAAGATATTGATACATTGTCGTTGTCAATATGTTACTTATGAGTTGTTAATTGTTCCCATGATCTGGGATGTGCATGAATTATGGGGGAGAAAATGTTTCTTGTTAATTGTATATGAAGCAGAAATTAAGGGGAAGTGCTACTCATATGGGGGAGTTAGTAGTCTCTGTTACTTGTTAATTGTGTGCTTGCATGCATATGAGCTACTCTTAGCATGTCAAGCCATATGTGTGTTTTCTTAAACACCTTCTGCATCTCTTGAATGAGGCCGTTTATCATCCGCTGCTGTGTGCCTCTGATAATATGTGAATTAATTATATCTCTCTGGCGTTCTATCTGGTCCAAGATTGTTTTAGCCAAAAACTTGCCAAAGGGGGAGATTGTTGGTGTTTTTGGTGTTGGCTTCATTTTTGGTAAAATATAATGAGGAAGAAGATGTGCAGGAGAATGTGGACACATCTTGAGGACGCACGCGTATTTCTCGGCGAGATCTTTTTAAAGATTTGGTTCGGTTTTATCTTCGTTAATTGTGCACCAAGTCTCCCCTTTTTATCTAGAACCTTTAGGAAGTGGCGTTTTGTCTTGATTGCTTTGTAAAATATGTTTCTCTATTTTTTCTATTTATGGAAACATATTATATGGTTTTAAAATATATTTGTTTGGTCTGAAACTTGTTAATCAAGAAAACCCACGAATCTCAGGCTATTTAAAGGAAAATTCAAGAACTGAGAACTCACGGACTAAAGTCGTCATGTGCCTAATGATAAATCTAGGGTATTAGTCTCGTCTATTGTGAGCCTTTGCTTGTGTCACCTTGATGCTTGCATAAGGACTTAATTATTGAGTTGTTAACTCGTGTACTCTGAAGCTTTTAAGTAAGGAATGTTTCTCATCACTCTAAGCTTTGAAGCACGAGTGATGTTGAGTGTTTGGGGAGTGTTCTCTAAAAATTTGTTAATTGTTAAAGATAACACTAGCCTGTGTTAGGATAGGAAGTGAGATGAGTTTCTCTTACCCCTGGGGTACCGGGGTAGAAATATATCACGGGTAATTAGTGAGTTCTTGAAGTTGTAAATCGAGGGTCAGCCGGATAACTTAGGAATAACGTTACGGTAGTGGATTTCCTTCCTGGCTTGGTATGTCCCCAGATTAGGACGTTGGACCGAACTGGGTTAACAAATCACTTGTGTACTTTACCTTCCTGTCATTTATTTTTTACTTGTTCATTGTGTTTTTCGCTGGTAAGATGTGTGCACATCATGCACCACATCTTTTACTGGTGCACCAGAAATTTCAATTGGTATCAGAGCAGGTCACTCTACCTGTTCTGGTTTTAAAAGGGTGAGATCAAGGGAAGATAGTTTCTGGTACTATGGACAAGGAAGATTGTGATGATGCAGATGAGGAACAGATGGCAGTATTAACATATGATATGCCCTGTTGTGCTTATGTTTAATGGTATAAGCTTCCTATTCAGGGGGAGTCGTACTTCAGGGGGAATAATATGTTTCTTATCTTGTCTGCTATTGAAGGGGAGTACTGTTTATGCGCTACTATCATTGAAGATCTAAAAGTAGTGTTGAAGATGTTCATGCCTTCTTTCATATTGAAAGATCTCCTTGCATTAAAAAGAAGGAAGGAAGGTATATGTATCTCTTTTATCTCTGTTGGAAGGAATATGTTAATTATTGCTCTGCTGCTGATCTGATGATAATTGTTTCTACTATCCACTTTGTCTATGAGATCAAGCCATGAAGAGTGTCTGCCCCCTGATGTTTGTTAATTGTTAGTTGTTGCTCATATAAGTATTGCACGCATAATGTGGCTAACAATGTTGATACATGGTCGGTGTCACTTTGTTTGCGTATTATGTCTAAGATATTGATACATTGTCGTTGTCAATATGTTACTTATGAGTTGTTAATTGTTCCCATGATCTGGGATGTGCATGAATTATGGGGGAGAAAATGTTTCTTGTTAATTGTATATGAAGCAGAAATTAAGGGGAAGTGCTACTCATATGGGGGAGTTAGTAGTCTCTGTTACTTGTTAATTGTGTGCTTGCATGCATATGAGCTACTCTTAGCATGTCAAGCCATATGTGTGTTTTCTTAAACACCTTCTGCATCTCTTGAATGAGGCCGTTTATCATCCGCTGCTGTGTGCCTCTGATAATATGTGAATTAATTATATCTCTCTGGCGTTCTATCTGGTCCAAGATTGTTTTAGCCAAAAACTTGCCAAAGGGGGAGATTGTTGGTGTTTTTGGTGTTGGCTTCATTTTTGGTAAAATATAATGAGGAAGAAGATGTGCAGGAGAATGTGGACACATCTTGAGGACGCACGCGTATTTCTCGGCGAGATCTTTTTAAAGATTTGGTTCGGTTTTATCTTCGTTAATTGTGCACCAAGTCTCCCCTTTTTATCTAGAACCTTTAGGAAGTGGCGTTTTGTCTTGATTGCTTTGTAAAATATGTTTCTCTATTTTTTCTATTTATGGAAACATATTATATGGTTTTAAAATATATTTGTTTGGTCTGAAACTTGTTAATCAAGAAAGCCCACGAATCTCAGGCTATTTAAAGGAAGATTGAGGACCTCAGAACTCACGGACTAAAGTCGTCATGTGCCTAATGATAAATCTAGGGTATTAGTCTCGTCTATTGTGAGCCTTTGCTTGTGTCACCTTGATGCTTGCATAAGGACTTAATTATTGAGTTGTTAACTCGTGTACTCTGAAGCTTTTAAGTAAGGAATGTTTCTCATCACTCTAAGCTTTGAAGCACGAGTGATGTTGAGTGTTTGGGGAGTGTTCTCTAAAAATTTGTTAATTGTTAAAGATAACACTGGTCTGTGTTAGGATAGGAAGTGAGATGGGTTTCTCTTACCCCTGGGGTACCGGGGTAGAAATATATCACGGGTAATTAGTGAGTTCTTGAAGTTGTAAACCGAGGGTCAGCCGGATAACTTAGGAATAACGTTACGCTAGTGGATTTCCTTCCTGGCTTGGTATGTCCCCAGATTAGGACGTTGGACCGAACTGGGTTAACAAATCACTTGTGTACTTTACCTTCCTGTCATTTATTTTTTACTTGTTCATTGTGTTTTTCGCTGGTAAGATGTGTGCACATCATGCACCACATCTTTTACTGGTGCACCAGAAATTTCAATTGGTATCAGAGCAGGTCACTCTACCTGTTCTGGTTTTAAAAGGGTGAGATCAAGGGAAGATAGTTTCTGGTACTATGGACAAGGAAGATTGTGATGATGCAGATGAGGAACAGATGGCAGTATTAACATATGATATGCCCTGTTGTGCTTATGTTTAATGGTATAAGCTTCCTATTCAGGGGGAGTCGTACTTCACGGGGAGTAATATGTTTCTTATCTTGTCTGCTATTGAAGGGGAGTACTGTTTATGCGCTACTATCATTGAAGATCTAAAAGTAGTGTTGAAGATGTTCATGCCTTCTTTCATATTGAAAGATCTCCTTGCATTAAAAAGAAGGAAGGAAGGTATATGTATCTCTTTTATCTCTGTTGGAAGGAATATGTTAATTATTGCTCTGCTGCTGATCTGATGATAATTGTTTCTACTATCCACTTTGTCTATGAGATCAAGCCATGAAGAGTGTCTGCCCCCTGATGTTTGTTAATTGTTAGTTGTTGCTCATATAAGTATTGCACGCATAATGTGGCTAACAATGTTGATACATGGTCGGTGTCACTTTGTTTGCGTATTATGTCTAAGATATTGATACATTGTCGTTGTCAATATGTTACTTATGAGTTGTTAATTGTTCCCATGATTTGGGATGTGCATGAATTAAGGGGGAGAAAATGTTTCTTGTTAATTGTATATGAAGCAGAAATGAAGGGGAAGTGCTACTCATTTAGGGGAGTTAGTAGTCTCTGTTACTTGTTAATTGTGTGCTTGCATGCATATGAGGTACTCTTAGCATGTCAAGCCATATGTGTGTTTTCTTAAACACCTTCTGCTTCTCTTGAATGAGGCCGTTTATCATCCGCTGTTGTGTGCCTCCGATAATATGTGAATTAATTATATCTCTCTGGCGTTCTATCTGGTCAGAGATTGGTTTAGCCAAAAACTTGCCAAAGGGGGAGATTGTTGGTGTTTTTGGTGTTGGCTTCATTTTTGGTAAAATATAATGAGGAAGAAGATGTGCAGGATAATGTGGACACATCTTGAGGACGCACGCGTATTTCTGGGCGAGATCTTTTTAAAGATTTGGTTCGGTTTTATCTTCGTTAATTGTGCACCAAGTCTCGCCTTTTTATCTAGAACCTTTAGGAAGTGGCGTTTTGTCCTGATTGCTTTGTAAAATATGTTTCTCTATTTTTTCTATTTATGGAAACATATTATATGGTTGTAAAATATATTTGTTTCGTCTGAAACATGTTGATCAAGAAAGCCCACGAATCTCAGGCTATTTAAAGGAAGATTGAGGACCTAAGAACTCACGGACTAAAGTCGTCATGTGCCTAATAATAAATCTAGGGTTTTAGTCTCGTCTATTGTGAGCCTTTGCTTGTGTCACCTTGATGCTTGCATAAGGACTTAATTATTGAGTTGTAAACTCGTGTACTCTGAAGCTTTTAAGTAAGGAATGTTTCGCATCACTCTAAGCTTTGAAGCACGAGTGATGTTGAGTGTTTGGGGAGTGTTCTCTAAAAATTTGTTAATTGTTAAAGATAACACTGGTCTGTGTTAGGATAGGAAGTGAGATGGGTTTCTCTTACCCCTGGGGTACCGGGGTAGAAATATATCACGGGTAATTAGTGAGTTCTTGAAGTTGTAAATCGAGGGTGAGCCGGATAACTTAGGAATAACGTTACGGTAGTGGATTTCCTTCCTGGCTTGGTATGTCCCCAGATTAGGACGTTGGACCGAACTGGGTTAACAAATCACTTGTGTACTTTACCTTCCTGTCATTTATTTTTTACTTGTTCATTGTGTTTTTCGCTGGTAAGATGTGTGCACATCATGCACCACATCTTTTACTGGTGCACCAGAAATTTCAATTGGTATCAGAGCAGGTCACTCTACCTGTTCTGGTTTTAAAAGGGTGAGATCAAGGGAAGATAGTTTCTGGTACTATGGACAAGGAAGATTGTGATGATGCAGATGAGGAACAGATGGCAGTATTAACATATGATATGCCCTGTTGTGCTTATGTTTAATGGTATAAGCTTCCTATTCAGGGGGAGTCGTACTTCAGGGGGAGTAATATGTTTCTTATCTTGTCTGCTATTGAAGGGGAGTACTGTTTATGCGCTACTATCATTGAAGATCTTAAAGTAGTGTTGAAGATGTTCATGCCTTCTTTCATATTGAAAGATCTCCTTGCATTAAAAAGAAGGAAGGAAGGTATATGTATCTCTTTTATCTCTGTTGGAAGGAATATGTTAATTATTGCTCTGCTGCTGATCTGATGATAATTGTTTCTACTATCCACTTTGTCTATGAGATCAAGCCATGAAGAGTGTCTGCCCCCTGATGTTTGTTAATTGTTAGTTGTTGCTCATATAAGTATTGCACGCATAATGTGGCTAACAATGTTGATACATGGTCGGTGTCACTTTGTTTGCGTATTATGTCTAAGATATTGATACATTGTCGTTGTCAATATGTTACTTATGAGTTGTTAATTGTTCCCATGATTTGGGATGTGCATGAATTAAGGGGGAGAAAATGTTTCTTGTTAATTGTATATGAAGCAGAAATGAAGGGGAAGTGCTACTCATTTAGGGGAGTTAGTAGTCTCTGTTACTTGTTAATTGTGTGCTTGCATGCATATGAGGTACTCTTAGCATGTCAAGCCATATGTGTGTTTTCTTAAACACCTTCTGCATCTCTTGAATGAGGCCGTTTATCATCCGCTGCTGTGTGCCTCTGATAATATGTGAATTAATTATATCTCTCTGGCGTTCTATCTGGTCAGAGATTGTTTTAGCCAAAAACTTGCCAAAGGGGGAGATTGTTGGTGTTTTTGGTGTTGGCTTCATTTTTGGTAAAATATAATGAGGAAGAAGATGTGCAGGATAATGTGGACACATCTTGAGGACGCACGCGTATTTCTGGGCGAGATCTTTTTAAAGATTTGGTTCGGTTTTATCTTCGTTAATTGTGCACCAAGTCTCGCCTTTTTATCTAGAACCTTTAGGAAGTGGCGTTTTGTCCTGATTGCTTTGTAAAATATGTTTCTCTATTTTTTCTATTTATGGAAACATATTATATGGTTGTAAAATATATTTGTTTCGTCTGAAACATGTTGATCAAGAAAGCCCACGAATCTCAGGCTATTTAAAGGAAGATTGAGGACCTAAGAACTCACGGACTAAAGTCGTCATGTGCCTAATAATAAATCTAGGGTTTTAGTCTCGTCTATTGTGAGCCTTTGCTTGTGTCACCTTGATGCTTGCATAAGGACTTAATTATTGAGTTGTAAACTCGTGTACTCTGAAGCTTTTAAGTAAGGAATGTTTCGCATCACTCTAAGCTTTGAAGCACGAGTGATGTTGAGTGTTTGGGGAGTGTTCTCTAAAAATTTGTTAATTGTTAAAGATAACACTGGTCTGTGTTAGGATAGGAAGTGAGATGGGTTTCTCTTACCCCTGGGGTACCGGGGTAGAAATATATCACGGGTAATTAGTGAGTTCTTGAAGTTGTAAATCGAGGGTGAGCCGGATAACTTAGGAATAACGTTACGCTAGTGGATTTCCTTCCTGGCTTGGTATGTCCCCAGATTAGGACGTTGGACCGAACTGGGTTAACAAATCACTTGTGTACTTTACCTTCCTGTCATTTATTTTTTACTTGTTCATTGTGTTTTTCGCTGGTAAGATGTGTGCACATCATGCACCACATCTTTTACTGGTGCACCAGAAATTTCAATTGGTATCAGAGCAGGTCACTCTACCTGTTCTGGTTTTAAAAGGGTGAGATCAAGGGAAGATAGTTTCTGGTACTATGGACAAGGAAGATTGTGATGATGCAGATGAGGAACAGATGGCAGTATTAACATATGATATGCCCTGTTGTGCTTATGTTTAATGGTATAAGCTTCCTATTCAGGGGGAGTCGTACTTCAGGGGGAGTAATAAGTTTCTTATCTTGTCTGCTATTGAAGGGGAGTACTGTTTATGCGCTACTATCATTGAAGATCTTAAAGTAGTGTTGAAGATGTTCATGCCTTCTTTCATATTGAAAGATCTCCTTGCATTAAAAAGAAGGAAGGAAGGTATATGTATCTCTTTTATCTCTGTTGGAAGGAATATGTTAATTATTGCTCTGCTGCTGATCTGATGATAATTGTTTCTACTATCCACTTTGTCTATGAGATCAAGCCATGAAGAGTGTCTGCCCCCTGATGTTTGTTAATTGTTAGTTGTTGCTCATATAAGTATTGCACGCATAATGTGGCTAACAATGTTGATACATGGTCGGTGTCACTTTGTTTGCGTATTATGTCTAAGATATTGATACATTGTCGTTGTCAATATGTTACTTATGAGTTGTTAATTGTTCCCATGATTTGGGATGTGCATGAATTAAGGGGGAGAAAATGTTTCTTGTTAATTGTATATGAAGCAGAAATGAAGGGGAAGTGCTACTCATATGGGGGAGTTAGTAGTCTCTGTTACTTGTTAATTGTGTGCTTGCATGCATATGAGCTACTCTTAGCATGTCAAGCCATATGTGTGTTTTCTTAAACACCTTCTACATCTCTTGAATGAGGCCGTTTATCATCCGCTGCTGTGTGCCTCTGATAATATGTGAATTAATTATATCTCTCTGGCGTTCTATCTGGTCCAAGATTGTTTTAGCCAAAAACTTGCCAAAGGGGGAGATTGTTAGTGTTTTTGGTGTTGGCTTCATTTTTGGTAAAATATAATGAGGAAGAAGATGTGCAGGATAATGTGGACACATCTTGAGGACGCACACGTATTTCTCGGCGAGATCTTTTTAAAGATTTGGTTCGGTTTTATCTCGTTAATTGTGCACCAAGTCTCGCCTTTTTATCTAGAACCTTTAGGAAGTGGCGTTTTGTCTTGATTGCCTTGTAAAATATGTTTCTCTATTTTTTCTATTTATGGAAACATATTATATGGTTGTAAAATATATTTGTTTCGTCTGAAACATGTTGATCAAGAAAGCCCACGAATCTCAGGCTATTTAAAGGAAGATTGAGGACCTAAGAACTCACGGACTAAAGTCGTCATGTGCCTAATAATAAATCTAGGGTTTTAGTCTCGTCTATTGTGAGCCTTTGCTTGTGTCACCTTGATGCTTGCATAAGGACTTAATTATTGAGTTGTAAACTCGTGTACTCTGAAGCTTTTAAGTAAGGAATGTTTCGCATCACTCTAAGCTTTGAAGCACGAGTGATGTTGAGTGTTTGGGGAGTGTTCTCTAAAAATTTGTTAATTGTTAAAGATAACACTGGTCTGTGTTAGGATAGGAAGTGAGATGGGTTTCTCTTACCCCTGGGGTACCGGGGTAGAAATATATCACGGGTAATTAGTGAGTTCTTGAAGTTGTAAATCGAGGGTGAGCCGGATAACTTAGGAATAACGTTACGGTAGTGGATTTCCTTCCTGGCTTGGTATGTCCCCAGATTAGGACGTTGGACCGAACTGGGTTAACAAATCACTTGTGTACTTTACCTTCCTGTCATTTATTTTTTACTTGTTCATTGTGTTTTTCGCTGGTAAGATGTGTGCACATCATGCACCACATCTTTTACTGGTGCACCAGAAATTTCAATTGGTATCAGAGCAGGTCACTCTACCTGTTCTGGTTTTAAAAGGGTGAGATCAAGGGAAGATAGTTTCTGGTACTATGGACAAGGAAGATTGTGATGATGCAGATGAGGAACAGATGGCAGTATTAACATATGATATGCCCTGTTGTGCTTATGTTTAATGGTATAAGCTTCCTATTCAGGGGGAGTCGTACTTCAGGGGGAGTAATATGTTTCTTATCTTGTCTGCTATTGAAGGGGAGTACTGTTTATGCGCTACTATCATTGAAGATCTTAAAGTAGTGTTGAAGATGTTCATGCCTTCTTTCATATTGAAAGATCTCCTTGCATTAAAAAGAAGGAAGGAAGGTATATGTATCTCTTTTATCTCTGTTGGAAGGAATATGTTAATTATTGCTCTGCTGCTGATCTGATGATAATTGTTTCTACTATCCACTTTGTCTATGAGATCAAGCCATGAAGAGTGTCTGCCCCCTGATGTTTGTTAATTGTTAGTTGTTGCTCATATAAGTATTGCACGCATAATGTGGCTAACAATGTTGATACATGGTCGGTGTCACTTTGTTTGCGTATTATGTCTAAGATATTGATACATTGTCGTTGTCAATATGTTACTTATGAGTTGTTAATTGTTCCCATGATTTGGGATGTGCATGAATTAAGGGGGAGAAAATGTTTCTTGTTAATTGTATTTGAAGCAGAAATGAAGGGGAAGTGCTACTCATATGGGGGAGTTAGTAGTCTCTGTTACTTGTTAATTGTGTGCTTGCATGCATATGAGCTACTCTTAGCATGTCAAGCCATATGTGTGTTTTCTTAAACACCTTCTGCATCTCTTGAATGAGGCCGTTTATCATCCGCTGCTGTGTGCCTCTGATAATATGTGAATTAATTATATCTCTCTGGCGTTCTATCTGGTCCAAGATTGTTTTAGCCAAAAACTTGCCAAAGGGGGAGATTGTTGGTGTTTTTGGTGTTGGCTTCATTTTTGGTAAAATATAATGAGGAAGAAGATGTGCAGGATAATGTGGACACATCTTGAGGACGCACGCGTATTTCTGGGCGAGATCTTTTTAAAGATTTGGTTCGGTTTTATCTTCGTTAATTGTGCACCAAGTCTCGCCTTTTTATCTAGAACCTTTAGGAAGTGGCGTTTTGTCCTGATTGCTTTGTAAAATATGTTTCTCTATTTTTTCTATTTATGGAAACATATTATATGGTTGTAAAATATATTTGTTTCGTCTGAAACATGTTGATCAAGAAAGCCCACGAATCTCAGGCTATTTAAAGGAAGATTTAGGACCTGAGAACTCACGGACTAAAGTCGTCATGTGCCTAATGATAAATCTAGGGTATTAGTCTCGTCTATTGTGAGCCTTTGCTTGTGTCACCTTGATGCTTGCATAAGGACTTAATTATTGAGTTGTTAACTCGTGTACTCTGAAGCTTTTAAGTAAGGAATGTTTCTCATCACTCTAAGCTTTGAAGCACGAGTGATGTTGAGTGTTTGGGGAGTGTTCTCTAAAAATTTGTTAATTGTTAAAGATAACACTGGTCTGTGTTAGGATAGGAAGTGAGATGGGTTTCTCTTACCCCTGGGGTACCGGGGTAGAAATATATCACGGGTAATTAGTGAGTTCTTGAAGTTGTAAACCGAGGGTCAGCCGGATAACTTAGGAATAACGTTACGCTAGTGGATTTCCTTCCTAGCTTGGTATGTCCCCAGATTAGGACGTTGGACCGAACTGGGTTAACAAATCACTTGTGTACTTTACCTTCCTGTCATTTATTTTTTACTTGTTCATTGTGTTTTTCGCTGGTAAGATGTGTGCACATCATGCACTACATCTTTTACTGGTGCACCAGAAATTTCAATTGGTATCAGAGCAGGTCACTCTACCTGTTCTGGTTTTAAAAGGGTGAGATCAAGGGAAGATAGTTTCTAGTACTATGGACAAGGAAGATTGTGATGATGCAGATGAGGAACAGATGGCAGTATTAACATATGATATGCCCTGTTGTGCTTATGTTTAATGGTATAAGCTTCCTATTCAGGGGGAGTCGTACTTCAGGGGGAGTAATATGTTTCTTATCTTGTCTGCTATTGAAGGGGAGTACTGTTTATGCGCTACTATCATTGAAGATCTTAAAGTAGTGTTGAAGATGTTCATGCCTTCTTTCATATTGAAAGATCTCCTTGCATTAAAAAGAAGGAAGGAAGGTATATGTATCTCTTTTATCTCTGTTGGAAGGAATATGTTAATTATTGCTCTGCTGCTGATCTGATGATAATTGTTTCTACTATCCACTTTGTCTATGAGATCAAGCCATGAAGAATGTCTGCCCCCTGATGTGTGTTAATTGTTAGTTGTTGCTCATATAAGTATTGCACGTATAATGTGGCTAACAATGTTGATACATGGTCGGTGTCACTTTGTTTGCATATTATGTCTAAGATATTGATACATTGTCGGTGTCAATATGTTACTTATGAGTTGTTAATTGTTCCCATGATCTGGGATGTGCATGAATTAAGGGGGAGAAAATGTTTTTTGTTAATTGTATATGAAGCAGAAATTAAGGGGAAGTACTACTCATATGGGGGAGTTAGTAGTCTCTGTTACTTGTTAATTGTGTGCTTCATGTATATGAGCTACTCTTAGCATGTCAAGCCATATGTGTGTTTTCTTAAACACCTTCTGCATCTCTTGAATGAGTCCGTTTATCATCCGCTGCTGTGTGCCTTTGATAATATGTGAATTAATTATATCTCTCTGGCGTTCTATCTGGTCCAAGATTGTTTTAGCCAAAAACTTGCCAAAGGGGGAGATTGTTGGTGTTTTTGGTGTTGGATTCATTTTTGGTAAAATATAATGAGGAAGAAGATGTGCAGGATAATGTGGACACATCTTGAGGACCACGCGTATTTCTGGGCGAGATCTTTTTAAAGATTTGGTTCGGTTTTATCTCGTTAATTGTGCACCAAGTCTCGCCTTTTTATCTAGAACCTTTAGGAAGTGGCGTTTTGTCTTGATTGCTTTGTAAAATATGTTTCTCTATTTTTTCTATTTATGGAAACATATTATATGGTTTTAAAATATATTTGTTTGGTCTGAAACTTGTTGATCAAGAAAGCCCACGAATCTCAGGCTATTTAAAGGAAGATTCAGGACCTGAGAACTCACGGACTAAAGTCGTCATGTGCCTAATGATAAATCTAGGGTATTAGTCTCGTCTATTGTGAGCCTTTGCTTGTGTCACCTTGATGCTTGCATAAGGACTTAATTATTGAGTTGTTAACTCATGTACTCTGAAGCTTTTAAGTAAGGAATGTTTCTCATCACTCTAAGCTTTGAAGCACGAGTGATGTTGAGTGTTTGGGGAGTGTTCTCTAAAAATTTCTTAATTGTTAAAGATAACACTGGTCTGTGTTAGGATAGGAAGTGAGATGGGTTTCTCTTACCCCTGGGGTACCGGGGTAGAAATATATCACGGGTAATTAGTGAGTTCTTGAAGTTGTAAACCGAGGGTCTGCCGGATAACTTAGGAATAACGTTACGCTAGTGGATTTCCTTCCTGGCTTGGTATGTCCCCAGATTAGGACGTTGGACCGAACTGGGTTAACAAATCACTTGTGTACTTTACCTTCCTGTCATTTATTTTTTACTTGTTCATTGTGTTTTTCGCTGGTAAGATGTGTGCACATCATGCACCACATCTTTTACTGGTGCACCAGAAATTTCAATTGGTATCAGAGCAGGTCACTCTACCTGTTCTGGTTTTAAAAGGGTGAGATCAAGGGAAGATAGTTTCTGGTACTATGGACAAGGAAGATTGTGATGATGCAGATGAGGAACAGATGGCAGTATTAACATATGATATGCCCTGTTGTGCTTATGTTTAATGGTATAAACTTCCTATTCAGGGGGAGTAATATGTTTCTTATCTTGTCTGCTATTGAAGGGGAGTACTGTTTATGCGCTACTATCATTGAAGATCTTAAAGTAGTGTTGAAGATGTTCATGCCTTCTTTCATATTGAAAGATCTCCTTGCATTAAAAAGAAGGAAGGAAGGTATATGTATCTCTTTTATCTCTGTTGGAAGGAATATGTTAATTATTGCTCTGCTGCTGATCTGATGATAATTGTTTCTACTATCCACTTTGTCTATGAGATCAAGCCATGAAGAATGTCTGCCCCCTGATGTGTGTTAATTGTTAGTTGTTGCTCATATAAGTATTGCACGTATAATGTGGCTAACAATGTTGATACATGGTCGGTGTCACTTTGTTTGCATATTATGTCTAAGATATTGATACATTGTCGGTGTCAATATGTTACTTATGAGTTGTTAATTGTTCCCATGATCTGGGATGTGCATGAATTAAGGGGGAGAAAATGTTTTTTGTTAATTGTATATGAAGCAGAAATTAAGGGGAAGTACTACTCATATGGGGGAGTTAGTAGTCTCTGTTACTTGTTAATTGTGTGCTTCATGTATATGAGCTACTCTTAGCATGTCAAGCCATATGTGTGTTTTCTTAAACACCTTCTGCATCTCTTGAATGAGTCCGTTTATCATCCGCTGCTGTGTGCCTTTGATAATATGTGAATTAATTATATCTCTCTGGCGTTCTATCTGGTCCAAGATTGTTTTAGCCAAAAACTTGCCAAAGGGGGAGATTGTTGGTGTTTTTGGTGTTGGATTCATTTTTGGTAAAATATAATGAGGAAGAAGATGTGCAGGATAATGTGGACACATCTTGAGGACGCACGCGTATTTCTGGGCGAGATCTTTTTAAAGATTTGGTTCGGTTTTATCTCGTTAATTGTGCACCAAGTCTCGCCTTTTTATCTAGAACCTTTAGGAAGTGGCGTTTTGTCTTGATTGCTTTGTAAAATATGTTTCTCTATTTTTTCTATTTATGGAAACATATTATATGGTTTTAAAATATATTTGTTTGGTCTGAAACTTGTTGATCAAGAAAGCCCACGAATCTCAGGCTATTTAAAGGAAGATTCAGGACCTGAGAACTCACGGACTAAAGTCGTCATGTGCCTAATGATAAATCTAGGGTATTAGTCTCGTCTATTGTGAGCCTTTGCTTGTGTCACCTTGATGCTTGCATAAGGACTTAATTATTGAGTTGTTAACTCGTGTACTCTGAAGCTTTTAAGTAAGGAATGTTTCTCATCACTCTAAGCTTTGAAGCACGAGTGATGTTGAGTGTTTGAGGAGTGTTCTCTAAAAATTTGTTAATTGTTAAAGATAACACTGGTCTGTGTTAGGATAGGAAGTGAGATGGGTTTCTCTTACCCCTGGGGTACCGGGGTAGAAATATATCACGGGTAATTAGTGAGTTCTTGAAGTTGTAAACCGAGGGTCTGCCGGATAACTTAGGAATAACGTTACGCTAGTGGATTTCCTTCCTGGCTTGGTATGTCCCCAGATTAGGACGTTGGACCGAACTGGGTTAACAAATCACTTGTGTACTTTACCTTCCTGTCATTTATTTTTTACTTGTTCATTGTGTTTTTCGCTGGTAAGATGTGTGCACATCATGCACCACATCTTTTACTGGTGCACCAGAAATTTCAATTGGTATCAGAGCAGGTCACTCTACCTGTTCTGGTTTTAAAAGGGTGAGATCAAGGGAAGATAGTTTCTGGTACTATGGACAAGGAAGATTGTGATGATGCAGATGAGGAACAGATGGCAGTATTAACATATGATATGCCCTGTTGTGCTTATGTTTAATGGTATAAGCTTCCTATTCAGGGGGAGTCGTACTTCAGGGGGAGTAATATGTTTCTTATCTTGTCTGCTATTGAAGGGGAGTACTGTTTATGCGCTACTATCATTGAAGATCTTAAAGTAGTGTTGAAGATGTTCATGCCTTCTTTCATATTGAAAGATCTCCTTGCATTAAAAAGAAGGAAGGAAGGTATATGTATCTCTTTTATCTCTGTTGGAAGGAATATGTTAATTATTGCTCTGCTGCTGATCTGATGATACTTGTTTCTACTATCCACTTTGTCTATGAGATCAAGCCATGAAGAATGTCTGCCCCCTGATGTGTGTTAATTGTTAGTTGTTGCTCATATAAGTATTGCACGCATAATGTGGCTAACAATGTTGATACATGGTCGGTGTCACTTTGTTTGCGTATTATGTCTAAGATATTGATACATTGTCGGTGTCAATATGTTACTTATGAGTTGTTAATTGTTCCCATGATCTGGGATGTGCATGAATTAAGGGGGAGAAAATGTTTCTTGTTAATTGTATATGAAGCAGAAATTAAGGGGAAGTGCTACTCATATGGGGGAGTTAGTAGTCTCTGTTACTTGTTAATTGTGTGCTTGCATGCATATGAGCTACTCTTAGCATGTCAAGCCATATGTGTGTTTTCTTAAACACCTTCTGCATCTCTTGAATGAGGCCGTTTATCATCCGCTGCTGTGTGCCTTTGATAATATGTGAATTAATTATATCTCTCTGGCGTTCTATCTGGTCCAAGATTATTTTAACCAAAAACTTGCCAAAGGGGGAGATTGTTGGTGTTTTTGGTGTTGGCTTCATTTTTGTTAAAACATAATGAGGAAGAAGATGTAAAGGATAATGTGGACACATCTTGAGGACGCACGTGTATTTCTGGGCGAGATCTTTTTAAAGATTTGGTTCGGTTTTATCTTCGTTAATTGTGCACCAAGTCTCCCCTTTTTATCTAGAACCTTTAGGAAGTGGCGTTTTGTCTTGATTGCTTTGTAAAATATGTTTCTCTATTTTTTCTATTTATGGAAACATATTATATGGTTTTAAAATATATTTGTTTGGTCTGAAACTTGTTAATCAAGAAAGCCCACGAATCTCAGGCTATTTAAAGGAAAATTCAAGAACTGAGAACTCACGGACTAAAGTCGTCATGTGCCTAATGATAAATCTAGGGTATTAGTCTCGTCTATTGTGAGCCTTTGCTTGTGTCACCTTGATGCTTGCATAAGGACTTAATTATTGAGTTGTAAACTCGTGTACTCTGAAGCTTTTAAGTAAGGAATGTTTCTCATCACTCTAAGCTTTGAAGCACGAGTGATGTTGAGTGTTTGGGGAGTGTTCTCTAAAAATTTGTTAATTGTTAAAGATAACACTGGTCTGTGTTAGGATAGGAAGTGAGATGGGTTTCTCTTACCCCTGGGGTACCGCGGTAGAAATATATCACGGGTAATTAGTGAGTTCTTGAAGTTGTAAACCGAGGGTCTGCCGGATAACTTAGGAATAACGTTACGCTAGTGGATTTCCTTCCTGGCTTGGTATGTCCCCAGATTAGGACGTTGGACCGAACTGGGTTAACAAATCACTTGTGTACTTTACCTTCCTGTCATTTATTTTTTACTTGTTCATTGTGTTTTTCGCTGGTAAGATGTGTGCACATCATGCACCACATCTTTTACTGGTGCACCAGAAATTTCAATTGGTATCAGAGCAGGTCACTCTACCTGTTCTGGTTTTAAAAGGGTGAGATCAAGGGAAGATAGTTTCTGGTACTATGGACAAGGAAGATTGTGATGATGCAGATGAGGAACAGATGGCAGTATTAACATATGATATGCCCTGTTGTGCTTATGTTTAATGGTATAAGCTTCCTATTCAGGGGGAGTCGTACTTCAGGGGGAGTAATATGTTTCTTATCTTGTCTGCTATTGAAGGGGAGTACTGTTTATGCGCTACTATCATTGAAGATCTAAAAGTAGTGTTGAAGATGTTCATGCCTTCTTTCATATTGAAAGATCTCCTTGCATTAAAAAGAAGGAAGGAAGGTATATGTATCTCTTTTATCTCTGTTGGAAGGAATATGTTAATTATTGCTCTGCTGCTGATCTGATGATACTTGTTTCTACTATCCACTTTGTCTATGAGATCAAGCCATGAAGAATGTCTGCCCCCTGATGTGTGTTAATTGTTAGTTGTTGCTCATATAAGTATTGCACGCATAATGTGGCTAACAATGTTGATACATGGTCGGTGTCACTTTGTTTGCGTATTATGTCTAAGATATTGATACATTGTCGGTGTCAATATGTTACTTATGAGTTGTTAATTGTTCCCATGATCTGGGATGTGCATGAATTAAGGGGGAGAAAATGTTTCTTGTTAATTGTATATGAAGCAGAAATTAAGGGGAAGTGCTACTCATATGGGGGAGTTAGTAGTCTCTGTTACTTGTTAATTGTGTGCTTGCATGCATATGAGCTACTCTTAGCATGTCAAGCCATATGTGTGTTTTCTTAAACACCTTCTGCATCTCTTGAATGAGGCCGTTTATCATCCGCTGCTGTGTGCCTTTGATAATATGTGAATTAATTATATCTCTCTGGCGTTCTATCTGGTCCAAGATTATTTTAGCCAAAAACTTGCCAAAGGGGGAGATTGTTGGTGTTTTTGGTGTTGGCTTCATTTTTGTTAAAACATAATGAGGAAGAAGATGTAAAGGATAATGTGGACACATCTTGAGGACGCACGCGTATTTCTGGGCGAGATCTTTTTAAAGATTTGGTTCGGTTTTATCTTCGTTAATTGTGCACCAAGTCTCCCCTTTTTATCTAGAACCTTTAGGAAGTGGCGTTTTGTCTTGATTGCCTTGTAAAATATGTTTCTCTATTTTTTCTATTTATGGAAACATATTATATGGTTTTAAAATATATTTGTTTGGTCTGAAACATGTTGATCAAGAAAGCCCACGAATCTCAGGCTATTTAAAGGAAGATTCAGGACCTGAGAACTCACGGACTAAACTCGTCATGTGCCTAATGATAAATCTAGGGTATTAGTCTCGTCTATTGTGAGCCTTTGCTTGTGTCACCTTGATGCTTGCATAAGGACTTAATTATTGAGTTGTTAACTCGTGTACTCTGAAGCTTTTAAGTAAGGAATGTTTCTCATCACTCTAAGCTTTGAAGCACGAGTGATGTTGAGTGTTTGGGGAGTGTTCTCTAAAAATTTCTTAATTGTTAAAGATAACACTGGTCTGTGTTAGGATAGGAAGTGAGATGGGTTTCTCTTACCCCTGGGGTACCGGGGTAGAAATATATCACGGGTAATTAGTGAGTTCTTGAAGTTGTAAACCGAGGGTCTGCCGGATAACTTAGGAATAACGTTACGCTAGTGGATTTCCTTCCTGGCTTGGTATGTCCCCAGATTAGGACGTTGGACCGAACTGGGTTAACAAATCACTTGTGTACTTTACCTTCCTGTCATTTATTTTTTACTTGTTCATTGTGTTTTTCGCTGGTAAGATGTGTGCACATCATGCACCACATCTTTTACTGGTGCACCAGAAATTTCAATTGGTATCAGAGCAGGTCACTCTACCTGTTCTGGTTTTAAAAGGGTGAGATCAAGGGAAGATAGTTTCTGGTACTATGGACAAGGAAGATTGTGATGATGCAGATGAGGAACAGATGGCAGTATTAACATATGATATGCCCTGTTGTGCTTATGTTTAATGGTATAAACTTCCTATTCAGGGGGAGTCGTACTTCAGGGGGAGTAATATGTTTCTTATCTTGTCTGCTATTGAAGGGGAGTACTGTTTATGCGCTACTATCATTGAAGATCTTAAAGTAGTGTTGAAGATGTTCATGCCTTCTTTCATATTGAAAGATCTCCTTGCATTAAAAAGAAGGAAGGAAGGTATATGTATCTCTTTTATCTCTGTTGGAAGGAATATGTTAATTATTGCTCTGCTGCTGATCTGATGATAATTGTTTCTACTATCCACTTTGTCTATGAGATCAAGCCATGAAGAATGTCTGCCCCCTGATGTGTGTTAATTGTTAGTTGTTGCTCATATAAGTATTGCACGTATAATGTGGCTAACAATGTTGATACATGGTCGGTGTCACTTTGTTTGCATATTATGTCTAAGATATTGATACATTGTCGGTGTCAATATGTTACTTATGAGTTGTTAATTGTTCCCATGATCTGGGATGTGCATGAATTAAGGGGGAGAAAATGTTTTTTGTTAATTGTATATGAAGCAGAAATTAAGGGGAAGTACTACTCATATGGGGGAGTTAGTAGTCTCTGTTACTTGTTAATTGTGTGCTTCATGTATATGAGCTACTCTTAGCATGTCAAGCCATATGTGTGTTTTCTTAAACACCTTCTGCATCTCTTGAATGAGTCCGTTTATCATCCGCTGCTGTGTGCCTTTGATAATATGTGAATTAATTATATCTCTCTGGCGTTCTATCTGGTCCAAGATTGTTTTAGCCAAAAACTTGCCAAAGGGGGAGATTGTTGGTGTTTTTGGTGTTGGATTCATTTTTGGTAAAATATAATGAGGAAGAAGATGTGCAGGATAATGTGGACACATCTTGAGGACGCACGCGTATTTCTGGGAGAGATCTTTTTAAAGATTTGGTTCGGTTTTATCTCGTTAATTGTGCACCAAGTCTCGCCTTTTTATCTAGAACCTTTAGGAAGTGGCGTTTTGTCTTGATTGCTTTGTAAAATATGTTTCTCTATTTTTTCTATTTATGGAAACATATTATATGGTTTTAAAATATATTTGTTTGGTCTGAAACTTGTTGATCAAGAAAGCCCACGAATCTCAGGCTATTTAAAGGAAGATTCAGGACCTGAGAACTCACGGACTAAAGTCGTCATGTGCCTAATGATAAATCTAGGGTATTAGTCTCGTCTATTGTGAGCCTTTGCTTGTGTCACCTTGATGCTTGCATAAGGACTTAATTATTGAGTTGTTAACTCGTGTACTCTGAAGCTTTTAAGTAAGGAATGTTTCTCATCACTCTAAGCTTTGAAGCACGAGTGATGTTGAGTGTTTGAGGAGTGTTCTCTAAAAATTTGTTAATTGTTAAAGACAACACTGGTCTGTGTTAGGATAGGAAGTGAGATGGGTTTCTCTTACCCCTGGGGTACCGGGGTAGAAATATATCACGGGTAATTAGTGAGTTCTTGAAGTTGTAAACCGAGGGTCTGCCGGATAACTTAGGAATAACGTTACGCTAGTGGATTTCCTTCCTGGCTTGGTATATCCCCAGATTAGGACGTTGGACCGAACTGGGTTAACAAATCACTTGTGTACTTTACCTTCCTGTCATTTATTTTTTACTTGTTCATTGTGTTTTTCGCTGGTAAGATGTGTGCACATCATGCACCACATCTTTTACTGGTGCACCAGAAATTTCAATTGGTATCAGAGCAGGTTACTCTACCTGTTCTGGTTTTAAAAGGGTGAGATCAAGGGAAGATAGTTTCTGGTACTATGGACAAGGAAGATTGTGATGATGCAGATGAGGAACAGATGGCAGTATTAACATATGATATGCCCTGTTGTGCTTATGTTTAATGGTATAAGCTTCCTATTCAGGGGGAGTCGTACTTCAGGGGGAGTAATATGTTTCTTATCTTGTCTGCTATTGAAGGGGAGTACTGTTTATGCGCTACTATCATTGAAGATCTTAAAGTAGTGTTGAAGATGTTCATGCCTTCTTTCATATTGAAAGATCTCCTTGCATTAAAAAGAAGGAAGGAAGGTATATGTATCTCTTTTATCTCTGTTGGAAGGAATATGTTAATTATTGCTCTGCTGCTGATCTGATGATACTTGTTTCTACTATCCACTTTGTCTATGAGATCAAGCCATGAAGAATGTCTGCCCCCTGATGTGTGTTAATTGTTAGTTGTTGCTCATATAAGTATTGCACGTATAATGTGGCTAACAATGTTGATACATGGTCGGTGTCACTTTGTTTGCGTATTATGTCTAAGATATTGATACATTGTCGTTGTCAATATGTTACTTATGAGTTGTTAATTGTTCCCATGATTTGGGATGTGCATGAATTAAGGGGGAGAAAATGTTTCTTGTTAATTGTATATGAAGCAGAAATTAAGGGGAAGTGCTACTCATATGGGGGAGTTAGTAGTCTCTGTTACTTGTTAATTGTGTGCTTGCATGCATATGAGCTACTCTTAGCATGTCAAGCCATATGTGTGTTTTCTTAAACACCTTCTGCATCTCTTGAATGAGGCCGTTTATCATCCGCTGCTGTGTGCCTTTGATAATATGTGAATTAATTATATCTCTCTGGCGTTCTATCTGGTCCAAGATTATTTTAGCCAAAAACTTGCCAAAGGGGGAGATTGTTGGTGTTTTTGGTGTTGGCTTCATTTTTGTTAAAACATAATGAGGAAGAAGATGTAAAGGATAATGTGGACACATCTTGAGGACGCACGCGTATTTCTGGGCGAGATCTTTTTAAAGATTTGGTTCGGTTTTATCTTCGTTAATTGTGCACCAAGTCTCCCCTTTTTATCTAGAACCTTTAGGAAGTGGCGTTTTGTCTTGATTGCTTTGTAAAATATGTTTCTCTATTTTTTCTATTTATGGAAACATATTATATGGTTTTAAAATATATTTGTTTGGTCTGAAACTTGTTAATCAAGAAAGCCCACGAATCTCAGGCTATTTAAAGGAAAATTCAAGAACTGAGAACTCACGGACTAAAGTCGTCATGTGCCTAATGATAAATCTAGGGTATTAGTCTCGTCTATTGTGAGCCTTTGCTTGTGTCACCTTGATGCTTGCATAAGGACTTAATTATTGAGTTGTTAACTCGTGTACTCTGAAGCTTTTAAGTAAGGAATGTTTCTCATCACTCTAAGCTTTGAAGCACGAGTGATGTTGAGTGTTTGGGGAGTGTTCTCTAAAAATTTGTTAATTGTTAAAGATAACACTGGTCTGTGTTAGGATAGGAAGTGAGATGGGTTTCTCTTACCCCTGGGGTACCGGGGTAGAAATATATCACGGGTAATTAGTGGTTCTTGAAGTTGTAAACCGAGGGTCAGCCGGATAACTTAGGAATAACGTTACGCTAGTGGATTTCCTTCCTGGCTTGGTATGTCCCCAGATTAGGACGTTGGACCGAACTGGGTTAACAAATCACTTGTGTACTTTACCTTCCTGTCATTTATTTTTTACTTGTTCATTGTGTTTTTCGCTGGTAAGATGTGTGCACATCATGCACCACATCTTTTACTGGTGCACCAGAAATTTCAATTGGTATCAGAGCAGGTCACTCTACCTGTTCTGGTTTTAAAAGGGTGAGATCAAGGGAAGATAGTTTCTGGTACTATGGACAAGGAAGATTGTGATGATGCAGATGAGGAACAGATGGCAGTATTAACATATGATATGCCCTGTTGTGCTTATGTTTAATGGTATAAGCTTCCTATTCAGGGGGAGTCGTACTTCAGGGGGAGTAATATGTTTCTTATCTTGTCTGCTATTGAAGGGGAGTACTGTTTATGCGCTACTATCATTGAAGATCTTAAAGTAGTGTTGAAGATGTTCATGCCTTCTTTCATATTGAAAGATCTCCTTGCATTAAAAAGAAGGAAGGAAGGTATATGTATCTCTTTTATCTCTGTTGGAAGGAATATGTTAATTATTGCTCTGCTGCTGATCTGATGATAATTGTTTCTACTATCCACTTTGTCTATGAGATCAAGCCATGAAGAATGTCTGCCCCCTGATGTGTGTTAATTGTTAGTTGTTGCTCATATAAGTATTGCACGCATAATGTGGCTAACAATGTTGATACATGGTCGGTGTCACTTTGTTTGCATATTATGTCTAAGATATTGATACATTGTCGGTGTCAATATGTTACTTATGAGTTGTTAATTGTTCCCATGATTTGGGATGTGCATGAATTAAGGGGGAGAAAATGTTTCTTGTTAATTGTATATGAAGCAGAAATGAAGGGGAAGTGCTACTCATATGGGGGAGTTAGTAGTCTCTGTTACTTGTTAATTGTGTGCTTGCATGCATATGAGCTACTCTTAGCATGTCAAGCCATATGTGTGTTTTCTTAAACACCTTCTGCATCTCTTGAATGAGGCCGTTTATCATCCGCTGCTGTGTGCCTTTGATAATATGTGAATTAATTATATCTCTCTGGCGTTCTATCTGGTCCAAGATTATTTTAGCCAAAAACTTGCCAAAGGGGGAGATTGTTGGTGTTTTTGGTGTTGGCTTCATTTTTGTTAAAACATAATGAGGAAGAAGATGTAAAGGATAATGTGGACACATCTTGAGGACGCACGCGTATTTCTGGGCGAGATCTTTTTAAAGATTTGGTTCGGTTTTATCTTCGTTAATTGTGCACCAAGTCTCCCCTTTTTATCTAGAACCTTTAGGAAGTGGCGTTTTGTCTTGATTGCCTTGTAAAATATGTTTCTCTATTTTTTCTATTTATGGAAACATATTATATGGTTTTAAAATATATTTGTTTGGTCTGAAACATGTTGATCAAGAAAGCCCACGAATCTCAGGCTATTTAAAGGAAGATTCAGGACCTGAGAACTCACGGACTAAACTCGTCATGTGCCTAATGATAAATCTAGGGTATTAGTCTCGTCTATTGTGAGCCTTTGCTTGTGTCACCTTGATGCTTGCATAAGGACTTAATTATTGAGTTGTTAACTCGTGTACTCTGAAGCTTTTAAGTAAGGAATGTTTCTCATCACTCTAAGCTTTGAAGCACGAGTGATGTTGAGTGTTTGGGGAGTGTTCTCTAAAAATTTCTTAATTGTTAAAGATAACACTGGTCTGTGTTAGGATAGGAAGTGAGATGGGTTTCTCTTACCCCTGGGGTACCGGGGTAGAAATATATCACGGGTAATTAGTGAGTTCTTGAAGTTGTAAACCGAGGGTCTGCCGGATAACTTAGGAATAACGTTACGCTAGTGGATTTCCTTCCTGGCTTGGTATGTCCCCAGATTAGGACGTTGGACCGAACTGGGTTAACAAATCACTTGTGTACTTTACCTTCCTGTCATTTATTTTTTACTTGTTCATTGTGTTTTTCGCTGGTAAGATGTGTGCACATCATGCACCACATCTTTTACTGGTGCACCAGAAATTTCAATTGGTATCAGAGCAGGTCACTCTACCTGTTCTGGTTTTAAAAGGGTGAGATCAAGGGAAGATAGTTTCTGGTACTATGGACAAGGAAGATTGTGATGATGTAGATGAGGAACAGATGGCAGTATTAACATATGATATGCCCTGTTGTGCTTATGTTTAATGGTATAAGCTTCCTATTCAGGGGGAGTCGTACTTCAGGGGGAGTAATATGTTTCTTATCTTGTCGGCTATGGAAGGGGAGTACTGTTTATGCGCTACTATCATTGAAGATCTTAAAGTAGTGTTGAAGATGTTCATGCCTTCTTTCATATTGAAAGATCTCCTTGCATTAAAAAGAAGGAAGGAAGGTATATGTATCTCTTTTATCTCTGTTGGAAGGAATATGTTAATTATTGCTCTGCTGCTGATCTGATGATAATTGTTTCTACTATCCACTTTGTCTATGAGATCAAGCCATGAAGAATGTCTGCCCCCTGATGTGTGTTAATTGTTAGTTGTTGCTCATATAAGTATTGCACGCATAATGTGGCTAACAATGTTGATACATGGTCGGTGTCACTTTGTTTGCATATTATGTCTAAGATATTGATACATTGTCGGTATCAATATGTTACTTATGAGTTGTTAATTGTTCCCATGATCTGGGATGTGCATGAATTAAGGGGGAGAAAATGTTTCTTGTTAATTGTATATGAAGCAGAAATTAAGGGGAAGTACTACTCATATGGGGGAGTTAGTAGTCTCTGTTACTTAATAATTGTGTGCTTGCATGCATATGAGCTACTCTTAGCATGTCAAGCCATATGTGTGTTTTCTTAAACACCTTCTGCATCTCTTGAATGAGGCCGTTTATCATCCGCTGCTGTGTGCCTTTGATAATATGTGAATTAATTATATCTCTCTGGCGTTCTATCTGGTCCAAGATTGTTTTAGCCAAAAACTTGCCAAAGGGGGAGATTGTTGGTGTTTTTGGTGTTGGATTCATTTTTGGTAAAATATAATGAGGAAGAAGATGTGCAGGATAATGTGGACACATCTTGAGGACGCACGCGTATTTCTGGGCGAGATCTTTTTAAAGATTTGGTTCGGTTTTATCTCGTTAATTGTGCACCAAGTCTCGCCTTTTTATCTAGAACCTTTAGGAAGTGGCGTTTTGTCTTGATTGCTTTGTAAAATATGTTTCTCTATTTTTTCTATTTATGGAAACATATTATATGGTTTTAAAATATATTTGTTTGGTCTGAAACTTGTTGAACAAGAAAGCCCACGAATCTCAGGCTATTTAAAGGAAGATTCCGGACCTGAGAACTCACGGACTAAAGTCATCATGTGCCTAATGATAAATCTAGGGTATTAGTCTCGTCTATTGTGAGCCTTTGCTTGTGTCACCTTGATGCTTGCATAAGGACTTAATTATTGAGTTGTAAACTCGTGTACTCTGAAGCTTTTAAGTAAGGAATGTTTCTCATCACTCTAAGCTTTGAAGCACGAGTGATGTTGAGTGTTTGGGGAGTGTTCTCTAAAAATTTGTTAATTGTTAAAGATAACACTGGTCTGTGTTAGGATAGGAAGTGAGATGGGTTTCTCTTACCCCTGGGGTACCGCGGTAGAAATATATCACGGGTAATTAGTGAGTTCTTGAAGTTGTAAACCGAGGGTCTGCCGGATAACTTAGGAATAACGTTACGCTAGTGGATTTCCTTCCTGGCTTGGTATGTCCCCAGATTAGGACGTTGGACCGAACTGGGTTAACAAATCACTTGTGTACTTTACCTTCCTGTCATTTATTTTTTACTTGTTCATTGTGTTTTTCGCTGGTAAGATGTGTGCACATCATGCACCACATCTTTTACTGGTGCACCAGAAATTTCAATTGGTATCAGAGCAGGTCACTCTACCTGTTCTGGTTTTAAAAGGGTGAGATCAAGGGAAGATAGTTTCTGGTACTATGGACAAGGAAGATTGTGATGATGCAGATGAGGAACAGATGGCAGTATTAACATATGATATGCCCTGTTGTGCTTATGTTTAATGGTATAAGCTTCCTATTCAGGGGGAGTCGTACTTCAGGGGGAGTAATATGTTTCTTATCTTGTCTGCTATTGAAGGGGAGTACTGTTTATGCGCTACTATCATTGAAGATCTAAAAGTAGTGTTGAAGATGTTCATGCCTTCTTTCATATTGAAAGATCTCCTTGCATTAAAAAGAAGGAAGGAAGGTATATGTATCTCTTTTATCTCTGTTGGAAGGAATATGTTAATTATTGCTCTGCTGCTGATCTGATGATACTTGTTTCTACTATCCACTTTGTCTATGAGATCAAGCCATGAAGAATGTCTGCCCCCTGATGTGTGTTAATTGTTAGTTGTTGCTCATATAAGTATTGCACGCATAATGTGGCTAACAATGTTGATACATGGTCGGTGTCACTTTGTTTGCGTATTATGTCTAAGATATTGATACATTGTCGGTGTCAATATGTTACTTATGAGTTGTTAATTGTTCCCATGATCTGGGATGTGCATGAATTAAGGGGGAGAAAATGTTTCTTGTTAATTGTATATGAAGTAGAAATTAAGGGGAAGTGCTACTCATATGGGGGAGTTAGTAGTCTCTGTTACTTGTTAATTGTGTGCTTGCATGCATATGAGCTACTCTTAGCATGTCAAGCCATATGTGTGTTTTCTTAAACACCTTCTGCATCTCTTGATTGAGGCCGTTTATCATCCGCTGCTGTGTGCCTTTGATAATATGTGAATTAATTATATCTCTCTGGCGTTATATCTGGTCCAAGATTATTTTAGCCAAAAACTTGCCAAAGGGGGAGATTGTTGGTGTTTTTGGTGTTGGCTTCATTTTTGTTAAAACATAATGAGGAAAAAGATGTAAAGGATAATGTGGACACATCTTGAGGACGCACGCGTATTTCTGGGCGAGATCTTTTTAAAGATTTGGTTCGGTTTTATCTTCGTTAATTGTGCACCAAGTCTCCCCTTTTTATCTAGAACCTTTAGGAAGTGGCGTTTTGTCTTGATTGCCTTGTAAAATATGTTTCTCTATTTTTTCTATTTATGGAAACATATTATATGGTTTTAAAATATATTTGTTTGGTCTGAAACATGTTGATCAAGAAAGCCCACGAATCTCAGGCTATTTAAAGGAAGATTCAGGACCTGAGAACGCACGGACTAAAGTCGTCATGTGCCTAATGATAAATCTAGGGTATTAGTCTCGTCTATTGTGAGCCTTTGCTTGTGTCACCTTGATGCTTGCATAAGGACTTAATTATTGAGTTGTTAACTCATGTACTCTGAAGCTTTTAAGTAAGGAATGTTTCTCATCACTCTAAGCTTTGAAGCACGAGTGATGTTGAGTGTTTGAGGAGTGTTCTCTAAAAATTTGTTAATTGTTAAAGATAACACTGGTCTGTGTTAGGATAGGAAGTGAGATGGGTTTCTCTTACCCCTGGGGTACCGGGGTAGAAATATATCACGGGTAATTAGTGAGTTCTTGAAGTTGTAAACCGAGGGTCTGCCGGATAACTTAGGAATAACGTTACGCTAGTGGATTTCCTTCCTGGCTTGGTATGTCCCCAGATTAGGACGTTGGACCGAACTGGGTTAACAAATCACTTGTGTACTTTACCTTCCTGTCATTTATTTTTTACTTGTTCATTGTGTTTTTCGCTGGTAAGATGTGTGCACATCATGCACCACATCTTTTACTGGTGCACCAGAAATTTCAATTGGTATCAGAGCAGGTCACTCTACCTGTTCTGGTTTTAAAAGGGTGAGATCAAGGGAAGATAGTTTCTGGTACTATGGACAAGGAAGATTGTGATGATGTAGATGAGGAACAGATGGCAGTATTAACATATGATATGCCCTGTTGTGCTTATGTTTAATGGTATAAGCTTCCTATTCAGGGGGAGCCGTACTTCAGGGGGAGTAATATGTTTCTTATCTTGTCTGCTATTGAAGGGGAGTACTGTTTATGCGCTACTATCATTGAAGATCTTAAAGTAGTGTTGAAGATGTTCATGCCTTC
The DNA here is from genome assembly GCA_951804385.1 of Trifolium dubium. Lineage (NCBI taxonomy): Eukaryota > Viridiplantae > Streptophyta > Magnoliopsida > Fabales > Fabaceae > Trifolium > Trifolium dubium. The sequence goes on along the minus strand of OX638075.1, from coordinate 19,650,477 downwards.
TTTCATATTGAAAGATCTCGTTGCATTAAAAAGAAGGAAGGAAGGTATATGTATCTCTTTTATCTCTGTTGGAAGGAATATGTTAATTATTGCTCTGCTGCTGATCTGATGATACTTGTTTCTACTATCCACTTTGTCTATGAGATCAAACCATGAAGAATGTCTGCCCCCTGATGTGTGTTAATTGTTAGTTGTTGCTCATATAAGTATTGCACGCATAATGTGGCTAACAATGTTGATACATGGTCGGTGTCACTTTGTTTGCGTATTATGTCTAAGATATTGATACATTGTCGGTGTCAATATGTTACTTATGAGTTGTTAATTGTTCCCATGATCTGGGATGTGCATGAATTAAGGGGGAGAAAATGTTTCTTGTTAATTGTATATGAAGCAGAAATTAAGGGGAAGTGCTACTCATATGGGGGAGTTAGTAGTCTCTGTTACTTGTTAATTGTGTGCTTGCATGCATATGAGCTACTCTTAGCATGTCAAGCCATATGTGTGTTTTCTTAAACACCTTCTGCATCTCTTGAATGAGGCCGTTTATCATCCACTGCTGTGTGCCTTTGATAATATGTGAATTAATTATATCTCTCTGGCGTTCTATCTGGTCCAAGATTGTTTTAGCCAAAAACTTGCCAAAGGGGGAGATTGTTGGTGTTTTTGGTGTTGGCTTCATTTTTGGTAAAATATAATGAGGAAGAAGATGTGCAGGATAATGTGGACACATCTTGAGGACGCACGCGTATTTCTCGGCGAGATCTTTTTAAAGATTTGGTTCGGTTTTATCTCGTTAATTGTGCACCAAGTCTCGCCTTTTTATCTAGAACCTTTAGGAAGTGGCGTTTTGTCTTGATTGCCTTGTAAATTATGTTTCTCTATTTTTTCTATTTATGGCAACATATTATATGGTTTTAAAATATATTTGTTTGGTCTGAAACTTGTTAATCAAGAAAGCCCACGAATCTCAGGCTATTTAAAGGAAAATTCAAGAACTGAGAACTCACGGACTAAAGTCGTCATGTGCCTAATGATAAATCTAGGGTTTTAGTCTCGTCTATTGTGAGCCTTTGCTTGTGTCACCTTGATGCTTGCATAAGGACTTAATTATTGAGTTGTTAACTCGTGTACTCTGAAGCTTTTGAGTAAGGAATGTTTCTCATCACTCTAAGCTTTGAAGCACGAGTGATGTTGAGTGTTTGGGGAGTGTTCTCTAACAATTTGTTAATTGTTAAAGATAACACTGGTCTGTGTTAGGATAGGAAGTGAGATGGGTTTCTCTTACCCCTGGGGTACCGGGGTAGAAATATATCATGGGTAATTAGTGAGTTCTTGAAGTTGTAAACCGAGGGTCTGCCGGATAACTTAGGAATAACGTTACGCTAGTGGATTTCCTTCCTGGCTTGGTATGTCCCCAGATTAGGACGTTGGACCGAACTGGGTTAACAAATCACTTGTGTACTTTACCTTCCTGTCATTTATTATTTTACTTGTTCATTGTGTTTTTCGCTGGTAAGATGTGTGCACATCATGCACCACATCTTTTACTGGTGCACCAGAAATTTCAATTGGTATCAGAGCAGGTCACTCTACCTGTTCTGGTTTTAAAAGGGTGAGATCAAGGGAAGATAGTTTCTGGTACTATGGACAAGGAAGATTGTGATGATGCAGATGAGGAACAGATGGCAGTATTAACATATGATATGCCCTGTTGTGCTTATGTTTAATGGTATAAGCTTCCTATTCAGGGGGAGTCGTACTTCAGGGGGAGTAATATGTTTCTTATCTTGTCTGCTATTGAAGGGGAGTACTGTTTATGCGCTACTATCATTGAAGATCTTAAAGTAGTGTTGAAGATGTTCATGCCTTCTTTCATATTGAAAGATCTCCTTGCATTAAAAAGAAGGAAGGAAGGTATATGTATCTCTTTTATCTCTGTTGGAAGGAATATGTTAATTATTGCTCTGCTACTGATCTGATGATAATTGTTTCTACTATCCACTTTGTCTATGAGATCAAGCCATGAAGAATGTCTTCCCCCTGATGTGTGTTAATTGTTAGTTGTTGCTCATATAAGTATTGCACGCATAATGTGGCTAACAATGTTGATACATGGTCGGTGTCACTTTGTTTGCGTATTATGTCTAAGATATTGATACATTGTCGGTGTCAATATGTTACTTATGAGTTGTTAATTGTTCCCATGATCTGGGATGTGCATGAATTAAGGGGGAGAAAATGTTTCTTGTTAATTGTATATGAAGCAGAAATTAAGGGGAAGTGCTACTCATATGGGGGAGTTAGTAGTCTCTGTTACTTAATAATTGTGTGCTTGCATGCATATGAGCTACTCTTAGCATGTCAAGCCATATGTGTGTTTTCTTAAACACCTTCTGCATCTCTTGAATGAGGCCGTTTATCATCCGCTGCTGTGTGCCTTTGATAATATGTGAATTAATTATATCTCTCTGGCGTTCTATCTGGTCCAAGATTGTTTTAGCCAAAAACTTGCCAAAGGGGGAGATTGTTGGTGTTTTTGGTGTTGGCTTCATTTTTGGTAAAATATAATGAGGAAGAAGATGTGCAGGATAATGTGGACACATCTTGAGGACGCACGCGTATTTCTCGGCGAGATCTTTTTAAAGATTTGGTTCGGTTTTATCTCGTTAATTGTGCACCAAGTCTCGCCTTTTTATCTAGAACCTTTAGGAAGTGGCGTTTTGTCTTGATTGCCTTGTAAAATATGTTTCTCTATTTTTTCTATTTATGGCAACATATTATATGGTTTTAAAATATATTTGTTTGGTCTGAAACTTGTTAATCAAGAAAGCCCACGAATCTCAGGCTATTTAAAGGAAAATTCAAGAACTGAGAACTCACGGACTAAAGTCGTCATGTGCCTAATGATAAATCTAGGGTTTTAGTCTCGTCTATTGTGAGCCTTTGCTTGTGTCACCTTGATGCTTGCATAAGGACTTAATTATTGAGTTGTTAACTCGTGTACTCTGAAGCTTTTAAGTAAGGAATGTTTCTCATCACTCTAAGCTTTGAAGCACGAGTGATGTTGAGTGTTTGGGGAGTGTTCTCTAAAAATTTGTTAATTGTTAAAGATAACACTGGTCTGTGTTAGGATAGGAAGTGAGATGGGTTTCTCTTACCCCTGGGGTACCGGGGTAGAAATATATCACGGGTAATTAGTGAGTTCTTGAAGTTGTAAACCGAGGGTCAGCCGGATAACTTAGGAATAACGTTACGCTAGTGGATTTCCTTCCTAGCTTGGTATGTCCCCAGATTAGGACGTTGGACCGAACTGGGTTAACAAATCACTTGTGTACTTTACCTTCCTGTCATTTATTTTTTACTTGTTCATTGTGTTTTTCGCTGGTAAGATGTGTGCACATCATGCACCACATCTTTTACTGGTGCACCAGAAATTTCAATTGGTATCAGAGCAGGTCACTCTACCTGTTCTGGTTTTAAAAGGGTGAGATCAAGGGAAGATAGTTTCTGGTACTATGGACAAGGAAGATTGTGATGATGCAGATGAGGAACAGATGGCAGTATTAACATATGATATGCCCTGTTGTGCTTATGTTTAATGGTATAAGCTTCCTATTCAGGGGGAGTCGTACTTCAGGGGGAGTAATATGTTTCTTATCTTGTCTGCTATTGAAGGGGAGTACTGTTTATGCGCTACTATCATTGAAGATCTTAAAGTAGTGTTGAAGATGTTCATGCCTTCTTTCATATTGAAAGATCTCCTTGCATTAAAAAGAAGGAAGGAAGGTATATGTATCTCTTTTATCTCTGTTGGAAGGAATATGTTAATTATTGCTCTGCTGCTGATCTGATGATAATTGTTTCTACTATCCACTTTGTCTATGAGATCAAGCCATGAAGAATGTCTTCCCCCTGATGTGTGTTAATTGTTAGTTGTTGCTCATATAAGTATTGCACGCATAATGTGGCTAACAATGTTGATACATGGTCGGTGTCACTTTGTTTGCGTATTATGTCTAAGATATTGATACATTGTCGGTGTCAATATGTTACTTATGAGTTGTTAATTGTTCCCATGATCTGGGATGTGCATGAATTAAGGGGGAGAAAATGTTTCTTGTTAATTGTATATGAAGCAGAAATTAAGGGGAAGTGCTACTCATATGGGGGAGTTAGTAGTCTCTGTTACTTGTTAATTGTGTGCTTCATGCATATGAGCTACTCTTAGCATGTCAAGCCATATGTGTGTTTTCTTAAACACCTTCTGCATCTCTTGAATGAGGCCGTTTATCATCCGCTGCTGTGTGCCTTTGATAATATGTGAATTAATTATATCTCTCTGGCGTTCTATCTGGTCCAAGATTGTTTTAGCCAAAAACTTGCCAAAGGGGGAGATTATTGGTGTTTTTGGTGTTGGCTTCATTTTTGTTAAAACATAATGAGGAAGAAGATGTAAAGGATAATGTGGACACATCTTGAGGACGCACGCGTATTTCTGGGCGAGATCTTTTTAAAGATTTGGTTCGGTTTTATCTCGTTAATTGTGCACCAAGTCTCCCCTTTTTATCTAGAACCTTTAGGAAGTGGCGTTTTGTCTTGATTGCTTTGTAAAATATGTTTCTCTATTTTTTCTATTTATGGAAACATATTATATGGTTTTAAAATATATTTGTTTGGTCTGAAACTTGTTAATCAAGAAAGCCCACGAATCTCAGGCTATTTAAAGGAAAATTCAAGAACTGAGAACTCACGGACTAAAGTCGTCATGTGCCTAATGATAAATCTAGGGTTTTAGTCTCGTCTATTGTGAGCCTTTGCTTGTGTCACCTTGATGCTTACATAAGGACTTAATTATTGAGTTGTTAACTCGTGTACTCTGAAGCTTTTAAGTAAGGAATGTTTCTCATCACTCTAAGCTTTGAAGCACGAGTGATGTTGAGTGTTTGGGGAGTGTTCTCTAAAAATTTGTTAATTGTTAAAGATAACACTGGTCTGTGTTAGGATAGGAAGTGAGATGGGTTTCTCTTACCCCTGGGGTACCGGGGTAGAAATATATCACGGGTAATTAGTGAGTTCTTGAAGTTGTAAACCGAGGGTCAGCCGGATAACTTAGGAATAACGTTACGCTAGTGGATTTCCTTCCTAGCTTGGTATGTCCCCAGATTAGGACGTTGGACCGAACTGGGTTAACAAATCACTTGTGTACTTTACCTTCCTGTCATTTATTTTTTACTTGTTCATTGTGTTTTTCGCTGGTAAGATGTGTGCACATCATGCACCACATCTTTTACTGGTGCACCAGAAATTTCAATTGGTATCAGAGCAGGTCACTCTACCTGTTCTGGTTTTAAAAGGGTGAGATCAAGGGAAGATAGTTTCTGGTACTATGGACAAGGAAGATTGTGATGATGCAGATGAGGAACAGATGGCAGTATTAACATATGATATGCCCTGTTGTGCTTATGTTTAATGGTATAAGCTTCCTATTCAGGGGGAGTCGTACTTCAGGGGGAGTAATATGTTTCTTATCTTGTCTGCTATTGAAGGGGAGTACTGTTTATGCGCTACTATCATTGAAGATCTTAAAGTAGTGTTGAAGATGTTCATGCCTTCTTTCATATTGAAAGATCTCCTTGCATTAAAAAGAAGGAAGGAAGGTATATGTATCTCTTTTATCTCTGTTGGAAGGAATATGTTAATTATTGCTCTGCTGCTGATCTGATGATAATTGTTTCTACGATCCACTTTGTCTATGAGATCAAGCCATGAAGAATGTCTTCCCCCTGTTGTGTGTTAATTGTTAGTTGTTGCTCATATAAGTATTGCACGCATAATGTGGCTAACAATGTTGATACATGGTCGGTGTCACTTTGTTTGCGTATTATGTCTAAGATATTGATACATTGTCGGTGTCAATATGTTACTTATGAGTTGTTAATTGTTCCCATGATCTGGGATGTGCATGAATTAAGGGGGAGAAAATGTTTCTTGTTAATTGTATATGAAGCAGAAATTAAGGGGAAGTGCTACTCATATGGGGGAGTTAGTAGTCTCTGTTACTTGTTAATTGTGTGCTTCATGCATATGAGCTACTCTTAGCATGTCAAGCCATATGTGTGTTTTCTTAAACACCTTCTGCATCTCTTGAACGAGGCCGTTTATCATCCGCTGCTGTGTGCCTTTGATAATATGTGAATTAATTATATCTCTCTGGCGTTCTATCTGGTCCAAGATTGTTTTAGCCAAAAACTTGCCAAAGGGGGAGATTGTTGGTGTTTTTGGTGTTGGATTCATTTTTGGTAAAATATAATGAGGAAGAAGATGTGCAGGATAATGTGGACACATCTTGAGGACGCACGCATATTTCTGGGCGAGATCTTTTTAAAGATTTGGTTCGGTTTTATCTCGTTAATTGTGCACCAAGTCTCGCCTTTTTATCTAGAACCTTTAGGAAGTGGCGTTTTGTCTTGATTGCTTTGTAAAATATGTTTCTCTATTTTTTCTATTTATGGAAACATATTATATGGTTTTAAAATATATTTGTTTGGTCTGAAACTTGTTGATCAAGAAAGCCCACGAATCTCAGGCTATTTAAAGGAAGATTTAGGACCTGAGAACTCACGGACTAAAGTCGTCATGTGCCTAATGATAAATCTAGGGTATTAGTCTCGTCTATTGTGAGCCTTTGCTTGTGTCACCTTGATGCTTGCATAAGGACTTAATTATTGAGTTGTTAACTCATGTACTCTGAAGCTTTTAAGTAAGGAATGTTTCTCATCACTCTAAGCTTTGAAGCACGAGTGATGTTGAGTGTTTGGGGAGTGTTCTCTAAAAATTTCTTAATTGTTAAAGATAACACTAGTCTGTGTTAGGATAGGAAGTGAGATGGGTTTCTCTTACCCCTGGGGTACCGGGGTAGAAATATATCACGGGTAATTAGTGAGTTCTTGAAGTTGTAAACCGAGGGTCTGCCGGATAACTTAGGAATAACGTTACGCTAGTGGATTTCCTTCCTGGCTTGGTATGTCCCCAGATTAGGATGTTGGACCGAACTGGGTTAACAAATCACTTGTGTACTTTACCTTCCTGTCATTTATTTTTTACTTGTTCATTGTGTTTTTCGCTAGTAAGATGTGTGCACATCATGCACCACATCTTTTACTGGTGCACCAGAAATTTCAATTGGTATCAGAGCAGGTCACTCTACCTGTTCTGGTTTTAAAAGGGTGAGATCAAGGGAAGATAGTTTATGGTACTATGGACAAGGAAGATTGTGATGATGCAGATGAGGAACAGATGGCAGTATTAACATATGATATGCCCTGTTGTGCTTATGTTTAATGGTATAAGCTTCCTATTAGGGGGAGTCGTACTTCAGGGGGAGTAATATGTTTCTTATCTTGTCTGCTATTGAAGGGGAGTACTGTTTATGCGCTACTATCATTGAAGATCTTAAAGTAGTGTTGAAGATGTTCATGCCTTCTTTCATATTGAAAGATCTCCTTGCATTAAAAAGAAGGAAGGAAGGTATATGTATCTCTTTTATCTCTGTTGGAAGGAATATGTTAATTATTGCTCTGCTGCTGATCTGATGATACTTGTTTCTACTATCCACTTTGTCTATGAGATCAAGCCATGAAGAATGTCTGCCCCCTGATGTGTGTTAATTGTTAGTTGTTGCTCATATAAGTATTGCACGCATAATGTGGCTAACAATGTTGATACATGGTCGGTGTCACTTTGTTTGCGTATTATGTCTAAGATATTGATACATTGTCGGTGTCAATATGTTACTTATGAGTTGTTAATTGTTCCCATGATCTGGGATGTGCATGAATTAAGGGGGAGAAAATGTTTCTTGTTAATTGTATATGAAGCAGAAATTAAGGGGAAGTGCTACTCATATGGGGGAGTTAGTAGTCTCTGTTACTTGTTAATTGTGTGCTTGCATGCATATGAGCTACTCTTAGCATGTCAAGCCATATGTGTGTTTTCTTAAACACCTTCTGCATCTCTTGAATGAGGCCGTTTATCATCCGCTGCTGTGTGCCTTTGATAATATGTGAATTAATTATATCTCTCTGGCGTTCTATCTGGTCCAAGATTATTTTAGCCAAAAACTTGCCAAAGGGGGAGATTGTTGGTGTTTTTGGTGTTGGCTTCATTTTTGTTAAAACATAATGAGGAAGAAGATGTAAAGGATAATGTGGACACATCTTGAGGACGCACGCGTATTTCTGGGCGAGATCTTTTTAAAGATTTGGTTCGGTTTTATCTTCGTTAATTGTGCACCAAGTCTCCCCTTTTTATCTAGAACCTTTAGGAAGTGGCGTTTTGTCTTGATTGCTTTGTAAAATATGTTTCTCTATTTTTTCTATTTATGGAAACATATTATATGGTTTTAAAATATATTTGTTTGGTCTGAAACTTGTTAATCAAGAAAGCCCACGAATCTCAGGCTATTTAAAGGAAAATTCAAGAATTGAGAACTCACGGACTAAAGTCGTCATGTGCCTAATGATAAATCTAGGGTTTTAGTCTCGTCTATTGTGAGCCTTTGTTTGTGTCACCTTGATGCTTGCATAAGGACTTAATTATTGAGTTGTTAACTCGTGTACTCTGGAGCTTTTAAGTAAGGAATGTTTCTCATCACTCTAAGCTTTGAAGCACGAGTGATGTTGAGTGTTTGGGGGGTGTTCTCTAAAAATTTGTTAATTGTTAAAGATAACACTGGTCTGTGTTAGGATAGGAAGTGAGATGGGTTTCTCTTACCCCTGGGGTACCGGGGTAGAAATATATCACGGGTAATTAGTGAGTTCTTGAAGTTGTAAACCGAGGGTCAGCCGGATAACTTAGGAATAACGTTACGCTAGTGGATTTCCTTCCTGGCTTGGTATGTCCCCAGATTAGGACGTTGGACCGAACTGGGTTAACAAATCACTTGTGTACTTTACCTTCCTGTCATTTATTTTTTACTTGTTCATTGTGTTTTTCGCTGGTAAGATGTGTGCACATCATGCACCACATCTTTTACTGGTGCACCAGAAATTTCACGTTCTTTGCTTTATCTAACGGCATCTAGGCCGGATATCATGTTTAGTGTTTGTATGTGAGCTAGGTACCAATCTTGCCCTAAGGAGTCTCATTTAAAGGCCGTTAAAAGAATTTTTAAATATTTACATGGAACTTCAAATTTTGTCCTATGATACTCTAAAGGGAACGATTGTTCAATCGTAGGTTACTCCGATTTCGACTTTGCTGGTTGCAAGTTGGATAGGAAAAGTACTAGTGGAACTTGTCACTTATTTTTTAACTCTTTGGTTAGTTGGCATAGCAAAAAGAAAGTTTCGGTTGCCTTGTCAACGGCCGAAGCCGAATATGTTGCGGCCGGAAGTTGTTGTTCCCAAATTCTTTGGTTGAAGCAACAACTTCTTGACTATGATTTAAAACTTCAACATATTCCTATTTTTTGTGACAATACTAGTGCTATCAACCTCACCAAAAATCCGGTGTTACATTCAAGGACTAAACATATAGAGATTAGGCATCACTTTCTCCGCGATCATGTAGAGAAAGGTGATTTATTACTTTATATTTGTGTTAACTCTAGGGTTCCTTATGAGAATGAATCTATTACTTTATATTTGTGTTAATTCTAGAGTTCCTTATGAGAATGAATCCTAATAATCTACAGTTAGATTAAAGATAAGTATATAAAGTTTAATTAAGTACTTTCTCATTTATTATAATGAGACAAGGGAAAAGGAAAACTACAAAGAAACAAAATGAGGAAATGTCTCTCAAAAACAAATTATTGATTTTGTTTTTAGTATATATATGAAATTCCTGGCAGTCAGTAGTAAGACGCTTTAGCAATCGCTACAACATCCACGCACAGAACAGATAACATAAAACAGTAAAGGACATAAACGTAAATAACACAAGTGTTTGTTAACCTAGTTCGGCGCAACTGCCCTAGTCTGGGGGATACCAATCCAGGAAGAAATCCACTAAAATAGCCCTAGTTCAAAGACCTCAGTAAACGCCCCATTTACGTCTCCTCACCTAGCAACTACCCGTGCAACTCAACCTAGGAACTCCTAGATCAAAGGCGCCCCGCCTTACTTCCTCTCAGTTTGAAGACTTCCACGCAAACAGCCTCTGGTTCAATGATCTCCGCACTGGCATTAAGTTCAATACACAAATACTCAAATGAGAACACTCTCAAACATAGGATTAAACTCTGTACCTAAAGGCTTAGGAGCAATCTCACAATTAACAATACAAACAGCCTATGTCCTTCATATATCAACGTGATACATGAAAGGCTCACAAGTTCACTACTTAACATATAAACCACGCACGCTTTAGTGAACACAAGAACAACCGACTCCGTACTTCACAGTTTAAGAGTGGTATACAAGAACAACCGACTCCGTACTTCATAGTTTAAGAGTGGTACACAAGAACAACCAACTCCGTACTTCACAGTTTAAGAGTGGTATATAAAGAACTCCATACTTAAAAGCTTTGGAGTACACACGTTAAAGCACAAGGCTTTAACCACGAAACCCTAAAACCTAAAAACTCCTTTTTGTAAATAATGGCTTCGCTTGTTTTTAGGTTTTGCATCTTCCAATATATATAATCAGTGAGAACGTGTTGGACAAGATACATGGGCTTTAGAATCCAGTTGGTCCAAAAGAAATCTTGCACATATATTTTAGAACCATATAATATGTTTCCATAAAGGATAAACATATTTTATGAAACAATCAGGGCAAACCGCCACCTCCTGAAAGTTCTACACACAGCTTGGCTTGTTCCTAAAGAATAGGAGTCTTCAGAAATATATTGAATAAAAATAAACCAATTCCTAAAATATAGGAGTTATATTTTAGAATTAAATCTTTACACAAGAGATGACTTGTGACACAAGGCGCGCTTTGTCGTGTCAGCTATGCTTGGTAAATATATTTTTAAAACAAATCTTTTCAAGATATCTTCCAAGAAAATAAAAACGCGCACACACCTAAGCTTTAGGGCTCAACATACACAGATGCTTCAGCATGTCCTAGAGCATCTGGTCCAACATCTGGCTAGTTAGTGTTTTAGCAAAAATGATGTCAATACAAAAACACCAACAATCTCCCCCTTTAGCAAATTTTTGGCTAAAACAATCTTGGGCCATATGTGAAAGCCATAGAGATATACATAGCATACTCCTTCTAATCAATCAAAACATAGCAACTTTGAAGGAGAACAAGCAACATCTTCACATAGTAGATTTCTAATAAAAGTGCTTAAAAATAAGCTTGGACGCACAAACATCAAAGGCATACAGCAGCGGATGATAGAAAATAGCCTCACACATAAACATTAGAGAAAATACACTTCATCACAAACAGTGCTTCACACAAAACTAAATGCTTCAACATCTGATATAACATTATCAAGCAAGCATAAGAATAACACTCTCCTTCAACATCAGCATTCCCCCTGAGAACAATACCTCATGCATATCATAAAGAAACAGCTCTCCCCCTAAATACATGGCAGAGCAACATAAACTACTCCATATCACCATATAGAAAGATGTGTCAACATCAAGTAGAACCTCAAACATATCTGCCAATATCAACTAACTTCTCCCCCTTTTTAGCCACAAATATTGCCAAACTTCATATGAGAATTTGAAATAGACATATACCAGAGTAGCATAAACATCCAAAGAACACAAGAAAAGGAAACACAAAGGAAACATGCTAATAAATCTGCTCTGCAATTTCACATTGCACCATAGAACACTTGCGACAATATTATAGCGTCTCCATTTATCAGCATACTAAGATAACCACAACTGCATAATCCAACACAAGACATTCCTACTCCATGTAAGATGCTGCAGCATCAACAAGCACATCATAACAAGTAATAACTAACAAGATCATGAAATAATTACTACTACTCCCTCTTTTTAGATAATCAACAGATAGATAATAGGAGATAATCAAACTTATAATACTTCCCTTCACTACATGCACATATAAGCAAGCGTCATGGTCAGAGGAACATAACCACAAGGTGCATATTACAACCAAGTGCACATGCAGGTGCATAGAAAATCCAGGGCTTAACCCATAAAAGCAACATAACATCAGATGCAAAAAGGTCAGAAGTAACACAGAAGATAAAAAATCAGCATTATCCTCAGAGTCTTCTACCACTAAATCATCACCTCTGTCGTCATGAGCAATCCTTTCTTCAGCTTCCATAGTTCGAATAACACGATCCATCAAGAATTTCTTGTCATCCAGAGCTTTACTCATTATCTTAAGATCATAAATCATCCGTTGTCTGCTTAGCATGGCAGATGTGCCTTTGGCAGATGTTAGAGCAATGTCTGAAGCATATGACTTGTCAAGAAACCTTAGATCTAAAGTAATGTATGACCCTCGTTGACTAGACTCATCAGATTGATTGCATATCTCAAGATATTGATGCAGAATGATTTCACAGATCAAGGTATAAAAAAAACAATAGGAATCTTTGTAGCATTAGATTTCCTATGAGCTATAGTCTGATAAAAGATATAATCACCAAAATTAAATACAGACTTTGTACCTACATCATAGATGAACTTACTCAACCCCCTTGAGACATCAGTAGAATGGGTAGTTGGGACCCAATTAGCAGCTGCAATCTTGTTCAGTATAGCATACTTGGTAGAGAGCTTGGCAGCAGACAAATTATTCTTCATTGGTCATTCTTTCACTAACTCACTTGTAAGAGCTTTGCATATTTGGTTATGAGTCACTTCCAATTCCGCAACATCATCAATGCTTCTTCCCAGATATTTATTAATTAAAGTAGGTGAGAATTGGACACACTTGCCTCAGACAAAAACCTGTATGTACTCAGCACCCACAGTCTTCCCCTATGTTCATAATAAAATCCCTGACCAGCTTGACATAGAACTTCCCTAAACTTTGCACAGTTTTCATTAATACTGCTGCATCAATTAACTCCATGAGTTCTTGTAAATTAAGAAGCTCTTGATTCAGAATTCTTTCAACAACAACCTTTCTTTCACAAATAAATTTCCATTTGGAAGCTTTTTCCTCATGATGGGAAGTCACATTATCCAAGGGAACAGATGGAACATTTCTAGCTCTTTTTCTCCCTGCTTCTACTGGCTTGTCAGATGTGTCAGCATCTTCAACAACATCTTCCTCTAAGACAAACTCACTATCATCAAAAGACACATGTTTTTATTTCAATTCCTTCTTCTTAGGCTCAGCAGATGAAACATGTTTACTCCAAGTTTTATGATGATCATACAACACAGGTCTTAACTGACCATAATATTTGTTCTTCTTTGTTTGTTGTGGTAGAGGTGTAGGGTCATTTATCAATCTACTTCTCAGCCTCCCAACTATACCATGTTCAGGATTTTTCTCTACAATTTTGTTCACAGACGAAAAAATTTCAACATCAGCTTTAATATGTTGTGTACCTGTTTGTGAGTTTGAGAGAATATGATCCTCTGTTTCTACTGCAGTAGTCTTCATACTCTCATCATTTTGAGAGATCACAACAGTATCACCAGACACAATTTCTTCTGCATTCTTTGTAGTGTTTGAAACATCAGATGCTCTAGCATCATACACAACATCAGATACAATAAGGTTAGTACCTTCATAATGCTCATCCCTTTCAGAGGCGACAACAGTTGAATCATTCTTTTGTGTTTTCTGCAGAACAACATTCTCTGTGGTCTTTGTGATAGCACCACCATCAACAACAACATTAGCAAAATCTTCTAATCCTAGGGTTTGAGTTTCTTGTACTATCTCAATAGGAGAATAAATACCCTTTTTATCCAAATCTTCTACATATATGGATTCTATCATAGCATTGATTATGGAATTAAAGACTTTGTAAGCTATGCTATAGGTAGAGTAACCAAGAGTAATTATTTCAGAGGATCAGAAATCAGAGAACTTGACATTTTTAAATTTCTTCCCACGGTCACTTATGATCCTTACAAACACATTTTCATTCTTTCTCTTTCCTAGACTTTCAACTTTCAAGGGACCCATCACATAAGTTTTCTGATCAGATGTTACAGAATTATCTGAGACATGCGTCCATTCATATATTCTACAATGCAACTTGAGAGGAGATTCCCTCTTACTGGCAACATCATAGTTGATCAAAATATCAAGATGCTTATCAAGAATAATACTACAGAGCAGCGTGGGAAATGCTATTAGCATCTTCACATCCAAACACTTAGCATACTTTATGGTTTGATCAAGAATATAAGTGTCAAAGTCATAGGAGGTCTTAGTACCAACAATATAAAGAGACTTACCCACACCTGTAGCTATGTCAAAACTGTGAGAAGTGAACATCCAGTTGATATTTCCAATCATGTTCAAAATTGCATATTTCACCGTGAGCTTATTAGATGACAGCTTGCTCTTCTTTGGCCAAACCTTGACCTGATTACCAGTGGCGGTCTTACAGATGGCATTGTCAATAACCTCAATCTCAGCCTGAGATGCTTCCGATCTTTCTAATAATGCATTAATAGATGAGAAGTTAACTCGTTTACTTCTTACATAGACTTTTATATACCCCTTATTAGAAGAACTATCACAATCCTCAAGGATATTCATCAGGAATTCATTCACTCGGTTCTCATAACAGCTACCCAGCCATATTATAGTTCTCTTCAAAACAGAAAAATCAATGAGACTCATGATCTCCTTGTTCTTCAGCTCATCCTTGACCAGTTCCCTTTCCATGGTTGATCTCCTGGTGCACACAAACTTCCACCTATGTATATTTGCAATGGAGTGGAGGAATACTTTGTTTATGGAAACATCAGGGACAATGAGGGGAATTTTCTTGTTGATTGTCCTCTTATTTGCAAAAAACATATATGTTGGAGCATCTTCTGCCACATCATGATTAGAGTCACTTGTAGGTGGACTTTTTCTCTTCAAACTTTTATTCTCAGTTGACATGACATCATGAAGAATAATCTTGCTCCATCCTTTCTTAGAGCCCACACTAGCAGATTTCCTCGTTACCATAGTAGGGGTTTTCATAGGTTGGCTTGTTGAGACAATATCTTTACCACTCGGATTCGTCAGTGTTCATAAAAGATGTCCTATTAAACAATCCTCCTTCCTTGTCCATTATGCCAGAAATACTTTCCCCGGAGCTCACCCACACAGAACAGGGTGCCTGCTATGATACAATTTAATATTCCTGGCAGTTAGTAGTAAGTTGCTTTAGCAATCGCTACAACATCCACGCACAGAACAGATAACATAAAATAGTAAAGGACATAAACGTAAATAACACAAGTGTTTGTTAACCCAGTTCGGCGCAACTGCCCTAGTCTGGGGGATACCAATCCAGGAAGAAATCCACTAAAATAGCCCTAGTTCAAAGACCTCAGTAAACGCCCCGTTTACGTCTCCTCACCTAGCAACTACCCGTGCAACTCAACCTAGGAACTCCTAGATAAAAGGCGCCCCGCCTTACTTCCTCTCAGTTTGAAGACTTCCACGCAAACAGCCTCTGGTTCACTGATCTTCGCACTGGCATTAAGTTCAATACACAAATACTCAAATGAGAACACTCTCAAACATAGGATTAAACTCTGTACCTAAAGGCTTAGGAGCAATCTCACAATTAACAATACAAACAGCCTATGTCCTTCATATATCAACGTGATACATGAAAGGCTCACAAGTTCACTACTTAACATATAAACCACGCACGCTTTAGTGAACACAAGAACAACCGACTCCGTACTTCACAGTTTAAGAGTGGTATACAAGAACAACCGACTCTGTACATCACAGTTTAAGAGTGGTACACAAGAACAAGCAACTCCGTACTTCACAGTTTAAGAGTGGTATATAAACAACTCCATAATTAAAAGCTTAGGAGTACACACGTTAAAGCACAAGGCTTTAACAACGAAACCCTAAAACCTAAAAACTCCTTTTTGTAAATAATGGCTTCGCTTCCAATATATATAATCAGTGAGAACGTGGTTGACAAGATACATGGGCTTTAGAATCCAGCTGGTCCAAAAGAAATCTTGCACATAAATTTTAGAACCATATAATATGTTTCCATAAAGGATAAACATATTTTATGAAACAATCAGGGCAAACCGCCACCTCCTGAAAGTTCTACACACAACTTTGCTTGTTCCTAAAGAATAGGAGTCTTCAGAAATATATCCAATAAAAATAAACCAATTCCTAAAATATAGGAGTTATATTTTAGAATTAAATCTTCACATAAGAGATGACTTGTGACACGTTAGTGTTTTAGCAAAAATGATGCCAATACAAAAACACCAACAATATACATGAAATGACTAAGCGATTATAAACCCACACATATAAAATGAAGGGACTAGTGATCAAATTCCGGTCATGGGCATATGGCTTAGCAATTTCAATATTTTCTACTAGTTGAACAATGATTTCTAACATGATTGATTTAGTTTGTGTAAATTTTTTTTCCTTTTTAATGCAAGAGAATAATGACCATTTACAATTACTGTATTACGCAAAAAAGTCTTCAAAAAAGAACTAGCAACAAAAGGGGAAACTATAATAAACATAGCATGATGACGTTGATGAGCGACCAAAACCGCACAACAATTGGCCTTTCAAGAGTAATGAGAAAAAGAAGCATCTCAATCAGGTATCGATAAAATATTAAGAATATCTTCTTAAGAGATCTTTAAGATAAGATATAGAAGTAGATGTTCTAAGAATAGTTGAGACAATAAAAGTGGAATCAGTTTCAAAATTAATGAGAGATATTCAAACCACAAGACAACTGAATGCTATGAAGAAGAGTCTATATTTCAACACAAATAACAATTACATGACCAAGATTGAATAGAATTCTTTAATTAAGTTTTTAGCTGAATTATGAATATGACCACTGCAAGAAGAAACCGTCGTTAAGAATATTGTGAGCATCAATAGGAGGGACTCAATTGACTAAACTTCTTAAACTCATTAGCTTTAATCCATGTTATTCTCTTGATTAAGAATATCATGAATAAAGAAGATTGCACAATAAAACCAAAGATCTAAATGTTGAGAGAAAACAAGAGAGTTTCTATCCTTCCATAAAGCATGCATAGCTAGCTACTCTGAAAAGGATGTTCCAATTCTAAGGGTGTTTCCACTCTCCTCTTTGGTGAGATTCCAATCAATACAAACATGAAAGCTTATTCTAGAATATTTAGCTGAATGTTTTTGATGTAGAACAGTTATCCAAAAATGTGAATAAATATAAATTCGAGTTATTCTTTCCTTATCAAGCAGTCTAATGACTATAAATTCATCATTGAGTGCAAATCTCAATTGATACATATTTAAAATGTGATACCCTACAAACTAAATTATGCCCGACCTTCCATTATGTGTCAGGGTGTACCTTTTTTCTTCTACCATTATTTTTTTTACAAATTATTACCTCTTTTTAGTAAACAAAAAGATCACCTCTCTTATATAAAGAAAAATGAATTCTCATTTTTCTATCCATGGTCAAGGCGTGAAACACGTAACGTAAAACTAGTTCTTGACACCACTGAATTTTTATATTTAGTTTTGTAGAAAAACCATTAAGATGTGATGTAATTGAATGATGTTATATTGTGTTTACAAATTCATGCCGATGCAGCGATGACATAGAAACTTCAACACTGCTGAAATAGTTTCAATTTGATTTCATATTAGCAATTAATAACCAGAGAAATTAATAAGCTGAGAACAAGCCACACGGACACTGACACTAATAAAAGATGTAATATTTTTGACACTGGACATGACACTAACAGGGACACGGACACGGCGGGAGAACCATATAAAATAAATAGTTCACACTGGCATCAAGGTAAAGATTTGGAAATGGCTGGTTGATAAATTTATATCCAAATTCTGCAGTAGAAGCCACAAAAACAATGAACAACAAGACAGAATAGCATTATCAAACAATACCATTACCAATTCGATTCCCATGCTGAATCTAAACCACCTCTTGAAACTTTCTAAACAGAAATCCCCGACATGAAGTTTGAGTCATTTTCTTGCAACTAAATATATGAAACGAAATCTAAAATAACCAACTCTTTTTTGTACTAAGAACACTTGAAAGAGCAAGAATAAAAGGAAAATATCAGTATAACAATGAGCCCTTCTTTGGCAAATCATAGTGGGTAGAACAAGAAGCTAGATAGGCTCACCCAAGACAACCTCCTCTTATATTGTTGATCCATAACTTAATTGATCTAAGCATTTGATCTATATCTACTTTGGAGATTTAATCTTGGACTCTATCACACTTGACATTGTTTGATTCAGTCAACAGCTACAATAAGCACCACAATTCGTTCCCAAACTCAAGCATCAGCCTTGAAGTTTAGGCCAAGTTCATAATATTACAAGGATGAAGCTGACATTAACATAAATTCCTTAATTATTCACCACCCAAAAGAAAATATATCAACGACCATACGGCCATACCAAGTTATGAACAACACATAAGGAACGTTATTTTAAATTCTAACTAGGAACCATTGTTATTAAAACTTTAAACATTAAATAAGTAGAATTTAGGTTTGACATCTAAGATTGGATTTGGCTAGAAGCCTAGGACAATATGTATGAGATAAATATCCATGTCGGTGTCTGAAATCATATCATAGAATCAACCTACTAGTCTTCCACACTATCAATAATACAAAAGGATATGAAGCTACAAAATGTTAATCTAATTCATCTTTCTATTTGAATCCCATCATCAAATGCATCTTTGAAGTTACCAATTCAATGTCATTATATTTTAGTCTATGTAATTACCAACACAGACAAACCTAATATTTATGATTTTGGGATTAGGGTGATACTTGATACAATAACAACAATCAATTTCAAGCTTCAACAAAATTTCAAAACATTAGGTTTTGTGCTAAAAGAGTCAAATTCAATCAAAATTTGATGTATAAAAACACAAAATTAATCACATAAACCTCTAATACAACTAACTACCCAGTAGCTAAAACAGAACTTACAGGTGCGTGTGGCGTTGCGATGGATGTCGAGAGGGTGTTTGAGTTTGAGCGGCGAAGGTGAAGGTGGGTTTGCACTTTGCAGTGAGCACGATGAAGGGAATTGATGTTTCTGGGTTTGCAGGTATTTTATAGTTACATGTCAGCTTTGATTTTCAGTCAAAAGTCTTTTATTTATTTATTTAATTGCATTTTTGACCACATAAGTTTTGTATTTATACAATTTTGACTTTTAAAATGAATAGTTCTATAAAAAAAAACTTAAAATGAATAATTTTGATACCTCAATTTTACGTTTTTTGCATTTATTATCTTTTATATATACCGTGTAAATGCACCAGTTCCCCTCCGAGTTTTAATAATTGTCAAAACACATGGAAATAGAGTAGAATATGGTAACAATTGACATTGACTTGACAGCAAAACATTCTTTTGAAACTTTGAAAAACCAATTTTTAGGTGTTTTGTATCGATACATATATACCTGTATCGATACAAATGTCCTGAAACTTGTTCAAGCTGATTACCACGCATTTGCATCGATACATAGCACTTTTGTATCGATACAAATTGCTCTCATTGGAGTCAGAGGAGCCTCTGTGTTTCGAAACACACTTTTATGTTTCGAAACACATGCAGACTCTCTTGAAACCAGAGAGAGCCTTGTGTTTCGAAACACACCTTTGTGTTTCGAAACATATCAGTCACACTCTGTTTTTCTGGTGTATGTATCGATACATACGCGTGGTTGTATCGATACAAGAACACAAAACTTCAGTTTTTCTTCTGCTGTAAATTGCTTGTATCGATACACACTGATGCATGTATCGATACAAGTCTGTTAGATTGTGCCTAAATTTGCTGAATTCTATTTTCATTATAAATAGCTTTATGTGTTATTGTTGTAAGTATGAGAAACCAGTATTGAAGAGTTCTTTGATCAAGATTGCTGAGTATTTTGCATCAAAGAGCATTCAAGAACAATCATCATCTTCCTTCATATCTCTATCAAATTGATGTTGAATATGGGTTCAATTGATGTTTCTTAGAAGAGCTTGAAGGATAACCGTCGGGGTAAGTTCGCGGTGAATCAGAATTACGTCCGAGTTGATTGGGTCTTGAAGGTAGAGTTTCTCATCCGGATTCAAGTGTTGCTTGAATTGCACAATTCAATTTGGCGAGGGAATTATCCGGACAATCATCACAGGTTCTTGGTTGAAGATAGTGTGAGGGTTTGATTGTTGGAAACGGTAATTGAAGTCAAGATTGAATTGGGGTTTTGCACAATTACAAGTTGGAGCTATGGTGAAGATGGTGAAGATCGGTTAATCGAGTATGTATCTTTACATATTGTATCAATTGTAACTTGTGCATTCATATAGAGATTTTCGAAGTAAAGTCTCAACTTATCCGTTTGATAAGTTGGGGGGAGACGTACCGGCCCACTGCGAGGACGACGCAAAAGCTGGGAACTCCCTGATCATCCTCGTGTGTTATTCTTCTATCCCACATCTCTTTTTTTTACGTTTTGTTATTAATTCATAAACGTGATTTTGTCATACACGCCAAGTGTTTGACAAAATTACCGTTTGATTGCTTTGTTTGCTATAAGACTTTTCGATACCGCAATTCGTGTGTGTGAACATTTTTAAATAGAAAAATCTTATTTGACAATTGCTTGATTCATAATATTTGTATTGCACTCATTGTATCATCATCATACCATATTGGCTTTACTATTTTTTCTTTGGTCGGGTGCAATAGACTACCGATCTAGGTAGCTTCCGCTTACTCGATCGAAATACGAAAAATCATAGTTGTATAATTGGAACGCTTTTGTTCGCCACTTTAGAGCGTAGCCGGGTAGTGTAACAAGTAGTATCACGATCCCGGTTGATTTTTACGAAAATTCAGCGGATTTGTGCCAACTATTAGACAAAATGGCTTTTGCACCGAAGGAGGCGTACAATCGGGCACCAATTTTCAACGGCGAACATTTCGACTATTGGAAAAGTAGTATGAGGATTCACATCACTTCTTATGATGTTGAAGTTTGGAAAATCATCATCAACGGTCCCTTTGTTCCGACAAATACCGATTTGAATGGTGTTGTAACAAACAAGCCAGCACAATAGAATGACGATAATAGAAAGAAAGTGGGTTACGATGCGAAGGCCCAAAATATCTTGATCTCCTCTTTGGGGATTGAGAAATTTTACCATGTCTCGCATTGTAACTCGGCAAAACAAATGTGGGATACATTAGTCAACCACTTTGAGAGGATTAATGAAGTCAAGCAATCTAAAATAAACACCTTGACACAAGAATTTGAACTTTTTCATATGCAAGATGGTGAAACCATCGGACAAATGCAACAAAGGTTCATTAAAATCACACACAAATTGCATGGTCTTGGAAATCCTATAGCAAATGAAGTTGCTACTAAGAAAGTTTTAAGGTGCTTATCTAGGAAATGGCAACCAAAGGTCACGGCCATCAAAGAGGCCAATGACCTCTCTCAATTGAGCCTTACAACTCTCTTTGGAAAGCTAAAAGAGCATGAGAGTGTGCTCAATTCCTTGGATAAGCATGAAAAAGGATCCAAGAAGGAAAAACATACGGAGAAGGAAAAAGATAAAGATAAGAAGTCCATTGCTCTAAGAAATGAACTCCGACGATAATCTTAAGAAGTTTCGGAGAGATAGTGTTTACGCAAGAATGAAGGTGGAAAGTACTCCAAGAAATGAACATGCTATGAGTGCGGCCAAGTTGGTCACTACAAGCCGGATTGTCCTACGCTTAAAAGAAAAGAGAAGGAGTCGCCCAAGTTCACAAAGAGGAGCAAAGGGAAGAAGGCCTATGTGGCATATGAGAGTGATAGTTCCTCATCTTCCACTTCAAAGAGTTCGAGTTCAAGTGATGAAGAGGAATTGGAAAATATGTGCTTCACTACTCGACACCATAAGAAGAAAGAGAAAGCTCCTAAAAAGGTAAACCCCATACCATCTAATTCATATACTATACTTGAGTACCATGACTTGCAATTGGCATTTGAGAAGTTGCGTAGTAAAACTAAGAAAGCTCTCAAGAGGTAAAAAGAAATTATGAAAGTTAATAAAACTCTTGAAAAGAAAATTTCCGAAACGGAAGAACAATTGAAAGCTTTCAAAGTATCTATGTTGACAAAGTCAAGTGCAAATCATGATGAATATGCAAATAATAAGATTGGTTGTAATAAGTGCATGAACTTGTCTAACCAAATTAAGAATATTCAAGACAATACGTGTACTTCATTTAAACCAAATATTACTTGTCAAGTTGATCTTTTGAAACACACAAAAAAGTTAAAGTTTCAAAACATAAAGAACAAAAATGTTGCAAAGGATCAAAATGAAAGTAATAGTCATATTATTTACTATTATTGTTGTGGAAAAGGTCACACCATTGCAAAGTGTAATGCTAGGAAAATTGTGGTTCCTAGAGGCTTATTGCAATGGATGCCAAAACCCAACAAAGATTATTTACCTCACCACCATAGGACCCAATGAAAATTGGGAACCTCCCTCTCATGTCTAAAAATGTAGGAATAATGTCTTGACAACCTAGAAAGGAGATGGTTCCTAGATAGTGGATGTTCAAGGCACATGACCGGTGATGCATCCCTCTTCATTGAGTTCAAGTCAAAGGAGAAAGGATACGTCACTTATGGAGACAACAATCGAGGAAATATACTTGGTGTAGGTACTGTGGGTAATCCTTCTACTCTTACCATATCTAATGTCATTCTTGTTGATAGTCTTAAGCATAATTTACTAAGTGTTGCTCAACTTTGTGACGAAGGGTTTAAAATAAATTTCAAACCAACCTTTTCTACCATTGAGAGCAATAAAGAAAAAAGTATTGTGCTTAAAGCTATTAGACACGGAAATGTGTATATGCTTGATCTAGAAGATAATAGCCTAGGTAGTGCTAAGTGTCTTATAACTAAAAATGATGAATCTTGGTTATGGCATAGGACATTAGCACACTTTGATTTACTAAATAAGTTCGTATCCAAAGACCTAGTCGTCGGCATTCCAAAAATGAAATTTTCAAAAGAACAGTTATGTGATGCTTGCCAAATGGGTAAACAAACCAAGGTCTCTTTTAAATCTAAAAAGATGATTTCAACTACAAAACCCTTGGAACTTATCCATATGGATCTTTTTGGTCCATCAAGAACTAAAAGTCTTGGTCGAAATTACTATGGTCTTGTGATTGTTGACGACTATTCTAGGTATTGTTGGACACTATTCTTATATAGTAAAAGTGATATTCTATCCGCTTTTAAGAAATTTGCCAAGATGATTCAAAACAAACTTAACCTTAGGATTACTACAATAAGAAGTGATCATGGGGGTGAGTTTGAAAACACATAATTTGAAAAAATTTGTTCCAAATATGGCATTGATCATAATTTTTCCGTTCCACGCACACCGCAACAAAATGGGGTAGTGGAGAGGAAAATAGAGTGCTTGAAGAGCTTGCTAGGACTATGCTTAGTGAGTCTTCTTTACCTAAGTGTTGCGGGGAATTTGGGATTTCCACCACTCTATTGATCTTTCATTTTCAAAGAGGGGAAAGTATCAAAAACCGTTTAAAAGAAATTCTAAGTTCGGGGGTTGATTACACCTAGGGAAGGGAATAACATCCTAAGCGTCTATAGTATCCTATAGTAACCTCTAGTTTATTGCTTTTTACTTATTTTTAATGTGAAGAAATGGGAGAGAAGTAGTAAGAATTAGAGAGAGAAGTAGTATAGAGAGAGTTTAGTGTGTGCAAGTGGAGATTGAATTGAGAAGAGAAGGTTAAAGCAAAATTTAAAGTGTTTTGAAAATAAACTTAAATCTAATCGTGCGACTAATTTTGGTTTTTGGACTAAAGAATTTTTATTTAAGAGATAGAAGATGTTTGTTTGTTTTCTATTATTTTTTCTAAGGAATTACTAATCGTACCCCTTTGGAAATGAAAAATTCGCGTTCGTTTGTTTTTTTAGCTTTTGACGGAAAGCGATAAAAAAAGTAAAATGAATGCAATGCAATTTCTACATCCACTTTGGGGTTACATTCGACCTAATTACATTCTAAGATTTTTGGCGAAAAAATAAACATGAATGAATGCAACATTTGAATGCAATGCAATTACAAAAAATAAATTACAAGTCCGTCGGAGTACAAAATAAAATAACTAAAACTACACTAAACTAGCTATCCTAAAAGTTAAGTTCTACTTTTTATTTTTGAGGTCCGTCTCCAATAAGCATAGGTTTAATTTTAAGTCCAAGTCACAAATTCAAGAATAATATGCAATAATAATATAAAGTAAAATGACTAAAAAAAATAAATTGTGCAAAGAATTAAATGACAAAAAAATAAAGTGCATAAAAATAAATGACATAAAAATAAATGAGACATAAACTAAAAAAATGAAGAAAGAAAAAAAAACAGAACAATAATAATAATAAAACTAGCGTAAAAGAATTAAAAGAAAATAAGGAAGGGGATGCAGATAGTAACAAGGGGTTATCCTGTAGTAATTTAAAAAAACAGAACAGTAACAACAAAAATGAATAGGCCCAGGCCCAACAAAAAAAGAACCGGATCGGACCGGT
Source organism: Trifolium dubium (assembly GCA_951804385.1). NCBI lineage: Eukaryota > Viridiplantae > Streptophyta > Magnoliopsida > Fabales > Fabaceae > Trifolium > Trifolium dubium. The sequence goes on along the minus strand of OX638075.1, from coordinate 19,625,701 downwards.
CTAAATGGATCAACCCATGGGTTAATCCAGATCCAGGTGAGGTGGAGTAATTTAATTGATCTAGGTATAAAATGAATTTTGATTTATTTAGGAAAATGATAAAGGGATAAGAATGAGATGAAATGGTGAGTCATAGAGATAGAGCAACTTGTGCTCTACTCTTTCCTCCTCTTGGCATATTTCTAATTAAAATGTAAATGTTAATATAATAAAATAAAATGTGTAGAAGTGAAATAAAAAGTAAATTTTTTTTATATTTTCGAAATATATGGGAATGAAATATTAAATGAACGTAAAAAAACGAAAAACACTAATTTTTGATATTTTTAAACTTTTACGGTAATTAAAGGAAAAAATGAAATTATTAGCTAAAAAAAAAACTATTTTTCGACATTTTTAAAATAAAGAGTAAAATAAAATCAAAAGCTAGTTTTTATAGTATTTTGACTTTTTCGAGAATATGAGAAAAATAAGAAAATATGCAAAGAAAATGAAATTAAAACATGTATAATAAAGAAAGTAAATATTTTTATATTTTTTATAAATGTAATGCGAATTGGATTTGTAGGTCCAAAATTGGGGTACAACAGATGCCCCTATTTAAGTTTCTTCAACAGGAAAGATGAAAAAGTAATTTTTGTCTAGACGGGGTTGAAGAGACTTAAATATAAGACCTGCATCATTTTTGGACCTAAAAATCCTCTAGCAATTCTCATGACGCAAATGTATGCAAAATGCTGACTTTTTCTTCTTCTTTTTTATGAATTTGTACGAATGTTACAAAAGATAGACAAAGAAAGAAACAGTTGAGACTCCACAGGGGAAGATCAGAACATGGCCCGATTGGAAAAAACAACAAGATATACCCTGAGTTCTATTGGGGACAAACTCTACTGGGAAACTTAAGCAAGCACTAGGGAAAAGTGTTTCTGATTATCGTCTGATCGACAGCAAGAATGTTGTATACTGACACACAACATTTTCAAAATATCAACTATCGACTGACCGACAGCAAGAATGGCGTATACCGACATACAACCATTTATATATTTGCGACTATCGACTGACCGACGGCAGGAATGTTGTACACTGACACACAACATTTGAAAATCAAAACTATCGATTGACTGACAGCAGGAATGTTATGCACCGACACACAACATTTATAAGATCAACTATCGACTGATCGACAGCAAAGAATGTTGGCACTGACACTCAATATTTATAAGATCAACTATCGACTGACCGACAGTAGGAATGGCGTACACTGACATACAAGCATTAAAAATATTTACTATTGACCGACCAACAGTAAAGAATGTTGGCACTGACACTCAACATTTATAAGATCAAATATCGACTGACCGATAGAAAAAATGTTATGTACTGACACACAACATTTAAATCAATAGACTATCGACTGACCGACAACTGGAGTGGCGTACACTGAGATACGAACATTGGATATCAAAAGACTTATCGACTGACCGATAAGAAGGATGTTATGCACTAACACACAACATTTAAATCAACAGACTATCGACTGACCGACAGCTGGAATGGCGTACACTGACATACGACCATTTGAAAATCAACAAACTATCGACTGAATGACAGCTGGATTGTTGTACACTGACATACAACACTTTGATATCAATAAACTATCGACTGACCGACAGTAGGAATGTTATGCACCGACACACAACATTTATAAGATCAACAATCGACTGACCGACAGCAAAGAATGTTGGAACTAACATTCAACATTTATAAGATCAACTATCGACTGACCGACAGCAAAGAATGTTGGCACTGACACTCAACATTTATAAGATCAACTATCGACTGATCGATAGGAAAAATGTTATGTACTGACACACAACATTTAAATCAACAGACTATCGACTGACCGACAGCTAGAATGGCGTACACTAACATATGACCATTAAAAAAACATTTACTATTGACCGACCAACAGTAAAGAATGTTGTCACTGACACTCAACATTTATAAGATCAACTATCGGCTGACCGACAATAAGAATGTTGGCACTGACACTCAACATTGATATGATTGACTATCGACTAACCGATAGGAAAAATGTTATGGACTGGCACACAACATTTAAATCAACAGACTATCGACTGACCGACAGCAAGATTGTTATACACTGACATACAACATTTTGATATCAATAAACTTATCGACTAACTGATATGAAAGATGTTATGCACAGACACACAACATTTAAACCAACAGGCTATCGACTGACCGACATCTGGATTGTTGTACACTGACATACAACATTTTGATATCAATAAACTTATCGACGGACTGATATGAAAGATGTTATTCACTGACACACAACATTTAAATCAACAGACTATCAACTGACCGACAGCTGGAATGGCGTACACTGACATACGACATTTAGATATCAATAAACTTATCGACTTACCGATATGAAAGATGTTATGCACTGACACACAACATTTAAATCAACAGACTATCGACTGACCGACAGCTGGAATGGCGTACACTGACATACGACATTTTGATATCAATAAACTTATCGATATGAAAGATGTTATGCACTAACACACAACATTTAAATCAACAGACTATCGACTGACCAACAGCTGGAATGGCGTACACTGACATACGACATTTTGATATCAATAAACTTATCGACTGACCGATAAGAAGGATGTTATGCACTGACACACAACAATTAAACATCAATAGACCATCGACTGACCGATAGTAATATATCTCAACAAACTTTAAGGTGTACTTCAAAAGGTAGCATAGGTAAGCTGAACTGTATGAGACTTGTATGGTCTTTTTTATGTAAAGAGAAAAGAATTTGTATGATCTTTTGTATTTATATCTGTAGAAAGAAAAGACTTGTGTAATCTTTTGTGGTATGTACCTTGATATGATTCACTGGGGATGAAACCACTTGAGGAAAAGTAAAGTGTATCTGGTAAAATACAAGCTTCTTGTGTGGATAGCTTGTCACTTGTTGTTTTGAATGATGTCCAATACGGGGACAAACCGGAGGGGAACTGTAAAGCAAGACTCTGTGTCCAATTGGAGAATAAATTCAATTAGGAATTTCTTTTTGTTGTAGGAAAACTGAAACAACCATCTTCCACAAGAGAGGAGTCTAGCGGGAGTTTTTGAAACAAGAGATGTACACTTATCTGCATAAGCTGACACTCTAATTGTAAAGAACAACATTCCCATCCCGACTCTATTCTATAGACACAGACAAGACAAAAGAGATAAAAATTTGTATGTGATGTAACAATGTATGAATGATGTAAATGTTTATGGCACATGTAAATGCTATGTTTGAATGTATGTATGAATGTATGTATGTATGTATGTATGTATGTATGTATGTATGTATGTTGAACATCGATTGTTGGACAAACAAGGTGACCAAACCGTAGACACAAGCCAACGTCTCATTGTAGCTCAAAGTATTTTAACAAGGTGTATATGTTGGAACAACTTCTCTGGGGGAAAAGATCGTTTTAAACGAAACGAACTGTATTTAAACTTGATTGTACTCAAGACAAAATTGTCAACTTTCCTTGGGAATGTACCCTTTTCTTGGAAGACAACCCCATATCAATATGAATTCAAGTTCTGTTGAAAGTAAAATAACTGTATGGACCTCACTGGGTGTGTCCATTGACTGAAACTTGATCCAAGTTTAACTGGAGATACCAGGCCAAGAATTCACTGTTGTATTAGAAATTGTCTTTTGAAACAGTTCAATGTAAGTCAACCAAGAACACCCTTCTTTGAGAAACGACCTCGTCTCGCACTTCAAAGTTCAACTTTCCTTGAGATAACTGTTGATATTCTCTTAGAAAAATTATGTTTGTTGTTGATGAAATATCTTGAGAAAATGGGGACTACTTGCCCCTTGCTTCAGACCCTTTGTTTCAGTCTGATAAGACTTTGAAAATAATCGCTCGGAGAGCGTAACTGATTGACCTTGTTCATTAAACATTGTATCTATTGATTGCAGCAGCATGCACTGAGACTAAAAACTCTTCATCATCCATGATATTAACAGCCACAAATCTGTCATTATTCCACAACATGTAACTATTCAGGAAAATATGATCTTGACATAGTATGCCCCAAGTGCTTTAAACCTTGAATGGTATGCCCCTGATCAACTGATATTTGTAACAAAACCAGACCTTGAATCATTTTCAACCTGGATAAGCAGGAAATTCAACTTGTTTGCCCCTGATTGGCAGAATCCATATGTAACTTGCCCCTAGCTAGGAGCGTCTCAAATCAGTTTTGCCCTTGATCAGACCATAGCTCAAATTTCTTTGATGTCAAACATTGGTTTGTAAGTAAAATTATTTCTTTTGAAAAATATTTTTGATATAATGCGCATGTAATTTTGAAATTGAATATATATTTTTTTTGTATATTTTTTTTTAATGGAAACATATATGATGTGTACAAAAGATAATTTGTGATTACTCAACAAACAGGAGGAGTTAGTTTAACGTCAAACTTGCTGAATATGCTTTCATAGTGAAACTAGCTTTAATTAGGTATTTTGAAGATCTAGCTAAAATTCATGTAAATCAAGCCAAAAAACAATGTAAAATTTGTGTTATCAAATTCCCCCATATTTGAAACTTTGTTTGTCCTTAGGCATAAAAAGTAATTTTTTTTTAGCACAAGTTTGAAACAGGATATGACAATCTTAATCATACGTGGTTGTCGACTAGGTATGAAAATCAAGTAATTGACATCAAAACCAAGAGTATTGTAGTAACACAAAACTACAATTGTGGTCAAAGACTTCCATCATATGAAGACAAATCTAAAGCATTTCATTTTAACTCTAACTTTTGTTTAAGTTTTATTCACCCTTTTCATTCAAGTGCAATCACATTAAGCCCGTTATCTTGAACACATTCATGGTAGAAAATATGTTAGTGATTATGATCATATATCGAGGGGTGCTGATAACAAAAGTTTGGTAAACCCCCTTTTTCTCTTCCAAATGTAGTTGTGGGGGATCGGATCGTAACCCGCCATACCAAGTTCAGAATCAGACTCCTCTGAACCAACTACTAATGGGTGCATCCACTTCGGTGTTTATTTGTATGTTCAACAATTGTTGGATTAAACGACCGAGTGAGGGTCGTCTAACTTAATAAGTGCATTACTATTTATGAAAACAATTAAAGTATGTAAACTTTCATTTCTGGATCATTCACTTATGTTCATTGATTTCCCACTTAGTTTGTGTTCAAGATGGTGCCGACTGCTGAGATAAACTACTAAGAGTTACTTTAAAACTTAAATTCAAGACTTTGTCAAAATTAGTACTCAAATTAATCTTGCATACGTCTGAGAGTCTAAGGTGTTAAGACAGTACCGATTTTATTGAATCATTACTGAACCTTCATAATGCAGCCTAAAGTGCAAAAACAACTTTCATACTCTTAAAGTGTCATGTCAAGTGCCAAACCAAAATTGTTTTTTTTCGTCTTTAACAAGAGGTATCTCACGAAGTTGGGAGAATCAGATAACAGTGAAAACATATGCAAGAGTGGCTTAACTTAGCATGAACTATTTTTTGTTTTGCTTTTGTTTTATGCAACAGTGAAAGGAAGTGAAATAATGCCTTACATCATCAACTAGAAATTTTATCACTGAAAGCATATATCAACAAAAATCAGCTATTTATTTTCGTCATCCTCACTCCAAGTTTGTAAATGATGAAACAAGAAAGAGAATGAACACAAATGGATGGATTTCAAAAACATGCGTGTTTATTATATTAAAAGTACTTGAAGAAAGACCTAATTTTAAAAACAAACGAATGCTTGACAGGAAAAGGATAAAAGCCTAGTGATTATAGGGATAAGTTCCTAGCATCACTAATTTCAACTGGATAAAGAGTAGCAGAAATAACGCCAACATCAAATCATTCCATGTGTCACAAAACTGGTTGAACCCTCTTCAAAATCATCTTCAATCACAACATTAGTTTTTGGTGGGGTAAATTGAACCAATTCAGCATTGTAGAAGATATCTCTAATGGACTTGATCACATCACCTGGCTTAACAGTTCTGGCAAATGTAGAGAAGCCCAAATTTTCAAAATACTTGTTTTCTGGCAGAGCCGCAGCATGCCCCCAACCTGTATGCAACTTGTTCTGTATCACTTTTTTCGCATCCTTCAACAAAGACATGGGTGTTTCCCCCTGTTTGGTGCTCTTGTCATCAGATGATGTCTCATAATTTGGTAATTAATTGGCTTGCACATTTGGATTGGCATTTTTGAATTTCAAGACACAGGTCTTCATCAATCTTTTAACCTCATTCCTCAAACCATAGCAATGTTCAACATCATGTCCTGGTGATCCCGAGTGGTAGATGCAAGAAAGATCAGATTTATACCATGAAGCTAATTTGTCAGGTACTTGCAAAGGTGGTTTAAGCTGAACATACTTCATTTCAATCAAAGCTGATAGCAAATCTGCATAAAACATAGGAATCGAATCATACTGAGGTGCCCTCTTCTGAGCAGCACGAGTTACAGCAGCAACACAATGTTGTTGTTGATGGTTCCTCTTTGGCCTCCCATGAGGCGCCATACTTACTTTTTGTTCTTTCTTCATATCAAAGTTCAACTCAAGCTTACTTGTATCATTGGACAAAGCAGTCTTTCTTGTCAAACGTCCTTCTCGGAGGCCTTCCTCATTGCACATACCTATGTCTACCATGTCGGCAAAATCACGAGGTGTACAAACAACCATTTTGTCAAAGTAGAAAGCATCAAGAGTTTGCAAGAAGATTTTAGTCATTTCCTTTTCTTCTAGAGGTGGGCTAATCTGAATTGCAACCCCCTTCCATCTTTGAGCATATTCCTCGAAAGTTTCCTTGTCTTTCTGAGCCATGGCTCGAAGCTGATCTCTGTTTGGTGCCATATCAACATTATACTTGTATTGGCGAACGAAAGCCGCGCCTAAGTCATCGAACGTTTTAATATTGGTACTATCCAAACCCATGTACCATTTCAAAGCAGCACCAGCCAGGCTATCTTGGAATAAATGAATTAGCAGTTGATATTTTTTTGTAAGTGCATACATTTTTTTAGCATACATCGCAAGATGCAACTGAAGATAAGAATTCCCCTTAAACCTTTCAAATTTGGGCACTTTGAAGTTAGGCTGAATCTTGACATTCGGCACTAAACACAGCTCATGAGTACATTTCCCAAACAAGCCTTTCCCACGGAGAGTTTTGATGTCATGCACTTTATCAAAGTGATCCTTAAAGTCATCCACATGACATGCCCTAAAACTTTGAGCTTGTCCAACATTATAAACAGGTCCATTATCTTGCGGTGTAGTGTGAACCACAGGAGCTCCAACAGTTAAAAATGGTGATGTGACAGGCACAGTAACTTGAGGAACTATCAAAGTAGGAATCCGAATACAAGAAACATTGGGATGAAAGCTGTCATTGATGTTATAAGTCTCTAACACAGTACTTGTCAAAGCCTGAGAAGGAAGAGGTGGCAGAGATGTCTGATTCTGTGCATTCAACAAGGTTTCCATCATGGTAGTCAACCTATCCATAGTTGACTAGAGTGTAGCAACTTCTTCATGGAGACGAAGGTTCTCTTGTTCAATTGTTTCCATTCTTTTCACTTGATTAACATGAGCGTTGTACTTGCAAGTTGACTTGAACAAGAACTTCGGACCACTAAGAGAAAGACATGAAGCTTAGATTTTTTTGAAGAAGACCATGAATGCAAAATGATGCATGAGAAAGAAAGTTTATTTTTTCTTTGATTTTCAAAGGACTTTAGGATATCAATCATAAAAGACCTTATTTTTTGTTTTTGTATGATCAAAAGATTTTTTTTCTTTTCAAACCCAATCTTCTTTTTTTTTTTTTTTTCAGGGTCCCTGATGATTGTGAAGTTTGTAAAGAGATTCTTCTAAGTCCTTTGAAAATCAATTGAAAGAGTTTTTTTCGTGGATGAATGAAAGAAATGTTATGATGCAACAAGCACAAACATAAGCAAACATGGTTGGTTGGGATATAATAAAGTTGGAGTCAAAAGGTGAACCACCCACAATGTATGAACTATTGGTTCTCTCTTTTTGTAACACAGGTTTTAAGAAATTCCCAAGGTCATCAACTTCTCTTTTGAATACCATGTGCTCATAACTACTCATGGCCCACTGAAATATCCAAAGAAAAAATCTTGTTTGGGCGTAGCATCGCGGAACAACCAAAGCCAAAACTACTCGTGACTTTAGCCATCGCGCTACATCCTAAAAGGCCAAGATGGGTTAAATGTATCTTAAAGGTCCTTGAGCTTCTCGGGATCCACAAAAGATGGTGTCACCAACACAACTACTTGCGCCAACTATTCCATCTCTCATAGACCTTCCACCCAAGCGTAGCCGTATCACTTGCGTTTATGCACAAACTACTCTATACATAACTGCTATGATTTCACCACAAGTCCTGTAACACCCCAACTAAATTATCTAGAATATTTAGTCGGAATGTAAATAACTGAATCTGAGTACATTAAAATTACATAATATAGATGATTGATTTTACAAATAAACATGTCCTTACAACACTTAGTCTCAAATAAAAATAAAATAAACAGCCTGATGGAATAAACAAAAAGCCTCATCATCCGAAAATCTATTACTCAGCTGCTTTCTTACCCTTAGCTACCTGCTTATCTGAAATCAAAAGGGAGTGGGGTGAGAACGGTAACTTTGTCTCAGTGGTTCCAACTACCCAACTATTATAGTGTACTAACACCAGGGCAATTGAGACTAAAAGTTCTCTTATCATAATTTGGTCATGTTTCATAATCTTAATAACATAATACATAATAATGTAAATGGTGTAACACACAATTAATTATTTTATTCGTTTTAACATAACAAGGACACTCTGAGGTGAGCCGGTCTCAGAGGCCTATCCATATCCATCTGCGATAATAATGTACATCGACACGGCTGAAGCTCACATTCATAACATGATTGGATTCAAATTTGAATCCCCTGGCGTGGTACAAAAGTAGCCACACATAATGATTGTCTTGGTATTATTGACCAAACAACCTGATACATAATTCATGACTTAACTTTATAATCTTGATTCTTATCCTACCCATGAAATCTCTCCCAAGAGTATTTCTAATCTGTCCTGATTATGATATTTGCATAACTTAAAGTGTGCATGACAACCTAAACATATAATCATAATTACAATACTTTTGAAATTCCTTAGAACAGAATAGGACATAAAACAAGTGGAACATTGTTGAAAAATAAGCAATTTTGCAGTTTCTGTCTTACAACCCTTTTTCCATTCTAAATCAAAGTACCATAATCATTACATATGTTCAGGAAGGTGATAAGCTTGGGATTAGCTCCATCACAGACACTAACTTCCCTAAATCCTAATATTGTCATATAATTTATTAGAAATTGGGGAAAGCTAACCAATTTAACATAGCTTAATGTTGTCATACATAAAATTCATTAGGGAAACTAATAAAGCTAAAACTAACTAACTAGAGTTTGAGGCTTCTAAGGGAACCCACCTGAATAGTTGCTTGCACGGTAACAACGACAACTCGCCGAATGTGGAACTTGTAGCTAACGTGCATTAATTGATAAACAGAATTTTCTGCAGAATTCTATTTAGGGCACCAACTTCGGAACAACCTACAGATTTCATTTCTTGGCCAAAACCCATGAAACCGGTATTAAAATGAAGAAGACCTTGTAAGCTTTCTAACGGAATAGGAATCACTTGAATCGAAGATACGAGGAGAGAGAAATTACCATTCTAATACAGGTCCACACTACTCAAATTCTGCAGAATTACTGTATTGAACATCCAACTTTAGAAATTCGTGCAGGCTTAGTTCCTCATTGAAAATGCACACGGGCGGTACCACAACGATGGTATTTAAGTTATCTATCCGTAGCAACTGGAATCACTTGAATCCGAGCTACAGAGAAAAAGATATTACCCCGTGACTACCAGTCCACCCCAAACATTTCCTGCATAAATTCTGCTTCAGACCCTCTACTTTAAAAACGTCTCCAGACCTCATTTCTTGATCAATTTACACGAGGTTGGTTCTAAAATGATCGGGATTACGTTAGCTAACCAGGCCAAGAAGAATCATTCCAAACGGAGTTACAGAGAGAGAGAACTTACTGTTTTGGTGAAGGGTGGTTTCCAAATACGGGTTTGAGACAACTCTTCCAATTTCAGCTTGAAAACTTTTACCCATGACTTCATGATCCTTAAACCCCTCATAAAAGATGGAACTCAGTTTAAGATTGGTTATTAGGGCACGAATTTAAGGAATACAAAGTGGTTTGGAGAGAAGCTTACCTTACAATAAAACCCATAACCTAATGAATTTGATTCTAGAATTGAAAGCAACATCATAAAGATCTTTGAACATTTGCCGAAATGGTTGGAGTGTTGTTGTATCCGTAAGAGAGAGACAGAGAGAATAGTATGAGCTTGTTTCATGAAGTGAAGTGAGTAAATGGATAAATGGTGTTTGCTTTGATTCTAATGGATTTGATATTGATTTGGGAATGGAATGATGATGATGTTTAGCGCGAGAAAGAGAAGAGGATTTGAGAGTAGCTTTTCTCATAGTTGGAGAAAGAATGAGTGAAGTGAGGTAATGTGGAGAGTCTTGTGTCCATATATAAGGAAATGGGTCTCACTTGGTTATGTTTGCTCACTTAACAAGTCCTATCCTATTTGTTTTCTCAAGCAGGGACATTGTGCTTGTCTCACCTCTCATAAAACCTATGACATAATAAGTAAATCATTTAAGCATTTAGGAAAGCAATAAACTAGGTGGGCTTAACCCTCTTAAGGAGGATCCCCAGAGAAGTCACCATTTTTCTGTTGCGGGGAATTTGGGATTTCCACCACTACATTGATCTTTCATTTCCAAAGAGGAGAAAGTATCAAAAACCGTTTAAAAGAAATTCTAAGTTCGGGGGTTGATTACACCTAGGGAAGGGATTAGCATCCTAAGCGTCTATAGTATCCTATAGTAACCTCTAGTTTATTGCTTTTTACTTATTTTTAATGTGAAGAAATGGGAGAGAAGTAGTATAGAGAGAGTTTAGTGTGTGCAAGTGGAGATTGGATTAAGAAGAGAAGGTTAAAGCAAAATTTAAAGTGTTTTGAAAATAAACTTAAATCTAATCGTGCGACTAATTTTGGTTTTTGGACTAAAGAATTTTTATTTAAGAGATAGAAGATGTTTGTTTGTTTTCTATTATTTTTTCTAAGGAATTACTAATCGTACCCCTTTGGAAATGAAAAATTCGCGTTCGTTTGTTTTTTTAGCTTTTGACGGAAAGCGATAAAAAAAGTAAAATGAATGCAATGCAATTTCTACATCCACTTTGGGGTTACATTCGACCTAATTACATTCTAAGATTTTTGGCGAAAAAATAAACATGAATGAATGCAACATTTGAATGCAATGCAATTACAAAAAATAAATTACAAGTCCGTCGGAGTACAAAATAAAATAACTAAAACTACACTAAACTAGCTATCCTAAAAGTTAAGTTCTACTTTTTATTTTTGAGGTCCGTCTCCAATAAGCATAGGTTTAATTTTAAGTCCAAGTCACAAATTCAAGAATAATATGCAATAATAATATAAAGTAAAATGACTAAAAAAAATAAATTGTGCAAAGAATTAAATGACAAAAAAATAAAGTGCATAAAAATAAATGACATAAAAATAAATGAGACATAAACTAAAAAAATGAAGAAAGAAAAAAAAACAGAACAATAATAATAATAAAACTAGCGTAAAAGAATTAAAAGAAAATAAGGAAGGGGATGCAGATAGTAACAAGGGGTTATCCTGTAGTAATTTAAAAAAAAGAACCGGATCGGACTGGTCTAAATGGATCAACCCATGGGTTAATCCAGATCCAGGTCTCAGATCCAGTGTCACGCACTCACAAAGGCTCATCGTGCACTCACGCCAACACATCACATGATCAGATCAGAATGAATCAGACAGATATAAATTAAAACAGATCGAACGCACCAGATCAAATCAAAACGATCAAACAGTCATGATTTAAAGTTGCAAAAAAAGGTGTATATCATAAACCTTTCTTCTTCAGCGGGCGAGTTACAGACTCGGTGACTCAGTCTGAACTCGTCCGCCATAGATGACTGAGTAAGAGCTTCGAATCTTAACCAAAAAACGCGTATGAGCACTCAATCTTACTCGTTTTCTCGCGTAGATTCCAAATCTGAGATTAGTTTTTTAAACGGAGTTATATATTTTAAAATAAAAGTAAACGAAGTTTAGATCTAAAAATATTAAATCGTTTTGTACGTGATTTTAACGAAAACTGATATGTACATCAGCTTCGTATCTTCATCGCGAGTTCAATGGACCAATAATTGTTCGAAACGGAGGTGTAAAATGTGAGAAATCACTACCTCAAGTTTGGGAGTAAAAACGGTTCGGTTGAAGCTTCTGCTGTATTTGCAGACGCGATTTGTTGTTGTTTTGTGATCTGATGTGTGTTTGAAACAATTTGAACCCGAAAGGAAATGGAATTAATGAAGTTTTGTTGATTTGATTTTGGAATGGAAATGGAAAAATGGTGTTGTTATGTGTTTACCGGAAAGAAAAAAAACGTGCAACCTCTTTTCCTTTTTGTTTCTTTTTTGATTAATTTTTTATTTTTTTGGATTTTGATTGGTGAAGGAATCTAGAGAATGAATTTTTTGGGAGTTGGTGAATAAATGTGTGTGTAGGTGTGAGTGATGTGAGGTTTTTTTTATAAAGGAAAATTAGGGTAAGGGGTAAAAAAAGAATTAGTGGTAAGGAGATAGGATATTTGTGTAATAATGATATAAGGGGTAGTTTTGATTAAAAGAAAAAAGAAAATAGAATATGATGGGAATGAGGTGAGGTGGAGTAATTTAATTGGTCTAGGTATAAAATGAATTTTGATTTATTTAGGAAAATGATAAAGGGATAAGAATGAGATGAAATTGTGAGTCATAGAGATAGAGCAACTTGTGCTCTACTCTTTCCTCCTCTTGGCATATTTCTAATTAAAATTTAAATGTTAATATAATAAAATAAAATGTGTAGAAGTGAAATAAAAAGTAAATTTTTTTATATTTTCGAAATATATGGAAATGAAATATTAAATGAACGTAAAAAAACAAAAAAACGCTAATTTTTGATATTTTTAAGCTTTTACGGTAATTAAAGGAAAACATGAAATTATTAGCTAAAAAAAAAAAATTATTTTTCGACATTTTTAAAATAAAGCGTAAAATAAAATAAAAAACTACTTTTTATATTATTTTGACTTTTTCGGGAATATGAGAAAAATAAGAAAATATGCAAAGAAAATGAAATTAAAACATGTATAATAAAGAAAGTAAATATTTTTATATTTTTTATAAATGTAATGCGAATTGGATTTGTAGGTCCAAAATTCGGGTACAACACTAAGTATGTGTTTGGTTTGGCGTTTGTAAGCCCCAAACGTGCAGTAGAGTCTCCAAACGTGATTTGAACCAAATTTTGGATGTTTGGCTAACTTGGAAAAGCAATTCTGTGGAACGTGATTTTAGCCCCAACGTGAGTAATTTTAAAGCTGGAAATTGGAGCTTCCACGGTAAAAGAAAATCACGTCCAAGCAATTAATTTTCAATGACATGTAAACTTACCTATTTGCCCATAAATTTATTTCTTCTTCTTCATCACATAACTCAGATTCACGTCTAGCCAGTTCTTTCTCTAAAACCCACAACCACACAAACCTCTATTTCCTTTTGTAAGCTTTAATTCATCAGACCAATATTGAGCAATGGAGATATGGTAGCATTAGAGAAGAATATTGAGATATGGAGGAGGAGGAATAATGATAGAAGAGTGCTAAGAGATGGAGACAGAAATTGATCTCTTAAATGGAGAAGGTTCTGGACTCTAGACTCTAGTAGAATGTGAGCAATTTTTTGTTTATTTTTTTACTAATGGGTTGGGTTTTGGTTTTACTTGATTTGTTTATCGTTATTGTCTCCTGTCATTAATTTTCAACCGTGTCACATTCTTGAGGTATGAAATGAAGGATGAATTGGGTCTTCCTTGTATAACCCAGCCCACAATTATAGACTTCATATTAGTTTTTTTTTAAGCAACTTAATATTAGTTTTGTAATTATATTTTAGTATTTTATTGTACTTTAATTTCTTTTATCTATTTGTAATTTTTATTTTCATATTTTTAGGATTGTAATATTAATATTTTTGGTTATACCCAAAAAAAATATTAATATTTTTGTACTATATTACACTTATAATTATATTAATTTAACAATTTTTATTTATTTGTATTTAACTATGTCCATTTTGGTAATTATACAATCAAAAACAATTTTGATCAATTATATCCAAACAACATTCATTCTATATAATCAATTCTGTATTGTTGCATCCAAACATAAATAAATTCTGTTTAACTCAATTCTGACAAAAATCAATTCTGTCACAATCAATTCTATCAGAATCAATTTTGTCCACCGCCAAACCAAACACACACTAATGCATTTTATGGGTCCTTCAGCTTTAAAAAAAAAATAGATTTTTTTGTGTTTTTTTTTTTTTGACGAAAAGATTTTTTTGTTTTAAATAATTTTGTTTTAAAAAAATTTACAAAGAATTTTTTTATAAAAGTTTTAAATGAAAATTTAGTTTAAATAGTTATTCTTAAAATATTATTTTAGATATTTCATCATTTTATCGAAATCATATAATTTTAAAGCTTTTTCAAATAGATTTTCATAAAAATCATTTTTAAAATACAACTTTTTGAAAAAAAATGAGATTTTGACTATATTTTGATCTTCAATAATGTGTGTTTATATTATATGATGTCAAAATTAGTGTTTCAATTTAGAAAAAACGAATAAAAAAACTTGTAATATTTTAGAAAACAATTTTATAAAATCTATTTTCAAAAATAAAAAGAAAAATCTATTTTTTTTTAAAGCTGAAACAAACGCACCCTATATCAGTGAGGAAAAACTACCTTTTATATCTGTGAGGGAAAATCTGTTCTGAACCGGTTCAATAAGATGGTAAACCGGTTTTATGTTTTTACATAATATGGGCCGATTTTAGTTTTAAGTAATTGGATTGGGATTTTAAAATATGGATCAAATTTAGTTTGTAATTTGGTTGTGGTTAACCAATTATTTTGCACACCCCTACCGCCAACCACAATATCTTCAACCGCAGCTCGCAATCCCTTATCAAATAAAATAAATGCCCCCTTCATGTGAATTGGTTGACACGTCTTGAGGTCAAAAAAAAGTTTTGCGATACTCATGCATGATGGAATTAGAAGAAGCTCACTCTGCGGATCTTTTAATAAAAACAAAAAACAAAACAAAAAAAGTTAAAGGATTAAGTTCAATCTAGTGCAGTTCATATCAATGACTTATGTGCCATCAACGCTACAGTTTGGAGGCAAGAACATTCTGAACACTACAATATAGTCAAATATGTAGGTTTATGCAATTTTCCTTTTATGCTATTAACATGGATATTGTGAGTTTGTTCACATATTCATCTATTTTGTTTTTTGAGATTATGTATTTGTATTGCATCGATGTAAAACTTCGATTATTCCGCTTTTACATATTTTTCCACAATGGTAACCTATTAATAAAAAGCATTGGCATTTAGTGGAGAACTTTCTCGTTTTTTTTATAAATAATATCACTCATCTCACTCTCTTTCTATCATCTCTAATATTTTTCATTCAACATACTTTTTAGTTTGACGTTTGTTTTGAGTTCTTGTCATAGTGCGGTGTACGTTGTTTTCCCATCTTAGTGTGGTGTATTTTGTTTATACGTCTTTGTGCAATATTTATTTTGTTTCAGGTTAAAGGATTAAGTTCAATCTAGTGTTGACTATATTAATGACTTTTGTGTCATCAGCTCTATAGATTTGCAGGCTTAGACATTTCAAACGCTATAATATAGTCAAATATGTAAGCTTATGCAATGTTTCTTTTATGCTATTAATATGGATGTTGTGAGTTTGTTCGTTGATCATCCATTTTGATTTTAGATATTATGAATTTGTATTGCATCGATGTAAAGAAACTACAATGAAAAAAAAAGTGACAAAGAAAAAATCTTGCTCGATTTGTCCAAATTATAATGAGAGAAAACACATAAGACCCGCTTGTTGTTTCAATCTATCCACGTGAACGAAGAAAGTCCAAACAAAAACCTCGATTATTCCGCTTTTACATAGTTGTCCGCATTCAATCTTCTCGCTTTTCAATGTTGTGTTTAATGTTTATCGTGGCAGCAACAGTAACCTATTAATAAAAAACATTTTCATTTAATGGAGAACATTCTCGTGTTTTAAAAATAACGTCACTCATCTCTCTCTCTCACCCTTCCTATCATCTCTAATATTTTTCATTCATCATACGTTTTAGTGTGACGTTTAATTCGATTTCACGTCATAGTGCCGTGTATTTTGTTTTTTCGTCTTAGTGCGGTGTATTTTGTTGTTACGTCTTTGTGAGATATTTAGTTTGTTTCAGATTAAACGATTAAGTTAAATTTAGTGTAGTTCATATCAATGACTTTTGTGTCATCAACGCTACAGATTTGGAGACAAGGACATTCCAAACACTGTAATATAGTCAAATATGTAGGCTTATGCAATTTTCCTTTTATGCTATTAACATGGATGTTGCGAGTTTGTTCGCACATTACCCATTTTGTTTTTAGAGATTATGAATTTTTATTGCATCGATGTAAAGAAACTACAATGAACAAAAAATTGACAAAGAAAAAATCTTGCTAGATTTGTCCAAATTATAAAGAGAGAAAACACATAAGTCTCGCTTCTTGTTTCAATCTATACACGTAAACGAAGAAAGTCCAAACAAAAACCTCGATTATTCCACTTTTGCATAGTTGTCCACATTCACTCTTCTCGCTTTCCAATGTTGTGTTTAATGTTTATCGTGACAACAGCTGTAACTTTATAATAAAAACATTCTCTAATATTTTTCATTCATCATACATTCTTCTAACTAACTAAATATAATAAACATTACTTTTTTGTTAATAACACTTTAAAGAAATTGTTTTTATGTAGAGGCTTTTTAAGCATTGATTCAATTATAGTGTCATTCTTCACTATTACATTACATGAACACAATTATAATAAAAGAAGAAGAAGAAGAATAAAATTGACGATGATGTCCGATGGAAAATGAATCTTCTCCTTATACGTGAGCACATAAGTGCAAGGAAATGAGAAAGAGATAATTGAGAGAGATAGAGAGGATGGAAGAGAGAAAATGAGAAGTTAAGAGATTAATTTAAAGTTTAATTTTTATGACTCGGAGTATTTAAATCAATTATATCCACGGTTCAACAACACTCGTCCGTATATTGATCCAACATCTTTATTAATATTTTTGTGCAATTTTAACATCTAGCTCAAACTCAATCGTAATTCACAAAGAAAGAAATTAAAAGAACAAATTCAAGCACACATTAAAATCATAAATCAAGGAATAATTTATTTCTCATCATATCAAATCCAACTACAAATCTCATAGCAAAAAACACTAATAAACAAGCCCTGCATACCCACTCAACACCAAAACAACCCAAACTACAACACCAAAACCCACACTCACACCAACAGAACTTGCTTTGGATGGAGACGGCGCCGGAGTATCCAAAGCGGACGATTCAATCTGCGGAGTCGACAAGGCGCTTTCCGGCTGCTGAGACGGTGCAGGTGCAACGCTAGTAATAGGTTGATGCCTGTGTCTAACAGCCATGACTAAAACAATAACTTTTTCACCATGTTTGCAATTTTCAACGTTTCCACTGATGAAGTAATAGAGACCTGAATCACTTAGCTTAAATCTTGAATCCCCACTGTCCATTTTTTGAATTGGATTGTTGGTGTTGCAAGAATCATAGTCCTCCTTTTTCACCACAAGAACCGAATCATTCTCTTTATTGTACTTGAAATCTGAAATATTGTCACAAAATAAAACAATTTATTGTAATGTTAAGAAATTAAATAATTAATTAATATCGCCTTAGTTCCATATTATAAGAGACAAATGTACTTTTAAATTCATTAAGAAATTGATGTATCTGGTTGATAAGATAAACCAAATACATCAATTTTTTAATGAATTCGGAAATAGATCTGCCTCACACGAGGTAGTAGTAATGAATTGTACTTACGGAGTGTGTCGTTGATTTGAAACCTATTAGTTTGAGCCCAGTGATTGTAGTAATCAGAAGGTTTTAGAACCCAACCATCTTTGCCACCAACATGAAACTCCTTTGCTTCTAGCAACATTGGAGGCAACAAAAACATAAGACAAAGAAACATCACATAAGCCATTTGCTACTTTACTATGTATCTATGCAGAGAAAGTATGGTAATTGGTATGTGGAAAATGATGTGAAGTAATGGATATATATAGTTGGAAATGAGAGAGACTAGAGATAACCGTCGAGAGATAGTAGAGCATGGGAAATGCATATACAGAAGGGGCTAAGAATATGTTTGCTGGCATTGGTAATAGTGTGGAAGTTTCTCAGTTTTTTCTACCATTGTTATGTTTACATATGGCAACATGCATTAGACTCTACCTTTTGTCAACAAAATGGTCATTTCTGCATTCGGCTCTCGTTGGATTAAGATCAGATGAGTCTTAATTTTAATATAACTTTTAATTTGTTTAATCGGTTTTTAAAATTTGAATCGTAATATCTTGATTTGAATGCATAAATATATTTTCAATCCCTAAAAAAAAATTCTAAAAATTATTTTAGTTTTTATAAGTATATAATTTTTTAGTTTTGGTCTTTGATATTTATTTTAGTTATAAAACACATACAAATATATTTTAATTCGTTTTATTAGTAAGATAGAAGGATAAAAACAAAAGAAAAATATTTCTCCTCTTATCTTTAAACTTTGGTCCTTTTAAAGTTTTGATAAACTAAATCTTTTTTACCCTTACTTAATTACTATGAAAGAAAAAAATTCATTTAGTGAATTTTTTTTTATAATTTTTTTATTTATTTAATGAGCATTTTAATTTTTATAATTGTACATTGGTTTTTTAAAAGAACCAAAATTTTATGACAAAACTAAAATGCTAAAAGGATCAAAAATTTGGGACGAAGGGAGTAATGTTTTCATGATAAAAAAACAAAACATTAATATCATCAAAATATGTCCCTTCGAGAACATCCGATAAAATAATATTATGAAAATATAAAATTTATTCTAACAATTTAAATGAATGAATATTATTTATTTTTAATAAAAAAATAGATAAAATTTATCGAAGTTATAGAAAAAATATATCACCGTTAGATTTGGTTGTATAAAACTTATGAACTAATTATAAAGAAGCAATTTTTTTGGTTCAATTTAAAGATACAATTTTATTTCAAAATTGAAATATGAAAAGTGTAAGTGCACCAGTTCACCTCTATGTTTTAATAATTGTCAAAACACGTGAAAATAGAGTAGATTACATTTTGGTGAAACTATATTGATTTGACAGTGAAAAAATGGTTTTAAACTTTGAAAAATCAATACACATTTTACTTTTGTATCGATACACATTTAACTTGTATCGATACAAATGTTCTGAAAAATGTTGTGACTGATATGCACGCGTTTGTATCGATGCAGGGGGAGCGTGTATCGATACAAAACTTGTTTCAAAGGGACAAAAGGTGTGTGGTGTATCGAAACATGCTTGCATGTATCGATACACAGAGTCTCTCTTTGAAACAGAAAGTGGTTGATGTATCGATACATGGATGTGTATTTCGATACATATCAGTAAATTTCAGAAAATTTTAAACTAACTAGTATGTGTATCGATACACATTTAAGTTTGTATCGATACACCATCAAAACTTCACAAATTTTAAGCTGTCAGGGACTTGTATCGATACAAATATACACTTGTGTCGATACATATCGGTTAAATTTTGCCTAAATTTACTCCATTCTATTTTCCCTTTAAATAGCAATATGGGGTTACTTTGTATGTGTGGGAAACAATTGGAAAACATTTTTTATCAGAGTTTAGTGAAAATTTTGGATCAAAGAGCATTAAGACCAAGTTCTTCATCTTCTTTCAATTCTCAATTACTTCAAGGTTGAATATGGGTTCATTTGAGAAGTTCTAGTTTGATTGGAAGATAATGTTTGACACGGATTGCGATGAATCATATCGTGCTTGGGTTGAATTGGTTTTAAGGGAAGGTTTCTCATCGGGTATTCAAGAAGGTGTCGTTTTTGAAGGATCGATGTAGCAACGAGGGAATCAGTCGAGTAATTGTCACAGGGTTCTTTGTGGAAGAACAAGGTGAGGATCAATTACGGTAACTAGAGGTTGAAGTTGAGGTTTACGTCGAGGTTTGCGCAAATCGATCGAAGCTACGCAAGTGAAGAAAGAGTGTCTTTTTTGTATAGTCTAGGTTGAATTTATTCACTTTGTAAATATTCAAAGAAGATTTTCTATAAAATTTCAATTCGTCCGCTTGACGAATTGGGGGGAGACGTACCGGCCGAACGCGAGAACGACACGAACGCCAGCGAACTCCCATATCACGTGTTTGCGTTTTCTCTTTCCCTTAACTTAATTTTGCTTTAATTATGAATTTGAACAACATTAAATTTAACGCACGCCAAGTGTTTGTTAAATTCAATCATTTTGCTTTGTTTGCGATATTGGTTATATTGAATTGTTGGTTTGTTGTGTTGATGTTTTAATTCATTTATCTTAATAATTGACCACTAAGCATCGCTGAAATTCAATTTTATCATCATACGAACTTCGGTGTAAAACTACTTTTGCTTTAATCAAGTGGGTGCAAAGTAGACTACTGATCCGATGGGCTTCCACGTGCCATATTTTTTAAATCCGTAATTGTTTGTCGGATCACTTATTCAACCCCCCCCCCCCCCCCCCCCCCCCCCTTCTAAGTGATAGCCTAGTAGTCTAACAAAAAGCAGTCCCCGTAGGATAACTCAAGTGATATCTGCTAGGGAACATATGGGTTAGATATGAGAAAGTTCAGGGATCAATTTCTAGTACAAGTAATTTATCTTTTCGATGTACAAAAAAAATGAAATATGAAAAGCATTATTGGTTTACTCAAATTGAATTTATTTGTATATGACAAGGGCATGTGCAAGAAGAGTCCATGTGCCTCATATCATTTCAAGAGAAGGTCCGACCCAAGTTAGAGAAGGTATGTTCCAAGTTGAAGGAAGGGAATCAAAGTTGGTAATTATCATCATGTAAGCATGTGATAGTAACAAATATAAAACTCTACTAAGTATGTTGAAATTCTTGCTACCAGACAAACAAACGCTGTGAACAATGTAAGCACAACTGTCCGAGCGCGTGTCTAGCTTAGGACAATAACACAAATAAAACATATCAAAAGAGAAAAGAATAAAAGCAACGCTGTTTGTGTTGTTTTAGGTTAGGAGGTGAGACGGGGTCTCATATCTAGGAGTTCCTAGGTAAAGTTGTCACGTGAAGTAGGGTCTAGGTGGAAGACAAGTAGTGAGGCTACGTTGGTCCTTACACTAGAACTATTATAGTGAATTCACTCCTGGATTGGTATCCCCAAAATTAGGGCAAGTTGCGCCGAACTGGGTTAACAAACCTACTGTGTTCTTTACTTTTCCGCTGCTTTTAATTACGTTTTATTTGTGTTATTGTCTTGAGCTAGACACGCGCTCGGACAGTTGTGCTTACATTGTTCACAGCGTTTGTCTGTCTGGTAGCCAGAATTTCAATTGGCATCAGAGCAAGCACCCTGTTCTGTTTAGGGTGAGCTCCAGGGAGGTTTTTATGGCAAAAATGGACAAGGAAGGAGGACCTATGAATAAGCCACCACTTTTGGTTGGTGACTCTAATTATGACAACTGGAAATCCCGGATGACAACGTTTCTAAAATCCATGGATCACAAAACATGGAGAGCTGTTATAAAAGGTTGGGAACATCCAGTAGTTACTGATAAAGATGGTGCATCCACCACCACACTCAAGCCTGAGGAAGAATGGAGCAAAGAGGATGAGGCATTAGCTAATGCAAATTCAAAAGCCTTGAATGCTCTATTTAATGGAGTTGATGTGCATATATTCAAGCTGATCAAAAGATGCACTGTTGCCAAGGAGGCATGGAAAATACTCCAAACTGTTCATGAAGGTACATCCAAGGTGAAAAGCTCAAGATTGCAACTTTTGACTAGTAAGTTTGAGAGCTTGAAGATGAATGATGAAGAAAGCATTCAAGAATTCCACATGAAGATTCTTGATTATGATAATCAATTTGATGCCTTGGGTGAGAAGATATCTGAAGAAACTTTAGTGAGAAAGATGCTTAGGTCTCTACCTAAGAGATTTGATATGAAGGTCACTGCAATAGAGGAGTCCAAAGACATTTCAGATTTGAAGATGGATGAGTTAGTTGGCTCTTTACAAACCTTTGAGATGTCAGCTAATGAGAGATCTGAGAAGAAGTCAAAGAGCATTGCTTTTGCTGCTGAAGAGTCTGACCAACAAGATAATATGGAGACTGATGAAAGTATCTCTGAAGCTATGGCAATGTTGGGAAAACAATTCAGTAGAGCTTTGAAGATGGACAGACGTCCTAAGACATATGCTCCAGACAACAGTCGCAGCACAAACAAGAATGTCATTAATCAGAAGAAACCCAGAGCTGAGGACAAGACGAATCAAAACAAAGGGGTTCAATGTCATGAATGTGAAGGATATGGTCATATCAGAACCGAGTGTGCGACTTATTTGAAGAAGCAAAAGAAGGGAATGGCTGTCACTTGGTCAGATGAAGAAGATCCTGAAACTGCCAATCATGTTGTTGCTCTGACAGGAGTGTGTACATCTGACTCAAGCTTCTTTGATGGA
This sequence comes from Trifolium dubium, assembly GCA_951804385.1. Taxonomy (NCBI): domain Eukaryota; kingdom Viridiplantae; phylum Streptophyta; class Magnoliopsida; order Fabales; family Fabaceae; genus Trifolium; species Trifolium dubium. Next base: position 19,602,586 of record OX638075.1, on the reverse strand, counting down.
GAACTATCTTATGAAGAATCTCCTGATGTTTATCAAGAATTGGAAATAAACTCAGATCTCAGTGATGAAGTTGCTTTACTAAAGTCAAAGATAGACAACATGAACAAGCAACTGAGGATGCTCAACAGAGGTACTGATAAATTAGATGAGATTCTGGAGATTAGGCAGAGTTCAAGAAACGTTAAAGGTATAGGCTTTGACTACAGAGCTGTGCCTCATCAGACACAATTTGTACCAGCTGTTAGTGCTTATGATCCAACAATGTCAAGACAGACGCCTTTACATCAAGCAAGACAACAGAGGACTAACTACAAATCCAGACGAAAGGGTAGATACTATGATTGGATATGTCACCACTGTGGAAGAAAGGGGCACATTAGACCTTTCTGTTACATATTACATGGCTCTCATAACAGAAATTACTCATCAAGACCTGAGCCTATTGTGAAGAACATCAAGAAGGAATGGAAGATAAAGAATGACCAATTCACAAGCAATACTGCTAGTGAGACTGCTCAAATTGCTCACACATCTCTGAGAGCCTCATCTAGAAGTGATTAGTATTTTGATAGTGGGTGTTCCAGGCACATGACTAGAGTAGAACAGTTTTTGACAGATGTTGTGCCACATGCTACCAGCTTTGTAACCTTTGGGGATGGAGCCAAGGGAGAAATCAAGGGTATAGGAACACTGGTGAATGGAGATCTACCAAAGCTTGATAAAGTTCTTCATGTAAAGGGACTAACTGCCAACTTAATCAATGTTAGTCAGTTATGTGATCAAGGGTTGAAAGTCAACTTTACTAAGGATGAATGTTTAGTAACAAATACTGAAGGTGACACTCTAATGAAAGGTGTGAGATCAAAGGACAACTGTTACATGTGGGTCTCACAAGACAACATTGTGCTATCTGCTTGTTTAACAGCAAAAGAAGATGAAGTGAAACTGTGGCATCAAAAACTTGGGCATTTGAATTTGAGAAGCATGAAGAAAGTCATTGCTGAAGGAGCTATCAGAGGTTTACCTAACCTTCAAATTCAAGAAGGTAGTATTTGTGGAGAATGTCAGGTGGGTAAACAGACCAAAGTGCCGCACCAGAAGCTGCAACATTTGTCCACATCCAGAGTCCTTGAACTTCTACATATGGATTTGATGGGACCTATGCAAGTTAAAAGCCTAGGTGGTACAAAGTATGCCTTTGTTATTGTGGATGACTTCTCCAGATTCACATGGATCACCTTTATTAAAGAAAAGTCTGACACCTTTGATAAGTTTAAAGATCTTTGTTTACAACTTCAAAGGGAGAAGGAGTGTAGCATAGTCAGAATCAGAAGTGACCATGGGAAAGAATTTGAGAATGGTAAGTTCTCTGAGTTTTGCACTGCTGAAGGAATATTTCAAGAGTTTTCTGCACCTATCACTCATCAGCAAAATGGTATAGTTGAAAGGAAGAACAGAACATTACAAGAATCAGCTAGAGTCATGTTACATGCCAAGAAGCTACCTTTCTATTTCTGGGCTGAAGCCATGAATACAACTTGTTACATCCATAACAGAGTTACATTGAGAAAAGGTACATCCATTACCTTATATGAATTATGGAAGGACAGAAAGCCAACAGTAAAACACTTCCATGTGTTTGGTAGCAAGTGTTATATCTTAGCTGATAGAGAACCAAGAAGGAAGATGGATGCTAAAAGTGATGAAGGAATTTTTCTGGGTTATTCAAATAACAGCAGAGCCTATAGAGTGTTCAATTCCAAAACCAGAACAATGATGGAGTCTATTAATGTAGTGATAGATGACTGTGGTAAAGATGCTATGCCACATGATAGCACATCTGACTCAGCAGGCGACACTCAGGGGGAGACAGAAGATGTAGACACAAATGTGGAAGAATCTGAAGAGAGCAATTCAGAGATTACTTCTCCCAACAAAGGGCCATCTATCAAAATACAGAAGAAACATCCTATAGATCAAGTCATTTGAGATCCAAATCAAGGGATCACCACTAGAAGGAGATATAGTGAGGTATCAAATTCCTGTTTTATATCAAATTTTGAGCCCAAGAATGTCAAGGAGGCTTTGGCTGATGAGTTCTGGATAAATGCAATGCAAGAAGAATTAACTCAATTCAAAAGGAGTGATGTGTGGGATTTAGTTCCTAGACCTGAGAATGTGAATGTCATAGGAACAAAGTGGGTATTCAAGAACAAGTCAAATGAAAATGGTACTATCACAAGGAACAAAGCCAGACTTGTTGCTCAAGGTTATGCTCAGATTGAAGGAGTAGATTTTGGTGAGACTTTTGCACCTGTAGCTAGGTTGGAATCCATAAGGTTGTTATTAGGAATAGCATGCATCCTCAAATTCAAGCTATATCAGATGGATGTCAAGAGTGCATTCCTCAATGGATATTTAAATGAAGTTGTTTATGTGGAACAGCCTAAAGGTTTCATTGATCCAAGTGGCCCTGATCATGTCTACAAATTGAAGAAAGTCCTATATGGGTTGAAGCAAGCTCCTAGGGCTTGGTATGATAGACTTACTGAATTCTTGGTGACTCATGGCTAAAGGAAGGGAGGTAATGACAAAACCTTATGATTGCCCAGATCTATGTTGATGACATAGTGTTTGGAGGAATGTCTAACCAGATGGTGGAGCATTTTGTTCAGCAAATGCAATCTGAATTTGAGATGAGTCTTGTGGGTGAGCTAAATTATTTTCTTGGTCTTCAAGTGAAACAGATGGAAGATACTATCTTTATCCCCCAAAGCAAATATGCTAAAAGTATTGTCAAGAAATTTGGTATGGAGAATCCTACTCATAAAAGAACTCCTGCTCCTACTCATGTGAAGCTTTCAAAGGATGAAAAGGGTGTTGATGTTGATCAAAGTATGTACAGGAGCATGATTGGAAGTCTCCTATATCTCACTGCAAGCAGACCAGACATTACATTTGCAGTTGGAGTATATGCTAGGTACCAAGCTGAACCAAAGATGAGTCATCTGACTCAGGTAAAGAGAATTTTGAAGTATGTCAACAGTACCAATGATTATGGGATACTATATACCCATGGGAATAATGCTATGTTGATTGGGTACTGTGATGCTGACTGGGCTGGAAGTGCTGATGATAGGAAGAATACTTCTGGTGGATGTTTCTTTCTAGGCAACAATCTCATATCATGGTTTAGTAAGAAGCAAAATTGTGTTTCCTTATCCACAGCTGAGGCTGAGTATATAGCTGTTGGAAGTAGCTGTGCACAATTAGTTTGGATGAGACAGATGCTGAGTGAGTACAATGTCAAGCAAGATGCTATGACATTATTTTGTGACAACCTGAGTGCAATTAATATTTCTAAAAATCCTATACAGCACAGCAGGACCAAGCACATTGACATTAGACATCATTTTATTAGAGATTTAGTTGAAGAAAAGGTTATCACTCTTGAGCATGTTGCAACTGAAGAGCAAGTAGCAGATATTTTTACTAAAGCCCTAGATACTACTCAATTTGAAAAATTAAGAGGGAAGTTAGGTATCTGCCAGATTGAAGAATTGTAGTAGTTAATTTATTGGAGGCGTGCAGCAGTTACATTTCAATATCATAACCGTTTATTGCACGCAAGTCAAGGAAGCCACTCTCCAACTTCCTCAAGTGTTACTTTTACACATTACAACCTTACTTTTTCATACTCTCAACTTCTCAACTTCTCTCTCGCCCGGTTCAACAACTTTCATTGGTTATTACTTTCTTGCTCACTCAAACAACAAATCATCACCATGTCTGATTCAATTCCACAACCCACATTGCAAGATCAACCCTCAAATGTACAATCTGATCCTGTTTTAGATTCTGTCGCTCAATCAGAAAATCAATCGAAGGTTATTACTGATGCTCAACCGCTTGCCATGATTTCTATCACCGGTGTGGTCACACAAAGTGCTAAAGTGTTAACATCAAGGAAGAAAGGCTCTTCATCTTCTGCGACAGTAAAGGGTTCGAAAACTAAAGGTAAGAAATTGAAACCCTCTCCTGCTAAGCGTGTTAGTCTGAGCATGCATAATCTCTATTGTAAAGAGAATCCTTTTGTCTCAACTGTTGTGGAACCTGATAATGTTAATGAATCTGAGAATATTGAAGATAATGTTACTGTTGAGAATGTTAGTGCTACTGAAACCCTAGGTTCTGATAATCCTAAGGTAGATGATAGTTTGATTGTTGAAAAGACCAATTCGTTTGCTGAGAAACATGTGGAACCTGAGAAAAATTTGGTTGATGATCCTGTTGCTGAGAAATCAGCTGATGTTACTGATGAGCAGACAGATGCTATGCCAGATGCTCACGCATCTTTGGCACAAGCTAATATAGAGACCACTGAGGTCCCTGATACACCTATGGCTGATAGTGTTCATGAAGAAGGCTCCCCTGAGCCTAAGACTACAGAATTTGAGACTCAACATCCTGAGAGTCCTGAGAGTCTTGATAATGATAGTTTGCTACAAGATGATGTGGTTCTGGTAGATGATGATAAACCAGAAGATGTTACTGTGGAGGAAACTCCTATTACTGGTGTTGCTCATAGAACAAGGAGCAAATCTGTTGTGATTAAAAGTGCCGATGAGGGCAAGAAGAAGAAAGCTGATACTGGGAAGAAGCCCATGTATGGTCCCCCCTAAGGGTTGGAGCAAGGCTGTGCCCCAATCTACTCCAAGGAAGAAAAGTCTAAAGAGAAAAATCCTCCAACTAGTGACTTTGACTTTGAGGTTGCTAAGACTGATGCTGCCACTTTTGGCAAGGCATCTAGAAAAACAATTAAGGGTATGAAAGTGCCTCTATCTATACCTCCAACACCCTTTGATAATGTGTATTTCCATTTGGAAAATGGTTCTGCTAGGTGGAAATACATCTACCATAGAAGGCTTGCTCTAGAAAGGAATTTGAAAGAAGATGTATTCAAATGCAAGGAACTTGTTGATCTGTTTTCTTCTGCTGGTTTGATGAAGACTGTGAAGAATTTGGATTTTTGCTATGATAAGCTGGTTAGGGAATTTTTGGTTAATGTTTCTGAAGACCTTGATGATGCAAGGAATCCTGAGTTCAGGAAGGATTTTTTCTATGATGCTGCCACTTCTGGCAAGGTATCTAGGAAAACTATTAAGGGTATGAAAGTACCTTTATCTATACCTCCAACACCCCTGGACAATGTTTCTTTTCACTTGGAGAATGGTTCTGCTAGGTGGAAATTTATTTACCACAAAAGACTTGCTCTGGAAAGGAATCTCAAAGAAGATGTGTTTAAATGCAAGGAGCTTATGGATCTATTATCTTCTGCTGGTTTGATGAAGACTGTGAGGAATTTGGGATGTTGCTATGACAAGCTGGTTAGGGAATTTTTGGTGAATGTATCTGAAGATCTTGATGATGTTAGGAATCCTGAATACAGGAAGGTTTTTGTTAGGGGCAAGTGTGTGAACTTCTCTCCTCTGATCATAAATGAATATCTTGAGAGGACAACTGAAGAGGTTCCTGAGATGAAGGTGATTGATGATACTATTTGCAAGGCTATTATTGGTAACAAGGTCAAACATTGGCCTAAACATTTGTCCTCTGCAAAGTTAACTCCCCTGTTTGCTGTGTTGAACAAGATAACTGCTTCCAACTGGACACCAACCACTCATTCCAATTCTATTGCTACTGGGTTGGCCAAGTTTATCTATGCAGTTGGTACTAAACTTGTTTTTGACTATGGGTCTTATATTTACTATCAAGTTCTAGGACATGCTAAGTCCTATGCTATCAAGTTTCCCATTGCTTTTCCCACTCTACTGTGTGGTATTATTCTCCAGCAACATCCAGATATTTTGGTTGGGACTGATGAGCCCTGCAAAAGGCCAAGTCCTTTGTCAATGGATTGCAGGTTGTTGTTTGTAACAGATGCTGCTACTGAAGTTGATACTTCTGTCCGGACATCTGGTGTGCTCAGCAGGAAACAAATGATAGATAGGGTAATTGCAGCTTTGAAAGCTGTAGAGGAAGCTGAAGGTTCTAGTATGTTATGTTCGATCGTGATCGTGTTCGCTCTGCTCGCTCTGATACCGTAGTATGATCGTGACCGTGTTCGGTTGTTGAAGCTCTTATACGTGTCTCACGTAGCTCTGAGTGTTTTTGCTGAAGATGTGACGACAAATGCTCTAACATCTGTCCTATGAAGGTGTGTGTGCGTATCTTGAGGGGGAGCAAATATCTTTATGATATGTGCGCTTGTTTCTACGCATGTTTTGAGGGGGAGTTTATCTACTCTGCTTGTGGAAATTTATTTTTTCCAAAGGCATTTATCTCTCTCTCTATGAACTCACTATGTGAGAGGCTGTTTTCTTTGAGGCTGGACGTATTCTCTTCTGATGATCGCCTCTGATTCTACGTGTAAGTCATCCTTAACCATAGAGCCGTTCTAAAAGTGTTCTCACTATCTACTGTGTTTCTCATGCCTATGGTGGTTGAAGGAAAATTGTTTTTATCTCTCCAAGAACTAGCTTTCAAATGTTTTAGCCAAAATTTTGCCAAAGAGGGAGATTTCAAAAATATAGCACGCGTTGACGCTTGGACAGATGCTCTGACATTTGTCTCATTAAAGTAAGTATGTTATGTTATATGCATGCATGTTTTGAGGGGGAGCACTTATTATGGTATGAGGATGTGCATGATTTGAGGGGGAGCGCTTATATCTGATTATCTCCTCTATGTTGTGGAATTATCTATTCAAGAGTATGTTTTCATCTCTCTATATGAACCCACTATATATATGTTCTTTTTATCTGGCTATTTCTGTGAAGCTAGGCGTATTATGAGTATTGATGATGAATGCCTCTGATACTATATACAAGTTATCTTTATTCAAAGAGTTCCCTTGGAAGTAGTTTTGTTATATGCCATGATTGTTTTAGTTGATATGTGAATACGTGTGCTGATGTGGACTGAAGAAATTCTGTGTATCTCTCCAAGAACTGGCTATATATTGTTTTAGCCAAAATTTTGCCAAAGGGGGAGATTGTTGGGTTTTTGTATGTTGGCTACATTTTGCAAAAACAACTACTAGCCAAATGCTGAGACAAATGCTGTAGCATGTGGAACAGCATTGTGTGATCTGTGTGTTGCACGCCAACGCGGGCTATATTTTTGAACAAGATCTTCTGAAGATTCTATGAAGTTTTATGTTTGACCTAGCGTGCTGATCAAGACGCGCATGTTTAATGAGCTGTGTTTTGAAGCCCAAACCATTGACTGCTCAGTATTATATATATGTAAATACAAACCCTAGTTTTGTGTGTGGAAAACCGTGTGTGTACTAAAGCGTGTGTCTTAAGGTTTTAGGTTTTCTTGTTAGTTGTGAGTATTGCTTGTATCTCCCTGATTCAAGTCAAGTACTCTGTGCTTGAGTTGTAATGGTGTACTGCTCCTAAGCTTTGAAGTACGGAGTTAGTTGTGTCTTTAGAGTGTGTCTCTTATACAAACAAAAGAACAAGTGTGTGTTTAGCAGTGTTGTCTGTACTGTTAGTAGGAATTGAGACATGGTCACATACCTAGGAGTTCCTAGGTAGACCAGCCATTGGTAGGGTCGTGGTGCAGTGAGTCTACGTTGTGCTTTTCACTAGAACTATAATAGTGGAGTTCATTCCTGGATTGGTATCCCCCAGACTAGGGCAAGTTGCGCAGAACTGGGTTAACAAACTCATTGTGTTCTTTACTATTCTGTCACGCTTATTTTACTTTGCTACGCTGCGTTTTATTATTATTGTGTGACAAGTGCTCGGACAAGTGCTCTAACATTGTGCACAACATTTGTCTGTCTGGTTGCCAGAATTTCAATTGGCATCAGAGCAGGCACCCTGCCTGATTGGGTGAGCTCCAGGGAAGATATTTCTGGCTAAGATGGACAAAGAAGGAGGACTAATGAATAGACCACCACTTTTGGTTGGTGATGCTAACTATGATGACTGGAAGTCTAAAATGACTACGTTTTTGAAATTCATGGATCACAAAACATGGAGAGCTGTTGTTGTAGGATGGGAACATCCTGTAGTGACTACTGGTAAGGAAGGGGAGACTACCACTAAGCTGAAACCTGAGGAGGAATGGAGCAAGGATGAAGAAGCATTAGCCAATGCAAATTCAAGGGCTCTAAATGCCTTAATCAATGGAGTTGATGTGCATATTTTTAAATTGATAAAATAATGTACTATTGCAAAGGATGCATGGAAGATACTCCAAACTGTTCATGAGGGTACCTCAAAGGTGAAAAGCTCAAGGCTGCAACTATTGACCAGTAAGTTGGAGAACTTGAAGATGAAGGATGATGAAAGCATTCAAGACTTTCACATGAGAATGCTTGATTCTGATAATCAATTTGATGCTTTGGGAGAAAAGATTTCTGAAGAAAATCTGGTAAAGAAAATGCTTAGGTCACTACCTAAGAAGTTTGACATGAAGGTTACTGCCATAGAGGAAGCCAAAGACATCTCAGAATTGAAAATGGGTGAACTAGTGGGGTCTTTACAAACGTTTGAAATGTCTGCAAATGAAAGATCTGAAAAGAAGACAAAGAGTATTGCCTTTGCCTCTAAATCTAAGGAGAGTGATATGGAGGCTGATGATAGTCTATCTGAAACTATTGTGATGTTAGGTAAGAAATTTAATAAAGCTTTCAAACGGTTTGACAGACATGCCAAGACACATGCTCCAGACAACGGTCACAGCTTAAATAAGAATGTCAACAATCTGAAAAAATCAAAAATAGATGACAAGACAAGTCTAGGGAAAGGAGTTCAATGCCATGAATGTGAAGGTTATGGTCATATCAGGACTGAATGTGGAACGTATCTTAAGAAGTAAAAGAAAGGGATGATTGTCTCTTGGTCAGATGAAGATGAGTCTGAAGAAGAATCTGAATCTGCCAAACGTGTGACTGCTCTAACTGGAGTATGCACATCTGATGTTGAATTACACGATGGTGAAATGACTTATGATGAATTGGTTGATTGTTATAGGGGATTATGGCTCAAAAGCGTAGAAGTTGGTAACACTGTGATAAGGCAAAAGAAGACCATTGCTATACTATAAGCTGAGAAAAACAAACTTCTGGAAGAAAATTCAAGGCTTGATGGTGATGTTACTCTATATAAATCCAAGATTGACAACATGAACAAGCAATTGAGGATGCTGAATACAGGTACTGATATGCTAGAAGAAATCCTAGAGGTAGGACAGAAGTCTAATGATACGAGAGGTATTGGTTTCAACCACAATTCACTATTTCCTCAGAAAATTGTGCCTGTAAAGAAGTTTGTTCCTTCTGTTAGTACCTATAATCCAACTATGTCAAGACAGATGTCTCATCATCCGGTGAGACAACAGACAACCAGAAACTATATCAAATCAAAGAAAAGATATTCTGGTTGGGTTTGTTATCACTGTGGAAGAAAGGGACACATCAGACCTTACTGCTTCAAATTGTATGGGTACCCTGATAAAACTCATTCATCAAAAGCTGAACCTATTATGAAGAATGTCAAGCAAGAATGGAAGCATAAGAGTAATACTGGTGATCCTAAACAAGCAGAACCTGAAGGCGTGAAGATTGCTCAAATTGCTCATACCTCACTAAGAGCATCATCTAGTAGTGATTGGTAATTTGATACTGGATGTTCAAGACATATGACTGGAAATAGAGATTACTTGACACATGTCTTACCATATGCTACAAGCTTTGTGACTTTTGGTGATGGAGCCAAAGGGGAGATTAAAAGTATAGGGCCATTGATCAGTGAAGGGCTACCTAAACTTGACAAGGTCCTTCATGTGAAAGGGCTGACTGCTAATCTAATAAGCATTAGTCAATTATGTGACAAGGGTCTAAAAGTCAACTTCACAAAGAATGAATGCTTAGTTACTGATAGCAAAGGTGATCTACTGATGAAGGGAGAAAGATCAAAGGATAACTGTTATTTATGGGTCTCTCAAGACAAAGTTAAGTTGTCTACTTGTCTAATAACCAAAGAGGACGATGTGAAACTATGGCACCAAAAGCTTGGACATCTAAATCACAAAAGTATGAAGAATGTCAAATAGGAAAACAAACAAAGATGCCTCACCAGAAGCTGCAACATCTGACCACATCTAGAGTACTTGAATTGTTGAATATGGACTTGATGGGACCTATGCATGTTGAGAGCTTAGGTGGAAAGAAGTATGCATTTGTCATGGTAGATGATTTTTCTAGATATACAAGGATTGACTTCATCAAGGAGAAATCTGACACTTTTGAAAAATTCAAGGATCTGTGTTTAAAACTTCAAAGAGAAAAGGAATGTGGTATAACTAGAATCAGAAGTGATCATGGGAAGGAGTTTGAGAATAGTAAATTCTCTAAGTTCTGCACTACTGAAGGAATATTTCATGAATTCTCTGCACCTATCACTCCTCAACAAAATGGAATAGTGGAGAGAAAGAATAGAACATTACAAGAATCTTCCAGAGTAATGTTACATGCTAAGAAGTTACCATTCTATTTTTGGGCTGAGGCTATGAACACGGCTTGCTATATACATAACAGAGTAACACTGAGAAAAGGAACATCTACAACTCTGTATGAGCTATGGAAGGATAGAAAGCCCACTGTGAAACACTTTCATGTGTTTGGAAGTAAATGTTATATCTTAGCTGACAGAGAACCAAGAAGGAAGATGGATGCTAAAAGTGATGAGGGCATATTTCTAGGTTATTCGACCAACAGCAGAGCTTATAGAGTATTCAACTCCAAAACTAATACCATGATGGAGTCCATAAATGTTGTGATTGATGATAAAGGTAATGATGCTGCACCAGATGATAGTACATTTGACCAAGCATGTGATCGTCAAGAAGAGACAGAAAATGAAGTTGTCAATGAGGAAGATTGTGGAGTGACTAGTTCTGAAAATACAGTTAATAACAAAGGGCCATCTATCAGAGTTCAGAAGAATCACCCAATAGATTAAGTCATTGGTAATCCTAATCAAGGAATCACAACAAGAAGAAGAAATAATGAGGTATCAAATTCTTGTTTTATTTCCAATTTTGAACCCAAGAATGTTAAAGAGGCCTTGACTGATGAGTTCTGGATAAATGCTATGCAAGAAGAACTAACTCAGTTCAAGAGAAGTGATGTGTGGGATCTAGTCCCTAGGCCAGATAATGCAAATATTATAGGTACAAAATGGGTTTACAAGAATAAGTCAGATGAAAATGGTACTATCACCAGAAACAAAGCTAGATTGGTTGCTCAAGGTTATGCTCAGATTGAAGGAGTTGATTTTGGTGAGACTTTTGCCCCTGTAGCTAGGTTAGAAGCTATTAAACTATTACTTGGAATTGCATGTATTCTCAAATTCAAGCTGTATCAAATGGATGTCAAGAGTGCATTTCTGAATGGTTATTTGAATGAAGTGGTCTATGTGGAACAGCCCAAGGGCTTCATTGATCCAGCCTTTCCAAATCATGTTTACAAGTTAAAGAAAGCTTTATATGGATTGAAGCAAGCTCTTAGAGCTTGGTATGAATGGCTAACTGAGTTCTTGGTGAACAATAGCTACAGGAAGGGAGGTAATGACAAGACACTTTTTGTGAAAGATGAGAGAGGAAAGCTTATGATTGCACAAATACATGTTGATGATATAGTCTTTGGAGGAATGTCTGACCAGATGGTACAACATTTTGTTCAGCAAATGCAATCTGAGTTTGAAATGAGTCTTGTTGGTGAGCTGAATTTCTTTCTAGGTCTTCAAGTAAAACAAATGGAAGATACTATATTTATATCTCAAAGTAAGTATGCTAAGAATATGGTCAAGAAATTTTGTATGGAAAATGCTGCCACCAAAAGAACTCCTGCTCCCATACATGTCAAACTATCAAAAGATGACAAGGGAGAAGATGTAGATCAAAGTTTATACAGAAGTATGATAGGAAGTCTTCTCTATTTGACTACTAGTAGACGTGATATTACATTTGTTGTTGGAGTGTGTGCTAGGTACCAAGCTGAACCAAAGATTAGCCATTTGACTCAAGTGAAGAGAATTCTAAAATATGTGAACAGTACCAGTGACTATGGTTTGTTGTATTCTCATGGAGAGAGTACTATGTTGGTAGGATATTGTGATGCTGACTGGGCTAGAAGTGCAGATGATAGAAAAAGCACCTCTGGTGGATGTTTCTTCCTAGGTAACAATCTTATATCTTGGTTTAGTAAGAAACAAAATTGTGTTTCCTTATCAACTGCTGAGGCTGAGTACATAGCAGCAGGCAGTAGCTGCACACAATTGGTGTGGATAAGACAGATGCTGAGTGAGTACAATGTCAAGACAGATGCTATGACATTATATTGTGACAACTTGAGTGCTATCAATATTTCTAAAAATCCTATACAACATAGCAAGACTAAGTACATTGATATCAGACATCATTTCATCAAAGAATTGGTTGAAGAAAAAATTATTGTTATTGAGCATGTTTCAACTGAGGAGCAATTAGCAGATATATTTACAAAAGCTCTTGATATTGCACAATTTGAAAAACTAAGAAGGCGGTTAGGCATTTGCCTAATTGAGGAATTGTAGCAGTTAATTAATGGGAGGCGTGCAACAGTTATTTTTTCTCTCCCCAACCGCTTTATGCACACAAATCAAGGAAGTACATCAAAACTTCCTTTAAACAAAACAATCACACGCAATCATCATCATTCCTTACAAACCTTCTCTCAACCTCTCAACTGCTCTCTTGCCACTCTCATTGTTGTTCAAAAATTTTCAATCTCTCAAACGCTCAAACATCTCATCTCCACCATGTCTGATTCCACTCAAATTCCTATCGCAAACGATTCAACTTCCCCCACTGTTCCAGAAACCACTTCACCAGTGGTAATGGATGTTCAACCGCTTGCAACGATCACCGACTCTACTTCGATCAAACAGCGTCCCAAAGCGCTTGTTGCAAGGAAAAAGAGTACTAGAAAGGGATCAACTTCATCTGCAACGAAGAAGACCTCGAAATCTAAAGGTAAGAAAACTCCTGTTGTTCAGCGTGTAGGTCTCACCATGCATGATTTGTACTGTAAGGAAAATCCTTTTAAATCAACGGTTGTAGAACCAGATGTTGACACTACTGTCACTGGATCTGATGAAAAACTTTCTGAGGATATTGAAGCGATTGATGAAACCCTAGGTTCTGTTAATCCTAGGATAGATGAAAATTTGCATGTTGAAAATGTTGATAATCCTAGTGTTGGTGAAAAGACTTTTGATGATGATGTTAATGTTGCTGAGAACGTTGTTGTGACAGAGAATCATGTTGATTCCTCTGTCAATATCCAGAACGTTGTGCCAGATGCTCAAGCATCTTTGGCACAAGCCAATGTGGAGTCTTTGGATGTTCCAAACACTCCTGAGACTGTGAGTACTCATGAAAGTGACTCCCAAGCCTGATCAGAAGAAGAAGAGCCTCAAAAGAAAGGATCACCCCTCAAGTGATTCTGATTTTGACATTGTTGTGACAGATGTTGCCCCATCTGGTGGAGCATCTAGAAAAACTGTCAAGGGAATGAAAGTTCCTTTGGATATTCCTTCAGCTCCTCTGGATAATGTTTCCTTTCAACTGGAAAGTGGAGCTATTCGCTGGAAATTTGTCTATCATAGGAGACTTGGGTTAGAAAGAAATCTGAAGGCTGCTGTGTTCAAGTGCAAAGAGCTGGTTGATGTGTTGGAGTTTGTTGGGCTGATGAAGACAGTGAAGGATCTGGGTCACTGTTATGACAAGCTGGTAAGATAATTTATTGTCAACATACCTCAAGAATGTGATGATCCTAGGAACCCTGAGTACAGGCAGGTGTATTTTTCTTATGAAGGATCTTCAGTGAAGGACCAACGTAGCCTCACTACTTGTCTTCCACCTAGACCCTACTTCACGTGACAACTCTACCTAGGAACTCCTAGATATGAGACCCCGTCTCACCTCCTAACCTAAAACAACACAGACAGCGTTGCTTTTATTCTTTTCTCTTTTGATATGTTTTCTTTGTGTTATTGTCCTGAGCTAGACACGCGCTCGGACAGTTGTGCTTACATTGTTCACAGCGTTTGTCTGTCTGGTAGCCAGAATTTCAACATACTTAGTAGAGTTCTATATTTGTTACTATCACATGCTTACATGATGATAATTACCAACTTTGATTCCCTTCCTTCAACTTGGAACATACCTTCTCTAACTTGGGTCGGACCTTCTCTTGAAATGATCTGAGGCACATGGACACTTCTTGCACATGCCCTTGTCATATACAAATAAATTCAATTTGAGTAAACCAATAATGCTTTTCATATTACATATATTTATACTGCAGGGTTTGGGCTTCAGACACCTTTGGACGTTGTAAGGTCCAAGTCTTGAATCTTCTAGAACAAGAGATCTTCTTGAGAAATAAATCAATATCACCTTTTAAAATATATCTAGGCTTGTCCGCCTTAGACTTCTTCAGACCACGTGACTTAATCACCAAGTAATGGTTAAAATAAAAACCAAAGCGAATCTTGTAAAAGATTGCATAAAAATATAAATGCGCGAGCTGGCAGATCACAGAATGCTGTTCCATATGCTACAGCATCTGACCCATCATCAGTGATCATAGGCATCTGACCACACATCTGGCTAATATATGTTTTTGACACAGTTGTAGCCAATCTTTAAAACCCAACATATGTGATAGTGACAAATAAAGAGGTCCACTTAACATGTGATAGTGGCAAATAAAAAAAATGCTCCACTAAACATATGAAAGTGGCGCACCAAGAGCACTCTTATCTCTTATTTATTTTACATTTTTATTGTAATAATTCAACACACTATCATAATAATAAGTGGCTGAAATCTCTTTGTTTTTTAGTTAACTTTTATGTGTTATATTTGTCAAAAAAAAAACTTTTATGTGTTATTTACTCAAAAGTCATTCATATAAAAAGGAGGCGTGTAACCTACATAATTTATTTAATTTTTAATTGCAAATATTATTTCTTGTACATACATACATTCTAAAAAATAATCATAATAATGTGGGATAAAAAGAGGACGCCTGAATGTACATTCATCCCTCTCTCGAATAATCGAAGATTGGCGCACGCTTCTTCTACTGATTGTTCGTCTTCCACAATTAAAAAAAAATCAACAAATCAAAATCAAATTTTCGCCTTCGGGCTAATCTTTAAAACAAATCAAAGGAAAATCTTTTTTCATAAAAAGAATGTGTATACAATCGATTCAAACGTGATACAAACAAAGCTTAAGCCTCCACCGTGCGAGCATACAAGCTAAGTTTAACCACTAGAATTCGGTTAACACATCGTTCTCTAAAAAACACTAACAAACAAATGACTCCCTGAACTACGAAGCTCTGATTTCTCATTGCACCTTAGAATACGTAGGAGCAGGATCCAACATCCTGTCGAGCCCAATAATAAAAAACTTAATTTTTCTCCCCTCTTTTGTGAATATCTTTAATAAAATAAAATCTAATAAAAATAAAAAACATGTAAACAAACCCTAAACGCCCTAAACCCTAGAATTAATTAGGAGGTTCCTGTTGAGTACAACAGATGTGAGGGGTGCTAATACCTTCCCCTTGCATAACCAACTCCCGAACCCAAAGATGGTTGCGATGACCATCTTATCTTTCCATTGTCTTTAAGGTTTTATCAATATTTTCCTTAACCAATAAAATTTGGTGGCGACTCTGTGTCATTCCGAGTGTCGTAGACGCTCGGGCGATTTTCGCGGCGCGACAGTTGGCGACTCTGCTTGGGATTCTTAGAGAGTTAAACCTATCCTTTTAGTTTTAGGGTTGAGTGCGTTTGTTTGTTTACTTGTTTTTGTTTTTATTGTATTTTTGTTTTTATTATCCGCATTATTTATTCATTATTATATTGTGGGGTTGGGTTTATTTGTTGAGGGAAGAGAAAAACTTAAGTTAAGTTAGGAGTTGCTAGTATGGACCCCCGGGATGCACATCCCTCGGGTGATTTACGAAGACTCCGCCTAGAGTAGATCTGTTTGAAACATCCATCAGGCACTGGCTAGCCCATCCTCCTGTTGGAATTTCGAACATGGTCAACGACTCTAGGGACCTCTTTGAACCCAATGACTTTGTTTGAGGGAAACCCTTCAAGATTTCGCCATGTATCATGGGAAAGCCTTGAATGGGGTCCATAACCTCAGATGTTGCTCAAAGAAGGAAGAACAAAAAGACAAAACCCCTTAGAACTATCATTGTGAGGGGGTGGGTACACAAAATCTAGAGCCATCCTGTTATAGGGGATCCTACCCTTTAGGTTGTCTTGTTAGCCCAAACATAACATGCATGTCATACATTTGCACACATAAAATTAATTTTACACCATACATTTTGCTTTGTAGGGAATTTCAAAAAAATATTGTTAAGTATTCTAAAATGAGTTCAGATAAAAGAAATACACTCCAAATAAAGGCACAGCTCCCTGATGTCAAAAGCTTGAAAGTCCTTAGCAGCAAACTGACTAGCGTCCACAGAAATGACTTCACCCACAAATATGGACGGATACTCGATCTGTTGTATATCCCTGTTCAATTGGAGGGTGTCACTATTCTCGCTTTGCATTATGATACGCCTCTAAGGTGCTTCAATTTTGGGGGTACAGATCTCGGTTCCACCCACTCTCATGTTGCTAACTTTTTGTTTCCATCCTCAATAACATTAAACCACCATTTTCCAACAATTCCTACCCCCAAAATCATCTCTAAAAACTTGTTTTCTACCACAAATCAAAGCATTCATACACGAATCTAGCCACAAAAAAAACTGAATCAAGATCCAAAAATTTCCGAATCCGAGAGTCCTAGATCCAGATCTGTACTTCGTTTTTTATTCGTGTTAAACCCCCTTTTGATTACAGATCGAACACATAAACACTATTTGAATCGCACAAAAACATAATCAAACACGAAAATTTCAAGTCAGAAAATATTTAGATCCGAAAATTCTTTTTTCGTTTTTTCGTTTTGAATCTGTCTCTTGCGTTAAAGTTTTGTGTTTGTTTGTCCGATAATTAAAACTGAATCCCTATCTTTTTTGTGTTTTTTTTTATTCTGTTTTTTGTTTCAAAGTTAATGTTGTTTGCTCTTGTATACCAAAAGTTGGTTCAAACCATCATGAACAATTACTGATAATGTGCAAATCAAAAGCCAAACAAATTTACGCTTATAATCTACATGTTTTAAGAGGATTAAAAGGAACCAACATGGTGAGCTGTGAATCTGCAGAGAAGTAGGTGATTATCGCTATTGCTTCTGTCGCGATTCTGCTTTTTTCCGCGTTCCCGATTCGGTTCTGATTTTTTTTCAATGTGCGTTTTCTGTGAATTTTTTGTGTGTATTGTGATTGTGTACTGCTCTCTATTTATAGTGAAAATTGTAACAAATTTCACTATTTTTTGGGTGAAATCAAATGAGTTTTTTAGTGTTAATCTGTTCCCCTTTCCTCTGAATTTGGTTACAAATCGGATATGGATGAAAATTTTATCTCCGGATTTGTTTTTCTTCCCTAAGTCACTGAGGTTTCTGTTCATTGCTTATTATCCCTTTTTCGTTTTTTTTTTCACAGCTTTTCTCTCTTCCCCTTTTTATTTGAGTTATTTGTTATTATATATATTTATTTAGTTATGCAAACCAAACAAATAAAAATATAAAAAACAAATATAATGCAAAAATAAAAACAGAGGAAAAAACATGGTGATAGAAGCAACAACAAAAAAAGAAAAAAGTCACAAGTGGGACTTGATCCCGTGACCCTGCACCAATATGCCTAATACGCGCGCCCTCCATTGCTAACCTAACTACTTCCTTATTTCGAAATTATCTTGAACCAAAAAATATATGTAGCAGAACGGGGGATAAAATTTGGGTATGACACTATGATAATCTCAGGTCAAAGAAAATCATTATATTTCTTCTTGAGAATTTTCTATTGACAACTTAAGGTAATTCTTAACCATTAGAAAATCTCAACTAAGTCAGTTCAGTGATCATATCTACATATGCATCACCTATATATGTAATTTAATAAATGAGATTTATTAATCTTTATTCAATAAAGACTATCACATATATTTTGATCTATCCGGATTGTTGTTGTCCTACTCACAATAATCCTATGATCAAGAACAATTTAGATTAAAATAATAAAAGACTTGCTTCTCATTATCAAGATCTCTATCATGATAACAAGTCTATTATTTTAATCAAGGACTTTATCAAATTAACTATTTGACTAAACAGTAAACATGATAATAGAATCAATATTTAATCTAAAATTGATTACATGACTGATTGGATCTTGGGCACACTTAATTATTCCCAACAATCTCCCATTTGCACAAGACCCAATTAGACATGTATTTCAATTCTATTGCCTAAGCAAAATCAATAATAAATCTTAAACTAATTAGATGAATGATTGGGTCTTGGGCATACTTGATTATTCCCCAACAATCTCTCTTCAAAAGTTTAGGACAATTAGTCCTCTTGACAGAAATTTCAATTTCAATAGACAAACAACATTTGTTTGAAATTTTCCATATTATACCTCTTTGAGATGGTATCAATGTACACAAATAGAGAGAGTCTAAACAATCTCTATAAATCTTAGCTTTATTTCTAAAATATAAGCAAATAATTCTCACAAGGCTTTCACGGAGAATTGTTGGTATATCATTTTCAAAAAATAATATGTCATCTACATTCAATTAAGAAAATGATTGTGCTCCCACTAATCTTTTGTAAACCCAAGGATCTTCTTCGCATTTAACAAAATTGAACTTTTTCATTGTATTGTTAAAACGAATGTTCTAGCTTCTAGAAGCTTGTTTTAATCCATAAATGAATCGTTGCAGTTTACAAACTTTATCATGAATTTAAGATCTCACAAGGATATGAATCTGAATTGATTTTATCATAGCCACATTGTCATAAACTATACCTTCTTTATGACAAAATCCTTTGGCATCAAGACAAGCTTTATAGGTCTCTACCTTCCATAAAGTTCTTATCTTTTTCTTGTAAATCTATTTACAACCACTAGATTTTACATCTTTTGAAGCTTCAACTAATGTCCAAACTTTATTGATCTTCATAAATTTAATTTCAGATTCAAGAATTCCACGAAGTGATAAAGAAGACATGATAACAATATATAAAGAAAATAGTATTACTAGAACACATATTTCTTTTAGTGGGATGTCACTTAAAAATTATATATAAGCCACTTGGTAGTCAAGTCATTTCTCATATATATTTTAAGTCATAGTGTATCATATACATAATATAAGGATGTCAAACCACACAAGTTCTTGATGGGCTGGTCTGACTTCTTGGTAGATATCTTCACAAACAAATTATATACTTATCTAGGTAGTCTAGACGTCAATTATATAATTAATTTCTAAGATTGTATGCATCACATGCTATAACTTATTATTAATCACAAGTCTCCTGGTAATCAGGATGCTCCTTGTATTAAAATAAGTATGTGTAATATAATATAATAAATAATTAATCACATAAGTCTCCTGGTTGTCAGGCCGTTCCTTCTTCTTAATTATTAATTAACTATATATTACAAATTTGTATCATATACAAAAACTGATATACCAATACTAATAAATTTATACATTTTAATCAAATATATAAATCAAGAATTCGGTATATATCAATTATTAAATGCACATATCAATATATGTAACATTCAAACTTGTAGGTGAATGTGAAACATAAGCTGCACATCTATACATTCTGTATAAATAGTTTATCAAATGAAACTTAGGCAACTATCATTATTGCCTGACATTGTTTATAAAAATTATACACCGTAATCAATATGTATGTATCATATACTATAGTCAATAATTAATCACATAAGTCTCCTGTTAATCAGGTCGTTCCTTAATATATTAATTATTAGTTGTATCACATACAAAAATTTATACACCGCTTGTATAAATAATCAAATACATATTAATTTATTATATATCACATATATATAAAAAATATTTATTAATTTACATATCACATATATAAAAAATATATGATTAAATACTAAGAACCTAAATAAAATTCAATTTGCACCAATGAAAGTTCTAATAGTTCAATTCATACATTTTTTTATCACTATAAAATAAAATTGAACCATCACTATATCGAATCTTTCATCAACATCTAATATTATATATATCCAAATATATTAATATCAAAATTCTATCAAACTGAATTTTCATTTATCTCTTATAACACGAAAATAACAAATATATCCAATATTTAAGTATCGCATCAAGTTGCTTAACTAATTAATCAATTCTCACATCATATATACAACTAACTGACGATCTGAATCATTTACAGATTATAACTATTGTAATATTGACCGTGAGGAGAGAAAATAAAATTAGTCCTAAGCAATTCAGTATATAATATATAGTTGTATCAATTGAAGAATGCCATATCACACTATATGCAAAATTCAAAATGCGCAGGGCTACGCAAGCAAACAGAAGCAAAAGCATATATACTATACTGAAACAGGAGCATAACCCCACGCTTGATTAGTGCACAACTAAATACATCCCATACATAATTCATATATATATATATATATATATATATATGTAATATTAAAAGACGTGTGAAGAACTTTTACTGTATGTACAAATATACATCACATATGTATATATACATCTATACTATGAAAATATAATTTAAGCACAAAAGAATCCAAGGCTTTGATACCAATTGAAGGAAAAACGATGTTCACAACATGCGCAGCGGAAAAAATTCATATTTATTTTGCACTTAAATTATATTAAACTAAATAATGCCGTTAACGTGTACCTGACATTAGCTCTTGACTCATAACGTTTTCTTCAATAATGTGAAGACTCTACACGTATCCACACCGAGACTAATATTACTATCAACCCTTTGAATAGTAGAACCAAAACATTAGCAAAATGGAATTTGTATTATGGTTTCAATCACGATCAAATCATATTTACTTGATCTAATCATATACTCTTATATGATTATTGCCAATTATATGTTTTTAGAGACATTGCATGACCTCTATTTATAGAATCATACTTACTTCTATCACATAGAAGTTAACTATGCTAACATAGTTTTCTCCAATTTCATAATAAATCTCCACTACTAATACCACTTAGAATTCAAGTAGCTTAAATACTTGAATGTTGATCAAATATACAAACCGGCCACTGCATACATATATGCACGTTTCTGTTTATGAAAATTGAATAACCATTCCAATTTTCATATTAATATGCATATTAAATCATTGCCCAATTTATATTAAATATTACTTGTATTTCAAGTGCTAGCAAAAATACAATAATATTCCACTTAGAAAATAATTTAAGTTTGATTAATTAAATTCTCTAATTTAATTATCAAATGATAAATTAATTCTATAGCAAAAATTAGAACACTCGTTTGTGTGTGACCCTGTAGGTTCAATACTAAGCCGGTAATAAATTAATCGCATTAATATTATTAATCAAGGTAGGCGTCTAGCAACACTTCTTAACGTCCGGATAGTACGAAGTAATATATATACTTTCAAGAACCACTAGAAGAATGATATAATATTTTCTTCCGTCGTTACAACTCTTGTTAACTCTAGATCATGTTACTATTGTCAAACTCTAATAAGTTAACATCTATGACTTCAGAAACTCATTTCTTGTATCAATTAATTTCCCTAAACCCTAAACTCATTACCGAGAGTTGACGGATTCCATCTTGATTAATCATTAATTATACAAGTATTTAATTGTATCCAATATCCTTTCAACTAACACCCTAAGGTATTAGGTGTCCAGAATTAATACACAATAAATATTTTGTTAATTACTATGATAATCTCAGGTCAAAGAAAATCATTATATTTCTTCTTGAGAATTTTCTATTGACAATTTAAGGTAATTCTTAACCATTAGAAAATCTCAACTGAGTCAGTTTAGTGATCATATCTACATATGCATCACCTATATATGTAATTTAATAAATGAGATTTATTAATCTTTATCCAATAAAGACTATCACATATATATTGATCTATCCGGATTGTTGTTGTCCTACTCACAATAATCCTATGATCAAGAACAATTTAGATTAAAATAATAAAAGACTTGCTTCTCATTATCAAGATCTCTATCATGATAACAAGTCTATTATTTCCTGAGCTTGTGAGGCCTTCTCAACTTGTAAATTCAATTCATCCTGGAGCTTATTGATGGTTTTCTTCTGTTTCTCAAAATTCTTGCACAGTTCATTGTATCTAGTAAGTAATTCTTTGTAGGTATCTGCAGGTTCTTCATGTGCAACTTCACCATCTTCATTTGATTCACATTTTGAGCTCCATTTTCCTATGAAGGCAACTGTATGTCTAGCTGATTCTTTCTCTTCCTCTGAGTCTGCATCTGACCAAAAAACAGTTTGATCTCCCTTTTGCTTCTTCTGATGGGTCTCATATTCAGATCCCATGTGTACACGTCCTTCATAGCAGGCTTTCAATATTTCCACTCCATTAAACAGTGCGTAGATAGCCTTATTGAAATTCCTAACACACCAAGCACAGTGCGCGATATAGTGTGCTAAACACTTTATTCAACACTTTACGTAATACAGTAAAATAAATAAAGACAAAAACAAATAAAGGAGACACAGTATTTGTTAACCCAGTTCAGCCCAACGTCCTAATCTGGGGGATACTAATCCAGGAAGGAATATCACTATAATAGCCCTAGTTCAAAGTTACCAGCAAACTTCCCGTTTACAACTTATCACCTAGGCACTACCAATGACTCTTCAACAAAGGAATTCCTAGATCAGAGACTTCATCTCACTCCCCTCAACCTTACAGACAGCAAGGATTTTATCAGCACAAATACAAACACTTTTGTTGGAGACACACTCCTAAAAACTACACACTCGTACCTAAAGGCTTAGAGTGTTGCAACCACAATAAACAGTCCTAACTCCGTACTTCACAGCTTAGGAGAGGAACACAAACGTTATGTTACAAAAGAGAAACACAGTCCTAAATTTGCATCAAGGAGATACAAGAAAGGCTCACAAATAAACACACACGCAAAAACCTAGGAACCCTAGTCAAATAACAAAAGGCGTGAACAAGTTTCTCAATAGGATTAGGTTTAGCTTCTCCTATAAATAGCGAGTAGAACATTCTTGAAATAAAAGTAACTTGGGCTCATTATAATTAGCCCGTCCAATAATTCCATTGTAATAAAATAGATCTTCTGGAGAATTAAGCTTCATGGAGATTCTTGACAAAAATATATTTGACTTGAATCAGAAGCAACAAAAACGCGTCCAGCAAGATACAGGAGAGAGAAAAGATATTTCTCTAAAATATAAAAAGGCGCGCGCGAGCTTGCAAAGTGCTATGACACAATGTTGAAGCATTGCATCACACATTAAGTTTTTCTTTTTAGTGATTTGTATTGTTTTGTTTTCCCGTCTTGGTACGGTGTGTTCTTTTCCCGTCTTTGTACGGTGTCTTCCTGCCTTTTGTACGGTGTACTTTTAAATTAAGTTTTAATATAATTTTATTAGTTTAGTGTTAATTTGGAGTCATTTTAAATAAATTATGATTTTTTAGTTGTCGGTCAATTAGAGTTTTTTTCTTTATTAATTTAATATTTTGTGTGTTATTTTTTTGGTTCAACTTAATAAGTTTATGTTTTAGTGTGAGGTGATGTGAATAGAAATATGTGTTAACTAATATGGACCCAAAAGGTAGAAAATTGTGAATGGCTTAAAGGATATATAGTCACATATAAAATGCAACAGGCACACACCAAGAATGGGACTGGCGACTGCAATATCAAAAATAGTAGCAGCATTTGAATCATAGGATGGAGGATTGAAAACAAAATAAAAAGTGACGGCCAACTATGGAGGAAGTGATTCGAATATTCTAATTATCTTTTACTCTATATTTTCCAATCACTTCTTTTTATTTACTTTATGTTAATTGACTCTGTATGCAAATAAACCCCCCGTTGCTTTTACATGTATATTCTAAATCAGAAACAATTGTTTTGTCGATATTTAAACAATCCCTGTGGATACAAACTTTATAAATTTATTACTTGACGATGATTTAGTACACTTGTTAAATTATTCATCAAGTAGATAAAAATAATTGAAGGTAATTATTAAGAACAAAATTTTGAGAAAAATAATATATGCAAACAACGATGCAACATCCAAATACAAAAGATTGGCATATTTTTCTAAATGGAAAAGATATTGGATACCATCCGGCATCTTTATTCTCCAACATGACATATGTCGATCAAGTTGTATGGAGAGGGAATACTACCTGATGGTGTTTTGGGCCATGCATGTTATTTTAATGATTTTGCTTTTGTTAATGAATTGCAAAAGTCACAGACACTTACAAAAGATATGGGAGCAACACAAAGTACAAATCATGAATGCTATGGTGCTGCACACTACGAGGTGGCATCTAAATTGACTTTTCAATTTAGAGGACCAGGGGGAGGAAACTGTAATGTAGAAATATAAGTCATATTATTATCATCGCTTTGTTCTATATATGGAATTTGTTTAAGACAATTAAAGATTAATTTGTTTTTAATTTAAAAATGTTATATAATAAGGCATACTGAATTTGTGCTCAATATTCTATGGTGAATTCTTATAGGTATCCATTTTAGTTGGAAGCTAGTTTTTCTTTTTTTGCTCAATATCAACAATTTTAGTTTTTATTATTTAAAAAATTATTAAATTTTAAATTTGTCCCATAAAAAGTATCATTAATCCCTTCATAAAAAATATTTTAGTCACTGACATTAAGTAGAATTTTTACTTTTTAATTATTACTTTATTATTTTGTCTACATGTTTATAACATTATAAAAAATTCTTTAAAAATAAAGAGCTCAAAACTTGATTTATAGGTTAAAATTTTTGTTAGTTATATCTTGATCTTTTGAATTTAAATGTTTTTAAAGAAACTTTTTTATATTATTCAAATCGTGCTTTGAAAAAATTATTCTAAAAATTTAAAATTATAAGAATAATTACATAATTTTTAAAATCAAATTAAAGATGACTAAAACTTGGCGTAATAAAAAATTGACCAAATGAATTTAGGAGTTCTTTAAATTTTTGGTTTGTACCACATAGATCTTTTAAGTTTATTCTGTAACATATAGATCCTTTAAGTTTTAAAACTGTAACACATAGTCCTTCCAAATTATTCTCATCATACGAATCTGTAAGTGCACAGCTCCCCTTCATGTTTTAATAATGGTCAAAACACATGAAAATAGAGTATGTAGAATATATTTTAGATGAATTAAACTTGCATTGTCAGCGAAAAACTTTTTACAACTATGAAAAATCAAGTTACAGGTCTTTTGTATCGATACTTACTCCATTGGATGGATACAAATGGTTTGAAATTTGGTTTCGCTGAAAATCACGTTTTTGTATCGATACATACATTATTTATATCGATACAAATTGATCGCAAAGGAGATAAATAAACTCTTATGTATCGAAATAGGCTCTCACTACATCAGAGAACCTGTTATGTATCGATACAAACCAAATATGTATCGATACATATCAGTCAAATTTCAGATTTTTTAAGTTGTGCATGCGTTTGTATCGATACAAATTAATACTTGTATCGATACATATCAGTTAATTTTTTCCTAAAATTGCTCAATTCTATTTTCTCTATAAATAGCTTTGTGAGGTTTATTTGTAAATGTGAGAAACTATTGGTAAATACTTTTGATCAACATCAAGTGAGGATTGTTGGATCAAAGAGCATCAAAGTCAAGTTCATCATCTTATTCCTATATGCAATTTCTCCAAAATTGAATATGGGTTCAATTAAAGGGTAATCGTTGAAGAGGAAGATAAAGTTCTGTTAATGCACAAGTTCCCCTCCGAGTTTTAATAGTTGTCAAAACACATGGAAATAGAGTAGAATATGTTTAGGCAACAATTGAAATTAACTTGACAGCAAAACATTATTTTGAAACTTTGAAAAATCAATTTTTAGGTGTTTTGTATCGATACATATATACCTATATCGATACAAATGTCCTGAAACTTGTTCAGGCTTATTATCACGCATTTGTATCGATACATAGCACCTTTGTATCGATACAAATTGCTCTCATTGAAGTCAGGGAAGCCTCTGTGTTTCAAAACACACTTGTATGTTTCGAAACACATGCAGACTCTCCTAAAGTCAGAGAGAGCCTTGTCTTTCGAAACATACCTTTGTGTTTCGAAACATATCAGTCAAATTTCTGTTTTCCTGGTGTATGTATCGATACATACGCGTGGGTGTATCGATACAAGAACACAATCCTTCCTGCTGTCAATTGCTTGTATCGATACACACTGATGCATGTATCGATACAAGTCTGTTAGATTGTGCCTAAATTTGCTCAATTCTACTTCCATTATAAATAGCTTTATGTGTTATTGTTGTAAGTGTGAGAAACCAGTATTGAAGAGTTCTTTGGTCAAGATTGTTTGAGAGTTTTGAATCAAGGATTATTCAAGAGCAATCATCATCTTCCTTCTTACTTCTATCAAATTGAAGATTGAGTATGGGTTTAATTGGAGATTGATTTGAAGGTTTCGAAGGATAACGTTCGAGGAAAATTCACGGTGAATAAGAATTTGTCTCTCGGGTTGATTGAGTCTTGAAGGTTGGGTTTCTCATCTGGATTCAAGAGTTTGCTTGAATGTTACAATTCGATTTGTTGAGGGAATTATTCGGACGATCATCACGGATTCTTGGATTGAAGATAGCGTGAAGGATTGATCGTTGGGAACGATAATTGAAGACAAGATCGAATTGAGTTTGCGCAATTACAAAGACGGGTTTATGTTGAAGATGGTGAAGACCGGGTAGTAGTGTTTGTATCTTACATATTCGAGTCGTTTGTAAATTGTGCATTGTATAGAGATTTTTCCGAAGTAAAGTCTCAGCTTATCCTTTTGATAAGCTGGGGGGAGACGTACCGACCCTTATCTCTTTTACATTCCAATTTGTTATTCACTCGCATAGATAATTTCGTCACACACGCCACGTGTTCGACGAAATTATTGTGTGCTCGCTTCGTTTGTTATTTGAATTTGCAATTCCGAAATTTGTGTGTGATTCAATTTTAAATAGATGAGTGTGATTTGAAAATTGCTTGACTTGATAATTTGAATTGCATTCGTTGTATCGTATTCATTCCATATCGGCTTTTACTACACTTCCTTTGATCGAGGTGCAATAGACTACCGATCTAGGTAGCTTCCGCGCTTACTCGATTATTTTACGAAAAACCGTAGTTGTTGTTTGAAACTCTTTTGCTCGTCACATTTGAGCGTAGCCTTGTAGTCTAACACGTTCGACACGAGTCGCGGTGAATTAGATCGTGGTCGGGTTGAATTGGATTTGAGGAAAGGTTTCTCATCGGATATTCAAGGAGGTATTTGTGCCAATTATTAGACGATATGGCTTTTGCACCAAAAGGGGCGTACAATCGCGCTCCAATCTTCAACGGCGAGCATTTCGATTATTGGAAGAGTAGTATGAGGATTCACATCACTTCTTATGATGTTGAAGTTTGGAATATCATCATCAACCGTCCCTTTGTTCCGACAAATACCGATTTGAATGGTGTTATTACCAACAAGCCTATGGCACAATGGAATGACGATGATAGAAAGAAAGTAGGTTATGATGCGAAGGCACAAAATATTTTACTATCCTCATTGGGGATTGAACAATTTTACCATGTCTCGCATTGTACCTCGGCAAAACAAATGTGGGATACATTAGTTGACCACTTTGAAGGAATTAATGAAGTTAAGCAATCAAAAATAAACACTTTAACACAAGAATTTGAACTTTTTCATATGAATGATGGTGAAACCATTAATGAAATGCAACAAAGGTTCATAAAAATCACACATAAATTGCATGGTCTTGGAAATCCAATAGCAAATGAAGTTTCTACTAACAAAATTTTGAGGTGTTTATCTAGAAAATGGCAACCAAAGGTCACGGCAATCAAAGAAGCCAATGATCTCTCTCAATTGAGTCTTACAACGCTCTTTGGAAAGCTTGAAGAGCATGAGAGTGTGCTCAATGCCTTAGATAAGCATGAGAAAGGATCTAAGAAAGACAAGCATGTGGAGAAGGAAAAAGACAAAGATAGAAAGTCAATTGCTCTAAAGGCTTCCATCTCAAAGTCCAAAAAGGTTTAGCAAGAGGAGAGTAGCGAAAGCGAAGATGACTCCGATGATGAGGAAATGGGGTTGTTCGTGAAGCGCTACCATAGGTATGTGAAGAAGAATGGCATAAGGGACTCCGATTCTAATCTTAAGAAGTTCCGGAGAGATAGTGGTTACCGCAATGGTGAGGGTGCAAAGTACACCAAGAAAGGGACATGTTATGAATGCGGCGAAGTTGGTCACTACAAGCCGGATTGTCCAAAGCTCAAACGGAAAGAGAAGGAGTCACCCAAGTTTACTAAGAGGATCAAAGGAAAGAAATCCTATGTGGCATATGAGAGTGATAGCTCTTCATCTTCTACTCCTAAGAGTTTGAGTTCAAGTGATGAAGACGAATTGGCAAACATATGTTTCACTACTAGGCACCATAAGAAGAAAGAGAAAGCTCCTAAAAAGGTAACCCCTATACCATCTAATTCATATACCACACTTGAGTACCATGACTTGCAATTGGCTTTTGAGAAAATGCGTAGTAAAACTAAGAAAGCTTTCAAGAGATTAAAAGAAATTATGAAAGTAAATGAAACTCTTGAAAAGAAAGTTTCTGAAATGGAAGAACAATTGAAAGCTTTCAAAGTAACTATGGTAACAAAGTCAAATGCAAATCATGATGAATATGCAAATAATAAGATTGGTTGTGAAAAGTGCATGCATTTGTCTAAACAAACTAAGATTATTCATGACAAACCATGTACTTCATCTAGACCAAATATTACTTGTCAAGTTGATCCTTTGAAACATACAAGAAAATTGAAGTTTCAAAACAAAAAGAACAAGAATGTTGCAAAGGATCAAAATAAAAGTGATAATCATATTATTTGCTATTATTGTTGTGGAAAAGGTCACACCATTGTAAAGTGTAATGCTAGGAAAATGTTGGTTCCTAGAGGCTTATTGCAATGGATGCCAAAACCCAACAAAGACTATTTACCTCACCACATAGGACCCAATGAAAATTGGGGACCTCCCTCTCATGTCTAAAAATGTAGGACAAGTGTCTTGACAAACTAGAAAGGAGATGGTTCCTAGATAGTGGATGCTCAAGACACATGACCGGTGATGCATCTCTCTTCATTGAGTTCAAGTCAAAGGAGAAAGGATACGTCACATATGGAAAAAACAATCGAGGAAACATACTTGGTGTAGGTACCGTGGGTAATCCTTCTACTCTTACCATATCTAATGTTCTTCTAGTTGATAGCCTTAAGCATAATTTACTTAGTGTTGCCCAACTTTGTGACAAAGGGTTTAAAATTAATTTCAAACCAACCGTTTGCACCATTGAAAGCAACAAAGACAAAAGTATTGTGCTTAAAGCTATTAGACATGGCAATGTGTATATGCTTGACTTAGATGATAATGGCCTAGGTAGTGCTAAATGTCTCATAACCAAAAATGATGAGTCTTGGTTATGGCATAGAAGATTAGCACACTTGAACTTTGATTTACTAAATAAGTTGGTATCCAAATATTTAGTCGTCAGTCTTCCCAAGATCAAATTTTCTAAAGATCACTTATGTGATGCTTGCCAAATGGGTAAACAAACCAAGGTGTCTTTTAAATCTAAAAAGATGATTTCAACTACAAAACCCTTGGAACTTATCCATATGGATCTTTTTGGTCCATCAAGAACTAAACGTCTTGGTGGAAATTACTATGGTCTTGTGATTGTTGACGACTACTCTAGATATTGTTGGACATTCTTCTTATCTAGTAAAAGTGATACTCTATCCGCTTTTAAGAAATTTGCCAAGATGATTCAAAACAAACTCAACCTTAGGATTACTACAATTAGGAGTGATCATGGTGGTGAGTTTGAAAACACAAAATTTGAAAAAATTTGCTCCAAATATGGCATTGATCATAATTTTTCCGCTCCACGAACACCACAACAAAATGGAGTAGTGGAGAGAAAAAATCGTGTGCTAGAAGAACTTGCTAGGACTATGCTTAGCGAATCCTCTCTTCCTAAATACTTTTGGGCGGATGCAATTAGCACCGCGAGCTATGTTCTAAATAGAGCTATTATTAGGCCTATTTTGAACAAAACTCCATATGAAATAGTTAAAGGGTGGAAGCCAAGCATTAGTCATTTGCATGCCTTCGGATGCAAATGCTTTATTTTGAACAATGGCAAAGAAAATCTTGGTAAATTTGATGCAAAGTCGGATGAGGGTATATTTTTGGGCTATTCATTAAATAGTAAAGCATATAGGGTGTTTAACAAAAGATTACAAATTGTCGAAGAGTCGGTTCATATAACTTTTGATGAGTCTTTGCCGGAAGAAAACGGGAAAGGATCGTTTATTGGTGCAGGTGTCGATACGATGGACGTTCTTCAGGACCAAGACGTTGGCAGGAATGATCAACCCGGTTCGAATGATCCGGAAGACAAGGACAATGTATCCACACCATCACACAAAGATAAAGACAATAATGATGAAGGTGGATCCTCCTCTTCAAAGAATCATCATAGACAAAGAGGCGCCGGACTAGCAAATGAATGGCGGACCTTGAAGAACCACCCAATAGACAAAATTTTGGGAGATATCTCTAAGGGCGTGTCTACACGCTCACAGATAAGTAACTTTTGCTCACACTTTGCATTTGTGTCTCAAATTGAACCTAAAAACGCAAAAAGTGCATTACTTGATGAACATTGGATTCTTGCTATGCAAGAGGAACTAAACCAATTTACAAGAAACGAAGTTTGGGATTTGGTTCCACCACCCTCAAATCAACAAGTAATTGGCACAAGATGGGTTTTTAGGAACAAACTTGATGAACATGGAGTCATAGTTAGGAATAAGGCACGTCTAGTAGCTCAAGGTTATAACCAAGAGGAGGGCATTGACTATGAGGAGACCTATGCTCCGGTTTCCCGACTAGAGGCCATTAGACTTTTGCTTGCATATGCATCTAACATGAATTTTAAGCTTTATCAAATGGATGTTAAAAGTGCTTTCCTAAATGGATACATTAATGAAGAAGTGTATGTAAAACAACCTCCCGGTTTTGAAAATCATGAGCACCCCGACTTTGTTTTTAAACTAAAACGAGCTCTTTACGGTCTCAAACAAGCCCCGCGGGCTTGGTATGATCGTTTAAGCAAGTTCTTAATCAAAAATGGGTACTCTAGAGGGAAGTTTGACACTACACTATTCATAAAACGAAAGGGAAAGGATGTTTTACTCATCCAAATATATGTTGATGATATCATTTTTGGTTCTACTAATCCATCTCTTGTAAAGAACTTTTCTAGCTTAATGCAAGGTGAATTCGAAATGAGCATGATGGGGGAGCTAAACTTCTTTTTGGGATTGCAAATCAAGCAATTGGAAGAAGGAACATTCATCTACCAAACAAAGTATTGCCTTGATTTACTCAAAAAGTTTGGTATGTCGGATTCAAAATCCATAGACACGCCAACGGCTTCAACATGTGCATTAAGCAAAGATGAAAATGGTAAGGATGTGGACACTAAGAAATATCGAGGTATGATAGGTTCTTTACTTTACCTAACGGCATCTAGGCCAGATATTATGTTTAGTGTTTGTATGTGCGCTAGGTATGAATCTTGCCCTAAGGAGTCTCATTTAAAGGCCGTTAAAAGAATTTTTAAATATTTGCATGGAACTTCAAACTTTGGCCTATGGTACTCTAAAGGGAACGGTTGTTCATTGGTTGGTTACTCCGATTCCGACTTTGCCGGGTGCAAGTTGGATAGGAAAAGTACTAGTGGTACTTGTCATTTATTTTGTAACTCCTTGGTTACTTGGCATAGTAAGAAACAAATTTCGGTTGCTTTGTCAACGGCCGAGGCCGAAAATGTTGCGGCCGGAAGTTGTTGTTCCCAAATTCTTTGGTTGAAGCAAGAACTTCTCGACTATGATTTGAAACTTCAACATATTCCTATCTTTTGTGACAATACTAGTGCTATCAACCTCACCAAAAAGTTTTGCAATATTTCAACTTCAACATATTCCTATCTTTTGTGACAATACTAGTGCTATCTACCTCTCTCTTTACAATTCATTAAATTAGGTTGCTACTTTTTACAATCATCAACTTGACATGTCATAATTGCATTATTTCATATGTTGCACATTTCCAAAAATTTTGCATGAGATAGTAATAATTCTCAATGTCTACATCTATAAATGGCATTTATGATTTGATGACTATATGTTTTGTCAAAAGCTTATCACATGTTGCACATATGATATTCATGTTTCTTTCATTACTTTATGACTTCCACAAGTGTATGATATGGCTACATGAAATCTACATGCTAATTAATAGGATGCATGTTGTTTATTTTATTCGTCCGTAAAATATATTTTGAATTGATTATAATGCCGATGTTTTATAATCATGATATTTGGTTTGGCTTGTTGTTCTACATGCCATGTTTCTCATGATGCTTTGTTTCGTCATTTGACTATATTCGTGCATATTTTGCTTAATTATTTGATCAGGTTATGTTTATCATATAGTGCATTTCGACAAATGTAAGTGCATTGTGTGACCTATATGGTCTTTACTTCGAAATTGATACTTCTCATGAGTTTCTTTTCTTCTTTTTGATAATGTCAAAGGGGGAGAAAAGATTGGCAAGCATAAGCTATGGAAAAAGCTTTGAGACTTCGAATCCGTTATTCAACATATGTGCAAGACGACATCAACTAAGGGGGAGCTTCGCAAGTGGTTAGCCTTTTGTTGTTTGAGTCTGTATCTTAAAGCTATTTGTAAATTGCATCTTAGGTAGGCTTAGTTAGCTTATGCAATAGTTTTGACAATTATCAAAAGGGGGAGAATGTTAATGCACCAGTTCCCCTCCGAGTTTTAATAATTGTCAAAACACATGGAAATAGAGTAGAATATGTTTAGGCAACAATTGAAATTAACTTGACAGCAAAACATTATTTTGAAACTTTGAAAAATCAATTTTTAGGTGTTTTGTATCGATGCATATATACCTGTATCGATACAAATGTCCTGAAACTTGTTCAGGCTGATTATCACGCATTTGTATCGATACATAGCACCTTTGTATCGATACAAATTGCTCTCATTGAAGTCAGGGAAGCCTCTGTGTTTCAAAACACACTTGTATGTTTCGAAACACATGCAGACTCTCCTGAAGTCAGAGAGAGCCTTGTGTTTCGAAACATACCTTTGTGTTTCGAAACATATCTGTCAAATTTCTGTTTTCCTGGTGTATGTATCGATACATATGCGTGGGTGTATCGATACAAGAACACAATCCTTCCTGCTGTCAATTGCTTGTATCGATACACACTGATGCATGTATCAATACAAGTGTGTTAGATTGTGCCTAAATTTGCTCAATTCTACTTCCATTATAAATAGCTTTATGTGTTATTGTTGTAAGTGTGAGAAACCAGTATTGAAGAGTTCTTTGGTCAAGATTGTTTAAGAGTTTGGTATCAAGGATTATTCAAGAGCAATCATCATCTTCCTTCTTACTTCTATCAAATTAAAGATTGAGTATGGGTTCAATTGGAGATTGATTTGAAGGTTTCGAAGGATAACGTTCGAGGAAATTTCGCGGTGAATCAGAATTTGTCTCTCGGGTTGATTGAGTCTTGAAGGTTGGGTTTCTCATCCGGATTCAAGAGTTTGCTTGAATGTTACAATTCGATTTGTTGAGGGAATTATTCGGACGATCATCACGGATTCTTGGATTGAAGATAGCGTGAAGGATTGATCGTTGGGAACGATAATTGAAGAAAAGATCGAATTGGGTTTGCGCAATTACAAAGACGGGTTTATGTTGAAGATGGTGAAGACCGGGTAGTAGTGTATGTATCTTACATATTCGAGTCGTTTGTAAATTGTGCATTGTATAGAGATTTTCCGAAGTAAAGTCTCAGCTTATCCTAGGGGGGAGACGTACCGGCCCACTGCGAGGACGACGCGAAAGTTGGGAACTCCCTGATCACTCCTTTGTGTATCTCTCTATCCCTTATCTCTTTTACATTTCAATTTGTTATTCACTCGCATAGATAATTTCGTCACACACGCCACGTGTTCGACGAAATTATTGTGTGCTAGCTTCGTTTGTTATTTGAATTTGCAATTCCGAAATTTTTGTGTGATTCAATTTTAAATAGATTAGTGTGATTTGAAAATTGCTTGACTAGATAATTTGAATTGCATTCGTTGTATCGTATTCATTCCATATCGGCTTTTACTACACTTCCTTTGATCGAGGTGCAATAGACTACCGATCTAGGTAGCTTCCGCGCTTAATCGATTATTTTACGAAAAACCGTAGTTGTTGTTTGAAACGCTTTTGCTCGTCACCTTTGAGCGAAGCCTTGTAGTCTAACACGTTCGACACAAGTCAAGGTGAATTAGATCGTGGTCGGGTTGAATTGGCTTTGAGGAAAGGTTTCTCATCGGATATTCAAGGAGGTATTGTCCTTGAAGGTTATCAAAGTGGTAGTGAGAGAATCAGCCGGGTAATATTCACAAGTTTCTTCGCAGAAGAATAGGGTGGAGTTGATTTACCACAATTGGAGATTAAAGCTATGGTATACGTTGAGGTTCGTGTACAATTGAAGTGAAGCTACGCAAGAAGGTTAAAGAATTAGTCTTTATAGGTTCTTGGTATTGTATTCATTCAATTTGTGCACTATTGTATCATTCAAAGAGATTTCTAAATAAAATCTCAAATCAGTGTTTTTATCAATTTGGGGGGAGACGTACCGGCTGTTGTACCCCAATTTTGGACCAACAAATCTGATTCGCATTACATTTTCATAAAAAAATATAAAAATATTTACTTTTTTATTATACATGTTTCAATTGCATTTGTTTTGCACATTTTCATATTTTTCTCATATTTTCCAAAAAGTCAAAATAATATAAAAAAATAGTTTTTTGGTTTTATTTTACGCTTTATTCTAAAAATGTCAAAATAATAGTTTTTTCAGCTCATGATGTTAATTTTATTTTAATTAGCGTAAAAGTTTAAAAATATGAAAAATTAGCGTTTATATTTTATTTTAAAAATATGCCAAGAGGAGGATAGAGTAGAGCACAAGTTGCTCTATCTCTATGACTCACTATTTCATCTCATTCTTATCCCTTGTCATTTTCCTAAAAAAATCAAAAACCATTTTCTACCTTAACCAATCAAATTGTTCCACCTCACCCTTTTCTCATCATTATTTTATTTTCTAATTTTCTTTTTAATCAAATTACACTTCTCTATCATTTTTACCCAATTATCTCACCTTTTATCATTATTACATTCCTACCACTAACCCTAATTTTCCCTCTATAAAAGAAACCTCACATCACACTAATACCGAGACACATTCATACACCCATTCATTCATTCCCTCATCATTCATACCAAATCCCAAAAATTTTCCCAATCAAAACCAATCAAAAAATACAAAAAATTAAAAAAAAAAGAAAAAAGAAAATAGAAGAACAGAATTCTTCCTTCGTTCTTCTTTTTTCTCTCACGTTCCTCACACACCACAAAACCAAAGTCACCAATTCATCAAATCTCATCAAATTTCCTTCTACTTTGTGCCAAACTCATCTAATCCATTCTAGAAACACGAAATCACACAAAAACACTAAACAAAGACACGTCCAAACAGTGAAACCGAACCGTTTGCATACATAACTTGAGGTACTCGATTCGAACAATTTAGACCTCCGTTTTGAACGATTTTTGGCTCATTGAAACTGCAAAATCATAAGGAAATTGATGTACATATCAGTTTCCACCAATTTTGCGTACAAATCAATTTCAAAATTTTAGATCTAAGTTTATTCCACTCGGTTTTGAAAATATATAGCTCTTTTTCAAAAACTAATCACAGATTCGTGATCTACGCGAGAAATCGAGTGAAATGGACTACTCTTACGCGTTTTATCGTTAATATTTGAAGCTTCCATAGATTCATCCATGGCGGACGAGTCATGACTCGCTCACTGAGTCAGTGACTCGTCCGGTTTAGAAGAAAACCCATGGTATAAACCTTTTTTTTTATG
Organism: Trifolium dubium; assembly: GCA_951804385.1. Lineage (NCBI taxonomy): Eukaryota > Viridiplantae > Streptophyta > Magnoliopsida > Fabales > Fabaceae > Trifolium > Trifolium dubium. The sequence continues at coordinate 19,566,059 of OX638075.1, read as the reverse complement.
ATTTTGAATCATGTTCGTCTGATCTTCCTAATTGATATGGTTCGCATGATTCGCTGATCCATTCTGATTCATTAGATCTTGATCAAAGGATGATGAGCGTTGGTCCTACGATGGTCACGCGCGCCTGTGCTGCATTGGATCTTGGATCTAGTTCGGTTCAATCCTGGGATTGAACCGCCTGAACCGGTCCGGTCCAAGGCAAATGGTCCGGTTCAGGCGCATTGGGCCTCTTTGGGCCTTCTTTTTTTCTATTTTCTTTTTACTTCAGTATACTGCCCTCTTTTCTAATTCACCCCCCTTGTTAATTTTTTTTTTTTACGGTACTTTTTTTTTTATGATTCAACTTTTGTTTTCTTTTCTTTTTTTTAGTTTATTTTTTTATTATTATTTGGTTTACTTATTTCATAGCATTTATTAGTTTATTTACTTATGTCTTTTATGTAGTTTATATTCTTGGTTTCCTTTATTTATTTCATGTCATTTTAATTTTAGTCATCCTACTTCATATCATTATTTGCGGATTGTTGGCTCTTTGAATTTGTGACTTTGAGACTCAAATTAAACCTTAGCTTAAATTGGAGACGGATCAAGAAAAAAGAGTAGTGTTAGAACAAAAAAAAAATATAGTTTAGGTTAGTTTAGTATAGTTTTTTTTAGTTAGTTTATTTTAATTCCGTCGGACTTGTAATTTCCTTTATGTCTTTTGCATATTCATTCAAATGTTGCATCATTCATGTTTATTTTATCGCAAGAACTTAGAATGTATTTAGGTGAAAAGTGTAACCCCATGAGGATGTAGAAATTGCATTGCATGCATTTTATTTTTATCGCTTTTCGTCAAAACGCTAAAAAACAAACGCGAATCTTTCATTTACAAAGGGGTACGAATAGTAATTTCCCTAGAAAATTATAGAAAACAAACAAACATCTTCTCTCTCTCAAATAAAACTTCCTTAGTCCAATAAACCAAAATTAGTCGCACGATTAGATTTTAAGTTTACTTTTCAAAACACTTTAAATTTTCGCTTTAACCTTCTCTTCTCAATCCAATCTCCACTTGCACACACTTTTCTATCTTTACTACTTCTCCCTCCAAATTCTCACTACTTCTCTCCCATTTCTTCACATTAAAAATAAGTAAAAAAGCAATAAACTAGAGGTTACTATAGGATACTATAGGCGCTTAGGATGCTAAAACCTTCCCTAGGCGTAATCAACCTCCGAACTAGAATTTCTTTTAAACGATTTTTTGATACTTTCCCCTCTTTGGAAATGAAAGATCAATGTAGTGGTGGAAATCCCAAATTCCCCGCAACACCGGCTGACCGCGAGGACGACACGAATGCTAGGGAACTCCCATATCTATCCCTGTTTGTATCTCTTTTCCCTTATCTTTTAAATTTTGTAAATTCATTGACTCACTAAAAGTGGGGAATTTAGGCCTTAATTCATGAGTTATTTTCTGCCAATATGGTGATTAAACCATGTTTTATTTCACTTTAATTAGTTTTATTAGTTTTTGAGTCTAGAATTATGTAATAGGAATAATTATGTAATTTTGGTGAAAAAGAGTTAGTTTAGAGGCAATTTATGTCAAGGCATGTTATCTTGTTTTGGATCGTCATCAAAGGCATCTACTGGTAATGACTGTCAAGACAAATAAACCCAACCCCACAATATAATAATGAATAAATAATGCAGATAATAAAAATAAAAATACAATAAAAACAAAAACAGTAAACAAACAAACGCACTCAACCCTAAAACTAAAAGGATAGGTTTAACTCTCTAAGAATCCTCAGCAGAGTCGCCAGCTGTCGCGCCGTCGCGCCGCAAAAATCGCCCGAGCGTCTAGGACACTCGAAATGACACAGAGTCGCCACCAAATTTTATTGGTTAAGGAAAATATTGATAAAACCTTAAAGACAATGGAAAGATAAGACGGTCATCGCAACCATCTTTGGGTTCGGGAGTTGGTTATGCAAGGGGAAGGTATTAGCACCCTCACATCTGTTGTACTCAACGGGAACCTCCTAATTAATTTTAGGGTTTAGGGCGTTTAGGGTTTGTTTACATGTTTTTTATTTTTATTAGATTTTATTTTATTAAAGATATTTACAAAAGAGGGGAGAAAAATTAAGTTTTTAATTATTGGGCTCGACAGGATGTTGGTTCCCGCTCCTACGTATTCTCAGGTGCAATGACAAATCAGAGCTTCAGGGAGTCATTTGTTTGTTAGTGTTTTTTAGAGAACGATGTGTTAACCGAATTCTAGTGGTTAAACTTAGCTTGTATGCTCGCACGGTGGAGGCTTAAGCTTTGTTTGTACCACGTTTGAATCGATTGTATACACGTTCTTTTTATGAAAAAAGATTTTCCTTTGATTTTTTTTAAAGATTAGCCCAAAGGCAAAAATTTGATTTTGATTTGTTGATGTTTTTTAATTGTGGAAGACGAACAATCGATAGAAGAAGCGTGCGCTAATCTTCGATTATTCGAGGGAGGGATGAATGTACATTCAGGCGTCCCCTTTTTATCCCACATTATTATTATTATTATTTAGAATGTATGTATGTACAAGAAATAATATTTGCAATTAAAAATTAAATAAATTATGTACAAAGAACTAAGACCAGAGGGGGTGCAAACAGCAAATTGGGGGGTGTGAAGAACATAACCTGTCTTGAGGTAGAATGCCCAAAAGGGCGCTGGACCACCATAGTTACCGTGCACGTGCGCGTGCGCGCGTGGGATGCAAGAGGGATTATGTATTCAATATTTTCCAGATTTCTTTCATTTGTCAAAAGAAAATCTCTCTCTTCCACCCACTCTCTCCCTCTCGGTTCAACCCACTCTCATGTTGCTAACTTGTTTCCATCCTCAATAACATTAAACCACCATTTTCCAACAATTCCTACCCCCAAAATCATCTCTAAAAACTTGTTTTCTACCACAAATCAAAGCATTCATACACGAATCTAGCCAAAAAAAACTGAATCAAGATCCAAAACTTTCCGAATCTGAGAGTCCTAGATCCAGATTTGTACTTCGTTTTTTATTCGTGTTAAACCCCTTTTGATTACAGATCGAACACATAAACACTATTTGAATCGCACAAAAACACTCTTGCGTTAAAGTTTTGTGTTTGTTTGTCCGATAATTAAAACCGAATCCCTATCTATTTTGTGTTTTTTTTTATTCTGTATTTTGTTTCAAAGTTAATGTTGTTTGCTCTTGTATACCAAAAGTTGGTTCAAACCATCATGAACAATTACTGATAATGTGCAAATCAAAAGCCAAACAAATTTACGCTTATAATCTACATGTTTTAAGAGGATTAAAAGGAACCAACATGGTGAGCTGTGAATCTGCAGAGAAGTAGGTGATTTATCGCTATTGCTTCTGTCGCGATTCTGCTTTTTTCCGCGTTCCCGATTCGGTTTTGATTTTTTTTCAATGTGCGTTTTCTGTGAATTTTTTGTGTGTATTGTGATTGTGTACTGCTCTCTATTTATAGTGAAAATTGTAACAAATTTCACTATTTTTTGGGTGAAATCAAATGAGTTTTTTAGTGTTAATCTGTTCCCCTTTCCTCTGAATTTGGTTACAAATCGGATATGGATGAAAATTTTATCTCCGGATTTGTTTTTCTTCCCTAAGTCACTGAGGTTTCTGTTCATTGCTTATTATCCCTTTTTCGTTTTTTGTTTCACAGCTTTTCTCTCTTCCCCTTTTTATTTGAGTTATTTGTTATTATATATATTTATTTAGTTATGCAAACCAAACAAATAAAAATATAAAAAACAAATATAATGCAAAAATAAAAACAGAGGAAAAAACATGGTGATAGAAGCAACAACAAAAAAAGAAAAAAGTCACAAGTGGGACTTGATCCCATGACCCTGCACCAATATGCCTAATACGCGCGCCCTCCATTGCTAACCTAACTACTTCCTTATTTCGAAATTATCTTGAACCAAAAAATATATGTAGCAGAACGGGGGATAAAATTTGGGTATGACACTATGATAATCTCAGGTCAAAGAAAATCATTATATTTCTTCTTGAGAATTTTCTATTGACAACTTAAGGTAATTCTTAACCATTAGAAAATCTCAACTAAGTCAGTTCAGTGATCATATCTACATATGCATCACCTATATATGTAATTTAATAAATGAGATTTATTAATCTTTATTCAATAAAGACTATCACATATATTTTGATCTATCCGGATTGTTGTTGTCCTACTCACAATAATCCTATGATCAAGAACAATTTAGATTAAAATAATAAAAGACTTGCTTCTCATTATCAAGATCTCTATCATGATAACAAGTCTATTATTTTAATCAAGGACTTTATCAAATTAACTATTTGACTAAACAGTAAACATGATAATAGAATCAATATTTAATCTAAAATTGATTACATGACTGATTGGATCTTGGGCACACTTAATTATTCCCAACAATCTCCCATTTGCACAAGACCCAATTAGACATGTATTTCAATTCTATTGCCTAAGCAAAATCAATAATAAATCTTAAACTAATTAGATGAATGATTGGGTCTTGGGCATACTTGATTATTCCCCAACAATCTCTCTTCAAAAGTTTAGGACAATTAGTCCTCTTGACAGAAATTTCAATTTCAATAGACAAACAACATTTGTTTGAAATTTTCCATATTATACCTCTTTGAGATGGTATCAATGTACACAAATAGAGAGAGTCTAAACAATCTCTATAAATCTTAGCTTTATTTCTAAAATATAAGCAAATAATTCTCACAAGGCTTTCACGGAGAATTGTTGGTATATCATTTTCAAAAAATAATATGTCATCTACATTCAATTAAGACAATGATTGTGCTCCCACTAATCTTTTGTAAACCCAAGGATCTTCTTCGCATTTAACAAAATTGAACTTTTTCATTGTATTGTTAAGACGAATGTTCTAGCTTCTAGAAGCTTGTTTTAATCCATAAATGAATCGTTGCAGTTTACAAACTTTATCATGAATTTAAGATCTCACAAGGATATGAATCTGAATTGATTTTATCATAGCCACATTGTCATAAACTATACCTTCTTTATGACAAAATCCTTTGGCATCAAGACAAGCTTTATAGGTCTCTACCTTCCATAAAGTTCCTATCTTTTTCATGTAAATATATTTACAACCACTAGATTTTACATCTTTTGAAGCTTCAACTAATGTCCAAACTTTATTGATCTGCATAAATTTAATTTCAGATTCAAGAATTCCACGAAGTGATAAAGAAGACATGATAACAATATATAAAGAAAATAGTATTACTAGAACACATATTTCTTTTAGTGGGATGTCACTTAAAAATTATATATAAGCCACTTGGTAGTCAAGTCATTTCTCATATATATTTTAAGTCATAGTGTATCATATACATAATATAAGGATGTCAAACCACACAAGTTCTTGATGGGCTGGTCTGACTTCTTGGTAGATATCTTCACAAACTAATTATATACTTATCTAGGTAGTCTAGACGTCAATTATATAATTAATTTCTAAGATTGTATGCATCACATGCTATAACTTATTATTAATCACAAGTCTCCTGGTAATCAGGATGCTCCTTGTATTAAAATAAGTATGTGTAATATAATATAATAAATAATTAATCACATAAGTCTCCTGGTTGTCAGGCCGTTCCTTCTTCTTAATTATTAATTAACTATATATTACAAATTTGTATCATATACAAAAACTGATATACCAATACTAATAAATTTATACATTTTAATCAAATATATAAATCAAGAATTCGGTATATATCAATTATTAAATGCACATATCAATATATGTAACATTCAAACTTGTAGGTGAATGTGAAACATAAGCTGCACATCTATACATTCTGTATAAATAGTTTATCAAATGAAACTTAGGCAACTATCATTATTGCCTGACATTGTTTATAAAAATTATACACCGTAATCAATATGTATGTATCATATACTATAGTCAATAATTAATCACATAAGTCTCCTGTTAATCAGGTCGTTCCTTACTATATTAATTATTAGTTGTATCACATACAAAAATTTATACACCTCTTGTATAAATAATCAAATACATATTAATTTATTATATATCACATATATAAAAAAAATATATATTAATTTACATATCACATATATAAAAAATATATGATTAAATACTAAGAACCTAAATAAAAATTCAATTTGCACCAATGAAAGTTCTAATAGTTCAATTCATGCATTTTTTATCACTATATAATAAAATTGAACCATCACTATATCGAATCTTTCATCAACATCTAATATTATATATATCCAATTATATTAATATCAAAATTGTATCAAACTGAATTTCCATTTATCTCTTATAACACGAAAATAACAAATATATCCAATATATAAGTATCGCATCAAGTTGCTTAACTAATTAATCAATTCTCACATCATATATACAACTACCTGACGATCTGAATCATTTACAAATTATAACTATTGTAATATTGACCGTGAGGAGAGAAAATAAAATTAGTCCTAAGCAATTCAGTATATAATATATAGTTGTATCAATTGAAGAATGCCATATCACACTATATGCAAAATTCAAAATGCGCAGGGCGCAAGCAAACAGAAGCAAAAGCATATATATTATACTGAAACAGGAGCATAACCCCACGCTTGATTAGTGCACAACTAAATACATCTCATACATAATTCATATATATATATATATATATGTAATATTAAAAGACGTGTGAAGAACTTTTACTGTATGTACAAATATACATCACATATGTATATATACATCTATATTATGAAAATATAATTTAAGCACAAAAGAATCCAAGGCTCTGATACCAATAGAAGGAAAAACGATGTTCACAACACGCGCAGCGGAAAAAATTCGGATCTATTTTGCGCTTAATTTATATTAAACTAAATAATGCCGTTAACGTGTACCTGACATTTAACTCTTGACTCATAACGTTTTCTTCAATAATGTGAAGACTCTACACGTATCCACATCGAGACTAATTTTACTATCAATCCTTTGAATAGTGGAACCAAAATTATGAGCAAAATGGAATTTGTATTATGGTTTCAATCACATGATCAAATCATATTTACTTGATCAAATCATATACTCTTATATGATTATTGACAATTATATGTTTTTAGAGACATTACATGACCTCTATTTATAGAATCATACTTACTTCTATCACATAGAAGTTAACTATGCTAACATAGTTAACTCCAATTTCATAATAAATCCCCACTACTAATACCACTTAGAATTCAAGTAGCTTAAATACTTGAATGTTGATCAAATATACAAACCGGCCACTGCATACATATATGCACGTTTCTGTTTATGAAAATTGAATAACCATTCCAATTTTCATATTAATATGCATATTAAATCATTGCCCAATTTATATTAAATATTACTTGTATTTCAAGTGCTAGCAAAAATACAATAATATTCCACTTAAAAAATAATTTAAGTTTGATTAATTAAATTCTCTAATTTAATTATCAAATGATAAATTAATTCTATAGCAAAAATTAGAACACTCGTTTGTGTGTGACCCTGTAGGTTCAATACTAAGCCGGTAATAAATTAATCGCATTAATATTATTAATCAAGGTAGGCGTCTAGCAACACTTCTTAACGTCCGGATAGTACGAAGTAATATATATACTTTCAAGAACCACTAGAAGAATGATATAATATTTTCTTCCGTCGTTACAACTCTTGTTAACTCTAGATCATGTTACTATTGTCAAACTCTAATAAGTTAACATCTATGACTTCAGAAACTCATTTCTTGTATCAATTAATTTCCCTAAACCCTAAACTCATTACCGAGAGTTGACGGATTCCATCTTGATTAATCATTAATTATACAAGTATTTAATTGTATCCAATATCCTTTCAACTAACACCCTAAGGTATTAGGTGTCAAGAATTAAAACACAATAAATATTTTGTTAATTACTATGATAATATCAGGTCAAAGAAAATCATTATATTTCTTCTTGAGAATTTTCTATTGACAATTTAAGGTAATTCTTAATCATTAGAAAATCTCAACTGAGTCAGTTCAGTGATCATATCTACATATGCATCACCTATATATGTAATTTAATAAATGAGATTTATTAATCTTTATCCAATAAAGACTATCACATATATCTTGATCTATCCGGATTGTTGTTGTCCTACTCACAATAATCCTATGATCAAGAACAATTTAGATTAAAATAATAAAATACTTGCTTCTCATTATCAAGATCTCTATCATGATAACAAGTCTATTATTTTAATCAAGGACTTTATCAAATTAACTATTTCACTAAACAGTAAACATGATAATAGAATCAATATTTAATCTAAAATTGATTACATGACTGATTGGATCTTGGCCGAATACTAGTTTCTATAAAAAAAACAAAAGTTTGAATATGATGAACACATTTTTACTTTTCTTTTATTTGATGAATATTCATATCATTAATGGTATTCCAGATACACATCGAGAGAATTTGGTTAAGTTGGAAATCGCCAGGAGCTCTAATATATTTAATACTCTTAATCATGTCCTTCTTTTTTAATGAGTTTCTTATCTTTGCTTCCTTATTGTATAAGTATTGATTTAGAACTCTAGCTATTTATTGTATTGATATTTTAAAATCTATAGCTTGCAGCAGCATTTCTCAATACAGAAAATGGTAATTCTTTCCATGGAGTTAGCGGCATTGTTTCTGTTTATAATCCAAGAGTTGAGAAAGATCAAATGAATGAGTACTGTAGTTATGTTTGTTGTGAATAAAACTCCGAATAATGTTAATATGGTTGCAGTTGGATGGCATGTAAGTTTAAATATATGTAATTATCATTATTTTTTCATCAAGTTTTTATGTGTATAGGTTGGTAATATTTTTTTTCACACCATAAACAATGTCTTTTTCTGCTCATTTTTTTAGGTGTGTCCTGAATTATACAACGATGATAAAACTCATCTTTTTATCAAGTGGCGGGTGAGTATTTATTTTTGTTTTTTTTTCTTCTTTGGCTTCAACTCTTTATATTTTATTCTTAATTTTTATTTAATTTGTTTATTAAAATAATACTACCTCCGTACCAAAATATATGTCACTTTAAAAAAAAATTGTACTAAAATATAAGTCATTTTAGAATACCAATGAAACATTTAATACTATTTTTCTAATTATACTCTTAATTATTTATTATTCTCTCTTCTTTTACTTTTTTCATACCATTAATGAAAGATAATTTTATAAACTACTATCTCCGTACCAAAAACACGTATTTTTGACCATATCACACAAATTAAGAAAATATAATCATTGTTGTATGGAAAAGATAAATTACGGATTAGTTTTCAAAATTATCCTTCATTAATGGTATGTGAAAGATAAATTATAGAATTGAAAGAAGAAAGAGAAATAATTAATTAAGGGTATAAGAGGAAAAAAAAGCATTATATGTTTCATTGGTAATGTAAAACGACATATATTGTAGTACAAATTTTTTTCTCAAAACGACATATATTTTGGTACGAAGGAAGTAACTTATAATTTCTCTTTTTCATACAATATCAATTACATTTCTTAATACGGAGGGAGTAAGTTTCAATGTACCAAAAAAATTAGTAAGTTTCATTTCATAAAAATTGAATGTGATTTTAAATTAACAGAGTGATGATTTGAAGAAAGGATGCTATAATTTACAATGTCAAGGTTTTGTTCAAACCGATAAATCAATTACTCCCAGTCAAGTGTTCGGTCAAACATCAGTCATTGGTGGATTAATAGTCAAGGTTGAAATGGCTATTTATCAGGTAATTTTCAAATTATAACATTATTATTTGTTATTATAGAAATTACGTACTTATAACAAAATTTTGAGAAAAATAATATATGCAAACAACGATGCAAGATCCAAATACAAAAGATTGGCATATATTTATAAACGGAAAAGATATTGGATACTATCCGGCATCTTTATTCTCCAACATGACATATGTTGATCAAGTTGCATGGGGAGGTAAAACAACAAATCCTATAAATACTCCTAGCCCTCCAATGGGACATGGAATACTACCTGATGGTGTTTTGGGCCATGCATGTTATTTTAAGGATCTTGCTTTTGTTAATGAATTGCAAAAGTCACATACACTTACAAAAGATATGGGAGCAACACAAAGTACAAATCTTGAATGCTATGGTGCTGCACACTACGAGGTGGAATCTAAATTGACTTTTCAATTTGGAGGTCCAGGGGGAGGAAACTGTAATGTTGAAATATAAGTCATATTCTTATCATTGCTTTGTTTCCATATATGGAATTTGTTTAAGACAATTAGAGATTAATTTGTCTTTAATTTAAAAATGTTATATATATCTATAAATAAGGCATAATGAATATGTGCTCAATATTCTATTGGGTTGCTATTAAATTTCATGAAGTATATGATTCTCTTATCTATTGTAAATGTTAATGTGTAGCAGTAATGTTAGAGCATGTCCAATGGTGATTTTTGTACCATATATTATTAATAAATGGTCACCTTAATTTAATATAATAAAGTGAATTAACATTTTGGTACCTCTTCTTTGTATCAAGGTACCAAACTTAATGACATAGATTATTTTAATAGGTCACATGTAATCCTACTTTTCCCTTTTTCTTCTTCATCCCCTAAAGAGGGGTGGTTTAGGATCAATTATTGATCTAAAATCACCCCTCCAAATTTTTTTTGATTTCCTTTTTTATCAAATAAGTGATTTTCACACATTAAGTTTTTCTTTTTAGTGATTTGTTTTGTTTTGTTTTTTCGTCTTGGTACGGTGTGTTCTTTTCCCGTCTTTGTACGGTGTCTTCCTGTCTTTTGTACGGTGTACTTTTAAATTAAGTTTTAATATAATTTTATTAGTTTAGTGTTAATTTGGAGTCATTTTAAATAAATTATGATTTTTTAGTTGTCGGTCAATTAGAGTTTTTTTCTCTATTAATTTAATATTTTGTGTGTTATTTTTTTGGTTCAACTTAATAAGTTTATGTTTTAGTGTGAGGTGGTGTGAATAGAAATATGTGTTAACTAATATGGACCCAAAAGGTAGAAAATTGTGAATGGCTTAAAGGATATATGGTCACATATAAAATGCAACACACACACACCAAGAATGGGACTGGCGGCTGCAATATCAAAAATAGTAGCATCATTTGAATCATAGGATGGAGGATTGAAAAACAAAATAAAAAGTGACGGCCAACTATGGAGGAAGTGATTCGAATATTCTAATTATCTTTTAATCTATATTTTCCAATCATTTCTTTTTATTTACTTTATGTTAATTGACTCTATATGCAAATAAACCCCCCGTTGCTTTTACATGTATATTCTAAATCAGAAACAATTGTTTTGTCGATATTTAAACAATCCCTGTGGATACAAATTTTATAAATTTATTACTTGACGATGATTTAGTACACTTGTTAAATTATTCATCAAGTAGATAAAAATAATTGAAGGTAATTATTAAGAACAAAATTTTGAGAAAACTAATATATGCAAACAACGATGCAACATCCAAATACAAAAGATTGGCATATTTTTATAAATGGAAAAGATATTGGATACTATCCGGCATCTTTAATCTCCAACATGACATATGTCGATCAAGTTGTATGGAGAGGGAATACTACCTGATGGTGTTTTGGGCCATGCATGTTATTTTAATGATTTTGCTAAGTTGTATTTTGCATAGAATGTCAAAGAAGATTATCATTTTAAAATATATATTATCATTTTTTTTTTCCTAAGTAACAAACAGTAAAATTATTTCCTAAGTTGTATTTTGCATAGAATGTCAAAGAAGATTGAACCCCATTATGAAAGAGGTAGTCAAGAAGGAAATAATCAAATGGTTAGATGCTAGAATTGTTTATCATATCTCTGAAAGGGTGTGGGTTAGTCATGTTCAATGTGTTCCTAAGAAAGGAGGCATGACTGTAGTTACCAATGAGAAGAATGAATTGATCCACACTAGAGCTGTAACGGAGTGAAGGATATGTATGGACTATAGAAAGCTTAATAAGGCCACAAGGAAAGATCATTTTCCTCTGCCATTCATTGATCAGATGTTGGATAGATTGGCAGGCAAGAAATTTTATTGCTTCCTTGATGGTTATTCTGGATATAATTAGATAGCTATAGCTCCTAAAGACCAAGATAAGACTACTTTCACATGTCCCTAAAGATCATTATTCTTTGATCTAATTGAAACTACTATGGAAGTGTTCATGGATGACTTCTCTGTCTTTGGGGAATCATTTTAAGGATGCTTGGATAATCTGGAATTGGTTTTAACAAGGTGTGAAGAGAGTAATCTAGTGTTAAACTGGGAGTTACCTCCACCAACACCAAGTGAAGTTACCTCTACCAACAAATGTCAAAGGAGTTAGAAGTTTTCTAGGACACGCTGGTTTCTATAGAAGGTTTATCAAGGATTTCTCCAAGATTACAAAGCCTTTATGTCAACTACTACAACATGATGCGCCATTTCAATTTTCTGAGGAGTGTCACATGGCTTTTGAGACATTGAAGAATGCTCTGATCACAACACCTGTGATTGTAGCTCCTGACTGAACAAAACCTTTTGAACTAATGTGTGATGCAAGTGATTTTTCTATTGGAGCTGTGTTGGGTCAAAGGCATGACAAAGCTTTCCATTCTATCTACTATGCTAGCAGAACTTTAACAGAGACTCAACTGAATTACACTACTACAGAGAAGGAGTTATTAGTAGTTGTGTATGCTTTTGACAAATTCAGATCATATCTTGTTGGTACAAAAGTGGTGGTGTACACTGATCATTCACCTATCAAGTATCTACTTACTGAGAAGGATGCAAAACCAAGGCTTATAAGGTGGATGTTGCTGCTGCAAGAGTTTGATCTAGAAATCAAAGACAAGAAGGGAGTTGAGAATCAAGTTGCTGATCATTTATCCAGACTACTTGAAGAAGTGCAAAGTCATGAAAGGTATGTAATTAAAGAACAATTCCTTGATGAACAACTCTTAGTGATAACTACTAATAAGACACCTTGGTATGCTGACTTTGTAAATTATTTGTTTGGCAAGCACATTCCCCCTGATTTTAATTATTTACAAAAAAAAAGTTTTTCTCTCAATTAAAAATTTATTTTTGGGATGAATCATTTTTGTATAGAAAGTGAGCTGACCAAATAATGAGTTGATGTGTGGCTGAAGAAGAGGCAAGACATATCTTATCACATTGCCATGCTTCACCTTATGGTGGACATTTTGCAAATTAGAGGACTACTGCCCAGGTGCTTCAATGTGGCTTTGCAAATTAGAGGACTACTGCCAAGGTGCTTCAATGTGGCTGGCCATCTTTGTTCAAAGATTCATATAATTATGCGAAGCACTATGATAGATGCCAGAGAACTGGAAATGTGTCCAATAGACAAGAGATACATCTTACAAATATTTTAGCAATTGAATTATTTGATGCTTGGGGTATGGAATTTATGGGACCATTTCCTCAGTCCTTTGGGAATCTATATATTTTAGTTGTTGTAGACTATGTGTCTAAATCGGTGGAGGCAATTGCTAGTCCCACCAATGATGCTAGAGTGGTAACCAACTTTTTAAAGAAAAACATCTTCACTAGATTTGGCACTCCTAGAGCAATCATCAGTGATGAAGACTCTCATTTTTGTAACAAACTTTTTGAGGAGTTCCTGGCCAAATATGGTGTAAAACATAGGATCGCCACTGCTTATCATCCACAGACAACTGAGCAAGTAGAGTTGTCAAACAGAGAGATCAAGAGGATTTTAGAAAAAATTATTAATCCCTAAAGAAAAGATTGGTCTAGACTGTTAGATGATGCTCTGTGCCTATAAAACAGCTTTTAAAACATTTTTGGGAATGTCCCCATTCAGATTAGTCTTTGGAAAGGCTTGCCAATTACCAATAGAGCTTCAATGTAAAGCCTTTTGGGCTACTAAGAAACTTAATTTTGATTTTAAAGCTTCTGGTAAGACAAGACTTTTACAACTGTCTGAGTTGGAGGAACATATAATGTTTTCTTATGAAAATGCGGAAATGTACAAGGAAAAGACTAAAGTCTGGCATGACAAAAAGATTCAAAAAAGGGAGTTGGTAGAAGGTCAATATGTTTTGCTCTATAATTCTAAGCTTAAGTTGTTTCGTGGTTGTTGAGTCCTTTGGTATTGGCTGCATTTTTGGTATAGCAGGATGTGCGATACAATGCTTCAACATTGCATCATAGCACTGGCAAGATCGCGCGCGCCTTTTATATTTTTGAGAATTTGATGACACGAAATCATATCGTATTTTTAGCTTAATTTATGTGAACTTTAGGTGCATTTTCATATGTTTTTATTTCTTTTGTTTATTTTTATGTTGGTATTTGTTTTGTTTTCAGTATTGTCTAATAAAATAGGTCGGAGAAGAGAATTGAGCAAAAAGGGCCGAAAACGCAGCAAAAAGGGGGGTGCAAAGCACAAATTCGCGCAACCCACAAAGGACCCCAGCAGAAAGGGGCATTTGCCCCCATCAGAAGTTCGTGGCGGGCGCCACAGAAGTTGTGGCGGGCGCCACCAAGCCCAAACCAATTGAAACAGAATTCTGCGCAACGTGGGGAGCAAGTACGCATCCGATACGTTTCAGTTCCTGATCGTGTGGCTATTTGATAGAATCTAAAATGAGCTTATCACTTCCTAATTTGCTGGATCGTAACCAGAAAAATCCCTCTATAAATACCGGATCGAATTCAGTTCTCCACACGCCTTATTTTCCTTTATTTCAGTCAGTTTTATTTTCCTGCTTTGTAAACTGTATCGGTATTTCCACACCGGGAATCCGATTTCAGATCCGTTTTCACTTTCCTGTCAAGAATATTATTTCCTTTAATTAAAGCAAGTTTAATTCCAGTTTCCAGCAGATTTTATTTCCAGGTTTTTATGCGCTTATTTATTTATTTAATTATTATGTCTTGTTTAATTTACTGTTTTTATTTATTTAATTCCTTTACCATGTCTAGCTAAATTCCTAGATATCGGTATGTAATTTAATTCTCCGAAGGGGATTTAATGATGATGTAGCGCGCGTACTTATTAAACTATTTTTCTGATTCAAATTCCTAATTTAATTCAAAGCTTTTGAACGAGAGTAAAATAAAGCAACTAAGGTTAAAATCAATAGAGCGAGAGTTTGAGGTTTTAACTAGATAGTAGGAATTTGATATTAATCTTTGAACGAGCGAGAGCCACGTTAGGATTAATTAGAACTAATTGATTTTCAAAATATACTTTCGAAGCTAAGGTGGTAGAAAAGTGACAGTAAAACTCCTAGCTTAGAAAGTATGATTTTTATCAACAAAACGAGAGTGTGAGGTTTAAACCTTTAAATTGAGAAAGTTCTTCTGAAAAGTAAACACTTATCCGCGCACTATTAATTTATTAAATCCCCGAAGGTTAATTAGTTACATGCCGATATCCGCTTTAATTAATTTAAATCTTTAATTTAAATTCTTCTTCTTAACTCAAAACAATCTTAAAAACTAAACCCATCGCCTTAGATTTACAACGTAACGGCAGAATTACGTTAGGTCAACTATTGGTCTCTGTGGTTCGATATCTTTTAAAACTCAACGACGAAACTGTGCACTTGCAGTTATAAATATTTATTGATACACAAATCGTCGATCAATTTTTTGGCGCCGTTGCCGGGGACCAATTTAGTCGATATTGTAACTCCGTCGTTACACCGTATAGACTAAGGCATCTTTAATTTCTAATTTAATTTTTTAAAAAAAAAAAATTTAGGATAAGTCCTTCGCGCTTAATCTAATGTACAACCCTAATTCTTTCTATAATGGCTATCCTCAAAATTTCAACTACCCCAGTCATAACTTCTATAACTACCAGCCTCAACCGTCCCCGTACTTCGAGGGACAATACCCTAACTCTCAGTACAATTACTATCCCCAACATTTCGAGGAACCGGAAGAATCCTTGAGTCCTAGCCTATTAGCAGTATTCAATGAATTTATGGAAACCTCCGCTAATGCTAGGCGAGAGCAAAGATTTAGAGAGATCATGAGAGAACAGGACCTCGTAAATGAAAGGATCAGACTAAACAATCTCGAAACCCTGAAGATGCTCAACGCTATGGTTAACTCAACAGCGACTCCCCAAGAGTCAATGGAGACGCGAATCTCCCAGTTCACCCAGCCAGCCATAGAACCCTCTCACGAGAGACAAGTAGACGTTGTAGCAAACATTGATGAAAGCGAGATTGAGATGTCTAGTGAGGACGACTATGTTGTCGAGAGTTTTGGCAAGGAAAGAGTGGAGATCGAAGAAGCATCACCAATACTCCTCCCTAGTGAGGTAGTCGAAGAGGTAGAGAAGGGGGCACTTCATGTTTTCCCTGCTCCCTACAACCCACCAATCCTTGTTCCCCAGAGGTTAGTAGAGGCTAGAGTGGACCCAAAACCCCAAACATGTGGAAAGGTAAAAAATGTAAAACTCAACACACATGGGGTCGAGGGCGCAAATAGAAAGAGGAAATTGGGGGAAAGAGAATTTGAAGAGGACGTTAGTGCAAAGAGGATGAGAGTAACATTTGGAAAGGCGAGTGAAAGCCCTAAGACAAAAGAAAGAAGGACAGCTGAAATTGAACCAAAACCCCCGCCTCAAAGGAAACATTTTTTCCCCCTAAAACATAAAATAGTAGAAGAGGGCAAGGGAGTTGAAACGCCCTATAGAAGGAAAAGGAGAAAAAGTGAGGGGTATGTGAGAGCACTTGATAAGTGGCCTTGGAAACCTAAAGTTATACAAGTGCAATAAAAACACTAAGCTGTCGAGCTCAACGACACTAAACAAAGCGCTTGGTGGGAGGCAACCCACATGCAGGTTTATTTTTGCCTTAATTCTAATATTTATTTTTGCATGTGTCTTAGTTGTTGTTTGTTTTTCTGGAATACTATGTTTTAAAAGAAATTAAGCGGTATTATTATATATCTTGTTTCTCACTCATATTTTTGGTATATATATTTTTCAATTCTTTTTTAGATACCTTTCTCTCTTTCACGATGAATCGAGTTGAGAATCACGATATCAGGTTCAGAGTAGTAGGACAGATCAAAGACTATGAAGTTCATGCTCAGAGAGATATGCACCTATCCATCTACCCTGACAGCCGCACTATGGAAAAGCTAGGAATCTGAGAAAGTGTGATGTTTTTGCTTAATCAGGTTGGTTGGTCCAGCTTTCCCTTGGGGAGGCGGTTCAGCTCTTAGCGCAACCTAACTCTTGAGTTCCTAAGCTCTTTCTCATATCACCCTGAGATCGGAAAAGGATTCAGAAGTGGCCTGATAAATTTCAGAATGTTTAACATGGACTACACCTTCAACAATCTAGAGATGGCTAACTTGCCAGGTTTCCCGAGTGATCCCAATACTTTCACATCTGTTGAGGAGAGCATGTTCCCTTACTGTGAACTAGACTATTTCTGGGGAAGAATCTCAGGAGAGGGCCATGCTGATTATGAAAACATGCGTTCTGAAAATATACACAATCCAGCCTTCCGCTACTTCCACAAAATCCTAGCCCCACACTCTTTTTGGAAAGGCAGAAAATAACACCTCTGTGTCCCGTGAGGAGCTCTTTGTCATGTTATGTGCTTCACAATCCCGCCCTGTCAATGGGGCTACCTTTATAATGAAAAACCTGTTTAAGATAGCCCTCGAGTGCCAAGGACCCATCCTAGTTGGCGGATTGGTGACTATGATTGCAGATGCTATTGGATTGAGAGTTCAACTTAACCAACTCCAACCCTTGGGAGGAATCCGACTCATGGACATAAACTTCTGTTTCAACCATGGCCTTATAGGAAACTTAGGACCTGACCGGTTTGACCTCCTCATCAATTACCAAGTCCTGCCCCATTTCACCTTGCCTAACCAGAAAACCAGCGTGCACGACAGAAACAACTGGCTCTATGACTTGGAAGAACCATCCTATAAACCCTCTACACCACCTCCTTCACCTCAAGCCTATGAAAACCTTGACACGAATCTCTCTGATGCTGAGCCAAGTGCGTCTCCTGCTTCTACTCCTGCTGCTCCTACTCCTATTTCTGCTGCTGCCCAGAGGGGCCACCGACTGTGTCTATCGCCATGTTTGAGGCATTGCAGGCTAAAACTAATGCAATGGAAGCCGAGCTGACTAAATTGCGCGCGGAATTTTATGCTTTCTTGGATATAGCCGCCTCGCAATTGGAGAATATTAGGGATGAGCTAGGCTTCATTGTGAATGAAGTCGTGCACCATCGTAGTGGCTAGGACCGTCCCGACATGACTATCGCACGCCTAGGATTTTCTTTTACTTGCTTTCGAATAATAAATCCTAGGAAATTTTCTTTCTTAGTAGTTTGATTTGATTTCCAGAAAATTAGCAATAACTATTTTTAATTTAATTAAGTTTATGAATTAATAAAAACTCCTGTGAGAGACCGTTTGCTTTATGATACTCTTGTGTGCCAATATGAATTTTTCTTGTGAATGAATGCTCTGTGATAGGAATTCCATCTTGTGCAAATTTTGTCCTGTTAAAACTAATTTCAACTGTGTGCAAGCTGTGCAATTTTCTTTAGACAGGTCCAGGTACTGATCAAAGGAACAACAACACGCTACAGAACGAAAATGTCCAAGATTCTGGGACATTTGGCCAGCAGCGGCCGCCGTAGCATTGGTGGCGCGCGCCACAGAATGGATTTCATGATTTTGGCCAATTTTTGTGCAGAAAACGTGTTACAGTAAGCTTGCAATGAATGGTTTTTGTTTTTGGCTTTTGGAAAAGAATTGATTCCTCTGTGACTCAACCTACCATCATTTCATCATTCAATTTTCCAACTACACAACACTAAGTCATTACTACCTTTTTCCATTATAAAAGCTCATGTTACTACTACATTCATTTCACACCATTTCACACATCACAGAGGCTTTCTTTTCTTTCATTTTCTTTGAATTTAGTTCAAGTTAAGGTTATGGCGCAACAAGAGCAATACGAGATACATTTCCAAAATGCGGGTCAATCAAAGCTTTACCGGCTCCTCCTCCATAAAGAGTTCGAAGCAACAAGGTATGCCGACGATTCTTGTATGGAAACTCTAGGATTGCATGATAGTGTGAACTACTTACTTAGGCTATTGAAACTAGACTACTTGCTTTCTTTTAAGGATCCGGTTTATGTGCAATTTACCGCCGAATTTCTTAGCT